>OX336399.1:146290743-147594076 GCA_946902985.2 Meconema thalassinum
GTAGTTCTACGATAAAATACACTCTGGATGACAGACCCAAAGGTGCCCCCTACAAGGTAGGCAAACCCACCGTCACGCACACCAGAGTAAAACGAAGACAGCCCACATACATAACTTTCAACCCTTAAAGTACAAAAACTACGTTATCAAAATAAATGAAAATAACACTACCATACAAAACAAAACTCACCAGCAATTACACGCACACAAAGGGCGGAGGGAAAATATCGGGAGGGGGCAAGTACACGCGACCAAAAGAAAATAACACAGAAAAAAAGAGTTTTAAATTACCGAAATATGAAACAGAACTACAGTAAAGCAATTACTGATTGCGACATACAGACACCTCGCCATGGTTTCACCTTGAACGCGGGCACTTTCCCTAGAATATGGGAATACGTCTAGCCTACTTGGCTGCAAGAAAGAAATGCCTCGAAACAAAGCAAATGACGACGCAACACAAAGGTAACTGCGTGGTAAAATTTGATTGGTCACGACCCCTTCCAATATATGAATCACTGGCCAATAAGGGGACAAGATGCAGATATGTCCATATATGGTATTAAGACATCAGAGGGCTATTAAAAGCTTCACAGACCAAAGTTTCACGCACCACAAAGGCGTGCATTGATCACATCAAATAAAAATGGCACCAAGGAGTAATTTATATATCTCATAAAAATGGCTCAGCCCTTAATGGAGGCAGGGTTGTTTAGTCCCACCACTTGTGGTGCACCCTGGTTAGTGCTATACCCTCAAGGGCTCACGGCTGGTGAGTTCAGGAGTTGGTTACCCCGAGGGATTCTTGAGCTGGGTCCGGGTTTTCACATTTCTCCTGTGACTTTGGGGCTGATTTTCTCCTACTTCCCCTTTCCTATCTGCCTTTCATAGCACTTCTTCCTTCACGGTCCCTCATTCTTCGAGGGTTGAGGGTACGTCTTTCCTTGCAGTCCTTAATGTCCTTATTGAAAACATGTTTCACATTGAGCACTCAGACTACAGAGGTCCAGTTTTGCAAAAACGTAAAAAAATATGTGTTTCTTCAGTCCTAAACATACTGTACCCGATACCTAGTTGAGGCTATCGGCTCCGCCAGCTGACATTGAGCCGTAGTTGAGATTTATGGGAAGAATTGTAAAGATAGCGCTCACATCGAGTCGAGAAGAATATTAGGAAATGACGTAGAAGGCCAAGGATCAAGAAGGCACTGCCAGTCAAGCAGATGGAATTATGGGAGGAATATTAAAGTTTTATTAAGATCTAAATGGAACATGATATTATATCATCTCAGAAGAGAAGAAATGTCAAGCAATATATATGGTAATAACTTGAAGAAAGACAGATAATCCCTTAAGTTATTGTATAACTTAATAGCCGAGATGATGGTGGTCGAGATTATACTTGTGACGTGTGACCACAGGAGGTGGGGGAGCATCACGTGACAGCGCCAGGTACGAGCTTCTCAACGCAGTCTAGAGACATCAGTCGAGTTCAGTCGTCAGGGCTGAATAGAACACATGCGCAGAGCGTACGGTAAAGTTGAGCGGTGCACAGCACTCGTTACGTGGCATGAAAACGAACAGTATTACTTAACCAAGCAGAGAGCAAAAGTAGGTCAGTGAGCCAAGGCGAGCAACGCACGGTAGACGGCGAGAGGACCGGTTACGAGGCAAGTGGTACGGGCCGTGTAAGCAGGAGAAGGCCGGGGTCAGAACAGCATTGTAATACGAGATTGAGAACTTTATTTCGAGCTGCATTTTGTAACGCAGAACAGCACAGCGAAGCGGCATGGCGAGGCCGGCTTTAAGTGTAGATCATTCTGGAACAGTGCAGTAGATCCGAGCGGGCTGTTTCCGACTTTTATACGCAGGCAACTTTAAAGAAGCTGAACTTCATTTCAACATTCAGTTACAACATTGAGTTGGGACTTGTATTCATTAATCGAGTTGTGCAGGCAGATAGTTATAATATACTGCAATTATGAACTTAGATATTCAAACGACATTACGACTATGCATTTCATAACGGAACATGTAGAGCGGCCATGGGGTCAAGCTAGCATTAACGCCTTTGGGCAAACGAAATGTTACAATTATATGCACTTATGAACATTGGCATGTGCATTAATACAATTCCTTTTTATGAATTATTATAAAATATCGAGTACGAACACAGCTACAGGGTGTTTCAAAAACTTATACACTCTCATAAATAAATTTTATTTTCTGCAATTGAGACTTAACCGCTGTGGAGATTGAACTTTTAACATGCGAACCGAACATTGTATGGGACAGTGGCGTAACATAGAAGAAGAATATGGGGTACGCTGCTTTTATGAACATTTTCGTAAGAATTTGGACAGTATCCGCTATGGATAACATGCAGTTCATCACGTCGGAGTAAACGAAGACAGAGACGCGATGGCACCACGGAGCGATGGATTCGATTCCTGAAGAAGAGGAGGTCTAACAGCTGATTCACTTGGGATATGAAGGCAATCGTTTTTGCGTGGGTGATACGATATTCACGTCGATCTTTCGAGAAACTTATTACACACGAGGATAATCGACGATCTTTGAAATATATTAACAGCTGATATGAGAAGGTACTGTAAGAGTTATGACTTTCTGATATGATTTTTCCATGAACACTGGGCATACTTGTATATATATTTCTAGTAGGAGTTCTACGATTATTTAGACATGGCTTAGACATTATTTGCTCCAATTTGCTAGAATATGGCGTTACCATATGATATGGCAGGCACCATTATATGAAATTCTCACCATTGGTTGGCTTTATTAAGCAGATGTTGGTCTTTTAGACATTTTCCAGTAAGGATAGTTTTCTTGGATAGTTATTTTTTTGTGGCGAGTATTTCGAACTCGTGATCTGCAATTGGATTATTTAAATCACTTCGCAAGTTCATTGCATACTAGCGAGTGAGTATTATATATCAGTAGGGATTTTTTCCGTTGGATTGTTTGGAGATATTAAGATGTAATTCACTCAAGTGAATGAATATCGCTTTTATGTGACAACTAGAGACTTGTTGATTCCAATCTGGTACATTCACTCATTAGACAACGAGATGGGGCCTTTCGTATTTATACGATTGTGTGGTGGTACACATCTTTACCCATCGTTCAGGGCATTATCATGTTAGACAACGGGGCGAGGCCTTTCGTATTTATACGATTGTGTGGTGGATACTCATCTTACTTGCCATTGAGGAACTCATTTTTATCATCCGAGTGTACTTGAGATTGTAAGAGGATCAAACAAAAAACTAATAGTCGCATATCAGTCGAATTTTGTTAAATAAATTAGAAATAAATGTCAGCAGGGTTACATTCGTAATTCTTGTTTGCCAATCCAATATATTGTTGCTATACTCATTTGAGAGTACTTTCAGTTAACAGCTGATACAGCTGATGCTTTTGATAATTTTTATGATTGAGTTTGATACCTTTGAGAAGGATTTAAAGTGATTGAATCTTGTAAGATGAATCATTAATGGTCAGATTTATTTTAAGGCAGATCAGTATTGCATATTTCGATGTGAGAGATTATAACACATTAGTGTTTTTCTGTGAAGTGAATTATGAGAATTTTAAGAGAATTTATGCTATTTGAAACAGATCTTGAATCGGATTTCGATTACTAATGTAATATTTTCCCTAATTGTTTAAGATGTTGTCTAGATGTGATCAGATTAATTACAGTTATTGGAGATTGTGTGCGTCGATAATTTGAAGCCAGTTATATAATTTGTAGATCAAGCAACGTGGTTAAGTGAAGTTTGTGATAGGCATTTTGTGGAAGTTGCCAAGTGGAAGTTGCAATATTGCTAATGTATTTTGAGGCAGACATGAGGTTGTCGAACCCAGTCTAGCATAATTTTTGAGATTCATGCTGTGCGCTGAATATTTATGGAGTTTTGTGGAATAATTGTGGTATTCAAATGTGATATTTGATAAAGTGAGAATATATAATGTAGTTGTGGATAGTGAGAACCAACGTGAATTTGTGAAGGCAATAATAATTTTTGGCATGATAATTGAATACGAGATATAACTTGGAAGTGATAAAACTGTAAGACAACGTTCTATAACCCATATTAAACAATTTGTTAGGAAATTAAACAAATAAATAATGTTGATAATACAAGATTTTCTGATAATAATAATTAATGAAATAATAATCTGAAATTTAAGCATATTAATGATCCGACCTAATGAAATAAAAATCAGAATGACTAGATGAAATAATAAAAATCTAAATAACCAGATGAATAAAATTTAAATAAGTTGATAAATTAAATTTTGGAATAAATCAATGAATTAAATAAATGTATGAATTAAAGATTGAATAAATAAGCTGATTTAGATATATTGATAGATGATTAAATTGATGATGAATAACTGAATTGGAAGGTGATAATTAATTAAAGAAGCTGATGATTAATAAATTTAAATGGATTTAAATAAATTTAATTGAGATATGATTTGAAGAATTGCAACTTGAGTTGATGAATTAAACAATTTATATTGATGATTTAAGATGATTTAATCTGAAGGAGATGATGAAAGGAGAGTGTGTGAATAATTAGAGAGCATAAAGAATTGATGATTATAATATTCATTTAAATGATTTGATAATAATGAATTAATTATTCTGACATGAATATAGTGAATTTTGAGATGAGAACTAATGTGAGAAATATTTAATTTTGATGATGATGATGATTATAACCAATGAGTAGTGGATTTTCTGTGATTCACAAATAAGCAATTATTAATTACAGTGTAAATAGCGTAAATTAATTATTCAATGTTTAGGAGCATTTTACTAAAATATTCTGCATTTGAATAATGCCATGCAAGCCATAAATTATGTGATGTTTAAATATGTGATTAGAATATATGTGTTTAGACAGATTAATTATATTTTTACATCCACATTCATGATGTTAATTTAAAGAGAAGTTAGGTCTCAGTTATCATGAATGTCAGTAACGCAAAGACATAGTGCTACGGTGATCCTGAGAACCCAAGAGAACTTTAGATATTTTTCCTATTTTATGTGGATTAAATACACTTTAGTAGAATAGAGATGGTTCGATTTTCTGGACAAAGACAATTTAACGTTGGCATTCGACCATGCTCTCAGGTAGCATGAGTGTTTAATATGTCTGTCGGACTATCAAAGTTGAATAAATTTGTTTTTTTCTTAGTTGTGACCTGATGGTGATGTGATTTTCCTATTTCTTTCCTTGTCTTAATTAAGGCTTAACCAGGAAGGATGTGGTTTGCTAGGGATTCAGTTGATGGCGCCCATTTATATTTGCATTTTCTTTTATTAAATTTAAACCCGTAACGACCCTAGAGATACTTTATCTCGTGTTACCCTCTGCTTTTGTGATATTTCAACTGAATTTCCGACACATTCCTTATTTGACTTCATGTTCATTTAACTCCGCTCTGTCCTGGAAATCCAGGAATGCGATGTAATAGCAGATGGGTCATCGCATCCCCAGGACGAACGGGTACAATACCAGGGCAACAATTCTACTACAGAGGCTCAACATCTGTTGCAACAATATGTGTATAATATCTCTTCAATATTTGTCTAATAGTTTCTTAGAAAAAGGTATATGATTATGATGATGATGATGATAATTGTTTTTGTTTTCAGAGGCCTAACATCGGGGTTATCGGCCCCTAAAGCTTTGGGTGATAGTGAAAATGTAAATGAAATGTAACTAACTATATACCTACATACTAGAAGAGGAAACGCAAACCAAATATAAGAATATGGGAATCAAAAGACAGGAGGAAAGCAAATGCCCTCAAACCTCGAAGAATGTGAATTAAGGCACATGGAATAATGGAGAGCCTGGAAAGGCAGATAGGAAAGGTAAAGAGGAGAGGGACCGCCCCAAAGGCAATGGAAAAAGAAAAGAAACCGAACTCAGCTCAGGAAGCCCTTCGGGTCGCCAACGCCCCAAGCTCACCAGACGTGAGACCTCGAGGGTGTAGCACAATCCAGGGAGCACCATAAGTGGTGGGACTACATACACCCTGCCTCCTTGAGGACCTTGAGCAGAAGGCAGGAGATACAATGAAAATAAAACAAGAGGTCTGACCCCTCGAAGAATGAGGGATCAGGAAATATGAGACAAGGGCCAATTAAGGCGGAAATGTGAAAGACTCCCTAGGCCTCAGATACCCTAATACCGTCGGGGTCGGAAAAGAATAAGAGTTGACCAAGGGAGGTCCAGAGGAAATATAACAGAGTGGAGCCCGGCACAATTAAGTGGAAGCAATGCTGGACTCAGCTAGGGTCCCGTGGTCGCCAATCCACGTCCCACAAGTTGTGAGCCCCTGGGGGGAAAGATACATGAAGATTACTATTATTTTGAAAAGTAGTTTGGTCTTTCTATGAAAATTGCTTTTGTTTTCTTGGCAACCACAAATGTCAACACACTGAAACCCTCTACGTACAATTGGAAAAGTGTCATTTGCATTTCAGGAAAGTTTTAAGGAAATATCTGAAGTATTTTCTGATATACACTGTAAAATATAGGAAGGTGCACTTACCTGCCGCTTAGACTTCCCGGTTTCCTTGAGCTACTTCGATAAATTATTAAGTGTTAAGTGCTAGAAATCTATTTTCATTGACGTTTCTTTTTTAGCATAAGATGCCATTTTAGAAATATTGGTAAGTTTATTATTTTAAGATACATTGATCATAGGATATAAATTTTTATGTGTGCTCATTTGTGCGCATTTTATGTAATAATTATTATAAGATCATTTTTTCCATTTTATAGTACATTTTTCGAATTTTTGAAATATTGGTGAGTTTATTATTATAAGTCATTTTCTCCATTTTATAGTGCATTTTCTGAATTTTATGTCATTTATTACAGTTATTTTTGAAAAATTTACGAGCATCTTTAAAGCATATTTACGGGTTCAACATCCGGGCCCTACTGGTAATTTGCCAAAAGTTGAAAGTATCAGAATGTGTGCTTTAAAAATTTCTATTTTGAAAATTACTTCTGCCTTAAATGATATTTTGAAAAGAACATTCTAAAAAAGGTTGTTTGTAAAATAGAACTTGTTCCACAGATTTAAATGAAATTAAGGTTAATCTATTCCTTGATCTTCAATTTGTGAGAAGCAGAGTTTTGAATTCCTCGAAATGGAAGTTGATATTTCGATTTTGATATGACCATGTATGGATCAACACAAGCGCTCGTAGTAATAGATTTAGTGAACTACATAATTATGGCACAAGATGTGGTCTAACGCTAGATGTCCATGACCTGTCAGTAAAGTGGGTGTCACCATGCCACCAACACGTAAGAGGCGTTTGGTTAATACATAAACTATTCAAAAGTGGAATAATAACTTTAAAAAGCAGAAAGTAGTAAGATTCAGCATTGAACCTGGAACGGGTCAGCAACAAGATGAAGACATTGTAATCATTCAACGGTCAACTAATATAAATGAAATTATTTCAAAGAAACGTAAACATCGCCAACAGAAGACTAACAAGCAAACCTTCTGTTTGGGGCTTACAAGAATTGTATTTTTAGCCTACTTTTCGATTTTTGCAAAAAATGAAAGTAGACTTATGAGATCACTACAGTGCCAAAAATTGTGTGTCTGTCTGTGTGTGTGTGTGTATGCATGTGTGTGTGTGAGTCTGTGTGTGTGTGAGAGTGTGTACTCTGAATGTCTGTCCCCCCCCTATCAATTCGAACACGGTGAAACCGAATTGAACGAAATTTGGTACAGAGGTTGCACTGGCAAAGGGCACCTCAGTGTCATGTTTTATATTGCCGCCATCTTTACCAAAACTTAATGGCGGCCACTTAAATGGTCAAAACGTAATAATGCATTACGACCAAACTAACAATCGGATCCTTACCAAATTTGGTAACAACGTTCCTCCATATGAAGCGCGTCTTGTGCCCAAACTACGAGGTCATCAACCATACCATTTCAGGATGGCGGCCGTGTGAATTATGCAAACTTTATAATCCATAACATGGGACCCACCAGTTCCGACTATCGAACCAAGAATCGTTTAATCTGTTTGAAACGACGTGGCCCGTTTGAAATTAAAAGTTTATATTATAATATTATAGTCTAGAAGTGATTTTGAAAAGCTGAGTCGTCTCGGTTATTTGACAAGATGGCAGCTGATCTCTCGTTCTGACCTATATTTTATTAATTTCAGTATGTTGCATGCAATATAGCCTAGTGGTAACAAATATATGAACTTTGTATGAAATGAACTCTGTTTAAAATATACTCCAGTGAAGAAAACGTTTAGTCCAAGTCATGATTTGCTATAACGTGGTATATATATTGGTTCCTAACGATCTATTAAGAGTGTGCACGATTGGCTGAGTGACAGTTGGTCACTAGTCGTGGCCGAGTGAGGTGCGTGTGAGTGCGCTGTGTGACCGCATTGGAAGAGTGTACGTTTCCTAATACCGGTGCTTCCGATAGTTCCACGGGTGAACTGACCTTCCGTGTGTCATTCGGACAATACTTTTTCAAGTAGTGTTCCAGATAAGACAACAAAACCAGAAAACCCAGAAAACCCCGCTGAAAATCACGTCCGGATACCAGAGGAAAAACACCGTACGCTGCCAATGGGACAGGCAGAGTTCTCGCGCCACACCAGGAGAAATTCACCGCTGGATTAGTGATACTCTCCGGTTGACTGTCGACCAAGTAGAATCCATCCAGTTAAATGCGCAAGAAAAAACCATGTACATCAAGGTAATAAGCATATCTACTTATCAGAAATTGTTAAATAATTTTGCAGATCCTATTAAATTTCAGTATGACTCAGGCGAAATGACTAATGTTAAGCTCTCCCCAGCGGATTCCAATTTTACCACAGTGCGTATATTTAATGTCCCACTTGAAGTTCCCCCTGAAATTTTCAAATCCGTCCTGTCGAAATATGGCACTGTGAGTGAAGTCAGGAAAGAACAATGGTCTTCTGCTTATCAGTTCCCGGTGTATAATGGAATACGCGCAGTCACTATGGAAATCAAACAAGATATCCCCTCCACTGAGACTTTTGGTGGCCATTCTGGCTACCTATCTTATAATGGACAGAAACAGACCTGTTTAATTTGCAATGCTAACACTCATCTACGTATCAACTGCCCACAGAAAATGATTCCCCTCGGTATAACTCCTACACAACAACGACGTGTCCAATACTCGGAAGTTGTGACACAGCAAACGTCACATGAACACATGTTTATTGATCAGTCAGCTGGGACAACACCAGAAGTGGCCTCGGATACACACGACGCAGAACTGGTACCTTACACTGACCAGCTCAGCGAGCCACAGAGTGCCCCTGTGCTATCGGCAACCTGTATCGCAGCCTTAGAACCAATTATGCCGTCACTACAGGCTGTCACAGAAATTTTGTCTTCACTGCCCCCACCTTCTCTGGTACCTACCGACTCACTTAAGCAGGTTGATCGGGGATCCGAGAACGTATCTAAGAAGATTAAAACAAATGCCTCGATTGCCGTACCAGCCCAGAAGAATCAAACTGGCTCTACAAACGTTCCCGCAGCTGTGAAAAAGAAACAAAACTTCATTCTACGTCATCTAGGGACCCACGAACGCTCTCAAACGCTGACAGCCGGCCTATGAATGGCAATCATAAGGAACTATCTCAACCTAATTTGACATAGTGCACCAGGATAATTCTCACCTGTGTCTTCTTTCGAGTCCACCTTCCAGTATGTCTAGCACAGCTTTTATACTTCTCTTAATGGCGCAATTTCTCACTGTGGCCACTGTGAATATCAATGTAATAAAATGCCCTCTGAAATTTTAACTGTTGGAGAGATTCCTTCGAGATGCAGACATTGACATTGCCTTCATTCAAGAAGTTGCTATACTGTGTTTACCCATATCTGCCTTCTACAAGCAATACATCAATACCGGTAATACGAATAGAGGGACCGGATTCCTCATAAGACATGATATCCCACTCGAAGGTGTGCTATGTCATCCATCAGGACGCATAATATCTGGACACATAAACAATACCACCCTGATAAATGTATATGCCCCATCCGGGTCCAATAAACGTGTGGAACGGAAAATGTTCTTTCAACAGAGTATACTGCCTCATCTGCACGACGTTAAGGAAAAACTTATTCTTGCAGGGGATTTCAATTTTATTCAACGCCCAGAGGATTCCACTAGTCCATACAAAGGTGTCAACCCGGCTCTCAGGACCCTTCTTACCTCCCTACACCTCATTGATGCTGTGGATAGTTTAAGGGTGCCCCTGTCCCATTACACCTGTATAAGTCACAACTCCTCATCACGAATTGACCGCATCTACTTTTCACAGGAACTTATCCAGCCTAGACGATATGAAGTGATACCTGCCAGTTTCACTAACCATCATGCTGTCGTATGTACAATCTCTTACCCCCATCCCATATTTCACATAGGAAGAGGTTATTGGAAACTGAATTGCTCGCTGTTACTGGAGGAGGAATGCCAAGATATTTTCAGACAACACTGGACTCGATGGGTCCAACAAAAATGCAAATTTCGCGACTGCGCAGACTGGTGGGATATTTTGGTTAAACCAGGGATCCGCCGCGTCTTTAAGAACATATCCTACCAACGAGGTCGGGAAAGACGGGATACAGTTGAATTTTACTATCGAGTTCTTCGCCAGCTCCAGCAAAGATCTGATGCTGGGGAGCGGATATATGACCAGATTCGGGAAGTTAAAACCAAGCTCCTGTCTCTACAGCAACGAACGCTCGCTCATATAAACGTGGCTTTAAAAGATCGTACAGTGCTCCCAGACGAAAGTGCAAGTGTATCCCATATCGCCAAAGGACAACGTGAGCGGCAACGTAAATATATCCACCGCCTCCGCACCAGTACTGGAAGTGTCGTCACCTCCCCTGACGCTTTACGTAGTGAAATATCACTATTTTATCAACGGTTATACGCTCAGGCTCCAATTGATCCACAGCAGGTGACCCTATTGCTTTCATCTTGCAGTACCCATCTATCTCCGGAAAACAAAACTCGGCTCAGCGCGGATATTAAGGATGAAGAGATTCACTCTGTGGTTAAGCACCTCCCAAACAACCGCTCACCTGGCATTGATGGACTGCCATATGAAATGTATAAACACTTCTGGCCTCTCATTGGCAAAGAATTTTGTCATGTCCTGCGTACCATTCTCCAACGTCGTGCTCTTTGTCAATCACATCACGAGGGTACCATAGTCCTCATACCAAAAACATCCTCTCCCATGGCAGTTGGTGACTTCCGACCAGTTACTCTGCTCTGCAGTGATTATAAAGTCCTTACCAAAGTACTTGCATGCCGATTGAAGACTGTTCTACATGATATCATTGGTGATGAACAATGTTGCAGTATTCCTGGAAGAACTCTGTTAACAAACTTAGCGATACTACGGGACCTACACCTAAAAGCCGAAATGCTCCCCACTGAGCCAATGAGTTTTCTCACCTTGGATCTTGATAAAGCTTTCGATCGCATCAGTCATGAATACTTGTACATGGTCTTGCAGCACTTTGAATTTCCTGCAATCCTTATTGACTACATTCGTATGATAAATTGTAATGCTACGTCTCGAGTGCTCGTCAACGGTTTTCGTTCCCCCCTGATTCCAATACAACGATCAGTTAGGCAAGGATGTCCCCTCTCCATGCTACTTTTTGTCATTGGCCTTGAACCGTTCATTCGGACTACCCAGGTGAAGCTACAGGGTTACAAACTGTCCACACATGTTTTTGGCATGTGCGTCTGTGCTGATGACGTATCCATATTGATCCGCAATAATGAAGACATCTCTCACATCGATAGCGTCCTTCAGCTCTACCATATCGCCTCTGGAGCACAATCGAACCCCCAGAAAACTGCTTTGCTTCCGCTCAATAATAACTCAGTGATTACCCAACAGCCCTGGTTCCGGATAGTAAATGAGGTGAAAATTCTTGGCATTACCTGGAAGCAATCGCTTCTGGACACGGTGCAAGCAAACTGGACTAAGGTCATTGCCAAAGTTAGGGGAGTGCTGATCCAATTTGGTCAAAGAAACCTCAATATAGTGCAACGGGTCATAGTCCTCAACGTCTTTGCGCTCTCTAAAATATGGTATGTCGCACAACTTTTCCCACTTCCCAAAATGTTTGAGAGCCAATTGGCAAAATATACAGGTTGGTTTCTATGGCAAGGATTTTTGTTCCGAGTACAACGGGAACAGTTGTATCTCCCATCCCGGCAAGGCGGGCTAGGGCTAACCGCTCATGGCATGAAATGCCGTGCACTCCTCTGCAAGAACGATATCACCATTCTTTCCCAACATGACACTTTTACGAAAGCGCTATACAAAGATACTCGACACACAGCCGGTGGTTGTGAGAGAGCTTTGCCGAAGATATTTAGGGACCATCAACAGCACCTTCTGGAAACTGTTCGCCAAATGCCTTCAGGGACTGTTCCAACGACGAAAAGTATTTATAACATATTGCGGCAAGTTGGTACACTCCAAACCGCGAATCGAGGCCACCACCCTCTACGTCCATTGGCCCACTGTTTGGAAAATTTTTGGGGCTATGACCATTTCTTCTGCTGTACACTCCCGGGTTTTTATCTTCCTCAACGATCTCATCCCAACCGCTCTACGGCGATATACCATCCGTCTTGAAGCTTACCCATGGTGTACTATATGTGGTCAAACTGATACGGCGATACACCGCTTCACATCATGCACGCGAGTTGCCTCCACGTGGCTGTGGTGTAAGGGAAACGTATGTCAACTATTAAATGTGCCCACGGATGACCTTGATGACAGGAAGTTGATTCGCTTGTCGGTGACCGCCTTCCCCCAAATTAAACAGACTGCCATTGTGTGGATAATGGGCCAATATGTACACTTCGTGATGGACAATGATCAACATTTCTCATTCCTGGATCTCAGGTATCACATGCAGAAAGAGCGTTGGAAGCTAAGTGAAAGTGGACAATTGTACGATAACTATGGACACTATCTGGACTTTCTTGTGATGTAATAGTATGGTATTTATCATATCTGAAAATTCTGTAATTCTGTAAAGAGCTAATAAAAAAAAGTGGTCAGCGCGTTGGTCTTTCATCAGGCTGGCCGTGGTTCAAATCCTAGCAGAGTTGGACTTTTTTTCTTGATTTTTTTTATATTTATTATTTCTTGAGTACTAAGACGTTATAAAATAAAGCATTATATGGTGCATTTTGAAATGGAAAATATATACTTAAATAAAACAACATTCACCACCGGAGTGACATCTAAGAGTAATTACTTGAACTATGTTATTGGTAACCACAGCCTTCTAGATGCGAGCTATGCTCTCTACCGGCCAGTTTGGGGCGATAGCCTAGATGTTAGGCCCCTTAAAACTACAATCATCATCATCATCATCTACCGGCCAGTTAGTGACCCATGTCTACAGTATAATTGAAAAGGTTATTATTTTTGCCGATAAATGGTACACATCCCCAAGATAAGGCGCGATTATCACGGCCAACGAGAATGACTGGCTCTGGTGAGTTTTCGTGACGTCTGCAATGTAGTTCTGTTGCAACACTGCCTGGTCTTCGTTTTACTGCTGGTGTGGTACCTAGTCATCTTGTCTACATCATTGAACCTGTATAAACGTTGGTATTCATTTATCACTTGTCTTCATAGAAGGTATTGATACAAGTCGTTAGTCGGTGGGTAGTGTATTCCGCAGATCTCTTCTATAAACGAATTCATTTATGTTCGGCCCCTTGAAACAACAATAAGTTAATGATATCTATACTTTGCTGCAAGATTCTTTGAACTAATTATACTAATGTGCACATAATTTAACTCACAACGAAGGTCACATAATCTACAACTCGACTTACTGTAGCCTGTTCGTTGCAGCTATTAAAGACACAACGAACCCTTGAATCCTAGTTCGCGTGGATTTTTGTAAAGAGTAACTTCAATAGGCGTAGTTTTGCAAACCTATACAGTATAATTTATCGTGTTTGAAAACACACGGAACATCTAAACTGCGTCCATTTTATGAAGATTGATATAAAATATTGCATTTCTGCTGCTTATGAATTGCTCTCGACCTAAACGTACAAGCACCATCAAGCAGTACCGGTACATTGCCTACGTCACAGAAGGGTTTGGTTTACGCGCCATGGCCTGTCTTTCTCGTTAGCCGTGCGCGATTACAAATTAGCTGTGTAATAGTTATATTAAAAAAGTTTCTCCCAGTGATACGTTTAGAGCAACGAAGTTTAAATTATTGTAAGTAGTCGGTGTTGATAAACTGAATACCTACGTTGTTTGTAGTGTTTGCTGATGAAATTGCAAAATGCTGGGGTAAATTATTTGAACGCCACTCCTCAAATCCAGTGTGCCAATTTGCACTTCGAATTGGAAGAAATTAGGAGGTGATAAAGACAAAGAGTTATAACTATACCCATATATTTAGGAGAAAGTATGCTATATGTTCTTTCCTGAACATCTTGTTTCTTCTTTAGACGTGTTTAGGATCTTAAAATAATGCTCTCACAAATTTTTGCAATAGGAGGGCAATTAGTGTGGGAGATATTTGGGAATAAACAAGATGTTCAGCAAAGAACATATAGCCTACTTTCTCCTAAATGTATGGGTATATTTATAACTCTTTGTCCTCATCCCTAAAACCACCTCTACCACCATGTAGTGTTTGTTTTCTTTTATATTGATAATTAGCCAGTAAGAGTCAAAATCAATATTATATACTTTATGATGATTGAATAACAAAACTACTAACTTATTGTAATGCATTCACGTCCGTTAATCTCTATATTAAGCCAGCCTGCAAACTTAAGAATCTATCGTTTTGGGTACCTTCCCCTTAAAAAATCCGCGCCAATCACAGTAGGTTGGTGCTGCGACCTAGCAGTGAATTCATATTTATCTAGTACGCCTCTGGGTGTTCAACGAGTAGGCAGTTTAAAGTAGCCAGGAGGGAGGCGATCCAACTGGCAGTGTTTAATGATAGAGCGTACAGTCACTCGTCCTGCTAGAAGGACCTTCCGGAAGTACTTTTGTACACAGCGGTGCGTCCTTCCATCAGGACTTTGGACTCTTATGGCAAATGTTTGAACTGGCCTTCCAACAGGACGCGTCCTTCCGGCAGTACTTTGGGTTATCAGAGCGTAATAATATTGCAGTTCTGGTACTGGGCAAACAATAAAAATCTGTAAATATTCTGAAATATTCAATATGACTCATATTGACTAATACAATAACTGTCTCTTAACAACATATTGACTCTAAAATATATAAACGTATAAAGTATAAACGTGTTTTCTTATAGTACAGAGACTAAATAAATGTATGAGCGACGGCGCGTCCATCTCTCGAGAATAAATAAATAAAAAAAAGTCTAGTTGTGTTTTTGTCAATATCCCACTGCACAGTTGCACAACTACACGTAATTTAAACTACAGTACCATGACATTTACTGATATCATAATTACTAGCAAATAACGAGCGACTCCATGCATCTCCGCTGTTTGGAGCATCGAAATAGGTAGCAAAAACATAAACACAGTCACCATTACGTATAATCGCCGCCATTACTGAACGGTCAGAGCTACCAACTTCAGACTTGCATGCACTGATTCGTTACATTTCCCTCGATATAATGAAAAAAAGAACGGTCCTGCCATCAGGACGCTTCGTCCTCATATAAGCAATTGAATTACGTACTCAAATGAGGACCTAACTTCCTGCCGGCAGTGCCTTGTACGTTCTATCATTAAAGGTAATCGGAGCGCGATCGTGGCTAATAGTCGAACTACCAGTATTACAAAATTGCCATACTTTAGGAGGCCAGGTCAGGCCAGGTATTGACAAAGCGGTATATTTGGAACAATACTACCCACATAACCCACAAGAGGACAGCACCGTACAGAGACATTAAGAAGGCTGTGGTTGATAACAACGTGTATCTAATTCTTCTATTCTCCTTTTCGCAATGTCTTCTGTTTATGTGCAATGCTGGGACTGTGATTTTATTAATAAACGAGTGTATACATTAGCCTCCCCTTTGAGCTAAATGACATTTTATTCAGTATCTGTGAAAAGAGCTTGTGCACATCATTTGTAAAAGAATTCAAGAAAAAAAAAGTCAACTGTAGCAGTATTCGATCCCCAGTCAACTGCGTGACAGGCTAACACGCTAGCCAAGAGCTAAACATATCCGTAACATCATGGCGATCTTAACTGATATATTAGATTCAACCTGTTGGCAAATAATGACTTGAAATAAACTATTTCTTCACTGCAGATCATCTTCATTATAGATCATTTCATACAAAGTTTATATTATTGTATCAGTAGGGTATATCGCATACAACATACTAAAACTACTGAAATATAAGACAGGCTCATGAGGACAGCTGCCATCTTGTCGTGTGGCAGATACAGCTCAGCTCTTTTAAGCCAGTCATACAGAATAATATTATAATATTAAATTATAATAAATAACGGATCACGACTTTCAGGATAGCTTAAACCACCCTAGGCTTGATAATCTGAATTGGTGGGTCTTAAGCTATTGATTATAATGGTTGCATAATTCACACGGCCACCATCCTGAAATGGCAAGGCCGATGACCATGAAGTTTGGGTGAAAGACGCGTCCTATATAAAGGTATGTTGTCACCAAATTTGGTAGAGATCGGATGATTAGTTTAGCCGTAATTTGAGTTTACGTTTTGAACGTTTGAGTGGCCGCCATTCAGTTTTGGTAAAGATGGCGGCGATATAAAGTATGACACTGAGGTGCCCTATGCTAGAGCTACCTCTGTACCAAATTTCGTTCAATTCGGTTTCACCGTGTTCGAATTGATAGGGGGGGACAGACATTCAGAGTACACTCACTCACTCACACACACACACACACACACACAGACTCACACACACACACACATACACACAGACAGACACACAATTTTTCGCCCTGTGTTGATCTCATACGTCTACTTTCATTTTTTGCAAAAATCGAAAGTAGGCTAATAAGGGGGAAGTTATGCGTTCTTGTAGGCTTGTGAGTCGTTTGTACGGCAAACAACAATTTTAACAAGTAGTTCCGTGAAGAACTATACAGCCTATTTTCATATATCCTACTCATGTTAATTGCCGCTATCAACATACAACATTTCAGTTTCATTGCTGTAACAGGTTCGTAGAAATTGAGAACCGTCTAAATATTTCAGATGGTCGCCAGGTTGGATGTTTATTTTTGTACTATTACATTAAGATTATTGTGTACGTGTGGTATTCAAACTTCAATCGCATGATTAGGACACAAGAAGTAAAAAGGAGATTTTAAAATTTCGCACAGCTGCCATCTTGTGGTTATGAAAACAATTGAAATAAAGTAAATGCCAGTGGATTAACATTTGTACAAGCATTTAGCGTGCAAAGTTTCACTGCACTCAGATGGTGAAATCGCGATAAACGTCCATTTAAATATCTATAATTCGCGTCGTCGCCATATTGGATTTGTGATCACCAGGTTACTGAAAATCCTATAGGTGAAATTATGTTCATAGCTTCTATGAACATTAAAAAATCAGTTCGATTGCTGTAAAAGATTCGTAGATATTGAGAACTGTGTAAATATTTCGGATGCTCGCCATTTTGGATTTATATATGTATAGGTCATAGAGTTATGAATCATTAAAGGAAAATTATTGCGTAGCTTCATTATTCAAACTTTCACATCAATCGCATGAAGAAATAAATAAAAACTTAATTTTAAAATTTCGCACAGCCGCCATCTTGAGGTTATGCAAACAATTGAACTAAATTAGATGCCATTGCATTACAATATGTATAATCATTTACTGTACCACATTTCACTGCGCTCAGAGAGTTAAATCTTGAGAAAAGTCTATTAGAATGTTTCAACTTCGTTTGGCCGCCATGTTCGTTTTGTACTTTACAGGTTTCTCAAAGTTACATAGATTAACTTGTACCAGTGCCTTTTATCACCGTACAAAATTTCAGGGTGATATCTGTAAAAGTTTCGGAGATATAGAATGCCAGTGAAAATATGTAAACAATTGAATCGGTCATTTCTTAAATGCCCTTTCTGACATGGTAGTTATTGTTGATTTAAGGGGCAGAACTACGAGCTCATCTGCTCCTTTTCTGACATGTTTGGTGAAAAAGTAACCCCAATCCATGCTTAACCGATTTTCACCAAACATGTCAGAAAAGGGGCAGATAACCTCACAGTTCCGCCCCTTTAAACAACAGTAACTAAAATGTCAGAAAGGGCCTTTTAGAAAACGCCAGTGCATTACAATGTGTATAAACATTTGCTGTACCGAGTTTCATTACGTTTGGATGGTTAAATCGCGAGAAATGTCTACTTAAAAGTCTCAAATTCGCGTGACCGCCATGTTGGTTTTGTAGTTACCAGGTTTTGAAAGTTTCATAGGTGAACTATGACCTATATCCGTTTTACATCTCGGCATGATAGCTTAAATTCACTTACTGGACTATTAATTATAACGAATTCTCGTCAGACGTAATTTAAGAATGGCGAGGTGCATGAAACACAAATCCACCTTCCATCCAATCTTAAATTGACTGTGTATTTTGCAAACGGAAAGTTCACAGGCGAAATGAAGAACAGCCGAGTTGCACTTTCAGCGAAACTCCAAACACAACCACCCTTCCCTGAAGTCTTAACCACAGAACACTATAGATCTTAACTCAACACGACTCGACGGTTTGCTGCTGGCTGTATCTGGGGTAATAGGTTCCGGCTAACGTCAGTTTTTTAACACGTCGGCTAACGTTGCGGCTGTTAGCCTCAATGACATTTTTCTCATTGACGGTGCTATTATTGATTTTAAATGTATAATAGAGATCAGGTTTCTTAAACAAATAAGGCGTGGTGGTGCAGCGGTCGATCTGTATGCCTCTCACCAAGGCAGACCGGCTTCGATGCCCGGTCAATGCATGTGAGATTTTCGTAGTGAAATGCCATGTCCTGTGGTTCAGATTCCACGTAAAAAGTAGGTCCCATGGCTCATGATCGCGGGATTAATGGTCACGTTAAACTACAAGCTTCCTTCTAAAATAAATATCTATAAGTACTGTATTAAGTAATTCAAGTTGTTATTAGCGTACTTTCGATTTTTGCAAAAAATGAAAGTAGACTTATGAGATCAACACAGGGCGAAAAAAGTGTGTCTGCTTGTGTGTGTGTATGTGTGTGTGTGAGTCTGTGTGTGTGTGTGTGAGTGTGTGTACTCTGAATGTCTGTCCCCCCCCCCCTATCAATTCGAACACGGTGAATGCGAATTGAACGAAATTTGGTACAAAGGTAGCACTAGCAAAGGACACCTCAGTGTCATGTTTTATATCGCCGCCATCTGACGGAAACGTAATGGTGGCCACACAAATGTTCAAAGCTTAAATCAAATTACGATTAGCCTAATCATCCGATCTCTAGCAAATTTAGCAACAACATACCTTTATGGAGGGAGCATCCTTTGACCAAACTAATAGGTCATTAGCCTAATATTTTGCGGATGGCGACCATCTTTGTGTGAAAATCGATTCCCCTTATCAATTCTAACACGGTGAAACCGAATGGTACGAAATTTGGTACTGAGGTAGTACTAGCAAAGGGCACCTCAGAGTCATGTTTTATATCACCGCTATTTTGACGGAAACGTAATCTCGGCCACCCAAATGTTAAAAGCTAAAATGTAATTACGACCAACCTAATAATCTAGTCTCTACCAAATTTTGCAACACCTTATCTTTATGTGGGAAACATATTCTGACCAAACTGCAAGAACATCAGCCCAATAGTTTGCAGATGGTGGCCAAGTATGTGTGCAAATCGATTCCCCCTATCAATTCAAACACGGTGATACCGAATCGAACGAAATTTGGTACAGAGGTAGCACTAGCAAAGGGCACCTCATATTCATGTTTAATATCCCTATAGCACATTGTATTTCAACAAGCTACTACAACCAACATTCAATCATACTCCTTGAAAAGGACAAAGAGTTATAACAATACCGTTGCATTTAGGAGAAGTAGGCTATATGTTCTTTCCTGAACATCTTATTTTTCAAAATGTTTTCTCCATTACAACATATTTTAAAAGCTTAAACATTATCACATTTCTTATTGTTATAAGACATCAATTTTCAGTTTGTTTTAGTTATCGTCAATAAACTGTCTTTTCTTTGCATGCACAATATCAACAAATAATATAAATGTAATGAAAGCGAAGAAGAAAACATGAACATTCAAATATCTATTAGATAAAATGTACCTGTCTGAACAAAACATACCTCACAAATTACAAACAGCCGCAACAAAATTGTTTTTTCAGTCACACTTTTGAAGGGGATATACACATTATCTTCACGCAGAATCCCAGGAATGTAATACTACTCTTCCGAAGATGCTCAACAGGTGGTTAGCTACTAAAGTAGTTGTTGGTGGTCAGGTTTCTAAAGTTATTCATCATACACAAAGTCTTCCTCATTTTCACAACTTTCATAACAATTATGATAGAACAACTTTGCATGTGTTTGGCAAACATTTTTTTGGCATTTGTTGCAGGAGAGCCGTGTTCGATGATACTTGTGTGTCCCACAAATATAGCAAATTCCTGGTCGTACCGGCGTTTCTCTTGTTGAGCAGCTTTCTTCCTTGTAGTCCTTCAAAAATAGAGCTAACTCTTTAGGAAGCCTTGGTATTTTGGCCCGATCTTGAAGATTTTCTTGCATAAGTTCAAGGGCCAACTGGTAGAGGTAATCTCTTCTCAATGATTTGTCCGTAGGATTGTTCATCTGGAAAATACGCATTGAGTTTATTCCAGCTAGATCTAGAATGCGGAAGAAGTAAGTCATTGTCCATCTGAGAGTTTTCCTTGACGTAGTAATACGTGAACACATGAAGTCAACAGTGTCTACGCCTCCTTTTGTGGCATTGTAATCCATGATGTGTACAGGTTTACCGGTTTCGTCGTCTATATCATTGCGGTCATGCATGGTGGAGAGTAAAATTACAACTTTCTTCTTTCGGGTGGCAAATGAAATCAACGATTTATCCTCCTGACACCCAAACAAGTGACTCCCTGATAGAAAATTCTTGTTTTCAGTCACAAATTCTGGAGGGATAACTGACTTATCCTTACGTAGGGTCCCAAGAAATGTAACGCCATTCTTGAGGAGATGCTCAGGAAGAGGATAGCTACCGATGTAGTTGTCGGTTTTTGGGTTTTGATTACTCCGTTCTATTGGAGCACATAATCTTCCCTGGGGGGCATGGTGGCTCAGCGGTCTAGCTGTATGCCTCTCACCAAGGCGGTCCGGGTTCGATTCCCAGTCAATGCATGTGAGATTTTCGAAGTGAAATGCCATGTCCTGTGGTTCGGATTCCACGTAAAGGGAGATCCCGTGGCTCTTGATCTCTAGATTAACGGTCACGTTAAACTACAAGTTTTCGTTTTTTTTACATAATCTTCTGACAATGTCGAAAGGTTTGTTGGATGCTTCGAAAGGACCAGGATTTTGATTCCCACAGTACAGTTCGAGATTGTAGGTATGAAATGTTTGGTCGAGATTGTAGGTATAAAATGTTTGGGAGTCACAAGGGGCATAAATCTTCAAGCCGTACTTTGCTGGTTTATTCGGCATATATTGAATAAACCCACAACGTCCTCGAAATGCGACCAGCATCTCGTCGAGGGTTACAAATTCCCCAATGTTGTAGGCTTGTTGGCTATTGGCTATGGTTTTATTTTGTAGATCTCTTACTTGGGCCAACTTGTCAGTTTCCTTCCTCTGTTCCCTACTTGTTATGTCATCAAGCCTAATCCACCTTAGGAGACATTTGAACCGCTCTTGGCTGAAATTCGCACGCAAAATTGTCAATCCAGTACCGTTTGTCGCAAAATATTCTGAAAAATCAGCACGATTTCCCCCCCTTTTCACACCAATTAAAAACAGAGCACCGATGACAGCCATAATTTCGGCGTTTTTCGTTGACCTGAATCGGCTCTCGCGAACTCTATCGTCTGCTTCATTTCTTTCATTCTCATGTTTCTTGGTTGCAATATAAATGTTAGTGAATCTGACTATATCAGAAATCATATCGGAACTTATGATTTTCAGGAAACAAGCAAGTGGTGTTTAGCATTGTCGAGCTTGTGCCCTAGGCCCAGGAATAACCTTGACAATGTTCTTTGACTTCACCTTTGTCTGAGACCGCAATACTTTACATGACCAAAGAGTCTCCCCATATTTTCCAATGAAGAACCGCATTTCCTCCTCGTCGTCAACTTCCATTGCGAAGTCACCATTATCCATATCAGTCTCCGAATCAGAATTATGATGATCGTCGTGAATTTGTTGAGGTTCAAAGTCAGGATCTTGGTCGTAATCTAAATCTCACTCTTGTTCTTCTCCAGCAGCCTCTTCAACTTCTAGGTCCCTTAGAATTCTTTGGATGTCCTCGGGAGTGTTATATCTAGCCCTTGAAACCTGAAACCAAAATTACGCTGTACAGAAGCATTGGTTCTATATTATTTATTAATATATATTATATATTATTTCAGAGCGATATAGTAATGTATTTGATAGCGAAATAGACCTAAATTGTGCAAAGGGTCGCCGTCAGAAAGGTCAGTCTTCCAACGAAAGTTCATAACTCAACTAAGTAAGGATGCATATATTGTATATTATGACACAAGTGTAATAATATGTACGTATTTGAATTTGACATCAATGATAATGTAGTTTATGCAGTTGAAAACACCTATTTACAAATCAATCCACAGAACAAAATCATAATAACACACACTTACATTGTGACAAACAACTGAGACACAGTGGCTAAAGTGCGGCAGAGAGCCGCCGATGAGACACCTAAGAACTAAGAAGGCACACTGGGCGCCAACTAGACGTGGGAACTTATGGATACCGTGCCGCCTAGCCGGGAAGGGTGTAACTTAGGAATACGAGCTCCTCCCATTACATTGTGACACACCCAGGCGGAACGGCTAGCTCTTTTCAAATATTGCGGCTGTTAGTCGCATACGTTAGCCGATGAAGGTTATAACGAATTCTTGTCAGACGTAATTTAAGAATGGCGAGGTGCATGGAACACAAATCCATCTTCCATCCAATCTTAAATTGACTGTGTATTTTGCAAACGGAAAGTTCACAGGCGAAATGAAGAAAAGCCGAGTTGCACTTGCAGAGAAACTCCAAACACAACCACCCTTCTCTGAAGTCTTAACCACAGAACACTATAGATCTTAACTCATCACAACTCGACGGTCTGCTGCTGGCTGTATCTGGGGTAATAGGTTCGCCTGCTAGTCAGTAAACTGTCGCCTCAGTATTTGAATGGACACGGTTGGAAGAAATGAAAACGTAAAAACACTTATAGTGGGCGATGAATTGAAGATAGAGATATGCTCTCGCGGACTTTTTTGTAGAACTTTTCATGCTGAACAATTCTTACACTCATAGTATTTAGATATTTTTAACGGTTTGTCCAGCGTAAGCTTACAAAGCGCTCGGACGCCAGGTTTTTTTTCGACGTTTTCACTCAAATCGTTACTCCTCGGCTTCCTTTGATCACAAATAAATTATTTTCTACAGAAATCATCCTCGAGATATCATTTACAGAATGGTGACTACCGCATCAAAATCCATCCAGTGGGTCTCGTGTTTACCCGTAACATCCAAGAATCGGGGACTTTGTTTTATACTAAGTAGAGATTATCCTAATTAATGTATTTTTCCTCACCTAAGGACTTAGAGTCTTTCCAGTAAGGAATTTTATGGAGAAATTTTGAAATTTTGAGATTCCAAGGGATACCTGAGCTGGGTGAGTTTTCTCTTATTTCGTTGACTTTGGATGGTACCCTCTAAATCACGTGATTTCAATCCTTGGCCCAGGAATCTTTGAATATTTCAAGAGCGGGCCATCAGTAATAAAAGACTTCGAATCCCCCTGAACTATATTCGCAAAAAAACTAGAATAACGTAATAAAAGCAAACAAAACTTTTGACATTCTGAATTAGCAAGGCTCCTCAATCCGAGGAAATCCTAAAAAAAAAAAAAAAAAAAAAAAATTACAGTCAGTTTCTTAAGAGAAAATGTAATTAAATCTATAGGTTAATCATTTGAAATCAAAGCCACGCAAACATTTTTACTGCATTATATCATAAAAAGAAAATATGAAATGTTGGAAAACTTGCATCGAGTCTAATAATTTGCTCACCTTTGTTGTTCAGTTAAATTGGTCGCTGTTGTTTACCCTTGTGCTGTCGCTAATACCCATATCATTAGGGGCTGATAACCTATATATTAGGCCTCTCAAAACAAGAAATATTACTATCAATACCTACCCGGTCCGCCTCGTGACGCAGTGGCTAGCACTTTTGGCTGTCACCCCTGAACTCCAGGTCTCTACTAAGAAATGCAATTATGGTCTGAGGGCTGATACGATGTACACTCAACCTCAAGAGGTAAAAACGGAAAAGAGTTGTGGTTGATTCCAACCTGAGCAATCCTGGAAAGGGGTTTGTCTCTAACTTACATGGCTCGTTGTCACGATGGCACTGAGGTGACGACATTGCTGTCATGAAATGTCACGGCATTTGCTGCTATGGCAGTTACCTGTTCACACGATAGGAACAGAAGTTTTGGGCTTTCGTGACAATTTCGTGCAACAAGGTGGACGTTGTTTGTGTCGTTGCCAGTGTTGTCGGAGACTTGATATATTTCATCTGCGCCGGTCCCTGTTTTGTTGATGTTTTAATTTTGCGATATTCATTGTTATATGTTCCGCAAATCGACCTAGAGTAATTTTCGCTCTCAAGGTTTTCACGTTTTTGAGGCCACTTACTTTTAATAACGCTTATTCAGCATCATCTCTCTTTTGCCTATTTTTAGCCTATTTTCATATAAGAAAGAAAAAGGCTAATGAGATCACCTTTTGTCCGTGTGTCTGTCTGTGTGTGAATGTGTGATGGTGTGTGTCAGCCCTAATAACTTCTGAACGGCTGGAGTGATTTCAATGTAACTTGGTAAGTTCATAGCACTATTCCGGAACACCCGACCGTGCCCTTCAAATTTTGTTACGTCTGACCAATCCAACATGGCGGCTGTGTGAAATAAATTACCAGCATTCAATATCTCCGAAACTATTGCCGATAACACCCTAGTATTATTTAAGGTGATAAAGGAAACTACTAGAAGTTCACCTATGTGACACTTGAAAACCTGGTAACTACAAAACCAACATGGCGGCCAAACGAAATTGTGGCTTTTAAATATACGTTTCTCGCGTTTTAACCAACCAAACGCAATAAAACTTGGTACAGTATATGTTTATACACATTGTAATGCACCGACATCTAACTTAGTCCAATTGTTTACATAACCTCAAGATGGCGGCTGTGCGAAATATTTCACCGGCATTCTATATCTCTGAAACTATTAGCTCTATCACCCTGGAATTTTTTACTGTGATAAGGGAACTACTAGAAGCTCATCTATGTGACTTTTGAAAAACTGGTAACTACAAAACCTACATGGCGGCCACGCGAATTTGCGACTTTTAAATAGACGTTTCGTGCGATTTATCCAACACTACTGGAAGTTCATCTAGAAGACTTTCAAAATACGTTTAACTATAAAACGAACATGGCGGCCAAGCGAAGTTGAAAATTTTAAATAGAACTTTCTCGCGATTTAATGATCCAAACGCAATGAAACTTGGTACAGGAAATGTTTATGCACATTCTAATGCACTGGTATCTAATTTAGTTCGATTGTTTCCATAACCTCAAGATGGCAGCTTTGCGAATTTTTAAATTAAGTTTTTATTTCTTGTGTCGTAATCATGCGATCGAAGTGAAAGTTTAAATAATGAACCTACTCAATAATTTTCCTTTAATGGTACATGACTCTATGGCCTATACATTTAACAATCCAATGAGGCGACCATCCGAAATATTTAGACGGCTCTGAATATCTACGAATCTATTATTGCAATCAAACTGAATGTTTTAATGTTCATACGGGCTATGAACATAAGTTCACCTATAGGACTTTCAATAACCTGGTGATTACAAATCCAACATGGCGGTGACGCGAATTATAAATATTCACATGGACGTTTTTCGCAATTTAACCATCCGAGTGCAGTGAAACTTGGTACAGTAAATCCTTATACGAATGTTAATCCCCTGGCATCAAATTTGTTTCAATTATATCCTTAACCGCAAGATGTCAGCTGCGCGAAATTTTAAAATCTCGTTTTTACTTCTTGTGTCCTAATCATGCGATTGAAGTTTGAATACTACACGTACACAATAATCTTCAAGTAACAGTACATAACTCTAGGACCTACATATAAAAAACCAATCCGCAATATTTAGTCTGTTCCTAATATCTACGAATCTATTACAGAAATCAAACTGAAATTGTGTATGTTGATGGAGGCAATTAACATAAGTAGGATATATGAAAATAGGCTGTGTAGTTCTTCACGGAACTACTTGTTGAACTCTGGGACAGATTTGTGCCACAAGCAGGGATATTGCTGATAGTGTTCCAGAAACTGAAGAACATCAAACGCAGCCATAAGATAATTACACAAAATACACTTGGTCGAGTGATGCAATGTCACGACACGACTGGCACAACCCTGTTTTCATGACGACATTGCGTGTGGAAGTTCACGTTAGTTTCACGACAGACATTCAGAGTACACACACTCACACACACACACACACACACTCACACACAGACACACACACAGACAGACACACAATTTTTGGCCCTGTGTAGATCTCATAAGTCTACTTTCATTTTTTGTAAAAATCGAAAGTAGGCTAACAACAACAGAATACCCTCTTTGTATTCCCTTCGGTGTTACAAAACTGAGAGACATTTTCTGATAAACGATCCTCATATTAAACCGAAGATACTCTAAAGTAAGTGAAGTACGCTCTGTCTGGAAGTTGGCTGAGAAGTTGAACAATACAATTACCGGGAAGCAAGTGATCTCCATATATCTTGAAGGATAACCTCCTTAAGCCCATTAATAAAGCAGCGCACTTTGCCGGGTCAGGTGGAGAAAGGAGCAGCGCTGCTGTCTTGTCTCTATTAGCCCGCAAGTGAGGGAAGTAATCCCGCCAATATGCACACACAATACGGGCATCAGGCAAGCTAAGCCACGCTAATTATTCTGCTGATTGATAACAACAGATCATAGTGATACCAACTTAATAATTTTAAAAGTTTCCTTATTGAAGATTAAACTAACAGAAATACCAATGAACAGTTACAATTTAATTGCACCTTGATTGAGTCCTCAATCTTTTGACTAGTTTGATGCAGCTTTCCATGCCTCCATGTCCTGAACTAATCGTTTTATCTCTAAATAAGCGACTTCGGTGGCGTAGTTGGTAGCATGCTGAACTGCTGTGCCTATGATAGCGGGTTCAAACCTAGCCGAAGTCGTCGGATTTTTAAGAGCGATAAAATCCTTCCGTATGCCTCCGTTTGGAGGGGAAGTAAAGCCGGCGGTCCCATGTTGTCGATTTATGTTATGTAAAAGATCCTTCCACAGACTAAACTTGTGTGGAGCTAAATTTCTAGGTTAGGTTTCGTTGTAATGATCAATCAAAGTTCCAACATACACCACTAGGTAGCGAAAGTTGGAACTACTTGAAATTGAACGGAACTTGTAATTCACCCTAGGGCTGTCCGCTTGGAGCAGCTACAGTCTCTGGCGAGCCGAACATGTCCTCGGACACTCCCGGCACTAAAAGCCGTACGATAAATAAAAAATTAATACATCTCTAAATAGCTACCACACCCTACATCCGAGGCGATCTGTTTAACATATTCTAACCTTGGTCTACCCCTTCAGTTCTTGTCCTCGACCCTTCCTTCCATAACTAAGCTTGCTATTCCTGGGTGTCTTAGTATGTGTCCTACTAACCTATCTCTTCTCTTCATTAGCAGTCGCCAGAAACATCTCTCCTCTCCCACTCGTCTTAAAACCTCTTCGTTTGTAACCCTATCTACCCATCTGATCTTCATCATTCTCCTGTAACACCACATTTCAAAAGCTTCAATTCTCCTCTTTTCTGCTGCACCAATAGTCCAAGTTTCACTTCCATATAGCGCTACACTCCAGACAAAGGCTTTCAAAAATGACTTCCTAATGCCTAAATCTATATTCGATGTCAACAGATTCCTTTTTTGTAGAAATGCTTTCCTGGCCTGAGCCAACCTACTTTTTATGTCCTCTTTGCTTCGTCCATCACTGGTAAAACTGCTTCCTAAGTAACAGAAGTCTCCTACTTCCTTCAGCTTTTCACCTGCCAATTTAATCTCCATAGAGGTTTCTGATTTATTTCGGCTACATTCCAGTATTTTTGTTTTACATTTATTAATTTTCATCATGAATTCTTTCCGTAAGACGAAGTCCATACCAGTCAAAAACTCATTTAAATACTCAGGCTTGTCGGCCAAGATGACGATGTCATCAGCAAATCTCAAAGTTGAAATTATTTCTCCTTGAATCTTCACTCCCACTTTAAATTTTCCTCCAATGGAAGTATGATCACGTATTAATTGCTCGCAGTGGCACAGTAAGGTAGGGCCATCTGGCGCTGTGCCAGTGGCGTGCGTGAGAGCCTGAGATTGAAGAGCATGAATTTGTGCTTTTGTTTCAGTTAATAATAATGAATTAATAATTAAGAGAACGGCCTAGAGAAAGCTGCTGTAGAAGATCGTATCTCAAAAATGGAAAGAGCTTATGGGCTAACTAAAAACATCTACAACAAGAAATGCATCTCATGGAATGCCAAACTAAAACATTACAACGCGGTAGTAAAAACAGAATGCCTGTATGCCAGCGAATGCCTCTCGATGAATTACAAGTTGAAGAAGCTAGAGATCCTAGAAAGAAGAATACTACGGAAAATCATGGGCCTAGTCCAGACTGAAACCGGCTGGAAACTTCGGAGCAACAATGAAGTCTATAAAATGTGGAGAGAATCTCAGTGACCATGAAGAAGAGGAGGTTATCGTTTCTCGGACACTTGTACAGAATGGACAAAACTAGACTAACCAAACAGATATTCGACTACCTGTGGAACAAGAAGACAACAACGACAAGGATTAAGGAAGTTCGAAAAGATCTCGAAAATTCCAACATCCAGGAAGTTCAGATGTCAAACAGGGAAACATTTCGGTACATAATTCAAAATTTGGAAGGGTTTCACGTCACAAGAACCACAAAGAAGGGAAGAGCCTGGACGGATGAGCAGAAGTTACAGCATAGCGCCCATATGAAGGAGTACTGGAGGAAGAGGAAACTTCAGGCGAAGAAAAAATGAAATATTTGCGTGATCCAAAGTGGTCAATTCGCAAATTAAATGAAATAATATATATTAATTGATTATAGACCACTAGTTTCTGCCGTGTTATGGCCCTTCTCAGTGATTGTTTATCAAAAGAAACCATTATAATTACAAGAAATTTGATTATTATACTTTGATTTTTACCTTTAAAAAGGCAATACAAAATATATATCAAATTAAATAAAGACCCCACGGTAATGAACGGTGTTAGTCCATTGTTTTTGGAAACGAGTTTATGGCGCATTCTGGTGGCCAGCCATCGTAACTACAGATCAGTTGAAATTGATTAAAAATAAAGCGGTAAGTCACCAAGATACAGAGGTTTCAATTTTTAGTGTAAAAGGAAAGAATGTCCCAAATTCCCTCACCTTTTCATAATTTAAGTTTGGTTGTTATTTGTAATACATGTTCTTCCTTTGTAAGAATTAAATTTGGTAAAATAACTACAATTTTTTACACTAAATTGGACTATTTTAAGTATTTCGTTTTAGTGGTGAAAGTTTAAATTCGATCTCCTGAAAAATTTACAGAATGTGACTTACCCCGTTCTTCCCTTAGAGTCATCAGTTAAGAAATCAGATCTGTAACATTTAAGGGCCTTAAATTGACGATGACATAAAGTAATATAGTGGAAATGACATATCTAAACAGTTGGTGATAGTATATTATTACTATAAGTATAGTATTGCTTGCCTCGGTCGGTGAGTGGGTATCGTGTCGGACTTCCAACCCCAAGCTTGCAGGTTTGCTCCTGGCCGTGGTAAGTAATTTTTGAAAGGCGACAAAAATCACGGCACGCATGTCATACATGGTCGGTATGTTAAAGAACCCATTTGAATTCAGTAAGCCGTGTTCATAATGACAAAATTAATCTTGGGATTTTCCGCCAACAAAGTTCCTCCTTTCTCTACTAGAAAGCGCTTTAGTACGAAGGAGCTTAGATATCCAACCTCCTTGACTTTCACAGCACTCCAAGGAACGTCAACAATCGACATGCAAGCAGCCTTCTGGGCGCCAAATAACAAAGCTTGCACCCGGCACCCGAGATCATACAAGAACAAGGTAGCAATATACAATCATCAACTGTTAACAAATCCTTATTTCACTGAATTATTTTATGTTCGACGATGTCGAAATATAAATATTATATGTCAGAAAACTGCATCATAATAAGGGTCATTATAACACTATTTTTCATTATGAAACAGTTTCTCCCACCAATCAGAGCTCAAGAAACAGTTGTGTGACCAATTAGGTAAGGATAGCATCGCACCTGCCCTGACTTCCACGGCCTTCTATTTTAAATTTCACTGCATGACTTCTAATGTCATAGTGGGGTATTCCAGGAGGCCATGGTATTCTCTGCGTCCCATGCGCTCTGTTCAGTACATAAAACTGGCGAAATGTCGACAGATATTTATGAATATTTATGTTCGAACATAAAATAGTTGTAATTATCGTCGAACATAAACAGTCGAATGCAACTCGCCTATAATGGTAATTAAGACACTCGTATGGAAATTATAAAACTCGCTTCGCTCGTTTTATAAACATACTCGTCTCTTAATTATTGCCATTATAGGCTCGTTGCATAATGTACTAGTAAGTTATCAATTTAAAGCCCATAATTGTTACACATCTGATTATTTAACTATTTTGATATATTGGATATTAATTTTTCGAAGGTATAAATCCAAGTATAATAATCAACTTTGCTCGCAATTATAATGGTTTCTTTTAAAAAACAATTACTGTAAGGGCCATAATGAGGCCGAAACTAGTAAAATCAATTACTATTATTAATTCAATTATATTGACATAAGGTGCAATTTAAATTAAATACTCATTGGTATTTCCGTTAGCAAAAGATGATGATGATAATTGTTGTTTTAAGGGGCCTAACATCTAGGTTATCGGCCCGTAAAAGTTTGAGAGAGAGTGAAAGATGAGATGAGAATGAAATCTCTAACTAATACTAACTAAAAACTTACAAACTAGAAGAAGGAATGGTAAACAAATAAAGGATAAGGCAAATAAAGGACAGGAAGAAAAGAAATGCCCTCAACCCTCGAGGAATGAGGGTAGAGGGCCTTGGAAGGAAGGAGAGCCATGAGAGGCTGAGAGGAAAGTGAAAGAGGACAAGGTCCACGACAACATATAACTAACCAACTAACTTTCCTCGTCTTTTCCCTATTTATTGGGGTCACCAGAGCTAACCAGGCTCATTTTTGGTTAAGCCTGGGATTTAAGACCGGATGCCACGTGATTTTTCAGGTGAAAATTCCACCCGCTGTGACCGGAATTTGAACCCCGGCCGTCCGGGTGAAAGACGAGCAGCTATGCCACAGCACCATCACGCTCCCCTCCACGACAACATATCTCTATCTTTAATACATCGCCCACTATTTGTGTTTTTAGTCTACTTTCGATTTTTGAAAGAAAAAGAAAGTAGACTTATGAGATATACAGCAGCCATAAGTTGCCAGTCTGTCTGTGCTTGTGTGTGTGTGTGGGCATATTGGCCCCTCTCCCATATCAATTCAAACATGAAACCGAATTGAACGAAATTTGGTACGGAGGTAGCACTAGCTAAGGATACCTCAGTATCATGTTTCATATCACCGCCATCTTTACCAAAACTGAATGGTGGCCACTCAAACGCTCAAGACGTAACATCAAATTACGACTAAACTAATCATCCGATCTCTACCTAATTTCTAATCAACATACCTTTATATGGACACATCTCTCACCCAAAGTACAAGGTCATCAACCGTACCATTTCTAGATGGTGGCCATGTGAATCATTCAACCATTATAATCAATAACTTAGGACCCACTAATTCCAATTATTGAACCAAAGGTGGTTTAAGCTATCCTAAATGACGTCACCTGTTGGCTATTATCATTTTATTATTATAATATTAGCAACCCGACCCGGCTTAGCCCGGGAACAGTTATGAATGCATTACGTGATAAGCGCATTTTTTTTTCCAATGTCAATGAACATCAACCAATATCCGTTTTACGTCTCGGCATGATGGGTTAAAATCACTAACTGGACTATTAATTATATTATCATGGAGATGCATGTGCAAACAATTCTTGTCAGACGTAATTTAAGAATGGCAAGGTGCATGAAACACAAATCCCCCTTCCGTCCAATCTTAACTTGACTGTGAATTTTGCGGAACGAAAAGTTCACAGGCGAAATGAAGAAAAGCCATGTTGCACTTCCAGGGAAACTCCAAACACAACCACTCTTTTCAAAAGTTCATAACTCAACACGACTCGATAATTTGCTGCTGGCTGTATCTGGGGCAATAAGCTCGTCCGCTAGCTAAGCTGTATCTGGGGTGATGGACTCGCCCCTAGCTAGCCCGTAAACTGTCGCCTCAGTTACTAAATGGAGATTGTTGAAAGAAATGAAAACGTAAAACTCTTATAGTGGGCGATGTATTGAAGATAGAGATATGCTCTCCCGGGCTTTCTTCTAGAACTTTTCATGCTGAACATTTCTTACATTCATAGTATCTAGATATTTTAACGGTTTGCCCAGCGTAAGCTTAAAAAGCGCACGGATGCCAGTTTTTCTTCGACCTTTTCACTGAAATCGTTGGTGCTTGACTTCCTTTCTTCATAAATAAATTATTTTCTACAGAAACCTTCCTCGACATATCCTTTACAGAATGGTGAAAACCGCATCAAAATTCATTCAGTGGTTCTCTAGATTATCCGTGACATCTTAGAATCGGGGACTTTGTTTTATACTAAGTAGAGATTATACCCCACTCAGTATAATTTAATAGAATATAATCCCCCTTCCGTCCAATCTTAAATTGACTCTGAATTTTGCGGATCGAAAAGTTCGCAGGCAAAATGAGAGTTGCACTTCCAGGGAATGGCGAGATGAATGAAAATCAAATCCCCCTTCCGTCCAATCTTAACTTGACTGTGTTTCACAGGCGAAATGAAGAAAACCCGAGTTGCACTTCCAGGGAAACTCTAAATACAACCACCCTTCTCAGAAGTCTTAACTCAACACGACTCAACGTTTTGCTGCTGGCTGTATCTGGGGCAATAGGTTCTCCCGCTAGCTAGGCTGTAACAGGGATAATAGACTCGCCCTTAGCTAGCTCGTAAACTGTCGCCTCAGTAGTTGAATGGATATGGTTAAAAGAAATTAAATCGTCAACACACTTATAGTGGGCGATGTATTGAAGATAGACATATGATCTCACGGACTTTTTTGTTGAACTTTTCATGCTGAACAATTATTATACTCATAGTATTAAGATGTTTTTAACGGTTTGCCCAGCGTAAGCTTACAAAGCGCTCGGACGCAAGGATTCTTTTCGACTTTTCCACTGAAATCGTTACTGCTCGGCTTCCTTTGATAAATTATTTTCTACAGAAATCATCCTTGAGATATCCTTTACAGAATGGTGAAAACAGCATCAAAATCCATCCAGTGGTTCTCGAGTTTACCCGTAACATCCAAGAATCGGGGACTTTGTTTTATACTAAGTAGAGATGCTGTACCACTTAACTTAGAAGAGCTGAGCCGTCTCAGTCACATGACAAGATGACTGATGATTTATCGTACCTGAACTATATTTCACAAGTCTGAGTATGTTGCATGCAATATAACCTACTGATAGAAATAATATAAACTTCGTATGAAATAATTTACAATGAAAATAAAGTAGGCTATACTGCACTGAAGGAATTGTTCACTCCTTATTTGCTAAGACATATGTAAGTCAATTGATAACGGTAAACATTAGTGGTTAGTCTTTTACCCATTCGGACGGGGTTCTCAACCTATCAGAGTTGTTTTGTTATTTTGCTTGAATTATCTTTTTATATTTATTATTTTGTAATTACTCAGACGTTATAAATTTAAGCGTTATATTGTGAATTTTACAATGGAAAATATATATTTAATTAAAACAACGTTCGCACCGAGAGAGTCATCTAACAGCAACCAGATGAACTATGGGGTGACAATGAGAGCCAACTGGATGCGATCTGCGCTCCACACTACACCGGCCTGGACATTCACTGTTGGAACCCATGCTAAAGGTGAATTTGAAAAGTTTCCTCTTATGGCCGCTAGAATGCACTCGCCCTATTAGAGTTATCTTATCCCCGTTGCTCATGGTAAAATGTTTCTTAAAATTTATTGTACAACTAATTTTATAAAAATTTGACGAAAGCAAGCTGTGTTGTTCACGGTAAAATTATTTTATAAAATCCGGGGAAGTATCAGGATCACCATCTACCGATAAACTTCTGAACCAAGAATCAGCTGTTCAACACACATTGGTTTAAGAGTATGGCTCCTACAAACAAAGCAAAAATTGCAAAAATTGCTGCTTTAGCTACAATTATATGTCGTACAGTGGTAAAAAGGAAGAAAACAAATGCTAGGAAGTCGTGAACTCGGGAATGGATAACAAGAAGAGAAGAGTAGAGGAATGTTGTCCTTGGTCGAAAATGAGTTGAGGTTAGAAGATCAGAACTCATATAGGAATTGTCAAAGAATGGAGGAAAGCAGTTTTAAAAAACTCCTAGATCTTGTTGGTCCCAAAATTATTCGACAGGACACTAACATGAGGCAAGCCATTTCTCCTGAAATGAGACTGCAAGTGAGTTCGAAGCCCGTTTATCTTCGCCTTCACATCACCTGGCTTGTGTTCGGTCGAATTTGTGAATCATATTCAGCGATTGAGATTTCTGTCTCCCTTCTTGCATTTCTATTGTGGTATATGGGCGTTATAACCTCATACAAACACTGATATTTCTGGTACTCGTCCAGTAAAACACTAACAGCTTCCTTAGTCCAGCCGGAGCCTGCCACTTTCGAAGTGTTTGTTTACAACCGAGCTTCACAATCTTCTCACCACGTGGCGCCAGCATCACCTTCATATCAGCTTCCCTGATTGGTTCGTTTCGTAAAATTAATTTTACGGAATAGAACATGTCCTATTTTACGGAAAGTTTTATCAAAGGTTTTATAAAACTTGAATATGACCGTGAGCAACAGAAATTTTATAAAATTAAATTATTGTACAATAAATTTGAAGGAAAATTTTACCGTGAGCAACGGGCATTATGCGAAATTTCTCAGCCAGATGTCATTGCTGTTCTATCATCATGATTTTCAGTCAAGCGACTGGTCTGCCCCTACAACGAGTCTTTTCCACGTTGTTCGATCTTGTGGTGAACTTTTGACCACTTCATAACTTCGTAGGCCAGAGCTATATAGGAAAGATCTCATGAAATTGTTCCGTGGCCTCCCGCGAGGGCGTTTTCCAGGTATTTTGCCTTCTAGTATGTCGATCATCAGGCCACCATGTCGTAACCTGTGGCCAAGCCAGGTGGATCTCCTTCTATATATCTGGCGGATCATTTGCCGTTTTTCCTTTATTCGATCCAGCACCATTATGTTGGTCATTTTCCCTACCCAGCTGATATTTTCCATTCGGCGCCAACACCACATCTCAAACGCTTCTAGTCTTTTAATGCCCCCTCTATTCATTCTCCAGGTCTCACTGCAGTACATTGCAACTGGCCATATGTAGGTCTTAACCAGTTGTTTTCCAAGGCTGAGGGACATCGAGCGTTGACAAATTAGAGAATGCTTTTCACGGAATGCCTGCTTGGTCATGGCTATACGGCTCCTGATTTCAATTTCACATCGTAGGTCTTCTGTGAAGATCTGACCAAGGTATTTAAATCGACTGACCTGTTGTACTGCTTCTTTATTTATGGTTATATTTAGTTGGTATTTATGCTTACTTTTAACCAGAATCTCGGTCTTCTTAAATTTGATTTTCATTCAGTATTCTGTAGCTGTATCATTTAAACATTTCATCTGTTCTATATGGGATTCAATTGTTTTGCCTTCCATTGGCATTCTATACATATCGAATTTGAAGGACAGGTTGATAATACGATACATTTTTATTTTAAAGCGTTTGTAACAGCCTATTGTGTGTTATTTGAAAATGTTATTTGAACTAAAGAACAAAACGATCCCACATGGTACCTGTACGCCATCTGTTGGTGCTAGTTCAGGTTATTAATTAATGCTTTTATTGCAGAAAAATAGCCGTCGAAAATAAGGAATGAACATGGACACTTAAATTGCGCTCTGGCACTTTGAATTCCATAGTCCCTGATTGGTTGATTTATTTTACTACAGAGCTCTAACTGGTAGCGTTCACATACTTGTCCACATAGTTGGCATACAAACGCACTGTAGGATCATGGAAAGATTTGTCAATGAAAATAAGGTAGTGATAACCGTGGACCGCCAGACATGTAAACACATCTCGCATTGGGTCATGAAACCACCAAGTAAATGTGCTATCACTGCTGGAGGAGTAAAATTGCTAGCATTCTTTTAGAAGCTTGAGCACAAAGGAGGGCTTTGTATAGGATCAAAATGAACATGTGAACGATATCCAGAGAAACAAAAGGTAGGTAGGCAGGCACCTATATTCGATCGAGCACGCATTTTAAAACCAGTGTGCATTTGTAGCCACAAGAGAGCAAGCCCGTTGCTGTGAAGTAAAATGACGGGAGGGTATGGTTCAAACTTTATGAGTCTCACAAGGCAGAGTGGAGAGAGTGATTTAAGAAGCAATTTCACCATAACGTAGAGGGCTTAATGGACTTTATCTGCAGCTACATCAAGCATCTACTGGATCGTTACATTGCTGCTGCAAGGTCAGGGGCGTATATAGAGTTTTATTTCGGGGGGTGCCCAACTGGGGGTTAGGAGGCATGGTATAGGAGCAAAATAATAGGGAGTTCGGGGTTTCCCCCGGGAAACTTTTGTATAATTTTTAGAAAACTATGAGTTTTAAGGCTACCTGGCATCCTTTTTCAACCAATGTGTTGTGATGTTTTACAGTATGTTTGGTTAATGTCAAATACAACTAAGACCATTTTATGACACTTTTTATTAATACAATCGTCTTGCTCACTTGATAGAATTTACATGGAAAGAATTAATGTTACTGTTTTGATTTACAACTCACACTATAATATAAAGTCAAGATTTCTTGAAGCATGCCAAATCGGTTCATAACTTCATCGTCAGTGAGATGTATGTCTCTGTGAATAGATGACAATACTAGACCGTTGAGTCTGTTTTCAGAAGTAGAATTTCTTAAGTATGTTTTCAACCAACTCAAACTTCGTTCGACAGTACCAGTAGCAACAGAGGGAGGCAAATTCGCCAAAAGTTTGATAGGGGTATAAAAGTTAGGGAAAAAACTTTTTTATCACACGCTTCAAGGGCACTTGTTGCTGTTCTTGGTTCGTTCATAAGAGCGAAGGCACTGGAGAGTAATAAGAGGATATGTTGTTACACATAAGATCAGAGCAAACTGATTGTCACACTGTTTACATCGCTCTACCTTCGCCCTGCTTTGCAACGTTGCCATTTCGGGGGGGGGGGGGGGAGCGGGCTCCCCGGCCCCCCCTCCCCCTTATATACACCCCTGTTCAAGGTACAGTATCTTCTTCTTATACAGTTCGGTCTGATAATACTGACCAAGAAAAATACGCAAGATAAAACATGTACGGTCACATCTTGATATCACGAATCGTTAGGAGATAGCAAAATAATTGGATGTCTCATTAAGTAATGTCATTTTTAGCCTATTTTCATTTTGTGAAAAAACTAGCTGACGTACCCGTGCTTCGCTACTGGTCTTAAATATATTGACATGTGAAGGTGACAGTTAAAACAGGGGATAAGCAAGGTGCTGCGCGGAGGGAGAGTTAGGATGGAACATTTTGTCCAGCTACACCGCTTGGCATTGACCTTGTTTTATATCACACAATTAGGTTTTACTCGCTAACAGTTGGAGATACACGAAAAGTGATAGGGACCATTCTGATAGAAATTTAAATTTTAAACCTAGTATATGCCATCAAATGTTTGCTATTTCGTAGCGTTCTCTTTTTATTTGAAATTGAAATATGAATGTTTGAAACCAAAGGGTGTAATGTCGTCACTTAAATGGTCGCCATCTTCAAATAGTGCAAAGTATTGAAATCATAGGTAGCCTATAAATTAACCAGGTAAATCAGCTACTTCCTTGTAAAATTTCATGTAAATCGGACCAGTGGTTCTTTGGTGATCGAGTAATACACAGACACACATACATATACCATCTAACTTTTATATATTAGTATGGATGCAGTTTTTTGATGTACGAAAAACGTAATTTGAAAGCATCCATGTTTAAGTACAAAAGGAGCCTAGTCATGGCTTCTAATGATTACTATGAGAATTATTGATGACGTCAGTTACCTGAAGGTTTGCTACGGTACTGTATCTGTTGAGGGCAGTGAAGGAGGTAATGTTCTGTACAAATTATTTTCTCCTATATTCATGTCTTAAGTAGAAAAGAGGGAGTGTTCTTTGCTTGGTTAATCATTTTAGGTTACTGTTTCATTTTGGTTGTTGCAAATTATTCTGGTTCTGTTAGTCTTAGTCAAGTCTTATCACAGTTACTGTATTCCTGATTTGTAATACAAAAGATAGCCGGTACAGGTTAAGAATGTCAACAATTAAAACAATTCAGCATAAAACATTAGGATTAATAAAACATAAACGTAAACATATTAGTAGTAGAGCACACCTTAACGGAGAGTATAACACAACAATACAATATATTGCGCGTGATACCTTCCGTCATAAGGTAAAGATTCAAAATCTCCCGTAACAGCAGCGGCATCAGAGTATGACATTAGACCCAAAATGTCACATTTAGACAACTACGTGGATTAGCGGCTAATAATCTCGGCTGTCGCCTTGGAGGTCTGAGTTTGAATCCGGCTCTGCCAAGAAATTTTAATTCAGGTACGAGAGCTGGAAGGGGGTACACTGCGCCTCCCGTGGCAAAACTTGGAAGATGTTTTCCATAGTTTCCCACTTCTACTCGAAGAAAATACAGGGATAGTTTCTAACTGAAGGCAACAGCAATCTCTTTTTTTAATCCTAACCTGAATTACAAATACACACACTACTACAGCCATCACAGTAACACTGGTTATCAGAAATAAATCATGCACACTTAAGTTCATGGGGCTACATGGCCATGATGTCGCCAAGCCTCTAAATCAATCAACAATAACAGAATCATTTAAGCTCATTTAATCTTAATACTAAGTTTCGTGATGATGTCTATAGCCGTTGTTACGTTAGGTCGCGTGCAGTGTTAGCCGATGTAAGTTATTTGTTTATATTATTATTTTAATTCCCTACATCGATCCCTGTTAATAAAATGTTTCAAAAACTACGTATTCCGATTTTTAAGGCGTTCAGATTCCTAATGTTCTTATCGTGGTTTGGATAGAAAATGGAGGCCCATGACCTGGTGTTTACGTCTCGATTGTAGAAATGGAGAAAATGGAGTAGCATGGCTCCTTACAGAGACAGGTGGAAATCTGGTAATCACTTCTTGAGGTAGTGTTGCCGTTGAGAAAATTGAGTGGCATGGCCTCTAACCGAAATAGAATGAAACTTGGTGGAACCGTCTTGTGCTACTGTTGCCATAGAGATGGCCGGCCTTGCCGTTCCTTCATAAGTTAATTTTCTGAATTTATTAGCCTTAATAATAATTATTATTATTATTAGCCTTTGCTCGAGTGCAAAAGGGCCGAAATCAGAAGAATGAGAAAGACTATCGAAAATTCATGTAGGCAGCCGTTCGTTCTGGGTCCTAAACTACAGTATGTGTATGCAAAATTTGGTTGAGATTGGTGGAACGGTGTGGGTTTTTATATGGAACAAACCCACATACCCATATACCCACATACATATATACATACTGTACCCATGTGAGTAATCTCGATGGAAAATATGCTTCTGCCTCCAGCTAGCTTCAGGACTCGAGGGTGTACCGTCCTCCCACTGAGCAGTTGCATACTTTGGATTTGAGGCTAAAAGGTATCAACTCTACAATGATAAGGCACAACTCTATTCTACAACTTTAATTCAGTAAATAAAATCATGGCTTTTAACAAATAAAACAATCTCCATAACCATAAAACAAAAGCAAACAAAAATTACTTTCCACAATCCACCAATATGAACATAATATAATCATAATAAAATCATATCATACCACAAACCTTTACCCTTATGTGAACTTCACAAAGATATTCTAGTGCGCTGATGCACATACAACTTCAGAAACAAACTGTACATTGATACTACTGTCATACAATGTGACTTCTTTAATATTACAAAATTACTGATTCATTAAACCTTCTTAATTTGGCAATTATGTGTACCGTGTGTGTTTTGATCTTTCTTTTCCCACCAAATGCTTCACTTGCATTAGCCTATTCTGGTGTTGCACAGCAAACTACGTGCAACTCCATAATTATGTAAGCTACCCCTACTCCACTATTTATATAGTTCCACTGCATGCCGTTTGTGATTTCAATTTAAAACCGTTATGTTATTGTTGTGTCGGATGGTATAATCAAACTACCTTGCGCGCGTAGCCTGTGGAATCTGGTAACCAACTTCTGAAAAAGTTGTCAGTGACAGTATAAATGCACCGTCTAACCATTCGTTAGATAGCTAAAATCATGAACCATCAGGATAATATATAATTATCAACGTATTCTTAAACCACATGGCTTCATTACTCAACATAACAATATTTCACTTCAAGTCATTAACAGGGTCTAAAATCTGTTCCTTTCAAACTTGCTTCTACGGTCCGCCTTGACCGTCCAGACCCTCTACCCGAGCGGTCGGCATACAATAGGAGTGTGGAAGGGGGTTCCAACATTAACTCGACCCTCGCTTTATGTCTGAAGGCTTATTTCCAAAGCATTGTAAGATTTTACAAGACAAACTGTGCTCCCAATGACACACATATCTCAATGGATTTTAACTGAATATTATGCACACAGGTAGTGAATGAGCTTTATATTTATTCCTACCCCGAGGATAAATAATAACTGGCACCAAACTAGGCCCATTTCAACATGAAGGTACGAGGTTCGTAAAACATTGGTCTAGTAGGCAACCGGTGTCTTAAATAAATTATGCGGTCAGTCCAAGCTGCCGACATTTGAGGTTCGCTTCAACAAGCCGAATCACTCAACAATAAGTTCTCGGGGAACCATAAAGTGTCGAGGTGTCCAATCGCTTGCCTCGCACCTATCGTGGGATTCCAATCCGGAACATTTCATCCATCATCAGAGTTAGGGTCCAACACTAAACACTCTGGCACAAAGTATATATCCGCTTATGCCCCCGGCATAGGAGATTTCATACGTAGAATAGACCACCTGGCTCCTTACCTAATGTTACGACTTCGTCCTATAATATCAAGAGAAATCTATCAATTACTCTATAAGCTTCTCACATAAGCTGCAAATTCAATTCACTAAAAGCTCTTTCATTCCTGGCATAATTATATTCCCATTAATACAATATTCTGATATCAAACTCTTTCTTTAATCCCGTAATGTAATCTTACTGTATAATCTTACTGCTTGGATCGATAAGTCTTGCAAATAGCGTAATTATTTCCTGTTTACAACGATTTCCTGATGCGTTCATTAATACCTTTGATATTCATAATCCTTATTATATTATTCTCACTGACATAATTTACCAAAATCATTCCTTATTATTATTATTTTCACTGAAATAAATTACCAAATCCTTCCTTAGTATTATTATTATATTTCTGACATAATTTACCAAAATCCGACACAACCAATCATCTCAAAACTCGAACAACTGTGCTCGTAACATTTACATAACTGATTGCCATCGTAATTAATAGTGGTAATGATTAATCCACTTATTGATGCACATTAACATCTCGACTCTATAAAAATCAACACAATAATGATTAAACCTGGAGGATCTACCTCCTAATCTGATTCTTACTGGCATCTTTACTGAAATCACATAACATGCAGTGGCCTATATTCTCTAATTAACCATAATTTGTGGGGTACTCACATATCTCTAGGCTCCTCATGGTGGCTTCAACCAATCATATCCTTCCAAGTCGCCTGCCATATACAGGTTTAACGCGACATTTTTTATCTTGAATACACACATTTTATGACACATATTTTCCGTTAACCACACGGCAATTGGCATTTCTATAATGAAGCTATTGCTTCCAAACATATGACACTTTATAACACTTATTAAACCACTACTTTAAAAGATATTTTACCTATGCTTTATACATAACACACGTCACTTTGTACACTTTTCATTGCTTGAAATTCCCTAGCAAAGATATCAAAATTGCAGGTGTCGACGGCATCTCCCGTGCTCCTACCAACTCCTGATTGAAAGTCTGGTTTACCTGCCCTCGGAATTCACCAACAGTTTTTATACATACTCCTACGGTAAGCTTCCTGCGTCGCATAGATATGCTAACTTCCGTCCTGAGCGTTATTATTTGGTATTCTTAAAACATTACCAAATGCTTCGTAAAGTTTCTCCCAGCGCATTCAAGCGTAATTAGGCATGAATGATCAGTCGATATTTGATACATTGCGCTTAACACTGTCCATAACTTTACACAAATTATTATTATTATTTACAATAGTTCTGCCACTCATCTTACACGGTGCTTCCTACGTGAACACGCCATTGTTCGTACTGCTGAGTATACCTGCAGCGCGATTATTATTAAATAAAAGCTTATTAAATGCTTCACTCAAATGTACACGTCTTTGTTCGGGCGTCCTTTCATGAACCGGACCAACATATGTTCCGCCATGACGACTGTCTGCGACTCTCTTGACAAACTGTGACAAACTGGTGTGAGACTGGCTCCAACTAGGGTAAGACTGACTTAAGACTGACTGCTCTGCTAAGGGTCCTTATATGAGTTTCACACAAAAAATAGAGCGAAATCTTCCCGCGTGATCTCGGCTCCTCTCCCAGCATGATTCTGGTCTCGAAACCATGTTCATTGGGTTCCTTTTCTTTCACTGATCCCACAACTATCTGCGTGCTAAAGAATCGCTCGGCCAATTAATTAATATTAATTCCTTTCTCCATAGCGTGGGCACGCTATCTCCCGGGGATTCCCTGGCAACCTCCTCAAATCCCGCCGCGAACAACGATAATCCTACGGTCCTTCCGCACTTCCTTAAATATGCCTCAATTTCGCAGATTAAAGGCTCTAAAATTAGCCTCCTGTCTAAAGATTCACCTGTGGGCAACTCTCATGTCATTTCGTTACTCCAATCACGAGTAATCAATGATTTTCCTTGTGATCTCTCCCCACCATTCTCAAATCCATTCTCCGTCGGGGAAAAACTGGGTCATTATTCAGGCCCTCACCCTCTTCCAGACGACAGAATGAGGTCAGAAAGATTGACTTGGCTCCACTGAACACCTCCCACAATTCTGGGCCTATTTGTAAAATGTCAACTTCTGCACTTGCAGTGCTCCAAGCCCCATATAGCCTACACCAAGTAGTCTAATAGTACTGTATTCTGCTCAATTTCCCTGCATTATTTTAATAAATAATGTCACTGGAACTGAAATCACACCAGTGATTTAATATACACTTCTCTCTAGGGGTTTTTACAATGAAACTCCCTCCATAGACCTCGGGTTCGTTCCCTGGTGGAACCTTTATACTGAGATCACAGTCTCTGAGAACCACGTTCGATTCCAGTCAGCATAACCTCCTCGGGTTCAATACATACATACAGACTTTCACTTTTATATATAAGATAGGCTTATGAGATCACCTTTTGTCCGTGTGTCTGTGTGTGCGTGTGTGATTCGTGTGTATGTGTGTCCCCCCTAATAACATCTAAACGTCTGGAGCGATTTCAATGAAACTCGGCAAGATCATATCATCATTCTGGCCGACTCCGACCGCGCCCTTCAATTTTTATTGTGTCTCACCAATCCAACATGGCGGCTGTGCGAATTATTTCACCAGCATTCAGTATCTGCGAAACTATTACAGATATCACCCTGAATTTTTTTATGGTGATAAAGGGCACTACTAGAAGTTCACCTATGACACTTTCAAAAAACCTGGTAACTACAAAACCAACATTGCTGCCAGGCGAAGTTGAGACTTTTAAATATACTTTTCTCGCGATTTAACCATCCAAACGTAAATAAGCTTGGTACAGCAAATGTTTATGCGCATTGTAATGCACTGGCATCTAATTTACTTCAAATGTTTACATAACCTCAAGATGGCGGCTGTGCGAAATTTTAAAATTACGTTTTTATTTCTTGTGTCATAATCATACGATCGAAGTGAAAGTTTGAATAATGAAGCTACGCAATAAATTTTCTTTAATGGTACGGTACATAACTCTATGGCCTATACTTATAACAATCCAAAATGGCGAGCATCCGAAATATTTTGACGGTTATCAATTTCTACGCATCTTTTACAGCAATCAAACTGATATTTTTTATGTTCATAGAGGCTATGAACATAAGTTCACCTATAGGACTTTCAGTAACCTGGTGAGCACAAATCCAACATGGCGGCGATGCGAAATATAATTATAAATATTTAAACCATCCTAGTGCAGTGCAGTGAAACTTTTCACGATAAATGCTTATACAAATGTTAATCCACTGGCATCTAATTTATTTCAATTGTTTTCATAACCACAAGACGGCAGCTGTGAGAAATTTTAAAATCTCTTTTTTACTTTTGTGTCCTAATCATGCGATTGAAGTTTGAATACCACACGTACACAATAATCTTCATGTAATAGTACATAAATACACATCCAACCTGGCAACTATCTGAAATATTTTGACGGTTCTCAATATCCACGAATCTATCACAACAATGAAACTGAAATTTTGTATGTTGATAGAGGCAATTAACGTGAGTGGGATATATCAAAATAGGCTGTATAGTTCTTCACGGAGCTCCTTGTTTTATGTTTGGTGTTTTATAACACTTTATAAGGCAGAATATTGAAGATATTTTATTGTAATTTTTTGAAATTTAATTTTAAATATTTTAGCCAAATATTAATTATTAATAGTTTTATTTTTTTATTTATTAACATTTCAATGTTCATATTTTTTTCAAAATTTGCCTTTTTTAAATCTTTAGTCGTAAGATTATAACATTATTTGAATTTCAAAGTAGATAAGCCTATTGATTTTAAATTTTTACAACCATATTTATTTTAATTCTGATTTTCACTATCATATTAAAAAGAATCAATTGTTTTTATTTAAAATATTTTTTTTTCAACCACCTTAGATCAAGGAGGTGAAGAGATAAAATTTGGTTTTAGGAAATATTAATACTTCCGCAAGAACATATCACTGAAAGATTCAACCATCACCATTTTCAACAAAATAAATTGTCCTTAAGGTAGGTGGTTAATGTAGAGACAGTTTTAATATTAAAATCCTTAGTTTTATTAAGGCGACTTTGGTTGCGTAGTTGGTAGCACGCTGAGCTTCTATGCCCAAGATCGCGGGTTCAAACCCGGATGTAGTCGTCAGATTTTTTAAGAGCGTTAAAATTCCCTCAATATGCCTTCCTTCGGAGGGGAAGTAAAGCCGGCTGCCCTATGTCATAGATTTATGGTATTTAAAAGAACCGTCCACTAACTACAATTCTGTGAAGATAAATCTGTGGGTTAGATTTGATTAACGCTCTATTAGTTCCAACATTGGCCACCAGGTTCCGGTTGCAGTGGCATCTAGTAGCCAAGTTCACAGCTAGTTGTCGTTGACGGTGGTATTTGGCATCGAAAATAGGAACTACTTGAAATTGATTATCTGCAGTCCTTACCAGAATTACTGATAACACACACTAATACAGCTATCACAATATTACCACCGATCATATCAGAGAGATTCTACACACATCCAAAGTACACGGGGCTACATGACTGCGTTGACGCAGCCCCTAAACTGAGGAACCAACCATTCCCCGTCAAGCTGACAAAATAATCATTAAAAATAATCGGTTCGGCCCCAAAGTGTTGTGTGTCTGGTGGAATTTTGAAGGAGTGAGTCACTGGAAATTTGTTCCAAACGGGCGGGTAGTAAATGTGGATCTTTTTTCTCAACAACTGGAACGGTTTCATGACATTCTGAGACAGAGATAGCCAGCATTAATTAACCAAAATAGAGTTCTCTTGCAGCAGGACAATCAGCGACCTCATACTGCACGAACAACCACGGCATAGTTTCAGGAATTGGAATTGCTACCACATCCGGCATATAGCCTTGATCTTGCGCCTTCAGATTACCATCTTTTTCGATCCATGGCCCATTTCTTGCGTGGAAGAAATTCCGAGAACATTGAAACTGTTGAATAGGGTCTCGGCGAATTCTTCGCATCAAAATCCAGAGACTGGTACCGCCGTGGGATAAGAAACCTCACTGGAAGTTGGCTCAAGACCCTACAGTAGAATGTGATAATCTCTTCTTTGAAGAATAGTTCAATCTCTTGTCGGAAACTTTCCAAATGAAATTTTATTTAATAAACGAGACATTCGCCTCCGTGGTATAAAGGTCAGCATGCTTAGCTACCACCCTGGAGTTCCGCTGTTTGATTCCCGGCTCTGCCACGAAATTTGTAAAAAGGTCTGAGGACTAGAATGGGGTCTACTCAGCTTCGGCTGGTTCAAATGAGTAGAGGGGGTTTAATTCCCACATCAGATATCCTCGAAATGGTTTCCTGTGGTTTACCACTTCGTCTCCTGGCAAATGCTGGGATGGTACATACCGTAAGGCCACGGCTGCCTCCTTCCCTCTTCCTTGCCTATCCCTCCCAATCTGCCCTTTCCTTTCCATCCCTCATGAGGCCCCTGTTCGCTTTGTAGTTGGGGCCGCCTGGGCGAGGTGGTTGTCCCACCTCCCCAGTTGTATTCCCCGACTAGGTGTTTCTAGCTCCAGGACATTGCCCTGGCGATAGTAATGCTGGGATCCCCCGCTGTGTCCGAGGGAAAAGCCAACCTGGAGGATAAACCGACTAAAATAAAAAATCATGAGACATCTCTATATATATAAAAATGAAAGTTTGTTCGTTTTCTCTGAATTTCCACGGAAGTTTGAGTTATTAACGCGTTTCAGACTGGTTTATGACGGTTGCGTGCAAAAACAAATTTTTTGTCTGTCTGTCTGTGTACAACTTTGCACTCGCATCACTTGAGAACGGCTGAGTGGATCAACGTAAAATTTGGTTCAGAAGTCCATCAGAGGCACGAAAGTTATCATTGATGTAACTCTTCTCCATACCTCTCATAAAAGAGGGCCTACTCCCATAAAATGCATGATGAAATGGGCGTAGAAATATGAGACAAAGCTCATTTTCAGCGTCTTAATGTGAGAAACAAAACTCGGGTGCCCTACGGGCCCCGAAAACCACATTTTAAGGTCCTAAAATCAACAGTTTTTGAGATATACCCAAAAAACTAATTTCATTTATTAAGCTATTGAAGGAATGCAAGCTGGTTACCATGGCAACACAATCTCAGAAGTCCATCTATTTCTGTAAGACGCAATGCCATTCCATTTATTGCATTACTGTGAACGTTCGCAAACGGCTTTAATGTTGTCATGGAACCAACTTAAGCTGTAAAATTATTCAATACGTATATAATGCGCTTTAGGGGGTCAAGGGGTACTCTTGAATTTTTTCACGTGATTTACACGGACGGGTGTGGTACTAAAGGTCTATTATATCCCTATCCCTATATTATTAAATTATCATTATGATTATTATTATATTATGGCGTACAAGGACGAGCAAAACTCATTTTCAGCCCCTCAGTGGCTCGGAGGCTACTAAGTTTTAAGGCTCTAAAACCACGTTTCTGAGATATTCCCAGAAAACTAATTCCATTTAATAAACTAATAAACACCACCTGGTGGCGCAGTGGCTAGCATTGTTGGCTGTCAACCCCGAGGTACCAGGTTCGATCCCCGGCTCTGCCTAGAATTTAAAAGTCTTGGTAAGGTCTGGTACGGGGTCTCCCAGCTTCGTAATGCAAAATGGGAACCTGCCGGATGCTACGGTAGGAGGAGAAGTGGAAAGGAACTGGCCACCCTACCACAAGCTAACTCCGGCTCGGGATGCCTGGTTAGTGATCCCTTGACTTAGTCAAGGGTTCTTATTCAGGTCGAAGTGAAATGCCATGTCCTGTGGTTCGGATTCCACGTAAAAAGGAGGTCCCGTGGCTTATAATCACAAGATTCACGGTCACGTAAAACTACAATCTTCTTCCTTATTCAGGTCGCCTACGTCCCTGGAGGGGATATGGCACTCTCTTATTTTATAAACTAATACATAGATGACTAGTACAGAAGAAAACCAAATCAGGAGCTATGTAGATATACTGAGAAAATCACAGATGTGTCCAGGAAGAGACCTCTGGCTTTCTATGGGCATGTCTCATGGATGAACCCAACAAGACTAACCAACCGGCTTATCAACTACTGGGGGAAGAGAAAGAGCATGACACCGTCGCTAACAGTAGTTAACAAGGATATCCAAGAACTGAAGATAATGAAAAGTGATATTAGAAGCCGATCACATCTCAGAAAGATACTTAAACAGAAGAGTTTTCAGGACAGACCACCCTGTAAGAAAACCGGCATCATCTGGACAAATGAGAGGAAGGAGAAACATAGCCAGAAAATGCGCGAATATTGGGCAAAAATCAAGTCCCTTGCCAAGCTGAAAAGTTGAACGTCGTGGTCCTTAGCTGGCCCATCCGAAAGAGGAAGAAGAACAAGAAGAATCTAATGAAGTAATGCAAGCCGGTAACCATGACAACAGTGTCACAAGAGGTGACATGCAACTTTCCATCTATTTCTGTAAGAAGCAATGCCACTCAATTTATGAAATTTCAGTTAAAGTTTGCAAATGGCTATAAGGTTATTGTGGAATCTATCATAGACTGTAGAATTCAACAATGCGATTAAGGGGGTCAAGGGGTACCCTAGAATTTTCACACGCGACTTACACGTGCGATATGCGATATGTTGTACAGAAGGTATATTATATCTCCAAACAGCAACATTATTTTTAAAAAAATCCTGAATTGGAATAGTGTTTTTTGCAGGTTTTGGGAATTTGGGCCATTGGAGACTAAAATTCCCGAATTTTCATGCACCACAAGCCTTTATAAATTATTAAAGGGGTCTTCCTGGGCATGAGGACTTTCCACAACGGTGAGGATCAGTTTTAATTTGACATATATTGCGTTTCGTCTACGAGGTTTTCAATATTATTTTCACGTCAGGAAGTACACGTTAGGTGAACTTAGTTTGAGAGCACTTTTTAAGTAATCATATTTTTGTCGACAAACGGGTTAATCGTAAAGATGATTTTGTTTGATACTGTGTGGTTGATATATCTTTATGTTTATGTACGCCTATAATTCATGTTCGGGTGCTTGGAGCATCGTAAAATTAGGTATTGTAACCAGGAGTCAATACACCAATCATTTAGAAAACGCTCCATCGCACTTCTCATAGAAGGGTTGGTATAAGGAACAACTTTTCAAAATACACGCTAAAATAGGCTAAAATTAAAAATTATCCTATAAGGACGACCAAAACATATGTTGCGCTTCTCAATGTGTGACACAAAACTAGGGAGTTATAAGGGGTCTCCGAAAGCCACATTTTACGGCCCTTAAATTAACAGTGTCTGCGATATACCCAGAAAACTAACTTCGTTCTGATAAACTTATGAAGGAATGACAAGCCCCTAACCATTGTAACAGTATCTCAATTGATAACGTCTGGTTATTAATACCGAAGACCGTTCGAAGAGCGGGTACTTCTGCTAGTCCTCTATAAATTCGACTTGTTGCAAGTTCGAGTTGCGGAGATACGTAAGAAAAAGGAAGGAGGCTTGTAGTTTTACGTGACCGTTAATCTCGCAATCATGAGCCACGGTACCTCCTTCTTGATGGAATCCGAACCACAGGACATGGCATTTCATTTCGATAGAAGAAAAATATTAGATTTGTGGTATACTAGTCGATAAATACAATGTGCTGTCTGTAACTAAAATGACGCGACAATGAGCTCTGTTTCAGCTCCACGTCATGGGATGTTGACTCGTGAAAAATCGCTCGTATCACAGTTGATAACTAGAGGAAAATAAATAAATAAACATAGTTACTGACCACTTAGTTAGTCCTTGGTTTTCTCAGCCTGATTTCAGTGTTGAAAGGAACGTCGGAATTGTCTAATGAATGTTAGAATGGCTCCAATTCAGAAGATCAAGCCCACGATAGGTGAAGCTATATTATTAGTATTAGAGCCTTACACAATACAGTGATACAAACCTTCCACTAGTTCTTAATTCTGATGAATGTCTAATTTTATTGATTCACATCAACTATAATAGGGAGCAATATCACAACTTAAAATCAGAAACGCCTTCAAATTCCAGTTTTTTGTACTGCACAATAAAGGGAAAGATACGAAACTGCTACTTTTTAAATTCGAATTCAACTGGAAGCAATTCATCAGTAACTAGCTTACGTGAGATACGGCAGTTAATTTTCCTTAACGGTAAGATTATTCCTTGTATACAAGGAAACCTGTTAGCATTCTCGGGCAGTACTATTATTTGGATTATAAAGACACAGCGTTATAAGGAATCAAACATGGATCCTTTGACATCATCCGCCAATGTTGGTAAATTACACACTTATTCACAGCACTCAATGTTCCAAGCCACAAAAACAAACTAACATAAAAGCAACACAACACAAACATGAAACCATTAATAAACAGAAAAAGAAGGGTAAAAACCTAAAATCCTATAAAAATAATAATAAAATGAAATCAAAAATATCACATAAAAAGTAAACAAAATAAAAAACAATAACAAAAGAAACATACATAAATAATAAAAAAAGCAAAAAACCAAAAGGTAAAAAATAACAATAACAAAATCAAAACACGAAATGGAGCCAGCACAACACAGAAACAAGAAATATAAAACAAAACAAACATCCATAAGACCAAAGGAAAGAACAAAACACAAACAAAAAACGAAAACAAGAAACAAAGAAAAATCAAAAGATAAATATGAAAAACACATAAAACCAAGCCAACACAACACAGAAAAAACTAAAAATACATAAATTCAAAAAGACAAAACACAAAAGAACAAAGAAACAAACAGAAAGTTAGAAAACAAAAAGAACAAAAGACAAATAATAGTCTAATAAAACAACAAAAAAATCAAAATCAAATATAAAATCAAAACACAAAACGAAGCCAATACAACAAAGAAACAGGAAACCATAAAACTAGAAAAAAAATACAAAAGAAAACAAAGAAAAGAAAAAAGAACAAAAAATAAATAAAAAAAGTTTAAAACCAAAAAATACAAAAGACTAATAATTATAAAATAACAAAAATCAAAAAATAACAAAAATCTAAATTAACGAAGCCAACACAACACAAAAAGAAGGAATCAAAAAATATAAAACAGAAAACAAAAAACAAAATGGAACAAAAAATAAACAAACACAAGAAAAGTGAAAAGCAAAAACGAAAATATAAATATAAATAAATTAATTAAATTAATTAAATTAATTAATTAATAAATTAAATAAATTAAATAAATTAATTAAATTAATAAGTATTCACTTAGATTTCTATAGTGAATATGCAATATTAATGTGAATAAAGTTCAATTATTATGATATCATGTTACCACACTGTTGAGTGGAGAGAGGAGGACTATTCTCGCGGAAGATATCTGGCTGAAAGCAATGCAGTGTTTTACACTGTTATTGCAAGAGTTTGCGTGGATGTTGGAGCGGCACTGTGGCAGTCAGTGTGCGTGTAGATTAATAATTGGTAGGCGGGGGTCGAGACGAAGTCGTTATAGTGTGCTAATGAAGCAGGTTGTGGTGTGTATGGTCGGGTGAGAGGGGTTAGGGGGGACAGTAATGGAGGGGGCACAAAAGAGTACAGGGGAGGGGGAAGCTATTGATCTGGTAATAACTGTAACACCGGTACCGTAGACCTTTTTATGGCTCAGCCTGGCAGGCAGGCAAGCAGGCAAGCAGGAAGGAAGGAAAGGATGCATATCGTACCGGGAACCCGCTGTCTCCTCTTCACATTGTTTATAGTCAAGCAGTTTGCCGATATAAAAAGCAGCAGTTTAATGGCTTTTAGCGATAGAACAGCTCTTTTGGTATAGCGTGTGTGTGTATGTGTGTGTATGTACTTTAAATTCCAAGTCTCGTTCATAAAATAAATGGCTTCATTCTTATGTTCCACACGGATGGGATGATACCCGTGTGAGGCATTAAAAATACTATAATGGTGCTGCTTATTTTCACGCTCAAAGTCTGGGTGAATAGCAATGGAATCTTGAATTAATTATCTAGAAATTAAGGCCATGACCTTAACTTCGGAACCATCCCAGCATTTGCCTGTAATACAACTTCTCGCGGCTTTGGTGGCGTAGTTGGTAGCATGCTGAACTGCTGTGCCCAAGATAGCGGGTTCAAAGCCGGATTTTCTAAGAGCGTTAAAATCTTTGAGTATGCCTTCATTCGGAGGGGAAGTAAAGCCGGCGGTCCCATGTCATAGATTTATGGCATGTAAAAGATCCTTCCACAGACTCAAATTGTGTGAAGCTAAATTTCTAGGTTAGATTTCATTCGAATGCTCTATCTAAGTTCCAGCGTTCACCACTAGGTATCAGTGATATCTGGTAGCGAACGTTGGCACTACTTGAAATTTAACGGAACTTGGAGCTCACCCTATGGGTGACCGCTTGAAGCAGCTACAGGCTCTGACTAGCTGAACATGTCCTTGGACACTCCCGGCTCTAAAAGCCATACGATAAATAAAATATTCAGTAAAAGACACTCGTGTAATTTATATACTTGTGTCTTAATTATTGCCACTATAGGCTTGTTGCATAATGTACTATTTTGACTGTGCTTGCTTTTGGCATTCTGTGTACAATACATGCCCAGCCCACCTGATTCTCCCCTGCTTAATTTTCACTACAATATCTGGTTGACCAAGCAATCCTTGTAACTCTACATTTGTCCTTATTCCCCGTCCATCCTGATCTCTTACTGCTCCATATTCGTTTCTCAAGATCTTTCTTAACAGCCAATGTTCTTATATGTTGTCACCACCCAGCATTCTGAGCCATAAATAACTATACGCCATAATACTGTTCCAGGATGGCTGGGGTTGGAATCGAACCCACCTCTTATGGGTTTTGACTCACTATGCTGAGTTACCCGATCCGGCCCTCAGACCAAAAACATATCTTGGTAGAGCCGGGAATCGAACCCCGACCTCAGGGTGACAGCCAAGAATGCTAGCCACTACACTACGCGGTGGTCGTGATCTTCGAGTAGGCCTATGTAAGTTAGTAAACATGTATGTTGAATTTGTTTGATAACTTGTGTTATTATTTTTCGATGTATTAGTGTGCGTGATTATAATTGAACTGCCGAAGGATGTCTCACCGAGGAGATCAACGTAAGAATGAATGTTGCGTGGACGAAGTGGCGAACAAAGACAGATGTCATGTACGATCGCCAGATGAAAGACCACCTAAAATCGAAGATTTGCCGCACTGTCATTCGTCCCGTGGCGCTTTATGGTGCTGAATGTTGACCGATCACCAAGGAAGTAGAATGTCCGCTAAGTTTCATGAGACCAAGATGCTTAGATGGACAGCTGGCATTACTAGGTTGGATCACATCCCCAATGAAAGAATAAGGGAACAATTTGGTGTCCCGGCAATTAACAACATGCGTGAGGGTCGTCTGCGATGGTTTGGGCATGTGCTACGGTCAGGAGTGGACACCATTGCCAAACAGGGCTACACACTAGAGGTCGCCGGGAAAACACCAAAGGAGCGACCGAGACAACGCTGGGCCGATATACTGAACAGGGATCTGAAAAGTGTCAACCTACATCTGATAATGGCCCATAACCGAGTAAAGTGGGGACAGTGGGTTCACACAATGGACCCGGCCTCGAGGTGGGACAAACGCTAAATAGAAAGAAGACGAAGATAGTATTTTTGGGAGGAAGAGCGAGGTTATCTGCTCCAAAGGAGTTAGGATTGGGAAAGAGGTTATCATGGTATTAAGATAACTTCCATCCCGGAAATCCGAAAACACTGAAAATTGATTTTAGCATTCCTGAGGTGGGAAACGAACACATCTCTTCTCAGTTCTACCTCAGATTAGAATTAATAATAATAATAATAATAATAATAATAATAATAATAATGTTATTTGTTTTATGTCCCTTTTAACTACTACGGCTTTTATGGACACCAGGGTGCCGGGATTTTGTTCCTAAGGGGATCTTTAACTTGCCAGTAAATCATCCAACATGGCTTCCTCGCATTTGCGCACCCTTAAATGCCAACTGACTGCGCCAGGATTCAATCCTGCAACCTTTGAAACAGCAGAAGAGTACGTTACCGCTGAGCGACGCAGCAAGTCAAAGATTAGAATCATATTTCTTTATACAGCCAGGATCAAACCCAGGGCATCCAACATTAGCCACTACAACACAAAGTACTCCACCCCTCTGCAGTGAGATGTTGAAGCAAGACTAAGAGGGCCAGCAGTAACGGTGGAAAGAAAGAGACGAAGAACTTCACAAGTTGAACAGGATTACAATATAATAATATTTGTGTAGAAAACAATACATGAATATATCAATAAGCAACAAACCATAAATATATATATGCATAGTTCCCAAGAATTATTGTAAAACATCTCAAGTACTGGTACCGTGTTTACCACTCATCGTAAAGTAGGTTCGTTCATAACTCTCGTAATCTCGTGAATAAAGTTACAAAAGAGGGCATTAAAACATAAGCTATTTTAAGAGTTATATGTGCCTACCACTGTGTTATAAGGAATCTTACAGTATTATATGCACCTCTAAACCGTGATGTAATTAATTATTTTATTACTGTCGGAAAGAGCTATGCGTGATAATTCAATGACAGTTTATTGTTACTAAAAACCCTTCTCATCGTAATATTTAAGTCTGATGTTCATACCACCTCGTAGTGTAGTAATTAGAATTCCTGGGTGTCATCCACTGTAGTTCGATTCGAGGCTCTGGGAATGAATGCGTTTCTTGTCTGAGGAGTTAAACATGGAACACCCAGCTTTAAGGGGCCGAAGTGAGTAGCAGTGGGTTGAATCTCACCTCAGCCTTCTTATAGAAGCAGATTACCTCGTTGTTCAGCCCTTTAAAGCAAAAATAACTAACTCAGCCATCTTTCCCATTTTTATCGTCGTTTCTCACTTCCCCTCGACGTAAATGCCCGGATGCTTCATAATTTAAGATCACAGCGGTATCTTTCTTAGGCTTCAGTTACAATTACACAAACTATTACAAACACCGCAATATCATGGGTTATCAGCATATACATGTAAATAAATGTAATTTAATATTTAAATATATATTAAAGAATTCAATGAAATTAATTATATTTAAAAAAATTATGAATAAAACAAAAAATACAGTAAAAATAAAACATAGGCTAATAAATAAAAAATATAAGGATAAATATTTTTTTTAAATTTAAACTTAAAAAAAATTAACATAAAAATATAAAATAATAGAAATAAAAATAAGTTTAATCGAAAGTAAAATTAAGAATAACAGGAAGTTCCGTGACGAACCAAAGAGCCTACTTTTCTTAAAATTTAAGATCTATGCCAATGATTAATCTATATGGATCTATCTAGAATAATGACGAAATTAAGTTGGTAATATCGAAATTTTTTTATTAGTTCGAAATACTGTATACCTGGCATAATGTAGCCTAATAGAGAACTACAGTTGGCAGCCCTGGTGACCGAATATATTCTTAGTTCCATCTCTTAAGGTACAGAATACAAAATTTGGTTGAAGTTCAATGGATAGCATGGACGTTACATGCAGTTAAACATTGGATCTAACAGCGCGCGTAAAATCATGTTGGCACCAATGACATACATGTATTGGTCAGAAATAATCTGAAATAATATGATCTATTGTTATGTCAATTTTGAATAAAATCCATTAGTTAGTATAGAAGTTACATGCATTTTAAAATTGGATCTATCAACAGGCTTAGAATCATGTTGGCAGCACTGACGTATATTAGTTACTCCAAATTAATCTAGAATGCCAGGTACTATACTTGTGCAAAGTTTTGAGCTATTGGCTTGCATACTTTCTGATATATTGATATTAGGGTAACAAAAATATAGACAGTATTTACTAACAGTTGGCAGCCCTGGTTACTCTTAAGAATCGGCATATACATATCTGTTATGGTACACATAGCACACACGAAATTTGGTTGAAATCCAAATTATAGTATAGAAGTTACATGTATTTAAAGTAGGACCTGTCAGCAGGCTTAGAATCATGTTGGTAGCACTGACGTATATAAGTTTCTCCAAATTAATATAGAATGTCAGGTACTATACGTGTGCATAGTTTATTGCTGTCGGCTGGCATACTTTCTGATACATTGGTATTTGGATAAAATAAATTGAGAGCATTTATTAACAGTTGGCAGCCCTGATGGATCTTAATAATACGTTCTATCATGTCTGTTTATGTACATATAGCACATACGAAATTTGGTTGAAATCCAATTGATAGTGTAGAAGTTATATGCATTTAAAATTTGGACCTATCAGCAGGCTTATAATCATTTTGGCAACACTGCCATGTATGGCCTCCTGGAAATTAAACTGAAATATTATTACCTATACGTGTGCCAATTTTGAAATAGCTCCCATTCATACCTTCCAAGATATCCAACATGGAGCTCAAATTTCAATTGCGATTTTTCAGCAGTTGGTAGCACTGATCATTTTCAAATATCGCCGTGAGATATTCAGGTATAGATCTTTACTCCTACCAAATTTTGTTTCGATTGCTCCAGCCGTTTAGGAGTTGATAGGGGGGGGGAACACACAGACAGACAGACAGACAGACAGACAGAAGGACAGACAGACAGACAGACAGACAGACATTTGCCCGATCTCATAAGTCTACTTTTTCCTCATTTTTGCAAAATGTGAAAAGTAGGCTAAAAATAATATTTCGGTTCGTTCCTTAGTTTAGGGGCTGCGACAACGTGGTCATGTAGCCCCGTGTACTTTGGGTGTGTGTAGAATCTGTCTGATAACCGGTGTTAATTGTGATGACTGTATTAGTGTGTGTTATCTGTTTTTTAATTCAAGTAGGGACTGCAGACTTTGAATTTTTCAAATAGTTACTACTTTTGCCGCCAAACGCCACCGTCAACGACTACTAGTTCAGAACTTAGCTACTAGACGCCACAGCAGTTGGCTCCTGGCAACGAATGTAGGAACGTAAGAGCGTAGTTTACATTCTTAACCCCTATAATTTAGCTTCACACAGGTGTAATTATTGGAAGATTCTTTTAGATGCCATAAATCTATGACATGGGACCGCCAGCTTTACTTCCCCGCCGAAAGAAGGCATACTGAGGGATTTTTAACGCTCTTAAAACAACCGACAACTTCAGCCGGGTTTGAACCCGCGATCTTGGTCATAGAAGAAAATAACATTATAAATAAGATTAAAATTAAAATAAATGAATGAATAAACTAATTATTGAATTAATTATTTAAATAATGATTTTATATAACGGGTGAACATTGAATAACCGAGTGGAACCTACGCTCTGAACGGCTACTTTGACACCTAGATTTGAGCCTCGTACCTTAGAACTGCAACTTATCAATGCAATCATAGTGCGTACGTTGCGGCCTTAATGCACAGAGCTACGCTGCTGGATCACATCAACGAAGATTCGTTGTCTTTTCTAAAGGTGATATACTCAAATGAGTAGTAGAAACTTAACCACAGTGGTCGCGATTGAGGTTAGAATATTGCGGTTAGAATTTGCCAAAGTTTTATACACCTGCCGCTGAAGCTGAAGTGGTTGTTACACCTGCCTGGTATTGGAGAACCATATACACGACCATTCCAATTAGTGGAATCGATTCTCTTCCAGTTGATGTTGTGAAGGGGAGGGGGGTGAGGGTTGCACCTCACCATTGTTTTTTGTTCAGCTTTACTAATGTATATGGCAGTGTCAGTGTTAAAGCGATCCAATAGAAATTCATTTAGGACCAATGTTTTCGTGAAAAACTTTATTACATATTTACAGAGCAATGCAATTGGCGAGTACACGTCCAAAGTAGCTTATCTAAATTCCTATCTGTAACAGTTTTGGCTAAAAGGTGTTTTTGTTAAATGATAATGGAGATTTGAACGTATAGCCATTAAATAGGATTGCCAGCTTAAGGTTTTCATGAACACAAGTGATGCAATTTCATTGGGAGTTATTCTATGGGGGTACTTACTTTACTTTACTTTCCGTGTCCGGGAGACACACTAAATTCTTCCTTTCCAGAACTCTGCAGCTCTTATCCCTCGGTCTGTGGCCTACATAAGGTCTTCCTGGCTGCAGGTTTCATTAAGATCTTTGCACGTGAGCAGGTGTTGTGGAGTCTGGATTTCTCCACAGGCACATCGTGGATCTTCTGCATAACCCCACTTCACAAGGTTGCTACGACACTTAGGCACTCCTGTTCTCATCCGGTTTAAGGACCTCCAGGTGGTATAAGGCAAATGACTACCACTGCTCAGTTCTTCTTTAGGGGTAAACCCCTCTGGTACTATTTGTTTCCAGAGTGACACACGCCGGACGTCTGGATTGGTATGGAGGGGTACTGTTCTCTTAATAAAACTCTTCCTGGATCTTAGGCGAGGAGTGGTCACCTTGTGGTTGAACATAGAATGTCTGGGGGGGGGGGGGGGGGTGATCCGAATATTAGTTTCGTCGTTGTCTTTTCCAGGGAAGCTGGCTTAAAAAATTAGAAATTGCATCTCCACGACAAAAAATAATCGGTCAAGTTTATATGTCGCGTCGGAGACTGATTACAATTTTGTACCACATCATTTCCAAATTGTATCTAGTTTTGTGATATTGGGTTAAAAAGCATTAAATTGTGTTGTAAATAAAATACAACACAAAAATACATTGTGTTGTAATAAACTAGGTTGTTGAATAAAATTGTATTTCATAGAAATTCTCTGCAAAAGCCATTAACAGAAGCGTAAAATAACAAGTTCTGAAACAGAAATCGTTCAAACTTATTGTGAAGCCTGTGTAAATATATTTTTAAAGAGAAAAATACTTTGCAATGCTGCATAAGAAGGCGGCAATCAGTAAAATCGAACTCAGCCCCGTCGCTAGCGCGCTGCGAGCAGATTTCAAGCAGAATGCGGGTGGGTAGGCAACCCATTTTACAGTTCCGTGTTGAATCGGAACAGGCTGTACAGGAATAGGCTAAAAATGTCTGCTTGTAATGGTCTAACCTATAATCAGTTCAATAGATACAATCTATAAATACACTCAGAGTTTGGATGTTCGGGAAATAATTACAACGGACGTACCTTTCGAATCATTTAAAAGATCAGTTTTAAATAATAACTTACCCTTTAACTTCATTACTTCTAACGATGTTTGTGATTTTGTTTTTCACCAAAATCATGTACTGAATGTTACCTGAAACAGAAATGGAGAATATTTTGTTTAATTCCTGGAACTCTCTATTCATTTAAAAGTACAGCAGTTATAATAATTATAAAATAGAGTATATACAAAGTAGGTTGGCTCGGACAAAGAAAGAATTTCCAGAGAAAATAAATCTGTTGGCATCAAATATAGATTTAGGTATTAGAAAGTAATTTTTGAAAGCCTTTATGGAAGTGAAACTTGGGCTGTCGTCGCAGCTGGAAAAAGAATAGAAGCATCTGAAATGTGGTGTTACAGAAGAATGATGAAGATCAGATGGGTAGATATAATAACAAATAATTAGTTATAAGACGATTGGGAGGGGAAATATGTTTCTGGCGACTGCTAATGAGGGGAAGAGAAACTGTAAATTGGTTGGATACACACAAAGAGATCCAGGAACAGGAATCTTATTTATGTAAGAAAGGGTTGTGGACAAGAACTGTATGAATAGACCAAAGTTATAATATGTAAAACAGATTGCCTCGGATGTGGGGTGGTGATGATGATGATAATTGTTGTTTTAAGGGGCCTAACATCTAGGTTATCGGCCCCTAATGGTCTGGGTGATAGCGAAAATGTCAATAAAATGGAAACCAGGACGAAAATTAAATGAGAAGGAAAATACGTACAAAAAGGAACTCAGATTGTAACAACTTACACAATGGAGAGCGGCAACACTTACAAAAGGGAATCCAGAACGAAAACACTCACAAAAGGAATTAGACTGAAGGAAAAAAGTAGGTTATGTTCAAAACACGTACAAAATGCAATGTACCATCGAAATACTTACAATATGCAAGTGAAATTCAAAACACTTACAAAAAGCAAATGAGATTGAAAATACGTACAAAATGTAATGGAGGTTCAAAATATTTACAAAATGCAATTGAAATTGAAAATACACAATGCAATTCAAGATTGAAAGTTCCCATTTCCAATCCAAAATATTCACAAAGTGCAATTGAAATTCAAAATGCTTACAAAATGCAATTGAATTGAAAACAAGTGGTCTGACCCCTCGAAGAAGGAGGGATCAGGAAAGATGAGACAAGTGCCAATTAAGGTGGGAAAGTGAAAGACTCCCTAGGCCTCGGCTACCCTAATACCGTCGGGGTCGGAAAAGAACAAGAGTTGACCAAGGGAGGAAAGGAAAGAAGACGAAGAGGAGCCCGGCACAAGTAAGTGGAAGCAATGTCGTACTCAGCTGGGGTCCCGTGCTCGCCAACCCACGACCCACTAGATGTGAGCCCCTGGGGGAAGTGTGGGGTGGGGTGGCTATGTAGAGATGAAACGATTAGCTCAGGGCAGGGAGGCATGGAAGCTGCATCAAAAAAGTTAAAAGGCTGAAGACTCGAACAACAACAACAGTTATGAATTTTATGATCATGTTGGAAGCCATATTTCAGTGTTGCCTTAGCTAACGAAAATCGATGTTTTCAAATCGGCCAACACTACTGTACCCAATCGTAATGAGCGTTCCCCTAATCCTAAATATATATATGGGTCCGTTTTTTAGTTTTGGCACCTTAGTTATAACTGGATTAATAACTCACTTCGATGGTTCCAAGTTTCACAGGCCCTCGATGTAGTCCCCACCGTTGCGTATAACGTGTTCCCAGCGATGCGGAAGTCGTTGGATCCCGTTGGCACTGCCCAATCTATTGATGGTACGAAGAGAACGCACGGCAGCCTGCTTAACGTCATTGTCATCTTCATCTTCGGGATGAGATCATAGTCGCAGGGACTGATGTCGGGAGAATATGGGGGGTCATAGAGGACTTCCCTGCCCCGGCGATCCAACATTGCTGACACAACGCCTGCTGTGTGTGCCCTACCATTGTCGTGCAGAACGATGGGCGGTGTAACCATGTGGTGGCGCAGTTTCCTTCTCAAAGCTCCTCGGAGATGGTCTTGCAGAAACGAACAATAGTACGCCGCATTAACGGTTTGCCCTCGGGGAACAGTATGGCAGCGCTTCCGTACCATTGAAGACGTTAAGCAGGCAGCCGAGCGCTCTCTTCCTACCATCAATAGATTGGGCACTGCCAACGGGATCCAACGATTTCCGCATCGCTGGGAACACGTTGTACGCAACGGTGGGGACTACATCGAGGGCCTGTAAAACTTGGAACCATCTAAGTGAGTTATTAATCCAGTTATAACTAAGGTGCAAAACTAAAAAAACAACCCATGTGTATTATTCTCATATATATAATTTGTTTTCAGGATTACGGAAACACCCATTACAATTCGGTACTGACGTGTTGGCCGACTGAAAAACATCAAATTTTGATTAGTGTTTTATTAATAAAACTTCAGAATATGAGGCTGATACACGTTTTGAATCCTCTCAACCACCGCCAACGTTTTACATCTCTTATGTAATGAACATTTTGCAGAGATGGCAAGGTTGCCTCACTTTCCTGGTTAACGTGCGGCTCGCCTTTGAAATATAGCTGGGCGGATATGTTTACATTCCATGGCTCCTGGGGCCAAGGCATTCCCAGCGTGAGGTTCAGCGTTGTCAAATTTCCACCGTAGCCACTGAGGGCAAGCAGCGAGACTGGACAGAACTATGTGCAGACGTGCAACATTGGACACTGATACCTGTCGGAGACGCAAGCTAGCCACCAGGGCAGGAATTGAGAGTCCACGTGTAGTGATAGAGGAAGCATTCTATTGGTCAACACCCGTCACCTATTGGTCAGTAGCGAACAATGGTTATAGTGCTACTGCCTTACGTTTGAGTCGCCGCTCGTTAACCAGGAAAGTGAGGGAACTATACATCTACATAATTACAAGCTAAAGAGCACATTAAACATATCATTTTGCAGAGAAAATCGGTATGATGAATGAATAATGATTGGCACTTGGCCTCCGGAGACCCTGATACACGCCATTGTGTGACCTTTGCATCGCTATGAGAAGCAAATGAATGATGAAGATATTACTATCACTCGGGTGAATTAACAGTATAAAGTTAAAGCATTATGATTAGCATTCTATCCACTTACTAACTACGATGTCAAAGAGCGATATGACGAATACGCCCATTTATTATTTGATGTTCAGCTTGAGATTCATTAGGACTAGTAGAGTACTGAAAAATGAAAATCCACAGCCTGCTTCCAGTCTCCGACCGGGTCAGGAATGGAATGAATGAAGCCCCCAACTAGCGGCGAGGATATGAATTGTGCCGGCTGCCGAAGCCTGACGCACTCCTCTGGGGCAATGATTAAATGAATGACAGATGAAATGAAATGATAGTGGAGAGTGTTGCTGGAATGAAATTTTTGACAGGGAAAACCGGAGTACCCGGAGAAAAACCTGTCTACCTCCGTTTTGTCCAGCACAGATGTCACATGGAGTGACCGGGATTTGAACCACGGACCCAGCGGTGAGAGGCCGGCGTGCTGCCGCCTAAGCCACGGAGGCTTCTAGTAGAGTACTAATGTGCGTAACAATTTTCAAATAATTACTACTTATAGTACCTGACATTCTAGATTAATTTGGAGTAACTTATAAACGTCAGTGCTGCCAACATGATTCTAAGCCTGTTGATAGGTCCAATTTTAAAATGCATGTAACTTCTATACTAACTAATGGATTTCATTAAAAATTGACACAACAATACATCATGTTATTTCAGATTATTTCTAACCAATACATGTATGTCATTGGTGCCAACATGATTTTACGCGCGCTGTTAGATCCAATGTTTAACTGCATGTAACGTCCATGCTATTCATTTGACTTCAACCAAATATTGTATTCTGTACCTTAAGAGATGGAACTAAGAATATATTCAGTCACCAGGGCTGCCAACTGTAGTTCTCTATTAGGCTGCATTATGACAGGTATACAGTATTTCGAAATAATTCGAAATTTCGATATTACAAACTTAATTTCGTCATTATCCTAGATAGATCCATATAGATTAATCAATGCCATGGATCTTTAATTTTAAGAAAAGTAGGCTCTTTAGTTCGTCACGGAACTTCTTGTTTAAATTGTGTTCCTATTTGTAGGTAACTATTTATTACAGAGCTCTGAAATATTCACCATAGATTCTTCTCATATTTGTTAATATTTTAACGGATAAGTTTTCTTGTTTAAAGTAAAATTGTTTGGGTATTGGCTGCTTTAATTTTAAGAAAAATTAATTATAATTTTTGACACTTAAAAGGAGAGAAAAACAAGTAGTTCCGTGAAGAACTATACAGCCCATTTACATATATCCTACTTATATTAACTACCACTATCAACATACAAAATTTCAGTTTGATTGCTGTAATAGATTCGTAGATATTGAGTACCAACTAAATATTTCGGATGGTCGCCATGTTGGATTGTTAAATGTATAGACCATAGAGTCATGTACCATTAAAGGAAAATTATTGCGTAGGTTCATTATTCAAACTTTCACTTCGATTGCTTGATTACGACACAAAAATAAAAACTTAATTGTTTAATTCGCACAGCCGCCATATTGAGGTTATGTAAACAATTGAACTAAATTAGATACCAGTGCATTATAATGTGTATAATCATTTCCTGTACCAGATTTCATTGCGTTTGGAACATTAAATCGCGAGAAAGGTCTATTTAAAATTTTCAAATTCGCTTAGCCGCCATGTTCGTTTTGTAGTTAACCGCTTTTTGAAGGTCTTATAGATGAACTTCCAGTAGTGCCCTTTATCTACGTACAGAATTTCAGGGCGATACCGCTAATAGTTTTAGAGATATACAATGCCGGTGAAATATTTCGCACATCCGCCATCTTGTGGTTATGTAAACAATTGAACCAAATTAGCTGTCGTTGCATTACAATGTGTATAAAAATATTCTGTACCAATTTTTATTGCGTTTGGTTTGTAAAATCGCGAGAAACGTCTATTTAAAAGTCGCGAATTCGCGTGGCCGCCATGTTGGTTTTGTAGTTACCAGTTTTCCAAAAGTCACATAGGTGAACTTCTAGTAGTTTGCTTTATCATCGTAATAAATTCCAGGGTGATGTCGGTAATTTTCTGAGATATTGAATGCTGGTGAAATATTTCGCACAGCCGCCATGTTGGATTGGTGAGACGTAACAAAATTTGAAGGGCACGGTCGAAGTCGCCCGGAATAGTGCTATGAACTTACCGAGTTTCATTGAAATCGCTCCAGCCGTTTAGAATTTATTAGGGGGGACACACACACACACCTCACACACACACACACACACGCACACACACACGAACAAAAGGTGATCTCATAACCAAATTTTATTCAAAATTGAAAATAGGCTAAAAATGACTCCTCTGAAGTTCAATATGAAAAAAGCTCCATTAGTATGTCAAGTAAGGTTTGATTGATATGCGACATAATAGTACATTATGCAACGAGCCTACAATGGCTATAATTAAGACACGAGTATGTATATAAAACGAGCGTATGCGAGTTTTATAATTTCCATACGAGTGTCTTAATCACCATTATAGGCGAGTTGCATACGACTGTTTATTTTCGACGATAATTATAACTTTATTATATGTTTTAACATAAATATTCATAAATTTCTGTTCAGTCACTAGAATGTTGTGATCGGGTGCTGCAGTGGGTAGTATATATCTGTTTTCCAAGGTCTCTGGACAACCGATGCATGCGCTCTGTGTGCTTCAATGTCATATGTTCAGATTGTGCACCAGTATTCAATAAAACTAACACCGAAGTCGTTTCAAAACTACGCGCTGTGTAGAAATTGGTTTTTGGGATATTAAGGTACAGTGCTATTTCTTGTCTCATATTCACCAGTTTATTTACGCGAACATATGAACGGTGCACTTTTGGTAATTTACATAGACATGTTGGATTTTGAGCGCATGCGCGAAGGTATCCTTATCTAATTGGTTACACAACTGTTTCTTGAGCTCTGATTGGGGGAGAAACGGTTTCATAATGAAAAATAGTGTTATAATGAGCCTCATTATGATTCAGTTTTCTGACACATAATAGTCTGGGTCGACCATAAATTGTATTATCATACCTTTATTAGATTCTGAGGAAGGGGAATATGAATTACACAAATTTAACATTGCTAAGATAGGTGATTCCGTATCCCCTTGAGGGATGCAACATCGAAGCCATCTGCCCTAAATTTACTACCCTAGCTTGACACGAGGAGGGGAATGTGGACTGCCTGATCTCTAGCCTGCTCGAGAATAAGTGACAGTGCTCATGCTCACCTCGACGGGTTCCGCGAGGTCCTGGCTTGATGTGCTATCTGAAGCGAGAGAAAGATTCTGTGTGCGGGAGCGAGGGACGCCGAGAGCTTGAGCGATGGAACGTAAGTTAAGGAAGCAACGGGGTGGTGGTGCCATTAAGCTGAGAGGCTCCCTCCTCTAATGGCACACCTGCTGCCTGCCCCTTAATTACAATGTGGGTCATCTTGTGCGACCCAGCATCTTGATTTCACTGAACTAATGAGTCCTACCTGAGGATACCAATATAGTTCTACATCCAGCCAGTTTTATTCGCGTCCAGCGGGAGTGATTATTCATAAGGATATAGAGAGTTTTCCTTCATAGATCCTGTCAAATAGAGCCTAGGCTGAAAATACTAATAGTCTAATGGTGGTAATGTATAGTTCTAATCCTAGGGATATTGAAAATGAAAATCCACAGCCTGCTTCCAGTCTCCGAACGGGTCAGGAATGGAATGAATGAAGCCCCCCCATCTAGCGGCGAGGATATGAACTGTGCCGGCTGCCGAGGCCTGACGCACTCCTCTGGGGCAATGATTAAATGAATGACAGATGAAATGAAATGATAGTGGAGAGTGTTGCTAAAATGAAATTTTGACAGGGAAAACCGGAGTACCCGGAGAAAAACCTGTCTGCCTCCGTTTTGTCCAGCACAGATCTCACATGGAGTGACCGGGATTTGAACCACGGACCCAGCGGTGAGAGGCCGGCGTGCTGCCGCCTACGCCACGGAGGCTTTCCTAGGGATATTAATTAAACTAATTATTAAAATGTTTAAGACATAAGCCTCCGTGGCTTAGGCGGCAGCACGCCGGCCTCTCACAGCTGCGTCCGTGGTTCAAATCCTGGTCACTCCATGTGATAATTGTGCTGAACAAAGCTGAGGCAGACAGGTTTTTCTCCGTGTACTCCGGTTTCCCTGTCACAATTTCATTCCATCAATACTCTCCACTATCACTTCATTTCATCTGTCATTCATTTAATCATTGCCCCAGGGGAGTGCGACAGGCTTCGGCAGCCGGCAAAGTTCATATCTTCGCCGCTAGATGGAGGCTTCATTCATTCCATTCCCTGACCCGGTCGGTCGACTGGAAGCAGGCTGTAGATTTTCATTCTCATTAAAATGTTTAAAACAATATTAGAGAATTTTAAGGCAATAAAATAATTTGGAAATCTTTGAGATTCGAATAGATGCATTATTACATAGGTAAAATAAAAGGAGGCTAGCAGGATGTTTCGTTAAAGAAATGCGTAGAAAATTGAATTTTGTTAAATTTCATAGCTGCTAAACCAATCTTCGTGTGTTGAGGGAGTTCTTAGCTTGACTGGCAAGTGATGAAGCTGCAAGGTTGATCTGTCAGATCTAACCAGACAGGTTCCTGGCACGTTTCAGTGGAACAACGATTGCAGTGTCAACAAGTGAGTGCTCATGATCTTGGTACGCAATCGTCTGGAGCACTCGGACTAGTCACACAGAGGCTATTATTCTCCTGCTCTCCACCACTGAAATTCTTGATTGCTAGGCTAATGAATGGGCCCACAGAGAACGCAGAGCCTCGTAGTCTCACTGAAGATTAGTAATATCTGCCTTCCCAAAATCACTCAGCCATAACTTTCCTAGAACGCTAAATGAAACAGAACAAAAACAAAACAAAAAATTACAAACCAAAATCACAAATGAAAATAGAAAAGAGAATAGAACTAAAGAAACAAAAAACAAGATGTTAAAAACAGAATAGAAACAATAAGCAATTAACAAATAACAATAAGCAATTAACAATAATCAATTAACAATTAAGGATAAAAAACAAGAAATAAACAATAAAGAATACACAATAAACAATAAAGAATAAACCATAAAGAATTTACAATAAAGAATTAAAAATAGAGAATAAACAAATAACAGTAAAAAATTAACAATTAACAACTAAAATCAATAATCAATTTATAACAAGAAATAAACAATAAAAATGAACAATTAACAATAAACAATAAACTATAAACAATAGACAATAAACAACAAGCAATTAACAATTAACAATTGAAATGAAAATCCACAGCCTGCTTCCAGTCTCCGACCGGGTCAGGAATGGAATGAATGAAGCCCCCAACTAGCGGCGAGGATATGAACTGTGCCGGCTGCCGAGGCCTGACGCACTCCTCTGGGGCAATGATTAAATGAATGACAGAAGAAATGAAATGATAGTGGAGAGTGTTGCTGGAATGAAATTTTGACAGGGAAAACCGGAGTACCCGGAGAAAAACCTGTCTGCCTCCGTTTTGTCCAGCACAGATCTCACATGGAGTGACCGGGATTTGAACCACGGACCCAGCGGTGAGTGGCCGGCGTGCTGCCGCCTAAGCCACGGAGGCTTCAACAATTAACAATTAACAATTAACAATTAACAATAAACTATAAACAATTAACGACAAGCAATAAAAATTTAACAATAGATAATAAACAATAAAAATACAAAAAAATAAAACTACAACCTAGAAACCATAAAAAGATTAAACATAAAACAAAAGGACATGCAAAAAAACACAAAAATAAACAAACAAAATTCAAGGACAGAAAGCAGAAAATAAAACAAAAGAAAAGAAAAAAATGAATAAAAAAAGAATTGAAATATCGGACAAATATAAAATAACTAACAAAACCATGACAAAAATCAGTGATAGGCTAGACATAACAATGGGTGGTGGTGAGTTAATAAGAAAACCGCAGAAAAGAATACCAAGAAAGTCACTCGGACAGTGTCTTCTGAGTGTCTCTGGAGTGGGCCGATATTTTTTACTACATACATTAGTAATGAAGAGGTTGTTATGGCATCAGACGCAAGGCTCTGAGCAGGGAAGTCCCTTAACCTTACATTCCGCTTTATCTGGCGCGTGCAAACACGTAAAACCCCAGCAGTACAGTGGGTCGACCTTGAGGCTTGCCAAACAATAGGATGCACTCCTATCTGGGACGTAGCACACTGTATATCAGAGTGGTCAAGACCCAGTTATCCACGCCTGTTCTTTTAAGATTAATTTGTAATTTGAAAGCCCCTGGAACAGGCAACTGAACTAACAGATGTGACCAGTAGGAAGCAAATGAAAAGTTTCCATCCTTTATAGCACACCTGGTGCTGTGCGAGCCAGAATCTTGATTTCAGTAAGCTAATGAGGATAGCAATATATTGTATCTAGCCACGAGGATCCACTCGTATCCAGTGGGACGGCACATTCTCGCCGCCACACATGGTAATAGTATCCCCTGTCGGAGGTACTAATTGCATGAAGATGGGTCACTGCTACTGCACATCTACATTAATGCTCCATGTCAGCGGTCGCATACTATTACACTGCTTGTAGTTTGAAATCCACGTACTCACATTAAAATGCGTCATTATGCTAGTGCATAATACTGAGAGAAAGGATATCACTAGTCATCAGCCCCATTTGTTATGTGCATACCTCGTTAATATTAATAGTTTAATGCAGCCAATGACCATAAAATACAACTTAATTTCTATGGATAACAATCGCACGATTACTATTAAAACCTTGTAAATTATTCTTGATCTCTGCTGTACTCCAAGAGTGATTTCGTTCTTTTGGAACATTCACCAAAATGGTATCGTGAGCAGTGTTGCCAATTTGGTGTTTTAGCCCCAGATCTGGTGTTTCTGAAATTCGTCTGGTGCCAGAAATATTCTAATAGCGGCATAGAAAAATACTGGTGTTATTTCAATAAAACCAGTGCCAAATCTGGTGCTTAACAGATTTTTCCACGAAATTGTCTCCTATGTCAAATAAGTAAATCCTGAAAGCCATGTAATAGTTTTAATAAAGTTAATCAATTATGATAGGCAATGTTCAGCCTTACACGTGTCAAGGTCAACACTCCAGCAGGGGAAGTCCCGGAAATTCTCATTGGCGTGCATAAGTGCTAAGTAAGCACAACATGCAGGGCTCAGTGCAAGTGCACTTGTACAAACAATCGACATATCTATTTTTCTTCCCAGCTCCCAGGGGATTTCCCAGTTTCATGCGAAGGCAGTTTATGTACTTTCGCTCCCTCACTCTAATGCAGATGTAGGGAGAGTGTTTAGCCAAGTTTAATTGTTGAAAACAAAGCAAAGAAATGGAATGAAAGTTCAAAAATTGTATTCCATTCTGTGTGAGTGATTTGGACTAAAACAGAGAGAAAATGCTATCATGACTACGAACTTCCGAAGGATATAATTGTGGCCAAAATTGGAAGTATGCAGAGCTACAGCAGTAATACACCTTCCTGCTCTAAAGATGCAATAGCGGTAGCAGGCTCCGCAAGTGAAGAAGATGATTTTTAATGAAAGAAATGTAAGTAAAAAGCCGTTTATATAATTATAATTTTGGTGTTTTTCTAGTGTCTTGAATCATAGAGTCCAGCTGGTGCTTTTCTGGTGTTTTAAAAGCGTAGGGTTTAGTTCTTTCCCATTTCAAGATTTGGCAACACTGATGGTAAGCACGATTTGTCACTCAATTTGCATACATATTCTGGTAAAGGGTCGAGAAAGTCTGTCCTGATGCAAAGTTTATGGTGATATCCATGTATAGCCAGTCTCGTCACTGCACTGCGTATCGCGACGTTTGGTCCAGTCCAATTCCAGTTGAGCATTGCGTCAGTCGTGTAAAAGTCTGTCGGTATATCATTCATCTTCTGTTGTCTATTTTGCTTTACTTGTGATTCTTGTCGGATAGCTGGAAGTAAGAGTTTAATAAACAATATCCATCCATAAGAAATGAGGAAAGTTTCGTGAGCTAACTCAAATGCAAATTTAGATCGAGCAAATTTCGAAATTCCTAGTGCGGCATTTAGGAAGTTTGCTTTCATTCTTTCAATAGTTTGAAGGTCGCTGTAGCTGAGATCACTCCAAATTATATGTATCCCATATGTGAGGATGGGTAATACTTAGGCCTCAAATAGTTTGATAGCTGTCGTTAGTGTCAATTGTGTGATGTTTTGTATGTCATGTATTGCTATGATAGCAGCAGCCGCTCTCTCTCTTTTACGTGTATCCGAAAGGATTTGGCTGTTGTATGAAGTGTTACTCCTAAATATTAGAAGGCATTAGTAATTTGCAGAATGTTGTCCTGCAGATGGATATAATCGCCTACTGCGAGACGGCCTCTCTTTCTGAAAAACATTAGTTTTGTTTTTCCTAAGTTTATGGAGAATTCACTGTTATTAGCCCATATTGTGAGGTTGTCTCTTCCAAGTGTGTTGATCCAAGGACCATGTCATCTGCATAGATAAACATTTTTGTTGAAGAACTACATATCTGAGTTATATCCGTTGCCATTACATTAAAGAGGAGAGGGCTTAAAGGGTCTCCTTGAAGAACACCTCTTGTTTGAATGACTTCCTTTGTATACTGCACTGCATCGTCTATTCTTATGGTATTTTGTGTCTATATGTCGTGAATGAGCGCAAGGGAGTGTCCGTCAATCTCTTCCATATTTCTTAGTTTTGTAAGTAATATTTGCCTGTTCACGTTATCAAACGCTTTGCTCTAGTCAACGAAAACAGTATAGAATTTCTGTCTCGAAATTTTCAGAGCTTTATGGAACCATGAAACCATCGATAATGAATGACAGATTGCTTGGTCAAAATGACAAAATCTTACAGTAGAATATGAGGCGAAAACATTAACCATATTTGGATAATGCTTGGTATACGACTTAAGTTTGTCGCTTAACAAGTTCGTGGCTAGCTTGTTGAGTTATTAAGCTGTCCTCTCAGGTTATCCACGAGTCTGAGTGATGTCTATTTCAAACGAAGCAAAGATTTCAAATATGTTATTTTTTGGTCAACTTAATACTAATATATTTGAAGTAATTTATAAGTATTGAGGCATGACACCTAACAGCCAACTAAATCAGTTGATAGTTCTTAACAGACTGAATTATAAAAGAGCTCATCTCTCTGGAGTCCAGGGTTTAAGTGAATAAAGGCAGTAACTTGTCAATCACTCTGGGAGGGATACATTACAATCTTACTGGATAATTACCAGGGAAGAGAGGGACATATGTCACGGCAAATTTGGTAGGTTAGGAAAGGACTTCTGATGGCAGCAGGAGTAGGGGACATACGTCACGGAAAGATTTGGGAGGACTCTGCCAAGCTCGAGGATATGTTTCGTCCTGGACTCTGAGTTGTTATTGAAAATTATACACATCTCGGCTCACCATTATTGACCAACTAATGTACATATTGTCTGTTGAAACTGTATGACACTCATCCAGTATAATAATAATAATAATAATAATAATAATAATAATAATAATAATAATAATAATAATAATAATAATAAATTAGCGTTTAGAAGCTCAATCCATTAGTATTAGTGGTCGAGGATTCTATTCCCGTTGAGGGATATAACTTACGTATTAACTTCGTTATCTTACTAAAACTGTTTTACACCTGCTAATACTCAATATGCTCTAAATCTTTATTGGAACATATTTTCGGTTCTTCAATGGGAACTTATTCATCTTATGTGTGCAACCTAGTACCTGCATGTGTATTATTAACGTAAACGTGACATTATTAACCATATAAACAAACAAACACTATTACAAAATGGACGTCCTTAAAACATTCATTCATTTTAAAAACAATTATTCCTATTAAAAACAAAAAGCAAAAGTCTATATTTATAATTCAAAATAGACAAATATATTGTCGTGAGTTCTAGAATTTGGTTCGAAAAATGCATGTTTAATTCGTGTATCCTAACGCACAATATTCGAACCGAACGACGTTGACAAGTTAATAAAAGCCTCAAGATCAGTCATATAATAATAATAATAATAATAATAATAATAATAATAATAATAATAATAATAATAATAATAATAATAATAATAATAATAATAGTAATGTCGTATGGCCTCGGGTGCCGGTTGTAAGCATTGTTATGTGACGCCCAGAAGGCAGCTTGCATGCCAAATTTTGTTGTTCCTTGGAGTGTTATGAAAGTCAAGGAGGTTAGATAACTAGCTAACTATAGCGCTTTCTAGTAGAGGATGGAGGAACTTTTGTGTTGGCGGAAAATCCCGAGACTAATTTTGCCATTATGAACATGGCCTACTGAATTCAAATGGGTTCTTTAACATGCCAACAACGTATGATATGCTTGTCGTGATTTTTTGTCGCCTTACAAAAATCATTTACCATGGTCAGGTGAAAACCTGCAAGCTTGGGGTAGGTAGACCGACACGATAACCACTCACCCACAGTGGAAAGTTAACAGAAGATATCCAATAGGGCAAGGAGTTTCGCAGCGAAACCACGTTACAAAAAAATCATACACATAATCTGAAATTATGGAGACGACTTTAAGAACAGTAGGCGACATAAAATTGAATAAGACCTCCACAAGATCCATTTCATTTGAGAATTCTAGAAATGAAGACAAAAATTGGTGTATGTATTGAATTATAACATTATACTTTTGCTTTTTGTTTTCAATAGGAATAACGTTTTACAAAATTAATGAATATTGTAAGAACGTCCGTTTCGAAATAGTTTTTGTTTGTTTATAAATGGTTATAAATGGCACGTACTCGTAAATAATACATATGAAGATGTTAGGCTAAGCACATAAGCTAAATAAGTTAGTTAGTTATTGAGGTTTAAAAGGGGGGGGGGACTACGAGGTCATCTACCCCAATCTGAAGAAGGTCCCATTGAAGGACCTAAAACAAGTTCCAGTAAAAATTTAGAGCATATTGAGAATTAGCAAGTGTAAAACAGTTTTAATAATGAAACAAGAAGTTCCGTGACGAACTAAAGAGCCTACTTTTCATGCCAATGATTATTCTACAGTATAAGATATGAACCTATCTAGAATAATGACGAAATTAAGTTGCTAATATCGAAATTTCTAATTAGTTCGAAATACTGTATACCTGGCATAATGTAGCCTAATAGAGCACTACAGTTGGCAGCCCTGATGACCGAATATATTCTTAGTTCCATCTCTTAAGGTACAGAATACAAAATTTGGTTGAAGTCCAATGAATAGCATGGACGTTACATGCAGTTAAACATTGGATCTAACAGCGCGCGTAAAATCATGTTGGCAACCATGTCATGCATGTATTGGTCAGAAATAATCTGAAATAATATGAACTATTGTTTTCCCAATTTTGAATGAAATCCATTAGTTAGTGTAGAAGTTACATGCATTTTAAAATTGGACCTATCAGCAGGCTTAGAATCATGTTGGCAGCACTGACGTATATTAGTTACTCCAAATTCATCTAGAATGCCAGGTACTATACGTGTGCAAAGTTTAGAGCTATTGGCATGCATACTTTCTGAGACTGTATATTGATATTAGGGTAACAAAAATAGGGACAGCACATATTAACAGTTGGCAGCCCTGGTTGCTCTTAAGAATACGCACAGTCATATCTGTTATGGTACACATAGCACATACAAAATTTGGTTGAAATCCAAATGATAGTATGGAAGTTACATGTATTTAAATTTGGTCCTCTCAGCAGGCTTAGAATCATGTTGGTAACACTGACGTACATAAGTTACTCCAAATTAATATAGAATGTCAGGTACTATACGTGTGCATAGTTTAAAGCTGTCGGCTTGCATACTTCTTGATAATTTGGTATTTGGATAAAATAAATTAGGAGCATTTATTAACAGTTGGCAGGCCTGGTGGGTCTTAAGAATACGCTCTGTCATATCTGGTTATGTACACATACAACATACGAAATTTGGTTGAATTCCAATTGATCGTGTAGAAGTTATATGCATTTAAAAATTGGACCTATCAGCAGGCTTATAATCATTTTGGCAACACTGCCATGTATGCCCCCCTGGAAATTAAACTGAAATATTATTATCTATACGTGTGCCAATTTTGAAATAGCTCCCATTCATACTTTCCAAGATATCCAACATGGAGCTCAAATTTCAATTGCGATTTTTAGCAGTTGGTAGCACTGACATCATTTTCAAATATGGCCGTGAGATATTCAGGTATAGATCTTTACTCCTACCAAATTTTGTTTCGATTGCTCCAGCCGTTTAGGAGTTGATAGGGGGGGGACACACACACAGCCAGACAGACAGACAGACAGACACACATTTGCCCGATCTAATAAGTCTACTTTTTCCTCATTTTTGCAAAATGTGAAAAGTAGGCTAAAAATAACATAGAAGTCATAAGAACCACGGGTAAAGTTTATAAAACTCCCGTAAGATCAATCCTACTCTATGGTAGTGAAACATGCGCTACTACAAAGGCACACGACCAAAAGCTACATATCACAGAAATGCATATATTACGTTGGGCAGGTGGAGTTACTCTCAAAGATAAAATCCGTAATGAACATGTGCGAGGCAGTTTCAAAGTAGAGCCTATAACTGAGATACTTTTAAGAGTCCAGGTATGGACATGTTATGCGAAGACTGGAAAATCAGGTAGTGAAGAAGTGTCTTTCCATGGCTACACAAAAGAAAAGGAGCGGCAGACCTCAAACAAAATGAATGACGAATGTCCATAGGGACATGAGAGTGTTGGGCCTAACTGCTGATGATGTTTTACAACGAAACGACTAGCGCCTCAGGATTAAGAAAGCCGAACCTGCGTAACGGGAAACTGTGAGCAAGAAGAAGGAGAAGAAGCCGTTAACGAACTTATTTTTCAACTTAACCGCCAAAACGATTGCCTCAATTATAGTATCGTGACACCAGCTTTCCAATGCCCTCTGCAAAGAATTCTGTCGCCTGTGAGGTGGGTACGTGTGGACAATCTCCTCAAGTTCTTCGTTGATGGTGAGGCGTTGCCACTCAACCATACTTTCAATTGAATAAAGAGGTGAGAATCACTTGGTGCTAGGTTTGGTCTAAATGGTGCACGGTCAAGAACTTCCCACTTTAATTTTTGGAGAAGGTATTTCATCACGTTGGCACTGTGTGGTCGTGCATTGTCATGGATCAAAACCACGCCAGACGAGAGCTTGCTGCTTAGTTGGTTTTGAATTGCTCTGCTTGCAAAACACGTATCACACTCCGCAACTCACACTTGCCGGGAGTAGCGGTAGTGACCATGACCAATTCCCCGTAGCTCAGCTGTGACTGGTGCATCGGAGCCAGCAATAACCGAGGTTGTGAATGGGACGTTGCGCAATTGCACGACGCACTGACCTTGCTCCCACCTGTCTCTTGTTTATTTAGATGCATGATCGAAGGTTGAAACAAGTAGTTCCGTGACGAACTAAAGCCTATTTTCGTACTGTATATCCTACTTATGTTAATTGTCACTATCAACATACAAAATTTCAGTTTGATTGCTGTAATAGATTCATAGATATTGAGAACCGACTAAATATTTCGGTTGGTCGCTATGTTGGATTGTTATATGTATACGCCATAGATTCATGTGCCATTAAAGGAAAATTATTGCGTAGGTTCATTATTCAAACTTTCACTTCGATCACACGATTACGACACAAGAAATAAAAATTAATTTTAAAATTTCGCACAGCCGCCATCTTGATTTTATCTAAACAATTGAACTAAATTTGATGCCAGTGCATTGCAATATGTATAATCATATACTGTACCATATTTCACTGCGCTCAGATGGTTACATTGCGAGAAAATCTATTAAAACGTTTCAACTTCCCTTGGCCGCCATGTTCATTTTATACTTTACAGGTTTACGAAAGATACATAGATAAACGTGCAGGATATAAACGCTTCATTTTAAAATTCGCACTGCCGCTATCTTGAGGCTATGTAAACAATTATACTAAATTATATACCAGTGCATTACAACGTGTATAATCATTTTCTGTACCAAGTTTCATTGTGTTTGGATCATTAAGCCGCGAGAAAAGTCTATTTGAAACTTTCAAATTCGCTTGACCACCATGTTCGTTTGGTAGTAAACCGGATTTGGAAGTCAAATGGATGAACTTCCAGTAGTGCTGTTTATCTCCGTACAAAATTTCAGCGTGATACCGGTAATAGTTTCAGAGATATCGAATGCCGGTGAAATATTTCGTACAGCCGCCATCTTGAGGCTATGTAAACAATTGAACGAAGTTAGATGTCGGTGGATTACAATGTGTATGAACATATACTGTACCAACTTTTATTGCGTTTGGTTGGTTAAATCGCGAGAAACGTCTATTTAAAAGTCGCAAATTCGCTTGGCCGCCATGTTGGTTTTGTAGTTACCAAGTTTTCAAAAGTTACATAGGTGAACTTCATATATACAAGCGTCATTTCTGCCAGATGTCCGGTCTTTTGAGTCTCTTTCCGTCCCGCCAAGGTATTGCAGATCTTTGCTCACTACCCACAACCATGGTGACGTGGTCTTCCGCTTCTGGTAGTAACTGAGGAGCTGGTTGGCCAACCTGGTAGGATGCATCCTGTAGACGTGTCCATAAAATGCTATAAGGTGGCATAATGTTTGTTTTATTTAAGGTGCTTGGTGTAGAATATCGACCGTGAAAGATAATTGGGTCTCCCTCTTACGTATTGACTGATTGAAGAGCAATATACATATCATCATACAAATATATAACAAGAAGTTCCGTGACGAACTAAAGAGCCTACTTTTCATGCCAATGATTATTCTACAGTATATGAACCTATCTAGAATAATGACGAAATTAAGTTGCTAATATCAAAATTTCTAATTAGTTCGAAATACTGTATACCTTGCATAATGTTGCCTAATAGAGCACTACAGTTGGCAGACCTGATGACTGAATATATTCTTAGTTCCATCTCTTAAGGTACAGAATACAAAATTTGGTTGTAGTCCAATGAATAGCATGGACGTTACATGCAGTTAAACATTGGATTTAACAGCGCACGTAAAATCATGTTGGCAACAATGTCATGCATGTATTGGTCAGATATATTCTGAAATAATATGATCTATTGTTGTGCCAATTTTGAATGAAATCCATTAGATAGTATAGAAGTTACATGCATTTTAAAATTGGACCTATGAGCAGGCTTAGAATCATGTTGGCAGCACTGACGTATATTAGTTACTCCAAATTCATCTAGAATGCCAGGTACTATACGTGTGCAAAGTTTAGAGCTATTGGCTTGCATACTTTCTGATATATTGATATTAGGGTAACAAAAATAGGGACAGTACATATTAACAGTTGGCAGCCCTGGTTGCTGTTAAGAATACGAATAGTCATATCTGTTATGGTACACATAGCACATACGAAATTTCAATTGGTTCAAATCCAAATGATAGTATGGAAGTTGCGTGTATTTAAAGTTGGACCTGTCAGCAGGCTTAGAATCATGTTGGTAGCACTGACATATATAAGTTACTCCAAATTAATATAGAATGTCAGGTACTATACGTGTGCATAGTTTAAAGCTGTCGGCTTGCATACTTTCTGATATATTGGTATTTGGATAAAATAAATTAGGAGCATTTATTAACAGTTGGCAGCCCTGGTGGGTCGTAGAATACGCTCAGTCATATCTGGTTATGTACACATACAGTACAACCTACGAAATTTGGTTGAATTCCAATTGATAGTGTAGAAGTTATATGCATTTAAAAATTGGACCTATCAGCAGGCTTATAATCATTTTTGCAACACTGCCATGTATGGACTCCTGGAAATTAAACTGCAATATTATTATCTATACGTGTGCCAATTTTGAAATAGCTCCCATTCAGACCTTCCAAGATATACATCATGGAGCTCAAATTTCAATTGCGATTTTTTAGCAGTTGGTAGCACTGACATCATTTTCAAATATGGCCGTGAGATATTCAGGTATAGATCTTTAATCCTACCAAAATTTTGTTTCGATTGCTCCAGCCGTTTAGGAGTTGATAGGGGGGGAAACACACACAGCCAGACAGACAGAAAGACAGACAGACAGACAGAAGGACAGACAGACAGACAGACAGACAGACAGACAGACAGACAGACACACATTTGCCCGATCTCATAAGTCTACTTTTTCCTCATTTTTGCAAAATGTGAAAAGTAGGCTAAAAATGAGATGGTGTGTGTCTGTCTGTCTGTCTGTCTGTCTGTCCTTCTGTCTGTCTGTCTGTCTTTCTGTCTGTCTGTCTGTCTGTCTGTGTGTTACTCAATAACGCAAGAACCATTGGTTCGATTTAAATACAATTTTGCATGGATGTACCATGTCTACATATAGGATACTTTTAATTTCGGTATTTTGCACTATTAAAAATGGCGACCATTTTAGTGATGTCACTACACCCTTTGGTTTCAAAATTTCATATTTCCATATGAAATAAAAAGAGAACGCTAAGAAATAGCAAACTTTCGATGGAACTTACGAGCTTCAAAATTTAATTTCCTATCCGAAAGGTCCTAATCACCTTTCGTGTATCTCCAACGGTTAGCGAGTAAAACCCACATATGTGACGTCACTACACCCTTTGGTTTCAAAATTTCATATTTCCATTTCAAATAAAAAGAGAACGCTAGGAAATAGCAAACTTTTGATGCATACACGAGATTTAGCATTTAATTTTCTATCCAACATGTCCTGATCACTTTTCGTGTATCTCCTACGATTAGCGAGTAAAACCTAAATTTTTGCAATAAAACACAGTCAACACCGAGCGGTGCACTATATTTCTACATACATAAAAATTAAAGTTTGTACCTTTTTTTCCCAATTTCTACGGAAATTTGAGTTATTTACGCGTTTCAGACTGTTTTATTATGGATGCGAGCGAAAATAATTTTTTGGTCTGTCTGTCTGTCTGTTTGTTTGTGGACAAATTTGTTCCCATATAACTCGAGAACGGCTGGGTGTATCAACGTAAAATTTGGTACAGATATCCATCGGAGGCATGACACTAATCATTGATGTAACCCTTCTCCGTACCTCTCATAAAAGAGGGCCTACCCCCTTAAAATACATGCTGAAATAGGAATAGAAGGACGAGACAATGATCATTTTCAGCGCCTCAATGTGAGAGACAAAACTCGGGGGCCCTAAAGGGTCCGCGAAATCCACATTTTAAGGCCCTAAAACCAACCATTTTTGAGATATTCCCAGAAAACTAATTTCATTTAATAAACTAATGAACGAATACAAGCCGGTAACCATGGCAACAGATTCTCAGAGGTCCATCTATTGCTGTAAGACGCAATGCAATTCCATTAATTACATTGGTGTGAAAGTTTGCAAACGGCTAGAAGGTTATCACGGAACCAAATTAAGCTGTAAAATTCATCAATACGTATAATGCGCTTAAGGGGGTCAAGGGGTACACTAGAATTTTATCATGCGATTTACACCTGCGGGTGTGGTACGGCAGGTCTATTATATTCCTATCCCTATATTATATTATTATTATTATTAGTATTATATTATGGCGTACAACGAGGAGACAAAGCCCCTCGTGCCAGAAACAAAACTTGGGGGCCTCGAAAACTACATTATAAGGCTCTAAAACTAACAATATCTGAAATATTCCCAGAAAACTAATTTAATTTAATTTAACAAACTAATGAAGGAAAGGAAATCGGTAACCATGACAAAATTATCTCAAGGGGTGGCATCTAACTTTCCATCTTTTTCTGTAAGAAGCAATGTCACTCCATTTATACCTTGCCACGGTGGGTGAGTGGATAGCGTGTCGGTCTACTAACCCCAAGATTGCAGGTTCACTCCTGGCCGTGGTACAGGCCGGACGTTTGTTTTAGACGAGTGAAAAATCTTAATGGAAGCCTGGAGGCGAGTTACTACAGTACCTGTGTTGTTATCAGCTGCCCCAAGCGCTCCGATGATTGATAAAGCTGTTTCACACTATTGCTGAAGTACAGTCACTGGCAAATATAATGACGTTCTGTTCGTAACTACGTAACGTGTACTTCCGTGTCACACAATACTTCGACGTGGACTGTACTGTCTGCTCAAGTCTAGAATTCCATTACATCAGATCGGTGGTGACAAATGTGAAGTGATAGGGTGGGAGAGTGACTGTGTTCAGGCTCACCCGCAGGCTTCAAGGTCAAGGGCAATCGTCTAAAACAAACGTCCGGCCTGTACGTGATTTTTGAAAGGCAGCAAAAATACGACTCGCATGTCATACGATGTTAGCATGTCAAAGAACCCATTTGAATTCAGTAGGCCGTGTTCATAATGGCAAAATTAACCTCAGGAGTTTCCGCCAACACAAAGTTCCTCATTTCTCTTCTAGAATATGGTGTTCAAGGAGCTTAGATATCTACCCTCCTTGACTTTCATAGCGATTCAAGGAACAACGAAATTTCGACATGCAAGCTACCCTCTGGGTGTCAAATTACGAAGCTTGCACCCGGCAACCGAGGCCATACGATATTATTATTAGGCTACTCCAGTTATTACATTTCTGAGAAAGTTTGCAAATGGCTATAAGGTTATCACGGAACCAACGTAGACTGTATAATTCGTCAATGCAATTAAGGGGGTCAAGGGGTAACCTAGAATTTTTTCATGCAATTTCACGTACGACATATAGTACAGAAAATCTATTATATCTACAAACAGCAAAATTATTTTCAAAAATTCCTGAATTGAATCAGCATTTTTTGCGGCTTTTAGGAATTTGGGCCATTTGAGGCTAAAGAACCTGAAATTTCATGCACCACAAGCCTTTATAATAAATTTTTGAAAGAGGTCTTCCTGTGTATTGGGACCTAACACAACGTAGAGGGTCATTTTTTATGTTAGGTGGATTGCGTTTCGTCTACAAGGCTTACAAATCTATTTCACGTCAGGAAATACACGTTAGGTGAATTTAGTTTGAGAGCACATTTTAACTAATCTTCTTTTTTTTTTTTGGTCGACATACGGGTTCATCGTAAGGATGATTTTGTTTGATACGTATGGTAGATATACCCATATTTGGATATCTGTGTGATGTGTTGTAGACAATAAAATTGTTTGTCTGTCTTTCTATGTATCTTTATGTACGCCTATAAATCGTGTTCGGATGCTTGGTGCATCGTTAAATTAGGTATGGTAAACATGAGTCAATACACCAATCATTTATAAAACTCCTCACCGTACTTTTCATACAGTAGAAGGGTGGATATAGGGAAAAACTTCTCAAAATACATGCTAAAATAGGCGAAATATAAAAATTATCCTAGAAGGACGATCAAAGCATATGTTGCGCTTCTCATTGTGAGACACAAAATTCGCGAGTCTATAAGGGGTCTCCGAAAACTACATTTTAAGGCCCTTAAATTAACAGTGTGTGTGATATTCCCAGAAAACTAACTTCGTTCTGATAAACTTATGAAGGAATGACAAACCGCTAACCATTGCAACAGTAGCTCAATTGATAATGTCTGGTGTTAATATATAACACCGTTCGAAGAACGGGTACGTCTGATAGTAGATAAATAAACAGCACTACACTATGAACGACAGAGATCCACTGACGTAAATTGCTTGCAAAATATAATGACATTTCCTGGAACTTCAAACATACAACTCTTGATAGCAACACCAACTATATAACCCTAGTGAAATGTACTATTATATGAAATGGACACGCATGAATGTAAATAGTATTATGTAACGATACGCATAACATTTTACCACTCAGCATAACTCTGTGTCCAAACATAACATTAGTAACACGGCCCTATATTCGAGGATATGACGAAATTAATAACAATGGCTGGTAGTGGTAATAATCAACTGAATTGTATGTATGGAACACAGACAATGGGGATCAACGAAATGAAAGTTCTGTATATAAACAAGCAAAAACTACAAACGGGCTATTTCATATATACATACGTTCAGGTGAAAAATACTGTTACTACGTGGTAACGAACACAGCGTAATTCACAAATTCAAACATGGAACTAGCATCGGGTTCAGGGAAGAACTTGGATTTGCAGACCTTGTAGTGATATACAAGTAGCCTTCCACCGATGAGTTGAAGTACCGAAGATTCAGATTCGTATTGGTCCATGTCATGCACATCATTGCTTCGGTGGACTAGAATTCTATCCATTCTATTTTTCAAGAGTTCCCTCAAACTACAATTATGTGGAAGGCAGAATGAGCTTGAAACTCGTCTTGGATTTCGAAAGGCACCTTTGCCAGTCTCAAGCGAGTAAATCTTGACAAAACGATGGCTGTCTTTAAGAAACGCGCCTCGACTTCCTTAAAGGAGTGGAGGTCATTCGTCGTCACCTAATGCCAGGTGATTTCAATGCCACAGGTTAAATTAGTATTACTTTTACATTAACGGGGAAAATGGTCGAAAGAAGCTGATACCATCATTGGCTGACTGGGTCAATCGGAATCACGGTGAGGTGAACTATTACCTGACGCAGTTCTTGAGAGGTCACGGATACTTTCGCCAATTCCTCTACAGACTAGAGCGAGCGAGTAGTCCAGTGTGCATATACTGCAGTGAAATTGATGATGCACTCCATAGGTTCTTTACATGTGATCTTTAGCTGTCACAAAGAAGTTGTTTGGAGGCAGTGCACGGAGAGCTCACGTCAGACAACATAGTCCATGTCATGCTACAAAACCAGGAATCCTGGGATCAGGTGCCAGTGTATGTGGAGAGTACTTTGCGCCTAAAGAAGCGGGATCTAGACGCTTATGGCCAATAGTAAATGAAAACTGAAGGAAGAAGGAGCATAAGATGCTTCATAGTCGACATCGCCCTAAAGTAATGCGAGAGCGGTTCCGGGGCGGATATACCCGTCGTGGGAGAAGGGTGCGGACCCTCTTCAAGCGTCTGGAAGCAGATTTTCCACAATCCCTCGTAAAAAATAAGGGAAAAAAAAGCTGTCTGTAGATAGAGTTGAATTAAATTATTTAAAAGTACTTATTTAAAGTACATAGTGCTTTCGTGGCACTAGATTGTATTTTAGGATATAATACCGATAGTTTCATTACATATAATCATTCCGGGAAGCTTCTCCTTTATAATTATCTGTTGAAAATGTATCTGTTACAATTACTACTAATTTAAAACTTCATATTCCTGCGATGATGAGCAAGTATGATTTAACTATGAACTCAATTTCCCGTAAGCTTGTGCTACTGAACGAAACAAGATATTTAGCGAAGCATTTCACTTGGCTGTTTCAGGAAGGAAGGAAGGGAGAAAGGATGGAGGTAGGGAGGAAGGAAGGAAGGGATGGAGGAGGGAAGGAAGGAAGGAAGGACGGACGCACGGAAGGAAGGAAGGAGGGATGGAAGGAAGGAGGGAAGGAAGGACGGAAGGAAGGAAGGACGGACTCACGGAAGGAGGGAAGGAAGGACGGAAGGAAGGAAGAGTGTAGTTTTACGTGGCCATTAATCTCGAGATCACAAGCCACGGAACCTTCATTTTACGTGGAATCTGAACCACAGGACATGGCATTTTAATTTGAAAATCTCTCATGCATTGACCGGGAATCGATCCTGGTCACCATGGTGAAAGGCCAGCAGATTGACCGCTGTGCCACCACACCCCCTCAGCTGTTTCAAAAACACTGAACCAAGTTCATGAGAATTTGTAATTTGCGAAATTATTTTAGGTGGTAATATTTTTGATAAATGGTGGTGAAAGGTTCTTGGTAAAAAAAAAAATATTATTCCAATTTAAATACCAATTTGAGGCATTGAATATAAAAAACAATGCCTGTAAAAAGGGAAATACTCAGTTAACGTGCTTCCTAAGAAAATATACCTAAAATTAGTATTGTGAAGGCCGGCAATTCCTTTTCACGTTAAGCACCCTCAGATAGTAATTTGCTTCGCCGGGATTCATTTCTGAAACCTTGGGAAAATCAAGCGCCTTTTCTTTTCGGCAATAGCTTTAAGCAGTTTTGTGGCCCCTGATTTTTGGGCACCCAGATGATTGCCAAGGTAAGGTTTGTATTTGCTTTGGAAGGAAGTCGATACTTCCATAGTGCTTTGGAATTGCTCGTAAGGTTGATACTACATCTTATAATGTTTATTGGGCGTCTTGCATTGGCCTACTCAGTGAGCACTAAATAGCGTCTTGGTGAGGTGTACCGTACCAACTGAAGAGCCCAATGGTACACTGGGGCGAAACGCTGTAAATTGTTTGAGCTTAGCCGGACCATTTAAGGTAATTTTTGTTGAATAATTCTCAGCTCAACGGACCATAACAACATGTTTCTCATTCGAGAACATCCATTCGACATATCGATTGTCAATGTAAGGTTTGTATTTGCTTTGTAAGGAAGTCGATACTTCCATAGTGCTTTGGCATTGCTCGTGACGTAGGTACTACATCTTATAATGTGTATTGGGCGTCTTGCATTGGCCTACTCAGTGAGGTGTACCGTACCAACGGAAGAGCCCAATGGTACACAGGGGCGAAACGCTGTAAATTGTTTGAACTTAGCCGGACCATTTAACATACTTTTTGTTGAACAACCAGATGAAGCCATGCACTATTACAAGTTTTTATTTCACCCCTTTCGGTCATCTAATACTTCGGCTGAGACGCAACACCGGGGATAACCCATGTTTTATTCCCATCTGGCTTCATTCCGTGTGATTTACATATTCAATTCGACCAGGTTCTAATTGTAATACTGTATATCGAAACCTTTTACAGTGATGGAGTTGAATGTGGCATTTGCATTTTACGATGGAGCCATATGACCAGGACATCTGTAGGCCGGAGCTACTCTAGGGTGTCATATCAACAGTAATACGCTTGCACGAGCGAAACCCTAGGCAACAGCTACATAGTATCTGCAAGGCGAGGAAGCGAATGAAGAGGAGAGGGATTTCATAAACGCCAAATGACGTATAGTGAGTGGTCAAAATATTAAACTTTCAATACTGAATCCATCCTTGATATGGAATGGAGTTCGTAGCACTAGAGAATTAAGTGGCTTCGGAATGCCCAATATCTTCAAATCCATCATAAATTAGTTTTCGAGCCATGTTAATTTATATAATAGCCCCCCCCCCTAGCCCCTCCCCCCTCCGGCACTACAGCCCGTGAATGGCCTAGGCCTACCAAGCGACGGCTGCCCAGCCATTTGGCCTGGAGTTATTGGGGTGACGCGTCGTGATCAGCACATCGAGTCTCCTTGTCCGTTAATCTGGGTTTTCGTGATCGGGGCGCTGCCTCACTGTCAGGCAGCTACTCAATTGTCCTCACGAGGCTGAGTGCACCCCGTTCCAGCCCTCACGATAGTTTCCAAAATCCCTGACGGAGCCGGAAATCGAACCCGGGGCCTCTGGGTGAGAGGCAAGCTCGCTACGCCAACAGCACGGGGCCGTTGTTAATTTCTGGACTTTTATATTTGAAGGGCCCACGGGAAGAAGGGCGAATGCCACTCAAAATGTAAAATCGAGATATCAGCGCGATCTGGTGGCCTCTTTGCGACGTATAGTAGGCACAATAGGGATGTAGCCTGAGAAAGCTCGCGCCAGATAGCGCTCGTGTAGTACTGGGTAAGCGCAAGGCGATCGTCCTATGTTTCCCCCAGTCAGCTACGAGGAATGTATAGATTGTGACCCGAGTTTTCTAAGCTAAAGTAAATTATATCTTCTCTAATTTTACTCCAAGACTATATTAATTAATTCTATAGGCATATCCTCTAATATATTATGAACGATTTTCAGCGTTTAAGCGTTAAACAGCTGTAAAATGAGCTACTGACTAGAGGCGCTAAAACTAGTGGGAGGAGGGAAGAATTAGTAGGCTACAGCGGTAATAACAAAATTCTAACACGCTTTATTATTCAAATTATGAATAGGAGTCAGCATGCTTGAGTATTGTAGGCCTATATTGATAAATAGCCTATATCTCCATAAGACTTAAATCATAAATAGAGATTTCCCGGCCAATGCATGTGAGATTTTCAAAGTGAAATGCCTTGTCCTGTTCGGATTCCACGTAAAGAGGAAGTCCTCTGTGCCTTATGATCTCTAGATTAACGGTCACGTAAAACTATAATCTTCCTTTTATAAATAGAGATTTAAATATTCACTGGCTCCCCTTGCTTATAGACTTCGATTCGTGTATTTTCTTGGTTGATAGCGTACATGAAACGGTCTTGTTTTAAGGTAAACATAATCAAAGGAAGTTGATACCGGTATTGTTTACCTCAAAATGCATCACAACGTTTGGTTCTTTTGTAATTTGTCAATTTCTTAATACAAATAGTTTCCGTACCCCTTGGAAACGACTTAGGGGTACAGTATTTAAAAAGTTTGAGAATCCCTGTTTTAAGGCCATGAACTGTTTCCATTCATCTGGCTAACTTAGGCCTATGACTCAAGAATGTAGAAGTCAGTCACTACCGGTACCACATTCTCCGTCGGGCAGATGTAAGTTGACGATTAATTCTGATTTCAAGAAACCAACCATTATACGTTTTTGACTGTTAATGTTGTGACATTTATTCTTGAAATATTTGTCCGAGTATTGATGTCTTTGAAAATGGGAGTCACAAATGTTACATTCACTTCTTCCTGTATATTGACGATTTCTTCCCGTACCGTACTTCAATGGAGATAATTTATGCAGATTCCGATATTGTAGGCTTATCGTGGTAAACTGGCAATTTTCTTGTGTATGGCCTCTTCCTTATTTCTGTTGTGTTCGTGGTCCACGGAAAAAGCGATGGAACAGTGCCCGGTTTTAAATTGCTCTCTCACCTTCAAATACAAACGCATAAATTCAGTGGTTGTTATCGATATGTCTATTCAGTTTATAGGTAGGAATTATTTCCCTTTGTAAATCACACTTGCCCAACACAGTTTTCGTGAAGTCATCGAGTTGAAAATGATGGGAACACACTTTAATATTTTCGGTCAGATTTTCTTCACCGAAATGTTTCCTTCTAATAGCATGTAACCATTTCTTCCTCATTTCTTTATTTTGTGAAAATTGGTGACACGAAATCGGATTTCCCTGATTTTTGCAAAGAGGAACACTGCAATAGCTCGGCATAGTCACGAAAATAGCAATTTAAACAACTTAAATTCGTGGATATTAGCGGCATGAGAACACAGGAGACAAATGAAGAGCGCCTTGCGCTTACCCAGTACAACAGCAGTGCGCTCTGTCGGTGCTAGTTCTATACATCCCTATTGTGTCTGGCTAAGAACAATGAGGGTCGTGAGAAAATGACGTTTCAAGTTCACGCCCACATATAAGTACATATAAGTAATTATTATTATTAGCGTATGGCTTTTAGTACCGGGAGAGTCCGAAGACATGTTCGGCTCGCCAGTTTGTAGTTGCTTCTATGTGGACACCCATAAGGTGAGCTACAAGTACCGTCGCGTGTGGAGTGTTGTCTGAGGAGGAAAGTTTGAATGTAAGGACGAGGAGTTGGAAGGTAGCGGCTGTGGCCTAAAGTTAAGGACCAACCACGGCATTTGCCTGAAAGGAAAATGGGAAACCACAGAAGTCCATCTTCAAGGTTGCCGGCGGGGGGGATTCGAACCTCCTCGCCTCCCGGATGCCAGCAGCCTCACCGTAACGACCACGGCTAACTCACCCGGTATATAAGAAATGAAACTTCAAAACTTGTTTCCTGAACAGTCTGTACGTTATTTGACATTCCCCCTTCCTCGCCTTGGACCCTTCATTTGTAACGATACGATACATATAATTGAATCGGTCATTGTTAGAAGGCACTAAGTCAATTCTTGTCGAAATTGCGATTTCCATGGATAAGTATAGTATGAATGACGACAAATCTAACTAGGTTAAAATGAGCCTCCGTGGCTAAGGCGGCAGCACGCCGGCCTCTCACCGCTGGGTCCGTGGTTCAAATCCCGGTCACTCCATGTGAGATCTGTGCTGGACAAAACGGAGGCAGACAGGTTTTTCTCCGGGTACTCCGGTTTTCCCTGTCAAAATTTCATTCCAGCAACACTCTCCACTATCATTTCATTTCATCTGTCATTCATCTAATCATTGCCCCAAAGGAGTGCGTCAGGCCTCGGCAGCCGGCACAGTTCATATCCTCGCCGCTAGATGGGGGGCTTCATTCATTCCATTCCTGACCCGGTCGGAGACTGGAAGCAGGCTGTGGATTTTCATTTTTTCTTTTCTAACTAGGTTAAAATGAACTAAGTCTACCCGTTCAGTATGCTGTATCACTACTAGCTGAATTTAACGTTCAGTGTTCAAGAGAACTAAGTCATTGATGACGTAAGTCATTGATGACTTAGTTCCAGACGGTTTTGCTTCTATTTGCCCACTACTGTATTGCTAGCATTGAAAATATAGTAATATGCTATACTGGTATCTATAAATCTGTATATTTGTCTTAAAAGTAAACTTACTGCTTTTTAGAGATCTGATTCATTGTTAAAGGGAACTAAGTCATAAATTTCTTTTACTATTTTCTCCCTTTTTAATCGGTTAAATCCTTTCAAATAGAGCTCTCTAGAACAGTATTATTGCGGGCAATGATACTTACACGTGACAGCAACTATGCTTTAAAATTAAGTGAGAGAAACAGTTTTTGTCAATTATCTGAATTCTTACAAAAATGACTTAGTGCCTTTTAACAATGACAGATTCAATTTTAATAATAATTTATTGCAGCCAAACGGCGATTATTAAAAATACAAATAGACACCATACGCGGGGAGGACAGCGCAAAAGGTACAAAAATGCCCTGATATCTAATATGCAGAAATGTATGATCAACACCGAAAACTGGGAGATCACAGCTTCTAACCGACAAGCATGGCGTCGTCTTGTTCACGGAGGTGCACAACACTTTGAACACGAACGCCGAAGACATGCAGTGGATATGCGACAGGCAAGGAAAGAACGAATGGCCGCTTATGGGAACAATCCTCAGGGAGTTGGGCGTGGATATGTTTGTGAACATTGTGGAAGAGTTTGCGGCTCCAGAATTGGTCTACACAGTCATCAGAGGATCCACAGACATTGAAGTTTTATAGTCCCAAAGAAGACATCATACTCGTTAGCGAGTCATATCCTATTATCATCATACCGGCTTCGGTGGCGTAGTTGGTAGCATGCTGAACTGCCGTGCCCAAGATAGCGGGTTCAAACACGGCCGGAGTTGTCGGATTTTTTAAGAGCGTGAAAAGTCCTTCAGTATGCCTTCCTTCGGAGAGGAAGTAAAGCCGGCGGTCCCATGTCATAGATTTATGGCATGTAAAAGATCCTTCCGCAGACTAAACTTATGTGAAGCAAAATTTTTACGTTAGATTTCGTCGGAACTCTCTATCAAAGTTCCAACGTTCACTACTAGGTATCATTGATATCTGGTAGCGAAAGTTGGAACTACTTGAAATTGAACGGAACTTGTAGCTTACCCTAGGGGTGTCCGCTTGAAGCAGCTACAGACTCAGGCGAGCCGAACATGTCCTCGGACACTCCCGGCACTAAAAGCCATACGATAAATAAAATCATCCAAGAAAATACAAATTTTAATGCAATTAACGCCTGCAGTTTTGACATTACCCCATGGCAAACAGACAAAACTCAGACTGAGGACATATTATTTGGTCACTTAACGCCTTATCGGAATTAAGTACAAAATTTTAACCAAAATTAAAATTAATCAGCTAGCTTACTTTATATATAGATATTATCAGGTGATAATCCACAGCAACACCAAGTCTAAACCTTCTCTATTCCATTAAATAAACCTGAGTATTTTGTAGTGAAAATGAGCATTTTTTTCAACTCATTGGAAACGCAGATTGTAATTCTCATTACCAGAATGAACAGAGTCCTATTACCAGATAACATTCTGATGTACTGTTAATTCATTATTCAAAGAGTCGTTCAAATTTTAATTGGTATCGGCCGGCAGATGGATTCGTCTATCCGCAAATTTACAAACGGAATTCTGCAGAGTTGTTCTCCACGGCAGCTTCAATGAAACGATGCAGCTATATCGCTCAATTTAATTACACAATATTGAATTGTATGATTCTAACCAGCAATATGAATAACTCATTTCCATGTCCGGGTTACACTGAAGAAATCCAGAATCGTGTCCCATAAACAGTTCTGATCAGTTGTATATTATCAGTGTAGGCTACCGCTGCACAGTGGATCAAAATCGAAATCTAGGAGGACAAAATTATTTATTTTCATAATTAAAAAAATCAAAATTTATTACTTCTACAGCATTCTCATATAATTCCCGCTCACTATTTTGGGATATAAACACATCTTAGTATAAATCTGTCATCACTGTTCGAGTTCAAGCAGTCTGAATTGGAGGGTGAATGTAAGTGACTGTGGTTTGGTTGTCTTTGTGGTTAGTGAGATGCTTTTAGATGGAATATGCTGCTGAAGGTATGATCTTTGTAACGTGTTTCAGTTATTAATGGGCGAAATTGTTACGTAATTTTAGCTATATTTGCATTATATAATACTAGCAGTAGTACCCGGCTTCGCCCGGTGGAATGATGATAATGTTTTAAGGTCTCCTTAGAAATATAATGGACTTAAAATCTAAGTCATTTGCCCCCAAAGACAATGAGGGAGTAATATCTAGGTCATTTGCCCTTTTGATAAGGATGATAATAAAAACTACTGTTGAATTGACACGTCAAACTTACAAACTACCGTAATAGAAATACATATTTCAAAATTCACAGGCGAGGAAGACTTATTGTGTGTGGTGATTAATGGTGTAATGGGCGTAACATCTACTGTAGGTCATTTGCTCTTATGATGAGGATGATAAGGGAAACTACTACCGGTATTGAATTGACACTTCAACGTGTAATGTACACAATGTACTGTAATAAAAATAACTATATGGCGGCTTCGGTGGCGTATTTGGTAGCATGCTGAGCTTCTATGCCCAAGATAGCGGGTTCAAACCCGGCCGAAGCCGTCGGATATTGTAAGAGCGTGAAAAATCCGTCAGTATGCCTTTCTTCGGAGGGGAAGTAAAGCCGGCGGTCCCATGTCAGATTTATGGCATGTTATTGAACCTTCCACTAATTAAACCTGCGTGAAGCTAAATTGGATAGGTAAACAACGCTCATAGATGTCTACGTCCGTTGCCAAGAGCCGACTGCAGTGGCGTCTAGTAGCTAAGTTCCGAACTTGGCCTAGTAGTCGTTGACGGTGGTGCTTGGCGGCAAAACTACGAACTATTTGAAGAATTCTAAGTTGCAGTTTGTACTTAAATTAAAAAACAGATAACACACTAATACAGTCATCACAATTTACACCGGTTATCAGACAGATTCTACACACAACCAAAGTACACGGGGCTACATGACCGCGTTGTCGCAGCCCCTAAACTTAAGAACCAACCAACCAACCAACCAACCAAAAATAAATATTTTAAAAATCACAGTCGAGAAAGACTTTATGCGGCGGTGATTATTGGTATGATGCGCGTAACATCTAGGTCATTTGCACTTATGATGATAATAATAAGGTAATGAAAAAATGACTACTAAACGAACATGGTGTTATTTTAAAACTGATATAGGTAATTCAGGTGTCTAGCTTCGATGTCTTCCAAAGTCTCATCCTTATTTTCTGGCTTAGGCCTGTACTGGATGCGTCTAGTGAAAGAGCGTACTGCTCGGCAAAGACAAAGAATATAGGTCCAAGCTGCACGAACCTGAGATGATCGCAGATGATTACGAAATATGATGACACACGTTCGGGGTTCCCCGTCCTATACAGATTGACCGGGAATCACTCACTGTTTCGCAACGGCCCTGTGCTGGCATCAGCATAGACAGCAGGAGATAACACGGCGGGCTCTGGAAAGTACTCTCAAGTCACCTCACGATGAATCAGCAAGCTATTCTCACAACTGACCCCCCCAGGGTCTCACAACTTGTGGGACGTGGGTTGGCGACCACGGAACCCCAGCTGAGTCTGGCAACGCTTCTACTTCCTGGTGCCGGGCTCATTTCAGTTCTCTTTCCTGTCGGCCTCCCTTGGTCAACTCTTGTTCTCTTCCGACCCAGACTGTATTAGGGTATCCGAGGGCTAGGGAGTCTTTCAATTTCCCGCCTTAATTGGCTTTGTCTCATCCTTCCTGATACCCTCATTCTTCGAGGGGTCTGCCTTCTTTTCCTTTTCATAATATCTCCTGTCTTCTGCCCAAGGCCCTCAAAGAGGCAGGGTGTGTGTAGACACACCACTTCTGGTACACCCTCAAGGGCTCTTGACTGGTGAGTTAGGAAGCTGGCAACCCCGAGGAATTCCGGAGCTACATGCAGGGAATGGAGTGGTATGTCAGAAATTTCAAGTGGACAGTGTTATGCATCGGGTTCCAAAGGGTAAGTATACACATTTTGTTTTCGATCGGTGAACGATGTAGATTTGTGCTAAAGGGCCTAAATGCGTGGAATGGAGTGGTCTGTCCGAAATTTCGAGTGAACAGTGTTACTCGTCGAGTTCCAAAGGGTAATTATGTAAAACCTGGTTGAGATCGGTGAAACGGTGTAGTTTTCTGCCAAAGGGCCAAAAAGCAGGGAATAGTGTGGTCTGTCCGAAATTTAAAGTGAACAGTGTTACTTGTCGGGTTCTACGGGTAAGTATATAAAATTGGGGTCAGATCGGTGAAACGGTGTAGATTTGTGCCAAACAGCCTAAATGCAAGGGATGGAGTGGCCTCGCCGCAATTTCAAGCAGACAGTGTTAGTCGCAGTGTTCCAAAGGGTAAATATACAAATTTTGGTTGAGATCGGTGGAACGGTGTAGATTTGGGCCAAAGGGCCTAAATGCAGGGAATGGAGTGGTCTGTCCGCAATTTCAAGCAGACAGTGTTACTCGCAGGATTCCAAAGGGTAAGTTTACGAATATTGGTTCTGATCGGTGAAACGGTGTAGATTTGTGCCAAAGTGCCTAAATGCAGGGAATGGGGGGGTCTGTCCGAAATTTTAAGTGGACAGTGTTACTCGCAGGGTTCCAAAGGGTAAGTATACAAAGTTTGGTTTAGATCGGTGAAACGGTGTAGATTTGTGCCAAAGGGCCTAAATGCATGGGATGGAGTAGCCTCTCCGCAATTTCAAGCAGACAGTGTTAGTCGCAGTGTTCCAAAGGGTAAATATACAAATTTTGGTTGAGATCGGTGGAACGGTGTAGATTTGGGCCAAAGGGCCTAAATGCAGGGAATGGAGAGGTCTGTCCGCAATTTCAAGCAGACAGTGTTACTCGCAGGATTCCAAAGGGTAAGTATACACATTTTGGTTCAGATCGGTGAAACGGTGTAGATTTGTGCAAAAAGGGCCTAAATGCAGGGAATGGGGTGGTCTGTCCGAAATTTCAAGCAGACAGTGTTAGTCGCAGTGTTCCATAGGGTAAATATACAAATTTTGGTTGAGATCGGTGAAACGGTATAGATTTGGGCCAAAGGGCCTAAATGCAGGGAATGGAGTGGTCTGTCCGCAATTTCAAGCAGACAGTGTTACTCGCAGGGCACCAAAGGGTAAGAATACGAATTTTGGTTCTGATCGGTGAAACGGTGTAGATTTGGACCAAAGGGCCTAAATGCAGGGAATGAGGTGGTCTGTCCGAAATTTAATGTAGACGGGGTTACCCGCAGGGTTCCAAAGGGTAAGTATACAAATTTTGGTTCAGATCGGTGAAACGGTGTAGATTTGTATACATAACAGACAGACAGACAGACAGACAGACAGACAGACAGACTTTGTGCTTTATATATATAGATTTAACTATTATTAGCCTACTTTCGATTTTTGCAAAAAATGAAAGTAGACTTATGAGATCAACACAGGCCGAAAAAAGGGTGTCTGACTGTGTGCGTGTATGTGTGTTTGAGTCTGTGTGTGTGTGTGTGTGTGTGTATGTGTATGTGTGTGTGTGTGTCTCTGTGTGTGTGAGTGTGTGTGGGGGCCCCCCTATGAATTCGAACACGGTGAATGCGAATTGAACGAAATTTGGTACAAAGGTAGCACTAGCAAAGGACACCTCAGTGTCATGTTTTATATCGCTGCCATCTTGACGGAAACGTAATGGCGGCCACACAAATGTTCAAAGCTAAAATCAAATTACGATTAACCTAATCATCCGATCTCTACCAAACTTTGCAACAATATACCCGTATAGAGGAAGCATCCTTTGACCAAACGAATAGGTCATTAGCCTAATAGTTTGCGGATGGCGGCCATCTTTGTGTGAAAATAAATTCCCCCTATTAATTCAAACACGGTCAAACCGAATGGAACGAAATTTGGTACAGAGGTAGCACTAGCAAAGGGCATCTCAGTGTCATGTTTTATATCGCCGCCATATTGACAGAAACGTAATGGCGGCCACACAAATGTTCAAAGCTTAAGTTATATTACGACTAACATAAACATCCGATCTCTACCAAGCTTTGCAACAACATACCTTTATGAAGCGAGCATCCTTTGACCAATCTAATAGGTTATTAGCCTAATAGTTTGCGGATGGCGGCCATCTTTATGTCAAAATTGAACCCCCTATTAATTCGAACACGGTGGAACCGAATGGAACGAAGTTTGGTACAGAGGTAGCACTAGCAAAGGGCACCTCAGTGTCATGTTTTATATCGCCGCCATCTTGACTGAAACGTAATGGCGGCCACACGAATGTTCAAAGCTTAAATCAATTTACGATTAACCTAATCATCCGATCTCTACCAAATTTTGCAACTACATACCTTTATGGAGGGAGCATCCTTTGACCAATCTAATAGGTCATTCGCCTAATAGTTTGCGGATGGCGGCCATCTTTGTGTCAGAATCGATTCCCCCTATTAATTCAAACACGGTGAAACCGAATGGAACGAAATTTGCTACAGAGATAGCACTAGCAAAGGGCATCTCAGTGTCATGATTAATATCGCCGCCATATTGACAGAAACGTAATGGCGGCCACACAAATGTTTAAGGCTTAAATCAAATTACGACTAACATAACCATCCGATCTCTACCAAACTTTGCAACAACATACCTTTATGGAGGGAGCATCCTTTGACCAATCTAATAGGTCATTAGCCTAATAGTTTGCGGATGGCGGCTATCTTTATGTCAAAATTGATTCCCCCTAATAATTCGAACAAGGTGGAACCGAATGAACGAAATTTGGTACAGAGGTAGCACTTGCAAAGGGCACCTCAGTGTCATGTTTTATATCACCGCTATCTTGACGGAAACGTAATCGCGGCCACCCAAATGTTAAAAGCTAAAATTTAATTACGACCAACCTAATAATCTAGTCTCTACCAAATTTTGCAACACCATATCTTTATGTGGGAAACATATTCTGACCAAACTGCAAGAACATCAGCCCAATAGTTTGCAGATGGTGGCCAAGTATGTGTGCAAATCGATTCCCCCTATCAATTCAAACACGGTGAAACCGAATTGAACGATTTTTTTTACAGAGTTAACACTAGCAAAGGGCACCTCATATCCATGTGCAATATCCCTATAGCACGTTGTATTTCAACAAGCTACTACAACCAACATTCAATCATACTCCTTGAAAAGGACAAAGAGTTATAACAATACCCATGTATTTAGGAGAAAGTAGACTATATGTTCTTTACTGAACATCTTGTTTTTAAAATTATATTTTCACTTAAATTTTTAGTATGTCGCGTCACTCTGCGTCACATTCTACTTAATGTTAAAATGTAGATACAGTCTGTAGTTTACGCCTGTTATAAGATTTTTTGCATCTTTTTGCAACTTACTTAATTATTTTACGTTTTAGAAGATGCCGCGCAACCAATTTTCACACGTTTACAACTGTTTGAAGCACTGGGTTCGACGATTATGTCAAAAGTGGAACTCTGTTACTTTGTTAAAAGTAAATTAGGGGTAGAAAATTGTTCTGAAGAGATAACTGAATGCTGTATCCAACTCCTAGTCTTGAACAATTTCCTGCATGTGTAGACGTAGCATAAAAAAAGGTCTTAACTGATGTTTGGTTGGTTGGTTGGTTCTTAAGTTTAGGGGCTGCGACAACGTGGTCATGTAGCCCCGTGTATTTTGGGTGTGTCTAATCTGTCTGAAACCGGTGTTAATTGTGATGACTGTATTAGTGTGTGTTATCTGTTTTTTAATTTAAGTACTGCAACTTAAAAAAATTTCAAATAGTTCCTACTTTTGCCGCCAAGCGCCACCGTCAACGATTACTAGGCCAAGTTCAGAACTTAGCTACTAGACACTACCGCAGTCGGTTCTTGGCAATGAACATAGAAACCTAAGAGCGTTGTTTACAATCTTAACCTATCCAATTTAGCTTCACACAGGTGCAATTAGGGTAAGGTTCTTTAACATGCCATAAATCTATGACATGGGACCGCCGGCTTTACTTCCCCTCCGAAGGAAGGCAAACTGAGGAATTTTAACGCTCTTAAAAAATCCGACGGCTTTGGCCGGGTTTGAACCCGCTATCTTGGGCATAGAAGCTCAGCATGCTACCGACTACGCCACCGAAGCCGCTTTAACTGATGTTTATTATGAAGTAAACAAATTATATACGTTGCTTTCACTCTAAATGCATGATTAAAACGTAAATTTTTTTTATCCCCCTAGATTTCGATTTTGACCCACTGTGCGCTGTCCCGGTCACAGCGACCAAGGTTAATGGTCGAGGGGATCCTCCGCATAATCTGCAGGCCAAATATCAGTGTAGAGGTCGCTTGGTAGGCCTCTTCATGGACTGTAGGGCCACGGCGTTTAATGTCTATTTTACTACTGTTGTGTACCAGGATAAATTTTTGTCTTTGAGTCACAGATGGCCAAATTGTGCAATATTTCACGTGGACATAGTGTGTTGCTAGCGTGCGATATGCACGGCACGTGGCAGGATTGACGTTGCGTGACCAGTCTCTGCACGAGTTGTCACGTGATCTTGGCTAAGCTGTTCGTGCTTGGATGGCTTTTAGTTCTTGATTAATTGAAGGGCTTTGCGACACAGTGGTCATGTAGCCCCGTGTACTTTGATGTCTGACAATCTGTGTTATTGTGTATGGGGATTAGGATTTAGGTAAGGCAGCTGGTGGCCTTAATTCAGGTACCATCCAGGCATTTGCCTGGGACAACACATCCAGCAGCTACTGTACTATAATAATAATAATATCGTATGGCCTCGGGTGCCTGGTGCAAGCTTTGTTAATTGACACCCAGAGGGTAGCTTGCATATCGAATTTGTCGTTCCTTTGAACGCTATGAAAGTCAAGGAGGTTAGATATCTAAACTCCTTGACACTACAGCGCTTTCAAGTAGAGAATGGAGGAACTTTGTGTTGGCGGAAAATCCCGAGATTAATTTTGCCATTGAACACGGCCTACTGAATTCAAATGGGTTCTTTAACATGCCAACAACGTATGACATGGGTATCGTGATTTTTGTCGCCTTCAAAAATCACTTACCATGGCCAGGGGCGAACCTGCATCTTGGGGTTGGTAGTCCGACACTATAACCACTCACCCACCGTGGCAAGCTACTGTACTATAAATTGTACGTAATTCTTTCTTTCTCTCTTTCCTTCTTTTTACATGGACAGATAACCTCGTAGTTCCACATCTAGTGGGACGTGGGTTGGCGACCACGGGGCCCCAGCTGAGTCCGGCATTGCTTCCACTTACTTGTGCCGGCTCCTATCCGTCTTCTTTCCTGTCGACCTCACTTGGTCAACGCTTGTTCTCTTCCGACCACAACGGTATTAGAGAATCCGAGGCCTAGGGAGTCTCTTCATTTCCCGCCTTAATTGGCCCTTGTCTCATCTTTTCTTATTCCCTCCTTCTGCGAGGGATCAGCCTTCTTTTTCTTTTCATGTTATCTCCTGCCTTCTGCTCAAGGCCCTCAAGGAGGCCGGTTATATGTAGCCCCACCACTTTTGGTGCACCCTAAATAAATCTACACCCTCAGGGGCCCACGGCTGGTGAGTTCGGGAGTTGGCGACCCCGAGGGATTCCTGAGCTGGGTCCATTTTCCCCTTTTGTCCCTTACCTGTAGAACGGACCCTCTCCTCTTTCACTTTCCTATCTGCCTTTCATGGCTCTCCTTCCTTCCAAGACCCTCAATCCACCTTCTTCGAGGGTTGAGGGCATTTCTTTTCCTCCTGTCCTTGCTTTGCCTTATTCTCCTTTAGTTTTCCGTTGTTTCTTCATACTAGTGTGTAGGTTAGTGGTTGGTTTTAGTTTTAAGTTCGCATTTCATTTTCATCTTAACGATAACCCAAACGATCAGGGCCCTCCATGCCTCTCTCTCCTGAGCTAATCGTTTTATATCTGCATAGCTCCCACACCCTACATCCGAGACAATCTGTTAAACCCTGGTCTACCCCTACAGTTCTTGTCCTCCACCCTCCCATCCGTAACCAAGCTTGCTATTCCTGGGTGCCTTAATATGTGTCCTACCAAGCTATCACTTCTCTTCATTAGCAGTCGCCAGAAACATCTCTCCTCTCCCACTCGCCTTAATACCTCTTCATTTGTTACCCTATCTACCCATCTGATCTTCATCATTCTCCTGTAACACCACATTTCAAACGCTTCAATTCTCCTCTCTTCTGCTGCACCATTAGCCAAAATTTCACTTCCTTATAGTGTCACGCTCCAGACAAAAGCTTTCAAAAATAACTTCCTAATACATATATGTTATTCGATGTCAACAGATTTCTTTTCTGTAGAAATGCTTTCCTTGCCCGAGACAACATACTTTTTATATCCTCTTTGCTTCGTCCATCACTGGATATTTTGCCTCCTAAGTAACAGAAGTCTCCTACTTCCCGTAGCGTTTCACCTGTCAATTTGATGTCCATAGCGGTTTCTGATTTATTTCGGTTGCATTCCAATAATTTTGTTTTACATTTATTGATTTCCATCGTGAATACTTACCTCAAGACGGAGTCCATACTATTCAAAAACTCGTTCAAATCCTCTGGCATATCGGCCAAGATGACGAAATCATCAGCAAATCTCAGATATAAATTATTTCTCCTTGAATCTTCGCTCCCACTTAAAATTGTTTTCCAATTTCCTGATTATTGTGTTTTAGAGATCTTTGAAATGTGTTTCCCTCGCACATGGTGTAGATGCATTGTCAAAGGAAAACATTCCATGTTACGAACTTGGGCCACATAACCTGTACCGAAAGCTTCTGCAGATTTAACAGAATGCCAATTCTGAACAGCAGTTCCTTGAGCTCAGATTTGCCAACATTTTATTGTATATTTCTATGTGGTATATCTCTCTACCTCAACATACAGAAGAGTGCTTTAAAAATCAAGCCATGTGTAAATTTTGGAAAAGGTAGTCAGTGTGGTTTTTGCCGGAGTGGATACTCGCTCGTAGAAATTATTTTCAGTAAAATAGACTGGTTCGCATTGAGGTATGTGACGGCGGGATGCCTTAAGTGTTACGGAAACGGCAATAGCCGCCATAGAGCTTCGTTACTACTGAAATAACGACCAGACTGATATTTGTACTTAACTATACGGGATTTGTGAGCCCAGTGTTTATGAAATTGAACGTAGCTATATCGCTACCTTCATTTAGCAGCCGCTACTGTAGTGTTTAAAAATTAAAGGTGGTTTTAGAAGGCGCTTTCCCTATTTTTAGCCTATTTTCAATTTTGAAAAAATAGGCTTATGAGATCACCTTTTGTCCGTGTGTGTGTGCGTGTGTGTGTGTGTGTTTGTGAGGTGTGTGTGTGTGTGTCCCCCTAATAAAATCTAAACGGCTGGAGCGATTTCAGTGAAACTCGGTAAGTTCATAGCACTATTCCCGGCGACCTCGACCGCGCCCTTCAAATCTTGTTACGTCTCACCAATCCAACATGGCGGCTGTGCGAAATATTTCACTAGCACTCAATATCTCCAAAACTATTACCGATATCGCCCTGAAATTGTGTACGGTGATAAAGAGCACTACTAGAAGTTCACCTATGAGACTTTCAAAAACCTGGTGACTACAAAACCAACATGGCGGCAAAGCGAAGTTGAGACATTTAAATAGACTTTTCTTGCGATTTAACTATCCAAACGTAATGAAACTTGGTACAGCAAATATCCATACACATTGCAATGCACTGGAGTCTAATTTAGTTCAATAGTTTACATAACCTCAAAATGGCGGCTGTGCGAAATATTTCACTGACATTCTATATCTCCGAAACTATTACAGATATCACCCTGCAATTTTGTACGGTGGTAAAGGGTACTGATACAAGTTTACTTATGTATATTCCATAAACCTGTAAAGTACAAAACGAACATGGCGACCAAGCGAATTTGAAATATTTTAATAGACTTTTCTCGTGAGTTAACTCTCTGAGCGCAGTGAAATGTGGTACAATAAATGATTTTGGAGATTGTAATGCACTACCATCTAATTTAATTCAATTGTTTACATAACCTCAAGATGGCGGCTGTGCGAAATTTTAAAATTAAGTTTTTATTTCTTCTGTCGTAATCATGTGATCAAAGTGAAAGTTTGAATAATAATCCTAGGCATAAATTGTCCTTGAATGGTACATAACTCTATGGCCTATACATATAACAATCCTAATTGGCGAGGCTCCGAAATATTTAGACGGTTCTCAATATCTATGAATCTTTTACAGCAACCAAACTGAAATTTTTTATGTTCATAGAGACTATGAACATATGTTCACCTATAGGACTTTCAGTATCCTGGTGAGCACAAATCCAACATAGCGGCGACGCGAAGTATAAATATTTAAATGGACGTTTCTCGCGAATTAACTATCCGAGTGCCGTGAAACGTTGCACGTTAAATGCTTATACAAATGTTGATCCACTAGCATCTAATTTATTTCGATTGTTTGCATAATCACAAGATGGCTGCTGTGCGTAATTTTAAAATCTCGTTTTTACTTCTTGTGTTCTAATCATGCGATTGACGTTTGAATACCACACGTACACAATAATCTTAATGTAATAGTACAAAAATAAAAATCCAACCTGGCGACCATCTGAAATATTTAGACGGTTCTCAATATCTACGAATCTGTTATAGCAATTAAACTGAAATTTTGTATGTTGATAGAGACAATTAACATGAGCAGGATATATGAAAATAGGCTGTATAGTTCTTCACGGAACTACTTGTTTTTTACCGCTGTATCTACAGCCCATGAAGGGCCTAGGCCTATCATGTGACCGCTTCCCAGCCATTTGGCCTGCAGATATTGTGGTGACGCGTGGTCAGTGCATCGTGACCCCTCGGCCGTTAATCCTATTCTTCGTGGCCGGGGCGCTGCCTCACTGTCAGACAGCTCTTCAATTGTCCTCACGAAGCTGAGTGCACCCCGTTGCAGCCTTCACGTCAGTGTCTAAAATCTCTGACGGAATCGGGAATCGAACCCGTGGCCTCCGGATGAGAGGCAGGCGCGCTACCCTGTTCTTATTGTGTCTATATATGTGGGAAACGGTATCCAGATCATGACACTCACAAGCATCGAATATACACACATCAAAAAAAGTTTTGCATCACCTCGGTTCCAAGAGTTCCGGAACCTTTAAATACAAAGGGAATAGAGATCAACACAAACAACATTTCAGCTCGTTTTATTGCTCATGAGACCCACACATTGCATGTTGTACCATCATACAGCTAGACTTTCAGCATTTGTGGTCCAGATTGCAGTACACACCACTACCTCTAATACCCAGTAGCACGTCCTCTTGCATTGATGCATGCCTGTATTCGTCGTGGCATACTATCCACAAGTTCATCAAGACACTGTTGGTCCAAATTGTCCCACTCCTCAACGACAATTCGGCGTAAATCTCTCAGAGTGGTTGGTGGGTCAAGACGTCCATAAACAGCCCTTTTCAACATATCCCAGGCATGTTCGATAGGGTTCATGTCTGGCGAACATGCTGGCCACTGTAGTCGAGCGATGTCGTTATCTTGAAGGAACGCATTCACAAGATGTGCACGATGAGGTCGAGAATTGTCGTCCATGAAGACAAATGCCTCTCCAATATTCTGCCGATATGGGTGCACTATGGGTCGGAGGATGTCATTCAGGTATCGTAAAGCCGTTTCGGAGCCTTCCATGACCACCAGTGGCGTACGTCGGCCCCACATAATGCCACCCCAAAACATCAGGGAACCACCACCTTGCTGCACTCGCTGGACAGTGTGTCTAAGACGTTCAGCCTGACCAGGGTGCCTCCAAACACGTCTCCGACGATTGTCTGGTTGAAGGCATATGCGACACTCATCGGTGAAGAGAACGTGATGCCAATTCTGTGGGGTCCATTCAGCATGTTGTTGGGCCCATCTGTACCGCGCTGCATGGTGTCGGGGTTGCAAAGCTGGACCTCGCCATGGACGTCGGGAGTGAAGTTGCGCATCATGCAGCCTATTGCGCACAGTTTGAGTTGAAACACGACGTCCTGTGGCTGAACGAAACGCATTATTCAACATGGTGGCATTGCTGTCAGGGTTCCTCCGAGCGGCAATCCGTAAGTAGCGGTCATCCACTACAGTAGTAGCCCTTGGGCGGCCTGAGCGAGGCCTGTCATCGACAGTTCCTGTATCTCTGTACCTCCTCCATGTCCGAACAACATCGCTTTGGTTCACTCTGAGACGCCTGGAAACTTCCCTTGTTGAGAGCCCTTCTTGACACAAAGTAACAATGCGGACGCGATCAAACTGCGGTATTGACCTTCTAGGCATGGTAGAACTACAGACAACATGAGCAGCGTACCTTCGTCCTGGTGGAATGACTGGAACTGATCGGCTGTCGTACCCCCTCCGTCTAATAGGCCCTGCTCATGCATGGTTGTTTACATCTTTGAGCAGTTTTAGTGACATCTATGAACAGTCAAAGGGACTGTATCTTTGATACAATATACACAGTCAACGTCTATATGCTGGAGATCTGGGAACCGAGGTGATGCAAAACTTTTTTTGATGTGTGTAGAACTGAATTATTTATTAAAACAATGAAACTGATTAAAATACAGTAGAGAATTAAGGGAATGTGTTTCGCGGCTCATCGGAACTCGGAATATTGCTTCTCTTCTTTTTATTCAGACAATGGCGCTGAGCTTACTCCTGCGCCCGCTAGATCCCATACTCGGCCTTCTTGATCCTCATCCGGTTCCCACACTCGGCCATCGTGATCCTCATCCGACCCGGATGAAGAAAATCCGCCCGGCCAGGGCCTCATGAACTCCGCACAGGACGATGTGATTCTTGGTCCAGCATGGTCTCCTTCTCTGCTGACGTCATATGTGTCGTTGAGTTTTACTCGAGTCACTCGAAAAGGTCCTAGACTTTTGGTTTTTAGTTTCAGATGTGGACCGATCTGAGTGCGTTTGATGGCAACCAGGTCGTCGACCTGATACTTCTTAGGCTCCTTACGTCGTCGGTTGAATTCAGCACGATTTTCAGATTGTACTTTTTCTATCTGCTTTTTTGCATCTTCTCTCATCTGATCAGGTTTTTCGTTGAACGAATCGATCAGCTCCTCTTCGATGAGTTGCACTATACGTAGATCATTTTGGTTGTGCATTCTGACTCCTGTCAGCAGCTCGAAAGGTGACATTCCGATGCTCCTCTGGAACGTAGAGTTGATAGCTCGTTGGACAGATGGTACAACCTTGTACCATTTTGTTGGATCGTCAATGCTAAGTTTAGCGATGATCTTGGTCACTGTTGAGTTGACTCTCTCGATTTGACCATTGGCTCTTGGCAGTCCAGCTGTGATCAAGACGTGCTTGATACTCTGCGATTTACAGTAGTCCTGGAACTCATGGGAGGTGAACGATGGCCCCCTGTCGGTGATCACTTGAACTGGGTTTCCAATGTTCGTCCTCTGAAACTCCATCTTTTCAATCGTCTGGGCCGATTTGGTAGTTTTCACAGGATACAGCCAGGTGAACTTCGTGAAGGCGTCTATCACACAGAAGATGTGTTCATATCCCTTGTGTGTAGACTTAAGTGGTCCAATGTGATCCATGTGGTAGGTGTGCAATGGCACACTCTCCTTGAACATCGGATGTAACCAACCTTCTTTCTTGCCTGCCTTCCTGTTAACCACCAGACACTTCACACAGTTGGCTATGACTCGTTTCACCTTGTTGGCCAAGTCTGGAATATAATATTCCTGCTTCACGTCTTCTTCAGTCCTTTTAACAGCGTAGTGTCCCTTCTCATGTGCATCTCTGATGATTTCATGGTGCATTGCTCGCGGGACCACCAACGTCTCTCGCCCGTCAACAAATTTAAATAGCAGTCCATCTCTGACGATGAAGTTTTCGTAAGGCCCTTTCTCCAGTGTCGCTTTTATCGCTGTCAATCCTTCGTCTTTTCTCTGGGCGATTTTGATCCTCGCTGCAAGGCCATCAGGGAATCCAAACATCACTGCTGGGCATCGGCTCAAGGCGTCGACATGTTTCATCCTGGTTGCAGTTCGGTGTTCGATGGTATAGCCAAACTCCTCCAAGGCCATAGCCCATCTAGCTACTCGTGGGACCAGGTCCCATTTGTGCATTGTCTTTTGGAATGCCATACAGTCAGTCACGATCTTGAACGGAATTCCAAGCAAGTACACCCTATACTTTTTTAATGCATTCACCACAGCTAAAATCTCGAGCTCGTAACTGCTGTATTTTTCTTCCTGTGTCGTCGTCTTTTTACTCATGTATGAGACTGGATGTAGTTTGTTGTCCTCTGGGTACTTTTGCAACAACACAGCGCCATACCCACTCTTGCTGGCGTCAGTGTGCAGCTCCGTCTCGTATTTCGGGTTGTATATCTTCAACACAGGTTCTGAAGCGAGAAGACGTTTGAGCTCAACAAATGCACGTCGTTGTTCCTCGCCAAACTTGATCTCCGGCTTACCTCTCAACAGATCGCTCAGTGGTTTGGCTACAATCGAGAAATTTAGGATAAATTTTCTAAAATAGGCAGCCAATCCGAGAAAGCTCTGCAGCGCAGCGATCGTCTTTGGCTCCGGGAAGTTTTGTTCAGAAAGTACCTTCTCAGTGGCGGGTTGAATCTGTCCACGTTGAATAGTGTATCCAAGGAACTGTACCCTCCTCTTCAGAAACTGGCACTTCTCGAAGTTGATTTCCAGCCCGTACTCTGCAGCTAATTCCAACACTCGTCTCAATCGTAGGAGTGCCTCGTCGTCATCCTTCGCTGGGATGATTAAGTCATCCATATAGGTAAACACTATGTTCTCTCGGATTAACTCCCAGAACACAGCTTTAATAAAGCGTTGGAAGACTGCAGGTGAGTTGGTAAATCCAAATGGAACTTTTTTGTACTGGTACTGTCCAGAACGCGTTACGAATGACAAATATCGTCGACTTCCTTCTTCGACTTCCACGTGAAAGAATCCGTTCCTGAGATCCAATGTGCAGAACACCGTAGCATCCTGTAACTTGTCCAGAAGATCCTCTATAACTGGCATGGGAAATAGATCCCTAACAACGATTGAGTTCACTGGACGAAAATCAATACAAAGTCGCTTTTTTCCATTTTTCTTTTTGACTACCACCACTTGGCATGTATATTCTGATTGACTCGGTTCTATGATATCTTCCTCCAGCCACGCCTCGACTTGCTCATCGACAAACTCGTTCTCTAGCGGTGCCATTCGTCTGGGCCTGCTAAATATCGGTTTTTCTTCTTTCAATGTGATCTTCATCTTGACATCAGTAGATTTCGTCTTCTTTGGTACATATCTCGCTACCAAATCCTGGATCTGTTCCCTTTTTTCCTCATCAACGCAGTTCTCGATATCAAATTCCTGTTCGTCGGCTACCCTGATCACCATCATTGGGACCTCTAGTTTCTTGATGGTAACTCCTTGCTTGCTCAGGATGACCTCACCCTGATCCAATAGATCGTTATCAATAATCATGTCCCACTCCATAGTATCATCAGAAACAACATAGACGTTGGTTTGGAACTCCAGCTCGTCTACTTCAACGACTGTTGTGAAGTAACCTTGAGGAGCAACAAAACCATTACCGAATCCTTTCAAAACAAGATCCGTGCTCTTCAATCCTGGGGAACCCATGGTCTTATGGATGTTTTGTCGCAGTAGGTTATAAGGACTGCCACAGTCGATAAGTGCCTGAAGTTTCTGCTGACCCAAACTAACCTCTTTGAACTTGAGGCAGCTTTTCTTTTCATCAATAAGATTGATACCTTGATTATTCCTCTTATCGTTCTTCCTCTCTTTTTTGCACTCGGATGAAATGTGGCCAAACTCATTGCAGTTGAAACATCTCTTGCCTTTATCCTTGTGCTCACATTCCTTTGAACTATGACCAAATCCACCGCAATTATAACATCTATCTACACTACTCGCCTCTTTCTTCTTTGTACTGCCCCAGCACTTTCCGTCCTTCTCGTTGGCACTCTTGGCACTTCCTTGAAAATTACTGTTATTATACTTTGTGCTTTTCTTTGGCAAAGACTTCACTGCCATCTCATAACTTTTCATTTTCTCCTTGAAATCCTTGGATTTTTTTGCTCCATAGAGAAGAAGTTTTGATCCTGAATCGTCCTCGATCCCATCAATCACGTACTGACACAGAGAAACTTGCTCAACATCACCTCTACTGGCGATTTCCTTCATCACAAGAAAGTACTCCTGTAGAGATTCGTCGCGCTTTTTTCGTCGCTGGGTTAACAACTTGTGAATTTCTGCACTGCTTGCCGCCACGTCAAACTCCTCTTTCAAGGCCTTCTTCAGTGCAGTCTAGGACGTCAGTCCTTTCTCACCTTGAATAAAAAGCTTAGCTAAACCATCGAGTGATTTCTTAGCGAAAATAAACTTTTGCAGCTCACTCCATCCCATCAAGATTGACGTCTCCTCAAAATCTGCGATCCATTTCTTCACTGGGTAACCACCCTTACCGTTAAATGTTTTCATAGCGCCCTCTACGTCGCGGAACGACAAAGAAAACTTATGTTGTTCTCTATACCTTCTGTGCTGGTCTTCCTCTTCGCTCTCTTCGTCTTCTTCGTCTTCTTCATCTTCGTCATCATCGTCTATATTAGTTGCGAGTTCATCCAAATTTCTCAAGTAATAACAAATGGTGTTAATCATTACCTCCTTTGTCCCGATCTCGGTATTAAGAATCTCAGAAACACGCAACAGATCAGCCTTGGAAAATGTTTCTTCGATAAATTTCTTCTTAGCTTCCTCTTCAATGGAATTTTCGTCAAAATCGAATCCAGGATACTCTCGCAGTCGCTTTCGATTTTTCCTGTCGTCTGGTATATGCTCGAAAATAAGGTTATGTAAAACTTTGATTGCTTTGACCGGAGCATCACTTATGTTCTTATTTATTTTCTCTATTGCACCGAGTGTAGTCATCTTATTTGTTTACTCACGTCTATCAAGTAGATTTCCGTCAATATCGCTTCCTCAAAACCTCGCTGTCAAACCTGTTTAACCTCATTCACCAAACCGGTGATATTTGTAGGTGATATCGTTGAATACCGCTTCCCGTCGTTTCTCTCTGACGAGTCGCTATCCTCTTACCATATCCACAATCCTCTGTCGTCGTTTAGATTCCGACCCTCGTCGTCGTCGTCACGGCACCACTAATTGTCACTGAAACTGAAGAACAAATTTTGCTAGCCTATGAATCCTCGTCGTAGATTCGCACGTCGTGGGCTCACAAAACTGCACGTCGTCTCGTCGCCAGCGTCGTAGGCAACAGCAACAAATATGATTAGCCGTCCACTTCGTCAAAAATAGCGTTGTATTTTGCGTCGTACTTCGTGTCGTGGATTGCGTCGTAACTCGTTGTTTCAGTCCATCCCGGACGAGCCCCCATTTGTGGGAAATCGGTATCCAGATCATGACACTCACAAGCATCGAATATAGAACTGAATTATTTATTAAAACAATGAAACTGATTAAAATACAGTAGAGAATTAAGGGAATGTGTTTCGCGGCTCATCGGAACTCGGAATATTGCTTCTCTTCTTTTTATTCAGACAATGGCGCTGAGCTTACTCCTGCGCCCGCTAGATCCCATACTCGGCCTTCTTGATCCTCATCCGGTTCCCACATATATATATAACTTGAAAAAGATAATAAATGAGGAATATATAGAAAATCGGATGTCATATCTTGAGGTAGTGTTGCCATGGAAACGGACTTGCCATTAGTATATTAGTTTATCAGAGCGAAGATAGTTTTCTGCGAATATCTTTGAAACTGTTTGTTTACGGCCTTAAAATGTGGTTTTCGGTGTCCCGTAGGGACGCACCGAATATTGTTTCTCGCATCGAGGGGCGGAAAATGAGCTATGTCCGGTCCATATGCGAAAACATTGATATTTTGTCCCAGTTGAGTATTTTTGGTGACTTTTCAGGTATGTTGCCAAGGGGCCTGAATGGATTGGCCTGTCCGAAATTGAAAGTAGACAGTGTTACCCGCTGGGATCCAAAGGGTAAGTATACAAATTTTGGTTCAGATCGGTGAAACGGTGTAGATTTGTATAAATAACAGACAAACAGACAAACAGACAAACCAACATTGAGTTTTATATATATAGATGGTACAAAAATTATTATTTTTCAAGATAATTAATCACCTAGAATGTTTGGCATTCAATAATGATTTGTACTTTGTTAGGATTTACATACTAAATAATCGATGTTGAGGATTAAAATATTTTTCATTTTTGTATTCAACTAAGATTTCGGCAATCACCAGTCTAGTCCAAAGGTTTGGTTAGGTTTTCTCAACTATCCTCATAAAAATATATTCCCTTTATATGCAATGTAAAGCCGTTAGTGAGACAATGGTGGGTCTAAAAGCAATTTGTATTTGATTCAGCGCAAATGAAGCTATACTGCCCTTTTTTAAAGTTTCGGAACAATTTAATTTTTGGACTTATCTGGTTCTTGCAATGAACCCTTCAATTATTTTAAATTGCATAGAACATTGCAAAACGAATGATTTTCTTATGAGATTTTAATCTAAACCTATGTTTAAAACTCATCATTTTTTCTAGGTTTATGCCGTGTATTGTGTGAGGTTTCACCTAGGAACATCAAGCTGGCTCATCAGCGGGCTCTTGGTGTCCTTGGCCGGACCCTTACAGGAGTAGGGAACTTTGCATTGCATCCCTTCTTTATTGCGAGAGCTAAATTAATTCACTGGCCGTGAAAGCCAATATAACATATTTTGGAAGCCTTTATAGGTAGGTGAATGGCTGCTTGAGGTTTTAGCTCTCGCAGTAAAGAAGCGCAGGTGCGCTTTATAAGAAGGCAGGTAGTGCACATTTCGCTACTCCTATTGGAGTCCGGGAACGGACACCAAGAGTCCACTGATGAGCCAGCTTGGTGTCCTAGGTGAAACCCCACACAAGACACGGCGTAAACCTAGAAAAATTGCTGAGTTTTAATTCACTGGCCGTAAATGCCAATGTACCAAAATCAGTTTTCTTTCTCTTTGCCAATAATTTTCTCTTTGTGGGTTAGATCTTTATTCGGGATAACCATTCATAGACCAGTCATCTAAGACATTCTAGGTCGGAAAAATTGCAAGTTTCTGATTTTTTGGGATGTTGTTAGGATAGATACCAATAGTGTAAAACTAAGTTTGCAACCTCGAAAGACCTGTGCTAACTTCGTGGTGCTCGAAAAACCTTGAAATCTTCAGACGTTTTTCGGTTTTGGCTTACAACTTCCAAAATATCAATTTTATGGCAAAGTCACCCATTACACTTTTAAGGAAGACAAAATTACCGACAATTTGAGCTCAACTCCAGCTATGTATGTATTATAGATCTCGAGATACACCACTTCGAAAATGGGCAATTTTTTCCAAAATGCTCGAAATTTGTAGTAAGCTAGTCTTTCGAACAAATTACCATCTAAAATACTCATTCTTCGAGGAAAGTCATCAATTGAGGATAAGATTTGTGTATTTGAGTCTGAGGGTAGATGACCACCACTTAATACAACAATTGGACGACAATTACAATATCTCTTATCCCAACGGTGATGTAGAATTATAATGCACACTGACAAAACGTTAGCTGAAATTGTTAAAAGCATTTGGAGATATTTCATTAGTAATGTCATTCATATTGACTAGCCGATGTGTAACAACCTGGTAGGCAACACAATTGAACACTGATCATTAATAATTAGTTACATGCCGAATAAATTAAATACGAGGCTTTAATTATTCCATGGTTTGTAAAACAACTGCTGTCGCTGACATTTATAGCACCACTATTGGTCGTCACCTGCATGCGTGACTCCCCTGAGGGGCTCACAGCTTGTTACTGTCCTGGTTTTAGTTAATTAATTTAATGCGATTATCCCTGGTTAGTTACAATTGAGCGGCTTCGGTGGCGTAGTTAATAGCATGTTGAACTGCTGTGCCCAAGATCGCAGGTTCAAACCCAGCCGAAGTAGTCAGATTTTTTCAGACCGTTAAAATCCTTCAGTATGATTTCCTTCGGAGGGGAAGCAAAACCGGTGGTCCCATGTCATAGATTTATGGCATGTATAAGATCCTTCCACTAACTAAACTTGTGTGAAGCTAAATTTCTAGGTTATATTTCGTTTAACGGTTTACCTAGCGTAAGATTAGATAGTGCACGGACGCTAAGTGTCTTTCTCAATATTTTCACTGAAATCGTTACTGCTCGGCTTCCTTTGATCATAAATAAATTATTTTGTAGGGAAATCTTCCTCGTGATATCCTTTACAGACCACATTATCATCCATCCAGAGGTTCACCCGTGACTTCCAGAAACGACAGTAGCGATACTCGAGCGCAGTAACAGAAGAGAGATAAAACCATTTCATCACCGTTCACTCTAATACTTTTGCACGAACGTTACTGAGTGGCTTCGGTGGCGTAGTTGGTAGCATGTTGAACTGCTGTTCCCAAGATAGCGGGTTCAAACCCGGCCAAAGTCGTCGGATTTTTTAAGAGCGTTAAAAATCCTTTGGTATGCCTTCCTTCGGAGGGGAAGTATAGCCGGCGGTCTCATATCATAGATTTATGGTATGTAAAACATCCTTCCATAGACTAAACATGTGTGAAGCCAAATTGTTAGGTTGGATTTCGTCGGAACTCTCTATCAAAGTTTCAACGTTCACCACTAGGTATCATCGATATCTGGTAGCGAAAGTTGGAACTACTTGAAATTGAACCGAACTTGTAGCTCACCCTAAGGGTGTCCGCTGGAAGCAACTACAGACTCAGGCGAGCCGAACATGTTCTCAGACACTCCCGGCACTAAACGCTATACGATAGATACTGAATTTCAACAATTTATTTGACGTTCTCACGTCAAAAATCTGACTCCTCTGAAGTCCTATACAAAAAACTCTCAATTAATACGAGGGCTTTTTTTAAGTAAGGGCCGTTTTTTTAAGCCCCTAGTTAGTGCGCACGCCGCAACAAGCGTGCGCGCTACCTCCCGGCATCCTTTGCAAACAAGCAGGGGTCAGCTGCAGCTGTACGCTGAACTGTGCATCTTTGTAATGTTCAAGATTATTGATTCGCCCACCGCGTGTGAGGTACGATCTGTGATACGTTGTTTGAGTGCAAGAAACATGTCGGCTGCAGACATTCATCGTCAGCTTTGTGAGGTGTATGGTGATAATGCAATTTCAGAAGGAAAAGTGCGAAAATGGGTACGCGAGTTCAAATGTGGCCGTGAAAATGTTCATAACGATGAACGCTCAGGTCTGTGATCACAGATGACTTGGTGACTGCAATTGACACGAAAATTCACGAGGACCGAGCATTCATGATAACCACTCTATCATTGGATTTTCCTGAAGTGTGAATTCTTGGTTGTCAGAGCAGGTGCAAACTTTTATGCAGAGGGATTTCAGAACTTAGTTTTAGGGTATGACAAGTGCCTAAATAAGCAAGGCAACAATGTAGAAAAATAGAGGAAGTTATGTGAAACCTAAAAATAAATGTGGTTTCAAAACAAAATGTTCGGTAATTTTAAAAATAATAACGGCCCTTACTTAAAAAACAGCCCTCGTATGTAAAGTAAGGTTTGAAAGAAATGTGTCATAAATTTCATTATCAAACCTTTATTAGGTTCTGAGGTAAAGGAACATGAATTCAACAAATTTAACATTGGTAAGATAGGCGATTCCGTATCCCCTTAATAAGACATTTATCCCATTAATTGGAGGCTTAGTCTAATTGGATGATTAGTTTCGTTTTCCAAGCGAACATCATCAGTTACGCTAAATTTAGGTTCAGTGTTTAAGTGTTAATCAAAAAAAAATACAATGTTTCATAAAGTAAATTAGAAACTTGGAACGTAAGGGTTAATATCAAAGGAGTCTGGAACGCTATTATTTCCATAGCTCACTACGATTCAAATGAGTTACACTATTATTCACATAAAAAGAACTAACAATGATGATGATGATAATTGTTGTTTTAAGGGGCCTAACATCCAGGTTATCGGCCCCTAATGGTTTGGGTGATCGTGCAGACGATAATGAAATGTATAAGTTACTATAACTAAAACTAACTGCTAGCTTATATACTAGAAGAAAAAATGGAAAACAAATGGAGAATAAGGCAAATAAAGGACAGGAGGAAAAGAAATGCCCTGAACCCCCGAAGAATGCAGACTGAGGGACCAGGAAGGAAGGAGAGCCACGAAAGGCAGACAGGAAAGTGAAAGAGGAGAGGGTCCTCCCCACAGGTAAGGGACAAAAGGGGGAAACCGGACCTAGCTCAGGAATACCTCGGGGTCGCCAACGCCCGAACTCACCAGCCGTGAGCCCCTGAGAGTGTAGCAATATCTAGGGTGCACCAGAAGTGGTGGACCTACATACACCCTGCTTCCTTGAGGGCCTGGAGCAGAAGGCAGAAGATAACAGGAAAAGAAAAAGAAGGCTGACCCCTTGCAGAAGGAGGGTATCAGAAAAGATGAGACAAGGGCCAATTAAGGCGGGAAATGAAGAGTCTCCCTAGGCCTCGGACACCCTAATACCGTCGGGTTCGGAAGAGAAGAAGAGTTGACCAAGTGAGGTCGACAGGAAAGAAGACGGAGAGGAGCCTGGCACAAGTAAGTGGAAGCAATGCCGGACTCAGCTGGAGCCCCGTGGTCGCCAACCCACGTCCCACTAGATGTGAGCCCCTGGGGGGAAAAAACTAACAAAAACGCAACATTATAGACGTACAAAACACAAATGGAATAAAATAATATAAAGTATAAATGGTTCATTAGACTCGGTAAAAAGTTGAATTAATCCATATGTTCGACGATGTCGAACTGTAAATATTATATCTCAGGAAATTGGCTATAATGGGGGTCATTATAGTTAAAGTTTCATTATGGAACAGTTTCTCCTACCAATCAGAGTTCAAGAAACAGTTGTGTAACCAATTAGGTAAGGAGAGCATCACACCTACGATAACTTCCACAGCCTCCTTTTTAAATTTCACTGCGTGGCTAGTGTCATAGTGGGGTATTCGAGGAGGTCATGGTCGGATACAAGGTATTCTCTGTGTCCCATGCGCTCTGTTCAGTACATAAAACTGGCGAAATCTCGACAGATATTTATGAATATTTATGTACGAACATAAAATAGTTATAATTATCGTCGAACATAAACAGTCGTATGCAACTCGCCTATAATGGTAATCAAATCACTCGTATGGAAATTATAAAACTCGCTTCGTTCGTTTTATAAACATACTCGTGTCTTAATTATTGCCATTAGGCTCGTTGCATAATGCACTATTATGTAGCTTAATAATTGTAAAACCTGTTGTACATAATTGGTATGTAAATATCCACTTCTGCGAAGTATAGATGAAATTGGAGACCGTGAGAGAACAGAGGCTGGCATTTCCTCGACACGTATCTTTAGAGAATGGACAAAAGAAGACTAACGAAACAGATAACCTACTACCTTCGGAACAAGAAAACCACTACGACATGGATTAAGGAAGCTCGAAAAAATATTGAAAAATCCAACTTCTCGGAGGCCCAAAGGTTATAATTTGCTAGGGTTTCAAGACGTGCTACAAAGACCGGACACATTTGAATGGAAGAATAAAGTCATCAGCTCAGCGAACGTATGAAGGAGTTCTGGAAATTGAGAAAACTCCAGACAAAACTGTGGCGTGATCCAAAGTGATCAATTTGATAATAATAATAATAACAACAATAATAGTATAATAGGCTATTATTAATAATTACGTCCAACAGACCCTGGACAGAGGTCCGCAGAAAGAGCTATAGCGAGAAGGCAACTTTTGGGAGGAAAACAACGCATGATCAGCTAGATGGATTCAATCGTGCTCCTTATACGAACATAATGAATTTATAATAATAATAATAATATCGTAACGGCGCCCAAACACCTTGCTGTGGAACAAGGAAAAATTAAGCGAGTTGCAAAGTTTAAGTACCTGGGAGAAATTATAACACCTAATGTATCAGAGGAGCATTCACATCACGCATGAGCAAAATGGAAATGGCCTACCATTTAACTAAGGACATTAATTAAGGTCAATATCCTTCAACGCAAAACTAAAACATTACTGCAGTGTCATCCGTCCATAGGCCTTGTATGCTTCTGAATGCCTCACGAAGAACAAAAAAAGGCTTGCTCGAAAAACTGGAGGCCAAAGAAAGGAAAATTTAGAGAAAGTTATTGCGTCCCATCAAAGACAATGGGGAATAGAGAAGACGGCATAAACATGAACTATATACTCATGTGGAGAAGATAAGTGACGTCATCCGGAAGAGAAGAATATCATTTTTGGATATGTGAAACGAATGAGCCCAGCGAGACTGACCAACTGCAACATAACTTACTTTCAGGAGAGGAAAACAAAATGGGCCTGGTTCATTGAACTGGATAAAGATCTGAAAGAAGTGGGGATTATACCAACAGACATTCAGGAGCGCGCCCCTCTTAAAAAGAAACTTCAAGCTTGCAAAGGTTTCCAAGAAAAACCGAAGCTGAAAACGGGAAAGATTTGGACCCAGGAACGGAAGGAAGTCCACCGAGAACGAATGCGGGCGTACAGGGCAAACATCAAAGCCTGTAGGAGACAGTTGGAATAACGCGGTCCATAGATGGCCTATACGAAGTGAATGAATGAATGAATAATAATAATAATAATAATAATAATAATAATAATAATAATAATAATAATAATAATAATAATAATAATAATAAAGAAAGGTCTGTCCTGTGAATTTGTCAAAAGATTAAACAAATCATAAAAACCCACTTGAACAGCAAAACCCTAGTGAAAGCTGTTAACACGTATGCTGTACCTGAGCTGAGCTACTCCTTTGGCATAATCAAATGGTGTAAAACGGACATCGAAGGACTTGAGCGAAAAATGAGAACGATGCTCACAAAAGGAAGGAAACACCACACACGATCTTCAATAGAGCGATTGACTCTGCCCAGAAGCCTAGGTGGACGTGTGTTCGTTGACAATGATAATCAGATAGTCAGCCTTAGGGAGTACTTCTACGCAGAAGCGAGGTCATCTGTACTTCACAGAGCCATCAGTGAGGCGGACAGATCAACGCCACTGGTCTTGTGTCAGCAAGATATTCAACACCTCCTACATACTGACCTTCAGAAGATGGAAGCATGGAAAGCGAAACATTTGCACGGAAGACATCCAAATGAGGTGATTCAAGCAAATGTTGATATAACTGCGTCAAACTACTGGCTCACTTCAGGACAGATCTTTCCAGAAACTGAAGGTTTTATGCTAGCTATTCAAGACCAAGTCATCCCTACAAGGAACTACCTCACGTTCATTGTAAAAGATCCCGCTGTACCAGATGATAAGTGCCACTACGGATGTCAACAGTCAGAAACAATACAGCATATTACATCTGCATGTAGATATTTCTTGGCAACGGAGCACAAACAATGGCATGATGCAGTTGCTAAAATCTTGCATCAGGGGTTGGCTGATAAGTTTCAGCTTCTGAAAGGAAAAAAAGTTCCGTACCACCAATATCAGCCAGAGTGTGTTCTTGAAAACAATGAATACAAGCTGTATTGGGACCGAACTATTTTGACTGAACAATCGGTACCACACAACAGGCCGGATCTGGTGGTTGTAAACAAGAAAACCAAGCAAACTTCATTGATTGATGTTGCGATTCCTAACAACAAGAATCTCCAGTCAAAACACATTGAAAAGATCAGCAAATACAGCGAGTTGGTCGACCCTATCAAAAGACAATGGCATGTAGAGCGAGTAAAGACCATACCTATCATTGTCTCGAGTACGGGCGTGATCCAAGTACCTTGCTCCAAGGTCTTAAAGAACTGGATCTGGATACTCGGCTGTACAAACTAATGCAGAAGGCAGTAGTTCTATCAACATCCAGAATCGTTCGGAAGTTCAAGGGTAGCAAAAATCCAGCTTAGAAGTTGCTGTTTCAGTAACTATACTTTGATTCACTGAAGCCCGTAGACTATAGTTATGTTGCAATGTACCAGAAATGTGTTATATGTTCTGTATAAACCAATAATAATAATAATTATAATAATGCTTACCGATTTTACGTTCCACTTAACTACTGTGGTGGGGCAGATTACCTCACTGTTCCATCCCTTAAAACCATAACAATCAATCAATAACTACTGTGGCTTTAGGGACGCCAGGGTGTCTGGTTTCACCCCGTAATCATCATCATTATCATCTAATGGCTACGCCTTGCCGCTGCAACCAGGTTTGTCCCTCACTTGCTGAACGTTTTAGGTCAGCATACTGTTTAAATTGAAGTCCATTGAAGTCTTCCTCTTCCTTTCTTTCCCGGAACTTTTCCTTCCAGTATGGTGGTCAGGAACTCATTATGGCGTAGGGTGTGGCCGAAAAGAATTTGCTTTCCTCTTTTCTATAGTAGTGATCAATTTTCATCTTTCGTCTACTTCCTTGAGGATCCATACGTTTGCCTTTTTCTCCGTCCAGCTTAATCCAAGCATCCTTCTCCACATTTCCACTGCTTCCAAGCGTTGTATGTCCTGTTTCCTTACAACCCATGTTTCGCATCCGTATAACAAAACACTCCAGAAAAATGTTTTGATAAACGATTTTCTAGTTTTAATGCTAATGTGCCTGCCTGTCAAATGCTGTCTCTTATTGCTGAAGGCCTGTTTAGCGAGGGCAATATTTCTTTTGATTTCTGCGGTGCACCTCTATCTATTGCGGTCGTTTCATTCCGCCTCATGGCTATTACCCCTGCGGCGGTGGGGGCCCTTAGACGGTTTCGCCGTCTCTTCGGGCCAAGGGGATACGGTTTTGGGGAGAGGTGTACATTTTGGTGATGGGGGAGTTTGGTTTTTGAATTTTGAAGAAAGTGTGTTGGAATTTTTTAGTTTGGGGCATAGCGGTTAAATTTGGAGAAGGGCTGGGGGGGGGGGGAGTATCGCTTCTGAGAAGGGAGAGTTAGATGTAGTAATGGGGCGGAGGGGGAGAAAAGTGATTGCTTTATTAGTTGGAGGTATGATTTTTAAATGAGAGATATTTTTCGAAGAACAATGAAAACATGGAAACAATCGTTGCAATTGCCAAAATTAGATGGAATAACTTATATTGCTCGGGGATTTATAAGTGTTTGGTTGTTTGGAAGTAAGTAAGTGGGGTGGATAAGGGGGCTGTATTTACGTACAGATCAGAAGGTCGTGGTGAAGACAATGTGGGAATGAAATATAGGTCGAAGTAATGGGGATGATATTGAATGGTATGGCGCATTGCTGTGACAATGTAGGGCGGAGGTGTGAGGCACCTATTATCGTCAGTGACAATGCTTCCTAAGTAGCAGAACTGACTGCACAGTTGAATGATTTCACCCCGTAGAGGGAAATCAACTGGCATTGACCTCTCCTTTTAAGCATCTTGAAATGCCAAATAACTGAGCTGGGATTCGCTCCCCCAAAACGTTAGGCTCAGCTGACAAAAAGCATATCACTAGACCATGCAGCTAACCCTAATTAATATATTATACATTGCCGCCATCTCTTGCCACATTCAAAAGATAAAGATAAAGCGATCTTCATTTATCTGGCACAATGAAACTGTCATGGAGATACAGACGTGTTGGTCGATCTTGTGTATACATGCAGCTAAATGCTCACACCTCAGGTCGACTCAACAGCAATTGTGTGGACACGGGATGAATAATATCACTGTCCAGTCTGCATAAGTACAGTAGATCAGCTCACATGTTGATACGAGTCCCCTTGGAACATTTGCTGTTAACAGTACTGAAGAGTCCTATCGATTTCTAAGAGTCGAGAATTACTTTGTGAGTAATAATGAATCAAGAAAGCCATATCCTTCAGAGAAAATTAAGACATTGAGCCGCTGTGATTAAACCGGAAGCTCTTTATAGTTCTGAATGCCTTATTTTAAACAAAACAAAAAATACGAGCCCTGCAGTAGTCGCATATGATGTGCAACATCTGACATAGAAGAAAACTCACGTGAAATTGTTGATACTCCGGTATTTTTACTATTATTGGCACAAATATTAATCTATTGTAAAAGGGAGTGTTTTACAGATATTGTAGTTTATAATACGGAACTCATTTTATTAGATGATTTGTAGCTTCCACCAGCATTAGCCTAAATAAAGAATACAATATGGATCAACTAGATTAATAGACGCGACACAGCTCATAACCTTAAATTCCTTATAAACTGGACCTCTTGATTCACAGACCAACACGTAATTTCATATGGATTCTGTTAAAATGAGTCATATTGATATGATAAATATTGTTTAAAGTGATAATCTGGTAGCAAAAATATCTACCCCGTCCGGGATTCAAGCCCGAGATCTCTAGATTCACTGTCATAGGCGCTAACCCCACGGCTATTTCGACTACGCAAAAATATTGTGCACAAGATGGTGACTTATTTCCACGTTCCAATAATACTGCATTATGGAATTAAGTTTAATTTATATTTTGCTTGTTTTGATAATGTTCCTGCGTGAAAATGAGTTTAAAATGTCTTATGAATAGGCCCTCTTGTGAGTAAAGAGAATGTATTCAGCAATAGTTCATGAAGGCTTGCTCAATTCTCGTATAACCACAACGATTATCTTATATTGATGACTGCATTACCGTTATGTGGGTTAATATTTGAATAGCCATTGTGCAGAAACAAAATACCGGCAATGCCGACTACTTACAATGTTTGATATTAAGGCATTTTACCATTTAAATACTGATACGAAGACATCGAACATGTACCATGTGCTTTGTTCCAATCACTTGACACCAGAGTTCGCATGAGCGTTTACCGTTCAGTATGTCATATAGGCTACATTCCACATGACCGAGAGTACGTCATGGTATCAATTTCCGACACCGCGCGCTCATTGTTTCTCTTTCCACTGCCAGCTGGATCGATCGATCGAGTTGGCAGTGCGTCTTACACTTCCGTTCGATCCACCACTGCCAGCTAGCGCACTTCCGTTCGAGAATACTTCCGTTCGTCGAACGGAAGTGTGCCAGCTGGTGTCACCTCGATCGTTCCGATCCACTTCCGTCTCATTTTTCAAAATCACTCCCACAAAAATATCCAGCAACCGAGTGGAAAGATGTTACACATTAAAAAGGAGAAACAGAGGAGTTAGAAAAGAAAGAACGAAGAATCCTAAGGAAAATATTGGGACCGGTACAGAGAGCAGATGGCTTATGGAGGAGACAGAGAAACTTACGGACACGATGCGTATAACGGAACAAGTTAGATCTGAACCTTCCGATGCGCATGTGCGTCCAGTTGCATTACGTCATCCCCCCGCCTGGATTCTTTGTCAACCAGTGAGCACATACTTCATCACGCGCTAGTTAGATGTTGCCAAGTAGTCATTATTCCCAACACCTTGGCAGGGTACAGATGCTGCCGAGGCATGCGAAGCAAGACTGAGTGGCTCTGTACTTTGACAAGCACGGCAACAAGCTTCCTGTCAGGAGTGTGTGAAGTGGGCATGCTCTCAGTTCATCACCACCAATACCAATGCTATGTCACTGAGAATGCTCCTATTCGATACTTTATGCTTGCATAATGTAACCACGACGAGCAGCGAGCAGCCCCAAACAGTTGTTGCACCAAAGTGGGGAAATCGCATTTGCGTCTAGTGATCCCACTACTTCCCCTCCTAGACGAGACTCCGCCATGACAGGCCAGATCTAACTTGCCACGCTATAAGAGAAGGATTGTATTTTATGGCCACCTCACACGAATGAGCAACAATATGTCAACCAAACGGATATTTTCTTACATTAGGTATTTAAAGTCCACCACAAAATGGGTTGAGGAAACACCAGCAGATCTCAAAGGAGTTGGCATCACTCATGAAGAAATTCTCAACAAATCACTGTTTCGAAGGAAGATTGATAAATTTAAAGGGTTTCAGGAAAAAACCCCAGCTCAGAAACCAAGGTCATCTGGTCTGAAGAAAGAAGGAGGAGACTCAGCGAATGAATGAAGAAATTCTGGGAGGAGAAGAAGAGATTGGAAAGTCAGCCGATTGTTCAACGCGGTCCACAGTAGGCCAAAATCGACAGAAGAGGAAGAAGAATCACATTGAGTGTAAGGATCAATAACAGTGTTACCAACGAATGCTACACCTAAGTAAAATGTCTACGTTCTAAGTCAGTGTATTTTAGACAAGGGTCTGTTTCAGGACTGCGAGTTTCATCTGCATTCCAGTTCAGCAGAGACATCTATATGTTGCTATAAGAACATCTTTTGGAGTCTTTTTGCTTCCTCTATGTCATTTAACAGATTTTGAATTGCTTACAATGTGCCTCTTCCTCATCTAAAGTCGAACTGAAAGGTTTGAAAACCTTAATGGGCATTTCAAAATACACGCGCTCCTGCCTAACATATGAATTAGCACGGGAACCCTTCCTCGTCGAAGAAATGAGGACAAATTACAGCTTCCATCCTCAAAATATGCTGAAGCGCACCTAGCATAGATAAGGGAGAAGAGAGAAGACATCCCGCAAGAATTTTACAGTACGGATGACATATATTTATTTATTCGAGTCAAAAGCACTACAACATACACAAGGGATGATACACAATATTAAAATGGAATAATACATACGACAATGTCTCGAATTAAATTTTCTTCGCCCAGAAACGGGTCACTGTCACACCCATTTCATGGCCTTCCAGTAGCTCCTGCGTTGAGCAAGAGCACGGGCACAGTTCACAGGAACACAGGTGCATCATAGTCTGTCTCTCTCCACACTCACAGAGTTCTGATTCATGTAGGTATCCCCATTTGTGGAGATTAACTTTGCATCTCCCAACACCAGTCCGAAGTCTGTTGAGTGACCGCCAGTTTCCCAGTTGTTGTTATGGCTTGCTGGAAGCCTTTCCTTGGCCTTCATCCAACCTGCTGGTATGGTGGATTGCTATAGCTATATCCTGGCTACCTCGGGTTTTGAAGTAGGCATCGATGTTGTTGGAAGAAAACTTTTCCTTGATTTTAGCCGCCGTCTTGGAGGCTTGTGACCAAAGAGAGAGTGAGCATGGTTCTCTGCGGACTATCTTCGTTCCGTCATGATCAACCGGAATTGGACCAACACCAATCAGAAACTAAGACATGTGATGATGAAGTTAGCAGTGCATGGTTACCACCATAAAATATGTAAAAACTTGTCCTACCACGACTCAAATGAACTCTGCGTGTGCTCGTTATGTGACCAGTTCTGTGACATTTATCACATCACACGATGTAACAAGTAGTTCCGCGAAGACCTATACAACCTATTTTCATATACCCTAGTTATGTTAATTGCTTGTATCTACAAAATTTCAGTTTGATTACTGTAATAGATTCGTAGACATTGACAACCGTCTAAAAATTTCGGTCGGTCACCATTTTGGATTTTAATATATGTAGGCCATAGAGTTATGTACCATTAGATGACGATTTTTGCGTAGGTTCATTATTCAAATGTTCGCTTAATGATTAATACTCACGAAATAAAAACTTAATTTTAAAATTGCGCACAGCTGCTATCTTGAGGTTTTGTGAACAGTTGAACTAACTTTGATGCCAGTGAATTACAATCTGTATGAACATTTACTATACCAAATATCATTGCGCTCAGATGGTTAAATCAACAGAAAAATCTATTAAAACGTTTCACTTTCGCTTGGCCGCCATGTTCGTATTGTATTCTACAGGTGTTTGGAAGTATCATAGCTGAAATTTTAGTAGTACTCTTTATCAGCGTACAAAATTTCAGGGTGATATCAGTAATAGTTTCGGAGATATAGAATGCCGGTGAAATATTTCGCACAGCCACCATGTTGGATTAGTGAGACGTAATAAAATTTAAAGGGCACGGTCGGAGTAGACCGTAATAGTACTATGACCTTACTGAGTTTCATTGAAATCGCTCGAGCCGTTTAGAAGTTCTTAGGGACAAACACACACGGACAAAAGGTGATTTCATAAGCCTAATATTTCATAAAATGAAAATCGGCTAAAAATAACCAGAAATCACTGTGCGATTATGGCAAAGACTAAACTAGTGTAAATCTGTTATGCTCATTCGTGCGCTGTTCTGTTAATAATAATAATAAGAAGAACATCTTACTTCCTCTCTATTGAAAGTTAGCCCACCTATCGATAGCGAGATAGTACAAACTCGTAGTGATGGACTTAAGTCCCCAAAGTTATAAGGTGCATTCAAAATGTAACGAGCCGGAGGCATAATTACAGAAACCAGTACCTGTATGTTAGAAGTATTGGCCCTGCCTGTTGAGGCACGTGTCCCACTGTGACACGAGGCGGTGAATGGCTGTCTCATAAAATTCCCTAGGCTGCGATGTTAAGCAGCTCCGTACGTACAGCAGGACGTCGGCGTCCGAGGTGAATCGTTGACCCCCTAGAGCCCTTTTCTGGTGACCAAACATGGCGTAATCACAGGGAGAGAGGTAAAGACTGTATGGAGGGTGGCCGAGAACCTCCCATTTGAATTTCTGCATGAGTGCCGCGACTGTGTTGGCCGTATGAGGTCGAGCATTGTCGTGGATCGACCACGGCGGCTATGGCGTTCACTGTCACTCCGCGGTCCTGGGTAATGATTGCATCAACCAGCTGGAAATTGTCATCGGTAATGCAGGGGGGGGGGGGGGGGGGGGTGTCCCAGACCGGGCATCATCGGATAACGACACTCGTCCTTCCCTGAAGCGCTTGTGTCACGCCTTGACCCTTGCAAGGGAAATGCAGTGTTCGCCGTAAACTTGTGACATTCGGCGATGATTGTCCGTTCCCCCTACTCCTTCCGCTGTCAGAAACCAAACAACACATCTTTGCTCTTCGGTTGACGCCTCCATGTCACTGTTTGCAATGCGACTGGCAGCGTTGAACGATTGATGCATGCTGCTGCTCGCTTTGTATCGTCACGTGACGTGCACGCGTGCCATCTAGCGATGGGCTGTCACCTTCCACGCTCTGGTCGGAACCACACCTCGTTACACACGCCTCGATTAGCCGATGTCATCACCGGTTAGCGAATTCCAGCCTCCGGTTCGTTACTTTTTGAACGCACCTTATACTTAAAGGTGTTGGTACAGCTTTTAACACTTTAAAAAAATTCAGTTTTTCAAATTATTTTTTAAATATAACCTTACTCTTCCAGTTCATTTTGGTTAAAGAATTTTATAAATGTCTCCATAAGTTTAGGAGTTATGTTTTTAAAAGCTGAACATTGCCCAGGCTATTCAAGGAGTGAGATACGTTGTCGATCATTTTCTGAAAAGTGTATATTTCAAATCAATTTCCCTTGCAACTCCTAAAGTATGAGATATATAACAATGATTTTTTCTCACTTGTACCGAGTGATATGGTCTACACAACTGACTATAATTGTGACCCTTGATTGCATGGTTCTTTGTAAAAAAAATGCACTAAATAATATGCAAATTTATGTTATGTTAATTTATCAGATGATTAACAAGAAGTTCCGTGACGAACTAAAGAGCCTACTTTTCGTAAAATTTAAGGTTCATGCCAATGATTAATCTATATGGTCTAGAGGAATGATGAAATTACGTTGGTAATATCGAAATTTCTAATTAGTTCGAAATACAGTATACCTGGCATAATGTAGCCTAATAGAGCACTACAGTTGGCAGCCCCGTGGACTGGATATATTCTTAGTTCCATCTCTTAAGGTACAGAATACAAAATTTGGTTGAAGTCCAATGGGTAGCATGGACATTACATGCAGTTACACATTGGATCTAACAGCGTGCGTAAAATCATGTTGGCAACAATGTAATGCATGAATTGGCCAGAAATAATCTGAAATAATATGATCTATTGTTGTGCCAATTTTTAATGAAAAACTTTGGTTAGTACAGAAGTTACATGCATTTTAAAATTGGACCTATCAGTAGGCTTAGAATCATGTTGGCAGCACTGGCGTATATTACTTACTTCAAATTAATCTAGAATGCCAGGTACTATACGTATGCAAAGTTTAGAGCATTAGCTTGAATACTTTCTGATACATTGATATTAGGGTAACAAAAATAGATACAGCATTTATTAACAGTTGGCAGCCCTGGTTGATCTTAAGAAGACGCATAGTCATATCTGTTATGGTACACATAGGACATATGAAATTTGGTTGAAATCCAAATGATAGTATGGAAGTTACATGTATATAAAGTAGGACCTCTCATCAGGCATAGAATCAAGTTGGTAGCACTGACGTATGTAATTAACTCCAAATTAATATAGAATGTCAGGTACTATACGTGTGCATAGTTTCAAGCTATCGGCTTGCATACTTTCTGATATATTGGTATTTGTATAAAATAAATTGAGAGCATTAACAGTTGACAGCCCTGTTGGCTCTTAAGAATACGCTCAGTCATATCTGTTTATGCACAAATAGCACAAACGAAATTTGGTTGAATTCCAATTGATAGAGTAGAAGTTATATGCCTTTAAAAATTGGACCTATCAGCAAGCTTATAATCATTATGGTAACACTGCCATGTATGGCCTCCTGGAAATTAAACTTAAATAGTATTATCTATACGTGCGCCAATTTTGAAATAGCGCCCATTCATACCTTCCAAGATATCCAACATGGAGCTCAAATTTCAATTGAAAATTTTCAGCAGTTGGTAGCACTGATATCATTTTCAAATACGGCTTTGAGATATTCAGGTATAGATCATTACTTCTACCAAAATTTGTTTTGATTGCTGATACACACACATTTGCCTGGATCGATCTCATAAGTCTACTTTTTCCTCATTTTTGCAAAATGTTAAAAGTAGGCTAAAAATTGCTCATGTAATTACACGAGAGGTAGTTATCATGTGAAAAGTTTCATTGGTTTGATGGACTAGAACAGGGGTTCCCCACCTGCGGGGCGCGCCTTCCTAGGGGGGCGTGGGGCTTTATCAAGTGGGGAGGGGGGGTGAAGTGATTTCGAATGAAGTTTTTTAACTCGAATATTACTATTTTGTAAAATAAACATTTTTCGAATTTCTTCAAGTGATTGTCGCACCAAGTCAATCGTTCAAAAGCAAAGGTAATTGCCAACTGTCGGCACAAACCTCTGCGCAGCCGCGAGGTTGGAGGTGAAATAAGGAATTTGCTGAGTCGTAAGGAGCAAAATTATGCCAATTTTATCGTCTCGTTGGCATATCTTTGCGATTTATTTGAAGCTTTGAACAGTTTGAACTTACATTTTCAAAGACATATTTATGCGAGTCAGAATTTTCAACGCTGAGTGTCATAGGAACAAAGCAGCTCAATCGGCTTGATGTTTCAAGTGATCTCCGCTGTGCTTTGTCAAATATCAAACCAAACACACCGAATCTTACCAAAAGAAAACAGTGTCAACCCTCTCACTGCCATTTGTTGACTAATTTAAGGATTTGTTGTAAAAGTGTGTTCTTTGTATTGTGCTAAAATGAAGTTATTAGCCTACTTTTCACATTTTGCAAAAATGAGGAAAAAGTAGACATGAGATCGATACGGGAAAATGTGTGCCTGTCTGTCTGTCTGTCTGTCTGGCTGGCTGGCTGTGTGTGTGTCCCCCCCCCCCTATCAACTCCTAAACGGCTGCAGCAATCAAAACCAAATTTAGTATGAGTAAAGATGTGCACCGGAATATCTCACGTCCTTATTTGAAAATGATGTCAGTGCTACCAACTGCAGAAAAAATGCACTAGAAATTTGAGCTCCATGTTGGATATCTTGCAAGGTATGCATGGGAGCTATTACAAAATTGGCACACATGCAGATAATACTATTTCAGTTTAATTTCCAGGAGGCCAACAATGACAGTGTTGCCAAAATAATGTTAAGCCTTCTGATAGGTCCAATGTTTAAATGCATATAACTTCTACACTATTAATTGGATTTCAACCAAATTTTGTATGTATTATCTGTATATAAACATATATGACCGAGAGTATTCATAAGAGCCAACAGGGTTGCCAACTGTTAATAATTGCTCTCTCTCAATTTTTTTTATCCAAATACCAATATATCAGAAAGTATGCAAGCCAACAGCTTTAAACTATTCACACGTATATTCTGACATTTTAGATTAATTTGGAGTAACTTATATACGTCAGTTCTACCAACATGATTATAAGCCTGCTGATAGTACCAATGTTTAAATACATGTAACTTCTATACTATCAGTTCGATTTCAACAAAATTTCGTATGTGCTATGTGTACCATAACAGATATGACTGTATTGTTAAGAGCAATCAGGGCTGCCAACTGTTAATAAATGCTGTCTATATTTCTTTTACCCTAATATCAATATATCAGAAAGTATGCAAGCCAACAGCTCTATACTTTGCACACGTATAGCACCTGACATTCTAGATTAATTTGGAGTAATTAATACAAGGCAGTGCTGCCAACATGATTCTATGCCTGCGTCAGCTGACAAAGGTTGGGAACCACTGGACTAGAAGATAACAAATGTAAAACATTTATTGTTAAGTATAGGATGTGTTAAACTGTAGTGACCCCCTTAGAGTCGTTCAAAATTTCGATTAATTTCTTGTGCCGCCTCCGAGTGTCATTTTTTTAAAATTCAGTGCTACCAATATAAAATTAAGGATCAACAAAAATCCCTAAAAAGTCACAAATACAAATATCTTCGAAAGTGTTATAAGTTATCGAGTGCACGGGTGCTCTTGGCCGATATGGTTTACAAGGCAACAAGACCCTCAATATGGACCACTACTATGATTTTTATCAAATGCTGCCATAGTATAATAATAATAATAATAATAATAATAATAATAATAATAATATATTCATATATCCCTAAATGCCAAGCGAAGACACTATTAAACAGTCATCCACCCGGAGGCATTATATGCTGCAGAATGCCTTACAATGCATAGGAAAGGACTTATGGAGAAACTGAAAGTAAAGATAGGAAGAAAGAAAGATCATAAGAAAAATCTTGGGCCCAGTAAAGGAAAATGGTGAAGACAGGAGGTGGCACAACCACGAGGTGTACGCACGTGTGGAAAAAATAACTGATGTGGTGAGGAAAAGAAGAATTTCATTGTATGGCCTCATGACACGAATGAGCTCTGTGAGAATGACAAACAGGATCTTTACCTACTTTCTAGAGAAGAAATTTAACGAACGCTTTGTTCACTGAGGTAGGCAGAGATTTACAAGAAATTGGAATCTCATGTGACAATTTACAGGAGCGTGTGTCACTTAAGATGAAACTGATAACTCTCCGGGGTTTCCTGGAAAGGCCTATGCTTATAACAGGCATGAAGTGGACGGAAGAAAGAAAAAGACAACATTAAGAATTCATGTGACATTAAAATAATAATAATAATAAATAGCCTTACAAATCCCATAAGGGCTATGGCAAAAAAAGAAATTAATATTAATATAACTATTGAAAGCCAAGATCATATTACTAATAATTTGTTTATCATTTTGATTAAAGACTTTTCCTGCTTTGCAGGGAATTGCTCAGTTTTAACTCATCAGGTGAGCAAGTCCTGAGGAGCATTCGGGGTTATTCTTTCTGATTGGGCCTTCTATATAGATTTGCAGCTGAATAAAGATTAAGTAAATTATATTACGCTGGGAAGCCTCCGTGGCTTAGGCGGCAGCACGCCGGCCTCTCACCGCTGGGTCCGTGGTTCAAATCCCGGTCACTCCATGTGAGATCTGTGCTGGACAAAACGGAGGCAGACAGGTTTTTCTCCGGGTACTCCGGTTTTCCCTGTCAAAATTTCATTCCAGCAACACTCACCACTATCATTTCATTTCATCTGTCATTCATTTAATCATTGCCCCAGAGGAGTGCGTCAGGCCTCGGCAGCCGGCACAGTTCATATCCTCGCCGCTAGATAGGGGCTTCATTCATTCCATTCCTGACCCGGTCGGAGACTGGAAGCAGGCTGTGGATTTTTTTCATATTACGCTGGCATAACATTGTCTACAACAGTCTTCATTTCTGAGTCTGGCGATATCAAGGCCTCAAATATCCATTAGTATTACGGAAATCATAATAGCCATCAACCAATATCTGGGAGCTTCCCATTGCCACTAAGCACAAATCTTACCCTGTCTAAGCACTTGAACAATGACAGGAACTGCCAAGTCTTCACTCTTCAGTAAAATCTACGTATATTGAACCGTTTCAAATAGGTCTTTTTAAAATGTAATACAAAACCTTACCGGTGGAGTTTTAACATCTAGTTTGGATGCAGATACCTATACACGTTCTTTAACATCCCACAAATCATTCACTATGTTGTGCACATGTGGTCCCGGAACGAATTAACAAGTGTTTCGCAAGATAGTCGAACCTTTTGAATTCCTTGTAACAGGTGATGCAGTAAGGTTATTTTCCCTAGTGAACACGGTGATGTTTCCTCAAATTAGAGCGCGAGACAATGCGGTCTCATCCCTGAATGAACGACAAAATGTGACATTACTTGGCGAATATTAAAGCTTTACGCAGAAACCAGTTGAAATGACGTGAGCCTTAGTTGGCCGAAGCGAAAAAAAAAAAAAAAAAAAAAAAAAAAAAAGATATTCGTGGTCCCCTAATGATATGTAAGAAATTATGAATATTGTTGTCCAAACTAGACTACTTCATATATTAGCACAGTTGTTCTCATTCCTGAGCGTTAAAATCGATAAAAGTATTTATTTTATTCAATAATAATAAAATAAGATATATTTGATTCGCTGTTTCTCAGTGTTGCAAGGACGTTATACCTTTTTTAAATGTGTACCAATGTTAATGTTAATTTATGAATCCAAATTTAATTCCTGCTGCTTGAATTGGTTGTACGTCAGAGATGATGATGATGATTATGATAAGTGTTGTTTTAAGAGGCCTAACATCTAGGTTATCGACCACTAATGGTCTGGGTGATAGCAAAAATGACAATGAAATGGAAACCACAACGAAAATTATGTCAGTCTGAAAATAATTACAAAATGGAACTCAGATTGAAGTGACTCACAAAATGTAGAGAGGAAAAACTTACAAAAGGTAATTTAGAATGAAAATACTCGCAAAATGCAATTTAGATCGAAAATACCTATAAAATGTAATGTAGATTCAAACAAGTAGTTCCGTGACGAACTAAAGAGCCTACTTTTCTTAAAATTTCATATTGATGCCAATCTATATATACCTATCTATAATAATGACGAAATCGAGTACCAGAGTAATAGAGTAACTTACTACAGTAGGCAGCCCTAGTGACTCTGAATATATTTTTAGTTCCATCTCTTAAGGTATAGAATGCACATACAAAATTTGGCTGAAGTCTAATGGATAGTATGGACGTTACATGATGTTTGATATTGGATTTATCAGTGCGCGTAAAATCATGTTGGTACAATGTCATGTATGTGATGCTCAGAATTAATCAGAAATATTACGATCTATTATAGTGCCATTTTTGGTTAAAATCCATTTGTTAGTATAGAAGTTACATGTAATTAAATTGAAACTATCAGAAAGCTTAGAATCATATTGGCAGCACTGAGGTATATTAGTTAACCCAAATTAATCTAGAATGTCAGGTATATATTGAAATTAGGATTTTACAAATAGAGAGAGCATTTATTAACAGTTCGCAGCTCTGCTTGTTATTACGAATACGCATAGTCATAACTGTTATGGTACAAAAAGCACATACGAAATTTGGTTTAAATCTATTTGTTAGTATAGAAGTAATATATGTTTAAAAACTGGATCTATCAGCAGGCTGAGAATCGTGTTGGCTGCACCGATGTATATACTGTAAGTTACTCCAAACTTAAGTAGAATGTCATGTACTATACGTGTGCAAAGTTTACAGCTGTTGGCTTGCATACTTTTTGATATATTGATATTAGGGTTAAAATATAGTGACAGCATTTATTAACAGTTGGCAGCCCTGGTGCCTATTTAGAATACACACAGTCATATATGCTGTAGTACATATAGTACATACGAAATCTGGTTGAAATCCAATCGGTAGTATATAAGTTACATGCATTTAGAAACTGGACCTATCGGTAGGCTTAGAATCATCTTGGCAATACTAGCATGTATGGTCTTCTGAAAATTAATCGGGAATGCTATTGTCTCTATGTGTGCCAATTATGGAATTGTTCCCATCCATAACTTCTGAGATATCCAACATAGAGCTCAAATTACAATTGCGATTTTTCAGCTGTTGGTAGCACTGACGTCACATTAAAATATGGCCGTGAGATATTCAGATATAGATCTTTACTCTTACTCTTACCATTTTCCTGGATCGATCTCATAAGTCTACTTTTTATTCATTTTTGCAAAATGAGAAAAGTAGGCTAAAACTTCGCTAATGGTATTTCAGATACGCGGGGGGGGGGGGGGATCTTAAAGAGAAAAGGAAACAAGAGTTCTGACCCCTCGAAGAATGAGGGATCAGGAAAGATGAGACAAGAGCCAATTACGTCGGGAAAGTGACAGACTGCCCAGGCCTCGGATACCCTAATACCGTCGGGGTCAGAAGAGAACAAGAGTTGACCAAGAGAGGTTGACATGAAAGAAGACAGAGAGGAACCCGGCACAAGTAAGTGGAAGCAATGCCGGACTCAGCTGGGGTCCCGTGGTCGCCAACCCACGTCCCACTAGATGGGGTAGTGTCATGAGCCGTCAGCAATGGATTTTATTTTGACTATGCTATAACCGACAATTGGCTGGAGGGAGTGTGGGAAAACGCTGAGAACAACCACACTCATAACAGCCACTGTTAACTTCGGGAGTCGGACTTGTTGCATCAAATCCGTCGTGTTCGATGTCACAAATCCGCGTCTCACTAATTGCGAGACCGTTTCTGGAAGGGGTCTATGTTGCTGTTGTTTCATTTAGAGACGTTACGACGTAGTAATCATGTAGCCCCGTGTACTTGGGTGTGTGTGGAATTTATCTGAAAACCTGTGTTATTGTGATGACTATTATATTATTTATTTATCGTATGATGATACAGAGTTAAAATAAAAGTTATATACACTACATATAAAGTTATATATACAGTTATATGCATAGTCATAAACACAAGTTCTTGCTTTAAACTTCTAAATCCAGGCCATCAATCCACTGAAGTGCCTCAGAAGATGCATGATGAATGTCACCTACTGATCCTTGGAACGCTCGTTGCGGACATTCACCAACAATATGTCCGATGGTTTGCAGGGTAGCTCCACAATCGCAGTTAGCAGAAGTAACCCAATCCCATTTGTGAAGCAGGAATCCACATTTGCCTTGTCCTGTACAGATCTGGTTAATGATTCTGCATTGGCGTCTAGGGAGTTTGAAACCTTATATCCGGTTGGTAGGGTTTTCAATCAGATGCGCATTGCATACTGTTGATTCTTCGCACATAGTTTTTCATGCTTCTGAGATGTTAAATGAAGAGTCTTCAAGAAGTACTGCAGAGCGCCAAGGTGGTTTTCTTGACTTCAACCGTTGATTACCTGCTTTTGCTACATCAGTATGTATGGGTAGCTGGGGGTTCTTCTGAATGGTTTTCCAGATCTTCAGGAGAGCCTCTGATCTTCGAAGAGCTGGAGGTTGGATGTTACTTAGAACAGGTAACCATGTAGTGGGTGTGCTACGTATGCAGCCCTTAATCAGTCGCATTGTCTGGCTAGGTTGCACATCTATCTTCTTGGAGTGGACACTGTTTAGCCAAGATGGGCAGTAGTATTCAGCAACGGAGTATGGCAGTGCCAGAGCAGTAGATCGTCAAGTTTGAGCGCTGGAACTCCAGGAGGTACCAACAAGCTTCTGAATGATGATATTACGGGTCCTCACTTTTGAGGCCACGTTGGTGAGATGTTGTTTGAAGGTCAAGCACCTATAGAGTGTTATTAGTTGTAATTCAGATGAGCATCGGGAAGGAGGCGGCCATGGCCGTCATTTAGGAACCATCCTGACATTTGCCTGGAGAGGAAGTGGGAAACTACGGAAAACTGCTTCTAGAATATCTGAGATTGTAATTGAACCTCCTCACCGTAACATCACGCAGAGCAGAATTAAACTTCTTGGCAGAGCCAGGAATTGAACCCGGGCCTCCGTGGTGTTAGCCACGAGTGCCACTACGTACTACGCAACGAGGTAGACCAGGGAGAGTCTAATGTGAATGCCATATAGTGATATTAAATACGAGAGGTGTTCTAATGTAAAGGTACGAAACGATACTGTGGGCACAATTTATTCGTTATTCAAAAGTAATCACCACAGGTCTGTGCACCGGTGTCCCATTGCTTCACTAGCCGCAGTATTCCCTGTTCCCAGAAGTCTTGTGGTTGTGACAGGAGCCAATCCTGTACGGTGTCCATTAGTTCGTCGTCCGATTGGAAACGTTTTCCCTTGAGACGAACCATTAACAGTGACGTGTATTTTGCGACGTTGTGATCTGGGGCGAGGATGAAATGGAGGTACATGAACAGTTAGACGTAATAAATGAAAAGATTGAGCAATGGCAATTGAAGATAAATGTGAAGAAGAGTAAAACAGCGGTGATGAGTAAAGGTTTAAAAAGAGGAAAAGGAGTAATCAAAGCAGGAGGTAAGGAATTGGAAGTAGTGAAACACTTCAAATACTTGGGAAGTGATCTGACTGAAGATGGAAGACTGGATTTGGAAATTAGCAGAAGAATACAACTTGGGAGTGTTTTCTACCAACAGTTATGGGGACTAGTATGGAACACGGATATACCAATATTAAGGCTAAAGAAGTTGTGTACAAAGAATATTATGTTCCTATAATACATATGCAGCAGAAACTTGGACAATGACTAAGAGGGATGAGAGCAGAGTACAGGCAGCTGAGATGAGATTCCTGAGAAGTATGGTCCATAAAACGAGGAAGGACAGAGTGAGAAATGAAGATATACGGAAAGAAAAAGAACTGGGAGTACAGAAACTAAATGACAAACTGGAGCAAAACAGATTGGGATAGTTTGGACATGTCAAACGAATGAATGAAATAAGGCTACCAAGACGAGCGCTGGAACGACGGATGACAGGGAAGAGAGGACGAGGAAGACCAAGAATGCGTTGGATGGACTCGGTGGAGAATAGTATTAGAAAACGGAACCTGGATTGGAACACTGTGTCAGAAGAGGAATGGTGGAACGACAGAACAAAGTGGAGAGGAACCAACCATATTTCCCCCCTCCCAGTGTCAACTGGAAAAGGGGAAATGAAGATGATGATAATGTATTGTGCGACACTCCGTAGCCTATGCAAGTCCATTAAGAACAAATGGCCTAGACTGTTAACGAAGGGAGTGATTCTGCTCCATGATAACGCTCGCCCACACGTCTCTAACGTCACACAAGGTGTATTGGCCACGTTCAAGTGGGAGCAACTTGACCATCTGTCCTACAGCACGGACTTGTCACCCACCGACTTCCATCTCTTTCGTCCATTAAAAAACCTCTCAAGGGAAAACATTTCCAATCGGGCGACGAACTAAAGAACACCGTACACCTTTGGCTCCTGTCACAACCACAAGTCTTCTGGGAACAGGGAAGCCTGCGGCTAGTGGAGCAATGGGACAGCTGTGCACAGACCTGTGGTGATTACTTTTGAATAACGAATAAATTGTACCCACAGTATCGTTTGGTACCTTTACATTAGAACACCTCTCGTAGGGGCTTGTATTTCAGCTCAATTGATGTTGTCGGCTGTAATTTGTCGAGACCACCATTCGAACCACGGACCTGTCACACCGCAGATTTTAGCCTAACCACACGTTCGATCAGGTAACCTACGTGCTGTTGTTCTGCTGGTGGTTATAAAAGCTTATTCGTCAGAACATTGATATATTTACTCTTCAGATTATATTAAAAAAACACCCGGATACTCTTGATTTCCCTAACAGTTTTAATTGAAATACAAGCGCATAGATCATTCATTTTAAAGCTGATTTATTTTTAAACTTCCGCTTGGTTTGAAATGAATTCAATACGTCACTGTGTGTGCGTGTGTATGTGTGTGTATGCAGAAGTTTCATCACACTGTTCTGCCCGCTCCACGATGTTATTATTTTATTCCAAGCATTAATTCTGGATTTAGTGAGTAATTTTATTTGAGCTCCATGCTGGATGTGAGCGGACTAGGTTAAGACCATGTAGCGGCTAGGGATTTAGTTTCCATATTAGTTTATTTACGTCAAAACTAATTTCAGAGCTTTTAATTGAGTCGCCAAACTGTATATCTGATATACAAGGTGTAATTCAAATACGGTTCATTACAGTATTGGGGAGTTGTTGTTGATGAATTTATATTTCAATTGATCGCAGGTTTATATACACTGCATTAATAATAACACAACTACTATACAAGTATAGTATGGCCAAGAAATTAAACTCAGCAATTTTCCTAGGTTTATTGTGCGAGGTTTTGCCTAGAATCACCAAGATAGGCTCTTCAGCGGGCTCTTGGTGTCCGTACTCATACCCCTACAGAAGTAGCGAATTGTGCGCTACCTCCCTTTTTATGAAGCGCAACTGCGCTTCTTTACTGCGAGGGCTAAAAGCTAAACAGCCTTTCATCTCCCTGTAATGGCTTCCAAGAAGATGGTATATAGGCTTTCGCTGCCAAAGAATTAAACTGACCAATTTCCTAGGTTTATAGCCGAAATTAAGGGAGGTAAACTGATGAACTTTTGCAAAAAGTTAGTTTGGTGAAACGTATTAAACTTTGAAAATCCGCGCGAGGTTGGTCCAGGTAGTAGTATTTCCTAATCTAGTTTCATTGAAATCGATCCATCCGTTTAGGTTTTAATAGTGGGGACACACATACACACACAACCACAGGCAAAAGTGATCTCATTGGTCTATGTTTCATATGACAATACGAGACCACATGTGGCAACCAGAACCGCCAACATACTCCGGTCATTTCACTGGGAGAGTCTGGACCACCCACCATCGCCCCCAGTGATTTCCAAGTCTTTGGTCCGCTGAAGAAGTTCCTGGCATGACAGCGATGCACGTGCAACGATGACGCCAGGACAGCAGTCCTAAGATGGTTTCACAGTTAGCTGGTCGAATTCTACCACAGGGACATCTCAAATTTAGTGCTGTGTTGGGACAAATGTCTGACCAAAGGTGGAGGCTGTGTGGAATATTAGTGTAAGGTTCGTAAAATAATACGAATATCTGTAATTACATTATGCATTTTTGGGGGGACTAAAGAAAAATAGGTGCAAAGACGTTTTGATCCGACCTCGTATAAAGGAATGTATAATATCTGTTTTTTGAACAAAATACTGAGGAATTCACGCCCATGAAATTTAACGAGTAGTTCCGTGAAGAACTACACAGCCTATTTTAATATATCCTACTTATGTTAATTGCCTCTATCCACATACAAAATTTCAGTTTGATTGCTGTAATAGATTCGTAGATATTGAGAACCGACTAAATATTTCGGATGGTCGCCATGTTGGATTTTATGTATGTAGGTCATAGAGTTATGTACTGTTACATGAAGATTATTGTGTACGTGTAGCATTCAAACTTCAATCGCATGATTAGGACACAAGAAGTAACAAGGAGATTTTAAAATTTCGCACAGCTGCCATCTTGTGGTTACGGAAACAATTGAAATAAATTAGATGCCAGTGGATTAACATACGTATAAGGATTTACTGTACCAAGTTTTACTGCACTCGGATGGTTAAATTGCGAGAAACGTCCATGTGAATATTTATATTTCGCGTCGCCCCCATGTTGGATTTGTGATCACCAGGTTATTTAAAGTCCTGTAGGTGAACTTAAGTTCATAGCCCCTATGAACATAAAAAAATTCAGTTTGATTGCTATAATAGATTCGTAGATATTCAGAGCCGTTTAAATATTTCGGATGGTCGCCATGTTGGATTGTTAAATGTATAGGCCATAGAGTCATGTACCATTAAAGGAAAATTATTGCGTAGGTTCATTATTCAAACTTTCACATCGATCGCATGATTACGACACAAGAAATAAAAACTTAATTTTAAAATTTGCAAAGCCGTCATCTTGAGGTTATGTAAACAATTGAACTAAATTAGATACCAGTGTATTACAATGTGTATAATCATTTCCTGTACCAGGTTTCATTTCGGTTGGAACATTAAATCGCGAGAAGGGTCTATTTAAAACTTTCATATTCGCTTGGCCACCATGTTCGTTTTGTAGTTAATTGGTTTTTGAAAGTCTTATAAATGAACTTCCAGTAGTGCCCATTTTCTCCGTACAAAATTTCAGGGTGATACCGCCAATAGTTTCAGAGATATAGAATGCCGGTGAAATATTTCGCACATCCGCCATCTTGTGATTATGTAAGCAATTGAACCAAGTTAGATATGGGTGCATTACAATGTGTATAAACATATACTGTACCACGTTTTATTGCGTTTGGTTGGTTAAATCGCGAGAAACGTCTATTTAAAAGTCGCAAATTCGCGTGGCCGCCATGTTGGTTTTGTAGTTACCAGTTTTTCAAGAGTCACGTAGGTGAACTTTTAGTAGTTCCCCTTATCACCGTAAAACATTTCAGGGCGATATCGGGAATAGTTTCGGAGATATTGAATGCTGGTGAAATATTTCGCACAGCCGCGAACGTAACAAAAGGGCACGGTCGGGGTCGTCCGGAATAGTGCTATGAACTTACCGAGTTTCATTGAAATCAATCCAGCCGTTTAGAAGTTCTAAGGGGATGAAATACACACACACACTCCTCACAAACACACACACGGACAAAAGGTGATCTCAAAAACCTATTTTTTTCAAAATTGAAAATAGGCTAAAAATTAGCCTTGATTCGGTATTGTTGCAGTATTTTAGTAGACTAGAGTTCGTTAACGTAAGACGATCGATTATGAGCTGGTATCCTTGACAGATCATCCCAGTTTTACATGTTAATGTCATGTGGGGCTCGTTTTCATGATGTAGTTACTTCAAATATTGGTTTAACCTCGTCATATCGGGCTTCATCAGTTTCCTAACTTTGTCTAGCGTCAACATTGCCAACGACGACCTAGGAGTAATTTGGCTTCTCAAACATAATACGCTAGTCCAGTGTTGTCTATGTATAATGTTAGTAAAGATGATGGATCTTATTCTGGGAGGGCAAAGTGGATGCATATTTCATGACCGGGAAATTTGTAGGATCAGCCGTGCGGCTTTCCTCTCTCCATCACATACGCATGCACGCACACAGTGATGCTCTATTTATACTAGAGCTCCAAATGACTTTCAGATTTCTTAAAATATGTAAGGTGGGATGGTCAGTTGCTTCCTCCCCCAGGGGCTCGCAACTTGTGGGACGTGGGTTGGTGACCACGGGACCCCAGCTGAGTCCGGCATTGCTTCCATTTACTTGTGCCGGGCTCCTCTCCGTCTTCTTTCCTGTCGACCTCTCTTGGTAAACTCTTGTTCTCTTCCGACCCCGACGGTATTAGGGTATCTCAGGCCTAGGGAGTCTTTCACTTTCCCGCCCTAATTGGCCATTGTCTCATCTTTTCTGATACTCACATTTTTCGAGGGGTCAGCCTTCTTTTTCATTTTATGTTATCTCCTGCCTTCTGCACAAGTCCCTCAAGGAGGCAGGGTGTATGTAGCCCCCACCATTTCTGGTGCACTCTGGATAGTGCAACACCCTCAAGGGCTCACGGCTGGTGAGTTTGGGAGTTGGCGACCTCGAGGGATTCCGTTTTGTCCCCTTTTTCCTCTGCCCTTGGGGCGGGCCCTCTCGTCTTTTCCCTTTCCTATCTGCCTTTCATGGCTCTCCTTCCTTCCAAGTCCCTCAATCCTCATTCTTGGAGGGTTGAGGGCATTTCTTTTCTTCCTGTCCTTTATTTGCCTTATCCTTTATTTGTTTACCATTTCTTCTTCTAGTATGTAAGTCTGTAGTTAGTATTAGTTATAGTTTTCATTCTCATCTCATCTTTCACTATCACCCAAACAATTAGGGGACGATAACCTAGATGTTAGGTCCCTTAAAACGACAATTATCATTTTCATCACTAGTCACATCCCTCTGTTTCTAACTGGATGTCTCCAACGCGATTTATATTAACCTTCTATTGGCCGTTGTGCGTTATTTCTGATCCGACCATCTGTGCAATTTTTGGCTGTCACTCTGGATATTTAATTCTGACCTGGGGGTTAGAATGAGGTACACTCAGCCTCGTGAGGCAGACCTGAGAAGAGATGGGTTTCCCCACTTCAGATTTCCTAGAAGTCAAAACAATAAAGACTCAATCAATAACATTCAGATTCGTTTTACAAGAAGGCATAATAACTAACAACGTTTCTGAATATCTCAGTAGGTCTATCATGGATCTCTGATTTACCCTTAACTGGCAGCGTGGCTTAACGGTAGCGTGTCCAAGGTAGTAGTATCGAATCCTGGGCGCAGTCATTTGGCATTTGAGGGTGTGCAAATGGGAGGAAGTCGTGCCAGTAGATTTACTGATATGTTAAAGATCCCCTCGGCGCAAAATTCTGATACCCCGGTTTCTAAACAGCCATATTACTTAAAAGGGACGTAAAACCGATATCATTATTTCTACCCTTTATCTAAGCTCTTGATCAATCGAACGATCAACAGCCTATTAACTCTAGTTCCCTAGTTTGACGCTCTTAGGTCGTGTTAAGCACAAATATTGACAAACCAGTATATTTATGGTAAATTGGCTTCTAAGGCCAGTGACAATTAAAATGTCTCCCTATTGCTCAGTTGTCAGAACATTGGGGTATAGAACCGGAGATCGGAGGTTCGAGTTCCACTGAGGCCAGACATTTAATTCACTAATATACATGTACATTAAAACTCAGCAATTCTTCTAGGTTCGTGCCGTGTCTAGTATGGGGTTTCACCTAGGACACCAAGCTGTCTCATCAGTGGGATCTTGGTGTCCCCACCTGGATCCCCACAGGAGTAGTGAACTGCCTGCTACCTCCCTTTTTAAGAAGCGCGCGCCTCTTAACTGCGTGAACTAAAAGCTCAACTTCCCTATGAAGGGAAAAATTCATGCCAGGCTACAAAGGGAGGCCATTGAAATCCTGAAGCATACTAACAGCTTCAATCATAAGGAGGAAGCAGAACGTGTGAACAGAGCTTGGCTTCCAGTCCTTAATCCCCTCAAGCCTGCCCTCATTGACCGTCGTAGACGAGAAGATGCAACAGAAGAGCAGCCCTGTCCTTGATGCATTACTTTTATGTGGTACGCCGTTGCTATGGTAGCCTCTATGTATGGGTTTTACTTGTTTTATCTCGCTTAATGTAACCCGTGAACATGCTAAACGTGGTTTTCAGCGAAACGTCAGGACAACAAAATAATGTCCTTAGAACACGGCCTATAAGCCCGCGAAACAGAGATTCCTATGGTATATTGGCTTTTGCGGCCAGTGAATTAAAAGTTTCAATCAAAAGCCAATATACCATCTACACTGACCGGCAAAAAAAAAGTGGAACAGTAATTTAAAAAGTATAAAATTAGCCATGAAAAAGATGTAATCACATTTTAAAAGCTTTTCACGCATTAGGACACACATCTGAAACATCCGTGAATAGAAATTGACATTTTTTAGGGTGGTTTATTACCACCAATTACCCCCAATCTTCGATGAGCCTAACAAGCTGTCATGGACGCTAAGGGTGGAAACACTCGTTTTAGTGACCAGTGTTCCCGTACAGTGCAGTGCAGTGAAAACATTAACACTGTTTTGTTTGGCAAAAAAACCAGCCCAAAAGAACATTAGTAAAAAATAGAAAATTGTTAGATTTGTGAAATGTAACGAAATTTGTGAGTTAAAGCGTGTTGTAAAACATGTTTCAGTATTTTCTGTAGCCAACCATCTAACATTTACATGAATAATGCTAATATTGGAAAACCGATACATTTTAGTGGAATAAATTAAGAAATTACATAAAAAATTGAAGTGTTCCACTTTTTTTGCCGGTCAGTATATTTGGAAGCCTTCATAGGGAGGTTGAGCCTTTAGTTCTCGCAGTGAAGAGACGCAGGTGCGCCTCGTAAAAAGGGGGTAGCGCGCAGTTCGCTACTCCTGTGGATGTCCGGGCGGGGACACCAAGAGCCCGCTGATGAGCCAGCTTGGTGTCCTAGGCGAAACTCCACACAAGACACGGCACAAACCTAGAAGAATTGCTGAGTTTTGATTTACATTAAATGTCTGGCCTCAGTGGAACTCGAACCTCCGATCTCCGGTTCTGTACCCCAATGTTCTGACAACTGAGCAATTGGGAGACATTTTAATTGTCACTTGGTAGTGATACATCGCTGACACGTGATAGTCTGTGTTACTGTGTAGAGTACGACGATATGTGGTGAGGTGATTTTCAGCCATGTTTTAATGGTGGGGCAACAGCGTCCACCGGGCTTTAGATATCGCATGGTTCTTGTTTAATATCACTGCATGTAATCGTCTTGAGCTCGGCTCTGTTATTTGAGGTGTGTCTCCTCCAGCGCTCCAGCTCCCCACCACCCACACTGTACCGTGACCTTGATGCCTCACCACATACCATCCGTACTCTACTGTTCCTCGCTGTGGGCTAACAATAAATTATTGATGATGATGATAATTGATGTGTTAAGGGGCCTAAAATCTAGGTTATCTGCCCATAATGGTTTGGGTGAGAGTGAAAGATGATATGAGAAAGAAAACTATAACTAATACTAACTACAAACTTAAACACTAGAAGAAGAAATGGTAAACAAATAAAGGGTGAGGCAAATAAAGTACAGGAAGAAAAAAAATGCCTTCAATCCTCAAATAATGAGGTTTGAGGGACTTGGAAGGAAGGAGAGCCATGAAAGGCAGATAGGAAAGTGAAAGAGGAGAGGTTCCACCCCACACGCGAGGGACAAACCGGGGAAACCGGACCCAGCTCAGGAATCCCTCGGGGTCGCCAACTCCCGAACTCACCAGCCGTGAGCCCCTGAGGGTGTAGCAATATCCAGGGTGCAACAGAAGTGGTGGGGCTACATACACCCTGCTTCTTTGAGGGCCTTGAGCAGAAGGCAGGTGAGAACATGAAAAGAAAACGAAGGCTGACCCCTCGCAGAAGGAGGGTATCAGAAAAGATGAGACAAGGGCCAATTAAGGCGGGAAAGGAAGAGACTCCCTAGGCTTCGGATACCCTAATACCGTCGGGGTCGGAAGAGAACAAGAGGTGACCAAATGAGGTCGACAGGAAAGAAGTCGGAGAGGAGCCCGGCACAAGTAAGTGGAAGCAATGCCGGACTCAGCTGAGGCCCCGTGGTCGCTAACCCACGTCCCACTAGATGTGAGCCCCTGGGGCGGGGGGGGGGGAATTAGAAGGATGACCCCTCGCAGAAGGAGGGTATCAGGAAAGATGAGACAAGGGCCAATTAAGGCGGGAAAGGAAGAGACTTCCTAGGCCTCGGATACCCTAATACCGTCGAGGTCGGAAGAGAACAAGAGTTGACCAAGAGAGGTCGACAGGAAAGAAGATGGAGAGGAGCCTGGCACACGTAAGTGGAAGCAATGCCGGACTCAGCTGGGGTTCCATGGTCGCCAACTCACGTCCCACTGGATGTGAGCCCCTGGGGGGTTACAATAAATTGCACGTGATGGAATATACTGGGTGAGAAAACAGACTGGGTAGGATTCAAATACGTGGAAACAATTAAGCAGTCTGGATAATGCTGACGACCTGGTTGTAATGACAGATTATCTTGAAAGCTTACAAGCTAAATATTTGTTATCATTATTATTTTTTGCTACAGCCACAACAACAGTTCAGATTTTCTTTCCTAAGGTGTTTCTTCCTTGTCGTTTAGCTTCCTGCCAAAGATATTTCAGCCTCAGACTCCTTCTCAATCGTTCTTCGGCTGAAAGCACGCGTCTATCTTTGGGGGGATCCTTCACACCTGCAATTTTGGTTCTGAATCCTGTTCTGTCCCTGACTTCGGCCAGTCCAATGTTTGCCCTACTTAAGTCCTTACGTACTTCTTGAAGCCATGGAGGTTGAACCTTCTATTTCTCCTGAAGATGCCACCCTAGCAGTCGGCCAGTCCACATCGCTAGCCTGCATTCAGCACTGCTCTCCATTTACATGTCTCAACTGATATCATTCACTCTGAACAAAACCTTTTATAAATCAGTCATTCCTTTCTCTAAGAATTTTGAGGCCAATCTCTCGGTCTCCAATCGTTTAATATGTCCATAGAACATCAACTTCCTCTTTCTCATGCGGACAGAAATCCCTTCAAACTTGTCATAGAGTGACCTCAGTTGAAATTTGTATCCACCTCCAGGTAGTTTCTTGGGATCAAGAATTTTCTGGAAGATCTTCCTTTTCTTTTTCTCAATTTCAACAGTTTTCATTCTTGATAAGGTTTCTGCCGCACAGAGGCACTCTGTCTTCACTACTGTGAAATGATGCCTGTACTAGGCCTGATATGAGAGGGATTTGGACTTATAGTCTATGTGTTGAGGCAAAGTCTGAAAGCCGTATCCATTGTCCTAGCCCGTGTTTCAATGGCTGCTTTCTCGTTAAAGAAAGATTTCCTGTCGGTCAACACAAATCGTGTGCAATTACAATATACTTTTTTCCCCGCCTAAAGTAATTGGGGACGATGAAAAATGGCTTCTATCACTTCAACTAAATATAAATGTTAGCTTGTAACTTGAAGAGACATGTAAGAAATCTTCTTATTCTTCTTCTCCTTCCACTCCCTTATGCCTTCTAGCGTCAAGGTAGCCTCGTTTGAGCCATTCCGCTCTATTTCTGCATATTCTCTTCATTTCCACAACAGTTTTGCCCCTTTTTTTTTGTCCCAATCTCTCTCATATTCCATGTTCCGAATCTCGGGTTCCGTTTCCACTCCATTCGTCGTCGTCGTTTATATAGGTCCAATCCTAGGCTACTTGTAGTTCTCTTAATCACTTTACCTTCACATTGGTGATTAGCCCAACGTAGAGTGGTTTGTTGGGGGGTTACCGTCCCATCCTCCATATTTATCCCCTGGAGACAGGGTGTCCCAGATGGTCAGGGTTTGGGGCAGGCATTTCCTTCTTACGCACTTAGGTATGGTTTTCCCTCCAACACTCGGGTGGCCGATTGCAGTTGTTTCCCACTGAGCAATGGAGCCGCCGGACATGTAAGAAATATGGTAAAAGCAGCATATCAAAAACGAACGTCATGTCGATAGGGAAAAAACGTAGGATAATAATAAGTTTATTGCTTTTACGTCCCTCTTATGGGCAGATGACCTCTTAGTTCCGCCCCGTCCCTTTTAACTACTCTGGTTTTTAGAGACGCCGGGGTGCCGCAATGTGGCCCCGAAGGGGAAACTTATCGTGCCAGCAAATATACTGACACGGCTCTCTTGCATTTGAACACACTCAAATGCCAGCTGATTGCGCCAGGATACTAACCTGCAACCTTGGGCCCAGCAAGCGAGAACGTTCCCGCTCAGCCACGCAGGCAGTCATAAACGTAAGAAAATAGAATGTTGGACAGGAGGAAGTAAATTGAAGTAGGTGGAACATTCATTTAGCGCTTGGGCCGTGTGTTCTCTCAGGATGGTAGCACCAGTTTGGCTTTAGACCAGCCAGGTCATGCTGTGGACAAATTCTGAACCTTACTCAGCACATAGAGAATGGATTTGAGGAAAAGTGCATTACTGATGTTGCCTTCATAGATTTAACAGCTGCTTACGACACTGTTAATCATAACACACTACTTCGTAAGATTTATGAACTGACAAAGGACTACTGGCTGGCCTCACTGCTGAGAACTTTTCTTGAGAACAGAATATTTTACGTGTCTCTCCTTGGGAAAAGTAGTCGTTGGTGCCTACAGAAGAATGGACTACCTCAAGGTAGCGTCTTAGCACCACTGCTTTACAATGTATAAACCAATGACCAGCCCAGAACCGAAGGCACCAGGCGATTTATCTATGCATATGACACTGCAGTAGCCGTGCAAGGTCGTAGCTTTGAAGAAGTAGAACATTCTTTGTCCTATGCTTTAGAGGAACTTGGCCGATACTATCACAGATATAATTTGAAGCCAAATCCAACCAAAACGAAAGTTTGTGCTTTCCACTTGCAAAATAAAAAAGCCAAGAGGACACTGAACAATAACTGGCAAGGTGAAACAATCCTTCATTGTTTTACATCAAAATATCTTAGTGTCACCCTCAATCGAACTCTGTCTTTCAAGCGACATTGCTTGAACACCAAAAGTAAAGTATCTGCACGAAATAACATAGTCTACTAAGATGCCTAACAGGAAGGACATGGGGTGCTCACCCCAACACTCTCAGAACTACAGCCCTTGGACGGAACTTCTCAGCGGCTGAATATGCAGCACCAGTTTGCTTTCTTCTCTACATTCCAAAGAGGTGGATTTAGCTCTGAATGAGACTTCCAGGATTGTATCTGGGTGTCTTAGACCAACACCACTTCAGATGATCTACCCTCTTATTGGAATTTCTCCACCTCATGTCCGAAGAATGGTAGCAGCAGCATCTGAGAAGAAACGGCAAGAAACCGATTCAAGGCATCCACATTTCGGCCAACAACCAGCCCGACAGATAATTAAGTCCAGAAACAGCTTTTTGAGGGGAATAACAGCCCTCGAAGGCTCACAAGAAGCTGCCCGAGTGAAGATATGGAAGACAGAGATCACAGACCCTATAAGACTCTATAAGAAAAAAGTCCTCTCGGCACGCCGGAAAGCGGAGGTAGATTTCACCGGACAAACTTGGGGATAGGCGAAAATAGGCAGAATATGCAGGTTTTCGTAGAAGGATCAGTCCTCATTTATTGCGAGAAAGTATTTTATAATTGGAGATAAATTAACTTTGTTTTTCGTCATTTTATGCATATTTTAAACATTTTATTGTCTTATGATGGTAACTTTCTTGTCGCTTGGTGTCCATTTTTAGCCTACTTTTCACATTTTGCAAAAATGAGGAAAAAGTAGACTTATGAGATCGGGCAAATGTGTGTGTGTCTGTCTGTCTGTCTGTCCTTCTGTCTGTCTGTCTGTCCGTCCTTCTGTCTGTCTGTCTCTCTGTCTGTCTGGCTGTGTGTGTGCCCCCCCCCTATCAACTCCTAAACGGCTGCAGCAATCAAAACAAAATTTGGTAGGAGTAAAGATCTATACCTGAATATCTCACGGCCATATTTGAAAATGATGTCAGTGCTACCTACTGCAGAAAAATCGCAATTGAAATTCAGCTCCATGCTGGATATCTTGGAAGGTATGAGAGGGAGCTATTTCAAAATTGGCACACGTATAGATAATAATATTGTAGTTTAATTTCCAGGAGGCCATACATGGCAGTGTTGCCAAAATGATTATAAGCCTGCTGGTAGGTCTAAATTTCAAATGCATATAACTTCTACACCATCAATTGCATTTCAACCAAATTTCGTATGTGCTATGTGTATATAAACAGATATAACTGAGCGTATTCTTAAGAGCCACCAGGACTGCAAACTGTTAATAAATGCTCTCAATTTTTTAATCCAAATACCCATATATCAGAAAGTTTGCAAGCCGACAGCTTTAAACTATGCACACGTATAGTACCTGGCATTCTAGATTAATTTGGAGTAACTAATATACGTTAGTGCTGCCAACATGATTCTAAGCCTGCTGATAGGTCCAATATTAAAATACCTGTAACTTCTATACTAACTAATTGGCACAACAATAGATCGTATTATTTCAGATTATTTCTGACCAATACATGGATGACATTGTTGCCAACATGATTTTACGCGCGCTGTTAGATCCAATGTCTAACTGCATGTAACGTCCACGCTATCCATTGGACTTCAACCAAATCTTGTATTCTGTACCTTAAGAGATGGAACTAAGAATATATTCAGTCACCAGGGCTGCCAACTGTAGTTCTCTATTAGGCTACATTATGCCAGGTATACAGTACTTCGAACTAATTAGAAATTTCGATATTACCAACTTAATTTCGTCATTATTCTAGATAGTACCAAATAGATTAATCATTGGCATGAATCTGAAATTTTAAGAAAAGTAGGATCTTTAGTTCGTCACGGAACTTCTTGTTATACTTGTGGTCACACTGTCCTTATGCAAGGTTTCGACACTGATGTGTAACTATGTAACGGTCTGTTACTTCTTCACGCAAAATTACATCTCCCGCAGAGATTTTGGTTGGTTCCTCAGTTTAGGGGCTCCGACAACGCGGTCATGTAACCCCGTCTACTTTGGGTGAGTGTAGAATCTGCCTGATAAACGGCGTGAATCGTGATGGCTGTATTAGTCTGTAATTCAGGTAAGGACTGCAGACGGTCAATTTCAAGCAGTAGTTCCTAATGTTGCTACCAGATACTACCGTCAACGACACCTAGCTGTGAACATGGCTACTAGATGCCACCGCAACCAGCAACTCGCAACGAATGTTGGAACTTCCTCTCCAAAAAGGAAAGCATTCTGGGGGATTTTTTTGCGCTCTTAGAAAATCCGACGACTTTGGCCGGCTTTGAACCAGCGACCTTGGGCGTAGTAGTTCAGCATGCTACCAGTTACGTCACCGAAGCCGCTTCACACTTAGTCAGATTGAAATAAGAATCTGATCTCGTGCAAGTGCGTTGTCATGGTAACGTCTGATGGCTCATCTCTCATCAATTTAGTAGTGTTGCCATGGCAACCACTGATAGCTCTTGGCATTTTCTTATAATTCCGAAATCGTTCTTCTCATCCCTTGGCGTAATGGTGGGTCATATCAAAAATTCTTTCAGACAAAAGTTTTAGGTAATTATTAGGGGAATATTGTCCATTTTGTACGGTTTTGATATTGTGCCTATTAAGAGAGATATTAATAATGTTTCCCGAAAAAAAAAAACACTTTTCCCACCCCTTTGGTCAATGGTTGGTGCTATAAAAGAACTCTTCAAACATAAATCTTTGGGCTTTATCCGACACATAGTATGAACTTAGAACGGATTCAATATTTCACATATTAAGAGAGTTATAGCAATATTTCACTTTTTCGAAAAAAAAAAGGCCCCATTTTCACCCCCTTCGACTGATTTAGCCCAGTAACGAACTCGACCGAGATTTTATAGGTATACATATTCGGTAAAAAATTCAAATTGATTGGTGCAAAATTACGGCAGTTATCGTGTCCACAACAAACTGATACACACACACATATATATATATATATATATATACATTATATATAAATTTTTGAACTGACGGTGGTTTTGGGGTCTGGGGGATGTGAAACGCGAAGATATGTCGAAATTTTCCGGAAGTCGAAACATGGTACCCATTGCAATAGTTAGCTTTCCAATGAAATCTACCTAAAATGGCAGCTGGTCACAACTTGCCATATGGAACTTGGAAATCATTGAATAGACTGAGGACGGGGGTTTCACGCTGCAAGAACAATCTCAAGAAATGGAACATGCTCGTCATCAATGATGAGTTATGTGATTGCAGCATGTAACAAGATCCAGAAGACCTGCTGATCTGCCCCTTGATGGAGGACATATGTTCAAAAGACGATATTTTGGCTGCAAATGCTAATGCTAAAACTGTTGCTACTTACTGGCAAAATCTAATTTGATTCGGACACGGAAAATAAATAAATAAATAAATAAATAGTCAAAAAGATAGATATGAGGTGCAGTAAAGTCAATACAGTGAGTTCTCAGTTGAGGCATACAGTATTCTGGAAAAATAGGTGTAGCGACGAAACTCTTCCTTTATGGTCCAGTATTTAGACTGACTTTGCTGTATGAGAGTGAGATCTGGGTAGATTCAAGACATAAGTTAGAGGTAACTGATATGAAGGAAGCAGCACGACTGTTTGCTGGGAGAAATAGATGGCAGGAGGTTTCTCGTAATGAACAGATATACGCTAAATTAGAAATGAACCTGTTAGATAAGTCGACTCAGTTCCTCGGGTCTTGTGATAAGAATACATAGTATAAGGTGCGTTCAAAAAGTAACGAGCTGGAGGCTGGACTGCGTAAACCGGTGAAGACATCGGCTAATCGTGGCATGTGTAACGAGGTGTGGTTCCGACCACAGCCTGGAAGGTCACAGCCCGTCGCTAGAGGGCACGCGTGCACGTCACGTGACGATACAAAGCAAGCAGCAGCATGCTTCAATCATCCAACCAAGACCAAGACCAAGACCAAGACAGTGGGCCATTCGACATGCTTCCTGGTGTGGTTGATGACTGTGGGGCACCCATTAGGTACACACTTTCCACAAGTGCAGTCGTTCCTTCATGATGGTGTGCACACTTCTGACGCTTAATCCAGCCATGGCGGCTATGGCGTTCACTGTCACTCGGCGGTCCTGGGTAATGAGTGCATCAACCAGCTGGACGTTGTCATTGGTAATGCAAGGGGGTGCCCCAGACCGGGCATCATCGGCTAACGACACCCGTCCTTCCCTGAACCGCTTTTGCCACGCCTTGACCCTTGCAAGGGACATGCAGTGTTCGCCGTACACTTGTGACATTCGGCGATGAATGTCCATTCCCCCTACTCCTTTCGCTCAGAAACCGAACAACACCTTGTTGCTCTTCGTTTGACGCCTCCATGTCACTGTTTGCAATGCGACTGGCAGCATTGGACGATTGATGCATGCTGCTGCTCACTTTGTATCGTCACGTGACCTGCACGCGTGCCCTCTAGCGACGGGCTGTGACCTTCCACGCTCTGGTCGGAACCACACCTCGTTACACAACGCCACGATTAGCCGATGTCCTCACCGGTTTGCGCATTACAGCCTCCGGCTCGTTACTTTTTGAACGCACCTTATATTATACAGGGCGCCAGGAAATGTTCTCCGCAGTGGCTACGTGCAGCTGCGAGAGGTTGCGTCATCAGTTTAGTTGGCAGCACAGTGTCCTTGATAGGGTGAAGGCCACATGTGTGGGCTGTGGGCTGTCTAAATCGTCAGTGCGTACAGTTATATTATTGGAAGAGTGCAACAGTATGTTATGAATGGCTGTGGTGAGTATAAAGTTTACTGTTTGTTATGATACAAGCGACAGCCGTGCTGCCAACGTAACTAGTGACGTAATCTCCCGTAGCAGCTTGTAGGCACTGAGGAAAACATTTCCTGGCGTCCTGTATTATCCACCAGCAGCCACGGTGGCCGAGAACGCTAACATACTACCTCGTGCCTTGCTGGCATCGAATGAACATGGGTGCAAATCTTACTTCGGCCGTCCTGAAAATAACATTTGGGCCCATTTTCACTTCCATGTGAATTTTGGGACGGTTCCTCTTAACAGATGCACGGCCGATTTCCTTCCAAAATCCCTCTGTTGACCCGTCCTGGCGTTGGTCACTAACTATAGGCCACAGCCGCCACCTTCAAATTTATCGTCCTTACATTCACACATTCCTCCCCAGACATGATGATGATGATAATTGTTGTTTCAAGGGCCCTAACATCTAGGTCATTGGCCCCTAATCGTTTGGGTGATCGTGAAGATGATAATGAAATGTAAACTATAACTAAAACTAACTACTAACTTATATACTAGAAGAAGAAATGGAAAACAAAAGGAGAATAAGGCAAATAAAGGACAGGAGGAAAAGAAATGCCCTCAACCCTCGAAGAATACGGATTGAAGGACTTGGAAGGAAGGAGAGCCATGAAAGGCAGATAGGGAAGTGAAAGAGGTGAGGGTCCTCCCCACAGGTAATGGACAAGAGGGGGAAACCGGACCCAGCTCAGGATTCCCTCGGGGTCGCCAACTCGCGAACTCACCAGCCGTGAGCCCCTGAGAGTGTAGCATTATACAGGGTGCAGCAGAGTGTGGTGGGGCTACATACACCCTGCCTCCTTGAGGGCCTTGAGCAGAAGGCAGGAGAGAACATGAAAAGAAAAAGAAGGCTGACCCCTCGCAGAAGGAGGGTATCAGAAAAGATGAGACAAGGGCCAACTAAGGCGGGAAAGAAAGAGACTCCCTAGGCCTCGGATACCCTAATACCGTCGGGGTCAGAAGAGAACAAGAGTTGACCAAGAGAGGTTGACATGAAAGAAGACAGAGAGGAGCCCGGCACAAGTAAGTGGAAGCAATGCCGGACTCAGCTGGGGCCCCGTGGTCGCCAACCCACGTCCCACTAGTCGTGAGCCCCTGGGGGACCTCTCCAGACTACACTCCTCATGCGACGGTACTTGTAACTCACCCCATGGGTGTCCACATAGAAGCAGCTATAAACTCTGGCAAACCATACATGTCCTCGGACACTCCTGGCAATAAAGGCCATACGTTAAATAAATAAAGAAAGAATAAAAAACACTTTAAATTGCAACACCTCGGGCACCTATTGGGATGAATATCAATATCTCTACTTAGTATAAAACATAGTCCCCGATTCTTGGATATTACGGGTAAACTCGAGAACCACTGGATGGATTTTTGATGCAGTTTTCACCATTCTGTAAAGGATATCTCAAGGATGGTTTCTGTAGCAAATAATTTATTTATGATCAAAGGAATCCGAGCAGTAACGATTTCAGTGGAAAAGTCGAGAAAAACCTGCCGTCCGAGAGCTTTGTAAGCATACGCTGAGCAAACCGTTAAAAATATCTAAATACTATGTTTGTTAGAATTGTTCAGCATGAAAAGTTCCACAAAAAAGTCCGCGAGAGCATATGTCTATCATTAATACATCGCCCACTATAAGTGTTTTTACGATTTAATTTCTTCCAACTACTGAGGCGACAGTTTACAAGCTAGCTAAGGGCGAGTCTATCGTCCCTGTTACAGCCTAGTTAGCGGGCGAACCTATTGCCCCAGATACAGCCAGCAGCAAACCGTCGAGTCGTGTTGAAAAGGGTGGTTGTGTTTGGAGTTTCCCTGGAAGTGCAACTCGGGTTTTCTTCATTTCGCCTGTGAAACACAGTCAAGTTAATATTGGACGGAAGGGGGATTTGAGTTTTATTCACCTCGCCATTCCCTGGAAGTGCAATTCTCATTTCGCCTGTGAAATTTTCGTTCCGCAAAATTCACAGTCAATTTAAGATTGGACGGAAGGGGGTTTATATTATATTAAATTATACCGATTGGCGTATAATGTCTACTTAGTATAAAACAAAGTCCCCGATTCGTGGATGTCACGGGTAATCTCGAGAACCACTGCATAGATTTTGATGCGGTTTTCACCATTCTCTAAAGGATACCTAGAGGAAAGTTTCTGTAGAAAATAACTTACTTATGATCAAAGGAAGCCAGCAGTAAAGATTTCAGAGAAAAAGTAAAAAAAAATCCTAGTGTCCGTGCGCTTTTTAAACTTACGCTGGGCAAATCGTTAAAAATATCAATATACAATGAATGCAAGAATTGTTCAGCATGAAAAGTTCTACATAAAAGGAAGCGAGAGCACATCTCTCTATATTCAATATATCGTCCACTATAAGTGTTTTTAGATTGGACGGAAGAGGTATTTGTGTTTCATGCACCTCGCCATTCTTAAATTACGTCTGACAAGAATTTGTTGCACATGCATCTCCATGATAATATAATTTATAGTCCAGTCAGTGATTTTAACCCATCATGCCGAGACGTAAAACGGATATTGGTCGTTGTTCATTGACATCGTAAAGAAGCACTTTACACGTAATGCATTCACAACTGTTCCCGGGCGAAGCCGGGCCGGGTTGCTAGTCTAAGATAAACTAATATTTAATAATTACACTGTATTTCCGTATATGTGTGTGTTAAGTTGTAATCCCATCAATGTATAAAGAGTAAAATTTGCAATTTTTGCATTTGGTCATTAAATAATGTGAATATTGATGATGACCGACGTAGTGAGGTTAAACCAATATTTGACGTTATTACATCATGGAAACGAGCACCATATGACATCAACATGTCGCGAATATCAGCTTGTAATTGATCGTTATAGGTTAATGAACTTCTATGTGAAACAAAATAATACACTGTTGAATTGTATTTTGAAAATTCCCTAACGTGCGAGTTTGAGAGTGTATTAGGCTATTGAAACAGTGTTAATAGTTCATTTTTTCATGAATCGCACAGTAAATTAAATATAATTAGTTGGGCAAGGTTTAATTTGGTGACTAGGTGTGTATTGTGTATCAACTCTGTGTCCGGCACCATGGCTAATTGGTTAGCGTGCTAGGCTTTGGAGAATGGGTCCCGGGTTCGATTCCCGGCCAGGCCATTGGGGATTTTAATCTCCTGGGGTTAATTCCCGTGGCCCCGGGACTGGGTGTATGTGACGTCTTCATCATCCCTTCATCCTCATTACGACGCGCAGATCGTCCACGGCCGTCAACTAGAAAGACCTGCACTTGGACTCTCAGGAGGCCACATAAAAAAACTATGTATTTATTTATTTATTTATTTATTTATTTGGGTGACAGTGGCGTCTGGTGGCCAAAGTAGGAACTACTTGAATTTGCACTTTCATTCATCTTCAATCATTTCGTCTCTCATAACTCCTCTCGTGAGGTCGGCGTCAGGAAGGGCATCCAACCGTAGGAACCACCAGCCACGTGGAAATTCATCACATCTCATCCCCGATCTCGTTGGAAAGTAGATTATTATGGGGTAGACATAGAATAGAATTAATTAATTAATTTATTTACTTATTAGTTTATTTATTTATTCATTCATTCATTCATTTATTCATTCGTTCATTCATTCATTCATTCACTTATTCATTTATTCATTTATTTATTCATTTATTCATTCATTTATTCATTCACTTATTCATTTATTCATTCATTCATTCATTCACTTATTCATTTATTAATTTATTTATTCATTTATTCATATATTTATTCATTTATTTATTTATTCATGTATTTATTCGTTTATTTATTTATTTATTTATTTATTTATTTATTCATGTATTTATTCATTTATTTATTTATTCATTTGTTCATTTATTTATTCATTTATTTAATTATTCATTTATTTAATTATTCATGTATTTATTCTTTTATTTATTTATTTATTCATTCATTTGTTCATTTATTTATTCATTTATTTATTCATTTATTTATTCATTTATTCATTTATTTATTCATTTAATTATTTATTTATTTATTTATCCATTTATTCATTTATTCATTTATTTATTAATTTATTAATTTTTATTCATTTTTTATTCATTTATTTTCTCATTTATTAATTCATTTATTCATTCATTTATTCATTTATTCATTCATTCATTCATTCATTCATTCATTCATTTATTTATTCATTTATTTATTCACTTATTCATTTATTCATTTATTTATTCATTTATTCATTTTTATTCATTTTTTAATTCACATATTTTCTAATTTATTCATTTTTATTCATTTATTTTCTCATTTATTCATTTATTTATTCATGTATTTATTTATTTATTTATTCATTTGTTCATTTATTTATTCATTTATTTATTCATTTATTTATTCATTTATTTATTTATTTAGTCATTTATTTATTTATTTCATTGTACTCAGCGTTGAACCATGATCGGCTTTTAAAATATATTACGCATAATAGTGCTTAAATAGTGTCCCAAATATAGGCTAGCCCTGTGTATTATTCGAATCGTCTGATTTACAACCAACAATAAAAACTTGGCAACACAGTACAGCTGTTCCAAGCTCTCACCATATCACTGACGTTCTTTCTTTCAAAATGCAGGGCAAATCCAGTAGAAATGGGAATAATGATAGCCAGAATTACACACGTTGGAAAATTCTTCTTTGACAACACAAAGTGTTCTCATTCTTCACAAAGCCGATTTCTCACCTCACCTCACACATGTTCCCATACACACGCACAGGTGTGTTAGATGTAATAATATATCGCCCTCTAAAAGGGTTTCCCCGGTTCCATATCTCAATTGTAAAAAGCGCCCTCCTGTTACCTGGACTGAAGACAGTGCTAAATACCAGCCCCTGGGTGCTATTCTTTAGAATCAGGCCACACTCCTCTCTGGGGAGCATAGCAGGCAAGTCTAACGCAACGGCGCAGCGCGGCGTGGAGATAAATGACATTCCGTGTCTCCCATTCACCTTGCATTTGTCACCGAGACAATGCACCAAGGTCTGAAACTAGGACAAAGACGAAAGGGAGAAGTACTTCGAGGAATTCTAAACGTAAGATCATAAATTATATGCAGGTCTTGTAGTAATAATAACAATAGTTATAATAATATTAATAATAATTATAATAATAATATAAAAAAGAAAAGATACGAGCCTTACAGTAGTCGCATATGATGTGCAACATCTGACATGTTATCCTACCTTGAAGTTGTTACCGTTTTTATTTTCCTTGTCATTCATCAGCACACAAAAAACCTTTTATTTTTAACACTGTCATAATATACAGGGTGTATCTTAATTATACCGACAAAAAAATCAGGGACGCTCTGCGTGTTATGTAAAAGACGATGCCGCAATCGGATTCGCGGAGAAAATTTTCCCCTCCGAGAAAATGAGGTTACTTTGTTACTTCCGGGCGCGCGATTCAAATCTACGAACTCGCCGTATTTGCTGAGCCAGTCAGCAAGCCGCTGGCCACTGCTGTGCTTCAGGCAAGGGAAGGGAGTGTGATAGAAGGAGACAGAGATATCCTGGCGGGCATGCGGCAAGCCGAGGCGATCGAGGAAACTTGCGCAAGCCTGCCAGCATATCTCTGTCTCCTTCTATCACACTCCCTTCCCTTGCTTGAAGCACAGCGGTGGCCAGCGGCTTGCTCTCTAGCTCAGCAAATACTGTGAGTTCGTAGATTTGAATAGCGCGCCCGGAAGTAATAAAGTAACCTCATTTTCTCGGAGGGGAAAATTTTCTCCGCCAATCCGATTGCGGCATCGTCTTTTACATAAGACGCAGAGCGTCCCTGATTTTTTTGTCGGTATCATTAAGATACACCCTGTATAACAATTCCAAGACTCTCTTTTCTTTCTTCACTGCCAACTTGATATTTCTACTCTCGCACTGCCTGCTTGATACTCTGCTGTTACATCACTCTCCTGACAGTACCTAAGTTACGTTAACAGAGACTGACTTTTTTTTTCTTCACTGCCTACCTGATATTTCTACTCTTGCACTGCCTTCTTGATACTCTGCCTTTACAAAGTAATCCGTATGTGATAACCATTCAACATGGTACCACTGCCAGCTAAGTAGATCACATCCCTTCTGGCTGATTTCAACTGGCAGTGCGTCTTACACACTTCCGTACGATCCACTTCCGTCCCATTTTTCAAAATCACTCCCACAAAACTATCCAGCAACCGAGTGGAAAGATGTTACACATCAATAATAATAATAATAATAATAATAATAATAATAATAATAATAATAATAATAATAATAATAATAATAATAATAATAATAACAAAACTAATAAGGCTAACATTCGTGGCTATCATCACGAAGGCAACCGGGTGAGTTAGCCATGGTCGTTACGGCGTGGATGCAGACAGTTGCTCACATCCTGGGGGCGAGGAGGTTCGAATCCCCCCACCGGCAACCTTGAAGATGGTCTTCTGTGGTTTCCCATCTTCCCTCCTGGCATATGCCGGGGTTGGTCCCTAACTATAGGCCACAGCCGGTACCTTTCAATCCCTCGTCCTCTTATTCACACTTTCCTCCCTAGACAACGCTCCACATGTGACGGTACTTGTAGCTCACCCCATGGGTGTCCGTATAGAAGCACCTACAATCTCTAGGGATCCGAACATTTCCTCGGACACTCCCAGCACTAATATCCGTACGCTTAAAGAAAATTGCGGACACCCGGGTTTGAATCCCGGCTCTACCAAGAAATGTATTCCTCGTCTGAGGGCTGGAATGGGATACACTCAGCCTCGTAAGGCAGAGATGAGCAGGAGCGCGTTCAATTCCTACCTCAGCCATCCTGGAGGTGGATTTTCGTTGTTTTTCCACTGTTACTTTAGGCAAATGCCGGGATTGTTCCTAACTTAAGGCCACGACCGCATCCCACCTCAATACTACCTCAATTCAAAAAAAGTCATCTCGGCACGCCGGAAGGCGGAGGTAGATTTCACCGGACAAACTTGGGGATAGGCGAAAATAGGCAGAATATGCAGGTTTTCGTAGAAGGTTCAGACCTCATTTATTGCGAGAAGGTATTTTATAATCGGAGCTTAATTAACTTTGTTTTTCGTCATTTTATGCTTATTTTAAACATTTTATTGTCTTATGGGAACGGTAACCTTCTTGTCATTTGGGGTCCATTTTTATACTTGTGGTCACACTGTCCTTATGCAAGGTTTCGACACTGATGTGTAACTATGTAACGGTCTGTTACTTCTTCACGCAAAATTATATCTCCCGCAGAGATTATGGTTGGTTCCTCAGTTTAGGGGCTGCGACAACGCATACATGTAACCCCGTGTACTTTGAGATGGCTGCATTAGTCTGTAATTCAGGTAAGGACTGCAGACGGTCAATTTCAAGCAGTAATTCCTAATTTTGCTACCAGATACTACCGTCAACGACACCTAGCTGTGAACTTGGCTACTAGATGCCACCGCAACCAGCAACTCGCAACGAAAGTTGGAACTTCCCCTCCAAAGGAAAGCATACTGAGGGATTTTTAGCGCTCTTAGAAAATCCGACGACTTCGGCCGGCTTTGAACTCGCTATCTTGGGCATATAAATTCAGCATGCTAGCAGTTACGTCACCGAAGCCGCTTCACACTTAGATGGAAATCTGAATCTGATCTCGTGAAAGTGCGTTGTCATGGCAACGTCTGATGGCTCATCCCTCATCAATATAGTAGTGTTGCCATGGCAACCTCTGATAGCTCTTGGCATTTTCTTATAATTCCGAAATAATTTTTCTCATCCCTAGGCGTAATGGTGGGTCATATCAAAAATTCATTCAGACAAAAGTATTAGGTAATTATTAGGGGAATATTGTCCATTTTGTACGGTTTTGATATTGTGCCTATTAAGAGAGATATGATTAATGTTTCCCGAAAAATCCACTTTTTCCCACCCCTTTGGTCAATGGTTGGTGCTATAAAAAACTCTTCAAACAAATTTTTGGGCTTTATCCGACACATAGTATGAACGTTGAACGGATTCGATATTTCACATATTAAGAGAGTTATAGCAATATTTCCCTTTTTCGAAAAAAAGACCCCCATTTTCACCCACTTCGATCGATTTAGCCCAGTAACGAAATCGACTGAGATGTTATAGGTATATATATTCGGTAAAAAATTCAAAGTGATTGGTGCAAAATTACGGCAGTTATCGTGTCCACAAGAAACTGATATACATGTATACAGTATGTATATATATATATATACATCTCTTCTCTCTATATATAAGAATGAAAGTTTGTCTGTTATTTCTAAATTTCTACGGAAATTTGCGTTATTTACGCGTTTCAGACTGTTTTATGACGGATGTGCTCGAAAATAAAATGTCTGTCTGTCTGTCTGTCTGTGGACAAGTATGTTCCCTTACAACTCGAGAACGGCTGGGTGGATTAACGTAAAATTTGGTACAGATATCCTTCAGAGGCACGACACTAATCATTGATGTAACTCTTCTCTGTAGCTCCAATAAAAGGGGGCCTACCCCCTAAAACCGTTGCTGAAATAGGCGTAGAAGGGCGAGACAAAGCTCATTTTCAGCCCCTCAATGTGAGAAATGAAACTCGGGGGCCCTTACCTTTTTAGGCCCTAAAACCAACCGTTTTTGAGATATTCCCAGAAAACTAATTTCATTTAATACAATAATGAAAGAATGCAATCCGGTAACCATGGCAACAGAAACTCACAGGTCCATCTATTAATGTAAAACGCAATACAATTCCATTTATTACATTACTGAGATAGTTTGCAAACGGTTATAAGGCTATAACGGAACAAAATCAAGCTGTAAAATTCATCAATACATAGGGTATAATGCGCTTAAGGGGGTCAAAGGGTACTCTAGAAATTTTACACGCGATTTACACGTGCGGGTGTGGTACGGAAGGTCTATTACGTCCCTATCCTATATTGCTATATTATAATAATAATAATTATTATTATTATTATACTACGGCCTACAACGACGAGACAAAGCTTATTTTCTGCCCCTTGGTGTCAGAAACAAAACTCGGGAACCCTAAATAGCCGTAAAGGGTTCCCGAAAACTACATTTTACTCCTCTAATACCAACAGTTTCTGATATTCCAAGAAAACTAATTTCATTTAATAAACTAATGAAGGAATGCTCGGCAATAGCCATGACAAAAACATCTCAAAAGGTGACATCCAACTTTCCATCTATTTCTGCAGGGAGTAATGCCACTCCATTTATTAAATTTCTGTGAACGTTTGCAAATGGCAATAAGGTTATCACGGAACCAACTAAAACTGTAAAATTCATCAATGCGCTTAAGGGGTTCAGGGGTTACCATAGATTTTTTTCACACAACTTAAACGTGCGATATGTCGTACAGAAGGTCTATTATATCTCCAAACAGCAACATGACGTGTATTGCGTTTCGTCTACGAGGTTTTCAATTTTATTTTCACGTCAGAAAGTACACGTTAGGTAGGCTAAATTTATTTTCTGATCATATTTTAACTAATCATTTATCTTTGTCGACAAACAGGTTCCAAGCCTCTAACCATTGCAACAGTAGCTCAATTGATTACGTCTGGCTATTAATACCAAAGACCGTTCGAAGAATGGGTACTTCTGCTAGTAAATTATATATAAACTTTTGAACTGACGGTGGTTTTGGGATCTGGGGTATGTGAAACGCGAAGATATGTCGAAATTTTCCGGAAGTCGAGACATGGTACCCATTGCAATAGTTAGCTTTCTAATGAAATCTACCTCTGGTTGGTTCCTCAGTTTAGGGGCTGCGACAACGCGGTCATCTAACCCCGTGTACTTTGGGTGAGTGTAGAATCTGTCTGATAAACGGTGTGAATTGTAATGGCTGTATTAGTCTTAATTCAGGTAAGGACTGCAGACGGTCAATTTCAAGCAGAAGTTTCTAATGTTGCTACCAGGTACTACCGTCAACGACACCTAGCTGTGAACTTGGCTACTAGATGCCACCCCAACCAGCAACTCGCAACGAATGTTGGAACTTCCCCTCCAAAGGAAAGCATACTGAGGGATTTTAGCTCTCTTAGAAAATCCGACGACTTCGGCCGGCTTTGAACCCGTGACCTTGGGCATAGAAGTTCAGCATTCTACCAGTTACGTCACCGAAGCCGTTTCACACTTAGTCAGATGGAAATACTGAATCTGATCTCGTGCAAGTGCGTTGTCATGGCAACGTCTGATGGCTCATCCTTCATCAATTTAGTAGGGTTGCCTTGGAAACCACTGATAGCTCTTGGCATTTTCTTATAATTATCATATCATTAGCCTACTTTCGATTTTTGCAAAAAATGAAAGTAGACTTATGATATCAACACAGGGCGAAAAAAAGTGTGTCTGTCTGTGTGTGTGTATGTGTGTGTGTGAGTCTGTGTGTGTGTCTGTGTGTGTGTGAGTGTGTGTACTCTGAATGTCTGTCCCCCCCTATCAATTCGAACACGGTGAATGCGAATTGAACGAAATTTGGTACAAAGGTAGCACTAGCAAAGGACACCTCAGTGTCATATTTTATATCGCCGCCATCTTGACGGAAACGTAATGGCGGCCACACAAATGTTCAAAGCTTAAATCAAATTACGACTAACCTAATCATCCGATCTCTACCAAATTTTGCAACAACATACCTTTATGGGGGGAGCATCCTTTGACCAAACCAATAGGCCAAAAGCGTAATAGTTTGCGGATGGCGGCCATCTTTGTGTGAAAATCGATTACCCCTATTAATTCGAACACGGTGCAACCGAATGGAACGAAATTTGGTACAGAGGTAGTACTAACAAAAGGCACCTCAGTGTCATGTTTTATATCGCCGCCATCTTGACGGAAACGTAATGGCGGCCACACAAATGTTCAAAGCTTAAATCAAAAGTACGACTAACCTAATCATCCGATCTCTACCAAATTTTGCAACAACATACCTTTATAAAGGGAGCATCCTTTGACCAAACTAATAGGTCATCAGCGTAATAGTTTGCGGGTGGCGGCCATCTTTGTGTGAAAATCGATTCCCTCTATTAATTCGAACATGATGCAACCGAATGGAACGAAATTTGGTACAGAGGTAGTACTAACAAAAGGCACCTCAGTGTCATGTTTTATATCGCCGCCATCTTGACGGAAACGTAATGGCGGCCACATAAATGATCAAAGCTTAAATCAAATTACGATTAACCTAATCATCCGATCTCTACCAAATTTTGCAAAAACATACCTTTATAGAGGAAGCATCCTTTGACCAAATGACTAGGTCATTAGCCTAATAGTTTGCGGATGGCGGCCATCATTGTGTGAAAATCAATTCCCCCTATTAATTCAAACACGGTGAAACGGAATGGAACGAAATTTGGTACAGAGGTAGCACTAGCAAAGGGCATCTCAGTGGCATGTTTCATATCACCACTATCTTGACGGAAACGTAATCGTGGCCACCAAAATGTTAAAAGCTAAAATGTAATTACGACCAACCTAATAATCTAGTCTCTACCAAATTTTGCAACAACATTCCTTTATGGAGGGAGCATGCTTTGACCAATCTAATAGGTTATTAGCCTAATAGTTTGCGGCTGGCGGCCATCTTTATGTCAAAATTGATTCCCCCTATTAATTCGAACACGGTGGAACCGAATGGAACGAAATTTGGTACAGAGGTAGCACTAGCAAAGGGCACCTCAGTGTCATGTATTATATCGCCGCTATCTTGACTGAAAAGTAATGGTGGCCACACGAATGTTCAAAGCTTAAATCAAATTACGGTTACCTAATCATCCGATTTCTACCAAATTTTGCAACTACATACCTTTATGGAGGGAGCATCCTTTGACCAATCTAATAGGTCATTCGCCTAATAGTTTGCGGATGGAGGCCATCTTTGTGTCAAAATCGATTCCCCCTATTAATTCGAACACGGTGAAAGCGAATGGAACGGCATTTGGTACAGAGGTAGCACTAGCAAAGGGCACCTCAGTGTCATGTTTTATATCACCACTATCTTGACGGAAACGTAATCGTGGCCACCAAAATGTTAAAAGCTAAAATGTAATTACGACCAACCTAATAATCTAGTCTCTACCAAATTTTGCAACACCATATCTTTATGTGGGAAACATATTCAGACCAAACTGCAAGAACATCAGCCCAATAGTTTGCAGATGGTGGCCAAGTATGTGTGCAAATCGATTCCCCCTATCAATTCAAACACGGTGAAACCGAATTGAACGAAATTTGGTACAGAGGTAGCACTAGCAAAGGGCACCTCATATTCATGTTTAATATCCCTATAGCACGTTGTATTTCAACAAGCTACTACAACCAACATTCGATCATACTCCTTGAAAAGGACAAAGAGTTATAACAATACCCATGCATTTAGGAGAAAGTAGGCTATATGTTCTTTACTGAACATCTTGTTTTTCTCATCCCTTGGCGTAATGGCGGGTCATATCAAAAATTCTTTCAGACAGAAGTTTTAGGTAATTTTTGGGGGAATATTGTCCATTTTGTACGGTATTGATATTGTGCCTATTAAGAGAGATATGTTAATGTTTCCCGAAAAAAAAAATACAAATTTTCCCACCCCTTTGGTCAATGGTTGGTGCTATAAAAAAACTCTTCAAACATAAATTTTTGGGCTTTATCCGGCAGATAGTATGAACGTTGAACGGATTCGATATTTCACATACTAAGAGTGTTATGGCAATTTCGAAAAAAAAGCTCCCCATTTTCACCCCCTTCGACATATTCGGTAAAAAATTCAAAGTGATTGGTGCAAAATTACGGCAGTTATCGTGTCCACAAGAAACTGATATACATATATACATATACAAGGTGTATTTGATATGATGGAAGTCCATTACACTGGTGATAGAAGAGACTATTCTAAGCGCATATCCTCAAGATATTTAGTCGTATCTTAATTAGTGTAGGTGGAATTAAATCACAAAAATCGTCGGGCAATGTCTTGGAAAAGGTCTTAGGCTTCGTTCCCCTCAGCAGCACAGCTGACTTCTCCCCGTCGCCCTCCCCTCCTACGCTGAGGAATGTTGACAAGAGTCTGAAGTCGAGTGACCTACTCGCCTTGTCTGCCAATGGCATTGAAATACACAAACCGAGCCTATGAACAGCTGATTCACACCTTCAAGGGGAGTGGCTATAATGACTAGTGATGGTGGATCTGTTTAGGATTTTGCCAGCATCATGGACTATGCATAGAAAATAGAAATCCTAAAGATTTGGTAAATTAATTTAAGGAAGTGTTGGTCTATCTTTGTGTGAAGATAGTGCAACAACTGTAATAAAACTATTAATAATACTGATAATAGTAATCCTCATAACCGTCTGGAAACTTTCACAGTAATGTAATAATTGGAATTGCATTGCGTCTTACAGAAATAGATGTACCTGTGAGATTCTGTTACCATGGTTACCGTGTTGCATTCTTTCATTATTTCATTGTAAATATACATGTTTTAAGGTATTTATTTGTGAGGCATTTAAGGAGTAAGTGAGTGCGTTTCGCGTACGCATTGGGTTATGCTGAACCTGTAGGTACCCCATATGTGTAGGTTGGTGGTAATGGGACCTTATTTTCGGTACAAAACTGGAATGGGACCTTAGCAGAATAATATTGGGAGGGATAGCTAGGCAAAATTGAGATATTAGACTAGGTCTAATATTATCGGTGTAATATTAATTATTCAGTCGCACAGCACAATTACGAACACATTACACAATACAATACAATCGAATACCACTCCAAAGATGTGCACACGCTGAAAACAATCCATTTTTAGCGCGCGAAATCGCAACAAATAAGCCCGTAATGTTGGTTTAAATTCAACCAATAGCGAGACTTCAGGATTTCAGTCGACGTCCTCAGAGCGCCATTAAGCTGACCTAACCTGCCCCTTCCCCCTTAAGGGCTCCCATACATTTCTAAAGCTATAAACACGTGCTTTGAGGATGCAAGGTTTCCTTCCTCAGCTTTCTACTCCGGGTGGTGAAGGCCACACTTCACCCTTCTAGGGGTGGAATGTAGAACTAGTTACAAGTTACAGTGACAGTGAGACAGAGTGCAAGGTAGCCCCAAAGACTATTTTACAAAACAATTTAGTTTTTAAAACAGATACAGCTCATAAAATTCCCTCGGCTGCGATGTGAACCAGTTCCGCACGTACAGTTGGACGTCGGCGTCCGAGGTGAATCGTTGGCCCCGCAGGGCCCTTTTCAGGGGACCAAATGTGGCGTAATCACAGGGAGAGAGGTCTGGACTGTATGGAGCGTGGCCAAAAATCTCCCATTTGAATTTCTGCAGGAGTATGTAGTTAGTTTTAGTTGTAAGTAGGTAGTTAGTTTGTCTATTAGATATATGCCATTGTTCTATTAGACTGTGGTGTGTGAGTGTGTCTGGTAGCAGTTGCATTGTTTATTAGTTATAGTTCATTGTTTTAGTAGACTGTGATGTGTGAGGGTGCATGTGAGTGTGCCTGTTGACAGACTGTTTTAGTGGTAGTATTTGTTGTTGGTGGAACTTAAGTTTTTTGTTAGTAGAGTTTTGGTATTTAATTGTTAGTACGGTAGAAGGTTAGTATTTTTTGTTAGTAGAATTGCTCTTTACTTATTCTGAAAGGGAGTAGCAGCCTTTCAGAATAAATCAATTCTTTACTAGTCTTATAGACGGTTAAGATATTGATAATATAAGCCAATAATGGCTACACTGCGTCCTGCTGCACGGCTGAAAGCAACGGGAAACTACAGCCGTATGCTATTCCCGAGGATATGCACCTCTCTATGCATAATTACATGTGATGATGGCCTCCTCCCTTGTAAAATTTCAATACGGAGGTAAACTAGTCCCCCGTTCGGATCTCCGGGTGGGGACTACTCGAGAGGGGGTTAACATCACAGAAGTGACAAAGAGGAAATCTGACATTCTACGGATCGGAGCGTGGAATGTTAGAAGTCTGCTAGGAAGTGGAAGGTTAGAAAACTTAGAAAGGGAAATGGATAGGTTGAGGTTGGATTTGGTTGGGATTAGTGAAATGCGCTGGCAGGAAGAACAGGACTTTTGGTCAGGAGACTATAGGGTCATTAGCACTAAATCAAACAATGGCCAAGCAGGGGTTGGCCTCATATTGAGTAGGAAACTTGGACAGCGGGTGGAATATTATGAGCAATATAGTGAACGGATTATTGTAGCAAAAATCAATACAAAACCTACCTGCACTACAGTGGTACAAGTCTATATGCCTACCAGTCAAGCTGATGAGGAGGATGTTGAAAAGGTCTACGAAGAAATAGACGAAATTCTGAGGTATATCAAGGGTGATGAAAATGTTATAGTAATGGGAGATTGGAATGCTGTGGTAGGAAAAGGGAGAGAAGGGAAGATAGTAGGAGATTTCGGATTAGGTGAAAGGAATGATCGAGGAAGCAGGCTGGTAGAATTCTGCACCGAGCATGAATTGGTCATAGCTAACACCTTATTCAATAACCACAATAGAAGAATATACACATGGATGAGACCAGGAGATACAGGGCGTTACCAAATCGACTTCATTATGGTCAAGCAGAGGTTTCGAAACCAGATTTTGGATTGTAAAACATATCCTGGTGCTGACATAAACTCGGACCACAATCTGGTTGTAATGAAATGCAGATTAAAGTTGAAGAAACTGAAGAAAAGTCAAAAGCCAAAAAGGTGGGCAATAGACAGACTGAAAGAGAAGGATGTAAACGAAAGATTCAAGAAGAGTATAAAGGAAGGACTAATGAAAAACCCTAAACAAACTTCAATTGCAGACGAATGGGCTCTTTTGAAGAATGAAATAACAAAATCCGCAGAAGAAAACATCGGTAGGAAAGAAAGAATAGGTAGAAAACCGTGGATCACTCAGGATATACTAGAATTGATGGATGAAAGGCGGAAACACAAGAATGTAAGAGACGAAAAGGGGAAAGAAGAATACAGACGTCTGAGAAATGAGGTTAACAAGAAGTGCAAGGAAGCGAAAGAAGAATGGTTGAAAGAGAAATGTGCAGGTATAGAAAATTGTCTGAAATTAGGAAAAGTAGACACAGCTTATCGAAGGATTAAGAATACTTTTGGGGAAAAGAAGACTAAGTGCTGTAATATTAAGGACACAAATGGAAAGCCTCTAACAGATAGGGAAGAAAAGGTTGAGAGATGGAAAGCTTACATAGAGAGTTTGTATAAGGGAAATGAGATTGAGAATCATGTAATGGAAAGGGAGGAGGAAATTGATGAGGATGCGAAAGGAGATTTAATATTGAGATCAGAATTTGATAGAGCTTTGGAAGACTTAAGCAGGAACAAAGCACCAGGCATAGATGATATACCGATTGAGTTGCTACGCTGCATAGGAGATGAAGGTCTGATCAGGTTATTTCACTTGGTGTGTAGGATTTATGAGACAGGTGAGGTACCCCCTGATTTCAAGAAGAATGTAATCATCCCTATACCAAAGAAAGTGGGAGCTGACAGATGTGAAGATTACCGTACAATCAGCTTGATTACTCATGCTTCAAAGATCCTGTCTAGAATAATTTACAAGAGGATTGAAAGCCAGATAGAAACACAGTTGGGTGAAGACCAGTTTGGTTTCAGGAGAAATGTAGGAACAAGGGAAGCTGTACTAAGTCTTAGGCTGATTATAGAAGGTAGAATAAGGATGGCTTTTGTAGACTTAGAAAAGGTTTTTGATAACGTTGATTGGACTAAATTGTTTGACATTTTGAAATCAATTGGAATTAAGTACAGGGATAGGAGGGTGATATACAATCTGTACAGAAACCAGACAGCAGTCATCCGAGTTGAAGGACATGAGAGAGAAGCTGGTATTCAGAAAGGTGTAAGGCAAGGCTGCAACTTATCACCCATACTTTTCAATCTTTACATTGAACAAGCAATGAAGGAAATTAGAGAAAAATTTAAAGTGGGAGTGAAGATTCAAGGAGAAATAATTTCAACTCTGAGATTTGCTGATGACATCGTCATCTTGGCCGACAAGCCTGAGGATTTGAATGAGTTTTTGAATGGTATGGACTCCGTCTTACGGAAAGAATTCATGATGAAAATAAATAAATGTAAAACAAAAATACTGGAATGCAGCCGAAATAAATCAGAAACCTCTATGGAGATCAAATTGGCAGGTGAAAAGCTGAAGGAAGTAGGAGACTTCTGTTACTTAGGAAGCAGAATAACCAGTGATGGACGAAGCAAAGAGGATATTAAAAATAGGTTGGCTCAGGCAAAGAAAGCATTTCTACAAAAAAGGAATCTGCTGACATCGAATATAGATTTAGGTATTAGGAAGTCATTTTTGAAAGCCTTTGTCTGGAGCGTGGCGCTCTATGGAAGTGAAACTTGGACTATTGGGGCAGCAGAAAAGAGGAGAATTGAAGCATTTGAAATGTGGTGTTACAGGAGAATGATGAAGATCAGATGGGTAGATAGGGTTACAAACAAAGAGGTATTAAGACGAGTGGGAGAGGAGAGATGTTTCTGGCGACTGCTAATGAAGAGAAGAGATAGGTTGGTAGGACACATACTAAGACACCCAGGAATAGCAAGCTTAGTTATGGAAGGAAGGGTCGAGGACAAAAACTGTAGGGGTAGACCAAGGTTAGAATATGTTAAACAGATTGCCTCCGATGTAGGGTATCGGAGCTATGTAGAGATGAAACGATTAGCTCAGGACAGGGAGGCATGGAGAGCTGCATCAAACCAGTCAAAAGACTGAAGACTCAAACAAAAACAGTAATAATAGGCGTTTAGACACACTAACTTCTTTTATGTTTCTTTTTGCTATGTCGAGTTGCCAGACTTTAATGCACGGAGGATTTCCAGTATGTGCCATGAAATCCATGGACATGATCGTATTAGATCCCATTCATTTTCTACATGACTGAACGTGGATCGCACCCTCGGGAAGGTTAGCACTGTACCACCAGAACTACACATGCTGACTCTTCTTCTTATTATTATTAGACTATTATTATTATTATTATTAGCCTATTATTATTATGATTATTATTATTACCGGTATTATTATTATTATTATTATTATTATTATTATTATTATTATTATTATTATAACACTGTATTATAACAATGTATTTGTATTTTATTTTCATTTTCGTGTATTTTCATATGTATGTACATTGTTGATTGACCAATAAATCAACACTCCCCCCCCCCCCCCTCTCCAGTTTATGGCCACCCAATGGCTGGAGATGGGATGGGACAATTCATAATATGAACATGTGGTACCGTACTAGTATTAAATCTTGGAAGTAGTTTTCCTAACTTAAGGCCACGGCTGCCTTCTTCTCAATAACCATAACCGCTGGCAGTGCAGCCTATGAAGGTCTTAGGCCTACCAAGCGACCGCTGTCCAGCCATTTGGCGTGCAGATATTGTGACGCGTGGCCAGTGCATCGGGTCCCCTCGGCCATTAATCTTGATTTTCCTGACTGGGACACTGCCTCACTGTCAGACAGCTACTCAATTGCCCTCACGAGGCTTAGTGCACCGCGTTCCAGCCCTCACGTCAGTTTCTAATATCCCTGATGGAGCCGGAAATCGAACCCAGGGCCTCCGGGTGAGAGGCAGTTGCACTGCCCCAACACCACAGAGCCGGCGCCTTCTTCCGAATGCTCACCTGAGTTACAAATACCCACATTACTACAGAAAACACAAAAACACAGGTTATCACACAAATTCTACCCACACCCAGCTACATGGGGCTAAAGGACCAAAATCGCCAAGCCTCTCAAACAAAACATCAAGTATTTTACTTCCGTCTTAAATGCCTAGTTCTGAACAGACTACGGGTTGTCGAAAGTTTGTCACACTGTATTTCATTAAGTGAATGTTTTAAGTATTTTCAGAAACTAGTCAACAGAAGGTCCGACACGGACTCCAATGATACACCAGGGCTGAGTATCGAAATTATTTCATAGATGAACATGAATTCCACACTTACAAAGTAGGCTACACAATACTACCGGTCCTAACGTCCCAAGCCATTGCGTGCGTTGTCAACAACAACAACAAGAACAACGGCAATAAACATTTTCTTACGAGACTGTAGCGCTTATCCTCATAACAGCTGATAGCCTACCACCCCTCAAGTCAAACGGTAAGGTCAATGCTCCGATTACGTAACAACTTCCCCTTCGCGCGTCGTCACACCTGGCTCCGCCTGGTTTCCCCCAGCCTGCCGAACCATTTTCTGCCTGATTAGTTTCTGAAAAAACTAAAAACATTGACTTTTTAATAATTAATTATCAATTTCAAGGTAGATGACAATTTTTTTACCTAGGAAGCTTAGAACAGTAACGGACTTCCATCATATCAAATACACCCTGTATATATATACATACATAAATTATATATAAACTTTTGAACTGACGGTGGTTTTGGGTTCTGGGGGATGTGAAACGCGAAGATATGTCGAAATTTTCCGGAAGTCGAAACATGGGACCCATTGCAATTTCTAATGAAATCTACCTAATACACACACTAGTACAGAAATCACGGTGCCACGGGTTACGAGACGAATTCTATACACACCCAAGTACACGGGACTTCATGACCACTATATAGGAAAGCCCCTAAACAATCATCAACAACAGCAGCGCAGATCCAACTGCTTCTGCTCCCACCCTTGATGTTCAGATTCAATTCCCGCTCAGCCAAGAAATTTAATTCTTGTCTGAGGACTTGTACTGTGTACGCTCAATTTCGTGCGACAAAACTGGGAAGATATGGGTTCGATTCCCACCTCAGCCATCCGAGAAGTATATTTGAATTTCTACTGCAGGGAAATGCCGGGATGGTTCCTACGTTAATCCCACGGCAGCCTTCTTCCCAATCGTATACTTGAATCCCAAACACACAAACTACAACTGTTATCACGATAACACAGGTTATTAGACAAATCTACACTCACCCAATTACACGGGGCTAAATTACCTTATTGTACAAGCTCCTCAAATAAAACAACAACAGTATTTTCCTTATCGGGAGAAGGATATAAATATTGCAAACCTCGCTCTATGTTTGAATCGATAGTGTCCACAATATTTTAGGTCAAAAACTTCCACCTGACGTTCCTCAGTCAGATATATTATTCTGCTACAAAAGCGTTTCAATCATGCAGTAAGCGGATCATTAAATATTTTATCTCGGGACGTACGTTGTACAGGCCTGCTCTAATAATAATTAGTAATTGAGTAAGATATTACTGTAATATTAATAACTTGTTAATACCTTGTTTCTTCTCCATAGCATATTGAGAATAGATAGATTTGAAACCATATTCCATTATTGCCTCTTTGCAACTTTTCAGTTGCTTGCCTCAATGGGTGAGTGGTTAACGTGTCTGACTACCAACCCCAAGTTTTCAGGTTCGCTCCTGGCCGTGGTAAGTGATTTTTTTTGAAAGGCGACAAAAATCAGGACATGAATATCAGACGTTGTTGGCATGGTAAAGAACTCATTTGAATTCAGTTGGCTGAGTTCATAGAGGCAAAATTAATCTCGGGATTTTCCGCCAACACAAAGTTCCTCGATTCTCTACTAGGAAGCGCTATAGTGTCAAGGTGTTAAGATATATAACCTCCTTGACTTTCATAGCGTTCCAAGGTACGACGAAATTCGACATGCAAGCTGCTCTCTGGGTGTCTAAAAACAAAGCTAACCGGCCGCGGTGGCCGATAGCGCTAAGGCGCTACATCGTTCTTCGCTGGCATCGGTAGAGCGTGGGTTCGATTCCCACCTCGGCCGTCCTGAAAATGGTTTCCCATTTTCACCACCAGGCAAATGCCGGGACGGTTTCTTCCAATAGGTCCACGGCCGATTTCCTTCCAATATCCCTTCCCAGACCCGTCCTGAAAAGAAAAGTACATGGCCATTGGCTGCATTAATAAAATTATTAAAAAACAAAGCTTGCACCCGGCACACGAGACCATACGATATTATTATTATTATTTAACTTTGCAGTTGGTCAACACTGTATCATTCTAATTACTGAGACACATGCTATTAAAAAATAACGTGAAAAAATTACATGCGATTAAATATTAAATATCGTTAAAATCCTTTAGTATGCCTTCGTAGGGGAAGTAAAAGAGGTGGGCATGAAAAATAACGATTCGTAGTGTGTAGCTAAATTCGTATGTCATAATTAGGGCCCGGATTTTGATGCCATAAAAAGTTTAAAAATGCACTTTAAACTTTCAACAAGATGTTCAGTAAAGAACATATAGCCTACTTTCTCCTAAATGCATGGGTATTGTTATAACTCTTTGTCCTTTTCAAGGAATATGATCGAATGTTGGTTGTAGTAGCTTGTTGAAATACAACGTGCTATAGGGATATTAAACATGAATATGAGGTGCCCCTTGCTAGTGCTACCTCTGTACCAAATTTCGTTCCATTTGGTTTCACCGTGTTTGAATTAATAGGGGGAATTGATTTTCACACAAAGATGGCCGCCATCCGCAAACTATTAGGCTAATGACCTAGTTACTTGGTCAAAGGATGCTTCCTCTATAAAGGTATGATGTTGCAAAATTTGGTAGAGATCGGATGATTAGATTAATCGTAATTTGATTTAAGCTTTGAACATTTGTGTGGCCGCCATTACGTTTCCGTCAAGATGGCGGCGATATAAAACATGACACTGAGGTGCCTTTTGTTAGTACTACCTCTGTACCAAATTTCGTTCCATTCGGTTGCACCGTGTTCGAATTAATAGGGGGAATCGATTTTCACACAAAGATGGCCGCCATCCGCAAACTATTACGCTGATGACTTATTAGTTTGGTCAAAGGATGCTCCCCCCATAAAGGTATGTTGTTGCAAAATTTGGTAGAGATCGGATGATTAGGTTAGTCGTAATTTGATTTAAGCTTTGAACATTTGTGTGGCCGCCATTACGTTTCCGTCAAGATGGCGGCGATATAAAACATGACACTGAGGTGTCCTTTGCTAGTGCTACCTTTGTACCAAATTTCGTTCAATTCGCATTCACCGTGTTCGAATTGATAGGGGGGGACAGACATTCAGAGAACACACACTCACACACATACACACAGACACACAGACACACACACACACACACAGACTCACACACACACATACACACACACAGACAGACACACTTTTTTCGCCCTGTGTTGATCTCATAAGTCTACTTTCATTTTTTGCAAAAATCGAAAGTAGGCTAAAAATGACAGTAATAAATGACCTAAAATTCGAAAAATGCACAATAAAGTGGAGAAAATGATCTTATAATAATAAACTCGCCATTATTCCAAAAATTACATCTTAAGCTCAAACTGAAAAGTCAATCAAAATAGATTCCTAGCACTTAACAAGAGGTTTATGTTCACTTTAGTCTGAGTTGCACTGCACTACGAATGTCATTCTGATGTTGTCAAACGTAAATGATCTGCGGTTATCAGCCAACAAGTTTTAATATCTCGAAAAGCTGCGTTCAACATCAACTGATGTGATCGGAGCGTACTTGAAGTGAGGAAGGTCGTTTGCTGCTAAATCCTCCTCAATCCCATCAGTGCAGTAGTTTTCACCGGAAAAAATGTCTAAGATTTTGCAGAATGTGTTATATCCGGTGTTTTAGTCCAGCCCTTTTTTCAGTTTTGATGCAATACCCGTAGCAATTCGCCATGATTGTTGCTAAGACTAGTTTCCACCCAGTTGATTAAAGAAATGGAATCAATATTTCAATATTTTAAATTATCTTGTAACAGCTACTAGCCTCTTCTTAACTCTGAGAGACCTAACTCCCTCCAATAAAGCTGTGACATGACTAAATTGAAGAAAAATTACCTCAAAAGGCCGATTTCTCTAAAATAAGACCAGAAGAATGTACCAAACATAAAAGAATGCTCTTAAAATGGAAAAATAGGAAAAATTGCAAAAAGATGCAAAATAAAAATGACATTTGCATATTAAGGCTTTCACGGCCCGGATTATTATATAAATAATTCATGCTTTTGTGTATTTTGATTTGAACCATACGTTTCGGAGAAACCTTGCCTCCTTTTTCAATGGAAATTAACAATGTGGCCAAAGAAAGTATATCAATGAGATTACAAAAAATATAGATAAATTCCTCTGTTCGTCACCAGACAGCAGCTGCCAGAAATTACTGTATGGACCATGGTAGAACGGAGGACAGAGTAGTATGGAACGAGAAGGTAAAGGGGGCGGGGTGAATATATGGAAACTCCTCGAAGAATGAGGATGTCCAAAAGAAAAGGGGGGGGGGAGGGAGGTGGGAGGGTTAGATGGACATAAGGAAACATAAACAAAAGGGAAGTGTACCTGAACGATACCTAACGTCATACAATCAATGGCGAAAAAACAGATGGAAACTCCTCCAGTGACGAACAAAGGAGATCAAATCCAGACTCTGAGCAATAGAGGGAAAATGTACAATTTTAAATAGGTGAAGAACAGAGCGACTGAGAGGAGCTATCTCCCTAGATCCTTAATAAATGGTAGCCAAGTGTCACTTAGCCGATATCCAGTGTCTCTGTTAAAATTATAGGGATATTTACGAATTTCAACTGCCTCCCTTATAATTCTAGACCAGTTGTGCTTAACATTGGCAAGCGCATGAGCATCCTTGAAACATACATCGTGCCCTGAAGACAGGGCATGTTCAGCAATAGCTGATTTGTCAGGTTGATTTGGACGGATGTTCCTTTGATGCTCTTTGATGCGAGTTGCAATGGACCGTTTTGTTTGTCCAATGTAGACTTTTCCGCAAGTATAAGGGACTTCATACACCCCAGGTTGTAGTATTGGGGACAATTTATCTTTGTTTAATTCTAAACGTTGACCAATTTTCGGCATAGTGCCGAAAACTGTTTTTATCTTGTGCTTGCAGAGAATCTTAGCAACGCGGTCAGTGGTGATGTGAATATAAGGGAGGTAAGCAGTTTCCCTCACGTCGGAGCTCTGAGAAGGTTGTCTATCCCTCCTTCTGGGTTGTAGGAACCTATATATAGTGGATTCATTATAGCCATTACCCTTAAACATGGTCTGTAACGCATGTAACTCTTCCTGAAGAGTTGATGCCTCACAAATACGTTCCGCTCTTTTGGCTAGAGTTGTTATAATTCCTTGTTTTTGTGCTGGGTGGAGACGGGGTGCCCCGTCCGGAGTTTCTATGTACTTCAGCATTGTTTCAGACAGCTCAGTAAAAATATGACAAGTCATCCACATCCGGGCCCTAGTTATAATTATTTGCTGGTTAGAAACGCTTTTCAAATTCCATCGTTCGCCGTTAGGGGTCAGTGTCAGTGGAATCTGGTAGCCAAAGTTGGAACTACTTGAAAATGAACTTGCTGGGGAGTCCCCAGGTGTTCAATTAAAATACCCTGCTATGAGTGTTGGCTGCAATTCATATATCTTATTCTAGACAGCGAAGTAGTTAACATCTTTTACTACACCACTTATATATTATTCATCATAACAAAAGCAGTGGGCACTTTGTTATTCCGTCGGAGAATATGCACGTCCTGTTTGGTATTCTTCATCCCATGCCCGACAGGTGGTTGTGGCCCTCAATGAGACTTGCAGGCCTGTGACTGGCTGTTTAACCCTTAACTATGGACGTGCGGTCAACATGACCGCGGTGGAAAAATAAACACGTGCCACACCTCGATTATCGCCCTCCCAGTATATTTTCTTGCAGTACCTTTCTATGTCAAGAAGACCTCGCCACTGCACTTAACTTATCCGTCATTAATAACCATGCAGCCGCGATAAGAAGCTGATGAGTTTCGTAGCGGCCTGGGTGACCGCACGTCCACGGTTGAAGCAGTGGAGGAGCGTATCAACATTGCTGAGGAGAAGCTTGAAAAGCTTGAAAAACGGATAACTTGTCGTCTGTTCCCACCAGCAAAGAGGAGGAAAACATATTACAAATGCTATAGATGTGAGAAACCAGTATGCTTGCAGTGTACAAGAAAGATCTGCTACGAATGTGTTGAGTGAGAGTAACATTGAGGGTCAAGTTCAGTGCTTGCAATAACCACCCCAACAAGAGGTCAGTCTCATATGTGGTTAATTTTCAATGCAGTGGTTATCAAACAGCTTTAATACCCAAGCTAGGGTCCATTTTGGATGATAGTGTAAAGGATATGTGTATTCAAATGGAACAGTGCATTCTGAGTAATGAAAATTGCTGCGACTGTAATCTGAAGGTATGACGGTTCTACAAATTAACAAATGAAAACTATTGTTGTGGTTAGGGTCAAATAAAGTGTAATTATTCAAATGAAAACAGCTATCAATTTCTCTCATTAACCTTCCCTTCCGTAGCCACATTAATTTTGATGCGGTCTCTGTGACCTCACGTCCATGTTGATGTCACTGAAAATGTTAAGGGTTATGTCTACTACTCCAGTTGACAAACTCTATTGTCTTGCAGGAATTGCTCCACCTTGCATTCGAAGGAAAATAGCTGCGGACAAGGAGAGGCGTAAAGTGGAGCAGCAACGTGTTCATCCCTTACATGGCCCAACACCTCCACTTCAGAGACTAAAGTCAAGGAAAAGCTTCCTACGAACGTCTGAGGAACTAACTGGATCATCTACTAAAGAGAAAGTACGGCTTTGGAAACCCGAGGTTCCCGTCATCCCAGAACAAATGACAGTTGCAGAACGTTTGCCACCTGGCTGTCATAAAGACTGGTCTGTGTGGAAGTCCTGAAACAAATTGATGACATGAGTGGGCAGATCCAAAGTCAACATAGCAAGAAGGGGCTATATCGATGCCAGCAACATCACATGTGACTGTGGTGGATATCAAACTATGCAGCATATGCTCCAGTGTCCATTGTGCCCATCTTCCTGCACCGATGATGATCATTTTTATGCTACACAAAATGCATTTGATGTTGCTAGGTTCTGGTCAAGATTGGTGTGAAGTGCTTATGTGTGTCATGTTATGTAGTTTATTATGCATAATTGAAGTGTGCAAGTGTGATTTCTGATACGAGAATAATAATGATAGTATTAATAATAATAATCACAACAAAAGGTATTTTAGAAAATTTTATCGAATGAGTGACGTATCATTTGGTGTGAAAGGACATTAGAATGACCATATTTGCCCTCTTCCTCTTTGACAGAGTATAATATAAACATTCCTTGCCCTATTTATACCATACCTTGGATTACTTATTTCCAACCATTATATTCCATGGTTACTTCATTATTACACATATTCGTACCCGTTTATTAACTCAATCCTTAAACGAACATTTTCCCCATATACAGTATTAAATCCACATCTCTCCTACTTCAAGCTGGTTTTGTATCAATGTCCCTCTTATTTAATATATTTTTGTAACAGATCTGTTTTTTTTATTTTAATTTTTATGTGTTGTTTTTAACTGTTAGAAGATTAACATTTTTATAGTTATTTTGGATAACAACTTCTGTCGGGGTAAATTTGTCAAATGTAAGTTCTTGCACCTTTTCTTATTATAACTTGAGCTAAGAAAGGTCACAAAGTGATTGAAAACGGTACAACATTAAAAGTACATCATATATTGACTTCAGGTTTTAATCTTCTTCTTATAGTATCATTGAGTCTTACTGTTCTTTATGTTTACATTCTACATGCCCTAGCAATTGAAAATATATCATGATGACCGACTTAAAAGTTGCACTATAAGAATAAGCCCTTACTTCGTTGTCTAGCAACCAGCACTTGCAAGTGTTTATGTACAGTGTTCTGCAAGAGACAGGCCGTCTGAACATTACTGCTGCTTGCATTGTGGTCAGCCAAGCAGTCGTGCGTGTTGGAGACTTTTGATGTCAGGTTTCCTCGCTTTCTCCCAAGCCTCATCGCTTGACCTTTGAGAAATATCATCCCTAACAGAGTACAATATGAAGTGAATGGATGGCTGCTTGCTTTTGTTCGAACGTCCTTGTGTATTATAACTTCTTTGAGGCTAATCCAGTCACAGCGAAATAAAAATTTAAATACGTAATAGGAACTTGTCGCCTCCATAGTGTAGTGATCAGCGTGCTTAGTTGACACCCTGGAGGTCCTAGGTTCGATTTCCAGCTCTGCCACGAAATTTGAAAAGTGGTATGAGGACTTGAACGGGGTCTACTCAGCCTCGGGTGGTCTAATTGAGTAGAGGAGATTTGATTCCCACCTCAGCTATTCTTCGCCTTCGGGTAAATACGTAAATACAAGGTATCTACCGTCAGGCCACGCCACTTTTCTTTCTTCCTTACTGAAGTTTATGTTATTAATTAATTAGAATTAGATTCATTGCTCTAGCATAGAATTAATTATTTTCTTTCTCTTTTCTCTTTGTCTAGCATTCTAGGTATTATTATCAACTTCAAAATTAATCTAGTACTGTATACTCGATATCTCACTAGACTTTATTTTATTTTTAGCGTATATTAGGCTATTCATTGTTTTTGATAGGTCATTTTATCGTTTGTTTTATTATTTTTACAATAGTGATCTCAGGTTTGCAAAACAGTTTATAGTATTTATTGTGTCTATATGTTCTTAATTCTGTAATTAAGAGTGTATTCGTTGCTTTCATGTCTCATGATGGACATGTATTGGCTGAACTACTATCAAACATTAGCTTGAGAAACTCAAACAGGCTTAAAGTGGCACACATCAACGCACAACCTCTAGTTGACTCCTCCCACATTTCTGAATTCCGTCATACTTTTGGTAACATTTCTTTTGACATAATAGCAGCCAGTGAAACATTTCTTAAGCCCTCAATAGATGCTTCAATTTATCTCAGTGGATACAACGTCTTTCGTAATGATAGACTTGGCAAAGGTTCAGGTGGCGTTGCCGTTTATGTCAAGGACACCATAAAATGCAACATCCTTAGCAAATCTCCGGGTGAATACAGTAAGAAACCGGAATATTTGGTACTTGTTTTTTTTTCGTGTGGCCTCCTCAGAGGCCAAGGGCAGGTCTTTCTATTCGACGCCCGTGGGCGACCTGCGTGTCGGGATGAGAGATGGAATCGATGAAGATGAATGAAATTGGGCGAGGATGTGGAAGGAATCGGCCGTGGCCTATCAGAAGGTACCGTCCCAGCATTTGCCTGGTGTTGAAAATGGGAAACCACGGAAAACCATTTCAAGGACGGCCGACGGTTGGGCTCGAACCCACGCGTCTACCGAGTCAGCAGAGAGCTTGGTCCCATGACCTAATGCTGCGCTTTAGCCAGCTGAGCCACTGCTGTCGGTATACTTGAAATGATCCTGCCAGACTTAAAGATACTCTTTTCTTGTGTATACCGTCCACCAAAAGCTGGCTATTTAGACTCATTCTTGAACGATATGTACACACATTTACAGAATTACAAATATATTTTCGTTGTTGGAGACATAAATGCTAGATTTGGCAGTGGTACGTTTGAAACAGAAAGTATTCGTGAAATGTTGAACGCCTGCAACCTTGAATGCTTGCCATTCACTGAAACCTTCCACACCGCTCCCTGCGATAGCTTTCTTGACATAATATCTTCCAACTGCAATGATCTTGTTATAGAATATGGCCAGGAGCCTGCTCCTGGATTCTCATCTCATGACCTCTTGTACGCTGTATTTTCCTTATCTGCTCCAAAATCAAAACCCTAGACATACCTGGTGCGTGATTTTAGTGCGGATGCAGAATTACTCCCTTGGGAGCAGTTTTATAAAGCTCAGTCACTTTCTGTATGACAAACACGCCCCTCAGAAGATAGCAAACGATAAACACCATTCAACTCCATGGTGTAACAGAACAATTAAAGACTTGATAAAGATTCGCGACAGAGCCCGCAAGGAAGTTTTAAAGACAAAACTTCCGGATGACTATGAAAAATTCAGAATTTTACGGAATAACACAAAACAAGCGATAAGAAATGCTAAAGTTAAGTACACATATAACCTCTTCAGACACTGTGAGAATTCTGCAGCATCCTGGAGAGTTGCAAAATCCCTTGGAATAGGTGCCTGCCCCCCACCTGATATCCAAATGCCAGTTTCCCCCTCCGAGCTGAGCGATCACTACTTAAACGTAGTTCCCAACAGTAACACAACAAGAATATCCCAGACCGCAGAGCATTATAGACTTCTTCCGACGCCTATTCATGAAAAATTCTACTTCAAATACGTATACCCAGAACAAATAATGAAAGCGATTAGGTCTATTTGTATTAAAGCCAAAGGTCCGGATAACATTCCAATCTCCCTTCTCTCAAATTGTCTTGATATATTCCTGCCGGCCATTTTACACTTGTTCAACTTCTGTTCACAAAACGGAGTATACCCGGCGCTCTGGAAGTGTGCGAATATACGCCCAGTGCCTAAGAAGAGAATACCTGCGTCTTGCAGTGATTTCAGGCCCATCAGCATACTTTGTGCTCTAAGCAAAGTTCTAGAAAGACTAGTTCATGAACAAATGTGTGAATATTTGATCGAGTTCCACATCCTAAATCCTCATCAATCCAGATTTAAGACAGGTCATAGCACAACTACCACGCTCTTAAAAATAACGGACGACATACGCTCAGCAATTGACCAAAGACAGCTTACAGTTCTATGCCTCTTTGATCTCAGTAAGGCCTTCGATTGCGTAAGCCATGAGTTGCTCCTTGCGAAGCCACACTCCATTGGCTTATCGCCGAATGCATTGTCTTGGTTTAAATCGTACCTAGCAGGTCGGCAACAGAGAATGGTCTTCTTTGATGGCTCTTCATCGAATTGGCAATCAGTTAAAAGTGATGTACCCCAAGGGTCAGTTATTGGGCCACTGTGCTTCTCGCTTTATATAAATGATATGTCCAGTGTATTCAAAAACAGTCTCTGTCATATGTACGCTGATGACGTACAGGCCTACTTCCATTTCAGTCCCTCTGATGCGCCTCACCATATAGAACTTTTCAACGAAGACATCGCTCACCTCCATCAGTGGACCCTAAACCATAACCTCCAATTAAACATTTCTAAGACTCAACTTATATGCATTGGCTATACTAAACTTCTTAACTCTATTGATCTTAACTTACTACCCCCAATAAAATTACTAGACAATGATATCTCCTACAGCAACTCCGTGAACAACCTAGGAGTAATTTTTGATAGAACCTTATCTTGGGGAGAGCATACCGCAGCTGTAATAAAGAAAGCTATATCATCAATGCATACCTTGAAGCGGAATATCCCTTAGACGCCGTCAAAAATGCGCAAGCTTCTAATCCAAACTTTGATACTTCCTATCATCGAATATGGATCAGTAGTGTATAACGACTTATCAGAAACACTTAACATAAAATTACAGAGAGTTCAAAATGCATGCGTTCGTTACATTTTAGACGTCAGGCGTGATGTACACATTACACTTTATTATGTGCAAATGCAGTGGTTGAAACTTCGTGAACGTTGGCACCTGTCAATTGCGATCCCAACCCAGAAAATATTGTGTACAAAAACTCCTGGTTATCTCTATAATGTGTTTAAACCAATGAACTCCGTCCACCACAGAGAAAATAGATTTACTGATTCCACTCTACAGATTCCTGTCCACCGTACAACTAAATACAATAAATCATTCCTCTGCACAGCTTCACGGCTCTTTAATACAGTCCACCTTCACTCATTTACAAACTCTGTGAACACTACACAACTCAAGAAATACCTAATATCAAGATTCCTGAAGGAATACGAATCAAAAATATAAATACCCCATACAATATTTTTGAAATATATCTGTGCCATACAGCTTCCTATATCCAAGATACAACTTCCGTGGAATTGATAGTAGTTCTAGTAATCATGTCACTCATGTAATTGTTTTAATAATAGAACATATTATACTTACATAAAAATTGTACCCTTTGTTACTCTACTATAATTTGTTTTCTTTTAATAGATATAATACATTATTAGGTAGGTTCTTTATTTAATTATTCTATATTCTAATTTGTATAATTCATTTTGTATGAAGTGTCTGGTAATTGGCTCGTTTAGTTATAAGTATATTTTATATTTAGTTTTTCTTAGTTGTTAAGCTAGGTTTCTTCTTCTTCTTCTAGCGTTACGGCCAACTAAGGACCACGTTATTTCAACTGGTTTCTGCTTTGAGCTTTAACATTCGCCCAGTACTGCCGCATGAATTCTCCATGTTGTTGCTTCCTTTCTTCTGTCCACTTCTTGCCTGTTTTGAGCTTAGGTTTCTCCAGGAAACTCCGGTGAGTTGTAAGTTTCACCTTAAACTTTACACGTTCCAGTACATCATCACTTGTAATCCCAATTTCTTTCAAATCTCTGTCAACTTCAGTGAACCATGCCCCCTTTGTTTTCTTCTATAGAAAGTATGTAAAGATCCTGTTTGTCAACCTTACAGAGCTCATTCGTGAAATCTGGCCATAAAATGAAATTCTTCTTTTTCTCATCACATCAGTTATTTTTTCTACACATGTGTAGAGCTCGTGGTTGTGCCGTCTCCTGTATTCATCGTTTTCTTTTACAGGGCCCAAGATTTTCCTGAGAATCTTTCTTTCTTTCTTTCTTTAGCTTCTAGTTTCTCCATAAGTCCTTTCCTATGCATTGCAAGTCATTCTGCAGCATATAGAGCCTCTGGGCGGATGATAGTTTGATAGTGTCTTAGCTCGGCATTTAGGGATATTGATTTCTTGTTGTAAATACCCTTTGTTAGATGATATGCCATTTCCATTTTTCTGATGCGCGATTCGAAAGCAGCCTTCTCGGATGTGTTGGGTTCTATCCACTCGCCTAGATATTTGAATGATTGAGTTTGCTTAATGCGTCCCTCTCCTATGTCTAGCTCCTTGGGTGCTTGTTTAATGTTAGTAATAAACAAGGTTTTCTCAAAGGAGATCTTAAGGCCTGCTTTTGCAGCTTGAGTGCTGAGTTGCTTGAACTGCACTGCTGCCGTGCCAAGGGAATCTGAAAAAATTGCAAGGTCATCTGCGAAGGCTAGGCAATCAACCGTCAGATTCAGATTTTTGTAGCCCAATCTGACTCCATTTACGAACCCATTGTTGTTCAATTCTTTGCGCCATTCTCGGATGACCTTCTCAAGTGCGCAGTTGAAAAGCAGAGGTGATAATCCGTCTCCCTGCCTTACCCCGGTTCTGATTTCAAAAGCTTCTGAAATTTCTCCCCTAAATTTCACTCTGGAGGTGGTGTTAGTCAAGGTCTTCTCAATGATTTTTCTTGTTTTATTGTCCAATCCCAGTTCCTTCAGGATTTGAAATAGGGAGAATCGATCAATGGAGTCGTATGCCTTCTTGAAAACAACGAAGGTCACCACAAAATCTTTAGATCTAAGCTTTAGATATGAAACAATAGACTTAAGATTCATGATCTGTTCAGCACATGATCGTCCTTTCCTGAACCCTCCTTGATATTCTCCCAATTGGGAATCTAGTTGTTGTTCTGCCCTATTTTGAAGGACTTTTGAGAGGATCTTGTATGTTATTGTAAGGAGAGAGATTCCACGGTAGTTGTTCACATCCATTCGGTCGCTCTTCTTATGAAGGTTTATTTTTATTTTTATTTTTTATCACATAACTTCAAGCCAGAACATTGTATACACTACATAAAGGGGCTCTTTAGCCTCAGTGGCAGTTATCTATGAATAAATTCCAATTCATCCTTGTCTATCCCTCACATTCTTCCCATCCCGTCCCATCCGTCATGAGCTCCCTGTTCGCTTAGCAGGTGAGGCCTGCTGAGCGAGATGCTAGTCCCGCCTCCCCAATTGTATCCCGCGTGTCGTTGTCAAGCTCCAGGACACTGCCCGTCATCATCATCATCATCATCTTCATCTTCATTTCCCCTTTTCCAGCTGACACTGGGTGGGGGCAAATATGGTTCTTCTCCACTTTGTTCTGTCGTTACACCATTCCTCTCCCGACACGGTGTTCCAATCCAGGTTCCGTTTTCTAATGCTATTCTTCACCGAGTTCATCCAACGCATTCTTGGTATTCCTCGTCCTCTCTTCCCAGTCATCCGTCGTTCCAGTGCTCGTCTTGGTAGCCTTAATTCATTCACCCGTTGGACATGTCCGAACCATCTCAATCTGTTTTGCTCCAGTTTGTCATTTAGTTTCTGTACTCCCAGTTCTTTCCGTATATCTTCATTTCTCACTCGGTCTTTCCTCGTTTTCTGGACCATAGTTCTCAGGAATCTCATATCAGCTGCCTGTACTCTTGATTTCATCCCTCTTAGTCATTGTCCAAGTTTATGCTGCATTTGTCATTATAGGAACATAATATGCTTTGTACATAACTTATTTATTCTTAATTGGTATATTCTTGTTCCATTCTAGTCCCCGTACCTGTTGGTAGAAAGCACTCCCGGGTTGTATTCTTCTGCTAATTTCCAAATCTTGTCTTCCATCTTCAGTCAGTTCACTTCCCAAGTATTTGAAGTGTTTCACCACTTCCAATTCCTTATCTCCGACTTTGGTTACTCCTTACTGCCCGTAGAGGCAGTAAAGGTGGGATCCCCCACTGAGTCCCTGGGAAAGCCTACCTTGAGGGTAAACTGACTACGAAAAAAAGAATATCAGAACTTAATTACGTCTGTAAGTGTCCTTGTTCTTAAATAATATAAAAAAATCCAATGTCCAAACTCAGACACTAAAAAACCACCGTACTACCAGAAGCATTATGCGTCGGAAACGACCACGACGATCAGGCATCATAGCAGAAGAACATTTAGAATGTTAAGTTACCAGAAAAATACGTGGAGCAATAGCCAGTATTTATTTAATCGTATGGTAATATATACAATATACAATTATACATAACAAGATATAATCAAAATGTAATGTCCATCCTTTTCAACCATTGGGTTAAGTCGGGTGTGAGAGCGAACAAATCGTCAGGAATGCCAGGGTACGAATAAAGAGGACAGCGTTGGACCAGATGTTCGATCGTCTGTTCTTCCAGGTTACACTCACACATTGGTGAGCTGATCCAGCCCCCCTTGTACCTGAAATAATTGCAGCAACCGTGTCCAGTCCTCAGCCTGTTGATGCGGCACCAGAGGTTCCTCGGTAAGTCAAAGCCGTTTGGTTTCTTCGTGGGATCAAGATGGTGGGCACTTGATCCCAATGTTTTAGTTGACCACTCATGCTTCCAGCTTTCATTTAGGTCAAATCCAGCAACAATGAGTTGCCCCGCAGTGACACTTACTGGTCTTCTAGATTGCAGTCGTTGCTGTGGTAGATGGCAGAATTATTGGTGCAATGCAAAGAGGGTGACGGAATGATTTTCTTAGCTTCCCTTAGTAGAGCTTGTTTCCTCCTTAAGTGAGGTGGAGGGATGTGACTCAGCATGGGTAACCAGTGACATGGAGTTAATTTGATGGAACCAGTAATGCAACACATTGTGTCATTCAATTTTGTGTGATGCCAAGTGAATGAAAAGATCTACCACATAGCGCACACTTAGACTCACAGATATGATTAGAAAACGCGGACTAACTATCTACGGGCACATATTATAGGGAATGAACAACAATAGAGTTACAAAGAAGATCTTTGATGTAGTAAACACTTGAAGCTTGAAAACAAGTTAGTTTCATGGCAGACAGGGGTCACGAGGCTAATATTAGGCGATAGAGGAGAACTCAGACTGTAATATTTTGGACAGAACAAAGGAAACAGGAACACAGTCAAAGAAAGAAGAGATTTTGAGATGAGATGAGCAAGAAGGGAAAAAAGGGAAAATTGTATCATAAGATTTTGGAGTTCAAACACTGTCCATAAGTGCAAAATTTATGTAATAATAATACATACCAAATTGTATTGAATTAACCTATTCCACGTTAATCAATAATTATCTTCTTCTTCTTTTGCTTTAGCGTTTGTCCCGCCTCGTGGCAGGGTCCGCTGTGTGAATCCGCTGTCTCCACTTTACTCGGTCATGGGCCATGTCCCGATGAAGGTTGACGCTTTTCAGATCCCTGTGCAGTGTATCGGCCCAACGTTGTCTCGGTCGCTCCTTTGGTCTTTCCCCGGCGGCTTCTAGTGTGTAGCCCTGTTTTGCAATGGTGTCTGCTCCTGACCGTAGCACATGCCCAAACCATTGCAGAAGACCCTCACGCATTTTGATGTTGATTGCCGCGACACCAAATCGTTCCCTTATTCTCTCATTGGAGATGTGATCCAACCTAGTAATGCCAGCTGTCCATCTAGGCATCTTGGTCTTCATGACACTTAGCCGACGTTCTGCTCCCTTGGTGATCGGCCAACATTCAGTACTATAAAGCCACGGGACGAATGGCAGTGCGGTAAATACTCGATTTTAGGTGGTCTTTCATCTGGCGATCGCACATGACACATGTCGTTGTTCGCAACTTAATCCATGCAGCATTAATCCTGACGTTGACCTCCTCGGTGAGACGACCTTCAGCAGTTATCGTAGAGCGAATGTACTTAAAATTTGTCGTTCGAGGCAGGTCATCGCCGTCGATTTGGATTGTCCCGATCAATAATTATAATTAATATAAAATTTTATGTTCGACCCCGACTATTATATGTCAGAAAACTGTACTATAATGAGGCTCATTATAACACTATTTTTAGCCTATTTTCATTTATGAAAAAAAAAGGCTTATGAGATCACCTTTTGTCCGTGTGTCTGTCTGTGTGTGCGTGTGTGATGGTGTGTGTCCCCCCTAATAACTTCTAAACGGCTGGAGCGATTACTATAAAACTCGGTAAGATCATAGAACTATTCCGTGCGACCCCGACCGTGCCCTTCAAATTTTGTTACGTCTCACCAATCCAACATGGCGGCTGTGCGAAATATTTCACCAGCATTCAATATCTCCGAAACTATTACCGATAACACCCTGGAATATTTTACGGTAATAAAGGGAACTACTCGAAAATCGCCTATGTGACCATTGAAAACCTGGTAACTACAAAACCAACATGGCGGCCAAGCTAAGTTGCAACATTTAAATAGACGTTTCTTGCTATTTAACCAACCAAACGCTATGAAACTTGGTACAGTACATGTTTATCCACATGCACCGACATCTAACTTCGTTCAATTGTTTACATAACCTCAAGATGGCGGCTGTGCGAAATATTTCACCGGCATTCTATATCTCTGAAACTATTACCGGTATCACCCTGAAATATTGTAGGGAGATAAAGGGCACAACTGCAAGTTCACTTATGAGACTTTCAAAAACCGGTTAACTACAAAACGAATATGGCGGCCACGTGAATTTGAAAATTTTAAATAGACCTTTCTCGCGATTTAATGATCCTAACGCATGGAACTTGGTACAGGAAATATTTATACACATTGTAATACACTGGTATCTAATTTAGTTCAATTGTTTACATAACCTCAAGATGGTGGCAGTGTGAATTTTAAAATTAAGTTTTTATTTCTTGTGACGTAATCATGCGATCGAAATGAAAGTTTGAATAATGAACCTACACAATAATTTTCCTTTAATGGTAAATGACTCGATGGCCTATACATATAACAATCAAACATGGCGACTATCCGAAATATTTAGAAGGATCTTAATATCTACCAATCTATTTCAGCAATCAAACTGAATTTTTTAATGTTAATAGGGGCTATAAACATAAGTTCACCTATAGGACTTCAAATAACCCGGTGATCACAAATCCAACATGGCGGCGACGCGAAGTATAAATATTCACATGGACGTTTCTCGCAATTTAACCATCCGAGTGCAGTGACACTTGGCACAGTAAATTCTTATACAACTGTTAATCCACTGGCATCTAATTTTTTTCAATTGTTGCCATAACCACAAGATGGCAGCTGTGCGAAATCTTAAAATCTCGTTTTTACTTCTTGTGTCTTAATCATGCGATTGAAGTTTGAATACTACACGTACACAATAATCTTCATGTAACAGTACATAACTCTTAAAACCTACATATATAAAAATCCAACATGGCGACCATCCGCAATTATTAGTTATTTCTCAATATCTACGAATCTTTTAGAGCAATCAAACTGACATTTTGTATGTTGATTGAGGCAATTAGCCTAATTAGGATATTTGAAAATAGGCTGTATAGTTCTTCACGGAACTACTTGTTCATTATCATACAGTTTCTTCCACCAATCAGAGCTCAAGTAACAGTTGTTTGAACAATTAGATAATTAGATGCGCTGAGTTCCACGGCCTTCTAATTTAAATTTCATTGCCTGGCCTAGTGTCATAGTAGGATAATTGAGAAGGCCATGGTCAAATACAAGGCATTCTGGGTCTCATGCGCTCTGTTCAGTACATAAAACTGGCGAAATCTCAACAGATATTTATCAATATTTATGTTCGAACATAAAATAGTTATAATAATTATCGTCGAACATAAATAGTCGTATGCAACTCGCCTATAATGGTGATTAAGACACTCGTATGGAAATTATAAAACTCGCATACGCTCGTTTTATAAACATACTCGCGTCTTAATTATTGCCATTGTTGCATAATTTACTAATAATTAATTATCCAGTACCAGTTTCGGCCACGTTATGGCCATCTTCAGCTTTGTGTGGATCGGAACAAATTGGTTTCCTGAAATAGACGAAGACATGAGGCCGGCAGCCATGTAATAATACGATTCAATCGTGCTGTTCTAAAACAAATTAAAAAATATTATTAATTGTACTTTTTCATATAAATATGGAGTAATACTGTCCTTAATTTATAATCTAGGCTTACAGGATTGGGCCGCGTCAAATATCGGTGATTATTTCCCGACGTTTCGGCTGTCACTGCAGCAGCCTTAATCATGGGTAGGTACGAGTTGGTGTCCGTACTCAAACAAACGGTTATTGCCTCTCAGAGGTGCTTGCTTGCCCTGCATTGTCGTCACGCTGCTCCGTGATTGGTCTGCGCCCCTGGCAGTTACGCGCTAGGAGAACTTTCCAAATGTTGCTAAGCTTGAAACCATCTTCGCGATTGAAATTATTGGGATGCTCCACGACCTCTGATGCCTCTCTAAATAACCTGTTATGATATCCGGGAATTTTAGCAATAGTTTCGACCTTATCAAATTCGATGGCGTGTCTCGTGACGTCAGCATGTTGAGCTATTGCAGATGAGTAGTTTATCTGTTTCGTGTCTCGAATGTGCTCTGAAATCCTAATGGAAACGCGTCTTTTTGTTTGTACAATGTAAACCTGTCCACAGGAGAAAGACACTTTGTAAACTCTTGCGTCCTGGTTTGGCTTCTTTATGTCGGTTGATTTACGCACCACTTGCGTCAGCTTGTTTATTGGATGCATCACCGTTGTCACATTGTGACTGTCTATAAGTTTTGAATTTGTCTAATGAAACGAAAATTGCTAAGAAAACGAATATCAAACTTAAAAAGCTTATATATTAAATTCTGTTGTCATAAAAGTTTACTTATACTTCCTCTTCTGATGTTTAGTCCGACTGGGGAACACGTTAAATTGATTTTAGCTACATCTGGATCTATATTCTTGCCCAGTACTCCTCCACTCTATCACTCTGCATTCTCCTCATTTCTTCGTTCAATGGTGCTTGGATACGGGATGTAGGATGACTCTTAAAACCCGTGAAATTCTTCATTTCGCCTTTGTATGTTTCCCTGTTGATGATTTCGGCTTCAGATGTTGCTATTTTTTCTAGATCCTTCTGCGGTTTTCCTGGTCGCAAAGAAGTTTATTATCTGGTTGGTTAATCTACCTGGGTCCATTCTTTATAACAGGTGAGTCAGCCACCCCTTATAATATTGCATTTATGCAGTCCAACTAACGTGCATTATCAGGAAAGTTGATATTTCTCTGCTGGCATCCCGTATGTTGCTATAGGGTTTCATCTGTGAAGGCTTGGTACCATGATTATGTGAATTGGAATGGTTAGGTATACTTGTAGAGTCCATGGACTGAAGATTGATGTAAGTTGATCATCAAGGCCTGAGGTAATTAAATTATGTTATCCTGCGTAATTAAATCTATTGTTGAATTAAGACTGGGCGAAGTACGGCAGAGGAGTGTCAAGGCTCACTCCTATTATCTGTGTAATTACAAAAACCTGTATAAGTTAATATTGTAGCGTAATAGTTATCATTGTAGCCTCCGTGGCTTAGGCGGCAGTGCACCAGCCTCTCACCGATGGGTCCGTGGTTAAAATCCCGGTCACTACATGTGAGATTTGAGCTGGGCAAAGTGAAGGCAGACAGGTTTTTCTCCTGGTACTCCAGTTTTCCCCGACACAATTTCATTCCAGCATCATTTCATATGTCATTCCATTAATCATTGCCCCAGGGGAGTGCGACAGGCTTCGTCAGGCGGCACAGTGCATATCCTCGCCGCTAGATGGGGGCTTCATTCATTCCATTCCCTGACCCAATCGGTTGACTGGAAGAAGGCTGTGGATTTTCATCTTCAATAAATTTAATTCATATTAATTAAGTAGTCGCCTCCGTAGCGTAGCGGTCAGCATGGTTAGCTGCCGCCCCGGAGGTCCTGGGTTCGATTCCCGGCTCTGCCACGAAATTTGAAAAGTGGTATGAGGACTGGAACGGGGTCTACTCAGCCTCGGGTGGTCCAAATGAGTAGAGGGGGTTCGATTCCCACCTCAGCCATCCTCGAAGTGGTTTTCCGTGGATTCCCACTTCGTCTTCGGGCAAATGCCAGGATGGTACTGTCACCGTAAATCCGGATAGTAGGCTGTCAGATATCCGCCCCCTCAATCGGATTGCCAATAATCAAACGCACCGGCACAGCTACATCAATGAAAATGGCACTGACAGATACTACCGAGATTAGAGCACAGCAGTTAACAAGAAATTATTGTGGAACACACCAAAATATACGGGGGTTCATACTAACCTTTACTTACCTCTTCAAATTAATCTCGGGAATGGGTTGCCAACTGGATCACTTAAAGTATGCTCACACAATAACCTCCACCATGATATTTAAAATGAACCAAGACGAAGACAAGAAACTTTAAACTGTACAATAATTTATTTCACATAAAGGGAATGACTTTAACAAAAACTCAACAAAATACACGTGGCAATCAGAAGCCATTGTCAATATAATCATGTCCTCCTGTAGGACTGGTAGACGTTACATACAAAATTTTATCTTTCACTTGCTTATAAAGAACGTAATAATAGTAATACACTTGGAATGGATGAGGGAATTGGGGCGAGACATGTAGCAATTGTTTTCCTCTTTCATTAACATCACACTTTATTTATAACTGCAGGCCTGTTATGTAATTGACCTTGGCCTCTAACATACAGTTGTCAGGCCAGCTGCAATCCACCCTTCAACAAGTCGGATGCCCAAGTCGTCAAACGGGCCCACCTGTCCGTACAGTGCTAGCATATGCTCGTAACTTCAGAGCTTAGCTCCCTTTCAAATACTTTAAATGTCCTCAACTCAACTCAAATATTAACACGCAAATCTTTTAAATGCTTCATTCACATGTTACTGGATTACTCTAATAATCCCAAAACTTGTTTAATTACATAATCCATATGTATAATTAGCGTTCTTTAGAGTATATTAACAAAACTCTTAATGTTTATAACAAATGCTCATTAATTGTTTATAACAATTACAAATTGTTTATAATATTGTCAAATGACAATTGAAAAATCTATACACGCCTCTCTTAATTCCTTTCATTTCCAATTATTATTAAAGATAATTACATAATTTATTTACAATATTTATATTTATTTATTTTAGAAATACATTAATCCACACGTTTATCCGGTTGATAATTACTCAAATCAGGTTAACATAATCGACCAATGAAGGTTAGTTATATTTAAGTGTTATAAATCCAGGTTTAATAAGTTTTAATAATTATTATTATTATTAGTGACGGTAACCTCCATTCAAAATCGTTATCTCAAATTATTTAACACTCTTGTTAATTTTAACAGTAATTTCACATGATTAATTTTCAAAGGACCTGGACAATAAACTCAGCGGAAAAATACTTCGCTTCAAATGCACAAATTGCATAAAATAGGCCCAGAATTCATCATATATTTCAATATATATGGCATAAAAATCTTCCATAATCCATACACAAAACCTCCACTTATAATCTCTTCAACATCATTAATATTACTGTGGGAACCTCCTTCAATTATTCAAGGGCATTATTCATCAGCGACTTTTACATGTCCACTGAACTAACGATTATACATCCATAGTTCCACTTCAAAAATTCTTATATTCATTAATTGTTTCAAAACTGTTATTTTATTTAACCTTCGTGGGTTTCATTCATGAATCGATATGAAGTAAAAATTTGCCAATCACAAAAATAAATTTAATAGCAAATACGATTATACACGCCTTTCTGGTCTATCAAAATTGAGATTAATATCTCCTAAGTAATATAGTATAAAAATACTATCTTCAAACAAAGTTCATCTAAACCACAAAATAGTCGAATAGAATACAATTAGACTGTGGAATGCAAACATTATTGTTCCTATCTAGTATTGAGAAAAATTCCTATCAAATGTTCATTACTATAGTGTATTCAATAAATCGTAATCAATGTTCATATTTCATAAAATTGTCTATAATGCAATGGTAATGACGATAACTGACGATAAATGTCTATGTTGCAATCATGTTCATAAAACGACTAGTATTTCCAAGATCGTCGATACAGAAATAGATTTTAACGCTCTAAAATCTTTTAATTATTCTTCTTTCTTGAGGATGACAGAAAATTGGTCAAAGTAATTTACTGAAAAGAATTACTTTAATAAAATGACACGCTGTCTGAATTCAAATCTGCCATAGAAAATCATTAACTTTACAGTCAAATCGTGACTACAAAAATAAGAAAATTACTGAAAGAATATATTATCAGTCTCAACTGATCCAAAATTATTTAAATCTGCCAATGACATAACAATGTCTTAATAAATCGTAGAAAAAGGCATAAATCATCGAAGTGTACTGAGTACAGAAATCTCAAACAAGAAAATGGGGCAAAATATATATATATAGGACAAAAATATGGGAAAAATGGTTGCTCAGATATCGCTAAATGACTCAAATAAAACAAGAAACGTTCACGACTAACTTATCTGTTGATTGAAGTTCCAGAGGAAAATCTTCCAAAGAGATGTGCTCCGTCCTCGAACCTGGAATCAGCGCCCTCGGAGAATCGAACTGCTTCCTCCTCCGGAAATTGCACTGCTCCTTGTATACGATAGACATCCTTCTGGCAAAACTCTTCTGTGTGAGCCGGGTCCACCCTGGCCTCTCTTGATAGTTCCTGAAGTTCTGGTAGTAATTCGCCATGAAGTTTATTGCAGTTATTTCCGTAGAAATATTCATATTTGTGGAGTATGAATATGTTTCCACTGCCATTTGAAATAATTCAGCGTTGGACAACGATGCATGAGTGTAGTTGGATGTTCACTACATGCTCGCTTTTGTAGAAAGACGATTAGCGAAGTTCCATGCTGTTAATTCACTCCATCGATATATGTCCCAATTGCATTAAAGTCTTTAGTCTTCCATCTCCACTTCCGTTATAATAGTTGAAAGAATTGCCATATTATATTGTTCCATGTTAGAATGCAGCGTTATATTATCAAAAACAATATGCAGTAGCACGGTTGCAATGCCAGTGTCAGCCGTAGCGTACAATGTGATATATTTTAAAAGTGCTTCTCAGATGGCGAGAAAATCACTTTTGTCTGCCGTGTTAAAATGCCTATATCTTTCGAATTATATTCTTGAAAATGTTCAACCTTTCTACACACTTTGATATAGTACTGCACAATCGAATTAGCTTAAAGGCATTAGTCAACTCTTGATATGTTAACTTGTAGACTTGAAAATGAGTGCGTTTCAACTTCGCCTAGTTTCCAAACACCGTAAAATGGAACTGCGACGCGCTCGAAGCTCGTTCGATGCGGTTGGCTTTACCACACGCTAAAGACGACTTGTTTCACTTTATCACTCGAAAACGACTATAACATCAGCAATATATCTCCGGTATCAGACACATGAGATATGAGAGCTCCTCTCTGCTGTGCAAGACCTTTTATCAACTTCTTAAGGGGCGTATCCATCCCTTCCATAGCTTGTTTCTCCGTCATCGCTCGAAGTTCTAACTTTGGCAATACTTGACGGATTTTCAAATTTCAAAAACTCAAAAATAATTTCTTCAAAATTACAAATCAATGCCATAACTGAAAATAGTTTTCCACAATTCTGCATGCCAAAAGTAACTAAAATATGATAGTTTCAGTAATCTCCGTCTCCCTCCTAACTATCGTTCATTGGTTTGAGTCTCTCCTCCAATCGCGTAACTTCTTCCTCAGCACAATTCCTCGTTTCCATGCGACTGCGTCGTAAATCTCAGATCTTTCTCGAACAAACTCATGACGTCACCAAGAATCTCAGCTCAAACAGCCTACTTGCATAAAGTCTGAGTCATCCGTGCCTACGTCATGAGTATCCACGTCACAACTATGACAGCCATAACTTTCTTCATATTTTCCAATACAGCCACCGTGGTCTCAATATAATTCAAATTACGGGGGAATTCTCCCTTCACCACGTTTTAAAAACAGTTGCAAATTGTTTTTAAACTCTGTGTTATAAATATCTCAATTCACTTGAACACGAAATTGAATTATCATTGGCTTACTCTTGTATGATATTTCCTCTATGTTCCTTAATCATAAGTCTCTTCTACTCTGGGTTTGTGTGTGGCTAATGTATTTTCTCCTCTCTACTTTCTCTTCTGTCCAGTATTTCTATTTTCCAAGTTCTGCTGACTTGTAGAAGGACCAGGATCGATCACTACATCCTGTCTTTTCTTTTGGTTTTTCAGCTTCCTTCTCCCGTAATTCCTTAAGATACTGCTGACTTTCTTTCTCTCTTTCCTGATATTTGTCGGGTGTCATAACCTGACCTTGAGAATTCTGATTTTGATTCTGGTAGTTTCTATTGTAATTCCTATTGTAGCCCTGGTTATTGTAGTATCTACCTCTTCCGTTGTTGTAGTTTCCTCTATTATTATTCCAGCCTCTTCTTTGCTGATATGGACGGTAACCTTGCGATCTGTGGTTGCGAAAGTGATTATTCCTGTGAGGACCTACATTTTCAGTTTTTTCTTCATCAGGCTTGTCAGTTTGCTGAACTTGATCCATATAGACAGTATTGATGTCTTTGAATTCGTGCCTCTGACCTTTTTGTACCACATTTGGCATTGGACTCGTGTAGTCAAGCCTTCTTAATAATTCGTCCATACTGGTCAAATCCCTGATGTTTGACGATATGATGAATCTTCTCACCTCCACAGGCAGCATACGAGAAATCGCATCTATCAACTGTTCTGTTGACAATGGGGGTTGCAAAAATCTCAAGCGTGATAATTGGCTCGTGAAGAAATCAGCGTACCGTGTTGGAAGAGTACCTGAATACTTCCTTGAGTATACCTCAGCTCTTAGTGAATTCTGTGCTTCGATGGACCAGAATCGTTTTATCAGTGCCTCTGCAAATTCGTCAAAATTACTGAACGTATAGCGAAATGCTCTGAACCATTCAAGGGGTCCTCCAGCTAGAAATCTCTCCACTATCCTCATCTCTCTTTCTCTGGGAATGTGAGCTTCAATGAAATAGTCTTTCAGGTTCCGTATATATTCTATCGGTGTTAGACTATCAGTATTGCTAAATTTTTGAGGTTTGTCCTCGAAGTTCCGGATGACTGTCAAATTTCTCGGATATGAATCCATGTAATTCTTCCCACTATCACGATATCTCCATTCAGGTTCAATATTCCTATCCTCATCTTCTTCTCGGAATCTGGATATACGTTCCTCAGGACTAATATCTCTTTCTTCTGTAGCGAGGTTACATCGTCTGACGTAATTCCTATCATCTTCACCAGTCAAGCCTTCTGGATCCTTATCCGTGATTTCCGTGATGACTTTCCTGATTAACTGTTCTTTATAGGTTTCCATCATGCTGGCTTCTCCTAGTTTCAAATTCTGAAGTTTGCTCGTAGTTTCATTAACATCAGAGACAATCTTATGCATTTGTTCCTCTAACGTGGATTTTAATGCTTGCACGTCCTGACCTATTTGCGTTCTATCCTCTACCTGCTTTTCGGATAGCGAGTCCATCCTAATACTCAAATCTTTCCTAATTTGCACTACCTCATTATTAATGTCTACTTGTGTACTGGCAAGTTTTCTTTCAATTCGTTCCTGAATCTGAGTTACATGTTCCCCACTTGACCTATTCCACTCATCTTTCCACACCGTTACATTTGCAGTTAACATTTCCGCAATATCTACTTCGATATCTTCCTTAAGTAAACGATTATGATCTAATACTTGGGTTCTCATGACCTCTACATCATACTTTAAACCTGCTAAAGAAGCTGTTGTCCTAACAGACTCGTCAACTAACCTAGTTGTTAATGCACTAATGTTACGAGTACAAAGTGTTTTTGAAGTTTCAATTTCTTCTCTAACTTTATTAACATCAGTTTGAACTTTAGCAATGTCTACAAAAACAGTGTTAACTTCTACTTGTATCTTAGTTATATCGCTTTGCATCTCATTTACATCGGAATGAATGTTATTAATATCTACTTGAACATTTGACACATCGGTTCGAACATTATGAATCTCTCTTTGAACCTCTTCTACTTTATCTTGTACAGTAGCAACATCGTTCCTAACAACAATTACCTCAGCTCTAGCACATGAAATATCACCCCGGACATTAGCAACATCAAGATTCAACATGGTAAGATCTTTCTGTACCTTAGAAACATCAGTCTTAACATCAGAAACATCTTTATGCACATTGGACAAATCTTTATGGACATTGGACACGTCTGTGCGCATGTCAGTTACAGCATTTTCGATTCCCTGGGTACTGATCTGTAAACGCGACATATCATTTTCTAAGTTTGCAGAACTGGTCTGAAGAACTTTCAGATTTTCATCCAGCATCTGCTTTACACTTTCATTCATGCTAGCTTTCAAACTAGCAGACATATTACTAGCATTCTCCTCCATTCTAATAGACATATTACTAGAATTCTCCTCCATCATCTGCTTCATACTGTTATTCATGCTAGCTTTCAACTCCTCTAACATCATCCTCATACTCTCATCTGCCAATTCAATATTATTCAAAAATAAACTGCTTTAGGGACATACATCAAACAGAGCAAAATAACAACATCTGAGCAACATTTTTCACCATATATAAGTTTGAGCAATTTTCTGTCTTAAATCTAACTTATAATTACCTTATAATTAACCTTCGTAGACATTTCATGTTGAAATAAACTCAAGCACATGTTCAAATTTCTTTGGTTCATTTTAAAATATCCTAACACAAATAATTTACATTTACAATCCAAATAATTTAATTTTATCTTTAATATGATGAAACATGTCACAAGCCGGTCAAATAAAATAAGATTTCAGATCATAGGCGATTTTTCTAAGTTTCCAGTCTATTTAACCTCTCTCAAGTTGTATAAGATCTGATCTTTTCTGAGTGTAATTTTCCTAATACAACACAACATTTAATCCCTATATAATCACACTCTCAAATTCTACAATTGGCCAAGACATCTAACAAAGAATCAACCTCTTTATTTGAGTCTTCACAATCCCATTGACATCGATAACTTGGTAATCCAATGTTATTCGAACACTCCACAAAATTGCGGTGCCAATTTTACTGCAATAACTTGGTAATCCAATGTTTTGCTGAACGTGCCAATCGAGCTGATCGAGCTGATCGTGCTCCACGAAATTGCGGCGCCAATCCTACTGGCGTTCAACCTGGTAATCCAGTTTTGTCGAACATGCCCCACGTTATAGGGTCGCCAATCCTACTGTCCCCGTAAATCCGGATAGTGGGCTGTCAGATATCCGCCCCCTCAATCGGATTGCCAATAATCAAACGCACCGGCACAGCTACATCAATGAAAATGGCACTGACAGATACTACCGAGATTAGGGCACAGCAGTTAACAAGAAATTATTGTGGAACACACCAAAATATACGGGGGTTCATACTTACCTTTACTTACCTCTTCAAATTAATCTCGGGAATGGGTTGCCAACTGGATCACTTAAAGTATGCCCACACAATAACCTCCACCATGATATTTAAAATGAACCAAGACGAAGACAAGAAACTTTAAACTGTACAATAATTTATTTCACATAAAGGGAATGACTTTAACAAAAACTCAACAAAATACACGTGGCAATCAGAAGCCATTGTCAATATAATCATGTCCTCCTGTAGGACTGGTAGACGTTACATACAAAATTTTATCTTTCACTTGCTTATAAAGAACGTAATAATAGTAATACACTTGGAATGGATGAGGGAATTGGGACAAGACACGTAGCAATTATTTTCCTCTTTCATTAACATCACACTTTATTTATAACTGCAGGCCTGTTATGTAATTGACCTTGGCCTCTAACATACAGTTGTCAGGCCAGCTGCAATCCACCCTCCAACAAGTCGGATGCCCACGTCGTCAAACGGGCCCACCTGTCCGTACAGTGCTAGCATATGCTCGTAACTTCAGAGCTTAGCTCCCTTTCAAACACTTTAAATGTCCTCAACTCAACTCAAATATTAACACGCAAATCTTTTAAATGCTTCATTCACATGTTACTGGATTACTCTAATAATCCCAAAACTTGTTTAATTACATAATCCATATGTATAATTAGCGTTCTTTAGAGTATATTAACAAACCTCTTAATGTTTAAAACAAATGCTCATTAATTGTTTATAACAATTACAAATTGTTTATAATATTGTCAAATGACAATTGCAAAATCTATACACGCCTCTCTTAATTCCTTTCATTTCCAATTATTATTAAAGATAATTACATAATTTATTTACAATATTTATATTTATTTATTTTAGAAATACATTAATCCACACGTTTATCCGGTTGATAATTACTCAAATCAGGTTAACATAATCGACCAATGAAGGTTAGTTATATTTAAGTGTTATAAATCCAGGTTTAATAAGTTTTAATAATTATTATTATTATTAGTGACGGTAACCTCCATTCAAAATCGTTATCTCAAATTATTTAACACTCTTGTTAATTTTAACAGTAATTTCACATGATTAATTTTCAAAGGACCTGGACAATAAACTCAGCGGAAAAATACTTCGCTTCAAATGCACAAATTGCATAAAATAGGCCCAGAATTCATCATATATTTCAATATATATGGCATAAAAATCTTCCATAATCCATACACAAAACCTCCACTTATAATCTCTTCAACATCATTAATATTACTGTGGGAACCTCCTTCAATTATTCAAGGGCATTATTCATCAGCGACTTTTACATGTCCACTGAACTAACGATTATACATCCATAGTTCCACTTCAAAAATTCTTATATTCATTAATTGTTTCAAAACTGTTATTTTATTTAACCTTCGTGGGTTTCATTCATGAATCGATATGAAGTAAAAATTTGCCAATCACAAAAATAAATTTAATAGCAAATACGATTATACACGCCTTTCTGGTCTATCAAAATTGAGATTAATATCTCCTAAGTAATATAGTATAAAAATACTATCTTCAAACAAAGTTCATCTAAACTGCAAAATAGTCGAATAGAATACAATTAGACTGTGGAATGCAAACATTATTGTTCCAATCTAGTATTGAGAAAAATTCCTATCAAATGTTCATTACTATAGTGTATTCAATAAATCGTAATCAATGTTCATATTTCATAAAATTGTCTATAATGCAATGGTAATGACGATAACTGACGATAAATGTCTATGTTGCAATCATGTTCATAAAACGACTAGTATTTCCAAGATCGTCGATACAGAAATAGATTTTAACGCTCTAAAATCTTTTAATTATTCTTCTTTCTTGAGGATGACAGAAAATTGGTCAAAGTAATTTACTGAAAAGAATTACTTTAATAAAATGACACGCTGTCTGAATTCAAATCTGCCATAGAAAATCATTAACTTTACAGTCAAATCGTGACTACAAAAATAAGAAAATTACTGAAAGAATATATTATCAGTCTCAACTGATCCAAAATTATTTAAATCTGCCAATGACATAACAATGTCTTAATAAATCGTAGAAAAAGGCATAAATCATCGAAGTGTACTGAGTACAGAAATCTCAAACAAGAAAATGGGGCAAAATATATATATATATAGGACAAAAATATGGGAAAAATGGTTGCTCAGATATCGCTAAATGACTCAAATAAAACAAGAAACGTTCACGACTAACTTATCTGTTGATTGAAGTTCCAGAGGAAAATCTTCCAAAGAAGACTGGTGATGGTTCCATTTCACCAAAAAGATGTGCTCCGTCCTCGAACCTGGAATCAGCGCCCTCGGAGAATCGAACTGCTTCCTCCTCCGGAAATTGCACTGCTCCTTGTATACGATAGACATCCTTCTGGCAAAACTCTTCTGTGTGAGCCGGGTCCACCCTGGCCTCTCTTGATAGTTCCTGAAGTTCTGGTAGTAATTCGCCATGAAGTTTATTGCAGTTATTTCCGTAGAAATATTCATATTTGTGGAGTATGAATATGTTTCCACTGCCATTTGAAATAATTCAGCGTTGGACAACGATGCATGAGTGTAGTTGGATGTTCACTACATGCTCGCTTTTGTAGAAAGACGATTAGCGAAGTTCCATGCTGTTAATTCACTCCATCGATATATGTCCCAATTGCATTAAAGTCTTTAGTCTTCCATCTCCACTTCCGTTATAATAGTTGAAAGAATTGCCATATTATATTGTTCCATGTTAGAATGCAGCGTTATATTATCAAAAACAATATGCAGTAGCACGGTTGCAATGCCAGTGTCAGCTGTAGCGTACAATGTGATATATTTTAAAAGTGCTTCTCAGATGGCGAGAAAATCACTTTTGTCTGCCGTGTTAAAATGCCTATATCTTTCGAATTATATTCTTGAAAATGTTCAACCTTTCTACACACTTTGATATAGTACTGCACAATCGAATTAGCTTAAAGGCATTAGTCAACTCTTGATATGTTAACTTGTAGACTTGAAAATGAGTGCGTTTCAACTTCGCCTTGTTTCCAAACACCGTAAAATGGAACTGCGGCGCGCTCGAAGCTCGTTCGATGCGGTTGGCTTTACCACACGCTAAAGACGACTTGTTTCACTTTATCACTCGAAAACGACTATAACATCAGCAATATATCTCCGGTATCAGACACATGAGATATGAGAGCTCCTCTCTGCTGTGCAAGACCTTTTATCAACTTCTTAAGGGGCGTATCCATCCCTTCCATAGCTTGTTTCTCCGTCATCGCTCGAAGTTCTAACTTTGGCAATACTTGACGGATTTTCAAATTTCAAAAACTCAAAAATAATTTCTTCAAAATTACAAATCAATGCCATAACTGAAAATAGTTTTCCACAATTCTGCATGCCAAAAGTAACTAAAATATGATAGTTTCAGTAATCTCCGTCTCCCTCCTAACTATCGTTCATTGGTTTGAGTCTCTCCTCCAATCGCGTAACTTCTTCCTCAGCACAATTCCTCGTTTCCATGCGACTGCGTCGTAAATCTCAGATCTTTCTCGAACAAACTCATGACGTCACCAAGAATCTCAGCTCAAACAGCCTACTTGCATAAAGTCTGTGTCATCCGTGCCTACGTCATGAGTATCCACGTCACAACTATGACAGCCATAACTTTCTTCATATTTTCCAATACAGCCACCGTGGTCTCAATATAATTCAAATTACGGGGGCAGTACCTACTATAAGGCCACGGACGCCTCCTTCCCTCTTCCTAGCCGATCCATCCCAATCGTCTATCCCTTCCCATCCCTCATGAGGCCCCTGTTCGCTTTGCAGGTGAGGCCGCCTGTGCGAAGTGCTGATCACACCTCCCCAGTTGTATCCAACCCGACCAGATGTTCCTAGCTCCAGGACACTGCCCATAGAGGCGGTAGTGGTGAGATCCCTCGCTGAGTCCGTGGGAACCACCAACCTAGTTGGTAAATTGACTAAATAAAAAAAAAGTAGCTTAAAGCAGTTTTGTATATATTTCTTTCTTACTTAGTATTTTGACTAATTAGGTTAATATAAGACTATGTATAAAAGAAACATACATATTAGTGGTAGTTAGTTACTGTTAAACGGTCTTTTAGTCCTCATTGAAATGAACTTAAGATAAATAAATTATAATGTCTGAATTATAACAAATCTTTTAAATGTTATGATGCGAAGGGCAGATGATCTCGCTGTTCTGTCCCTTAAAAAAATTACGTGCCTTGAAGTAGTCGCATAATATTATGATGTGTAACATGTGACATGTTATCCCTTGTTAACAGTGAACTCTGTTGGTCATTGAAATAGCTACTTGTAAACCTCCAGTGCCGGTTTCCAGCAAATATGATATAATGAATATTTTCACACCAAAGAACGACAAATTAAAGATGATTTATTGTAGGAATATCTTCAAAGGGGCCTCCATACCTTGAAGTAATTTTGTATGCGATATAGATTCCACATAGCCGACAGTACCTCGAGTGCTTAAATTAAATAAGAATACAGCTAAAGTATGAAGATTCAATAAATCATACTTGTTTTCAGCAAATATGATTTAATGAATGAGTTCACACCAAAGAACGAGAATTTGAAGATGATTTATTGTAGAAATGGGGTCTCCAATCGTTGAAGTAAACCGTATGCGATATACATTCCACATAGCCACAATGCCGATAGTACATCGTGGTACCAACCTCCGCCACCGCGCGCTCTCATTGTTTCCGTCCCATCGATTTCCGATTCATTGTTTCCGTTTCATCTTTCAAAATCACACCCACAAAAATTATACAGATACTGAGTGGAAATATGTTACACATCAAAAAGTAACTATCATTTTACTCTAATCTGCTCCAATATAACAATAATACTTCCATCCAGAGATAACAATAATAATAATAATAATAATAATATCGTATGGCCTCGGGTGCCGGGTGCAAGCTTTGTAGTGTTTTAGATCCCTTATTTGGGGGTGGATCTAAAAGGGAGAGTTGCTGTACTAATTTATGAGGTGGTGCCTAAAGAAGGGTAGCTCCCCTTGACAGGGCAAGCTGACCAGTGTAGTGTGTTGTGGTGTGCTAGGAACTAGGGGGCGTTCCTATAAATAATGTGGTAGTGTTTGAGGGGATGGGACCCACTGCAAAGGGTCGCTGTACTAGTCGCTCAGTTGACTGCTTGTTATATAATCGACTCTGCTCGTATCAGCCGGGTGGCACGCGCTTCACTTGAGCACGCGAGCCGCTGTGAGGAATACAATGACGTCTGAGTTGGCGTTATTACTACGGTGTGTCACGTCTGACTGTGACGGGAGTAAGGAAGGGCGTTGGGATGTAAAGAGGCGTATAACAGTAATGCTAGTGTAGAGTGTGGACCAAGTGTTTTATTGGTCTGTGATATTCTTTGTGTGAGTCCCTTGTAGGGAATGAAATTATGTTTATAATGTGATACAAGTTGTGGGTTGCAGGTTACATAAATAGGAACTCTGAACACGATTGACTGACTCACCTCGGTTGACACCAGCGTAGCTTCGGCCGTCTTGATGGAGCACTGACAATGGAGAGAGAGTTTGACCTCATTAGGACGTCGTTTTATACCTTCTGACGCCCTCCTGTCAGCAATGTATTGGCCCAGTTAGTACTATGTCGCTGAGTGTAATGATTACGTAAGGCTTGAGCTGCTTTATGGAGTAGCAAGCTGTCCTTACAGTATTAATGGATGTTGCCCCGGCTTTCCAAGGGTTGCCATTTTAGGGGATTTAGCCAGATGTTGGGGGGATGGTCTCCAAGGGGTGCATACCCCTGGGATGCTGTACAAGAGTCTTCCTTCATTTGGTCGCGTCCTCGCGAACGGGAACGGAACTGGAAGTTGGGATGTTGACGTAGTGGTCCTGGAAAACCCTCTCGTATCTCCTGGTGGCGTCGTATCGAAGTGTGGGTGTGAGGTGAGCCCGTGTTCAGAGGGGAGGGTTATGGGATTTACATATATATATATACATTGACATTGTGAAAAAAAAAAAAAAAAAAAAAAATTGACATTTGCGGAAGATTTGATTAACATTGGGAAAAAATTGACATTTTGAGAAAAATTGAACATTACAATAAATTCGGTATGTAAAAAAAAATTGCCCTTGCATTTGCTGGCATATTGCTAGTTTAAAAAAAACATGGCCTCTGATGGTGACGTGTCATATATTTGTGCAGGGAGGAAAAACCCAGGGCCGAACGGATGATTGCTTCGCCCGCCCCATCTTAGGGAAAAAATGCTCCCTGCAATAAGAAAGGTAGAAGAAAATAGAAAAATGGGTGTTCCAGGGTATAATTTAAGGGAAATATTCAAAAGTATTTATTTGTGTGGGAAAAACGGAACACCCTGACAAATGGGGAAGTTAGAAGAAGGAAAAATGAAAGAAAACAAATCATACACATGCTGGACATTGGCATATTGGTGAACAAACAAAAATATATATAGTGTATAATTGTAGAAAGTTTATCCTGAAAAATTATAAATTACTATGACCTTATGTCTAGTGGAATAATGGTATACAGGTTATCCTGAAAAATTATAATTTACAATGACCTTATGTCTACTTAATCGCGCTAATCCCTTATAACTATAGTTTTCATGAGGTACCTCGCGTGCACGCTACCCGTCTGTACGTACTCTTGCCGTCTCACGGCTGATTCTGTACGGCCACTTCTTGGTACGGTATAGTGGTCGTACCGCTTGCCTGTATGCTTAATACCTAACCTGTGAAGCATCCTCTGTGGGTGAATGCTTTCACACTTGACAATGAGAGTCACTGCCACAAACCGGTTGCGCCCTCATTGTCGTACTCTGCGTCACATTTTGACGCTTTATGTGTTTTAATTGAGTTGATCTGCCAGTAAGCCTGGTACCCCACAGGCACCAGTCCTGCTGTGCAGATTCATTTTAGAGTGTGTATCTGAAAAAGAAAAATGTGGTGAGTGTTTGCGAGTGTGTCGGGATTAGTGCAAGTTGAAAAAAAATAAACAAAAAGTGTACACATCATGGCATGCTGTAGATAATATGCCACTGCTATGTGGCAGTGAAATTCCTGTCACCAGTTTTCTGTATCCGGTGACGATGCCTGTGAAAAAAAAATGGCGAGGTTTAGAAAAAAAACATATTAGTACCGGTTGAAGCTGGTCTTTTACTGAAAAAAAAACATGATTAATGTTACTTAGCTGCAAGGCCGGGCTTACCCTATACGGTGCCGTAATGCCGTAAATAATATATAGTTGGTCTTACCCCGGTAGCGGAATTGTGGTTACCGGGTGCCGATATATTCCACTTTGATTATTCCTATCTTAATCTAGTATTGTCGGGCTTACCTCGGTAACGGATTTATAGTCACCGAGTGCCGATATATTCTACGGTGATCTATATATATTAAAAAAATGCCTTAAATGTAGGTTTATGTTACCTTATGTCTTACCTTACTTATTTAACTTATTGATAAAATTACTTAACTGTAAAACTATTCTGTATTTACATGCCGAGTGGACCTTATTCTAAAGCCGAAATGTGCTGTGCTATTATTAGCAACAGCTGTCAGTAAATTTGCTTACATCTAAGTGACCTTAACATGGCACTATGACTTAAGTACTAAGATTTAGATGGAGGCTGGCCGCTTGATTTCTCTCGCGGGGGCGCCCTTGTAGTACATTGTCGGGACCGGAACCCAACAATGCCTCGTAGTCCCCTCCGTTTTAATACTATTGTCGACATCTATTCTAGGTCTTAATACTAGTACTAACCTATTCGCAGGCGCCTTACGGTGCCACTAAGCTAACCGTTTCGCCCGCTGTAACTTTCGTGTTCATAACCGTGTGCTGTTCCTATTTGACGTAGGTGAGCCGCCCACTTGGCTCCTGTGAGGGGCGCGCAATGCCCCTCTCTGAATGCCCTCTGGTTGCCCGTTGCGTCGCCATTTATGTGGGCATTGGACAGTGTGGTCCAATGGCATAATATTGTCTTCGCCTTAATCGGCCGTCGCAATCTGCTTTCGCAGTGATATTTGCCTCTATGGGCCGCCGTAGTATGCATTTTCGCATTGATATATAAAGTTGCCTCCATGGGCCGCCGTAGTATGCATTTTCGCATTGATATATAAAGTTGCCTCTATGGGCCGCCGTAGTGTGTTTTGCTCCAACGCACAGGAGTTTTGCTTCCCGCTATGGAAGCCGTGCCTACTTAAATTTAAACTGAACTAGAAGTCTAGTCATAATGGGGTCGTCTCTAGGGATAGCTCCCGAGGCCGGCGCGGAGTGAGCTATTCCTCCCGCCATTCTCAGAAAGTCTCCCTGCAGGTCTTGGCTTCGACGACCGTGGCACAAAGTGGGTTTAGCATCCCTTCCTCCCAGGGGCGGTTTATGCGCACCTAGGATTCCAGAGCTTGCCCGACCAGGCCGCGAATGCTTTGACCTTACGTAGTTCGTCTGTTTGGTCTAGTCGTCAGTTAAGTGAGGTCGCTGCGCTGTCGCGCCAACTGGGGAAGGGTCCACATCGCCTTCCCCATCTCTCAAAGTGTGGTTCTCCTGACCTTTGGCTTACACCGTTGTCAACCATCATACCGTATCAGATTCCTTTGTAAGAGAGAGAAAAAAAAAATGTGCCGTAACCTGTGTGAAAGGTTCAACCTCTGTGTAAAATGTAAAATATTTCCAGTGTAGCGGGGTTGCAGATCTTCTAAGTACATAGGCTACTTCTGGCCTACCATCGCTATGTCAGCTTCCCAGCAATAATGCCTTCTTTACCTTAATGGAGGTGTTAGTAGGGTCTGTAATGTCAGGTACCCTGTTATTAGGATTTGGGGGTAGTTATTTGTTGAGTGGGCTTAAAGCATGGTAGGAAGGGTTTTGCGCACCTTTGGGTTCCACGTTAGTGGTGGCCTAGAACCGGTGGTGGCACTGGGATGCTTCTATAGTGAGTGGAGTGGGGAGGTAATTCCCGGGATTGCAAAAATACGAAATTTCATGCAGGTTTGATATTAAAATCCCTGGTAATTGGATGGGATACTCATGCATGAGTCTGGATATGAAGTTTCTGCCTTCATGTACGGATAGGTGTAGGATGGGGCATAATACCATATGTTCCTTTCATGCGGGAGAGCTTAAGTACTAAAGCATGGTTAATATGTATCTATGGCCTCCTCCCTCATTTGGAGAGGCGCATTATGCTTCTTTTAATGTTTGCTGAGCCACCTCTAATACTCAGGCGGTGCAACGGGGCTCAAGGCGTAGCTTGCCTGCTCTTTAAACGCATGAAGTCCAACAACCCCAGTGTGTATTTTGTAATGTAGTGTAGCTGTTTATGGTCGTGTAGATGTGGTTGCGTTGTTTATGTTGGGCGTGAGAAGGTTATGGGAGGGGAGTAAGGTGGTACGCTGGTAGCCTGTTCTCCTGTCGTCCTCCCTTGGTCCATGTTGGCTTTCTATCCGCGCCTTGGGATAGTAGGGCTGCATGACCTAATCTGGTCGGCCATTTGCAGTGTAGATGTGGCCAGTGGTCGTAACGCGACTGGTCATGTGCTAGTCATCTGTAATGATTTATTTGGGGAATAGAATCGCGAAAAGAAGTTATTAAGGGGAGGTCCTGTTTCTTCAAAGTCCCTATGTTCGCTCCTAATTGGTGAGTGCGTGTGTGTGTGTGTGTGACTACGTTCCGCTACACCACGCGGACGGTTGGTCTGTTATGAGGCTAAGTCCTAATATGTATCACCTTTGTGGGCAGAAGGCGCCCGTGGCTTGCCAACGTGCCCTTGCGACCGTGCCCTATAGGCCCAAGATAAGTTTCGCTGTGTCACGTCTTGTCCATTGCCAAATGATTTTGCAGTGTGGAGAAAAAAAAATGTATGGCCTTATAATTGTTATGTATGTGTAATTTCACGGTCACGGGCTATACGCAATAGTGTCTCGTCACCGCAGTATTGCAGTGTGAATAGTCTGCAGTCAGCAATTGGTATGTGCAATTCTGCAAGTATGCAAGTGTGGTCATTGTTTTGGATTCCTAGCCTAATGTAGCAATTCGCCCTAGTTAGGTAATGACGTCGTGTGGCCATTGTTCTCTAAGACCTGTGTCTTGCGAAATTTTCCTACCTGTGTTCGTGAAATGTATTCCTCTATGCCTGGTGTAATTCGAAATTTTATGGCTGGCTTTTGGTGGGAGGAAATGTAGTATTCCCTGTTCATGCACTTGTCTGGGCCAATTTCAGTATGATTGGACGCCTGAATAGCTGTTCTCCTTTGCGTCTAAATTTTCACTGGAACTCAGACCCGTGACCTTATGTCATTCTCTGTGTTTTATGTTTGCGTTGTGTGACAGGGCTTGGGGCTTTCCCAGTGTGGTCGTTGCTTGTGTTCCGTGTACCAAAAATACCATTGGATAGTTAGTTTTTGGTACGCGTGTGGTGTGTGGTCATGGGTTCGAATCCGGTTGTCTGTAAAGACTTGGTGGAATCATTTCCGTGCCGCTTATAATATGGCACGTTTCCGTGGCTGTGTAATGCGCATATGAAAGCATGCATACGTGTGTAGAGTTTGTACGTTTTTGAATTCCCCTCGTAGTGTAATTTTGGAAGATATAGGGTCTCCAAATCGGGCGTGAATGATGTGTTGATTTCTGTCCAGTAGGCTTTGGCTCGCTTGTCTGCGTCGAGCAGCCTTGCTCATTGAGGAGTATGTTACAGCTGATACGACGGTGTTGAATTACGATGTTGTGTGCTTTCATTTGTTTCATGCTCTGCCCACGTCCTAGTTTTCTGCACGTGTGTGTGTGTGAACCTGATTGCTGCCTATAATGATTGCTAGCAGTGCCTCTCTCATTGTAGAGAAAAAAAAAACTTTGTGGTTTAATATGACCGTTGATTTGTAGCTCATGCGCCAGGGGATTTCCGTTTTACTTGGAATCCAACCCACAGGCCATGGCATTTCATTTCGGAAATCCCATATTCGTTGTACGCGAGTGTGTCTGGTCCGCTAGTCGCGTATTTGGTGACCAGATGCCAGAGGCGATTGTATTGTTTTTCGTTTATGACCCGCTGTTAGTGGGACTGTCCCAATTAGTCTTAGCGTTCTCATTATCCTTATTCTACGACTGGATATTTACTCAACCTTATATTCCTGGTATGCAGAAGGTTGCGGGTCTGGAGACCGCCTTTTACCCAGAGTAATTGTTTCCGGCGCCATGAAGGTTGTGTCTCCGGGACAGTTCTGGTGAGTGTTAGGATGGTATCCCGGTTCGGTCAGTGGGCTATTTCTTGGCTTTCTTCCCACGTGTTCCAACGGGACCGTTTCCTTTTCTTTTAGCAGTGTGCCCGCCTTTACGTGTAGGTGTGTGTGCTTTACGTGTGTGATATGCCTTCATCCGGCGGGCGTGAATAGTGTCCTTTATGAGTTTCCTCCCATGGCGCACGTTCACTATATAATTTAGGTCAGATACCTTCCTGCAGACTTTGAAGGGACCTGCCCATCGTGGTAGGAGGAATTCGGACACGTTTTTCTTACGGGCATGATTGGAGACCATGACCAATTGCCCGGGTGTGTATTCCACGGTCTTTCTATTCTGATCGTACCGCTCTTTTTGTTTTTTCTGGGCCTCGGCTATGTTTTTTCTAGCGTCCATGCGGGCTATCTGCAAATGCTCTAGCCGAGCCGCATTGTCTGTGTGGGCGTCCTGTGGGATACATATATTGTCTATGGGACTTCTGGGTGTGTATCCGTGCATTAGGAAGTGTGGAGAGTGTTTCGTAGCCGTAGATACAGAGGTATTATAACTAAAAGTAATGCTTTGCAGATATTCATCCCAGTCTGTTCCTGCGTCCTCTGTAAATTTAGCCAGCGCTATTCCAAGTATTTTGTTCATACTTACCGTGAGTCCGTTGGTTTGCGGGGAAAAACTCGTGGTAGTGTATGCCTTAATCCTGAGTATCTCCAGAAACTGTTGGAGCACTCTCGAGGTGAAAATAGTACCTCTGTCGGATAATAAGGTTTGGAATAGGCCATATCGTGTAATTATGTCAAATAAAAATTCGGCTATGCTGTTCGTGTCTGCTTTGGGAACAGCCTTTGTAATCATGTATCGTGTGAGATACTCGGTGGCCACCAGGATATATTTATTGCCTTTCTGACTTGTTGTAATGGGGCCTTTCACGTCTATTCCGACTCTGTGAAATAACTCTCCCACGGGAATTGGGTTGAGTAGTCCATGAGGCTTGCCAGGTCTTGTTTTGAATCGTTGGCAGGTGTGACATGTCTTGACAAAGGTATCTATGTCGGCCTTCATGTTTACCCAATAGTACTTGTCACGGATTCTAAGGTAAGTTTTATGCGTACCTAAGTGTGCCCCTGCTATTGGGCTATTATGGTGTCCGATCATGATATTTTCTCTCAATGATTCCGGAACCGCTATAGGTGCGCTATCGTGCATGGCTGTGGGCTTAAATTTCAGTACCCCGTCTTTGTCTAGGAAAAATCGCCTAGACAGCCGTGCTGTCTTGGAGTCCACTTTATCCAAGTCTTCTAGTGCCAATAGAATCTGTTTCAAGTGCGGATCACTTTCTTGCTCCTGTTTGATGTCAACCACCGTCAGGGCAAAGGTGGGCATATCGTCCCAGTCGTGGTCCTTACTGTCATCCGGGGGATCGGCTACTGGCAGCCTAGACAACCCATCTGCGTCTAGGTGTGTAGCGCCTTTCTTGTGTTTGACCACGAAATCATATTCATACAGGCGGAATATAAACCTGTTGAGGCGCGAATTTGGGTTTTTAAATTTGTCCCAAAAAAGCAAGCTCGCGTGGTCAGTCACTACCGTGAACTTGATACCATAGAGGTATACTCTAAAATAGTTCACTCCCCACGAAAATGCCAGCATTTCCCGCTCTGTGGCAGAGTATCTAGTCTCAACGGCCGTTAGCTTCCTGCTAGCGTAGGCGACGGGCCGTTTGCGCCCTTCGGCGTCTTCCTGCAATAGGGCTGCTCCCAACCCATACAGGCTGGCATCCACGTGTAAAAATGTGGGCCTATCACTATGGAAGTGTTGCAGCAATGGAGGTGAGGTCAATAGTTGCTTCAGTGTGTTGAAGGCATCTATGTGTTCCTGCGTGATGCTGAAGGGCGTTTTTTCACGTGTGAGTTCAGTTAGGGGATGGGCGATGTGTGCAAACCTATAGATATACTTGCGATAGTACGAAGCCAAGCCAATAAAACTGCGCAATTGTTTCAAATTTGTGGGCATTGGGATGCCCGTTATTGCGTCAGTCTTGGCTGGGTCGGGAATAATGCCCTCCCGGTTGACAATATGGCCCAATATGTTAATTTGCTGTCTGGCAAATTGACATTTCGCAGGTTTAAGCCTTAGTTTAGCTTCTCTGATCCTTGCGAAAGCCTCCTCCAAATGTACGATGTGTTCGTCAAAAGTGTTGGAGAAGACCGTTATGTCATCCACGTACACCAATACGGAACGCCATTTAAGCCCTGAAAATGTCTTATCCACTAGCTTTTGGAAGGTTTGGCTGGCGTTACGGAGACCCATCGGTAAACGGGTGTAGGTAAATAGTCCGTTCTCTGTAACGAACGCCAGCTTGTGCCTATCTGGTTCATAGACGGGGATTGAATAGAATCCGCTATAGCAATCCATCGAACTGAACCAGCTAGCTCCACCAAGGGCGTCCAAATAGGTGTCTGCCCTTGGTAGTGGATAACTATCATTTTCGACCAACTTATTGAGCCTCCTGTAGTCAGTACAAAATCGGTGCGATCCGTCCCTCTTTTTGGTCAGCAGAACTGGAGAGGAATAGTTAGAAAGAACTGGAACAATGACCCCTGCCTCGAGCATCTCTGAGATTTGGGCATCGATGGCATGTCTCTCCTTCTGGCTCACTCTGAAGGGAGGCTGGTGTACTGGTCGGTCACTAGTGAGTGTGACGTGGTGTTTAATGAGGTCTGTCACAGCGAGATCCTTCATTGAGTGGGCAAAAATATCTCTGTTGGTCTCCAGGAGCTCCGTGAGCCTTTTATTTTGCTCCGGAGTCAGGTCCTGCGTGTGGTTCTGGTTGGCCGCCTTATCAGTGTGTGTGTTTGTGTATTGGCTGATAGTGTGCAGTGTAGGGGCCTGATGCTCGTGGTTTTCTCGCTCCGCTCGAATCCCATCTCTGTTCCTGGTGTATACCATGGGATGTGTGGTGAGCCTCTGGTCGTGCTTTAAAAGCATCTGACCACTAGCGAAATTTATGCTAGCCTCATATCTAGCGAGAAAATCCATGCCTATTATGGCTGACGCAGAAAGGTGTTCGATAACGAACATGGGGTGCGTTGTGGCAAAATGGTCTATCCTAATATGTATGTTTGCCACTCCCCTGTTTTCTAACGTCTGAGCATTGGCCGCTACCAGCCGGATGTCCCCCGTGACACCTTGTATTTGCGCCTCGGCAATGTGTCGGCTATTAACACAACTTACGGCAGCCCCAGTATCGATTAGGGCCTGCACTCTGTGGCCATTTATGGTGGCGTGTATCGTGAGGGCCGATACCTGAAATCCACTGCCCTGCACCGATGTGTTGTGTAAGATGTACGTTGTTGTTGTTGTTGTTGCCGGAGTGACATTTGTGCTGGGAGGGCATGGATCTGTCCGTTTATCGTACCTAGCACGCTTCGCCTCTCGGCTTACTTCCTGTCCTGAGTACTTTGCCCAGGTCAGCAAAGTGCGTTTGCCAAGTACATTGCCAGCTCCTTTAACCGGTCTTGCTGTGAGACTAGGAGTCTGCTGGCGAACGTTTAGTGTATTAATTGTTCCCAGCCTTTGTGTAGTTGTGTTGTTGTTGGTTTCTTCCTCTCGGGAAGGTGTGTCTGCAAATGTGACCCTGAGCTTGCCTTTGTTAACTCGACTTTTGTTCCAGGCGGTCGCGAGTTCGACTCCTGTTGCTGGCTTCCCCATGCCGAGCGAGCTCGCGTCACGCGCCTGTGTATGGTCAATTCCCCCCCTGTGGTGTGGTGAAGGGGGTGGGGTTTTCTGTTTGGAGGGTGTGGGCGTGTTCTCGGGCTGTTGGCTTCTAATTGTGAGGGGTGTGTAATGTCCCGCCTTAGGGTTTCCTGTGAAAAGTATGTGTAGGTCCCTATTGAATCCCGCAGTTGAGAATAGCGGAGGCGAGTGCACATCCGTATATACATGGATATTGGCTTTGAGCACTTTGCCGAGAGCGGTTACCTCTACGGCACTGCCATAGGTGCCGTCCTTGCCCATGTGTTTTTGGTAATCCGCCCCGGTCTGGAATGGGTTTTCCCGCTCGTCCGACACAAAGTCCCGGTACTCTTTCCAGTTGGCCAGGATATGTTTGACCGTCTTCTGTCTGTAGTCCCCATGATAATCCTCGGTATTCCGGATTAGAAAGCTCATGGCCCTAAACAGACAGTTGCCGTCTCCTTGCACGGGGTGTGTTTGGAAACGGTCCGGGGGCGGATCGTCAGCCTTAGTTTTAGCTGGCTGCTTCTTCCCCTTATTCTTACGAGTTTTCTTGGGGGAAGGGCCTTTCTTGTGTTGTGTTGGGGGAGGAACCTCAGCTGCTTCATCAGCTAGCCGAACCTCCCCGTCTAGGCGTTTTTTGAAAATGTGGGTGTACGCCTGCCTGTAATGTATGTGCGCCCCCCCTCGGGGTGGCTGCGCCAACTCCCTGCTTGCGGTGTGTGTTTAGGCGTAGGGAGTATTGCCCCCCTGTCTGTCCTGTGGGGTGTTTCATCCCTGAACTCCCTCGGGTATTCGTCTGGGAGGGGGTAGTGTTCTGGGCCCTTCGTGTGTTTGTCCATGTTGTCCCTTCCTCTAGTGGGTTTTCTTCCTTGTCGGTTATTGCCCTGTTGTCCGTTATTCTGTCTCCGCCAGGGTGGGGTGTATGTCTGCTGCTGCTGGGGCGGGTGTTCCCGTCGGTTCCCCTTTTCCCTATATTGGTCAGCTGCATACCCCTGTCTGGTCGAGGGTGGGTTTTCTCGCTGTTCCCAATTTCCCTTGTACTGCGGGGCTGCATAACCTTGGCTGCGTGGGGGCGGGTTCTCCCGATATTCCCCATTTCCCCTGTACTGCGGGGCAGCATAGCCTTGGCTGCGTGGGGGCGGGTTCTCCCGATATTCCCCATTTCCCCTGTACTGCGGGGCAGCATAGCCTTGGCTGCGTGGGGGCGGGTTTTCCCGATATTCCCCATTTCCCCTGTACTGTGGGGCAGCGTAGGACTGTCTATGTGGTGACGGGCTGTTTCGTCGGGGGATATCGTGGTCGTACTCCTCAGGGTAGTACTCCCGTGTGTACGGAGATGGTGACCGCCTTGAGGGGTATGTCGGCTCTGTGTCCGTGTATGCTATCGGTGAGTACCGAGGAGGGTAGTGTGGCCTATCCTGTGGGGGAGGTGTTGTTGGCCGCTGTGGAGGGTAGTAACTTTCTTCCCTCCCGTAGCGTCTCCTCTCTGTGTACCCCCTGTCCCTCTCAGTATGATAGTGTTCTCGTGTGTCTGCTTGCTCATCCCTTGGCGGTCTCCCGCCCGCTTGGATGGCAGCTATGGTCAGTTTCTCCATCCTGTCCACTAATTCGTCTATTTTGTCATTAGTGTCGTCTTTCCGGGTTTTGAAGTGCAGATCCACGGCTTTTTCCGTAGCCTTTTCCGTGATCTTTCTCCCCTCCTCTATGGTCTTTATGTTATTCAACATATGTTGGACCGTGAGGTTGTTCATGATGCATAGCTTTTCTACTATGGCTGGTCTGAGGCCCTGCATCAACAGCTTGACTTTCTGTTTATTTGTCATTGCTGCATTGTACTTTTCGCACATTATCAATTTAACATTGATGTATGCCTGGGCGCTCTCTTTGGGTCCCTGTGACCTCTGTCTAATCTGGTCATAGAGATCGTCATCGTCTGGTATAAGCTGGAACTCATCCTTCAACATTACCGCGGTTTCCTCCCATGTGGCAGCCTCTAGTGCGTCCTCATGGAGCTCATACCACGTCATGGCCGCCTTTGTGAGGTAGGCAGGAAGGAGCCGTTTTCTAACTTCCTCGCTCCAACCATTGATCCGGGCCGTTCTATTGAAGGCCTTGAGGTATTCCTCGGGATCCTGGCCTTCCCCCGTGAACTTTGTGGGGTGGATCATGGGGTACTCAGTGTGTCTATTCATGTCGTTCTCGGCTGTGTCCCGTTGACTGTGTGTCGAGGTGTTTGGGCTGTTTGGAGGGGAATTAGCCTCGCTTCCCGTGTAGGACACCTGTGTTACGTTACCAGGTGGCTCGTCACCTGATATGCTTGTGCTGATGGCCGGTGTGTTGTCGTACTGTGTGGATTCGACTATGTGTACGGTTCTGTCTAAATCCTGTTTTACTGTCTCCAAAATAGTGTGGATGTCCAGAACTGCTTCTGTCGTGTGACTATTGGCTTTAATAGTGTCTGTTTCTAATAGCTCTGAAATGCGCTCGAGCAGGTTATTGGCTTTCTGCTCTGTGATCTGCAGTTGCTGTAACAATAGGGGATGGAGTGTTGGCAGGCAATCTACCTCACTATCGCTGGATACCGGCGACTCGTGTGTGTATTCACTGGCCTGGGACCGTGTAAAATGTATAACTTGTGCTGCAGCGGCAGGGTGTTGAGCACGGATCTGTGCTGTTTGGAATTCAAGGTCCCTGAGAAGTTGTACTGCAGTCTGGTCAGTTATTAAGTCACCGTTCTTAATCTTTAGCTTCGGCAGGAGTGGGGTCGTACTAGCCGACAAATGGTGTGCAAAGTCTCTTAATGTAGTCCTAAATGTGGACATTTAATAATAAAAAAAAATGTGTGACGCAATATGAGGTTAAAAAAATTTTTTTTCTCTATTTGCTTGGCTTTTTTTTGCGGTACGGAAGGGGTCGTTTTAACTACGAGGGCTCGTTGATTGAGTCCCTTTTCTCTATGCGTAGTACCCCCGCCTCCACCAGTGTTTTAGATCCCTTATTTGGGGGTGGATCTAAAAGGGAGAGTTGCTGTACTAATTTATGAGGTGGTGCCTAAAGAAGGGTAGCTCCCCTTGACAGGGCAAGCTGACCAGTGTAGTGTGTTGTGGTGTGCTAGGAACTAGGGGGCGTTCCTATAAATAATGTGGTAGTGTTTGAGGGGATGGGACCCACTGCAAAGGGTCGCTGTACTAGTCGCTCAGTTGACTGCTTGTTATATAATCGACTCTGCTCGTATCAGCCGGGTGGCACGCGCTTCACTTGAGCACGCGAGCCGCTGTGAGGAATACAATGACGTCTGAGTTGGCGTTATTACTACGGTGTGTCACGTCTGACTGTGACGGGAGTAAGGAAGGGCGTTGGGATGTAAAGAGGCGTATAACAGTAATGCTAGTGTAGAGTGTGGACCAAGTGTTTTATTGGTCTGTGATATTCTTTGTGTGAGTCCCTTGTAGGGAATGAAATTATGTTTATAATGTGATACAAGTTGTGGGTTGCAGGTTACATAAATAGGAACTCTGAACACGATTGACTGACTCACCTCGGTTGACACCAGCGTAGCTTCGGCCGTCTTGATGGAGCACTGACAATGGAGAGAGAGTTTGACCTCATTAGGACGTCGTTTTATACCTTCTGACGCCCTCCTGTCAGCAATGTATTGGCCCAGTTAGTACTATGTCGCTGAGTGTAATGATTACGTAAGGCTTGAGCTGCTTTATGGAGTAGCAAGCTGTCCTTACAGTATTAATGGATGTTGCCCCGGCTTTCCAAGGGTTGCCATTTTAGGGGATTTAGCCAGATGTTGGGGGGATGGTCTCCAAGGGGTGCATACCCCTGGGATGCTGTACAGTAGCTTGCATGTCGAATTTCGTTGTTCCTTGAATCACTATGAAAGTCAAGGTGGTTAGATATCTAAGCTTCTTGAACAAGATAGCACTTTCTAGTAGAGAAATGAGGAACTTTGTGTTGGCGAAAACTCCCGTGATTAATTTTGCCATTATGAACTCGGCCTACTGAATTCAAATGGGTTCTTTGACATGTCAACATAGTATGACATGCGTATCGTATTTTTGCCGCCTTTCAAAAATCACTTACCACGGCCAGGAGCGAACCTGCAATCTTGGGGTTAGTAGACAGACATGCTATCCACTCACCCACCGTGGCAAGCTCATTCAGAGGTGGCAATGATATAGATGTTGAATATCCGCAGGGTTTAGACACAGCCGTGAGCCGCTGATTAAGTGCATGTGGTGTATGCAGAATTCGTTAGAACACTTGAATACTTCACCGCTTGAAATAGAGTTTCTCACCTAGCAATTATAATAGCTAATTAATTCCCGAGCTCAAAGCCAAGTTATTAGAAACGCAGAGAAAGACACGCCACGCTCAAGGTAGCCGCAGACTTGAAAGGGCACGAAGAGGCGGACCACATCAAAGCTCTTTGCGGATGGGCCAGCTGACGTGCACTAGTAAAAGCATATTCTTACTCACGTAACTGTAAGGGCCGACATGTATGTGAGTGAATGGGTTATTGATTATTACCAACACATAATATACAAAGCTGAATGATGGTTTGTTTGTCTGGTTTTCATTTATACAAATCTACACCGAATTGAACCAATGTTTATGTGCTTACCTTTTGGGAAACTGGGGGTTGGTGGCTTCGGTGGCGTAGTCGATAGCATGCTGAGCTTCTATGCCCAAGATCGCGGGTTCAAACCCGGCCGAAGTCGTTGGATTTTTAAGAGCTTTAAAAATCCCTCAGTATGCCTTCCTTCGGAGGGGAAGTAAAGCCGGCGGTCCCATGTAATAGATTTTTAGCATGTTAAAGAACCTTCCACTAATTACACCTGTGTGAAGCTAAATTGTATAGGTTAAGAATGTAGACAACGCATTTAGGTTCCTACGTTCGTTGCCAAGAGCCGACTGCGGTGGCGTCTGGTAGCTAAGTTCTGAACTATTAGTCGTTGACGGTGGCGTTTGGCGGCAAAAGTAGGAACTACTTGAAATTAAAAGTCTGCAGTCCTCACTTGAATTGAAAACAGATAACACACACTAATATAGTCATCACAATTAACACCGGTTATCAGACAGATTCAACACACACCCAAAGTACACGGGGCTACATGACCGCGTTGTCGCAGCCCCTAAACTAAGGAACCAACCAACCAACCAAACTGGGGGTTACAGCGTCTGCTTAAAATATTGGATAACATTCTCCATTCCCTAAATTTAGGCCATTGGCACAAATCTACACAGTTTCACCGAATTGAACCAACATTGACGTAATTACGATTTATAACCCCGCGGGTAACACTGTCTACTTGAAAGTTCGGATTACCTTCTCCATTCCCTAGATTTAGGCGCATTGGCACAAATCTACACCTCTTCACCGAACTGAACCAAATGTTGCGGCTTTCTTACCTTTTGAAACCATACAGGAAACACTGTCTTAAAATTTTGGACAGTCCTCTCCATTGCGTTTATTTAGGCTTTTCGGCATAAATTGACTTCGTTTCACCGAACTGAACCAATTTTTTCATACTTACCTTTTGGAACCATTCAGGTAAGTCTGTCTTCAAATTTCGGACAGTCCTCTCCATTCCGCTTATTTAGGCTATTTGGTACTGTACCCGATCGGGTATCTCTAGGCCTAAAATTAAATAATAATAATAATAATAATCTCGGGTGCGGTACGTTCGTTAAATGATCACTAATGGCCTAGGTCAACAGGAAACAGGTTCGCTAAACTACTGAAATTGCGTACACTAGTTAACAGGTAAAATCTAATTTATTGAACTCAAAAATCCGGTTTGAAAAATTACATTAACTCAAAAGAACAAAAATATAAATGCAACAGCAAAAAACAAGTTACAATAACGTTACAAATTAAACCCAAATAAGAAAAGAAAAAAAACAAATTACGTTTAAAATAACAAAATCAAAATAGTGAATGAAAAACACGGCTCTCCCAGAGCTCATCATCGGCCTCAATTCAGCTTAAAAGAAACGAAAATAAAATACATTAATTGGATCCAGCTGTGAGCAAGCAAAGATTACATCACTACGTTAACAGCTGACTGCCAGGGGTGGCAAAGTAACTACGGTGAATGTCAGCTGCTACGACAAATTCAGGGTCTCAAACAAAATGCAGTTGCCCTTAAGATACTAAAATAAAATATTCTGATCCAGCTGTGAGCAAACAAAGATTACATCACTACGTTAACAGCTGACTGCCAGGGGTGGCAAAGTAACTACGGTGAATGTCAACTGCTACGATAAATTCAGGGTCTCAAACAAAATGCAGTTGCCCTTAAAATACTAAAATAAAATATTCTGATTCCTCTTACTGGCACACACATCTGTAAATACACTTGGACGTAGTGTGAGAGTATTCTTTCTGATAGGCATCTGACATTTGGTCGTTCAGCCTATCGGGTGGACAATAATATAGAAAATATCGGGCCAACGAGATAACGCAAATTAACAGGGGGCGTAACCACACCAAAAGCAACACAAAACATTCTGGGTTCGAACCAGAAACTTACAGAAAGAAAATAGCCCAACAATGGCTCACTTAAACAGAGAAAATGCCAGCATGCCTAACTACAAATAAACAAACCCCCTCTCCTGTCTAAAATCTAACTTCAATCTTCCGTGTGTTGATAAACTAATCGACCTTGACCAACCAGCCGGGGTGACACTCCCCATGGGTAGCGAGCACGCTTCCACGCCAGCTGGACAGATGACTTCACATTCTAAAATGTGGTCTCTTACTAAAAACGCCTTAGTGGCTATGCTACGATTTGTGACATTTACAGGGTTTTAAATAAATTTTACATCAGACCAGGGCTGCGCAACAAAAAACCAGAGACGTCAGCACTCCTCCAACCTGTGAAAAAAAAACACATCGCGTGTGTGTGTACACAAAACAAACATGATGAACCAAAACGTACTTTGTGTGCATACTAATTACTTCGGACTACGCTGTCCGGAAACACTTACCTCGGAATACCATCCGGAAACACTTACATCGGAAATACAATCCGGAAAAACACTTACCTCGGATATACAATCCGGAAACACTTATGGGCTCAAAATTCGGCCGGTATGCACACAAATACAACCTCACGGCTCCTTGCCGGAAAAAAAATTAAAGCACACACACATAAAAAAAATCTGTGACAGACATCGTCCTGCTTGCTGCTCCTGGGAATTCACTGGTCAATTCGCAACCGGTCTGGGAAAACGAAAGGTGGGTCATGGGTCGCTAACCATCTGACCTATTTTCCTAAGGTGGCAAAACTAGTCTAACCTAGCTGGGCGTTACAAAATGTCACAAAAAAAATCTTACCCTATCTACTTGTCAGGTCGTACACTTAACTTACAGCTAGTCTTACATGAATATATAGCCAAAACAAATCCATCCTAAAACACACGGCAATTTAACTTATGATGCCTTTGGCAAATAAAAATTACAGACACCTCCGTCATCCACCAACAAACATGCATTATTTTTAAGGACTGACGGACGAAACAAAATAAAAGGACTGGCATGCTGACTAAAAAAAAATAATAGCCCCTGTCTTAAACGAAATATTGACATCAAAAGTCAAAACAAAGCTAATACTACTGTACAAATATCTCGTCCCCTTTTCTACATTACGTCCCCAAATATAGAAAGTTTAATACTCATCACTTGTCCCTGGAGTAGACAGGCCCATGACGGCTGCTGGTCACCACTTCGACACCCGGACGTAAGGCCCTTAGCCCCTCATCAATCCGGTGTCGTTCCACTGGGTCATCTTACAAGGCGATGACATACACATAAATACACTGTTAACACTAATCGATGCACTTATTTTGCACACCCTATCACATAAGACACTTTCTACACTTATATCCACGGGCTTCATTCGCTGCGAAACGTTATGATATGTGGCTGGCGGTACCGTTACTGCGAATCGGGCTTGCAGGTCCTCAGTAGGCCGACATACCCCTATCCCGTTCAGTCCTAGATTGGTATTTCCTACGATTTCCTAGACCGTTGAAACATATGAGTCCAAGCCTATAGGTTCAGCGATCTCGCTTGCAACTCGTTAGCTCCACAAAGTTCCCTGCTCGGGTCTCGAATGGGCTGCTGGTCAGCGCTCCGCGCTCTCGGCTCCACACGGCGTGGCGTTAAGTTTTTAATGGACGTGGGTGGCAAACTCCATCTGGATAGATTTATATAAATAGTGTTCGCCTTCGATAACTATCATGACCTCTGTGAACGATTGGCGGTAAAAGTTTATCACTTAGAAAAATGTTTTCTCACTCGGCTACGCGGTATCAAAGTCGCGAGCAGCGTGGACTATGCCCGGTGTGGCTGCAAAACTGACTGACTAGTGTGTGCGCTCAGTGCCTATATCCACCCTCAACATTGGGACAATGGACTTGTCCCCTCTGTCAAGTCCGTTCCCATGGCAATCGTCACACCGCAATAATTTTTGGTTCAACTTGTAGGTCAAGATGAGGACGGCAATATTCATAGGATTAAATTCGAAATCGATCGGCAGGAACCTCTTCAAATCAAATTGCATCATGACGCTACAGGGTAGATCCTCGTTTGGCGCCATGTCTTGAGTGTCGTGGAGGGGGGAATATTCCTCCGCGGCTGACTCAGTAATATCCCCGTAACTCTGGTAGTTTTTGGGCTTGGGCCCTGATTAAAATTCCGAAATGCATTTCTCAGCCTCTTCTCTGATTGGGCCATTTTATTACAATTATTCCATAGGCGGATCTTAAATTAGCATCTCGGCGCTACTTTATATTGTCTAATTCCGCGGGCTCTAGTGCTGGAGCATTACCAAGGCTAGGGTGTCGTAAATCCAGCACTTGAGCTGCACAATAAGTGTGTTGGCTATACAAAAGGAGCTCTTGTCCACAAGATTCTTGGAAATGCGGGCCTCTCCCAGTAAGGCTACGTTGTTGTCCTGCTCGTATTACAAACCTCCGTGTTTTCTCTTAGTGCTATGGGCAGTAGAGTAATTATTGTTCTTAACATCATATTGGACTGGCAACTCAGATGTCGTATTCATTTCGGTCCAAGCACTATCGTGTTCCTTGTATATGGCTCCCCCACAATTTCGGCACTGAGAACACCGCAAATTATGCGTGCTCGGTATGCGATCGATCCTGAGGTCTCCGATAACTCGGCATGCTATCGATCCCTAGCCCCCTGATCGGTCACAATTTCTCCCTGCTCAGTTTGAAAAATGTGTACGATCGGAATCAGTACCATTTTTCAATCCTAATACCATGGTCATTTGGTATTATAATGCCGAGTTCAACGCTCTCTCTTCCTCCTCAGCGGGGTTCTCTCTATCTAGTTCTCGGAGTTGTAATAGTTCGCGCTGTTCTTTTCGCAAATCCCCGTTGGTCTTCAAGGCTGCACTGAGTAGCCTTCCCAGTTCGTCCCTCAGCGTAACTAGCTCACATCTGTGGGGTCGCTCTTCGGTGTTGCTTCCTTCGTCCGTAATGGCATTCACTTGGGCATGCGGCGGTTCGTCTAATACAGGGTGGTCCAACCTTTAGTTACCTGAGGGCCAATCAAATTTTAGTAGAGGAAAGTGAGGGCCAGATACATTCCAGAAAGAGAACGTATTACATATTTTACTCAAAAACAATTATTAAAATGTATATTAAAAGAAGTTTAATATTACTATTTTTAATATACCACTTCATTGTACAGTCGATAAATCAATGAGATAATTGGCACTGCGTTCCTGATACAAGTGTATCAATGTCCACTGTAAGTTCAGTAGGGCAAAGTTTCAGACTCAATTCCAGTGAAGCACTTTCAATTCGATTTCTCGTTTTTTATTTAATTTGATTGAGAGCAGAAAAAGCACTTTCGCACGCATACGTACTGCCAAACAGCGATAACACTTGCAGAGAGAATTTAAGCAGTTTAGGAAAACGTTCCTTAGAAATCAGTTTCCAGAATTTTTCAGGGACATCACACTTTTTAGTCTGGTAGAATATGTCTGCCTGAAGATCACAAATTTCCATTTGAAGGTCGCAGGTCACCTCACTCACTTCAATATCCATGGGGTTGTTGAACAGTGCAAGTTTTGGTTTTAGGGAGTCAAAATCCTGGAATCTGTTCTGGAACTCTTTCTTGATATCAATTATTATTTCATGAAACATACTAAAATTTATGTCACGGTTTTCTTCTTTGAACTGCTGACATGATGGGAAGTGTGCTATATTATTTGCCTTCAATGCAATTTGCACTACATCACGTTTTTTGCGGAAGTCCTCAATATGTCCATAAAGCTGGAAGATATTTTGTTTTCTGCCTTGTAGTTTCAGGTTTGAAGCATTTAGATGGGATGTTAAATCTGTCAGAAAAGCAAGATTATTTAAAAACTGGATTTCTTCCAGTTTTTCTTGATACTCATGCCCAATGTTTTCATTTCTGAGAAAAGCAAGAATTTCATTCCTCAGCCCAAAAAACTGTTGCAAGCAATTTCCAGCACTTAGCCAACGCACTTCACAGTACAATGAAATGCCACCATATTCAGCTTCCAAATTGTCCAGAAATGCAAGAAATGTTCTGTGTCTACAGGCTGTATTGCCTCTCTTTATTAAATTTACAGTATTTACAACAGTTTTCACTGTCTCACTGAGCCTTATAATTTTTCCACAGAGAGCCTCTTGGTGGATAATGCAGTGGAAGAACAAAAAATTCATTCCTTTTTCTTTACATAGTCCTACTAAACGAATTCTAGGATCAACCATTGCTTTATCTCCATCTGTTGCAATGCCAGAGCACTTCACAAAACCTCCGTATTTAGAAACGACATCATCCAGTGCGTTGAATATGTCAATACCTTTCTTTGCTGGTTTCTAATTATCTTAATTCCAACAGTTCTTCATGAATTTCAAATTCTTCATTTATTGTTCTGACGAAGATGAGGAGCTGGCCGATGTGGCTATATCTGTGCTCTCATCTAGAGCTAGAGAGTAAAATTCACATTTTTCCAAAATGTTCTTGAGAGAACCTGAAACTTCACCAGCCATATCATTAATTATTTTACTAACTGTCTGATGAGACAAGGAAATTGTTTCAAAATTTTTAATCATCCTATTATCTCCAAATGAAGATGCCATTTTTACAGCACATCCCTAAAATACATTTTACTTTTAGCTAATATTAATAATGTTCTTGGTTTTACATCCCTTATAACTACTGCGGCTTTTAGAGACGCCGGTGTGCCGGAATTTTGCCCCGAAGGGGATCTTTAACGTGCCAGTAAATCTACTGACACGGCTCCCTCGCATTTGCGCACCCTCAAATGCCAGCTAACTGCACCAGGATAAGAAACCTGCAACCTTGGGCCCAGCAAGCGAGAACGTTACCGCTGAGCCACGCAGCCAGCCTACTTTTAGCTAGCTGTAAACATACCTCATAAGATGCCTTTAAACCGGCAGTGTTTGATGGATGCTGAAATATATTCTTCTGTCTTGTTAGTTTTAGCGTCAAAGCATTAAACACACAACTTCTGGCACTTTCCTGGTGTTGATCGTATTTTGGTTTATGCAAGCTGGTATAGTGTCTATTCACTTAATACTCCTTCGAAACACCTAAGACTTGAGAACAGACAACACAGTGTGGTTTTCCATTATGTTCAACAAAAAAATAACTTTCCTTCCACTTTGACTGAAATTGTCGTTTCTCATCTTCAACACGCCGTTTATTAAGTCCCGCCATATTAGGTACCGCTCTCGCAACAACGATGACAACAAACTCTCGTCGTACTATATCTCTCGAACAACCTCTCTCGTCAGAAACCACCCCTTCGAAGAGCCCTGCGCTCCCTTTTATAGGGAAATCCGCCGCAACACACGAACGATCGCGAACATATCGGCAGCCAATCACTGGCAGCCAACCAGTTGTCACCTGGAGGTGGGGCCGCTTCTCGTGCCGTACGTTTTCATGGAAAGACAATTCTGATTATTGGCGTATTTTTCGGGATCTTTCATTTCCCAAATGGCTACTTCGTAACATTACTGAATGAAAGTGAAATGTAAAGTAGGCACGCCACGGATTATAACTGTCGAAGAGTGAAAGGCAGTAGGAAGGGCAAGGGCCAACAAAAAGGAACAGGCGGGCCGCATGCGGCCCGCGGGCCGCGGGTTGGACCACACTGGTCTAATACATTGCTGGGGTAGTATACTTTCAAATTTTGCGCGTTGTGGGTGACCTCGTTCTGTCCTCCTAATTCTCGAATTTTGTAAGCGTTGTTTCCCAAACATTGAATAATTTCGTAAGGTCCCTCGTAAATGGCGGCAAATTTTGCGTAGAATCGCGCTGAAGGGTTTGATACGGCAGGTTTCTTCACTAAAACGTGCTCTCCCAATCTCAGGGGTCGGTGGTATCTTCTCCCTCTCACCCGCTTCAGTCTCTTCTCGGCTTGTTCGCGCAGGCTTGCTTTAGTTTGCTCAATTTTTAGCGGTAGCGCAGGCCTCACGTCTACTGGGCAACTTATGATCCTGTTCCATGTTCTCTCGGGATACTGATCGAAATGGACTACCGTTGGCACCTCCGATGTAGATTCGTGCACTGTGGTGTTTATGCACGTCTCTATGGTCTCCAGGACATCTATCCAACGATAATGCGCGTCCGGGCAATATATCCGGCAAAACTTTGCAATCTCCCGCATCAGGCGTTCTGAAGGATTGCTCTCAGGATGGCGTATAGAACTAAGAATATGTCGAATTCCCATTCCTTCTAGCTCTCTCTTGAAGAGTCCGCTTGTGAAACAAGACCCATGGTCGGATAATATAAATTCTGGTTTCCCCAGTTCCGGTACAATTTTGTTTCTGATTTTATTTACCAACTGTTTTGAGGTTGTCTTTTGTACCGCACACAGTTTCAAAATTTTTGAAAACACATCTAGGCATACTAGTATGTGCCTCATGCCTCGTCTGACGGCTGGGAGAGGCCCATAAAAATCAATGGCGTAAATCTCTCTCGGCTTCGATGGTAAGATCGGTCGAGGTAGCTGCTTCATCAAAAAGGTATTGTGCTTTATGCGTTGGCAAGTATCGCATGTCCTCAATACCTCTCGGATCGTAATTCGGAGACGTGGCCATGTGAATGCCTCCCGAATCACAGCGAATGTCTTATCACAGCCCGCATGTCCATAGACACGGTGAACATGCCAGACTAGTCGGCGCTGGAATACCGGTGGAACTAAAATGCGAAGCTTTGTGTGCTCCTCATCGATAAACTGATGTAGAAATCCATTCATGAAATTGTATTTTGGCGCGAGTTTCTCCATCTCGGCCTTGGCTGGTGAATCTTCCGGAAGTAATCCTCTGAGATGATCTCTCATCAGCTTAGCCCAAGGGTCAGCCTCTTGTTCCATCCCTAGTCGCGGTAAGTCTGCTAGAAAATCATGGTCTTCCTGCTGAAGCGTGGCGTGATGTATTTCCCCTTCTTCATCTTCCTCCGGGTTCCGGGATAAAATGTCTGGGATAACATTCTGTTTACCGGGGCAATGTTCGATCTGCATGTCAAACTGTTGTGCATAGAGAGCCCAACGATTTACTCTCTCGCTAGCTAAGCTGGTTTTCAACATGAAGGTGAGTGCCTTGTGGTCTGTTCTCAAAAGAATCGGGAAACCATATATAATCTTTCGCCAGTGCTGCAATGCGTGGAGTACTGAGAGCATTTCAATTTCAGTGACAGTATAATTCATTTCGTGATTCCTCAATTTTCGGCTCAAAAATCCTAAATATATTCTCTTCTCTGGGTTTTCGGGGTCTTCTTGGTACAACATTGCTCCGACCCCTACTTTCGATGCATCCGATTGTAGCACGAATTTCCAATTGAAATTTGGATATCCCAGTTTCACGCTCTCTAACAGAAGGTCTTTGGTTCGCTGGAACGCTTCCTCGGCCTCCTTATTCCATAACCATCGGTTATTCTTCTTTAAAAGCTCTTGCAGTGGCGCGACCGTCTCCGTATAGTTAGGACAATGTTCTGAGAAAAAATCAGTCATGCCCAGAAACATGCGGATGTGTTTAATCCGTCTAGGCGTGGGAAAATTTCGAATAGCGGCAATTTTAGTGGGATTAGGCCGAATTCCTTCCCCGTCGACAAAGTGTCCAAGATATAAAATTTCCTTTTGACAGAAGTGGGACTTGATGAAGTTAATTTTGAAGTTGGCCGACTGAAGATTCGAAAGAAGTTTTTCTAAATTTTCAACATGCTCTCGTAGCGTCTCTGAAGCAAGTAAGATGTCGTCTACATAGCGGACTGTGCATTCCTTAACTTCTTCCGTCAAGTTGCGATCCAGGGCTCGGATAAGTGCGCAACTTGCGGTTCGAATCCCGAACGGTAAACGATTATGGGTGTACGTCTGCTGGTCGAAAATGAATCCCTTGAGAAGTTGGGATTTCTCCTCTAGTTCCACATGGTGAAAACTACTCGTTAAATCAATGCTCGAGAAATAGTTCTTGTTTCTGAACTTCTTCAGCACTTCCCTAATCGGCGGAGCCTGGTCGAATTCGGGCAGTAACCTGGAGTTGATTTCGCGTGCATCGAGACACAATCTCACGCTTCCGTCCGCCTTCTCTACAATGACAATTGGATTCACGAATGGGGTAGATTTCTTCGTAATTATTCCGGCCTCTTCCATGGCTTTAATTGTTTTCTTTACCTCCTCGTGATGCCTCTCTGCTATGGGGTACATCTTTTTCTTGTATGGACTCCAGTCATTTACTTGGAATGCGTAGCTAAAATTTCTAATCTTCCCCGGTTTATTATCGAAAGCTTCCTGGTGTTTTGTTAAAATTGTCCGCAGCTCCTCTCTTTCATGGGGTTTGATTTTCGCCTCAGCCACCTTCTCTTCAAGTATAGCGCCGAACTCTGTAGTGACATTTAGGACCTCTTCCTCAATGAACTCCTCCCCTATTGTATGTAATAATACCGTAGTTTTCCTCGTGATGTCATCTTGTATGTCAATGCTCCAAATTTGTCCTTGATCCCTTGGTTCCGTTTCATTCAACCGTAGGTCAGTCTCCCTTTTATCATGCGTGCGAAATTTAATCTCGTTTGCGCGCATGTCTATGATGGCTCCATTGGTTCTCATAAAATCCGCTCCGAGGATCAAATTGAAGCTGATTTTATTCATAATTAAGAATTGGTGCGATATAGTATAATTGCCAATTTCAAAATCCAAATATGCTTGGTATTTGCATTCCGCTGTACGGTCGGGGATTATGCCTTTCACTCTGACATTTGCTACTGGAATTACGGGTACTTTAAATTTCCTCTCCAGTTCTTTCATTAGCGCACCACTCGCTACCGAAATGCTGGCTCCCGTGTCGACCAGACCTCGGACCATAAGTCCTCCCACGCGTACATAAATTACGGGTAACTCCTTAATGGTAGGGCTTTCTTCCTTGTACATGTCCTCAATGAGGTCCTTTGGTTGCGCTACCCATTTCTCGATTTTCGCTACCTTCTTATTCTCGTGGGCGTCTTCCTCATTTCGCTCTGTTAATCCATCGATTTCCTCTTTCAATTCCTTTATACCAATTTGCATCATCTTAATGTGTCGGGTGACATTTTGTTCTCGGCCTTCCATAGCAATGACGCGTTCAGCTCCGGCGATAATCTGCCCTTGGACTTCCTCTAGCTGTTTCGTAACTCTAATGTCCATGGATTCCATATTGCTCGTTATTTCTTCCAAATTCTTATCCATAGCTTTGACGGTATTATCCACCTTATTTACTTCTGTGAGCAATTCTTGATAATTCCTGTCCGCTTTGCGCTCTATTTCCCTCGTTTTGTGTGTTAGTTTATCGATCTGCTCTGTAGTGGACCGTGTAAGTTGCTCCACTGCGGCCCTCAACTCCTTGCCCTGCGCTATACAAGTTTGCCCTAGCTGCTCGGTCTTTAAGTTAATTTCTGCCTTAACCGCCTCTAAACTATCTTTGAGTTCCTTATCCGCGGCTTCCGATCTTTGCTCCCATTTTCTATCACTAGCCTCTAAAGTGTCTTTAAGCTTCTTGTCGGTGGCTTCTGACCTTTCCTCTGCCTTTCTGTCACTAACTTCTAAAGTGTCTTTAAGCTTCTTGTCGCTAGCTTCTAACGTGTCTCTGAGCTCCTCAATGTTCGCTGCCGCGCTTTCCTCAATCTTTTTACAAAGTACATCAAACATAACTTGCAACTCCTCGGAAGTAGCCATTGCAACACACACAACAATAATATAATCACTGAGAATACGGGTGTCTAGGTTCCCCATTCACCATCATGCACCTGTCTTGTGTAGTAGTAGGAATCAGAATAATTTTTGGACCTGTTACAATATTTACGTTAACAACAACAACAACCACAACCTGCCTGAATGGCCTTCTAGTATCCAGGTCTCCAAATACAATAACATATAACAATTTTAAACTCCTCTGGGATGCCTGAATAAAATGCCTAACCCGTTCGCAAAAATCAACAACACAGTTCATTAATTGAGGATTAATGAATCCGCGGTTAGCTCTCAGAAGTGTGGGCTACCTAACCAAATCTTCCCCTTTCTGGACTGCTATCTTTCAAAACACATTTATTTCAAAATTTAATCTTTTCTGGGTTTACCCGTGAATTTAACAACGCTGTCTACGCGTGATTTTAATTATTCACCCAGAAACAAACACATTTTTGTCCAGTATAGGCAATCTCGTTTATTGGTTCACTCCTCCTACCTTGGCTTGGATAATTACATGATTATTCATCCTAGATCATAGATCTTCGCCTTTTTCAATAGATCCGCCTTCCACAATGGATCTAGCCTCCACAATGGATCTAGTCCCACGTTGGGCGCCATTTCATACATACTATAATGTGGGGTGGTCCTGTGGTGCAATGAAATGCTACGGGTCTCTAAATCATCCCGGTAGGACATCCAGTCACCTCTGTGAGCTGTCTTCATTACTTCCAGCGTCACTGGTGGGTACCAGGAGAAATAGATCACCGCATCGGTAGATCTAGGTATCAGGTAGTGCAAACACGTGGGGAAAAGTAGACTACTTTAAACGGAGCGATTGCCAACTCCTCTCCCACGAACAAAACCTTGTGTACGCCACTGTTCCTGGTTTGAAATAGAAAAAATGGGTCCTAAATATTTGCTATGTACCCGATCGGGTAACTCTAGGCCTAAAAATTAAATAATAATAATAATAATAATCTCGAGTGCGGTACGTTCGTTAAATGATCACTAATGGCCTAGGTCAACAGGAAACAGGTTCGCTAAACTACTGAAATGGCGTACACTAGTTAACAGGTAAAATCTAATTTATTGAACTCAAAAATCCGGTTTGAAAAATTACATTAACTCAAAAGAACAAAAATATAAATGCAACAGCAAAAAACAAGTTACAATAACGTTACAAATTAAACCCAAATAAGAAAAGAAAAACACAAATTAAGTTTAAAATAACAAAATCAAAATAGTGAAAGAAAAACACGGCTCTCCCAGAGCTCATCATCGGCCTCAATTCAGCTTAAAAGAAACGAAAATAAAATACATTAATTGGATCCAGCTGTGAGCAAGCAAAGATTACATCACTACGTTAACAGCTGACTGCCTGGGGCGGCAAAGTAACTACGGTGAATGTCAACTGCTACGACAAATTCAGGGTCTCAAACAAAATGCAGTTGCCCTTAAGATACTAAAATAAAATATTCTGATCCAGCTGTGAGCAAACAAAGATTACATCACTACGTTAACAGCTGACTGCCAGGGGTGGCAAAGTAACTACGGTGAATGTCAACTGCTACGACAAATTCAGGGTCTCAAACAAAATGCAGTTGCCCTTAAAATACTAAAATAGAATATTCTGATTCAGCTGTGAGCAAACAAAGATTACATCACTACGTTAACAGCTGACTGCCAGGGGTGGCAAAGTAACTACGGTGAATGTCAACTGCTACGACAAATTCAGGGTCTCAAACAAAATGCAGTTGCCCTTAAAATACTAAAATAAAATATTCTGATTCCTCTTACTGGCACACACATCTGTAAATACACTTGGACGTAGTGTGAGAGTATTCTTTCTGATAGGCATCTGACATTTGGTCGTTCAGCCTATCGGGTGGACAATAATATAGAAAATATCGGGCCAACGAGATAACGCAAATTAACAGGGGGCGTAACTACACCAAATGCAACACAAAACATTCTGGGTTCGAACCAGAAACTTACAGAAAGAAAATAGCCCAACAATGGCTCACTTAAACAGAGAAAATGACAGCATGCCTAACTACAAATAAACAAACCCCCTCTCCTGTCCAAAATCTAACTTCAATCTTCCGTGTGTTGATAAACTAATCGACCTTGACCAACCAGCCGGGGTGACACTCCCCATGGGTAGCGAGCACGCTTCCACGCCAGCTGGACAGATGACTTCACATTCTAAAATGTGGTCTCTTACTAAAAACGCCTTAGTGGCTATGCTACGATTTGTGACATTTACAGGGTTTTAAATAAATTTTACATCAGACCAGGGCTGCGCAACAAAAAACCAGAGACGTCAGCACTCCTCCAACCTGTGAAAAAAAAACACATCGCGTGTGTGTGTACACAAAACAAACATGATGAACCAAAACGTACTTTGTGTGCATACTAATTACTTCGGAATACGCTGTCCGGAAACACTTACCTCGGAATACCATCCGGAAACACTTACATCGGAAATACAATCCGGAAAAACACTTACCTCGGAAATACAATCCGGAAACACTTATGGGCTCAAAATTCGGCCGGTATGCACACAAATACAACCTCACGGCTCCTTGCCGGAAAAAAAATTAAAGCACACACACATAAAAAAAATCTGTGGCAGACATCGTCCTGCTTGCTGCTCCTGGGAATTCACTGGTCAATTCGCAACCGGTCTGGGAAACAGAAAGTTGGGTCATGGGTCGCTAACCATCTGACCTATTTTCCTAAGGTGGCAAAACTAGTCTAACCTGGCTGGGCGTTACTAAATGTCACAAAAAAAAATTCTTACCCTATCTACTTGTCAGGTCGTACACTTAACTTACAGCTAGTCTTACATGAATATATAGCCAAAACAAATCCATCCTAAAACACACGGCAATTTAACTTATGATGCCTTTGGCAAATAAAAATTACAGACACCTCCGTCATCCACCAACAAACATGCATTATTTTTAAGGACTGACGGACGAAACAAAATAAAAGGACTGGCATGCTGACTAAAAAAAAGTAATAGCCCCTGTCTTAAACGAAATATTGACATCAAAAGTCAAAACAAAGCTAATACTACTGTACAAATATCTCGTCCCATTTCCTACATTACGTCCCCAAATATAGAAAGTTTAATACTCATCACTTGTCCCTGGAGTAGACAGGCCCATGACGGCTGCTGGTCACCACTTCGACACCCGGACGTAAGGCCCTTAGCCCCTCATCAATCCAGTGTCGTTCCACTGGGTCATCTTACAAGGCGATGACATACACATAAATACACTGTTAACACTCATCGATGCACTTATTTTGCACACCCTATCACATAAGACACTTTCTACACTTATATCCACGGGCTTCATTCGCTGCGAAACGTTATGATATGTGGCTGGCGGTACCGTTACTGCGAATCGGGCTTGCAGGTCCTCAGTAGGCCGACATACCCCTATCCCGTTCAGTCCTAGATTGGTATTTCCTACGATTTCCTAGACCGTTGAAACATATGAGTCCAAGCCTATAGGTTCAGCGATCTCGCTTGCAACTCGTTAGCTCCACAAAGTTCCCTGCTCGGGTCTCGAATGGGCTGCTGGTCAGTGCTCCGCGCTCTCGGCTCCACACGGCGTGGCGTTAAGTTTTTAATGGACGTGGGTGGCAAACTCCATCTGGATAGATTTATATAAATAGTGTTCGCCTTCGATAACTATCATGACCTCTGTGAATGATTGGCGGTAAAAGTTTATCACTCAGAAAAATGTTTTCTCATTTGGCTACGCGGTATCAAAGTCGCGAGCAGCGTGGACTATGCCCGGTGTGGCTGCAAAACTGACTGACTAGTGTGTGCGCTCAGTGCCTATATCCACCCTCAACATTGGGACAATGGACTTGTCACCTCTGTCAAGTCCGCTCCCATGGCAATCGTCACACCGCAATAATTTTTGGTTCAACTTGTAGGTCAAGATGAGGACGGCAATATTCATAGGATTAAATACGAAATCGATCGGCAGGAACCTCTTCAAATCAAATTGCAACATGACGCTACAGGGTAGATCCTCGTTTGGCGCCATGTCTTGAGTGTCGTGGAGGGGGGAATATTCCTCCGCGGCTGACTCAGTAATATCCCCGTAACTCTGGTAGTTTTTGGGCTTGGGCCGTGATTAAAATTCCGAAATGCATTTCTCAGCCTCTTCTCTGATTGGGCCATTTTATTACAATTATTCCATAGGCGGATCTTAAATTAGCATCTCGGCGCTACTTTATATTGTCTAATTCCGCGGGCTCTAGTGCTGGAGGATTACCAAGGCTAGGGTGTCGTAAATCCAGCACTTGAGCTGCACAATAAGTGTGTTGGCTATACAAAAGGAGCTCTTGTCCACAAGATTCTTGGAAATGCGGGCCTCACCCAGTAAGGCTACGTTGTTGTCCTGCTCGTATTACAAACCTCCGTGTTTTCTCTTAGTGCTATGGGCAGTAGAGTAATTATTGTTCTTAACATCATATTGGACTGGCAACTCAGATGTCGTATTCATTTCGGTCCAAGCACTATCGTGTTCCTTGTATATGGCTCCCCCACAATTTCGGCACTGAGAACACCGCAAATTATGCGTGCTCGGTATGCGATCGATCCTGAGGTCTCCGATAACTCGGCATGCTATCGATCCCTAGCCCCCTGATCGGTCACAGTACAAATCTACATCGTTTCACCAAACTGAACCTAATTTTACATACTTACCTTTCAGAACACTGCGAGTAACACTGTCTACTTGAAATTTCGAACAACCGAGTTCATTCCCTAGATTTAGGCCCTTTGACAGAAATCTACTCCGTTTCACCGAACTGAATCAAATTGTATCTACTTACCTTTTGGGACCCTGCGGGTAGTACTTATTATTTGAAATTTGGTCATCCCTCTTCATTCCATATACAGTATTTAGGTCGATTGGCACATACGCGAGATATCGAATTTGTTGCACAAGGACCAATATAGACTCATTTTAAGCCTCTCAAGTTCATAAAACAAAAATCAGGCCGTAAATTTTGTTTCAGTTCGATGAAAGGGTGTAGATTTATATAAATAAGGCCCTATAATCAACCTTGTCGGAATTAGTTCAGCTTTGTAGTAGGGGTCCGGAGATGCTGGGAATTCAGGTATTCAAATTAGTGTATTGCTATCTAGACATGCGGGCTGCATCACGTCGCCCCTACTCGTGTCCTGGCGCGGATTTGCGAAAAAGTTTGTATCTTGTGCTGCTTACAAATTGCGTCACGGGGAGTAATTAGTGCAAAAAGATTTCATAGCCCCCTTAAAAACAGTTCAGATCATCAAGCATAACGATAGGCCACATCTGCTTAATACTTATTAGGCAGTCCAGTATAAGTTAGTTGGATCGTGTTGGGCAACAACATTGAGATTATTAGCTGCAATAAGTGTTGGTGCTTCAAATTTCCTTTGACGTACGCCGATCATTTTTCTACAGTGCTATATGGCGAAAAAATACACTACTGCTCCGTTAGGAGCTCGGGACAGCCAAAGTCTCCGAAGCGTTCCAATGATTTTCCTACAGCGCTATGGGGCAAAAGACGGCAGTATTGCTCTCCACCTTTCTAACAGCCAATGAGATATGGTCAGCATCTTTTATTTTACTGTCTACTGTAGTAGTCAAATATCAGGATACAGAAAAAAATTTAGTAACTAAGAAATTAGGTGAAACATCGAATGTTTATAAATACAGATAATAAAGTACTACCAATAATGTAGGGTCGCCTCTTCGTGGAAACTCTCTGATTTCCTAATGTCATGTTAATATTTGGGGTACAAATGTACCCAAACGCTGCAATACTGAGCTCAATAAAGGGTTGTATTGGCTTATATATACGCAGGTATGAAGGAATAATTATTATTCCTAGGCTAATTACGTGTCTTTATACCAATAATTATAAAAAATTGACTAGGTCTATAGACTTCTTAGTAACATTATATTCAGGGTTATTCAGCTAACGGGACCACCACAAATATCTACAGATTCGTTGACGATATAGACATTTTCAATTTTTTTTATTGTATTAAGTGGTTCAAAAAACACAGACCACTTCGTCCGAGAACATACGTATTTACCAAGAAACCAGGATTATTTAATGAGACTATAATAATTACACCCAATAAACCAACTAAGAGCCAATTGTTGAGTTAAGTGAAGTGCTTATTTTGCAAATCCGATGAGTACTTTTTGAGATAATATAGATTTTCATATGTGTCATCATTAAACAAGAAGGGATATGCCAGCTACTGGAATGTCGAGTACATGATTCTCTTGCGTGATCCACTCCTTCTTGACAAACACACATACTGAATTTATTCCATGTATTGCATATTATTATGTTTACATTTTCAAAATATTTGATAACCAGAATCGTAAGGATTAACATTAAACGAGACGTTCGCAATAAACTAAATGGGCGAGATTTTTTTGTTTTTAATATGCACATTAACACATTGTCGTAGGTTCCCCCGTACAGAAATATTTCCGTACTTATTATTAGCCTATTTTCAATTTTGAAAAAATAGGCTTATGAGATCACCTTTTGTCCGTGTGTGTGTGCGTGTGTGTGTGTGATTCGCGTGTGTGTCCCCCCCCCTAATAAAATCTAAACGGCTGGAGCGATTTCAATGAAACTCGGAAAGTTCATAGCACTATTCCCGGCGACCTCGACCGTGCCCTTCAAATTTTGTTACGACTCACCAATCCAACGTGGTGGCTGTGCGAAATATTTCACCAGCATTCAATATCTCCGAAACTATTACCGATATTACCCTGACATTTTCTATGCTGATAGAGGGAACTACTATAAGTTCACTTATGTGACTTTTGAAAATCTGGTAACTACAAAACCAACATGGCGGCCAAGCGAATTTGCGACTTTAAAATAGACGTTTCTCGCGATTTGACAAACCAAACGCAATGAAACTTGGTACAATATATGTTTATATACATTGCAATGCACCGACATCTAACTTCGTTCAATTGTTTACAAAATCATAAGATGGCGGATGTGCGAAATATTTCACCGGCATTCTATATCTCTGAAACTATTAGCGGTAAAACCCTGAAATTTTGTACGGAGATAAACGGCACTACTGGAAGTCCATCTATAAGACTTTCAAAAACCGGTTAACTACAAAACGAACATGGCGGCCAAGCGAATTTGAAAATTTTAAATAGACCTTTCTCGCGATTTAATGTTCCAAGCGCACTGAAACCTGGCACAGGAAATATTTATACACATTGTAATCCACTGGTATCTAATTTAGTTCAATTGTTTACATAACCTCAAGATGGCGGCAGTGCGAATTTTAAAATTAAGATTTTATTTATTGTGATGTAGTCATGCGATCGAAGTGAAAGTTTGAATAATGAACCTACGCAATAATTTTCCTTTAATGGTATATGACTCTATGGCCTATAGATTTAACAATCCAACATGGCGACCATCAGAAATATTTAGACGATACTGAATATCTACGAATCTATTTTAGCAATCAAACTGCATTTCTTAATGTTCATAGGGGCTATGAACTTAAGTTCACCTATAGGACTTTAAATAACCTGGTGATCACAAATCCAACATGGTGGTGACGCGAATTATAAATATTCACATGGACGTTTCTCGCAATTGAACCATCCGCGTGCAGTGAAACTTGGTACAGTAAATCCTTATACGAATGTTAATCCACTGGCATCTAATTTATTTCAATTGTTTCCATAACCTCAAGATGGCAGCTGTGAAAAATTTTAAAATCTCCTTGTTTTTTCTTGTGTCCTAATTATGCGATTGAAATTTGAATACTACACGTTCACAATAATCTGCATGTAACAGTACATAACTCTAGGACCTACATATATAAATTCCAACATGGCGACCATCCGAAATATTTAGTCGGTTCTCAATATCTACGAATCTATTACAGCAATCAGACTGAAATTGTGTATGTTGATAGTGGCAATTAACATAAGTAGGATATATGAAAATAGGCTGTATAGTTCTTCACGGAACTACTTGTTATTATGATTATTATTATATCCTATGCATTGATGTAGTTTGCGCTAGGATTCAGGACGAGGTGGAGAGGGAATAGGCACACGTACATAAGAGAATGAATTTTGAAAATGTACCCATTACAATATAAAAAAGTCCTCTCGGCACGCCGGAAGGCGGAGGTAGATTTCACCGGACAAACTTGGAGATAGGCGAAAATAGGCAGAATATGCAGGTTTTCGTAGAAGGATCAGACCTCATTTATCGCGTGAAAGTATTTTATAATTGGAGATTAATTAACTTTGTTTTTCTTCATTTTAAACATATTTTAAACATTTTATTGTCTTACGGGGACGGTAACCTTCTTGTCATTTGGAGTCCATTTTTAGCCTATTTTCAATTTTGAAAAAATAGGCTTATGAGATCACCTTTTGTCCGTGTGTGTGTATGTGTGTGTGTGTGTGTGTGTGTGTGTGTGTGTGAGAGAGAGAGGTGTGTGTGTGTGTCCCCCTAATAAAATCTAAACGGCTGGAGCGATTTCAGTGAAACTCGGTAAGTTCATAGCACTATTCCCGGCGACGTCGACCGTGCCCATCGAATTTTTGTTATGTCTCACCAATCCAACATGGCGGCTGTGCGAAATATTTCACTAGCATTCAGTATCTCCGAAACTATAACGGATATCGCCCTGAAATTGTGTACGGTGATAAAGGGTACTACTAGAAGTTCACCTATGAAACTTTCAAAAACCTGGTTACTACATAACCAACATGGCGGCCAAGCGAAGTGGAGACTTTTAAATAGACTTTTCTCGCGATTTAACTATCCAAACGTAATGAAACTTGGTACAGAAAATATTTATACACATTGCAATGCACTGGAGTCTAATTTAGTTCAATTGTTTACATAACCTCAAAATGGCGGCTGTGGGAAATATTTCACTGACATTCTATATCCCCGAAACTATTACAGATATCACCCTGCAATTTTGTACGGTGATAAAGGGTACTGATTCAAGTTTACCTATGTATAATTCATAAACCTGTAAAGTACAAAACGAACATGGCGACCAAGCGAATTTGAAATATTTTAATAGACTTTTCTCGTGAGTTAACTATCTGAGCGCAGTGAAATGCGGTACAGTAAATGATTTTGCAGATTGTAATGTACTGCCATCTAATTTAATTCAATTGTTTACATAACCTCAAGATGGCGGCTGTGCGAAATTTTAAAATTACGTTTTTATTTCTTGTGTCGTAATCATGCGATCGAAGTGAAAGTTTGAATAATGAACCTAGGCAATAAGTGACCTTGAATGGTACATAACTCTATGGCCTATACATATAACAATCCTAAATGGCAAGCTTCCGTAATATTTAGACGGTTCTCAATATATATGAATCTTTTACAGCAACCAAACTGAAATTTTTATGTTCATAGAGACTATGAACATATGTTCACCTATAGGACTTTCAGTAACCTGGTGAGCACGAATCCAACATGGCGGCGACGCGAAGTATAAATATTTAAATGGACGTTTCTCGCGAATTAACTATCCGAGTGCCGTGAATCTTTGCACGTTTTAAATGCTTACACAAATGTTGATCCACTGGCATCTAATTTATTTCAATTGTTTGCATAATCACAAGATGGCTGCTGTGCGTAATTTTAAAATCTCGTTTTTACTTCTTGTGTTCTAATCATGCGATTGAAGTTTGAATACCACACTTACACAATAATCTTAATATAATAGTACAAAAATAAAAATCCAACCTGGCGACTATCTGAAATATTTAGACGGTTCTCAATATCTACGAATCTGATACAGCAATTAAACTGAAATTTTGTATGTTGATAGAGGCAATTAACATGAGCAGGATATATGAAAATAGGCTGTACAGCTCTTCACGGAACTACTTGTTATACTTGTGGTCACACTGTCCTTATGCAAGGTTTCGACACTGATGTGTAACTATGTAACGGTCTGTTACTTCTTCACGCAAAATTATATCTCCCGCAGAGATGTTGGTTGGTTCCTCACTTTAGGGGCTGCGACAACGCGGTCATATAACCCCGTGTACTTTGGGTGAGTGTAGAATCTGTCTGATAAACGGTGTGAATTGTGATGGCTGTATTAGTCTGTAATTCAGGTAAGGAATGCAGACGCTAAATTTCAAGCAGTAGTTCCTAATGTTGCAACCAGATACTAACGTCAACGCCACCCAGCTGTGAACTTGGCTACTAGATGCCACCTCAATCAGCAACTCGCAACGAACGTTGGAACTTCCCCTCCAAAGGAAAGCTTACTGAGGGATTTTTAGCGCTCTTAGAAATTCCGACGACTTTGTCCGGCTTTGAACCCGCGACCTTGGGCATAGAAGTTCAGCATGCTACCAGTTACGTCACCGAAGCCGCTTCACACTTAGTCAGATGGAAATCTGAATCTGATCTCGCGCAAGTGCGTTGTCATGGCAACGTCTGATGGCTCATCCTTCATCAATTTAGTAGTGTTGCCATGTCAACCACTGATAGCTCTTGGCATTTTCTTATAATTCCGAAATCATTTTTCTCATCCCTCGGCGCAATGGTGGCTCATATCAAAAATTCTTTCAGACAAACGTTTTAGGTAATAATTAGGGGAATATTGTCCATTTTGTACGGTTTTGATATTGTGCCTATTAACAGAGATATGATTAATGTTTCCCGAAAAAAACACTTTTTCCCACCCCTTTGGTCAATGGTTGGTGCTATCAAAAAAACGTTTCAAACATAAATTTCTGAGCTTTATCCGACACATAGTATGAACTTTGAACGGATTCGATATTTCACATATTAAGAGAGTTATAGCAATATTTCATTTTTTCGAAAAAAAAAGTCCCCATTTTCATCCCCTTCGACCGATTTAGCCCAGTAACGAACTCTTCCGAGATTTTATGGGTATACATATTCGGTAAAAAATTCAAAGTGATTGGTGCAAAATTACGGCAGTTATCGTGTCCACAAGAAACTGATATACATATATATACATATATTACATAAATTATATATAAACTTTTGAACTGACGGTGGTTTTGGTGTCTGGGGGATGTGAAACGCGAAGATATGTCGAAATTTTCCGGAAATCGAAACATGGTACCCATTGCAATAGTTAGCTTTCTAATGAAATCTACCTAAAATACTGCCGTCAACGACACCTAGCTGTGAACTTGGCTACTAGATGCCACCTCAATCAGCAACTCGCAACGAACGTTGGAACTTCCCCTCCGAAGGAAAGCAAACTCAGGTTTTTTAGCGCTCTTAGTAAATCCGACGACTTCAGCCGGGTTTGAACCCGCGACCTTGGACATAGAAGTTCAGCATGCTACCAGTTCCGATACCGAAGTCGCTTCCCACTGACATATGAAAACTGAATGTGATCTCGTGCAGTGGCGTTGTCATAGCAACTGCTGATGGTCATCCCTTATCAATTAAAGTAAAGTTGTCATGGCAACCTCTCTTGGCACTTGGCATTTTCTTATAATTTAAATCATTTTGTTCACCCCGTGGCGTAATGGTGGGTCATATCAAAAATTCTTTCAGACAAAAGTTTTAGGTAATTATTGGAGGAATATTGTCCATTTTGTGCGGTTTTGATATTGTGCCTATTAACAGAGATATGATTAATGTTTCCCGAAAAACCCACTTTTTCCCACCCCTTTGGTCAATGGATGGTGCTATCAAAAAACCTATTTGACATACATTTTTGGCACTTATCCGACACATATTATGAACTTTGAAGGGATTCGATATTTCATGTATTAAGAGAGTTATAGCGATATTTCACTTTTTCGAAAAAAGCCCCCCAATTTTACCCCCTTAGACCGATTTTGCCCATTAACGAACTCAACCGAGATTTTATAGGGATACATATTATGTAAAAAATTCAAAGTGATTGGTGCAAAATTACGGCAGTTATCGTGTCCACAAGAAACTGATATATATATATATATATATATATATATATATATATATATATATATATATAGATAGATACATATATACATAAATTATATATAAACTTTTGAACTGACGGTGGTTTTGGGGTCAGGGGGATGTGAAACGCGAAGATATGTCGAAATTTTCCGGAAGTCGAAACATGGGACCCATTGCAATAGTTAGCTTTCTAAAGAAATCTACCTAACAAATGGAATACATTCAACAAGGAGTGGGTCACGCAGAAGAATCATGCCCTCCACATTCCAGGCCCTAGCGCATAGCTTTCTGTCTAATGCTGGGACACACAGAAATCTTAATTACACTGACGAAAATGGAAATTGCAACACCCAGAAAGAGTGGTGCTACATTGCTGCAATTCAACATGCAGGACGAGTGTTCGGTTGTGACTCGATGATTACACTTTCAGGTCCCTCTGACCGCAGGTTTGGACAACAATCAATACAGGATGTGCCCACCACGAGCTGCAATACATTGATGAATTCGGCGAGGCATGGAGCCAATAAGGCCCTGGATTGCTTCCTGAGGAATTGTGGCCCATGCTTGGTGCACTGCACGGGTCAGTTGTTCCAGAGTTGTGAGTGGCTGAGGACGGTTGGCCAGTTGTCGACCCATCATGTCCCACACATGCTTAATAGGACTGAGGTCCGGGGATCTGGCGTGGAGAGCTTCTCTGGAGATGCGTGCTGTGTGAACCCGGGCTATCCTGCTGAAACATCCCATTAGCAATATTCGCCATCATAGGGACAACCACTGGATTGAGTACCCAATCAACGTACTGTCGAGCAGTCATAGTGCCCACAACAAACACTAATTGTAATTTCACATTAAAGCCAATAGCTCCCCAGACCATAATGCTTGGTGTTGGCCCTGTGTGCCTCTCAACAATAAGGTCTGGGTGGCCCCTCCCCCCGGTACGTCGGCGCACACGATTCCGGCGATCATTGCGGGGAAGACAGAAGCGCGATTCATCACTAAAGACGACCCTATGCCATTCGTCGACCCAAGTCGATCGTTCTCGACACCAGGCCAGCCTTACACGTCGCTGTTGTGGGGTCAATGGAACACCTTCTGCAGGGACACGGAATCGTAAGCCAGCTGCACGCAGGCGATAACCAACTGTTTGTTGTGTAACGTGGGGTACCACATCTGCTCGAATTTGCGCTGCTGCTGCATGGGATTCCATCCGGGCGATCCGAATGATGCGGCCATCCTCTCTCACAGTTTTCTGTCGCGCTGGGCCTGTGCTAGGTCTACGAGTGTGGGTACCTTCATTTGACCACTGCTGCCATACACTTTGTACCGTAGATGCCTGTCGGCCAACACGTGCAGCGACAGTCCTTAGCGATAATCCAGCCTCACACAGCCCAATTATCCGAGCCCTCTCAAACGGCGACAGTTGTTGATAGCGTGCTCTTCTCTGTCGTCGAGGCATGTTTGACGGGGAACACTTCACTGCACAGACTACAAGTCAACTACGGTACACCAGAGTCCGTATACTGGAGTTGATTCCTCCGCGACCAATCACGTGGGGAGACCTGTAGCAACAATCCAATGGGTCTGAAACTTTGATCGTTTACATACTACATGGCATCGTTCCATATCTTGAAAATCAACACAAACGACCAATGGCCTAATGGTGTTGCAATTTCCATTTTCTTCAGTGTATCTCAAAAAGTGCTCACTCACTGTATTTGCAAAATCAGTACATCACTGAACTTGCCACTCAATTCTTAGTTTTATTTTTACTGGGTGGAATTAGTATAGACCCATTTAAATAACCAAAGTTGCTACCGGTTTCTCGGTGAATACCTATGTGTTGGGGACTAAATGGACCTTGTTGTATGAGCCCTTTAACACGATTTTAGAATTTGAAAACAGAATGTCGATATCTTAAACGGTTCCGTAGATATGTAAGGCGGCACTCTTACCTGGATCACCCTGTATATATATTGAAATGTCAAACCCTCTCAGTTTGTCTTGCATCTGACGCGAGTTAATTCAATAAAAACTTCTTTGTTTAAGGCTGTTTAAAGTGAAAGACGACTTCCCATCTTCAACATGTTTGTTTTCATTCTCGAAGACAAATAAAATGTAGTCGTCCAACTGCCAATATCCTGTAGTAAACTCAAACAATCGTAATGCGATACGACGAAGCGACGTAAATCGACTGGAAAATAAAATATCTGTGTACGGCCTCATTCCCTTCGCGTTTGATGATCAAAATTGAGCACAACATCGGCGAAGAATATTTAGCCTAGTTGGGAAGAAGGAAATGCATTGAGTTGATAATGTATTTTTGAAGCAATTGAGCATAAGTTGCAGATTAAAGTGGCGAAGGAAAATGTTCCTTCGGCTTGGTAGTTAAATGAAGAGGGAATAACTGGATAAAGTTTGTGTTAATAGGATTCAGTTTTATATCATGTTTCCGCAAGACTTGGTCGTATCTGTACATGTTTCTGTATATATCCCGTTGTAGGTACTGTAACAAGTCCAGAATATGGGGTCTTTTGCACGTTACAAGAATCATAGCCAAGGCACAAAACGTGAAATTGCTTAGTAGCGTAAAATGATGCCTGGTGATGTTCACAATTCACAGGCTCGAGAGTCACTTTGTCCTTAAGCCTCTTGTAGTACATTATGCAACGTGCCTATAATGGCAATAATTAAGACACGAGTATGTTTATTAAACGAGCGTAGCGAGTTTTATAATTTCCATACGAGTGTCTTAGTTACCATTAGGCGAGTTGCATACGACTGTTTATGTTCGACGATAATTTTAACTTTATTATATGTTTTAACAGACATATTCACAAATATCTGTGGGATTCAGTAACTTCAGTTAGTGAACAGAGCGCTGGGTGGTTTGCTGACTGAACAGAGCGCATGCGTGGGTCAAAGCACTTTGAAAGCAGAGACCATTAACTTCGCTTGGCAATGCTATTGTTTACAGCCTGCATGATGACTAGTGCCGTCCAGTTCTAGCATTCACTAATATTGTCATCGAAGTCGTCATTGAAAGGTCTTGTCCACTAGGACTGTTTCAAGGGCACTGCACTAGTGACACACTGTTGGAGCGCGAGTTCATAACTCTGTCCCGGATTTCTTTTCGGCATGCGATGACAGAATCAGGACCCAAGATGAATTTTAAATCTCACCATTAAATTATACTACATTCATGTTTTAATAAAAGTGTTAGGTCCACTGTTTACATTATTCAAGAAGAATTTTAAATCTCACCAATAAATTATACTATACCTGTATAAAACCAAGTCCCCGATTCTTGGATGTTACGGGTAAACTCGAGAACCTCTGGATGGATTTTGATGCGGTTTTCACTATTCTATATAGGATATCTCGAGGATGATTTCTGTAGAGAATAATTTATTTATGATCAAAGGAAGCCGAGCAGTAACGATTTCAGTGGAAAAGTCGAAAAAATAACTGACGTCCGAGTGCTTTGTAAGCCTACTCTGGGCAAACCGTTAAAAATAGCTAAATACTATGAATGTAACAATTGTTCAGCATGAAAAGTTCTACAAAAAAGTCCGGGAGAACATATGTCTATCATCAATACATCGCACACTATAAGTGGTTTTACGTTTCAATTTCTTCTAACCATGTCCATTCAACTACTGAGGCGACAGTTTACCAGCTAGCTAAGGGCGAGTCTATCATCCCTGTTACAGCCTAGCCCCAGATACAGCCAGCAGAAAACCATTGAGTCGTGTTTAGTCGAGACTTCTGAGAAGGGTGGTTGTGTTTGGAGTTTCCCTGGAAGTGCAACTCGGGTCTTCTTCATTTCGCCTGTGAAACACAGTCTAGTTAAGATTGGACGGAAGGGGGATTTGAGTTTCATTCACCTCGCCATTCCCTGGAAGTGCAACTCTCATTTCGCCTACAGTCAATTTAAGATTGGACGAAAGGGGGATTATATTATATTAAATTATACTATTGGCGTATAATCTCTACAAAACAAAGTCCCTGATTCTTGGTTGTCACGGGTAATCTCGAGAAACACTGAATGGATTTTGATGCGGTTTTCACCATTCTGTAAAGGATTTCTCGAAGAAGGTTTATATAGAAAATTATTTATTTATACTCAAAGGAAGCCAAGCAGTAACGATTTCAGAGAAAGGGTCGAAAAAAACTGGCGTCCGTGCGCTTTTTAAGCTTACGCTGGGCAAACCGTTAAAAATATCTATTTGAGTGTAAGAATTGTTCAGCATGTTTTACGTTTTTATTTATTTCAACTATCTCCATTCAATTAATGAGGCGACAGTTTACGGGCTAGCTTTCGAGTTCACTGCTGGAGGAAAAACGATTAATGTCGTATGCAAGGAAATCTTACAAAACCTCTGTTAAAAGTAGCCTATCACCTTGCATTCATAACTGTTCGCGGGTGAAGCCGGGGTGGGTTGCTAGTATTTTAATAACAGGAGTAGTCCCTCTGTTTGAAACACTTCCTGAAGTACTGAGGTATTAAATAATGGTATTAATGCAGCCAATGTCCATTTTATTTTCTCTTAAGGACAGGTCAGAGAAGGGATTTTGGCTGTGGACTTATTGAAAGGAACAATTCTGGCATTTTCCTGCTGCTGAAAATGGGAAAACACGAAACAACAAATCAGTACGGTGTTCGAACCCACCTTCTCCCGATGCCAGTGAGGCACGAGGTAGCGCGTTAGTTTCGTACGTTCTGATACATAGCCACTTCCAAGGAATGTAATGTACGTCATCAATAAATCAGTAACATAATAGCAAATGGCGAGTGGCGTGTGTATATCATTGTGATTGACAGAAGAAGGGGATGTGGTGTCGTTCATGACCCGACTGTTAAGTTTGAGTTGCTGTTGTTGATTCTTTAGGGGCTTTGTGACATCTTGTCCATGTAGTCCCGTGTACTTGGATGTGTGTAAAATTAAGTCTGTTAACCTGTGGCACTGTGATGTCTATACTAAAGTCTGTTCGCCGAGTCGAGATAGTGGAAGTAAACACATTTTAAATTTAAATTATTTTACATTTTACATTCTATATTTTTGATTTTTAAATTTTGATTTTTGAATTTTACATTTTACATTTCATATTTTATATTTTACATTTTGTTGTTGTTGTTGTTGTTGTTTGAGTCTTCAGTCTTTTGACTGGTTTGATGCAGCGCACCATTCCTCCCTGTCTTGAGCTAATCGTTTCATCTCTACATAGCTACCACACCCTACATCCGAAGCATATTCTAACCTTGGTCTACCCTTACAGTTCTTGTCCTCAACCCTTCCTTCCATAACTAAGCTTGCTATTCCTGGGTGTCTTAGTAAGTGTCCTACCAACCTATCTCTTCTCTTCATTAGCAGTCGCCCGAAATATCTCTCCTCTCCCACTCGTCTTAATTCCTCTTCGTTTGTCACCCTATCTACCCATCGGATCTTCATCATTCTCCTGTAACACCACATTTCAAATGCTTCAATGCCCCTCTTTTCTGCTGCACCAATAGTCCAAGTTTCACTTCCATAGAGCGCCACGCTCCAGACAAAGGCTTTCAAAAATGACTTACTAATACCTAAAACTATATTAGATGACAACAGATTCCTTTTTTGTAGAAAGGCTTTCCTTGCCTGAGCCAACCTACTTTTTATATCCTCTTTGCTTCGGCCATCACTGGTTATTTTGCTTCCTAAATAACAGAAGTCTCCTACTTCCTTCAGCTTTTCACCTGCCAATTTGATGTCCATAGAGGTTTCTGTTTTATTTCGGCTGCATTCCAGTATTTTTGTTTTACATTTATTAATTTTCATCATGTATTCATTTTATATCTGTCTTAATATTTTACATTTTATATTTTATGTTTTTTTCCATTATATTTTAATTTCATTCCATTTCATTTTATTTGTTTCATTTTATTTGGCTATAATTTCTTAAGCGATCCATCAAAGTACGGTATTCTTTAACTATAACAGAAAAACAGAAACTGCTATTTTTGTAACAATATTGTAGCTGGTGTCAAACCCATGCCCTTGTGTGGTGTTCTTTAAGGCAGCGCAGACCTTTAGAATGAAAAATATTTCTTATTAAATGTTGACTTTGTGCTGGTTTATATAAAAATAATACTGAGGGATGTCTTATCAGTTTAGTTAAAGCTGCTCCACCTGGTCCGAACAAAGCTTGCCCAAGCCCGACTCCACTCATGTGGATCTGCCGCGCGCCACCCCACAATCAATAATGAAGCGAAAGAGAGCCAAGGATTTATTTTTAACATGGCTTCGACTGCTCACATTGTTTCACAGAATTTACATTCTAAAACACTGAAACCAAACGGATATGTAATAAATATCTTCTCGTAATGTTGTGTTTATCATGACTAAATGACTAGCTGAGCCGGCATTGCTCCCATATACTTGAGCCGGGCTTCTTTCAGTTACCTTTCCAGGCAACCTCCCTTGGTAAACTCATGTTCTCATCCGTTGTTACTTTTTTTTTGCCTATTTTCATTTGGTGAAAAAATAGGCTAATGAGATCACCTTTTGTCTGTGTGTCTGTGTGCGTGCATGTGTGATTCGTGTGCATGTCCCCTCCTAATAACTTCTAAACGGCTAGAGCGATTTCAATGAAACTCGGTAAGATCATAGGTCCATTCGGGCTGACCCCGACCGTGTCCTTCAAATTTTATTGTGTCTCACCAATCCAACATGGCGGCTGTGCGAAATATTTCAACAGCATTCAGTATCTCCAAAATTCTTACATATATCACCCTAAAATTTTGTACGGTGATAAAGGGCACTACTTGAAGTTCACCTATGAGACCTTCAAAAACTTGGTAAGTACAAAACCAACATGACTGCCAAGCGAAGTTGAGATTTTTAAATAGACGTTTCTCGCGATTTAACCATCCAAACATAATGAAACTTGGTACAACAAATGTTTAAGCACATTCTAATGCAGTGTCATCTAATTTAGTTCAATTGTTTACATAACCTCAAAATGGCGGCTGTGCGAAATATTTCACTGGCACCGTTATATCTCCGAAACTATTACAGATATCACCGTGAAATATTGTACGGAGTACTGCTTCAAGTTTATCTGTGTAATTTTCAAACAACTGTAAAGCACAAAACGAGCATGGCGGCCAAGCGAATTTGAAACATTTTAATAGACTTTTCTCGTGATATAACTCTCTGAGCGCAGTGAAATGTGATACAGTAAATGATTATACATATTGTAATGCACTGGCATCTAATTTGGTTTAATTATTTACATAACCTCAAGATGGAGGCTGTGTGAAATTTTAAAATTAAGTTTTTATTTCTTGTGTCGTAATCATGCGATCGAGGTGAAAGTATGAATAATGAAGCTACGCAATAATTTTCCCTTAATGGTACATAACTCTATGGCATATATATATATAACAATCCAAAATGGAGACCATCTGAAATACTTAGACGGTTCTCAATACCCACGAATCTATCACAACAATCAAAACTGATAGAGGCGATTAATATAAGTAGGATGTATGAAAATAGGCTGTATAGTTCTTCACGGAACTACTTGTTATTCTTGTTTTTTTCTGTTTTTTGTTGTTGTTTTTTTAGAGCCTCCTTGGCGTAGGCGGCAGCAGGCCGGCCTCTCACCGCTGGGTCCTTGGTTCAAATTCCGGTCACTCCATGTTAGATTTGTGCTGGACCAAGCGGAGGCTGACAGGTTTTTTCTCCGTGTACTCCGGTTTTCCCCGTCAAAATTTCATTCCCGCAACACTCTCCAGTATCATTACATTCCATCTGTCATTTCTTCATTGTCCCAGGGGAGTGCGACAGGCTTCGGCAGCCGACACAGTTCATATCCTCACCGCTAGATGGGGGCTTCATTCATTCCATTCCCTGACGCGGTCAGTCGACTGGATTTTCATTTTTAGCCTATTTTCAATTTTGAAAAAAAATAGGCTTATGAGATCACCTTTTGTCCGTGTGTGTGTGCGTGTGTGTGTGTGTGTGTGAGCTGTGTGTGTGTATCCCCCCCTAATAACATCTAAACGGCTGGAGCGATTTTAATTAAACTCGGTAAGTGCATAGCACTATTCCTGGCGACCCCGACCGTGCCCTTCAAATATTGTTACGTCTCACCAATCCAACATGGCGGCTGTGCGAAGTATTTCACCAGCATTCAATATCACCGAAACTATTCCCGATATCACCCTAGAAATTTTTACAGTGTTAAAGGAAATCACTAGAAGTTCACCTATGTGACTTTTGAAAAACTGGTAATTACAAAACCAACATGGCGGCCACGCGAATTCGCGACTTTCAAATAGACGTTTCTCGCGATTCAACCAACCAAACGAAATAAAACTTGGAACACTATATGTTTATACACATTGTAATGCACCGACATCTAACTTGGTTCAATTGTTTACATAACCACAATATGGCGGATGTGCGAAATATTTCACCGGCATTCTATACCTCTGAAACTATTACCGGTATCACCCTGAAATTTTGTACGGAGTTAAAGGGCACTACTGGAAGTTCATCTATAAGACTATCAAAAACCGATAACTATAAAACGAACATGGCGGCCAAGCGAATTTGAAAATTTTAAATAGACCTTTCTCGCGATTTAATGTTCCAAACGCAATGGAATCTGGTACAGGAAATGTTTATTCAAATTGTAATGCACTAGTATCTAATTTAGTTCAATTGTTTTCATATCCTCAAGATGGCGGCTGTGCAAATTTTAAAATTAAGATTGTATTTCTTGTGTCGTATTCATGCCATAGAAGTGAAAGTTTGAATAATGAACCTACGCAATAATTTTCCTTTAATGGTACATGACTCTATGGTCTATACATTTAATAATCCAACATGGCGACCATCCGAAATATTTAGACTGCTCTGAATATATACGAATCTATTATAGCAATCAAACTATTTTTTTAAAGTTCATAGGGGCTATAAACGTAAGTTCGCCTATAGGACTTTAAATAACCTAGTGATAACAAATCCAACATGGCAGCGACGCGAAGTATAAGTATTCACATGGACGTTTCTCGCAATTTAACCATCCGAGTGCAGTGAAACTTGGTACAGTAATTCCTTATACGAATGATAAACCACTGGCATCTAATTTATTTCAATTGTTACCATAACCACAAGATGGCAGCTGAGCGAAATTTAAAAATCCCCTTGTTATTTCTTGTGTCCTAATCATGAGATTGAAGTTTGAATGCTACACGTACACAATAATCTTCATGTAACAGTTCATAACTCTACGACCTACATATATAAAATCCAACATGGCGACCATCCAAAATATTTAGTTGGTTCTCAGTATCTACGAATCTATTACAGCATTCAAACTGAAATTTTGTATGTTGATAGTGGCAATTAACATAAGTAGGATATATGAAAATAGGCTGTATGGTTCTTCACGGAACTACTTGTTTAATTATCCAACACCGTTGAATCAGAAATATTATTTGGATTTTCAAAACATTGGCACTAATGGCTTCGGTGGCGTAGTCGGTAGCATGCTGAACTGCTGTGACCCAGATCGCGGGTTCAAACCTGGCCGAAGTCTTCAAATTTTTAAGAGCGCTAAAATACTTCAGTAACTTATGCCTTTCTTCGGAGGGAAAGTAAAGCCAGCGAGCTCTTATAGTTTTATGGCATGTAAAAGAATCTACCGCTACAATTGGTCTTGTGTAGCTAAATGTGTAAGTTATTTCGTTAGAAACGCTCTATCAATTTCTAACGTTCACCGCTAGGTGTCAGTGACAGTGGCATCTCTGGTAGCCAAATTTGGAACTACTTCAAATTGAACTTGATAAGGATCCTACGGGCGTTCACTTAAAGTACCCTGCTACGACCATTTGCAGCAATTCAAATATAAATAATGCAGTAGAATTCCCGAAAGAAAATCCGTTTGAAATAAGGCATTTCACACCTCCTCAAGATAGGTGGTAGGTATGCAGACCAATAGGGAATTAAAGGGACTACTTTGACCAAAATACCAATTTCATAAGTACTCGTAAATCTCGGGGCTCTGGTTATAATAGCGACACAGAGGAACCTTGGGAAAATGAGAATAGGCTTCCAACTCAACTTGACATGGCACAGGCAGCTCCCTCAGGTATGATCACTTACCGTCAACAGCATTAACTGACACAGCAGGAAAACAGGGAATACGAGGGAGAGCGTGACTTGTCAACAAATACACTCGTGAAGAAGGGTGGCGCTATTTGCTGTCATACATTGGATTGGAACGCTATTTAACCCTTCATATGGCAGACTTTTTCTTTCAAATTATTAGCCTACTTCTCACATTTTGCCAAAAATGAGTAAAAAGTAGACTTATGAGATCGATCCGGGCTAATTTCTGTCTGTCTGTCCTTCTGTCTGTCTGTCCTTCTGTCTGTCTGTCTAACCTTCTTTCTGGATGGCTGTGTGTGTGTGTCGTTCCCCCCCCCCTATCAACTCCTAAACGGCTGCAGCAATCAAATCCATATTTGGTATGCGTAAAGATCTATACCTGAATATCTCAAGCCCATATTTGAAAATGATGTCAGTGCTACCAACTGCTAATAAAAACGCAATAGAAATATGAGCTCCATGTTGGATTTCATGGAAGGTATACATGGGAGCTATTCCAAAATTGGCACACATGTAGATAATACTATTTCAGTTTAATTTCCAGGTGGCCAAGCATGAGAGTGTTGCCAAAATAATGTTAAGCCTTCCGATATGTCCGATTTTTAAATGCATATAACTTGTACACTATCAATTCGATTTCAACCAAATTTTGTATCAAATATGTGTACTTAAACAGATATGACTGAGTGTATTCTTAAGAGCCACGAGGGCTGCCAACTGTTAATAATTGCTCTCTCTCTCTATTTTCTTCATCCAAATACCAATATATCTGAAAGTATGCAAGCCGACAGCGTCAAACTATGCACACGTATAGTACCTGACATTTTAGATTAATTTGAAGTAACTTATATACTTCAGTTCTACCAACATGATTTTGAGCCTGCTGATAGGACCAATATTTAAATACATGTAACTCATGTACTATCAGTTGGATTTCAACCAAATTTCGTATGTGCTATGTGTAACATAACAGATATGACTATAAGTATTCTTAAGAGCAATCAGGGCTGCCAACTGTTAATAAATGCTGTCTATATGTTTTTACCCTACTATCAATATATCAGAAAGTATGCAAGCCAACAGCTCTATAATTTGCACACGTATAGCACCTGCCACTCTACATTAATTTGGAGTATTTAATATAAGTCAGAGCTGCAAACATGATTCTATGCTTGCTGATAGGTCCAATTTTAAAATACATGTAACTCCTATACTAACAAAAGGATTTCATCCAAAATTGGCACAACAAGATATCATAATATTTCCGATTATTTCTAACCAGCACGCGCACGACATTGTTGCCAACATGCTTTTACGCGTGCTGATAGATCCAATATCTAACTGCATGTAACGTCCATTGGACTTTTACCCAGTTTTGTATTCTGTACCTTAAGAGATTGAACTAAGAATATTTGCAGTCACCAGGGCTGCCAACTGTAGTGCTCTATTAGGCTACATTATACCAGGAATATTTGCAACAATTGGACATTTCGATAATACCAACTTAATTTCGTCATTATTCTAGATAGGTTCATATACTGTAGAATAATCATTGGCATGAAAAGTAGGCTCTTTAGTTCTTCACGGAACTTGTTGTTTTATTTTGATTTTTAATATTAATTATTATAATTTTAAAAAAATCTATTTATTTATTATTTTTATAACTTTAACATTTTAATTTTGTAATCTTACTTTTATTTTAATATTTATTGTGTTTTATTTTAATTGTATAACTTAAATATTTTTGATTATATTTACCAGTTGAAATTTTATCCAGCACCGTAAAACTAGACAGATATAATATTTGCTTATCAGAATTATTACATCTACAAGACATTTTGATGTAATTAGGCTCAAAGTTTCAACTATTAGCACCTTTGATAACAACTTTCAATATATACACCACTATCCCATATAGGGTTAAGGCCGCCCGGAACAATGGTAAATTATGCTGCATATAAGGAACATTTTCTCAGAATCTTTTGAAGGTATCCACTTGAAATGTTCATGGTTTGCTTGTACATGTATTGGATCTGTAGTAAATGAAAATTTTTGAATCAATGTAATTGGTTCTTTATTCTTGATTTTTCTAAAACAATTACTAGTTTACATTCATCGCATGGACTGGCCAGCGAGGTCTGTGGATCTGAATCCGATATAACACCCATGAAGATGTGCAGGTACAATTTCTAATTTCAATACTTATTCCCTGGATATTTTGATCATAAGACAGAAATATTTTACCTACCAACAAAGAGTCATTTCTGCATTACAAATATAAACTGCAAGTTTCAAGTTCCTATATGTACAGTACACTAATAAATGGAGGCATGCGCTCTTCACAGATGAATCCAGCTTCAGTTTGCAGAACGATTGCCGTCGCAAATTAATCTGGAGAGAACCGAGTAGCCGATACAACCACAGGAACATCGTGGAACGGGACCAGAATGGTGGTGGTGGCGTCATGGTGTGGGGTGGCATAATGTTGAATGGCCGTACGGGCCTGCACATCTCCATGGGTGGTCCGAGGACCACTGTGAACGCTCGGAGATACAGGGATGGGGTACTGAGACAACATGTTCGATTCTTCAGAGATGCGATTGGTCCAGATATCCTCTTAATGGACGATAATGCCCGACGGCCCCGCGCTGCTCAGGTGGATGAATTTCTTGGTGGGGAAGACATTCATCGCATGGACTGGCCAGCCAGGTCTGTGGATCTGAATCCGATATAACATGCCAGGGATGCATTGGGGAGGCGAATTGCATTCCGTCAGCATCCACCAAGGACGCTCCAAGACCTTCGCATTTTCCTTTCGGAGGAATGGGATCGACTGACACAAGAGCACTTGGACCATCTGATAGAGAGCATGCCACGTCGCTGCGAAGCATGTGTGGCCGTTATGGGTGACCATACACCCTATTAACAGCAGATATTTTTGTGGAAGACATTGCCGAGCATAGTTGTTGTCAAAGGTGTGCCTTAGCTATCAGAACCTTTCTGACGCTGATTTTTTTCGGACAAACAGTGCGACATATGGTGTGTGATTCAGCTTCTGTTTGTTCAGCAATCCGTCTGACATTCCTATCAGGTGGTATTGCCTCGTTTAGTGATTATGGTCAACTTTTGGACTCGAGTAAATAAATATTGACATAACGAGACCACGGCTTACCATAAACATACCATACACACCCAAGTACACGGGGATGAATGGCATGACCATGGTGTGGCAAGCCCCAAAATGCACCATTACCAAATCATCATGTTCATGTCTCGAGTCTTGTTTATAATATACGAGAACATTTTTAATTACAAATCCTACCCCTCCGGATGTTAGTCGTATATTTAAATACGTTTCATTTTGCAGTAAGGTATGAATAAGCACATTGGCGAAGAGGACTTCCCTTACGACGTTCTGGTTCTATCTGGACTTTTTTTTTTCGACACACGTGTAATCTAGATCCGTCCTTCTCCGTCTCGCTCATTCCCCTGAGAGTAGACTTTTTTCTAAACGCTTTCAATCTGGAGTGGATCCGGCGGAAGTTTAAACAGGTAAGCTGGTATATCCCTTATCTTCTAAAGGCACAGCGTTCTGCTTCCTATCGGGAGCTAGAGCTGCAACCAGGATATAAGGATAAACCTTTCTTGGAACGAATTTCAGGGTGATTGGATCGCTGTGAGGATGTTTGTGATGGAATCTAATGAATGAAAAAATGGCCTGTAAACACTGAAGAATAATTACGAATATGTATACAAATGACATTGGCCATATCTGAAACAAATCGGCCCTTATTGACGAAATTTAATGAAGATGATGTTGATATTGTAGTTTTAAGGGACATAACATCTAGGTTATCGGCCTATAATAGTTTGGGTGATAGTGAGCATGTAAGATGATGAAATGAAAGTAAAAAAAAAACGAAAAAAAAAACAAGAAGTTCCGTGACGAACTAAAGAGCCTACTTTTCTTAAAATTTAAGATTCATGCCAATGATTAATCGATATGGATCTATCTAGAATAATGACGAAATTAAGTTGGTAATATCGAAATTCCTCATTAGTTCGAAATACTGTATACCTGGCATAATGTAGCCTAATAGGGAACTACATTTGGCAGCCCTGGTGACTGAATATATTCTTGGTTCCATCTCTTAAGGTACAGAATACAAAATTTGGTTGGAGTCCAATGAATAGCATGGACGTTACATCCAGTTAAACATTGGATCTAACAGCGCGCGTAAAATCATGTTGGCAACAGTGTCATGCATGTATTGGTCAGAAATAATCTGAAATAATATGATCTATTGTTGTGCCAATTTTGAATGAAATCCATTAGTTAGTATAGAAGTTACATGCATTTTAAAATTGGACCTATCAGCAGGCTTAGAATCATGTTGGCAGCACTGACGTATATTAGTTACTCCAAAGTAATCTAGAATGCCAGGTACTATACGTGTGCAAAGTTTAGAGCGATTGGCTTGCATTCTTTCTGATATATTGATATTAGGGTAACAAAAATAGAGACAGCATTTATTAACAGTTGGCAGCCCTGGTTGCTCTTAAGAATACGCATAGTCATAGCTGTTATGGTACACATACGAAATTTGGTTGAAATCCAAATGATAGTATGGAAATTACATGTATTTAAATTTGGACCTCTCAGCAGGCTTAGAATCATGTTTGTACCACTGACGTATATAAGTTACTCCAAATTAATATAGAATGTCATGTACTATACGTGTGCATAGTTTAAAGATGTCGGCTTGCATACTTTCTCATATATATTGGTATTTGGATAAAATAAATTATGAGCATTTTTTAACAGTTGGCAGCACTGGTGGTTCATATGAATACGTTCAGTCATATCTGGTTATGTACACATACAACATACTGAACCCTTCAGAATAGCAGTGTTTTATGCAAGAATCTTAGATCAAGGGGTCGCGTTCAGTTCATAGTGTGGTGTTTACGTCCGCCAAACAACGTGCTTTTCTGAGGCAAGGGTTATAGGATAAAAACTATAACTAAGAAAGAAAGGAGACAAAACGTAAGCTAATAACAAGATTTAATAACTAATTTGTGCATAAAAGAATAAAACAAAACAATAATAAACAAAATCCTCCCTGAATTTTCCCCTGACAGGAATATTTATCACTTTGAGGAGTCAGATGGCTCTCCCCTTTTCTAATAAAATGTGGATCCAAGTTCCACTATCTTGCATATGAATTTATGTTCGCGTGGTGACTATCTACGAGAAATGAGTACTTGGATGATTGTTCGTTCACAACGGGTTAACAGCCACGGTGCTCACGAACAATCATCTCGTAAATCAACGTTTATGGATATGGGCATAACGTTAATCAAAATCCTTAAATCTAATTCTGACACACATATTACAACTCTACTATTTACAGGCATCTCTCTGAGACCCTTATTAGTGTGGTGACACACTTAACCAAATGAGCTGCCACAATGGCCAGATACTCAACAACAAGGAAACACAGCGCCGCACGTGACTCACGGGTCACTGACATGGAAAATAAACATAGAATAAACCAACAACAACAAACAACCTGAGTGGTTAAGATTACTTTATATTAACAAAATTGCATGTTAAGGGAACGCTTCGAAGGTTATCGTATTTCGTAGGCAACTCCCATTTATTTAAACAATTTTACCATTGATCAGTTTCTCACATTTATATTTATTTTCAAGTAATTGGGAGCCAAACGTGCACTCCACTAATGATGAGCTTGCTTGCGAAACTCAGCCAGCCCTTGTGACCACAACTCACCCCTTCCTCAATACCAGTCATGTCCCCCTTCCAGTGTATATAAATAGCCGACCAGCTGGACTGTTATCTCAAGGAATCAACAGCAACTAACATCTCCTCCAACTCAACATATGGTCAGACAATAATCACATATCCATAATTGTCCTCGCAAGGATACAATATGAATCTGGTACCAAGCTGACAGAAATCAGTCTCTGCTGAAATTCCCGCTTGTAATACCACAAAATATACTCACAATATACACATCTGGGACTGACATAACGCCTTTCACACGGGTCTGCTGAATTAGAGCTCGCAAACATTTAACACAATATTTAAAACTTACGATAGAGCTGAATACTCTTCGTCACAAACTACATTGCTCCAAAGGCAATAATCACACTGAATATGATCAATAATAAATCTCAACAAAATTTTAATTACCCTGCAATCTACTATATAATTATATTAATTCAGTCCTACTTCTGAAACACGACATATCTCCGAGAGACGTTTTTAACCGCACTTCGTAACATAGGCGAACACGGCCGTTCACATAGATACGTTAGTTAACACAACACAAAGAAAAGAACCTTCCAAAACCTACAATTTTGCGAGCTGCTTCCAAGCAAAAGTGTGTCAGATCAAAACTAAATATACTACATTAATCACACAAGCAAAGTATTTACAAAAAATATGTCCCATAAACCATAAGTTAATTTAATAAATAATAAAATATTATTTTGTACTCATCTCTTTTTGTAGTCACCCGTCAAAGAACATCAGACGCCATTCCCCAACTGGATGATTCTTTATCTCATATCAGCCATCTGGACGGAGTGTTGAGAATTCCAAACTTCCTCAGCATTCATCGATGTCATCCTTGCGCTGATACAAAAAATTAGGTTATTATACACTTTATGTCTGACTACTAAATTCGCTTGTTCAGGTACTAAATTCCCTGTCACTGTTCGTTGGCGAATTATCGACGCTATTGCCCCTATAACTATAGTACTATGGCTATCTATCACTGAATTTAACACTTTACAATGAATATCTTGTGTCCACGTCCTTAGACGAACAGAATCAAAGTCTTGTGTCCTCCACACACGGAATAAAAGTCTACGTCCTCAGACGAACAGAATAATAAGTAATGTCTTGGCTCTTCGACACACTTATAAATGAACTGGCCCTTGGGTCTAGATGGAGGGGGATTTTATGTAAAAATTTCTCGAAATAATTGTGATACAGGAATGAAATACATATCACTGAACTCGTAATATTGCACAGGTCAAGAATATGCCCATTAATCCTAGAATCGATCGTAGAGATTTTGTCTAGGCGATTTCCCGCGTGAATACTAGCCACCGCGTACCCCAGCCGGAGTTGGCGCGCAAGTAGGCATTCTCTTCTCATTGGTTCTCCATTTTCTGATAATTTGGCGGTTTCTAGTAGATCTTGGCGTCTTGGGAGTGTCTATTTTCTTCATCAGCCATTCACGTTACTGCATCATATTTCTTCTAGGCGCGAATAACACAATGAACATACCAGAACCATGTCTCACCGCGCGTCGCTTCTAAAATTGAGGTAGCCACACCTGTCCTTATGATACATCGCCATGCTATTTCTTTTCATAGCTCAAGTATTTAGCCTTTTGTTAAACTGTCGCAGGTATGTCCCTACTGTCTCCAACAAATGCTTGAAATTTCCTCATCACTGTCTGGCTACTTTCATGATGCTGGTTGAAATATTTATTAATTGAAGAAATAAAAAGTAGAATCATTTAACCAACATAGGGTAAAGGGTTCACAACTCTCCCACTCACAAAATTTCGAACTTAGGAATAAAGTCGACAATTTTACAATACTTCCGTAGGCCAATTTGTTTTATTTCCAGAATCACCCCTTTTTCTTACTTGGTCTAGGCGCTCCTGTCTTCAATGGCATTTACTCGTTTTCATGTCCTGCTTGTCTCTTTCCCTTCCAATCTTGCGTGACGCTCTGATGCCTGCGGCAACACCTTGCTCGCCTCGTTAATGTTTGTCAACAACAAGTCTACTTCCTCCTTCATCACGTGCCGTACTCAACTGCTCCCCGTTGACTTTGTTGATAGTAGGACGTCCGTATATTCAAACAGCGTCATTATTTCGGCGCTACCATGGTTCACTTCGACGATATTTTTTTAGGTTTGCAGCGTTGTATACTGACATTGTTCCTGTGCTCAATTCTTTCACTTGGTAAGCATTATTTCCAAGGTTTCTTACGATAGAATAGGGTCCTATGAATTTCTCGCAGAATTTACTAAAGATTTTCTTTTCTGGGTCCGATGTAGCAGGTCGTTTCACCAAAACGAGCTGGTTGACTTCAAGATCGCCGTGAAACCTCTTATTTCTTACTCGCCGTAATCTGCGGTCTGCTTGTTTCCTCATGTATGCTCTCGTTCTTTCAATTTGCAGGTCTGGTGCTATCATGGGATCTTGTGGACAGTTAATGATGCTTTTCCACGTTCTTACTGGATACTCGTTCTTGTGTAGGACCATAGGGATTTGTCCTGTTGACTCGTGCCTGGTAGAATTCATGCATGTCTCTACGTCCTTAATTTTATCGACCCATTTGTGTTGTTCGTTCGGAATGAAGATCCTCAAGTATGCAGTTACACATTTAATTACTCTCTCGCTTGGATTTGCTTGGGCATGTCGGATACTGCTTAAAACATGTTTTATACCCATGTCTTCCATTACTTTCTTGAATTCGGCGCTTGTGAAATAACTGCCATGATCTGATAATATAAACTCTGGTTTTCCAAGGGTTGGAATAACTCTATTACGAATGCGACTGAGTACCTGCTTCGATGTTGTTTTCTGAATAGGGCATAGTACTACAAACTTAGAAAATACATCAATGCACACTAGCAAATGACGGCAACCTCTCCTTCCCTTCGGAATTGGACCAAGACAGTCCACCGCCAGTAGCTCACATGGTTTCTGAGGTAGCAATGGTCTAGGATATTGCCTCAGTAAATAATTATTTGGCTTTGTTCTCTGACACGGGTCACAAGTTGTAATGACGTCACATATAGTTGTTCTCATACGTGGCCATGTAAATGTCTCTCCTATTGTTGCTTCGCACTTGTCTAAGCCCACGTGACCGTAACTTTCGTGCGTATGCCATGTCAATCCTCGTTGTAACGATGCAGGTACTAATATGCGTAACTTGGTGAGGTCATTATCTACCCATTTGTGCAGCAAATTGTTGACATAAACATATCTTCCTTCTTTGGCTTTCGCTTCTCGAAATGCAGGTGTTCCTGTAGGTAGTTGCTTTTTGAAGTATTGAATTAATAGCATCATCCATGGTTCCGCTTCCTGTTCTCGCTGTATCACACGTAACTCCTCCAAGAATTCCCGGTCCTTCGGTGTTAACTCCAAGTGTTGTACCATCGCTGTTTCTTCATTATCAGGCTCTGGGTTCCTGCTTAGTGCATCCGGTATCACGTTCATCTTCCCTGGACAATGTTCAATTTCAATGCTGAACTGCTGAATGTATATAGACCAACGTGTCACACGTTCGCTTGCCATAGACGTCTTAAACAAGAATGTTAGTGCCTTGTGGTCAGTTCTGACAACAATAGGGTAACCATAGATTATTCGTTTCCATTGTTGGAGCGCATGAAGGATGGCCAACAATTCTAGCTCGGTTACAGTATAATTTCGCTCGTGCTTACGCAATTTTCGGCTGACAAATGCCAAATATGTTTTGTGCTGCAGGTTAGCTGGATCCTCTTGGTAGAGCATAGAACCTATCCCAATTAGTGAAGCATCCGCTTGGATTATAAATTTGAGCTTGAAATCTGGATATCCTAATTTAATGCAGTTTTCTAATAGCTGTTTTGTTGCTTGGAATGCCTTCTCACATTCCGCGTTCCATGACCATTTGTTATTTTTCTTTAACATTTCTTGCATTGGAGCTACAGTCTCCGTATAACCTGGACAGTTTTCTTTAAAGAATCCCGATACGCCTAAGAAAGCCCGAATGTGCTTGACTCTCGTTGGTGTAGGGAAATTCTTTATCGCTTCAATCTTAGCTGGGTTTGGCTTCACTCCCTCCTTGTCAATGACGTGACCCAAATATAAGATCTCGCTCTTGAAGAAATGCGATTTCTTCAGGTTTACTTTGAAATTCGATGCGTTCAAGTTGCCCAATACTTTATCTAAATTTTCGATGTGAGTTGCAATGTTGTCGGATGCCAACAGAATGTCGTCGATGTATCGCACCGTCATCTCCTTTACTTCCTCGGTTAGGTTCCGGTCCAGTGCTCGGATTAAAGCACAGCCCGCTGTTTTGACTCCAAAAGGCATTCTGACGAAACAAAATGTCTGGTTATCGAATAAGAAGCCAGTTAGAAGCTGTGACTTCTCATCCAATTCAAGATGGTGGAACGAGCTCGTCAGGTCGACTGATGAATAAATGCTCTTGTTTTTAAAGCCTTTTAATACGTCTCTGATAATTGGCGCTCTGTCATACTCAGGAAAAATGAGTCTCATGTTTAGATTTCTGGCATCTAAACAAAGTCTAATAGATCCATTTGGTTTTGTGACTGCCAAAATCGCATTTAGATAAGGTGTAGGTGTGTTCCTTATCACTCCAGCTTCTAACATCTCATCTATAATGATTTTAACTTGACCACGATACTTTTCAGGAATTGGGTACAATCTGCTTTTGAAAGGTGACCAGTCCTCGACTTGCATAGAGTACTTGAAATTTAAAATTTTCCCAGGTACTGTATCAAATACTGTTTTGTGCTTCCTTAAAATCTCTTCCAACTGTTTTCTGTGTTCATCCCCAAGTTGAATGTCATTGAGCCGCTCCTGTAGTAACTCTTCAAATTGTGCATCACTGTCATCTCCTTCTGTTAATAAAGACCATATCTCCTGGGATTCTATCTCCTCATCTAGTTCCACAACAGCCCCTTCTACGATGTTATCTTCCGCCTTTCGTACCTCCTCTTCCGTCTCTTCTGATATTGCTTCCAATGCCCAAGAATTTACATCTCTTCCGGTAGTGATTTCATCCATATGCAATCCCACGTTTTTCAGCTGGTCATATTCTCTAAAACTGACTGTATTCTTGTGTAAATCTATCACTGCTTGATAGTCACAAATGAAATTTGCACCAAGAATTATATTGAAATTCATCTTTGCCATGATAATGAATGTTTGCCCAAAAGTGTGTTCCAATATGTTCAGCTCTAAGTATGCCTGACTTTTACAAGTGACGGTGCGTTCAGGAATAACACCCCTCACTTTGAGCTGTGGTACCGGAATTACGGGAATATTCTGAGTCCGTCCCAACTCTCGAACCAAGGCCTCCGATACTAGACTGATCTGTGACCCTGTATCCAATAAACATCTTATATTAATTCCACCAATCCTTGCGTAAATAATGGGTAATTGCCTAATTTCATCGTTCCGTGGTTTCACCGTCTCCTCCAGGCAGTCTTCTGGTAAAGCAATCCATTCTTGTATGTTCGCTACTATCCATCCATCTTCAACTTCCGACTGTTGTGTTTGGAGACTGTCTCCTTGATCCAAAATTAACATTTTTTTAGCTCCATTTCGACTCCCATCATCCTTCTGTCGCTCATGTCCTTGATATTCCTCTTGTCTCAGTAGACTTCCAGCTTCCTCAGTATGTGTATCTGGGTTCTTTCTGTTCCCAATGGCCTTTTCCCATCTTCCTAGTTCTCCACCTTGATTAGCGTGTAACTCCTCTAAGTAATTTTGTGATTGAGCGTGCCTCTCATCCCAGTCATCTCGATAGTTACGTTGATCTCCTTGATTTTGATCTCTCCTTCCTTTCCATCGTTGATTGGCATTGTAATCACCGTATCTTCCATAAGGCCTGTCAATCCTTCGTTTATCACGCCATTGTTGATATCCTCTCTGTTGGTATCTATTGTTGCCCTGGTATCTATTGTTGTAGTGATTTTCGTTGCGCTGATATGGTCTGTTTTCCCCTTCTTCCTGGTTTCGCCTAGGTGTGGAGGTGCTTGTATTAGTACCCTGCGTTTTAGTATTTCCTTGTTTTGTTTTTACGACCTCTGTAGTGTTGACTAATTCCAGCTGTCTTCCTCCTCTAAAATGACTATGAGATGTGGTCTCATCTATTTGCCGTAATATCTGCTCTGCATGTAGGGCCGTACTAACGTTTGCTGCGACTAGTACTTGCTGTACATTAACTGGCATTTGCCTTGCTATTGTCATCACCAAATCTGCTTCGTTTAATGGGTAATCTAGGTCGCGAAATTTTAGCATTTGCATGTTAAAGAAATCTGAGTATTTCGTCTGCTGGGTAGTTTGGTATTTTCTAGAGTAAAGCTCCATTCTTAAACTCTGTTGTATGGCGGGAGACCAGTATTTGCGCAGAAACGCTAAATTAAAGTCTGACATGGTTCCAAATGTATATTTGAAACTTAAAAACCAGGTGAGAACATTTCCTGATAAAAATCTCTCCATCATTCTCAATCTACGTGCTTCAGGTACCCCAGTGTCATTGAAATGGTCTTCAATCTCTTTGATAAAGGCCTTAGGCGTTACCCCTGCATTTTCGGTGTATTTCTGCGGTTTGTAGTCATTTGAGCGAATTACTTGAATAAGTTGTGTGGGCTGATGACCGTCCTGTGGTGTTGAGCTTCTATCTACGTTCTTGCGAAATCCTTCCGTGTTTGTTGTTAATGGGCTCTCTGCTTGAGTCTGACTTCCTGCTATGCTGGGTTGGGGACTATGTGAGTCATCCGGCTTGTCTTTCAATGCTCCCGTTTTAAATATAGATGATTGTTCTAATGAGCGGAGTTCGGCTTTAATGATCCTGTCTGTCTGCTCTTTCAGTTTATTTTTTACCTCTTGCTCCAAAGCTTGAATACGCGTGTGGTTTTCGCCTACTGTTTTAAGAATGGTGGATCTTTCCTCTCTAGAATCAATATTCATTTTCTTCCAATCGTTCCTGATCTGTTCTTTAATCGTGCTTATTTTTTCTTCTATCTGGCTCTTATTTTCATCCTGATTATTTTCTATCTGGCTTAGCCTTTCGTCTAATGTACTCTTAAATTGTTCTTGTTCCGTTTCTAGGCTTTTCCACTGTTCCGCTGATTTTATCTCGAGACGGTCCATGTCTTTAATTATGCCTGATATGTTCTCATCTACTGCTGATATTTGTTGTTGAATGACCCTGCCACATTTCTCCATCTCCTTAAACCGTCCTTCCAATTTATCCTGAGCTATTTTGACCTCGCTTGAATTCATTGTGCATGCTATTTCAATCTGCTCTAATTTAGCTAACACCGTTTCATCGAGAATGCTAAGTTTTTTATCAAAAATTCTCTCCATTTTTTCAATCTGCTCTAATTGTTTCTCATTATTTTTGCTTACATCAAGGGCCAGTAATATCATCTGTTGGTTTGTGTGCTCTTTCATCTCTGCGGTTAACGAAGCTAATTGGTTCGTGTGTTTATTATTTTGCGCCTCTAACTGTGAATTTATAGTGTCATTAATTTCACTCTTTAATAACCTAGCTTGTTCCGCCTGATATTCATTTTGTTCAATTCTACTGTTATTTAACTGTGTCCGCAATGATTCACTTTGTTCTAACAGTTTAATATTTAGCGATTCACTTTGTTCTGACAGTTTAGTATTTAGCGATTCACTTTGCTCTGACAGTTTAGTATTTAGCGATTCACTTTGCTCTGACAGTTTAATTTTTAGTGATTCACTTTGCTCAGATAATTTGCTTATAGACTCCCTTTGTTCTGACATACTAATGTTTATAGATTGACTCTGTTCTGATAGTTTAGTATTCAACGCTTCACTTTGCTCTAACATACTAGTGTTTATAGATTGACTCTGTTCTGCTAGTTTAGTATCCAACAATTCCTGCGTTCTCCTCGCTGCACTTTCAATGATCTCCTGGATCTGCGCCACCGTTGCCATGTTTTATAATATATATGAGACATATGGGAAATGGCATACGCCAATGCCCTTTGACACGCACATAAATCCAATGCACATTTAATTTCTTTATCCTACTCAGTTCATTTATTTTTACCTTTAATCCCATTAGTTGATTGCATCTCTGAGTAGTTCTAGTTTTACTCAATTTAATTTTAACCCCAAGCACATATTTAGTCATTAAACAGTTATCCTGATCTGATATTAACACTGACTAATTAACAAAGTATTAATTGTCATTTTAGGCTACAGCCTCCTAATATTTCCATGAGTTTGACTTTCTAAACAAATCTAGTTTTAACTTTATCATTGGGTGCCCGGTATCACATCTTAATTTTACTTTAATTTAAAAGACAACAACGTGAACCGTATTTTACTTTGCAAACTCCTGATTTTAATTTATCTTTCACACATTTGGCGGTATCCACTTCGCCTGAACTACTTTTAATAAAATATCACTTCCCGGTGATTAAATACTGTCATATCTGCCTGCACTTGCGGCATGCCAGTTTTACTCAAATGCGCCACTATTGACATGTGTAACCTCCCCGTTACACCACAGTGAATAGCCCCACCGTTGGCCGCCAGTTTTCACCTATGAACCCTTCAGAATAGCAGTGTTTTATGCAAGAATCTTAGATCAAGGGGTCGCGTTCAGTTCATAGTGTGGTGTTTACGTCCGCCAAACAACGTGCTTTTCTGAGGCAAGGGTTATAGGATAAAAACTATAACTAAGAAAGAAAGGAGACAAAACGTAAGCTAATAACAAGATTTAATAACTAATTTGTGCATAAAAGAATAAAACAAAACAATAATAAACAAAATCCTCCCTGAATTTTCCCCTGACAGGAATATTTATCACTTTGAGGAGTCAGATGGCTCTCCCCTTTTCTAATAAAATGTGGATCCAAGTTCCACTATCTTGCATATGAATTTATGTTCGTGTGGTGACTATCTACGAGAAATGAGTACTTGGATGATCGTTCGTTCACAACGGGTTAACAGCCACGGTGCTCACGAACAATCATCTCGTAAATCAACGTTTATGGATATGGGCATAACGTTAATCAAAATCCTTAAATCTAATTCTGACACACATATTACAACTCTACTATTTACAGGCATCTCTCTGAGACCCTTATTAGTGTGGTGACACACTTAACCAAATGAGCTGCCACAATGGCCAGATACTCAACAACAAGGAAACACAGCGCCGCACGTGACTCACGGGTCACTGACATGGAAAATAAACATAGAATAAACAAACAACAACAAACAACCTGAGTGGTTAAGATTACTTTATATTAACAAAATTGCATGTTAAGGGAACGCTTCGAAGGTTATCGTATTTCGTAGGCAACTCCCATTTATTTAAACAATTTTACCATTGATCAGTTTCTCACATTTATATTTATTTTCAAGTAATTGGGAGCCAAACGTGCACTCCACTAATGATGAGCTTGCTTGCGAAACTCAGCCAGCCCTTGTGACCACAACTCACCCCTTCCTCAATACCAGTCATGTCCCTCTTCCAGTGTATATAAATAGCCGACCAGCTGGACTGTTATCTCAAGGAATCAACAGCAACTAACATCTCCTCCAACTCAACATATGGTCAGACAATAATCACATATCCATAATTGTCCTCGCAAGGATACAATATGAATCTGGTACCAAGCTGACAGAAATCAGTCTCTGCTGAAATTCCCGCTTGCAATACCACAAAATATACTCACAATATACACATCTGGGACTGACATAACGCCTTTCACACGGGTCTGCTGAATTAGAGCTCGCAAACATTTAACACAATATTTAAAACTTACGATAGAGCTGAATACTCTTCGTCACAAACTACATTGCTCCAAAGGTAATAATCACACTGAATCTGATCAATAATAAATCTCAAAAAAAATTTAATTACCCTCCAATCTACTATATAATTATATTAATTCAGTCCTACTTCTGAAACACGACATATCTCCGAGAGACGTTTTTAACCGCACTTCGTAACATAGGCGAACACGGCCGTTCACATAGATACGTTAGTTAACACAACACAAAGAAAAGAACCTTCCAAAACCTACAATTTTGCGAGCTGCTTCCAAGCAAAAGTGTGTCAGATCAAAACTAAATATACTACATTAATCACACAAGCAAAGTATTTACAAAAAATATGTCCCATAAACCATAAGTTAATTTAATAAATAATAAAATATTATTTTGTACTCATCTCTTTTTGTAGTCACCCGTCAAAGAACATCAGACGCCATTCCCCAACTGGATGATTCTTTATCTCATATCAGCCATCTGGACGGAGTGTTGAGAATTCCAAACTTCCTCTGCATTCATCGATGTCATCCTTGCGCTGATACAAAAAATTAGGTTATTATACACTTTATGTCTGACTACTAAATTCGCTTGTTCAGGTACTAAATTCCGGCGAATTATCGACGCTACTGCCCCTATAACTATAGTACTATGACTATCTATCACTGAATTTAACACTTTACAATGAATATCTTGTGTCCACGTCCTTAGACGAACAGAATCAAAGTCTTGTGTCCTCGACACACGGAATAAAAGTCTACGTCCTCAGACGAACAGAATAATAAGTAATGTCTTGGCTCTTCGACACACTTATAAATGAACTGGTTCTTGGGTCTAGATGGAGGGGGATTTTATGTAAAAATTTCTCGAAATAATTGTGATACAGGAATGAAATACATATCACTGAACTCGTAATATTGCACAGGTCAAGAATATGCCCATTAATCCTAGAATCGATCGTAGAGATTTTGTCTAGGCGATTTCCCGCGTGAATACTAGCCACCGCGTACCCCAGCCGGAGTTGGCGCGCAAGTAGGCATTCTCTTCTCATTGGTTCTCCATTTTCTGATAATTTGGCGGTTTCTAGTAGATCTTGGCGTCTTGGGAGTGTCTATTTTCTTCATCAGCCATTCACGTTACTGCATCATATTTCTTCTAGGCGCGAATAACACAATGAACATACCAGAACCATGTCTCACCGCGCGTCGCTTCTAAAATTGAGGTAGCCACACCTGTCCTTATGATACATCGCCATGCTATTTCTTTTCATAGCTCAAGTATTTAGCCTTTTGTTAAACTGTCGCAGGTATGTCCCTACTGTCTCCAACAAATGCTTGAAATTTCCTCATCACTGTCTGGCTACTTTCATGATGCTGGTTGAAATATTTATTAATTGAAGAAATAAAAAGTAGAATCATTTAACCAACATAGGGTAAAGGGTTCAATACGAAATTCGGTTGAATTCCAATTGATAGTGTAGAAGTTATATGCATTTAAATATTGGACCTATCAGTAGGCTTATAATCATTTTGGCAACACTGCCATGTATGGCCTTCTGGAAATTAAACTGCAATATTTTTGTCTATATGTGTGCCGATTTTGAAATAGCTCCCATACAAACCTTCCAAGATATCCAACATGGAGCTCAAATTTCAATTGCGATTTTTCAGCAGTTGGTAGCACTGACATCATTTTCAAATATGGCCGTGAGATATTCAGGTATAGATCTTTACTCCTACCAAATTTTATTTCGATTGCTCCAGCCGTTTAGGAGTTGATAGGGGGGGGGGGGGGACACACACAGCCAGACAGACAGAAGGACAGACAGACAGACAGACAGACAGACAGACAGACACACATTTTCCCGGATCGATCTCATAAGACTACTTTTTCCTCATTTTCGCAAAATGTGAAAAGTAGGCTAAAAACTACTGACCCAAATACACTTACGTACTAGAAGGGCTAAAATAAAGGAAGAAGGAATACATAAGAGGAGAGTGAAACCCACAAAGAATGAGGACTGAGGGACTTGGAAGGAAAGAGTGCCATGAAAGGCAGCTGAGAAAGGGAAAGAGGGAAGAATTTGTCCCGAAGTTAGTGGGAAAAGGGGAATCCAAACACAGCTCAAGAATCGCTTGGCGTCGCCAAATTCAGAACTCCCCAGCCTTGATCCCATGAAGGTGTATCACTATCCAATGTGCACCAAACGTGGTGGTGGTTATACACACCCTGCCTCCTTTAGGGCTTTGAGCGAAAGGCATGAGATTCCAGGAAATGAAAATCGAGAGGTCTCTCCTCTCGAAGAAATAGGGTATCAGGAACGATGAGTCAACGGACAGTTAAGGAAGGGATCGCAATGACTCCCTAGGCCTCCGATACCCTAATATCGTTGGGTTTGGAAGATGATATGATGATAATTGTTGTTTTAAGGGGCCTAACATCTAGGTTATCGGCCCCTGATGGTTTGGGTGATCGTGAAGATGAAAATGAAATGCTAACTTTAAAAAAAAACTAACCACTAACCTACACACTAGAAGAAGAAACAAAAGAAAACTAAAGGAGAATAAGGCAAATAAAGGACAGGAGGATAAGAAATGCCCTCAACCCTCGTAGAATGCGGATTGAGGGACTTGGAAGGAAGGACAGCCATGAAAGGCAGATAGGATAGTGAAAGAGGAGAGGGTGTCCCCCACAGGTTAGGGACAAAAGGGGGAAACCGGACCCAGCTCAGGAACCCCTCGGGGTCGCCAACTCCCGAACTCACCAGCCGTGAGCCCCGGAGGGTGTAGCATTATCTAGGGTGTACCAAAAGTGGTGGGACTACATACACCCGGCCTACTTGAGGGCCTCGAGCAGAAGGCAGGAGATAACATGAAAAGAAAAAGAAGGCTGACCCCTCGCAGAAGGAGGGTATCAGAAAAGATGAGACAAGGGCCAAATAAGTCGGGAAATGAAGAGACTCCCTAGGCCTCGGATACCATAATACCGTCGGGGTCGGAAGAGAACATGAGTTGACCAAGTGAGGTCGTCAGGAAAGAAGACTGAGAGGAGCCCGGCACAAGTAAGTGGAAGCAATGCCGGACTCATCTGGGGCCCCGTGGTCGCCAACCCACGTCCCACTAGATGTGAGCCCCTGGGGGAGGGTTTGGAAGGGAACAAGAGTTGATCAAGGATGGTTGACAGACAGCAAAACAGAGAGGAGACCGGCACAAGTAAGCGGAAGCAATGCCGTACTGAGCTGAGGCCACGTGGTCATGCAGCGTCTTGCCTGACACTACCGACGTTACTCACAATCCGTCTAAGTCTACACCACACTAAGGACTTTCAATCTCAAATTATAGTAGCCCCCTTCTCAAACACTTAAAAAACGTTTAATATTTAATTTAATACGTTCATGTTTCGTTATACAATGATACCCTCGTCAGCGTAGATTGAAATAATACAAGAATCTTAAATAGAAGGTGTGTTCAAAAAGTAACGAGCCGGTGGCTGTAATGCGAAAACAGGTGACGAAATCGGCTAATCGTGGCGTGTGTAACGAGGTGTGGTTCCAACCAGAGCGTGAAAGGTTACAGCCCGACGCTTGAGGGCACGCGTGCACGTCACATGACGATACAAAGCGAGCAGCAGCATGCATTAATCGTCCAACCAAGACCAAGACAGTGGGCCATTCGACATGCTTCCTGGTGTGATTGAAAACTGTGGGGAACACATTGGGCAGACACTTTCCGCAAGTGCAGTCGTTCCTGTATGATGGTGTGCACACTTCCGACGCTCAGTCCGACCACGGCGGCTATGCCGTTCACTGTCACTCGGCGGTCCTGGGTAATGAGTGCATCAACAAGCTGGACGTTGTCATCCGTTATGCAGAGGGGTGCCCCAGACCGGGCATCATCGGCTATCGACACCCGTCCTTCCCTGAAGCGCTTGTGCCACGCCTTGACCGTTGCAAGGGACATGCAGTGTTCGCCGTACACTTGTGACATTCGGCGATGAATGTCCGTTTCCCCTACTCCTTCCGCTGTCAGAAACCGAACAACACCTCTTTGCTCTTCGTTTGACACCTCCATGTCACTGTTTGCAATGGGACTGGCAGCGTTGGACGATTGATGCATGCTGTTGCTCAAATTGTATCGTCACGTGACGTGAACGCGTGCCCTCTAGCGACGGGCTGTGACCTTCCACGCTCTGATCGGAACCACACCTCGTTACACACGCCACGATTAGCCGATGTCGTGACCGGTTTGCGCGCTACAGCCTCCGGCTCGTTACTTTTCGAACGCACCTTATACTATGTTAACAAATACCGAGTGAAACTGGATATCCTTACAAAAAAACACATTAAAACCAAACACAAAACAAGAAATATATATAAAAGAAACAATATTAAAGTTAATATAAATCTATATTTTACTTCTTGATTATGGTTCAATATAATGAATCGGATCTCCTGTTGATTGCAAAAAGATGTTGTTTCCACGTATATAGAGAATTGGTGAAATATGTAACAATTTTAACGGATCGAGTCCTCTAACCTTGAAAATCCATTTAGTTGAACCCACATTTCCAGTTACGGGACAGCCTATATTATATTTCTCCAATACGGCTCACTAAAATATTGAAACGTATATCGCTGCTGGATGTTGTGATGCCATGAATTTAATTCGTGTGTGAGGGTTGGAATGCGGTGCACTTAGCCTCATGAGAGAGATGAGTTAAGATTCCCAGCTCAGCCTTCTCGGAAGAGGTTTCCCGTGGTTTCCCCACGTCCACTCCTGGCAAATGCCAGGATGGTCCTTAATTTAAAGCCATAGCTGCCTCCTTCTCAATCCTCACCTGAATTATAAATACTAATACAAGTACTAATCACATTAGCACAGTTTATCAGACCAGTCCCACACGCACACAAGTACACAGGGTTGAATGACTACGATATCAAAGTTCCGTGACGAACTAAAAGAGCCTACTTTTCATGCCAATGATTATTCTACAGTATATGAACCTATCTAGAATAATGACGAAATTAAGTTGGTAATATCGAAATGTCCAATTAGTTCGAAATATTCCTGGTATAATGTAGCCTAACAGAGCACTACAGTTTGCAGTTCTGGTGACTGAATATATTCTTAGTTCCATCTCTTAAGGTACAGAATACAACATTTGGTTGAAGTCCAAAGGACGTTACATGCAGTTAGACATTGGATCTATCAGCCCGCGTAAAATCATGTTGGCAACAATGTCATGCGTGTGCTGGTTAGAAATAATCGGAAATATTATGATATCTTGTTGTGCCAATTTTGGATGAAATCCATTTATTAGTATAGAAGTTACATGTATTTTAAAATTGTGGGGCCTGGTGGCGCAGCGGTCAAGCTGTATGCCTCTCACCAAGGCGGACCGTGTTTGATTCCCGGTCAATGCATGTGAAATTTTCGATGTGAAATGCCATGTCCTGTGGTTCGGATTCCACGCAAAACGGAGGTCCCGTGGCTTATGATCGCGAGATTAACGGTCACGTTAAACTACAAGCTTTTTTAATTTAAAATTGGACCTATCAGCAAGCATAGAATCATGTTGGCAGCTCTGACTTACATTAATTACTCCAAATTAATCTAGAATGTCAGGTGCTATACGTGTGCGAAGTATAGAGCTGTTGGCTTGCATACTTTCTGATAAATTGATATTAGGGTAAAAAAGACAGCATTTATTAACAGTTGGCAGCCCTGATTGCTCTTAAGAATACTTATAGTCATATTTGTTATGTTACTCATAGCACATACGAAATTTGGTTGAAATCCAACTAATAGTACATGAGTTACACGTATTTAAAATTGGTCCTATCAGCAGGCTTAGAATCATGTTGGTAGAACTGAAGTATATAAGTTACTCCAAACTAATCTAAAATGTCAGGTACTATACGTGTGCATAGTTTAAAGCTGTCGGCTTGCATACTTTCAGATATATTGGTATTTGAATGAAGAAAATAGAGAGAGCAATTATTAACAGTTGGCATCCTGGTGTCTCTTAAGAATACACCCAGTCATATCTGTTTAAGCACACATATTGCATACAAAATTTTGTTGAAATCTAATTAATAGTGTAGAAGTTATATGCATTTAAAAATCGGAATTATCAGAAGGCTTAAAATTATTTTGGCAACACTGTCATGTAAGGCCTCCTGGAAATTAAACTGAAATAGTATTATCTACATGTGTGGCAATTTTGGAATAGCTCCCATGCATACCTTCCATGATATCCAACATGGAGCTCAAAATTCTATTGCGTTTTTTCCAGCAGTTGGTAGCACTGACATCATTTTCAAATGAGGGCTTGAGATATTCCGGTATACATCTTTAATCATAGTAAATTTTGTTTCGATTGCTGCAGCCGTTTAGGAGTTGATAAGGGGCGGGGGGGGGGGGCACACACAGACAGACAGAAGGACTGACAGACACACATTTTCCCGGATCGATCTCCTAAGTCTACTTTTTCCTCATTTTTGCAAAATGTGAAAGTAGGCTAAAAAATCATTGCTAGCCAGAGAGCGAAAACCCTACAAGCAGCGCTCTCGCACTAATCACTGGCCTATTACATTGTAAATGAAAGAATATATTGTACCCGTTCGAATGTTAAGCTTGTTGACATTTCTGACGTCACGCCAACAAACATCTCATCGAGGCTTCGAGCCGAATACTATATTTTATGAAGTTACCGAATGGAGAAAAATACCATGATAAAGAAAACTGAATCGAGGAATCAGTGCATCTGACTGGCAACAATAAGAATTGGATTTATTGAAAATAATGTGAGATATCAAAATTTGCAACGATTTTTTAGCCTACTTTTCACATTTGAAAAAATGAGGAAAATGTAGTCTTATGAGATCGATCCGGGAAAATGAGTGTGTATGTGTGTGTGTGTGTGTGTGTCTGTCTGTCTGTCTGTCTGTCTGGCTGTGTGTGTGTGTGCCCCCCCCCCCTATCAACACCTAAACGGCTGCAGCAATCAAAACCAAATTTAGTATCAGTAAAGATGTATACAGGAATATCTCAAGCCCAGATTTGAAAATGATGTCAGTGTTACCAACTGCTGAAAAAACGCACTAGAAATTTGAGCTCCATGTTGGATATCATGGAAGGTATGCATGGGAGCTATTCCAAAATTGGCACACATGTAGATAATACTATTTCAGTTTAATTTCCAGGAGGCCATGCATGACAGTGTTGCCAAAGTAATTTTAAGCCTTCTGAAATGTCCAATTTTTAAATGCACATAACTTCTACACTATGAATTGGATTTCAACCAAATTCTGTATGCACCATGTGTACATTAATAGATATGGCTAAGTGTATTCTTAAGAGCCACCAGGGCTGCCAACTGTTAATAATTGCTCTCTCTATTTTCTTCATCCCTATACCAATACATCAGAAAGTATGCAAGCCGAGAGCTTTAAATTAGTACCTGACATTTTAGATTCATTTAGAGTAATTTATATATTTCAGTTCTACCAACATGATTCGAAGCCTGCTGATAGGACCAATTTTTAAGGGACACTGAGACTGAAATTTTAGTGAAATTTGTGGAAAATGTCGATTTTCGTTTTTTTTTTCATATTAACACACCCCTATCCCCTGCGGATCATATACCAGTGTTTTATCCGAATTCCGCCATTTTTAAAGCCCTGGCATAGCTTTGAAATGCACGGTGTGTCCTTTAAACGCCCCAGCACTGCAAGTGTCCTGAAGGTTCTGGGTCTTGGTGTTTCTACAATCGAAGTATCGCAGCTGGTAAAACTCCACAGTCATGATAAAATGGCTGTAGAACTTTAAGAACCCTTAGTTGTCAAGATTATGCCTGTTTATCAAAGGCTGGCATCAGATGAGCTACTATCCAGATGCATCCGTGGTGCTACTGATAATCAGAATGAGTCTCTGCATTCTGTTATCTGGAGGAAGTGCCCAAAAGAGATTTTTAACCTATTTTCTATTTTGAAAAAATAGGCTTATGAGATCACCTTTTGTCCGTGTGTGTGTGTGATTCGTTTGTGTGTCCCCCCCTAATAAAATCTAAACGGCTGGAGAGATTTCAATGAAACTCGGTAAGTTTATAGCTCTATTCTGGGTAACCTTGACCGTGCCCTTCAAATTTTGTTTCGTCTCACCAATTCAACATGGCGGCTGTGCGAAATATTTCACCAGCATTCAATATCTCCTAAACTATTACAGATATCACCCTAGAATTTTGTATGATGATAAAGAGGACTACTAGAAATTCACTTATGTGACCTTTGAAAACCTGGTAACTACAAAACCAGCGAATTTGCGACATTTAAATGGACGTTTCTCGCGATTTAACCAACCTAACGCAATGAAACATGGCACAGTATATGTTTATATACATTGTAATACACCGATATCTAACTTCGTTCAATTTTTTACATAACCTCAAAATGGCGGCTGTGCGAAATATTCCACAGGCATTCAATATCTCCGAAACTATTTATGATATCAACCTGAAATTTTGTACGGTGATAACGAGCACTGCTGCAAGTTTATCTATGTAATTTTCAAGAACCTGTAAACTACGAAACTAACATGGCGGCCAAGCGAAATTGAAACATTCTAATACATTTTTCTCGAGATTTAATCATATGAGCGCATTGAAATCTAGTACAGTAAATGATTATACATATTGTCATTCACTGGCATCTAATTTAGTTCAAATATTTACATAAACTGTAGATGGCGGCTGTGCGAAATTTTAAAATTAAGTTTTTATTTTTGTGTCGTAATCATGCGATCGAAGTGAAAGTTTGAATAATGAAGCTACGCAATAATTTTCCTTTAATGGTACATAACTCTATGGCCTATACATATAATAATCCAAAATGGCGAGCTTTCGAAATATTTTGACGGTTCTCAATATATAAGAATATTTTCCAGCAATCAAAATGATTTTTTTAAGTTCATAGAAGCTATGAACATAAGTTCACATATAGGACGTTCAGTAACCTGGTGAGCACAAATCCAACATGGCGGCGACGCGAAGTATAAGTATTTAAATGGACGTTTCTCGCAATTTAACCATCTGAGTGCAGTGAAACTTTGCACGTTAATGCTTATACAAATGTTAATCCACTGGTATCTAATTTATTTCAATTGTTTTCATAACCACAAGATGGCAGCTGTGCGAAATTTTAAAATCTCGTTTTTACTTCTTGTGTCCTAATCATGCGATTGAAGTCTGAAAACCACTCGTACACAATAATCTTCATGTAATAGTACATAAATAAAAATCCAACCTGGCTACCATCTGCAATATTTAGTCGGTTCTCAGTATCTACAAATCTAACATAGCAATCAAACTGAAATTTTGTATGTTGATAGAGGCAATTAATATGAGTAGGATATATGAAAATAGGCTGTATAATTCTTCAAGGAACTACTTGTTATTTCACGGAAGACACTTGAAATTGCTGTTAGTAATTCTATAGCAGAATTCAACATGGGGTGTAGTGCAACAACAGAGTTGAAATCAGGAATAAGACTAACTTCAGTATCTCATGTCACAGCACAAACACTTGAAAGATGTGACAGTCGCAGGAAGTAAGAAAGTCCGCGGTCATAATTCGAGAAGCGAAAGGCATGTCGACGGAAGGTGATACTGACAGAAATGGAGGAGGAGGCTGCAAAACAGAAGAAGGAGGGTGTCACCTATGCTGTAGGACAATCCTAATGTCATTGGTAAGCTGAAACCTTGTAAATTGTGCATCATTTTAGAAAATTGCTGTTTTCTCGGACTCACTTTCTCAGGCATTCAAAATGTTACTCGAGTCATAAATCTTATGATATTGCTTTCAAAATGGGAATTTATTATCTTCATTGCAATGACTATAAACCAGCGGATCGTTTTATAGATTGCACTTTTGGTATGGCTGCAAGAAATTTTCAAACTGGAAAAAATAGGTTTTTTTTGTAGAAAAAAACTTGGATATGAAAAAAAAAAATTCTTGACACTCATTAATGCAATTCAAAATCGGATCCGTAGGTTACTTCCAATTGTTATAGTGCAATAGAATATTACCTAAAAGTTACACTATCTGTTTTTTTTTAACGCGGCTGACCTTTATAAAACTTGAATAATAAGCACAATAAATGTACGAAATAATTAATATCTGGAGAACTAATCAACTTACAATGCTCACGTTTCCCACAGTGGTTTATAATATGACTATGCATAACAATATAAAATTTCAAAGCTGTAACTCAGTTTATATAGAATTTGAAAATTTCAGTCCCAGTGTCCCTTAAATACATGTAACTTCTATACTATCAGTTGGATTTCAACCAAATTTCGTATGTGCCATGTGTAACATAACAGATATGATTATAAGTATTCTTAAGAGCAATCGGGGCTGCCAACTGTTAATAAATGCTGTCTATATTTTTAGCCTACTTTCGATTTTTGCAAAAAATGAAAGTAGAATAATGAGATCAACACAGGGCGAAAAAAGTGTGTCTGGCTGTGTGTGTGTGTTTGTGTGAGTGTGTGTACTCTGAATGTGTGTCCCCCCCTATCAATTCGAACACTGTGAACGCGAATTGAACGAAATTTGGTACAAAAGTAGCACAAAAGTAGCACTAGCAAAGGACACCTCAGTGTCAAGTTTTATATCACCGCCATCATGACGGAAACGTAATGGCGGCCACACAAATGTTAAAAGCTTAAATCAAATTACGACTAACATAATCATCCGATCTCTACCAAATTTTCCAATAACATACCTTTATGGAGGAAGCATCCTTTGACCAAATTAATAGGTCATTAGCCTAATAGTTTGCGGATGGCGGCCATCTTTGTGTCAAAATCGATTCCCCCTATTAATTTGAACACGGTGACACCGAATGGAACGAAATTTGGTACAGAGGTAGCACTACCAAAGGGCACCTCAGTGTCATATTTTATATCACCGCCATCTTGACGGAAACGTAAACGCGGCCACCCAATTGTTAAAAGCTAAAATGTAATTACGACCAACCTCATAATCTAGTCTCTACCAAATTTTGAAACAACATATGTCTATGTGGGAAGCATATTCTGACTTACCTGCAAGATCATCAGCCCAATAGTTTGCAGATGGTGGCCATGTATGTGTGCAAATCGATTCCCCCTATCAATTCAGACACGGTGAAACCGAATTGAACGAAATTTGGTACAGAGGTAGCACTAGCAAAGGGCACCTCAGTGTCATGTTTTATATCACTGCCATCGTGACGGAAACGGAATGACGGCCACCCAAATGTTAGAAGCTTAAACCAAATTGCGACCATCCCAATAATTTGATCTCTAACAGATTTTTCAACAACATGCCATTTTGTGAAAAGCATCTTATGACTGACTACAAGGTCATCAGCCCAATAGTTTGCACATAGCGGCCATGTATGTGTGCAAATCAATTCCCCATATCAATTCAAACACGGTGAAACCGAATTGAATGAAATTTTTTACAGAGGTAGCACTAGCAAAGGGCACCTGATATTCATGTTTAATATCCCTATAGCACGTTGTATTTTAACAAGCTACTACAACCAACATTCAATTATACTCCTTGAAAAGGACAAAGTGTTATAACAATACCCATGCATTTAGGAGAAAGTAGGCTATATGTTCTTTACTGAACATCTTGTTTACCCTTATATCAATATATCAGAAAGTATGCAAGCCAACAGCTCTATCCTTTGCACACGTATATCACCTGACACTCTAGATTAATTTGGAGTAATTAATATAAGTCAGTGTTGCCAACATGATTCTATGCTTGCTAATAGGACCAAGTTTAAAATGCATGAAACTTCTATACTAATGGATTTCATCCAAAATTGGCACAACATGATATCATATTTCCGATTATTTCTAACCAGCACACGCATGACATGGTTGCCAACATGCCTTTACGCGTGCTGATAGATCCAATGTATAACTGCATGCAACGTCCATTGGACTTCAACCAAATTTTGTATTCTGTACCTTAAGAGATGGAACTAAGATTATATTCCGTCACCAGGGCTGCCAACTGTAGTGGTCTATTAGGCTACATTATACCAGGAATATTTCGAACTAATTAGACATTTCGATATTACCAACTTAATTTCGTGATTATTCTAGATAGGTTCATATACTGTAGATTAATCATTGGCATGAAAAGTAGGCTCTTTAGTTCGTCACGGAACTTCTTGTTTTATCTCTGGACGTTCTGAACATGATTCTTTGTTAACATGTGCCCATTATCACTATTTTAAGAAATTCCACTTGACTGGGCACACTGATTGGTTCGTACGATAGGAAGCAGGAGAACCTGATAGATGAAAAGCACAACGTTTCTAGCTCTTGATTTCAGCTAACGAGTCGACAATCTTTACACGGCCACGTGTGCAATTAAGGGGATACTCCACCGCAAATATTCATTTTTTCAAAGAATTTTTATTGACTATTTCAGACTCTTGGAGAGTATTCTCTTAGGCCCCAGAAAGATTTGGCTCCATTCGAATTAAAAATATGTCTAAATAATATTTGATATATGGACTGCTTGAGGGGGCGTGGCTCAATGACAGCTGTCAAAAAAGTATTTGATGTTATCACCATCAAACACGACCATCTTCTCACCAATCGGATAATTTTTGTTCCAAAGTTGGCTCTTTGCTTTTCCTTCAAATGTAGCGATTCCTGGTGACAAAAAGCTGAACTAGAGATGTCAACAAACATTTTGTTGAGAGGGAAATTTTTATAAGTTTGATTTCTAACTTCAATACCAACCTTTTTAATCCTAAATATTGCCCAACTTAAGTGATTTTTTCTGGAAGTAGTCATGAGGTATTTGCATACTTCTGTGCATTAATATTAAATGACATTTATGTACAAATTATTTGAAAAAAATTGGAATTTGAAAAATGAACTAAGGGTAAATAAACGATCATTCTCATAAAATAAATGCACAAAACTTTTAAACTATGTCCTGTTACTGTGTATGAAGAAATTGAAATGTAAACAAGTAGTTCCGTGAAGAAGAAGAAGAAGAATTATACATCTTATTTTCATATATCCTACTTAAGTTAATTGCCACTATCAACATACTACATTTCAGTTTGCTGTAATAGATTCGTAGATATTGAGAACCGACTAAATATTGCGGATGGTCGCCATGTTGGATTTTATATATGTAGGTCTTAGAGTTATGTACTGTTACATAAAGATTATTGTGTACGTGTAGCATTCAAACTTCAATCGCATGATTAGGACACAAGAAGTATCAAGGATATTTTAAAATATCGCACAGCTGCCATCTTGTGGTTATGGAAACAATAATTGAAATAATTTAGATGCCAGTGGATTAACATTCGTATAAGGATTTACTGTACCAAGTTTCACTGCACTCGGATGGTTAAATTGCGAGAAACGTCCATGTGAATATTTATACTTCGCGTCGCCGCCATGTTGGATTTGTGATCACCAGGTTATTTAAAGTCCTATAGGTGAACTTAAGTTCATAGCCTCTATGAACATAAAACAATTCAGTTTGATTGCTAAAATAGATTCGTAGATATTCAGAGCCGTCTAAATATTTCGGATGGTCGCCATGTTGTATCGTTAAATGTATAAGCCATAGAGTAATGTACCATTAAAGGAAAATTATTGCGTAAGTTCATTATTCAAACTTTCACATCGATCCCATGATTACGACACAAGAAATAAGAACTTAATTTTCTTGTTGTTTGAGTCTTCAGTCTTTTGACTGGTTTAATGCAGCTCTCCATGCCTCCCTGTCCTGAGCTAATAGTTTCATCTCTACATAGCTACCACACCTTACATCCGAGGCAATCTGTTTAACATAATCTAACCTTGGTCTCCCCTACAGTTCTTGTCCTCGACCCTTCCTTCCATAACTAAGCTTGCTATTCCTGGGTGTCTTAATATGTGTCCTACCAACCTATCTCTTCTCTTCATTAGCAGTCGCAAGAAACATCTCTCCTCTCCCACTCGACTTAATATCTCTTCGTTTGTAACCCTATCTACCCATCTGCTCTTCATCATTCTCCTGTAACACCACATTTCAAATGCTTCAATTCTCCTCTCTTCAGCTGCACCAATAGTCAAACTAAAATTGATATCTGAGTAGCAAAAGTTGGTTTTCAAATATGCCATTAAAAACACATTAAAATTAATAATTCAAAAACCATTCAAGTTATGGCCTTCCAACATTAGACATTGCTACATACTTACGTGATATATACGATCACAAAATTAATTTGAAATCTTTGCAGTAGGAGAGAAGCTAAATATTTCAGTGGAGTCTCCCCTTAAGTCACGAAGGCTGATTTCAGAGAGGAAATAATCTAAAATAGGAATGAAGAAGCAATCTTTATTATTACAGTAGGCGATAGTAATTGAAAACAAGAAGTTCCGTGACGAACTAAAGAGCCTACTTTTCTTAAAATTTAAGATTCATGCCAATGATTAATCGATATGGATCTATCTAGAATAATGACGAAATTAAGTTGGTAATATCGAAATTTCTAATTAGTTCGAAATACTGTATACCTGGCATAATGTAGCCTCATAGAGCACTACAGTTGGCAGCCCTGGTGACTGAATATATTCTTAGTTCCATCTCTTAAGGTACAGAATACAAAATTTGGTTGGAGTCCAATGAATAGCATGGACGTTACATGCAGTTAAACATTGGATCTAACAGCACGTGTAAAATCATGTTGGCAACAGTGTCATGGATGTATTGGTCAGAAATAATCTGAAATAATATGATCTATTGTTGTGCCAATTTTGAATGAAATCCATTAGTTATTTTAGAAGTTACTTGCATTTTAAAATTCGACCTATCAGTAGGCTTATAATCATTTTGGCAACACTGCCATGTATGGCCTTCTGGAAATTAAACTACAATATTATTATCTATATGTGTGCCGATTTTGAAATAGCTCCCATTCATACCTTCCAAGATATCCAACATGGAGCTCAAATTTCAATTGCGATTTTTCAGCAGTTGGTAGCACTGACATCATTTGCAAATATGGCCGTGAGATATTCAGGTATAGATCTTTACTCCTACCAAATTTTATTTCGATTGCTCCAGCCGTTTAGGAGTTGATAGGGGGGGACACACACACAGCCAGACAGACAGACAGACACACATTTTCCCGGATCGATCTCGTAAGACTACTTTTTCCTCATTTTTGCAAAATGTGAAAAGTAGGCTAATAAAATTTATACACTTTCTAATTCTTTATAAGAGCAAATGGGTAGTCGGATTGTTCTAAACCACGTGTATAACTAAAGGTATATAAGGCCAATACGTTTAGGAAGAAAATCCACATTTTTTTAACTAATTCCTCTAAAACTTTTACCCCATCCCATATGAAACCCAACTATTAATTATTTGTATCAAAAACTTTATTTTCTGTGTTCAGTTCTCAGAATTTTTGCAAAACAGAGTAAAAAATTACAATTGTTTCAAAATGCCCTAAATTTATCAAATATTATTCAATTATCAAATTTATTTTACTGAGTTCTTCTATTTAATGCATATAATGTCCTGAACTAGAATATTGCAGTGATCTTCAACAGACAGAGGGTAGGAGTTAGTTTTCATTATTTAAAAAGGAAATACTATTGTATCATTGCTTAAAATAAACAAGGTAGCTAAACTTTTCAAAGTATCCAAATATCTACTTACGATCTTAGGGAGTGAAATACGCACTTTATACTAATTAATAATATGGAACAGGTTAGAAATGAGCGAGATATTTTTATAAGAAGCGAATGTTATGTGATGGAGGGGAAAGTATTCGATTCATTCTTTTCAGAGCCAAGTAGCGGTCAGTGGAACAAGACACAAGAAATAAAGAATAATTTTAACTTTTCACACAGCCGCCATCTTGGGGTTATGAAATCAATTGATTTAAATTAAATGCCAGCATATTAAATTTTTAATGAACATTTACCGTACGGTACCAAGTTTCACTGCACGTGAATGTTTATATCGCGAGTAATTTCCATTCAAATGTTGTAATTTCGCTTGGCCGCCATGTTGGTTTTGTGATCATCAGGTTAAAGTCCCATACCTGAACGTATGTTAATAGCCTCTATCAACATATAAAATTTCAGTTTGATTGCTGTAATAGATAAGTAGATATTGAGAGCCGTCTCAAATATTACAGATGGTCGCCATGTTGGATTTTTATATAGTAGGCCATAGAGTTATCTACAATTAGATGATGATTATTACGTAGGTTCAGTATTCAAACGTTCATTTCGATCGCATGATTAGGACACAAGAAATAAAAACATAATGTTAAAAGTTTGCACAGTCTCTATCTAGACGTTACTTAAACAATAATTGAATTACATTAAATGCCAGTAGATTTAGATCTTGTATAATCATTTACCGTACCAAGTGTCGCTGCTCTCGGATGATTAAATCACGAGATAAGACTATTTAAATGTGTTAACTTGGCTGGGCCACCATGCTGGTTTTATACTAAACAGGTTTTCGACAAAACATAGGTGAACTTCTAGTAGTACTCTTTTTCACCGTATAAAATTGTAGGGGGATATATATGTTACTGTTCCGTGGATATAGAATGCCAGTGAAATATTTTGCGATGTCAGACGAAGTAGTAGTATGTAGTTTTCATTAAAATCATTCGCACACACACACACAAACACACACGGACAAGAGGTTATCTCACAAGCCTATTTTTTTCATTAATGGAAATAGGCAAAGAACCCATTGATACGTGAAGAGCACGAGTGTAGAGTCTGCATCGTAAATTTAAACTTGTTATGCGATGCTTCGGCCAAACTTTCGAGTTTTTATTCTATCTTACTTCTATTATACGATGGCTGCATCTGTTGGTTTATAAATTCCATATCTTCGAAGTTTTTCTTACTACTGTCTTGAGACTAGTATAAAAGAAGACCGCAGCAGCTGGAATTCTGCGCCGAGAAATACAAACAGCTCCCTCATTATGCTCTCATTATTATTGCATTATTTTTACAGCAGATTGTATTTTAACACTCCTGAAAACGTATTCAGCAATCTGGATGTTAGAGTCACGCAAAATTGCTGAAACTTAGACCGCAATTTACTTAAGTCCATCACACCCAACAGCGTTCTTCATAACTGAACCAGTCATTACTACATATGAGTCCACATTTTAACTAAAGCGATAGACTCATAATTTTCAATGAGGAAATACTATAGTCCAGTCATTACCGTTTTTTGTGTCTTCAGTTTTTCGACTTTGATGCAGCGCTCCACGCCAACCTGTCCAGAGCTATTCGTTTCATCTCTACGTAGCTCCCACATCTAAGACAATATGTTTAGCATATTCTAACCTTGATCTACCCCCTTCTTGTTCTCGACCCTTCCTTCCATAAAAAATTTCTATTCCTGGGTGTCTTAGAATGTGTCCTACCAATCTATCTCTTATCGTTATTAGCAATCGCCAGATAACATATTTCCTCACTTCCTAGTCTTAAAACCTCTCTATATGTTACTCTATCCACCCATATGACCTACATCATTATACTGTAGCACCACATTCCAATGGATTGAATTATCTTCCTTTCTGCTGCGCCAACAGTACGAGTTTTACTTCCATATAGCACTACGCTCCAGACAAAGACTTTCAAAAATGATCTCCTAATGCATAAATGTACGAGGGGCGTGTTATAGTGTTTTCCTTTTTATTTGTTTCTACCCAAATGAAGTACATAACACATCAGTTGTTACGTTCACCTTCTCAACATAATCTCCTTGTAACTTTATGCACTTTGCCATCGATGTTCAGTCTCTCCAGACCTTCCTGAAACCAATCGTTTGGAGTGCTGCGTACCCCTGCCTTGACAGCTGTGTCAATAGGTTCCTTCATGTAATGAAATGAAAATCCACAGCCTGCTTCCAGTCTCCGACCGGGTCAGGGAATGGAATGATTGAAGCCCCCATCTAGCGGCGAGGATATGAACTGTGCCGGCTGCCGAGGCCTGACGCACTCCTCTGGGGCAATGATTAAATGAATGACAGATGAAATGAAATGATAGTGGAGAGTGTTGCTGGAATGAAATGTTGACAGGGAAAACCGGAGTACCCGGAGAAAAACCTGTCTGCCTCCGTTCTGTCCAGCATAGATCTCACATGGAGTGACCGGGATTTGAACCACGGACCTTCATGTATTATTATTATTATTATTATTATTATTATTATTATTATTAATAATAATTATTATAATAATGCTATTGGTTTTACGTCTCTCTTAACTACTCTGGATTTTAGAGACGCAGGGGTGCCGGAATTTTTGCCCGAAGTGGATCCTCAAATGCCAGCTGACTGCGCCAGGATACGAACCTGCAACCTTGGACCCAGCAAGCGAGAACGTTACCGCTGAGCCGGTTTCTGCATGTTCCCGAACAGGTCATTACTTCTTGGTGCCAAGTCGGGAGAGTATGGTGGATATCGCTGCACCGTGAATCCCATTTTATCAATGGCAGCGGTGGTCTCTCGGCTAGTGTGGGGGCGGGCATTGTCATGTTGCAAAAGCACACCATATCTTATATATAAAAGTGAAAGTCTGTATGTGGGTATGTATGTATGTGGGTCTGTTCCGTATACAAATCTACACCGTACCACCAATCTCAACCAAATTTTGCATACATATAGTTTAGGATCCAGAAGGAACCGCTGGCTACATGAATTTTCGATAGTCTTTCTCATTCTTCTGATTTCGGCCCTTTTGCACTCAAGCACAGGCTAATCAAATCATAAAATATACTCATGAAGGAATGGCAAGCCAGATAGTTTCCATGGCAACATATCTCAAGTCGAGACACGGCCGACTGGATGCCAGTTCTGCTCTGCACTACCGGTATAGAAAAAGAGGATCTTTACTTGAAATCCCGTTAGTTACTCACCTACTCACACAGCACTGTCAACCGAGTTTAGCATAACAAAGACTTGACACTATCATCTACTATATATATTTGTGAAATACCACTCACTCATTCATTCATCACGAAATCTCAGAAACCACCGACGGATTGGAATGAAATTTGGTATGCAGCTTCCCAAAGGGCCGCAAATGCCCCCTAAGATAGGATTTTTGGATATTCAGGTTCTAAAGGGGTGTTAAGGGGGTTGACCTGCATTTCATTGAATTTCAATATCTCCCGATTGGTTTCATTGGGGGATGTGATACTCGGCACGTAAACTCATCATTAAAAATAAGAAGACACGAGTCTGAGGGTTTTTCGATGTGGTGTATATTATGAGGTGAAAGGGGTGAAAAGTGGGGATGGAAAGATTCCTAACGGAGCGTGTATCTCTTAAACGACATAGGTGAGGAGTTTGAAACTCAGCGGAAAACAATCAGCATACAAAATACGTAAATATGTGTTTGACCGTTTATTCATAAATCCAATTTAAGGGGCCCATGGGGAGGGGTGAAATTCTGGGGGGGTGGGGGGAAACAGGAAATAAAGTGTCCTAACTGATTGACTGACTGACTCACTCATCAAACTCAGGGGGGAGGGGGAACTGCTTTAAAGTAAGTTAATAGCTGTTCGACAGTTTTTTTGATCAATCATATTGAAGGGGTTCATCGGGAGGGATGAAATTCTGAAGGAAAAAATGAAAGAAAATGTCCTGACTCATTCACTCATGATCGCCCAGTCAAAAATATTGAAGTTGGAACCATGGCATTCTGGGGATATGTTCGTTGTATCTCAAAACCGTACACTAAGGGAGGATTTTTGGATATTCAGGCTCTAAAGGGGTCTTAAGGGGGTTAAACCTGCATTTCATTGAATAACAATATCTCACGAGTGGTTTCATCTGTGGATGTGATACTCGGCATATAAACTAATCATTAAAAATAAGCAGACATGTGTCTAAGGGTTTTTCGATGTGGTGTATTATTATGAGGTGAAAGGGGTGAAAATTGGGGGTTGAAGGATTCCTAACGGAGCGTGTAGGCCTATCTCTTAAACGACATAGGCGAGAAATTTGAAACTCAGCGAAAAAAAATCAGCTAAAAAATTAAGTAAATCGGTGTTCGACCGTTTTTTCATAAATTAATTTAAAGGTCCAATGGGGTGGGGTGAAATTCTGGGGGGGAAAAGGAGAGAAAGTGTCCTGACTGACTGACTAACTCACTCATCAAACTCAGGGGAAACAGACAGCTAAAAAAATAACTTAATAGGTGTTCAAGCGTTTTTTCATCAATCCAATTTAAGGGGCCCATGGGGAGGGGTGTAATTCTGGTAAAAATAATTGAAAGAAAATGTCCTGTCTGACTCACTCACTCATCGCGCCCAGCGAAAACTATTAATGTTGGAAAAATGAAATTTTGGGAATATGTTCGCTGTATGTCAAAACGTCAACTAAAGAATGATTTTTATTTATTCGGGTTTTAAAGAGATGTTAAGGGGGTAAACGTGCATTTCATTGAATAACGATATCTCATGAGTTGTTTCTTTGGGGATGTGATATTCGGTATATAAACTAATCATTAAAAATAATCAGACATATATCTAAAGGTTTATCGATGTCGTGTATATTATGAGGTGAAAGGGGTGAAAATTGGGGATTGAGGGATTCTTAACGGAGCGTGTATCTCTTAAACGACATAGGCGAGAAGTTTGAAATTCGGCGGGATAAAACAGCTTAAAATACAAGTAAATATGTGTTCGACCGTTTTTTCATAAATCCAATTTAAGGGGCCCTTGGAGAGGGGTGAAATTCTGGGGTGATAAAACAGGAAAGAAAGTGTCCTAACTGATTGACTCACTTACTCACTCATCAAACTCAGGGGAAATCAGCTTTAAATAAGTAAATAGGTGTTCGACCATTTGTTTCATAAATCCAATTTAAGGGGTTCATGTGGAGGGGTGAAATTATCATATATAAATGAAATAAAATGTCCTGACTGACTCACTCACTCATCATCGCCCAGCCAAAATTATTGAAGTTGGAAACATGAAATTTTGGGGATATGTTCGTTTTATGTCGAAAACATCCACTAAGGTAAGAGTTTTGAATATTCAGGTTCTAAATAGGTGTTAAGGGGGTAAACATGCATTTCATTGAATAGCAATATCTCACGAGTGGTTTCATTTGGGGATTGATACTTGGCATATATACTAATCATTAAAAATAAGCTGACACATGTCTAATGGTTTTTCGATATAGTGTATATTATGAGGTGAAAGGGATGAAAAGTGGGGGTTGAAAGATTCGTAATGGAGCGTGTATCTCTTAAACGACATAGGCGAGGAGTTTGAAACTCGGAGGAAATCAATCAGCTTAAAAATAAATAAATAAATAAATAAATAAATAAATAAAATAAATAGGTGTTCGACCGTCTTTTCAAAAATCCAATTTAAGGGGCCTATGGGGAGGGGTGAAATTCTGGAAGAAAAACGTCCACTAAGGAAGGATTTTTGGATGTTCGCTCTCATCGACCAACCAAAACTATTAATGTTAGAAGAGTGATATTTTGAGGATATGTTTGTCGTGTGTCGAAAAGATCTACTAAGGAGGGATTTTTGGATATTCAGGTTCTAAAGGGGTGTTAATGGGGTTAAACCTGCATTTCATTGAATAACAATATGACACGACTATGACGCGAGCGAAGCGAGACTAAAAATGAGATGGTGTGTGTGTGTCTGTGTATTACTCAATCACGCAAGTACCACTGGTCCGATTTACATGAATTTTACATGGAAGTAGCAGATTTACCTGGTTAACATACAGGTTACTTTTGATTTCAATACTTTGCACTTTTAAAGATGGCGACCATTTTAGTGACGTCACTCTACCCTTTGGTTTTAAACTTTCATATTTCCATTTCAAATAAAAAGAGAACGCTAAGAAATAGCAAACTTTTGATGGCATGTACGAGGTTAAAAATTGCATTTTCTATCCGAAATGTATCTCCAACCGTTAGCGAGTAAAACCTAAATGTGTGCTATAAAACACGGTCAAGGCAGAGCGGTGTAGTTGGACAAAATGTTCCATCCTTAATCTCCCTCTGCGCAGCACCTCGCCTATCCCCTGTTTTAACTGTCACCTTCACATTTTGATTTATTTACGACCCGTAGCGAAGCACGGGTACTTCAGCTAGTAGCCCATATTCCTGACCGCTTAGTATAAATGCCACGAAGTAAGTGCTTAAGGGTTTGCCACAGTTGCTGCACTGATAATCGTGGCCCCCAATTCCAGCCAGTCAATGAGGATGATGCCCTTTGTGTCCCAGAACACTGTCGCCATTCGCTTGCCAACTGATGGCACTGTTCGACATTTCTTTGGCGGTGGACTGCCCCTATGCTTCAATTGCATGGTCGCTGTTTTGTGAATTTTGCAAAGCTGGACACAGCTGTCAAGGCATGAGTACGCAGCACTCCGAAAGAATGGTTTCAGGAAGGTCTGGAGAGACTGACACATCGATGGCAAAAGTACATGAAGTTACAAGGAGATTATGTTGAGAAGGTGAACGTAACAACTGATGTGTTATGTACTTCATTTGGGTAGAAACAAAATAAAGTGTAAACAATATTCGTATATTCGATGTCAACAGATACCTTGTCTAAGCCAACCTACTCTTTATATCCTCTTTGCTACGTCCATCACTGGTTATTCTGCTTTGTAAGTAGCAGGAGTCTCTTTCATTTACCTTCTTGACGTCAATAGGGGGTTCTGCCAATCATTACTAAGCAATGTATAATAAAATCATTGAATATTGGGTTTCTTTTAAATTCATGCCATTCCTGGAATTGTGTGGTCACGGACCTTCATGACCCGACAATTATGCATTCATTTACATCATGCATCCTACATCAACATAATTTCAAAATGCCATTGTGTAGTTGCCAATAGATTTTGAAGTTATCGAGACAGAGACAGCAGATGATTAAGTATAGTGATTGTGATTTGCATGGATTTATTGTCGTTTGTGTTGCAAAAGATACGCATTATTGGTAAATCCACTCATGTATTTCCATTAAATATGTGGCACAGTACCTTCTGTACTGCGATTTTATTTAAATGACCTATAGGAATGATATAAACTGTTTAGAACATAAATTAATTAATGGGAAAATGTACATAATACTGTATTAGGATTCTAGTGTGTTGTGGGGTATTTGTTAAAGCATCCCAGATACAGATATTTTAAGGTGAGATAATACGATATAACCAAAATACTTTGCTTTTGTAATAAAGCGTAGTAATATAATAGCCATGCTAGTTGCAAAACTCATGTCCATTCAAATGCTTTTTTCCGGAACTACAAAAATCTCTCCTTTGTTATGGCATAAATCGAGGAGTTAGACATTTTGTTGAACTGTGGAGTTAAATTTGTTGAGATTTTGCGGAATGACTAAGATATAGCTGATGAAACCTGTCATATTTGTAAAATAAACGTTTGGACTTAATGAGTTTTTACAAGTATTAGAAGTGATTCATCAGTGTTGTCTAGTTGTAATCAGTGGTGAAGCTCGAAGGGAATCTTTAGAATACCCGTTTCATTTTCAAGGAATATGCACATTTAAATTTTCTTATTTTTCATTGGCATGGGAAAAATTAAATCTCTAGTTCTCGGTATTATTCTCTGGTGGGATTGACGCCAGCTTCTCAGCCCGGGATTGAGCAGCCAGTGAGTCTCCTTTGAAACAGGTTCAAGTCTCTGTGGGTAGAGAAGAAAATTGCGCATGCGCTAAGCGAAAGTCCGATATCTGACCAACGCTGAATGCGTCAGCAGAGAGCTTACTGTCGACCAATGTATTATGTGTACTCGAGTTTGAAGGTTGTTTGTGAAGTAACCAATTGACCTACATAAAATCCAATAGCATCATCATTTTCGTCGTTCTATTTTACGTTAGCTCATGTAGGTTTGGAATTTTTAATTTATAATTTAATATTTTTTGTCGCTGTTGGAACACAAAAAGTGCACGTTTTTAAGCGTGTTTCAACCATGCGTCACATTTAAGAATTATTATCTCAAAACCCGTTATCAGATCGAATCCAAATTTTAACACAATATACATTGGAATGTTGTATAATTGGTTTAATAATTTCAAAATAATGCGCGTCCAAGATAAAAAGTTGTTATCATTTTTGTAAGGTAACGTTTTCTCGGCTCGGGGTGGTTGGAAAATGTAGTTCTTGATTGCGATGTAATCCTTATACATCAAAAAGTTATGCTGTATGACTTTGAAATACGTAAATTAACTCACTTATTTTATATCGGTTTGTATTTGTAAGCGGAAATAACACATCGTTCACCAGCTACCCGCTCCGTGAAAGCTGCACAGCGTTGCTGTGATGGAGCCCATCACTTCCGAGCGAGGCACGCCATTATGCGTGACGGGCTCCATTTCGGCAACGCTGTACAGCTTTTCCGGAAGCGGGTAGCTGGTGAACGATGTGTTATTTCCGCCTACAAATACAAACCGTTATAAAATAAGTGAGTTAATTTTCGTATTTCACAGTCAAACAGCATAACTTTTTGATGTATAAGTATTACATCGCAACCAAGAACTACATTTTCCAACCACCCCGAGCCGAGAAAAGGTTACCTTACAAAATTGATAACAACTTTTTTTCTTGGACACGCAAAATTTTGAAATTAATAAACCAGTTATACAACATTCCATCGTATATTGTGTTAAAATTTGGTTTCGATCTCATGATGGGTTTTTGAGATAATAATTCATAAATGTGACGAATGGTTGAAACACGCTTAAAAACGTGCACTTTTTGTGCTCCAACAGCGACAAAAAATATTAAAATATAAATTAAAAATTCCAAACCTACATGCGTTAACGTGCAATAGAACGACGAAAATGATGGTGTTATTGGATTTTATATAGGTCTATTGGTTACTTCACAAACAACCTTCAAACTCGAGTGCACATAATACTTTGGTCGACAGTAGGTTCCATGTAGTGCATTAGTGAGGCGGGCGGTTTTTCAGCGCGTGCATGTTCCTTTGTGATTTTATCATTTTAAATGATATTGTCGACTTCGTCGTTACGCTGGGGTCTGGCGTTACGTTACGGTGACGGGACGAAATGTACCCAGATGCACTGAGGTGTGTGACGTCATAGTATAGCTTGGTGCATGTGTTCCCAGAGAATCTCTACTTCGTTAGTATAAGACAAAAAAAACGATTCTTGGATGTCAAGGGTAATCTCGAGAACCATTGGATGGATTTTGATGCGGTTTTCACCATTCTGTAAAGGATATCTCGAGGAACGATTTTTTAGAAAATAATTTATGTATGATCAAAGGAAGCCAAGCAGTAACGATTTCAGTGAAAAAGTCGAAAACAAACTTAGCGTCCGCGCGCTTCTTAAGCTTTCGCTGGGCAAACCGTTAAAAATATCAATATACTATGAGTGCAAGAATTGGTCAGCTTGAAAAGTTCTACAAAAAAGTACCCGAGAGCATATCTCTATCTTCAATACCTCGCCCACTATAAGTGTTTTTAAACTGGATGGGAGGGGCACGTCCCCGCGCGCTCGTTGAGCATGACGGCATCCAGCGCGCTTGACCTTGCTTTGCCCTTGGTTTGCACTTGCCGTTCGAGAGAATCTTGAAGCAAGCTAAGTATTATGCAGATAATTTTCTAACATGTCAAGAGTCTTCGGCTTCGAGCGAAGCGAGAAGCCTCCAGCCTCTCTAGCATTTCTCAGCATTTGTAGCATTTAAAATGATACAAAGTCTAGTCTTTCAGACCGACTGACTCTTTTTAAAACATGGATTAGTGTAGTGATTTAATAGTGTATTTAAAATCAAGACCATTTTCTTCGTTGTCCTATGAAGAGAAATGTGCACTGAATGAGAGAAGACCAAAACCTCTTCTCAATACTGTACAGAGTGATGAACATGACGACTAGAGTTTATCTAAAAAAAGAAAAGTAATCTAAGTTATGAAATTTAGAAAATCAAGTTGAATGAATGAAGCTTCGCCACTGGTTCTAATAATGAAAGCTTTTCAGTCTGTCAACACAAATTTAGCCCAATTACATTAGGTGGGAAAACAAGTACATTATGCAACGAGCCTATAATGGCAATAATTAAGACACGAGTATGTTTATGAAACTCGCTTCGCTCGTTTTATAATTTCCATACGAGTGTCTTAATTACCATTATAGGCGAGTTGCATACGACTGTTTATATTCGAAGATAATTATTATAACTATTTTATGTTCGAATATAAATATTCATAAATATCTGTCGAGATTTCGCCAGTATTATGTACTGAACAGAGCGTATGAGACGCAGAGAATGCCTTGTATTTGACCATGGCCTCCTCGATTACCCTACTATGACACTAGGCCAGGCAGTGAAATTTAAATTAGAAGGCCGCGGAACTCAGAGCATCTAATTATCTAATTGGTCAAACAACTGTTTTTTGAGCTCTGATTGGTGGGAGAAACTGTTTCATAATGAAACAAGATGTTCAATAAAGAACATATAGCCTAATTTCTCCTAAATGCATGGGTATTGTTATAACTCTTTGTCCTTTTCAAGGAGTATAATTGAATGTTGGTTGTAGTAGCTTGTTGAAATACAACGTGCTATAGGGATATTAAACATGAATATGAGGTGCCCTTTGCTAGTGCTACCTCTGTAAAAAAAATTCATTCAATTCGGTTTCACCGTGTTTGAATTGATCTGGGGAATGGATTTGCACACATACATGGCCGCTATTTGCAAACTATTGGGCTGACGATCTTGTAGTCAGTCATAAGATGCTTTCCACAAAAAGGCATGTTGTTGCAAAATCCGGTAGAGATCAAATTATTAGGATGGTCGAAATTTGATTTAAGCTTTTAACATTTGGGTGGCCGTCATTCCGTTTCCGTCAAGATGGTGGCGATATAAAACATGACACTGAGGTGCCTTTTGCTAGTGCTACCTCTGTACCAAATTTCGTTCAATTCGCTTTCACCGTGTTTGAATTGATAGGGGGAATCGATTTGCACACATACTTGGCCACCATCTGCAAACTATTGGGCTGATGATCTAGCAGTTTGGTCAGAATATGCTTCCCACATAAAGATTTGTTGTTGCAAAATTTGGTAGAGACTAGATTATTAGGTTGGTCGTAATTACATTTTAGCCATTAACATTTGGGTGACCGCGATTAGGTTTCCGTCAAGATGGCGGTGATATAAAACATGACACTGAGGTGGCCTTTTCTAGTGCTACCTCTGTAACAAATTTCGTTCCATTCGGTTTCACCGTGTTCGAATTAATAGGGGGAATCGATTTTCACACAAAGATGGCCGCCATCCGCAAAATATTAGGCTAATGACCTATTAGTTTGGTCAAAGGATGCTCCCTCCATAATGGTATGTTGATGCAAAATTTGGTAGAGATCGGATGATTAGGTTAATCGTAATTTGATTTAAGCTTTGAACATTTGTGTGGCCGCCATTACGTTTCCGTCAAGATGGCGGCGATATAAAACATGACACTGAGGTGCCCTTTGCTAGTGCTACCTCTGCACCAAATTTCATTCCATTCGGTTTCACCGTGTTCGAATTAATAGGGGGAATCGATTTTCACACAAAGATGGCCGCCATCCTCAAAATATTAAGCTAATGACCTATTAGATTTGTCAAAGGATGCGTCCTCCATAGAGGTATGTTGATGCAAAATTTGGTAGAGATTGGATGATTAGGTTAGTCGTAATTTGATTTAAGCTTTGAATATTTTTGTGGCCGCCATTACGTTTCCGTCAAGATGGCGGCGATATAAAACATGACACTGAGGTGCCCTTAGCTAGAGCTACCTCTGTACCAAATTTCATTCCATTCGGTTTCACCGTGTTCGAATTAATAGGGGTAATCGATTTTGACACAAAGATGACCGCCATCCGCAAACTATTAGGCAAATGACCTATTAGATTTGTCAAAGGATGCTTGCTCCATAAAGGTATGTTGTTGCAAAATTTGGTAGAGATCGGATAATTTAGTTAGTCGTAATTTGATTTAAGCTTTGAACATTTGTGTGGCCGCCATTACGTTTCCGTCAAGATGGCGGTGATGTAAAACATGACACTGAGGTGCCCTTTGCTAGTGCTACCTCTGTACCAAATTTCATTCCATTCGGTTTCACCGTGTTCGAAATAATAGGGGTAATCGATTTTGACACAAAGATGGCCGCCATCCGCAAACTATTAGGCTGATGACCTATTTGTTTGGTCAAAAGATGCTGCCCCCATAAAGATATGTTGTTGCAAAATTTGGTAGAGATCGGATGATTAGGTTAGTCGTGATTTGAATTAAGCTTTGAACATTTGTGTGGCCGCCATTACGATTCCGTTAAGATGGCGGGGATATAAAACATGACACTGAGGTGTCCTTTGCTAGTGCTACCTTTGTACCAAATTTCGTTCAATTTGCGCTCACCGTGTTTGAATTGATAGGGGGGGGGGGGGGACAGACATTCAGAGTACACACACTCACACACCCACACACACAGACTTACACACATACACACACACAGACAGACACACTTTTTTTTCGCCCTGTAGTGATCTCATAAGTCTACTTTCATTTTTTGCAAAAATCGAATGTAGGCTAAAATGTGTTATAATGAGCCTCATTATAGTACAGTTTTCTGACATATAATAGTCAGGGTCGAACATAATAGTACATTATGCAACGAGCCTATAATGGCAATAATTATGACACGAGTATGTTTATAAATCGAGCGTAAGCGAGTTTTATAATTTCCATACGAGTGTCTTAATTACCAATAGAGGCGAGTTGCATACGACTGTATATGTTCGACGATAATTATAACTTGATTATTATATTTTTAACATAAATATTCATAAATATCTGTTGAGATTCAGTCACTAGAATTTTGTGATCAGAGTGCAAGCGGCGGGTAGAATATCTCTGTTTTCCAAGTGCTCTGACTGATCGACGCATGTGCTCTGTGTGCTTACAGCCTGCCGATGTGCATCTGCATTCAGTCAAACGGTCACTGAAGTCGTTTGAAAACAATGCGCTGTGTTGAAATTGGGGTTGGGGATATTAAGGTATATACAGTGCTATTTCTAGTCTCATATTCGCCAGTTTATTTACGCGAACATATGCACGGTGCACTTTCGGTAATTAATACAGACATGTTGGATTTTGAGCGCATGCGTGAAGGTGTCCTTCCCTAATTGGTCAAACAACTGTTTCTTGAGCTCTGATTGGAGGGAGAAACTGTCTCATAATGAAAACAGTACTATAATGAGCCTCATTATAGTACTGTTTTCTGACATATAATATTTACATTTCGCCATGGCTGAACATAAAAGTATTTATATGCCCTAACCTGAAAGATATATCACATAAGGTATTTATCACAAAATAACACTTTTTATGTAACAAAAAATAGGGGAGGGGTACTTAACTGTATGACATGTACCGATCGTCAAGCGATCATCATTAATGTGCGATGATTATGTGTTACACTTAAGCACAAATATGTGTACAATATTTAGATGGTATCGATACGTCCGTAGGTGTTACCTTGAGGGGGGAAGGTAACCAAAAATGCAATGCTGGCTTTATAAGTACACTGAGTTCACAATATAAGACATACAGTAGGACATTGAAACTTTGTACAGTTGTCAAATGGTGTTTGATATATTACGTGGCGAGCAACAGCTATCTTGGGTGACAAAATCGCACCGGTACAGGCACTACAAAATCTTTGTTACATCCTCTTATTTAGGTACGGTACTCCTTACAACATAACTTTAAAAGATCCTGGCCTGATCTTTTAACTAGTTTAAACATATGTCACTACATGTCTCTAACGTTGTGTATAATTATCCAAATACCATGAAAAATTTTACTTTAATAGTCACTTGAATTTTGGATTCTATAAACCTCAGTGAAAATGTGAATATAAATGCATGTAAAATATACAAATGGTTGAACATAATCATAATTCTACAAAACTATGGGTACAATCACATAATAAACAATGCCTGAAAATTTCAGTTATGTAGCATTTAGGGTTTCTGAGAAAAGTGAAACTATGTGGTGGAAAAATTCATATTGAGAAAAAAACATTTGAAAGTTGGATCATGTTCTTTTAATCACATTTAAGAGGCTATAGGTGTGCTGCATCAAAAACAAATTATTTCTAAAAATACTTGCAGTTGAGTAATGAGCTTTAAATTTTTACCCAAAGTATAAAAGAGGACATACGTACAAAAAACACATATTTCAAAATTTTGATATTCGACCCCTCATCGGTTACATCCCCTCTTAAAATACCCTACACGTGACCTCTGGGTGGTGCTAAGCGAGAAACAGCATTAACGTTGAAATACGATATGTCCAGTATGTGCCCATCTCATAACAAACTAAAATTGTATTGCTGCTTACTAAATCAAGTAGAGTAAAAGATTATATTAATAATGAATGTAAACGAAACGTAAAACCTTTCAATGAGGCATTCATAAGAATGTTGCATTGCACTATTATTCACAGCTCCTCTGTGTATGCATTACTATAAATGTCATTAATAAAAGTGTCGTTAGCATTGCCACTTAATAAACTCCCTTCATTAAATATCGATCAATAACGAAACATACATTGTTTTGCTGCCTTGTTGCCTTGGTCAGGAAATGGCCAGCAATCATCGCTGTCGAATTGAAATGAAATCAATCCAGACGTTGATTGTCAGCACGAACCAGCCACATTCGTTTAAATGAGGACCTATTAATAAAGCAACACAGATCACTAGTATTTATTTATCTTTTATCCTTTATCCTTTATCATTCATTCATTTATTTATTTATTTATTTATTTATTTATTTATTTATTTATTTATTTATTTATTTATTTATTTATATATTTATTTTAAAATGTTTTCAGTGACAAAAGCAGCACAGGAGTTTGGGGCAAAGCTGAACAATAATTCAGGGATTGGTGGCATGACGTCATTCCCAACTTAGAATGTATGTAAAAGTAAGATCTAAGCTGTCTCTAACGCTTGAATTAAGAAAGAACTCAAAACAAAACGTATATTGTCAGTATTATGTTTACTAAGGGTTTTCCTCAGTAGCACGCCATCTGACAGAATTGGCGGGAGTGGAGCAGCTGTCTCGTTAAGGGACGACAGGTGCTCAGAATGGGAGCCAGCTAGCACACGGAACATTTCGCGGCTATCATTGCGTGAACTGGTAATTACACCCTTCGTTTGCTTCCTTCTACTTCTAGAGCAGGGTGTGTCATTATGGCTTTCGTCAATAGGGCTTGTTCTTTCATCACTTCCGTTTTTCCTTCCTTCCTATACTCCTTCCTTTCTTCCTACCCTCCTCTTTAAACACCCTTCGTTCCTTGTGATGTAGGAAATAGGAGTAAATTACTTTTAATTTTTGTAATGCCGTAATTACCACCCGTATGGTATATCAAACCATGGGCATTAACAATATCAAAATAAAACTAAAACAAAAAAAATCCACAGCCTGTTTCCAGTCGACCGACCGAGTCAGGTATGGAATGAATGAAGCCCCCCATCTAGGGGCGAGGTTATGAACTGTGCCGGCTGCCGAAGCCTGTCGCACTCCTCTGGGGCAATGACTAAATGAATGACAGATGAATTGAAATGAAAGTGGAGAGTCTTGCTGGAATGAAATATTGACAGGGAAAACCGGAGTACCCGGAGAAAAACCTGTCTGCCTCCACTTTGTCCAGCACAAATCTCACATGGAGTGACCGGGATTTGAACCTCGGACCCTAGCGGTGAGAGGCCGGTAGGCTGCCGTCTAAGCCACAGAGGCTTATCTAAACTAAAGACAATAATAAACAACAAAATGTTACCAAATTAATTATTTATGACATTACTAACTTACATCAAGTACCAAGCGTGAATTTTGGCAGAACGTGTAAGTCATCAGCCCCATATTGAACCTAATGTTTTACAGGTTTTATTTCGTATGGTACGCAGAAAAACAGTGCTTGGGATTGAGGTTGGCATTACATTTCATAAAATAAGATTTTCCACAGTTCCCACAAAAGACACAGGACCGTTGGGTAATTTGCGAAGCAACCAAATGATCCATGTGATTATATCCAATGTCTGTTCGACTTTTACTGCTTTTCTGGTGTTATAGGTTTATGATGCTTTCGTTATGGACCCACTAGCAGAGGATGGTTAGTTGGTTCCTTAGTTTTGGGGCTGAGACAACGCGGTCATGTAGTCTCGTGTAGTCAACTTTGGGTGTGTGTAGAATCTGTCTGATAACCGGTGTTAATATTGTGATGGCTGTATTAGTGTGTGTTATCAAGTAAGGATTGCAGACAATAATTTCAAGTAGTTCCTGCTTTTGCTACCAAATGCTACCGTCCACAACACCTAGCTTGCGGACTTGGCTACTAGATGGCATCTCAGTCAGCACCTGGCGGCGAACGTTGGAACTAATAGAGCAGGCTGTTCCAGCTGAGCTGCAATCATCCTCAACTTACCGAACGGGAACTAGTGTTTACAGAAATAGACTGGAAATAACCACTTAAACATGTACATTCAGAAAATTAATATGAAAACTGGAATAAAGAGTTCAGTAAACAATATAATCTCGTTAGGATTGTCGCTTGGATTTATAATTAAAAAAGAAAGTCCTCTCGGCACGCCGGAAGGCGGAGGTAGATTTCACCGGACAAACTTGGGAATAGGCGAAAATAGGCAGAATATGCAGGTTTTCGTAGAAGGATCAGACCTCATTTATTGCGAGAAAGTATTTTAAAATTGGAGCTTAATTAACTTTGTTTTTCGTCATTTTATGCATATTTTAAACATTTTACTGTCTTATGATGACGGTAACCTTGTCATTTGGAGTCCATTTTTACCCTCCTTTTCACATTTTGCAAAAATGAGGAAAAAGTCGACTTATGAGATAGGGCAAATGTGTGTCTGTCTGTCTGTCCTTCTGTCTGTCTGTCTGTCTGTCTGGCTGGCTGTGTGTGTCACCCCCCCCCCCCCCTATCAACTCCTAAACGACTGCAGCAATCGAAACAAAATTTGGTAGGAGTAAAGATCTATACCAGAATATATCACGGCCATATTTGAAAATGATGTCAGTGCTACCAACTGCTGAAAAATCGCAATAGAAATTTGAGCTCCATGTTGGATATCTTGGAAGGTATGAATGGGAGCTATTTCAAAATTGGCACACGTATAGATAATAATATTGCAGTTTAATTTCCAGGAGGCCATACATGGCAGTGTTGCCAAAATGATTATAAACCTGCTGATAAGTCCAAATTTTAAATGCATATAACATCTACACTATCAACTGGATTTCAACCAAATTTCGTATGTGCCATGTATACATAAATAGATATGACTGAGCGTATTCTTAAGAGCCACCAGGGCTGCCAACTGTTAATAAATGCTCTCAATTTTTTAAAACCAAAATACCCATATATCAGAAAGTATGAAAGCCGACTTCTTTAAACTATGCACACGTATAGTACCTGACATTCTATATTAATTTGGAGTAACTTATATTCGTCAGTGCTACCAACATAATTCTAAGCCTGCTGAGAGGTCCAATTTCAAATACATGTAACTTCTATATTATAATTTGGATTTCAACCAAATTTCGTGTGTACTATGTGTAGTCTACCATAACAGATATGACTATGCGCATTCTAAAGAGCAACCAGGGTTGCCAACTGTTAATAAATACTGTCTCTATTTTTGTTACCCTAATATCAATATATCAGAAAGTATGCAAGCCAATAGCTCTAAACTTTGCACACGTATAGTACCTGGCATACTAGATTAATTTGGAGTAACTAATAGAGGCCTACGCCAGTGCTGCCAACATGATTCTAAGCCTGCTGATAGGTCCAATTTTAAAATGCATGTAAGTTCTTTACTAACTAATGGATTTCATTCAAATTGACACAACAATAGATCATATTATTTCAGATTATTTCTGACCAATACATGTTTATCATTGTGGCCAACATGATTTTACGCGCGCTGTTAAATCCAATGTTTAACTGCATGTAACGTCCATACTATCCATTGGACTTGAACCAAATTTTGTATTCTGTACCTTAAGAGAAGGAACTAATAATATATTCAGTCACCAGTGCTGCCAACTGTAGTTCTCTATTAGGCTACATTTTGCCAGGTATACAGTATTTCGAACTAATTAGAAATTTCGATATTTCCAACTTAATTTCGTCATTATTCTAGATAGATCCATATAGATTTATCATTGGCATGGTTCTTAAATTTTAAGAAAAGTAGGCTATTTAGTTCGTCACGGACCTTCTTGTTATACTTGTGGTCACACTGTCCTTATGCAAGGTTTCGACACTGATGTGTAACTATGTAACGGTCTGTTACTTCTTCACGCAAAATTATATCTCCCGCAGAGATTTTGGTTGTTTCCTCAGTTTAGGGGCAGCGACAACGCGGTCATGTAACCCCGTGTAATTTGAGTGAGTGTAGTATCTGTCTGATAAACGGTGTGAATTGTGATGGCTGTATTAGTCTGTAATTCAGGTAAAGACTGCAGACGGTCAATTTCAAGCAGTAGTTCCTAATGTCGCTACCAGATACTACCATCAACGACACCTAGCTGTGAACGTGGCTACTAGATGCCACCACAACCAGCAACTCACAACGAACGTTGGAACTTCCCCTCCAAAAGGAAAGCATACTGAGGGATTTTTAGCGCTCTTAGAAAATCCGACGACTTTGGCCAGCGTTGAACCCGCGACCTTGGGCATAGAAGTTCAGCATGCTACCAGTTACGTCACCGAAGCCGCTTCACACTTAGTCAGATGAAAATCGGAATGTGATCTCGTGCAAGTGCGTTGTCATGGCAACGTCTGATGGCTCATCCCTAATCAATTTAGTAGTGTTGCCATGGCAACCACTGATAGCTCTTGGCATTTTCTTATAATTCCGAAATCATTTTTCTCATCCCTTGGCGTAATGGTGGGTCATATCAAAAATTCTTTCAGACAAAAGTTTTAGGTAATTATTAGGGGAATATTGTCCATTTTGTACGGTTTTGATATTGTGCCTATTGAGAGAGATATGATTAATGTTTCCCGAAAAACCCACTTTTTCCCACCCCTTAGGTCAATGGTTGGTGCTATAAAAAAAACTCTTCAAACATAAATGTTTGGGCTTTATCAGACACATAGTATAAACTTTGAACGGATTCGGTATTTCTCATATTAAGAGAGTTATAGCAATATTTCACCTTTTCGAAAAAAGCCCCCCATTCTCACCCCCTTCGACCGATTTAGCCCAGTAACGAACTCGACCGAGATTTTATAGGTATACACATTCGGTAAAAAAATCAAAGTGATTGGTGCAAAATTACGGCAGTTATCGTGTCCACAAGAAACTGATATTCATATATATATATATATATATATATATATATATATATATATATACATAAATTATATATAAACTTTTGAACTGACGGTGGTTTTGGGGTCTGGGGGATGTGAAACGCGAAGATATGTCGAAATTTTCCGGAAGTCGAAACATGGTACCCATTGCAATAGTTGGCTTTCTAGTGAAATCTACCTAAAAGACAGCCATATTTAAATCAGTCATTTTCAGGTCGTATTTTGTCATTTTTGAGTCACATTTCGTCACTTTTAAGGTCATATTTCCTTGCATATTCGGACTATGTTTAGGTCTTAACCCTTACCCCTCGAATTACAATTCTCTTAGCTCTCCCTACAGCTCGTATTTAATTTCTGAACTTTTACCAGTGATGCTTTTTTTTCTTTACATAACATACGACAAAACAGTCCGACAACCAAAGGTACTCCTTCCATAACAGGCATTTTTTTCTTCGACATGGGATTGTTAGCCACATGATCAACCCCCAACCTGGAGGACCGGGGTATCTCTCTTTGTCTGACCCATCACCATTGACCTGTCCGGCATGGGAGGCCCTACCATGAGCTTGGAATTCTCAGTTTTGCCTCACAAGGCAGAATTAAAATTTCTTGGTACAGCCGGCAACCAAAATCGGACTTCTGGGGCGGCAGCCAAGAATGCTAGCCACTGTACCACGAGGTAGTCTAATTTCAATCTTAAACAACCGATCGCTAATAATAACTATTTTAGATGGTCAATAGTCCTCTAAAACTGACTTAAATCCTTTTCTAAAATAATTTTTTATTGAACCCAACCTTACGCCAAAGGATGTGCAAAATGTTTTGGGGAGTTATAAGAAGATGGGGCTTCTCGTATGCAAAACATGTGGAACTTTTCTAGGTATACAACAGATGGCAAATTAAGTGAATTAGAATTATTTTGCTTTGCCCAGTGAAATCTACCTCCACACTACAGTGTGTCGAGAGGGACTTTTTGTAATATATTCGAGTGAAATGTGTGTACACTTTGTATAATGCATTAACTTACCAGATGGATAAAAGAAACCTCTTTCATCAATGCGGGTATGCAAATCCTTTCATCAGACTTAACCTTTGACTACACGCACCTATTAATATATAAAAAAAGATACGAGCCTTACAGTAGTCTCATATGATGTGTAACATCTGACATGTTATCCTACTCGTATACTACACAGCTTGGACATTCTTAAAATGTTAATTTACACTCCATTTTCATACAGGTTCTATGATGAATGTATAGATTGAATTGGAGATATGCTACTGTCACATTTGTGGCGCAGCGGTCAAGCTGTTAAGTCTCTCACCAAGGTAGACCAGGTTTGATTCCCGGTCAATACATGTGAGATTTTCGAATTGAAATGCCATGTGCTGTGGTTCGCATTCCACGTAAAAGGGAGATACCGTGGATCACGATCGTGAGATTAACGGCCACGCAAAACTACAAGCTTCCTTCCTTTTACATTGATAATTCATAATAACAAAGTGACACACAACGTCGACAGTACTCTCAAATACTATGAGCACATTCCTCAGTAACTATAACATTCATTATTCTCAACGCTCTCAAACAGTTCGTCTTAAACAATCAAAACATGGCTTCCTACAATCATGAAATGACTTAGTCTCACATATGATGAAAATACAGCTTTTATTCCACTCATATAACAACATTCTGTTATGCATTTAATATTTGACTACTCACCCGCAGCTTGTCAATAATGCAGCTTACTTGAATGTCATTTGTCGTCTTTGTCCTACCCCATGTGATATTCAACCTTGAACATGAAGCTTCATAAACTGCCCAATTACAAATGAAAGTCAGTGAAACATTTGCCACTGTGCTCGTCAAACCAGTGCCTGCTAAATGCACTGCCTACTGTATTGCCATAACATTCTCGCGCTACAGAGCACACACTGCCTTGTTTCCAATACACACATTTTCAATTGTACATCCAGCTGGCAGTGCGTCTTCACTTCCGTCCGATCAACTTCCGTTCGATCCACTTCCGCCCGATTCACTTCCGTCCCATTTTTCTGGCAGTGCGTCTTCACTTCCGTCCGATCCACTTCCGTTCGATCCACTTCCGCCCGATTCACTTCCGTCCCCAATTTTCAAAATCACTCCCACAAAACTATCCAGCAACCGAGCGGAAAGATGTTACACATCAACAAATACACGCGTGGTGAATATTGTACACCAAGAGAATAATGTCACAATATCATTCAGCTTAAATATTGTATCTTAGTAAACATATTAAATCGACTGATCGACAAGCAGACTAGGTAAGGCTATTTTGTTCCGTAATCATTTTCGTCCATAAATTCTTCCTCCTAAGTATCTGCGTCTCATCCAACTTCTGCGTTATAGCGTCATAGATTTCCTGTTCACTAAGTCACTTCGGATTTTTAGCTCGTATAAAAGACCTAAAAACACAGAACCGTACGAGACATGGAGATAGTTTCCAATTCTGTTAACATATGATTTAAGTTAATAAACACGATGTTCAGGAGAGAACATATGGTCTACTTTCTCCTAAATGTATGGGTATAGTTATAACTCTTTGTTCTTATCACGTCCTATTTTATTCCTATTCGAAATGGAAATTAGCACACTGGATTTGAGCAGCGGCGTTCAAACCATAGTTTATAATTTACCCCAGTATTTTGCAATTTCATCAGGAAACACTCCAAACAACGTAGGAATTCAGTATATTAACACCGACTACTAACAATAATTGAAACTTCGTTGGTCTAAACGTATCACTAGGAGAAACGCATTTAATATACCTTATGGACACCTAATTTTTAATCGCGCTTATACTTGGCACTGCGTTCTATCGGCAACAACAGGCCATTTTCATTATCACCGCTGCCATGGGTTCATTAACTGGCCGGTAAAGACCGCAGCTCGCATCTAGTTGGCAGTGGATAGCTCCCGCATAGTTGCTGGTAGATATCACTCCTGCAGATCCATTGGAGAACTTTTTAATTAGACATATATTTTCCATTGCAAAATGCACAATATAACTCTCAATCGTATAACGCCTCATTACTCAAAAAGCAATACATATAAAACAATCAAGCAAAAAAGTACAACTCTATTAGGATAAGAACCCCAGCCGGCCGTGGGAGAGACCAACGCTGTGACCACAGACCTAATTATGTCCTCCCAAGTTCAATGTTAACAATCGCTTGAGATACAACGTCTTAGCAATTAATAACTTTGACTACACGATTTCTTCACTGAGTATACTTCAAACCAAGTTCATTTCATACATAGTTCTTATTAATTCTATATGTAGGCTATATTGCATGCAACATAATCAAATTAGTGAAATATAGGTCAGAACGAGAGATCAGCAGCCATCTTGTCTGTTACCGAGATGGCTCAGCTTTTTATCATTTCAAATGATCTTGTGAACTTCGTCGTTATGCTTGGGTCCAACGTTATGCGTTACGGAGACGGAGACGGAAGTGACGTCATGCAGCCGCGCGGGAAGTAACGTCATGCAGCCGCGCGGGAAGAGAGTGCGTGACATCATGCAGCCACGCGGGAATCAGAAGCTACTAATGGTTATTGGAGTCAGTTGAAAGAGTCCTGGGGCGTCGATCAACCTGGGGCTTTGAACGAAGCGAACACAAGAATACAGGGTGACTTCTAAAGAGATATACAAGATGCCATATAAGAATACAGGATGCCTCCTAAAGAGGTGTGCAGGATGTCAGAGCAAAATACAGTACAAGATGCCAGATAACAATACAGGGTGACTCCTAAAGAGATATACAAGATGCCAGATAAGAATACAAGGTGACTCTTAAGGAGGTGTACAAGATGGCAGAGAAGAATACAGGGTGACCCCTAAAGAGGTACACAAGATGTCAGACAAGATTACAGGGTGAATCCTAAAGAGGTGAACAAGATGACACACAAGTATACAGGGCGACTCCTAAAGAGATATACAAGATGCCAGATAAGAATTCAAGGTGACTCTTAAAGAGGTGTACAAGATGGCAGAGAAGAATACAGGGCACTCATAAAGAGGTGCACAAGATGTCAGACAAGAATACAGGGTGACTCTTAAAGAGGTGTGCAGGATGTCAGAGCAAATTACAGGGTGACACTTAACGAGGTGTGCAGTATGTTAGATTCAATTCAAATACAGGGTGACCCTTAAAGAGGTTTGCGAGATATCAGATTCAAATAATGGGTGACTCTTAAAGAGTTGTAAAAGATGTCAGACTCAAATTCAGTGTGACCCTTAAAGAGGAGCCCGCTCGGCAAGCCTAAGTTAATGGGTAATGGAGTCTGTTGAAAGAGTCCTGGGGCTTCGAGCGAAGCGAGAAGCCCTCCTGAGCCTTTGTAACATGTGTAGCATTCGTAGCACGTGTCATTTGAAATGATATAACGTCTAGTCTTTCAGACTGACTGTAATTTTTTAAAGTCACTTCTGCACTATAATATTACAATATAAACTTTTAATTTTGAATGGGCCACGTCCTTTAGAACAGTTTAAACGATTCTCGGTTCGATAATCGGAACTGGTGGGTCCCATGTTATGGACTATAAAGTTTGCGTAATTCACATGGCCTCCATTCTGAAATGGTACTGCTGATGGTCTTGTCGTTTGGGCACAAGGCGCGTCCCATATGAAGGTACGTTGTTACCAAATTTAGTAAAGATGAGATGATTAGTTTGGTTGTAATTTAATTTTAAGTTTTGACCATTTGAGTGGCTGCCATTATGTTTCGGTAAAGATGGCGGCAATAAAAAACATGACACTGAGGTGCCCTATGCTAGTGCTACCCCTGTACAACATTTCGTTCGATTTGGATTCACCGTGTTTGAATTGATAGGGGGGGGGGGAGTGGGGGGGCCGACATACAGAGTACACTCACTCACACACACACACACACACACACACACACACACAGAGACAGACAGACACACACACACAGACAGACACACAATCTTTGGCCCTGTGTAGATCTCATATGCCTATTTTCATTTTTTTTGCAAAAATTGAAAGTAGGCTAAAACTAAGACTGAGTGAAATAACTGAATCAATATTATAGCTACTCGCTTGGTGAACTTTGTTGACCATACCACCCAACAGCGCAATGTTTATTCCTGTGAATCAGCATAAACGAATCCGGCAATGACACTGCTTGTAGTCGTTTGGGAATATTTTAGGGATATGTTAGATGACACCTAACAGCCTGCAGAGACATTAAAACCAAAAATATACCATCATTAGTCCGCCTGGTGTACTTTATGCACCAGCGTGTGTACTTAAAGGTTGAAGATCACTGTCAGTGCCAGGATTCAAACTTCATATCTCCGAACATTAGATACTTAATTCTTGGTCTAGGAGAATGCCTTATATCGCTCGAATACACCAGTGAGCTTCCAAAATGCATGAAGATGATGAGATTCAATTAACACTCCATGTTATCGTCGTTTCAAACCTGTGAAAGTAATCATAAGTATTATTCGTGAGGAACATCACCGATAACGCCTTAACTGCTTCAAAGCTATCACGCCATGGGATGTTGATAAGACCTATTGAACTGCATTAAGAAAGTGGCTTTCAACTGGAAATGATAAGGAAACCTGGGTTAATTGAATTATCTCATTCTGAAGACTAATCGATACGGTTTCATGCCAATACTCTCTGATAGCGATGTTTGCGTCGAGAGACTAATGCAAACTTCTTCACTAACACCATTTTAAAGCATCGTTGAAGGGATATTTTTAAGTACGGTCTTTTGCCATAAAAATTGAACATCCAAATATTGTATTTCATTATTGCGGTGGGTTCCGGGTTCTCTCGCGAACTTCGTTAACGAAACACAATGTAATGTTAGTGATCATGAGACTACAGACACAGATAACAGACACTAATCCACATCACAATTAACACCGGTTATCAGACTCCAGACACGGAGCTACTCAACCTCGTTGTCGCAGCCCCTAGACTGAATAACCAACCAACCAGAGCCAAGACTGAATCATTGCGAAATTTAATTTCAGGAAAGTATTAAGCTGCTTCTGGTTAGTGTGCTCCGATATAAATGCTAAGAGATTCACTGTAAGTAACACTGTATCAAAAGCAATCACATAGCTGCTGTGGGTATCTTATTGACGCAGAACACCGCAGTGGGCTGGACCAATCATGCATTGTTTCCGATAAGGCAAGCATGAAAGCCATCGTTAACGAAGTAACCTTGCTTGAACAGGTGCTGCAGAGTAAATGTGACAGACCAGCCCATTCGTCTTAAGGGGCGACGTATGCAATATTGCACTTCAGTAAAAGAAGTTTTGTAACTCCCAGAGTGAATGCTATATAATTTTACACACATGATTATCAATGTGCTAGGCATGTCTGGGATGATTTTCGTGGTGATAATGTAAATGGTTCTTCATCTAGGAATATTTGAATTTTCTGAAACATGTACCCTTAATATGTACCTTTTCTACAAAACCATCACATTGTAAGTTACAAAATTTGAAATGTAATACCTACAGACCAGTTTAAAGATATCTGTGGAACAAATTTTTGATATCTTATTTACTTTATTTTTAACAGCTCTTCAAAATCTGAAGTGCTTAATTTGCAGAAAAAATAATGACATGTTACTCCTTAAAAACCAAAATATGTTCTTAAAAGAAATTGTTCCAGGAAGTTATTAGAATAATGGTTTACAGCAGCATACCAAGTTTCATCACTGTATCTTTAATGATGTTGGAGAAAAAGTACATTAACCTTACAAAAATGTACGTTATGGAAAACTTGAATCAAAGATTTGAGTTTGTTTATATTGTATTGGCGCTCATCTAATGAATTAATGCACCATATCCATTTTCCTCTGATTCTTCTTATACCTCCAGCTGTTTCCTCATTGAATTTCTCCTTTGATGCGCCTTTGTTTCCAATTTCATCATCTGATGATATCAGATTATCCTCACATTCTTCCTACAGAAGTGGGTGTGGCAGTATACAAGCAGTTACATATACCGATTTATCTCACATTTACAGATGGTATTGAACTAAAATATTTTGGAATTAAAATCTTGATATCGGAAGGTAAATTATAGGCGAATAAAAAAATACTACTTTTACTCATTTTTACATACGTCCCCCTTAATTCGATAAAAATTCCCTCTCCTTCAACCCAGTTCCTAACAGTAAGATAGATTTATTAGAACCGAATGTTTATAAAATACATTCTGAAACCGACGAGTAATGTAGATTACATAAAAGTGGATACTTACAACTCAAAGAACAAGAAAAAAGAAACGTGTGACTGTTCGGTAATAACACAGGCCTGCCATGAAAAATATACAGGGGAAGTGATATGTGAACTTAATGTATTTTTTGGAAACAGTAACTAACAAGTAATTCCGTGAAGCACTATATAGCCTATTTTCATATATCCTACCCCCCAGGGGCTCACATCTAGTGGGACGTGGGTTGGCGACCACAGGGCCCCAGCTGAGTCGGCATTGCTTCCACTTACTTAGGCCGGACTCCTCTCCGTTTTTCTTTCCTGTCGACCTCTCTTGGTCAATTCTTGTTCTCTTCCGACCCGGACGGTATTAGGGTAACCGAGGCCTAGGGAGTCTTTCTCTTTCCCGCCTTAATTGGCCCTTGTGTCATCTTTTCTGTTACCCTCCTTGTGCGAGGGGTCAGCCTTCTTTTTCTTTTCATGTTTTCTCCTGCCTTCTGCACAAGGCCTTCAAGGAGGCTGGGTATATGCAGCCCCACCACTTAAGGTGCACCCTGGATATTGCTACACCCTCAGGGGATCACGGCTGGTGAGTTCGGGAGTTCCCGCTCGTGTGGGAATCCTGAGCAGGGCGTTTTTTAGGTAGATTTCATTAGAAAGCTAACTATTGCAATGGGTCCCATGTTTCGACTTCCGGAAAATGTTGACATATCTTCGCGTTTCACATCCCCCATACCCCAAAACCACCGTCAGTTCAAACGTATATATATAATTTATGTATGTACATATATATATATATATATATCAGTTTCTTGTGGACACGATAACTGCCGTAATTTTGCACCAATCACATTGATTTTAGGTAGATTTCATTAGAAAGCTAACTATTGCAATGGGTCCCATGTTTCGACTTCCGGAAAATTTCGACATATCTTCGCGTTTCACATCCCCCAGACCCCAAAACCACCGTCAGTTCAAAAGTTTATATATAATTTATGTATATATGTATCTATATATATATATATATATATATATATATATATATATATATATATATCAGTTTCTTGTGGACACGATAACTGCCGTAATTTTGCACCAATCACTTTGAATTTTTTACATAATATGTATCCCTATAAAATCTCGGTCGAGTTCGTTAATGGGCAAAATCGGTCAAAGGGGGTGAAAATGGGGGGCTTTTTTCGAAAAAGTGAAATATCGCTATAACTCTCTTAATACATGAAATATCGAATCCCTTCAAAGTTCATAATATGTGTCGTATAAGTGCCAAAAATTTATGTCAAATAAGTTTTTTGACATCACCAACCATTGACCAAAGGGGTGGGAAAAGGTGGTTTTTTCGGGAAACATTAATCATATCTCTGTTAATAGGCACAATATCAAAACCGTACAAAATGGACAATATTCCCCTAATAATTACCTAAAACGTTTGACTGAAAGAATTTTTGATATGAGCCACCATTGCGCCAAGGGATGAGAAAAGTGATTTCGGAATTATAAGAAAATGCCAAGAGCTATCAGTGGTTGACATGGCAACACTACTAAATTGATGAGGGATGAGCCATCAGACGTTGCCATGACAACGCACTTGCGCGAGATCAGATTCAGATTTCCATCTGACTAAGTGTGAAGCGACTTCGATGACGTAACTGGTAACATGCTGAACTTCTATGCCCAAGGTCGCGGGTTCAAAGCCGGCCAAAGTCGTCGGATTTTCTAAGAGCGCTAAAAATCCCCCAGTAAGCTTTCCTTTGGAGGGGAAGTTCCAACGTTCGTTGCGAGTTGCTGATTGAGGTGTCATCTAGTAGCCAAGTTCACAGCTAGGTGGCGTTGACGTTAGTATCTGGTAGCAACATTAGGAACTACTGCTTGAAATTTAGCGTCTGCAGTCCTTACCTGAATTACAGACTAATACAGCCATCACAATTCACACAGTTTATCAGACAGATTCTACACTCACCCAAAGTACACGGGGTTATATGACCACGTTGTCGCAGCCCCTAAACTGAGGAACCAACCAACATCTCCGCGGGAGATATAATTTTGCGTGAAGAAGTAACAGACAGTTACATAGTTACACATCAGTGTCGAAACCTTGCATAAGGACAGTGTGACCACAAGTATAACAAGTAGTTCCGTGAAGAACTGTACAGCCTATTTTCATATATCCTGCTCATGTTAATTGCCTCTATCAACATACAAAATTTTAGTTTAATTGCTGTAACAGATTCGTAGATATTGTGAACCGTCTAAATATTTCAGATGGCCGCCAGGTTGGATTTTTATTTTTGTACTATTATATTAAGATTATTGTGTACGTGTGGTATTCAAACTTCAATCGCATGATTAGAACACAAGAAGTAAAAACGAGATTTTAAAATTACGCACAGCAGCCATTTTGTGATTATGCAAACAATTGAAATAAATTAGATGCCAGTGGATCAACATTTGTGTAAGCATTTAACGTGCAACGTTTCACAGCACTCGGATAGTTAATTCGCGAGAAACGTCCATTAAAATATTTATACTTCGCGTCGCCGCCATGTTGGATTCGTGCTCACCAGGTTACTGAAAGTCCTATAGTTGAACATATGTTCATAGTCTCTATGAACATAAAAATTTCAGTTTGGTTGCTGTAAAAGATTCATAGATATTGAGAACCGTCTAAATATTACGGAAGCTTGCCATTTAGGATTGTTATATGTATAGGCCATAGAGTTATGTACCATTCAAGGACACTTATTGCCTAGGTTCATTATTCAAAATTTCACTTCGATCGCATGATTACGACACAAGAAATAAAAATTTAATTTAAAAATTTCGCACAGCCGCCATCTTGAGGTTATGTAAACAATTGAATTAAATTAGATGTCAGTACATTACAATCTGCAAAATCATTTACTGTACCACATTTCACTGCGCTCAGAGAGCGAGAAAAGTCTATTAAAATATTTAAAATTCGCTTGGTCGCCATGTTCGTTTTGTACTTTACAGGTTTATGAATTATACATAGGTAAACTTGTATCAGTACCCTTTATCACCGTACAAAATTGCAGGGTGATATCTGTAATAGTTTCGGGGATATAGACTGTCAGTGAAATATTTCGCACAGCCGCCATTTTGAGGTTATGTAAACAATTGAACTAAATTAGACTCCAGTGCATTGCAATGTGTATAAATATTTACTGTACCAAGTTTCATTACGTTTGGATAGTTAAATCGCGAGAAACGTCTATTTAAAAGTCTCCACTTCGCTTGGCCGCCATGTTGGTTGTATTGTAACCAGGTTTTTGAAAGTCTCATAGGTGAACTTCTAGTAGTACCCTTTATCACCGTACACAATTTCAGGGCGATATCCGTTATAGTTTCGGAGATACTGAATGCTAGTGAAATATTTCGCACAGCCGCCATGTTGGATTGGTGAGACGTAACAAAATTCTATGGGCACGGTCGAGGTCGCCGGGAATAGTGCTATGAACTTACCGAGTTTCACTGAAATCGCTCCAGCCGTTTAGATTTTATTAGGGACACACACACACACACCTCTCTCACACACACACACACACACACACACGCACACACACACACACACACACGGACAAAAGGTGATCTCATAAGCCTATTTTTTCAAAATTGAAAATTGGCTAAAAATGGACTCCAAATGACAAGAAGGTTACCGTCCCCATAAGACAATAAAATGTTTAAAATATGTTTAAAATGAAGAAAAACAAAGTTAATTAATCTCCAATTATAAAATACCTTCACGCGATAAATGAGGTCTGATCCTTCTACGAAAACCTGCATATTCTGCCTATTTTCGCCTATCTCCAAGTTTGTCCGGTGAAATCTACCTTCGCCTTCCGGCATGCCGAGAGGACGTTTTTTTACATAATATGTATCCCCTTAAAATCTCGGTGGAGTTCGTTCATGGGCTAAATGTTCAAAAGGGGTGAATATGGGAGGCTTTTTCGAAAAATTGAAATATCGCTATAACTCTCTTAATATCTGAAATATTGAATCCATTCCTAGTTCATACTATGTGTCGGATAAGGCCATAAAATTTATGTTTGAAAAGTTTTTTATAGCACCAACCATTGACCAAAGGGGAGGGAAAAGTGATTTTTTCGGAAAACATTAATAGGCACAATATCAAAACCGTACAAAATGGACAATATTCCTCCAATAATTACCTAAAACTTTTGTCTGAAAGAATTTTCGATATGACCCACCATTACGCCACGGGGTGAGAAAAATGATTTAAATTATAAGAAAATGCCAAGTGCCAAGAGAGGTTGCCATGACAACTTTACTTTTAATTGATAAGGGATGAGCCATCAGCAGTTGCTATGACGACGCCACTGCACGAGATCACATTCAGTTTTCCATCTGTCTGTGGGAAGCGACTTCGGTTTCGGAACTGCTAGCATGCTGAACTTCTATGCCCAAGGTCGCGGGTTCAAACCTGGCTGAAGTCGTCGGATTTACTAAGAGCGCTAAAAAAACTGAGTATTCTTTCCTTCGGAGGGGAAGTTCCAACGTTCGTTGCGAGTTGATGGTTCCGGTGGCATCTAGTAGCCAAGTTCACAGCTAGGTGTCGTTGATGGTAGTATTTTTAATTATGTAGCCTATTTTAGGTAGATTCATCAGAAAGCTAACTATTGCAATGGGTGCTATGTTTCGACTTCCGGAAAATGTCGACATATCTTCGCGTTTCACATCCTCCAGACCCCAAAACCACAGTCAGTACAAAAGTTTATATATATATTGTGCCCTTTTAGCAAGAAATATGCCAATCACAGTATACCAGCGTAGCTCAATTCGGAATTTTTGGGGCAGCGGTAAGTTCCCCCACTCTGTGACTCACATATTTTGGATTAATTAGAGGATACACTTGCAAAAATAACAACAAAATCAACTCCTATTTTAACACATTTAATTAATCAAAATTATGGCGCTACAAACAATTAAAAGAATTAAATTACTGACCCTTATCATCTACTTGTTCCAAATGAACAAGGAATAATATAATGATAAAACAAATATAGTATTAAAACCTCTGGTTTCCATATAAACCAACAATTCCTAATTATTTTTACTTCCATAAAGCATCAACTGTGAGTTTCATATAACTCCGGGCTCTTTTGGCTCAATGCTTTCTATAATAATGGTGTCACTCTTTGTACACCTCAAATACTACTTTTTATATTTCTTAATCATCAAACAAATGTATAATTATATTTAAAATTACATGTTAATTTTCTAACTCAATATTTGGGCATTTTCACATATTTTCAGATGTTATCATCTCTCTCTAACTTTACAAATACATTAAGGTAATCAGGAAATTACTTGTGTACTCCAGAGTATGAAGATACTTGACACAGTCAAAAAAACTATGGTTACTCCCGAAACCTAGTTGCCTTCAATTTACTCGTGGAATCCTACTTCCATACAACATTACAATAGGGATTGTTATTTATTTCATTTGTCTTATAAGACCATTATCACATAAAAAAAACTATGATCTGAACAGGCAAGCGGAAATATCAATCTACAAGGACCTCGGTTCAACGCCCGGGTCATTAACAACTTTAAACACTCCTGGTGTATTCATTACTCCTTACAAGACGGCCTCCAGACACCCTCCTACACCAAGGGTTTGGCCGTGAAACTTGAGAGTTATTTATGACTATGCGGGATCCCTCCCGTCTAGCCCAGGCAGGAGCTCTCTTTAAATGCTTTTAGAAAACACAATCTTTTCATTCTCAGTTCTTTGTGGAGACCTGGCATTATACTCTTCGTGTACATACAACAATATTATTGGGCTCATAAACCACATTCGTAATCTTGGCGTTTATTAATTATGAAAGGTCCTCATTGATTGTGGAAGAGTAATTAACGACGAATAATAAAGGGGCTTTCAAAATAAGAGGATTCTGAGTTCGAATTTCTTCACATACCTCGGGAACCTTTCCCTTATAGAGGACTAAACAAAATGCGATTTAGGGTCAGCCAATAGCTATAAGACCTACGCTCAATACCATACATTTGCTCCCTTTCAATAACATACACAATGCCTCGTGATACTACGTCACACATAGAGGACTTATACCAATTCTCAATTCGCTACAATCAACTACCTCTCATAAGTAATTTACCAAGTACATTAACTTTTACGCGTTCCTAGCGTGACATTTTACTTTAATTGCGCTCCTTTTGCGCTATACATTTTTTTAAGCCTAGCGTCATCCAAAGAACTGATAATATCATATTAACAATTGATACACATTTCAATTTTTATATTATTCTTTTCCTTTGACCATAACTTTCTCTATTCCAAGAACATGCATTTAAACATCATGTCTATACTTTTTATTAAGGCTCTAACGCCCTTATATTCACATCAATTAATTTGACCTTTATTTAATATTTCCTTACTTGGTTATTATTATTATTCATTTCATATCTTTATTCTTTACACAAGCTCAAAAGCTATTTCTTTCATATAACTCAAATTTACTTTAATTAAATATCTTTCATGATAATTACTAATATTTCGCTCGCTCTTACGACAGTCGTCAAATACATTAACATTTTATATATTTCCTCTACTGGATTTATTCTTTACATAATTATTTATAGTTTCTCAAATTTCTATTTTTGTTCAGATCGCGTTCTTGTTTATTCAGTATTTATTTATTTAAACACATCCCTTTTACTCAAAAACTCCGGTGGATTTGTACACAATCATTCCCTGACACCAAAATATAATGAAATTCATTACTCACATGTTATTAAGGTCGTCTCATGACCTTTATCCTTGTGCGGTGTTTCATTTTGGCCCACTTTAAAATTTACTCCATATTATAGAAATTCATCTTATGTACAAACACTTCTTGACACATATTTAATACACTTAACATTGACGACATTTTTAATACACTGGTGTATCCCTTTAGAACACACAATAAACACTAAAAAATATTATTTTTACACACAATCTTGATCGATTTACACTTCACAACTTTTGATCACTAGGCCGTATTTTCTTAGCCTATCACACGTGACCTCTTAATTTCCCGTTTCCAAGGGTGAAATTTATTCAATGTCGGCTTCCTATCCTGCAGAATGCGAAAGTCTCGAAACATCTACTTTTCCCTGGAATCCTAATTCTTCGAATCCTATTCTTGATGACCGACTATTTCTCTAGCTTGAACGGCTTCCCTTTTTAGATCTAGTTTATCGATCCTAGCGAAAGTCTGTTCGGATCGAGGTCCCCTCAATAACTTATCGATGATCGATGGATTTATTTTATAGCAGCTAGTACTTCTCAAGTCTAGTGCTTTAGAATAGTTCGTCTGCTTTCTGGAGATAATGTCTATAGTCTCCGTTCTTCTTTATTTAATCGGTTCTAGCACTCCTACTTTTCTGAGATACGTTGCGAACCTTATTCTGTTTTTCCCTCTTTGGGTTCTTTAATTTAGATAACTGTTTATCTTCCTATTACGGTACTTCCGTACGTTATGATATTTTCGTTCGTCTATTTACAGACCTATCGCCTTAAATCCAACGTTCGCAGCCTGCTCTGACTATATTTTACGAACTTTTCACTGTAAACTTGTGTACTGTCGGTCCTAAATCCTGTAACTAGGATTTTCCTAATTTTTCAACACGGCGATACTTTAAATTTTCTTCTTTACAACCCCTTATGGAGGCAAGCAAGTTGTTAATACTGCGACGCCTATGGCTATCGGATATTAATTCTGCGGTGTAATACAGCGTTTCTCCCCTTAAGGAGTACTGGTAAACTGTCTTCGATGTGACGCAGAATGACGCCCCACACGGCTGTCTGAATACTGATGCGTAGCAACGCCCCCCTCGGGCTATTTGGAACTGCTTGTACTGATGCGTAGTAACACCCCCTCGGGCTGTTCGGAACTGCATATGCTGTGATGTAGCCTTACGCCCCCTCACGGGCTGTCGGAATGACTGCATGTACTGTTGATGCTCCAGCGTCGCGTCCCCCTGGACGGACTGATACTGCGTGATGCGTAGCAACGCCCCCTCGGGCTATTTGAGACTGCATGTTTGGCTTGGTGATGCCAGGAGCTTTATACTATTTCGCTACAAAAAGATAATACTCTAGCCCTTTCCGTGGCCAACTTTTAAAATAATGGTTGCACAATTATAAAAATTATACCTTCCGAAAGCTCGTCTTCTCAATGTCAAATAATCTCATTGCGCATAAGAATCGATCGTGAAATTCGGAGATATTAATTAATTTGTAGTCTTCAACTGTGTGGGTGTTGCTGTTCTTTTGCATTCTCCCCTCTCTACAGGCCTTGGTAAATCCCCGATGACGTCTACTTGCGTTTGCAGTTTTCTCCTGTGCAATTATTAAAGGGTTTTTCTTTACACAAAAATCTCTCATTCGAAATGATTCACTGTACTGTAATTGTTTACTTATTTTTATACTCGTAAACGGGTTAAATTTAATTATTCTTCTTCTGGCGCATAGGCGGTGTTGTCGTTTTCCAGCAAGCTAAGCTCGATTTCCGAGTCAGGCTTCCTTGTCTAATAGTGGGAATTTTCCACTCAGTTATTAATACTCATGACTAGCTCCCTTCTGAATGTCAAGAGGGGTGATCTCATCTCTCGAACACCTGGTCCTTGTTGCTTGCACAACGTTAGGCTAGCATCCTAGCTTGATCTTTCTCTATGTTACATTAGAAACTGTACGTTTCTTTCATTTCTTCCCCAAATACATGGATTCGACCTCCATGGACCCTATGGCACATGGGTTCAATATATATGTTTCTTGTGGACACGATAACTGCCGTAATTTTGCACCAATCGCTTTGAATGTTTTACATAATATGCAACCCCTTAAAATATCGGTCGAGTTCGTTAATGGGCAAATTCGGTTGAAGGGGGCGAAAATGGGGGGGGGGCTTTTTTTATCGAAAAAGTTAAATATCGCTATAACTCTCTTAATACGTGAAATATCGAATCCATTCAAAGTTCATAATATGTGTCGGATAAGTGCCAAAAATTTATGTTTGAAAAGTTTTTGATGGCACCAAACATTGACCAAAGGGGTGGAAAAAAGTGTTTTTTTCGGGAAACATTTATTATATCTCTCTTAATAGGCAAAATATCAAAACCGTACAAAAAGGAAAATATTCCCCTAATAATTACCTAAAACTTTGTCTGAAAGAATTTTTGATCTGACCTACCATTACGCCAAGGGATGAGAAAAATTATTTCGGAATTAAAGAACATGCCAAGTGCCATCAGAGGTTACCATGACAACGCTTCTAAAATGATGAGGGATGAGCTATCAGAGGTTGCCAAGACAACGCCATTGCACGAGATCACATACATTTTCCCATCTGACTGTGGGAAGCGGCTAACTGGTAGCATGCTGAATTTATATGCCCAAGGTCGCTGGTTCAAAGCCGGCCAAAGTTGTCGGATTTTCTAAGAGCACTAAAAATCCCTCAGCATGATTTCCTTTGGAGGAGAAGTTCCAACGTTCGTTGCATGTTGCTGGTTGTGGTGGCATCTAGTAGCCAAGTTCACAGCTAGGTGTCGTTGACGTTAGTATATGGTATAAAATTAGGAACTACTATTTAAAATTGACCGTCTGCAGACCTTACCTGAATTACAGACTAATACAGTCATCACAATTAACATCGTTTATCAGATTCTACACACACATAATGTACACGGGGTTACATGACCACGTTGTCGCAGCTCCTAAAGTGAGGAACCAAAAAAAATCTCTGCGGGAGATAAAATTTTGCGTGAAGAAGTAACAGACTGTCAGATAGTTACACATCAGTTCCAAACCTTGCGTAAGGACAGTGTGATCACAAGTATAAAAAGTCCTCTCGGCACGCCGGAAGGCGGAGGTAGAATTCACCGGGCAAACTTGGGGCTAGGCGAAAATAGGCAGAATATGCAGGTTTTCGTAGAAGGATCAGACCTCATTTATTGCAAGAAAGTATTTTATAATTGGAGCTTATCTAACTGTGTTTTTCGCCATTTTATGCATATTTTAAACATTTTCTTCTTGTCATTTGGGATCCATTTTTAGCCTATTTTCAATTTTGAAAAAATAGGCTTATGAGATCACCTTTTGTCCGTGTGTGTGTGTGCGTGTGTGTGTGTGTGTGTGTGTGTGTGTGTGTGTGCGTGTGTGTGTGTGTGTGTGTGTGATTCGTGTGTGTGTCCCCCCCTAATAAAATCTAAACGGCAGGAGCGATTTCAATGAAACTCGAAAGTTCATAGCACTATTCCCGGCGACCTCGACCGTGTCCTTCAAATTTTGTTACGACTCACCAATCCAACATGGCGGCTGGCGCGAAATATTTCACCAGCATTCAATATCTCCGAAACTATTACCGATATTACCCTGACATTTTCTATGGTGATAGAGGGAACTACTATAAGTTCATTTATGTGACTTTTGAAAACCTGGTAACTACAAAACCAACATGGAGGCCAAGCGAATTTGCGACTTTTAAATAGACGTTTCTCGTGATTTGACCAACCAAACGCAATGAAACTTGGTACAGTATATGTTTATATACATTGTAATGCACCGACGTCTAACTCCGTTCTATTGTTTACATAATCACAAGATGGCGGATGTGCGAAATATTTCACCGGCATTCTATATCTCTGAAACTATTAGCGGTATCTCCCTAAAATTTTGTACGGAGATAAAGGGCACTACTGGAAGTCCATCTATAAGACTTTCAAAAACCGGTTAACTACAAAACGAACATGGCGGCCAAGCGAATTTGAAAATGTTAAATAGACCTTTCTCGCGATTTAATGTTCCAAGCGCACTGAAACCTGGTACAGGAAATATTTATACACATTGTAATCCACTGGTATCTAATTTAGTTCAATTGTTTACATAACCTCAAGATGGCGGAATTGCGAATTTTAAAATTAAGTTTTTATTTCTTGTGATGTAGTCATGCGATCGAAGTGAAAGTTTGAATAATGAACCTACGCAATAATTTTCCTGTAATGGTACATGACTCTATGGCCTATACATTTAACAATCCAACATGGCGACCATCCGAACTATTTACATGGCTCTGGATATCTACGAATATATTATAGCAATCAAACTTATTTTTTTATGTTCATAGGGGCTATGAACTTAAGTTCACCTATAGGACTTTAAATAACCTGGTGATCACTAATTCAACATGGCGGAGACGCGAATTATAAATATTCACATGGACGTTTCTCGCAATTTAACCATCCGAGTGCAGTGAAACTAGGTACATTAAATCCTTATACGAATGTTAATCCACTGGCATCTAATTTATTTCAATTGTTTCCATAACCTCAAGATGGCAGCTGTGAAAAATTTTAAAATCTCCTTGTTTTTTCTTGTGTCCTAATTATGCGATTGAAGTTTGATTACTACACGTTCACAATAATCTGCATGCAACAGTACATAACTCTAGGACCTACATATATAAAATCCAACATGGCGACCATCCGAAATATTTAGTCGGTTCTTAATATCTACGAATCTATTACAGCAATCAAACAGAAATTGTGTATGTTGATAGTGGCAATTAACATAAGTAGGATATATGAAAATAGGCTGTATAGTTCTTCACGGAACTACTTGTTATACTTGTAGTCACACTGTCCTTATGCAAGGTTTCGACACTGATGTGTAACTATCTAATGGTCTGTTACTTCTTCACGCAAAATTTTATCTCCCACAGAGATTTTGGTTGGTTCCTCAGTTTAGGGGCTGCGACAACAAGGTCATGTAGCCCCGTGTACTTTGGGTGTGTGTAGAATCTGCCTGATAAACGGTGTTAATTGTGATGGCTGTATTAGTCTGTAATTCAGGTAAGGACTGCAGACGGTCAATTCAAAAAGTAGTTCCTAATGTTGTTACCAAATACTACCGTCAACGACACCTAGCTGTGAACTTGGCTACTAGATGCCACAGCATCCAGCAACTCGCAACGAACGTTGGAACTTCCCCTCGAAAGGAAAGCATACTGAGGGATTTTTAGCGCTCTTAGAAAATCCGACGACTTTGGCCGGCTTTGAACCTGCGACCTTGAGCATAAGGGTTCAGCATGCTACCAGTTACGTCACCGAAGCCGCTTCACACTTAGTCAGTTGAAAAACTGAATGTGATCTCGTGCAAGTGCGTTGTCATAGCAACGTCTGATGGCTCATCCCTCATCAATTTAGTGGTGTTGTCATGGCAACCTCTGATGGCTCTTGGCATTTTCTTATAATTCCGAAATCATTTTTCTCATCCCCTTGGCATAATGGTGGGTCATATCAAAAATTCTTTCAGACAAAAGTTTTAGGTAATCATTAGGGGAATATTATCCTTTATGTATGGTTTTGATATTGTGCCTATTAACAGAGATATGATTAATGTTTCCCGAAAAACCCACCTTTTCCCACCCCCTTGGTCAATGGTTGGTGCTATCAAAAAACTTTTCAAACATACATTTTTGGGCCTTATCCGACACATAGTAAGAACTTTAATTGGATTCGATATTTCAAATATTAAGTGAGTTATAGCGATATTTCACTTTTTCGAAAAAAGGCCCCTATTTTCACCTCCTTTGACCGATTGTGCTCATTAACGAACGCGACCGAGATTTTATAGGGATACATATTATGTAAAAATTTCAAAGTGATTGGTGCAAATTTGCGGTAGTTATCGTGTCCAAAAGAAAGTGATATATATATAAACTTTTGAACTGACGGTGGTTTTGGGGTCTGGGGGATGTGAAACGCGAAGATATGTCGAAATTTTCCGGAAGTCGAAACATGGTACCCATTGCAATAGTTAGCTTTCTAATGAAATCTACCTAAAATGAATCCCAAATGACAAGAAGGTTACCATCCCCATAGGACAATAAAATGATAACAAGATGTTCAGTAAAGAACATATAGCCTACTTTCTCCTAAATGGATGGGGATTGTTATAACTCTTTGTCCTTTTCAAGGAGTATAATTAAATGTTGTTTGTAGGGATATTAAACATGAATATGAGGTGCCCTTTGCTAGTGCTACCTCTGTAAAAAAATTCATTTAATTCGGTTTCACCGTGTTTGAATTGATATGGGGAATGGATTTACACACAAACATGGCCGCTATTTGCAAACTATTGGGCTGATGACCTCGTAGTCAGTCATAAGCTGCTTTCCACAAAAAGGCATGTTGTTGAAAAATCTGGTAGAGATCAAATCATTAGGATGGTCGTAATTTGATTGAAGCTTCTAACATTTGGGTGGCCGTCATTCCGTTTCCGTCAAGATGGCGGCGATATAAAACATGACACTGAGCTGCCCTTTGCTAGTGCTACCTCTGTACCAAATTTCGTTCAATTCGGTTTCACCGTGTTTGAATTGCTAGGGGGAATCGATTTGCACACGTACTGGCCACCATCTGCCAACTATTGGGCTGATGATCTTGCAGTTTGTTCATAATATGCTTCCCACATCAAGCTATGTTGTTGCAAAATTTGGTAGAGACTAGATTATTAGATTGGTCGTAATTGCATTTTAGCTTTTAACATTTGGGTGCCCGCGATTCAGTTTCCTTCAAGATGGCAGTGATATAAAACATGACACTGAGGTGCCCTTTGCTAGTGCTACCTCTGTATCAAATTTCGTTCCATTCGGTTTCACCGTGTTCGAATTAATAGGGGGAATCGATTTTCACACAAAGATGGCCGCAACCCGCAAAATATTAGGCTAATGACCTATTAATTTGGTCAAAGGATGCTCCCTCTAAAAAGGTATGTTGTTGCAAATTTTGGTAGAAATCGGATGATTAGGTTAATTGTAATTTAAATTGAGCATTGAACATTTGTGTGGCCGCCATTACGTTTCCGTCAAGATGGCGGCGATATAAAACATGACACTGAGGTGCCCTTTGCTAGTGCTACCTCTGTTCCAAATTTCGTTCCATTCGGTTTCACCGTGTTCGAATTAATAGAGGGAATCTATTTTGACACAAAGATGGCCGCCATCCGCAAACTATTAGCCTAATGACCTATTAGGTTGGTAAAAGGATGCTCCCGCTATAAAGGTATGTTGTTGCAAAATTTGGTAGATATCGGATGATTATGTTAGTCGTAATTTTATTTAAGCTTTGAACATTTGTGTGGCCGCCATTACGTTTTTGTCAAGATGGCGGCGATACTCGTGTGTTAATTATAGCCATTATAGGCTCGTTACATAATGTACTATGCCCGTCTAAGGTGCACGATTGAACCAACCCAGCCGATCTTGCTTTCTTGTCCTCACAAAATCTCTTCATCTTCTCCTTCTGGCTCTTTCTGCGCTTCTCCATCCACGTTCTGTAGGATGTAATGTTTGGACGGTGTGAAAATTGTTGATTGTCAACTGTTGTTGTTGTTGTTGTTGTTTGAATCTTCAGTCTTTTGACTGGTTTGATGCAGCTATCCATGCCTCCCTGTCCTGAGCTAATCGTTTCATCTCTACATAGTTACCACACCCTACATCCGAGGCAATCTGTTTAACATATTCTAACCATGGTCTACCCTTACAGTTTTTGTCCTCGACCCTTCCTTCCATACCTAAGCTTGCTATTCCTGGGTGTCTTAATGTGTGTCCTACCAACCTATCTCTTCTCGTCATTAGCAGTAGCCAGAAATATCTATTTCCCTCCCATTTGTCTTAATACCTCTTCGTTTGTAACCCTATCTACCCATCTGATCTTCATCAGTCTCCAGTAACACCGCATTTCAAACTCTTCAATTCTCCTCCTTTCTGCTGCACCAATAGTCCAAGTTTCACTTCCATAGAGCGTAACGCTCCAAACAAATGTTTTCAAAAATGACTTCCTAATACCTAAATCTATATTCAAAGTCCACAGATTCTTTTTAGTAGAAATGCTTTCCTTGCCTGAGCCAACCTACATTTTATGTCCTCTTTGCTTCGTCCATCACTGGTTATTTTGCTTCCTAAGTAACAGAAGTCTCCTACTTCCTTCAGCTTTTCACTTGCCAATTGGATGTCCAGAGAGGTTTCTGATTTATTTCGGCTGCATTCCAATATTTTTGTTTTACATTTATTAATTTTCAACATGAATTCTCTCCTCAAGACAGAATCCCTACCATTCAAAAACTCATTCAAATCCTCAAGCGTGTCGGCGAAGTTGACGATGTCATCAGCGAATCTCAGAGGTGAAACTTTTTCTCCTTGAATCTTCACTCCCACTTTAAATTTTTCTCGAATTTCTTTCATTGCTTGTTCAATGTAATTGTCAACTAGGTCTCTGAATTTAGATCTGTCCAGTGCAACATCACTTGAGATGTCTATTTCCTGAAGGTCTGTTTCAACTTCAAGCAGCCAGTTATCATCAGCTCTCATTGAGAGTAAGATTTAGAATTATTTTAGTCAGCCTGTGATCATTCATTCTGAAAATAAGCCCTAACATTTTAAACGTATTTTTCAGAATGTGTCCGAGAGTTTTTCCGAATGCTGAAAAAACTACTGCGATTTCTTTTACATCCAAATTACCTCTGTACAACCTGGGCCAAACGTTTTCCTTTCGAGTTTTTTAATAACTTACAGGCTCTACTCGGCATGCGTTGCAATGCCAATCAAAGAAAGTGTTGACGTTGTAATGTTGTTCTTTGAAGTGCTTTTGGATACACAATATTATTCCAAATTTTTGTTAACGGCTTCTAAACTAACGTAAAATGGAGTAATTAATTTCGAAACATTCGTGGCAGCGTGCACAACAACCCACCAATGTTTCATCGCAATCGGTTGAATGGCATATGAACGCATACATAATTTTGTTTAAACGATTCGTGCGCTGTCACACATTTCTTAAATCTACTCGTGCGCTGTCTACTGTGAAATGGATGTACTAAGTTAGAAACCTTCTCGTAAGCGTACTCCACAACTTATCAAAGTTTCATCGCAATCGATGAAGGTTTTATGAATGCATACGGGACTTTCTTGAAACAACTCGCGTGCCATCGCTCATTTGCTGAATCTACTCGTGCGCTACCTATTTTAAAATGCATGTACTAAGCCAGAAACCTTTCGTAGAGTGTACACAATAATTCACCAAGTTTCATCGCAATCGCATGAATGGTATATGAACGCATAAGCGACTTTGTTGAAACGATTCATGCGCCATCGCTCATTTGTTGAATCTACTCGTGGGCTACTGATTGGAAAATGGATTTACTAAGCCAGAAACCTTTCCTGGAATGTACACAGTAATTTACCAAAGTTTAATCGCAATCGAATGAATGGTATATGAACGTATAGGGGCCTTTGTTGAAACGATTCGCGTGCCGTCGCTCATTTGTTGAACCTATTCGTTCGCGACCTATTGTAAAATGCATGTACTAAGCCAGAAATCTTCCCTGGAGTGTACACAACATCACACCCAAGTTTCATCGCTATCGGAGGAATGGTATATGAACGCATACGGGACTTGGTTGAAACGCTTCGCGCGTAGTCGCTCATTTGCTGAATCTACTCGTGCGCTACCTATTGTAAAATGGATTTACTAAGCCTGAAAACTTCCCTTGAGCGTACACATGATCTCACCCAAGTTTCATCTCTTTCGGACGAATGGTATATGAACGCATGCGGGACTTTGTTGAAACGATTCACGCGCCATCGCTCATTTGTTGAATCTACTCGTGCGCTACCGATTGTAAATAGAATTTACTAGGCCAGAAACCTTTCCTGGAATGTACACAATAATTCACCAAAATTCATCGCAATCGGATGAATGGTATATGAACGTATACCGGACTTTGTTGAAACTATTCGCGTGCCGTCGCTCATTTATTGAATCTATTAGTGCGCTACCTATTGTAAAATGCCTGTACTCAGCCTTAAATCTTCCTCGAGTGTATGCATCATTTCACCAAAGTTTCATCGATATCGGACGAATGGTATATGAACGCATATTTCATAAGTTGTTGGTATGTTAAAGAACCCATTTGAATTCAGTGGCCGTGTTCATAATGAAAAAATAATCTCGCGACTTTCCGCCAACACAAGGTTCCTCCTTTCTCTACTAGAAAGCGCTATAGTGTCAAGGAGCTTAGATATCTAAACTCCTTGACTTTCATAGTGCTCCAAGGAGCGACAAAAAAAATCGACATGCAAGCTACCCTCTGAGCGTCAAATAACAAAGCTTGCACCTAGCACACGAGGTCATTCGATGTCAATATTATTATTATTATTATTAATCCCTCTTCTGGAATTATGTTATGAAATGCCATGGCGCTTTCAAACTGGAGCTTAATGAGCTTGTCAGGTATCGAGCAAACCAATCCCAGAGGCTATACACGTTTAATTACTACACGGTATTGCTTCATTTTGTTTACACTTTATCATCATTCCCATGTTTATAGCTAGTTCACGGCAAACACGTGCTATATGATTTATGGTAATTCTATAGGGATGGTGACATTAATGCCTTGCAAACCCACCATCCCATGTTTTGAAGATAATAGTCGGATGCACGTGGTGGAAATATTGGGTGGTCCAAGTAATGGAACTTGCGGCACACCACAGCACGTGATACGTCTGACTCCTTCAGTAAATATAATTGGTTCTCTCCCGGGAATTACAGAAATATTGTGTTGGAGTTCAATTTACTGTTTGTTCGGTAGTCAACACGGAGGTTAGTGGGATCCTCAAAATTCGCCATTATAGGTCATGTGGATGAAACCCACAAAACCACAGACATATGGCATACTAGGCAAGGTAAGGAGTGATGTAGTTTGCCATAGCACCGACCCTATGAGTAGACGAAAGCTATGCCATGAAAGCCATTACTCAGCACCTCCCATACCTCAGTAGATTCCATATAATCACAGCCATGAATGAGGCTGTCGCCTCCGTAGCGTAGCGGCGTAGTGCTGGTCACACACCCCAGTTGTATCCCCGACCCATAGTCTCAAGCTCAAGGACAGTACCCTCAGTGGCGGTAGAGGTGGGATCCCCCGCTTAGTCCGTGGGAAAAGCCGATCCTGGAGGGTAAACTGATAGCGAAGAAAAAAAGATGAATGAGGCTGAGACATCGGTGAAAAGCCAGATTTTACTCTAACCTGTGCCAATAGACAAATAAAACAAGTAGTTCCGCGGAGAACTATACAGCCTATTTTCATATATCCTACTTATATTAATTGCCACTATCAACATACAAAATTTCAGTTTGATTGGTGTAATAGATTAGTAGATATTGAAAACCAACTAAATATGGTCGCCATGTTGGATTGTATATATATAGGTCCTAGAGTTATGAACTGTTACATGAAGATTAGTGTGTACGTGTAGCATTCGAACTTCAATCGCATGATTAGTACACAAGAAGTAACAACGAGATTTTTAAATTTCGCACAGCTGCCATCTTGTGGTTATGGAAACAATTGAAATAAATTAGATGCCAGTGGATTAACATTCGTATAAGGATTTACTGTACCAAGTGCACTCGGATAGTTAAATTGCGAGAAATATCCATGTGAATGAGAAGCCTCCGTGGCTTAGGCGGCAGCACGCCGGCCTCTCACCGCTGGGTCCGTGGTTCAAATCCCGGTCACTCCATGTGAGATCTGTGCTGGACAAAACGGAGGCAGACAGGTTTTTCTCCGGGTACTCCGGTTTTCCCTGTCAAAATTTCATTCCAGCAACACTCTCCACTATCATTTCATTTCATCTGTCATTCATCTAATCATTGCCCCAGAGGAGTGCGTCAGGCCTCGGCAGCCGGCACAGTCCATATCCTCGCCGCTAGTTGGGGGCTCCATTCATTCCATTCCTGACCCGGTCGGAGACTGGAAGCAGGCTGTGGATTTTCATCCATGTGAATATTTATACTTCGCGCCGTCGCCATGTTGGATTTGTGATCACCAGGTTATTGAAATTCCTATAGGTGAACTTATTTTAATAGCCCCCATGAACATAAAAAAATCAGTTTAATTGCTATAATAGATTCGTAAATATTCAGAGCCGTCTAAACATTTCGGATGGTCGCCATGTTGGATTGTTAAGTGTATAGGCCATAGAGTCATGTACCATTAAAGGAAAATTATTGCGTAGGTTCATTATTCAAACTTTCACTTCGATCGCATGATTACGACACAAGCAAGAAAAACCTAATTTTAAAATTCCCACAGCCGCCACCTTGAGATTATGTAAACAAGTAAACTAAATTAGATAGGAGTGCATTACAATGTGTATAAACATTTCCTGTACCAGATTTCTTTGCGTTTGTAACATTAAATCGCGAGAAAGGTCTATTTAAAATTTTCAAATTCGCTTGGCCGCCATGTTCGTTTTATAGTTATCGGTTTTTGATGGTCTCATAGATGAACTTCCAATTGTGCCCTGTATCTCCGTAAAAAAATCGGGGTGATACCGCCAATAGTCTCAGAAATATAGAATGCCGGTGAAATATTTCACACAGCCGCCATCTTGTGATTATGTTAAACAATTGAACGAAGTTAGAAGTCGGTGCATTACAATGTGTATGAACATATACTGTACCAAGTTATACAGTATTTCGTTTGGTTTTAAATCGCGAGAAACGTCTATTTAAATGTCGCAAATTCGCTTGGCCGCCATGTTGGTTTGGTAGTTACCAGTATTTGTAAGGTCTCATAGATGTACTTCTAGTAGTTCTTTTTATCACCGTAAAAAATTCCAGGGTTATATCGGTAATAGTTTCGGAGATATTGAATGCTGGTGAAATACTTCGCACAGCCGGCATGTTGGATTGGTGAGACGTAACAAAATTTGAAGGGCACGGTCGGAATAGTGCTATGAATTTACAGAGTTTCATTGAAATCGCTCCAGCCGTTTAGAAGTTATTAGAGGGGACACACACACACGAATCACACACGCACACACAGACAGACACACGGACAAAACGTGATCTCGTAAGCCTATTTTTTTTTTCAAAATTGTGTATAGGCCAAAAATACTGTATCCATCAAAAGATGGTAAACAGGCCTAATCAATTTACTAAGCTGGGTAATTAAACATACGGTGTGTATACAGTGTAAAGAGTGGCACTGTAAACCCTTGCCATGTTAAAGCTATTCTTCACATATCAATTCCATTCTCAACTTTCATGTTATTATTATGAAGCGAAGAATTTATTACATAATGTAAGATTGCAAAGAAGTTATTATCCTTGCACAATATCCCCAAAGAAATAAATGGTTTGGTAAGAAAACTGAACTTTCCACATCTATATATGTCGAATTGGCAGGTGAACACGTAAAGGAAGTAGGTGACTTCTGTTACTTGGGAAGCAAAATAACCAGTGATGGATGAAGCAAAGATGATATAAAAAGTAGGTTAGCACAGGCAAGGACAGCATTTCTACAGAAATGGAATCTGTTGACATCGAATATAGAGCATAATATTTTTGAAAGCCTTTGTCTGGAGCGTGGCGCTCTATGGAAGTGAAACTTGAATTATTGGTGCAGCAGAAAAGAGGAGAATTGAAGCGTTTGAAATGTGGTGTTACGGGAGAATGATGAAGAACAGATGGGAAGATAGGGTTACGAATGAAGAGGTATTAAGACGAGTGGGAGAGGAGAGATGTTTCTGGCGACTGCTAATGAAGAGAAGAGATAGGTTGGTAGGAGACTTACTAAGACACCGAAGAATAGCAAGCTTAGTTGTAGAAGGAAGGGTCGAGGATGAGAACTGTTGGGTTAGACCAAGCTTAGAATATGTAAAGAGATTGCCTCTTATGTAGGGTGTGGTAGCTTTGTAGAGATGAAACGATTAGCTGGCTTGCCACGGTGGGTGAGTGGTCAACGTGTTCGCTCCTGGCCGTGGTAAGTGATTTTTGATAGGCGGCAAAAATTACGACACCATGTCATACGATGTTGGCATGTCAAAGAACCCATTTGAATTCAGTGTTCATAATGCAAAATTAATCTCGGGAGTTTCCGCCATCACAAAGTTTCTCATTTCTCTACTAGAAAGCGCTATAGTATTCAAGGAGCTTAGATATCTAACCTCCTTGACTTTCATAGTGCTTCAAGGAACAACAAAATTTGGCATGCATGCTACCCTTTGGGTGTCAAATAACAAAGCTTACACCCGGCACCCGAGGCCATACGATTAAAAAAACGATTATCTCTGGACAGGGAAGCATGGAAAGCTGCATCAAACCAGTCGAAAGTCTGAAGACTCAAACAACAACAACAAGGTTTTCAGTCAGTCAAAGCAGGGCAATTCAGTGCAGGCAGTGGTGAGAGGAGCTGCACGGAACCGGGCCACATATCACTTCATCAACTGACCAAACACGTCCCAATCCTCACAAGCCTCATACTAACCACGGGACACAGACCAACAATGCCGAATATGCATAAACCCCTCAGAAAACTGGACACAGATGTGCTAGCGAGCAACACACGAGCGCTGAAACTGACAGGACAATACCTACAAGGTAATAACATCAACCTCGCTATGTCCACAATACAAGAAGCCCTAGCCGCAGCAACAATACCAAACAAACAACGAAAGGGGAAACCATGGTTTGACACAGAATGTTACCAGCAAAGAAAAACCACGCTAGAGGCACTACACCAAGCGAAAACCTCTCCCTCTAAAGACCTATTAGAAGAATACTCCAAAAGGAGAAAATCCTACAAACAACTACTAAAAGACAAACAAGCGAGTTTCATCGAAATGCAAGCCCTACAAGAAGCAGAAGAAGCACAAAAAGACCCATTTATCGCTCTAAAAAGAAGATACAACAGAACATCTGGAGAAGTTCAAATGGAAACATGGGAGGAACATTTTTCAAGGATCTTGAATATAACCGAAGGAAACGCATCTCATGCAACAGGCCCTCCAAGAGACAGTAAAGAGATCACATTATTCACAATAAACGAAGTAAAAACAGCAATAAAAAAATCTTAAGATAGGAAGGCAGCAGGCCCCGACGGAATATGCAACGAAATACTGAAAACTTCGACAGAAATTCTTGCAGATATATGGACAGACCTATTCATCAAGTGCCTGGCCTCAGGTGAGATACCTGACGAGTGGCGAAAATCTACTATCAAAGTACTCGACAAAGGAAAAGGAGAAACAACTGATCCAAACGCATATAGAGGTATAGCTTTAGAAAACAACATCTTCAAAATCTATACAAAACTACTAACCAACAGGCTGTCCGCAACAATAGACCCGAAAATACCCGAACAACAATTCGGCTTCGGAAAAGGAAGATCCACCATACAGGCCATAGGAAATCTAATGAACGACATCTACCAAGCCCTAAGAATACCCAAAGGCAAATTCCACACTGTATTTATTGACCACACCAAAGCCTTCGATCTACTGGAAAGAACAAGACTTCTAAACAAACTCGAAGACCTTGGCGGAAAGAATGAGATCACAATAGCAATGAGAAACATACTGACCCACAACAAAGTCGTAATACAAGACGGAGAGGCAACGTCGAAGGAAATCACGCAAACAAACGGCGTACTACAGGGGGAACCAATGAGCCCTATACTGTTCAACATCGCCACAGCAGATATCTCTAAAATAATTGAAAACACCAAAACAGTGTCATTATATATGTACGCAGATGATATGGCCCTGGGTTCATCTGACATATCGGAACTACAAGACACCTTGGATGCTCTCCACACTTGGGCGCAAGAAAACGAAATGTTAATTAACCACAGTAAGACGGTCCACATGGTATTTCGGAAAGGAGAAACACTAGCAACAAATGACGAGGTAAAACTCGGAGATAACGACATCAAAAAAGTTAATACCTTTAAGTACCTAGGGATGACACTCCAGACTACATGCAACTCATTCAGGGTCCATATATGCAAGAAAGAGCTGCTGCCGCCATCAGAGGAATGTTTGAAATCAAAAACATCACCAAACTCTCTCTACAAACAGCCATTGTGCTATTTCATGCCAAAATATCTCCAGTTATAACATACGGCATTGAACTAATATGGGAAAGACTAACCCTAACGGACCTTACCAACCTTGAGAAAATCAAATCGAGATATTTGAAGAGAGCACTTGGAGTAGCGAGAACGACCAAGTCCAGACTGGTATATGAACTGGCAAGGGAACCGTTCTACATAGAGGACCTGAAACTCAAGCTGCTCCTACCTCACACCAAGCAAGTATCTCAATTAATAGAGCTAAGGAAACAAAAAACAAAAGAAATACCCGAAGACTTTTACGCTACAGACGCCATGATTGACAGGAGATGGGCAAAAGCGAACCAAGAACTGCGATCGGTGCTAACCAGACTTTCAGTGCACGGCTATCACCACAAGATATGTAGAAATGACAAATTTCACGAACCAAACAATGCATGTGTATGCGTACTATGCAACGAACATTGTGAAAAATACCACCTAACTAAATGTCGTAAGAGGACAAAGTCAATCATTGACTATAGCAAAGACTAGAGCTGAATATATCAAACATTGTACATAGGATATAAGTCTTTATGTATGCACATTTGTTCGCATTGTATGTAATAATAAATATCACTTCATCAGCTTAGTTCGCAATCCACTCCAACCTGACCATTTAATAACAATCACAGACATCACGCAAAGCAAGCGAACTTGAAGGTCAACCACCGCTGCCCATATATTATCAAAACAAAATCACATATAACCAACAAATATTGACTAAACTCCGTCCAAGCAATCTGCGAAGTGTCAGTGTGAAAACACGTAGTCTGCGTCAGGAGTGACTTGGCTGCCTGGCCCATGACGTGCAATGCCACGGAATAAAAAGCGCTGGAAGGATGCATGACCTTGGCTTCAACCAACTCTCGCAACGGCTGGGCTGCCAAGCTCCACCCATAGCATTCTCTTTTCATTTCCTTTGTGTGACGTCATGCGCAAACCTACGTCACAGATTTCGTGGATGCGGTATAGTTGCGCTAGTTTAATACCTTCTTCAACTAAATAAGTGTATACAGGATGTTTATAAATTCGCATTACAGACTTTGAGGTCTTGTAATGGGGGCCAAGATGGTTTAGCAAAGGAACTTGGGTCCGGAAACGTACCGTTTTCGCGCTACCCCATTGAAAATCACTACAGCACACGTTCAAATCTCCCGCAATTTCGGCGCCACTCAGTGGAGTGTTCGCATTATATCTCTGCCGGTGAGGACCGTTTTATTTCTGAGAATTCGAGCCGTCAACTCCTCTACTCCTACTCATAAGACATTACCTCACAGTGTGGGGCTCGAGAGTTCTGACGGGCGACTTAGCATAATGCACTCGGCACACTCATTTGTGCTTGTCAAACTATTGTTTGTGTGACAATTTGAGAAATGTCTTTGGTGAGTTTAGTACAGTCGGTATACCATTCCAGGAGGTAATGACGTAGCTCACCGGCAAATATATAACGGGGGTACAGTACGTCATTGAACTATCACCTGTTGTCCCATATCCCCTACATGAAAACATTGATTTACTAGACCCCTGTGGAATCCGAGGAAGACCTACTGGAGCGGGTTATGGCTGCGGTGGGTGTTGGAGGACCAGGGGTTGGTGATCGTGTGTACCAGAACGGAGGTATCGTGTCTGTGTTGACGTCGGTGGTCGTCACATCGAGCCTCACCTGTGATTGAACCCAGATGACAAGCAGCAGGAGTCCGACAGAGAGGCAAAAATGTGGGAGCGGTGACCGTGTGCTGAGGTAGTTTCTTTCGGGTAGCCGCAAGACGGTACGTTGCCAAACACAAGTTCCTATGCTATACTTAAGCGTCTTGGTCCTCACCACAAGCCCTCAAATTCTGTAATGGGAACTAAGAAACACCCTGTATATTGTAAATACCATCAGCCATATCTTAGATACATATTTAATAGCCTGGCCGTGGTAAGTGATTTTTGAAAGGCGGCAAAAATACGATTCGCATGTCATACGATGTTGGAATGTCAAAGAACCCATTTGGATTCAGTAGGCCGAGTTCATAAAGGCAAAATTAATCTCGGGAGTTTCCGCCAAAACAAAGTTCCTCATTTCTCTACTATAAAGCGCTATAGTGTTCAACGAGCTTAGATATCTAACATCTAACCTCCTTGATTTTCATAGTCAAGGAAAAATAAAATTCGACATGCAAGCTACCCTCTGGGTGTCAAATAGCAAAGCTTGCACCAGGCACCCGAGGCCAAACGATATTATTATTCATTCATTCAATTTCGCTAATCGGCCAACTAGGGACCACGATAAGCCTCATTTTACATTCAGGCATTTGCTCATTTTTTGCTTGATCCACATTGCCTTCATGAGCTCACTGTGTTTAGCACGACGTTCCTCTGTCCATTTCGCACCAGTTGTCCGTTTTTCGTCCCGGAAAGTCCCAAACGTCTTGATGGCTGCTCTATAAAGATTTCGGTCTTGTTCATATTCTGCTCGTATCCCCATTTCTTTCAGATCTTTCTGGACGTTAACATACCATGGCATTGTCGTTTTTGGTTTTGAGTCGAATATACTGAAGATACGTTTCGTCCATCGGGAATCGATCATCCGTCGCATATGACCGTAGAAGCAAACTCTGCGTTTTCGCATTGTGTCTGTGATCTTCTCTATCCTCGAGTAAATTTCTTGCCTGAATTTTCTGATGTAGATGCCATTTTTGTAGTCTGGGCCAAGTATGATGTGTAGGATCTTTCTTTCTTTTCTCTCTAACTTCGCGAGCAAACATTTCTCGGATAGGATAAGGCATTCAGATGCATATAGCGGTACTGGTTTGATGACAGTGTTGTAGTGACGAATTTTTGTGTTCATAGAAAAGCACTTTTTGTTATATATGTTGTGGGTGGTTTGAAAAGCGACTTCCATTTTCTTGATATTATATTATTATTATTATTATTATTATTATTATTATTATTATTATTATTATTTAGCCTAAGTGTAAATGATCGTGATGACCGACTGAAAAAAACATTAAATTGCAATTACTCTGGCAACCCTGAAAAAAAAGGCAAAGGGGAAAAACTGATACAGAAACTATAGGTTAAGGAAATAATTATCTTGAGGAAGATCTTAGGCCCAAGGATCATAAATGGAGAAAGGTATTACAGGCCCAACGATTATCTATACCTAAAGCAAGGAACTCTAATGTACACAATCATCAAGAGACGCCTCCAATTCTACGGACACCTTGAGAGAATGAACGAGTCAAGATTGGCCAGTGTAATCCACAGAGTTAGCTCCTGGAAGAAAACAGCAACACTGTGGTACCAGAAAGTTAAATAAGATCTGCAAACCATTAACATCTCTGCATCCGTTATACAAGGCAGACAAGCTTTCCTGTAAAGGTTAAAAGAGGACCCACAGATTAAACTTAAGAAAGGGCAGAGACCAAAGAGGTCAGAAACAGCTAAACAACTACAAAGTCTAACCTACGAAGTCCATAGTTGGCTCATTCGAACGAAGAAGAAGATGAATAATCTGAGTGGAACGAAAATTATTTACAATAGTGCAGATATAGCTGCAGTACGAAGCTTGTTAAATAGTTGATGAAGATTTCATTGTTGTATCCTCTTCTTCTCCTCCTCCTTCTCCTTCTCCTTCTCCTCCTCATTCTTCTCCTCATTCTTCTCCTCCTTCTCCTCCTTCTCCTTCTTCTTCTTCTCCTCCTCCTCCTTCTCCTTCTCGTTCTCGTTCTCCTTCTCCTCCTCCTTCTCGTTCTCCTTCTTCTTCTCCTTCTCGTTCTCCTCCTCCTTCTCGTTCTCGTTCTCCTCCTTCTTCTTCTCCTTCTCCTTCTCCTCCTCCCCCTCCTTCTCCTTCTCCTCCTCCTTCTCCTTCTTCTTCTCCTCCTCCTTCTCCTTCTCGTTCTCGTTCTCCTCCTCCTTCTCGTTCTCCTTCTACTTCTCCTTCTCGTTCTCCTCCTCCTTCTCGTTCTCGTTCTCCTCCTCCTTCTTCTTCTCCTTCTCCTCCTCCTTCTCCTTCTCCTTCTTCTTCTTCTTCTTCTCCTCCTCCTCCTTCTCGTTCTCCTTCTCCTCCTCCTCCTTCTCGTTCTCCTTCTCCTTCTCCTTCTCCTTCTCGTTCTCCTCCTCCTTCTCCTTCTCCTTCTTCTTCTCCTTCTCCTTCTTCTCCTCCTTCTCCTTCTCCTCCTCCTTCTCCTCCTCCTTCTCCTCCTTCACGTGGATGGGTCACTTAGGACCACGCGGAATCAACGTATGTTGAGCCTTCCTCCTTGCCCAATAGCTCTTCATATCCATGGATTGTTGTAGTTTCTGTTCCTCCGACCATGCACGTCGTGTTGGTTCCTTCTGATCTTCCTCAAATCCACTTGTGTGAACAATATTGCTGATTACATTTCTATTCATCAGATCTGGCGATCCCATCTCCACCAGATCCCTCTCCACCTGTTTGTACCACTTTGGTCTTGTACGGTTGTTCTGCAGAAATTTGTGGATTCGGTAGGTAAGTCTCGTATGATTCATTCCTTCCAAATGACCCAAAAATTGAATTCGTCTCATTCTCATGGTATCGGTAAGTTTAGACATTTTCCTATATATTTCAGAGTTGGGTTTGGGATAGTGTATGCCATTTTTAATTCTGGGCCCTTAGATATTTCGCATAATGTTCCTTTCCTTAATCTCTAATTGTTCCTTTAATGTTTTATGTTGTAAATTGAGCGTTTCTGAAGCATAAAGAGCTTCCGGTTTAATCACTGTTAAGTATTGGTGAATTTTACTATTCCATGAAAAGCATCGCTTGTTATAAATATTTATTGGGTATTTAAAAGCAACTTCCATTTTCTGGATTCTTGATGTTACAAATTTATTTTTATTGCCATTTTCTGTAACCCATTCGCCGAAGTATTTAAATTCCTTTACTCTAGCAATTTTGTTAACGATAATATCATTTTCATGTGGAGCATTTTTTTATGTTAGTCATAAATTTAGGGTTTTCATAAGAGATATGTTATATCGAAATATGTACGTTTTAAATATTAATAAACATCATTTCGCGGTAGTATTGACAGGGGGATTACATAATTCTGTCCATAGATTTAACCACTGCAAGGACGACCAACTGTGGGGTTAGAACCCACTGAACTAAAGATAATCCGGCTCCATTGATTTCTGCCTTAGCGTTCGTAGCTACCCCGATTGGCAAATTATTGAATAAAAAATGCAATTATTTATCAAAAGTCCTCCTCCTGGTGTAGTGGCTAGTACTCTTGTCTGTCAATTCAAGTGAGATTTTCTATGTGAAATGGCATATCCTGTGGTTCGGATTCCACGTAAAATGAAGGTCCCGTGGCTCATGATCGCGAGATTAACGGTCACGTAAAACTACAAGCTTCCTTCCTTTCTTGACTGATGCCCTGGAGATCAGAGTTCAATCCCCAGCTCTATCAAGAAATTCAATTTTTGTCTAAGGGCAGGAACGGGGTACACTCAGGCAAAACTGAGAAGATATGGATTCGATTCTCTCCTTACGCCTCCTGGAAGTAGTTTTCTGTGGATTCCCACTTACGCCTGGCAAATGCGGGGATGGTTCCTAACTTAAGGCCACGGCCATCTCCTCCCCACTCCTTCACCTGAATTACAAATACACACATAACTACAGTTAAAACAATAACACAGATTATCGGACCAATTTTATATATACACACTCAAGTACTTGATTAGTTTAACTTTCTAAATAATGAATTTCTCCTTTTCCTCGCAACAAGATACCTTGAAGTGATTGTTTAGTATCAGCACCAGAATTCCAATCCATACCCTTGGATATATGGTTTGGGATTCAGATGAATTTAGACTGCTATTGTATAGGGTGTCAGGGAATGTTCTCCGCAGTGCCTAGGCACTGCTACGTTAAGTGAGCTCACACGTGCGTTCTGATATCCTGTCGACCTTGGAGAAGACAAGCTCGGCGAGTGAGCGAAAGGTCTGACACCGCGCTGCCAACTTAACTCTGGGTCTCACCTAACGTAGCAGTGCCTAGTCACTGTGGAGAACATTCCCTGACGCACTGTAGTACAGTATGATGTTCCATCACTTTTCTTTCCCAAAGGTATGCATAACTTTTTTTATTTATTTAGCATGTTTCAGTGTTAAGGTCCTAAATTATCAAGAAATAACTATTACACCCACCTCCGGAATGCTGTCATTCAAGGTCCTGGTGTTTTTGCAACGATGGGGACATGATATGTGAGTCATGTTATTATCAAACCGTTCCCAGAGGCTGTTGATGTTTAATTATTACACAGTAATTATTATCATTATTATTGTCTGTCTGTTAGGTAGTCAGCCCGAAGGCTGGCTGGATCCTCAAAAAGTACCGCCGTTACGTTATGTGAGTAGATACCCACAAAAACCCAAGGCAGCGCTATTTTGAGGCGTTCTAGGCAAGAAGAGGAGTGAGGTAGTTTGCCATTGCTTTCCTCACTGAGTCAGAACAGTAGTCCTAACCCTATGAGTTGAACCTTTCACAGCATTCACAGGCACTGACTGTGCCCCGAATGCCATTACTAAGCACCACCCATACCTCAGTAGCTTCCATATAATCACAGCCATGAGTGAGACTGAGACATCGGTGAAAAGCCACCTTTTACTCTAGCCTGTGCCAACTGACAAATGCAAAAGTACTGTATTCATCAAGAGATGGCGAACAGGCCAAAGATGGCGAACAGGCCATTATTATTAATTTACCAAATATTGTGCCTACAATTTATGGGCCGCAGATAGAGAAAGGGAAAGCCCCACATACACAGCAGTGTCTCCATCTCCGTTCATTAAATCTAAGCAAATCTCAAATGTTACATTATAAAATTTACACCTTTACATTTGCTATATACACATAATCTGCTGTACATGACGTCTATATCATACAATTCATAAATAAAAGGGAAGACACAGGCACGCACACACACATGTACACGCTCACACACGCATACATACATACATACATACATACATACATACATACATACATATATACACGCACGCGCACTATCCCACTCACTCACAAAGTTACATTATACAGTATATAAATTCAATATACATGGGGTTTTAGTCCATTTAGAGCCTTCACTTTGCGGCAAAATTGTCGTGGAGGAAGGTCTTTTATTTCACGAGGCAGGTCATTCCAAAGTCGAGCAGAGCGATTGTAGAATCCAGATTGATAATCTGTTGTCCTTGCGAATGGAGGAACAAGGGTGACACCCTGTGCTCTACGGACTGAACGATATGACAGCTGAAGGCGGTGAAATGGGGACAGTTTAATGGTGCCAGCTAGAGATTTTCGGAGAGGGGTGAGATCTATTTGGCTACATATGTCATTGATGGATGTTAATGGTTTTGTCAAAACTTTGTTACCCTGATTGTAAATGAGTCGCTCTGCTCGACGTTGGACTGCACTTAACTTCCTCATGTTTTCCTCGGTAGTGGGATGCCAGGCAGGAAGTCCATACAGAAGAATGGGCCGTATCGTGGAGAGATACACCGCACGGAGTGCACGGCTTCTGAATCCCAGAAGATTACGTCTTGCAAATCCTAGAATTCTAAATGCCTTAAATCTAGATTCTTCAACGTGTACATTCCACTTCAAATTGCTGGAAATGTGTATTCCCAGCATTCGCAGTGAATTGCACATGGGAAGAACTTTGCCGCTCAGTGAATGGCTATGCGCAATAGGCTGTCTGGCCCTATTTAGCCGAATATATTTACACTTGTTTACATTCAAGGTCATCTTAGTTACATCACACCACAGAGCCACACTGTCCAGATCTTCCTGTAGTGCTTTGACGTCATCATTATTTTTAATGGCTCTGTAAATTATTGAGTCGTCTGCATACTGCGCCATCGTGGACGTCACACAGCCTGGAAGGTCGAGGGTAAAATCCATGTACAACAAAGGCCCAATCACCGACCCCTGTGATACTCCCGAAGTTATCACTATGTTCGGTGACTTGGCCCCGCCAAACACGACACACTGCGTTCGACCTACCAGGAATGACGTCAACCATGTAATCAGTTTGCCTCCGATGCCATATTTGCCAAGCTTTAACAAGAGTCTTTGATGAGGCACCTGATCTAAAGCTTTGCTTAAGTCCAGGGCCACACAGTCCACTTGGGAGACGTTAGTCTGATCCAAAGAGTTCTGCCAGTCATCAATCACTTTTGTCAAAAGAGTTGTACAAGATCTCCCCGGAACGAAGCCATGTTGGCTTGGATTTAACAGGCCTCGCTCACTCAGGAATTCCAGTATGTTCTTAGCAACCAGGCGCTCCATACATTTACAGATACCAGACGTTAGAGAAATCGGGCGGTAGTTGTCCATGTCTTCCTTGTCACCATCTTTGAACACAGGGACCACGTTTGCATGTTTCCACTCTTGTGGTAGAGTCCCGGTGTTAATGGACTGGTTGACAAGTGCGCACAATGAGGGTGCTAGGGCATCTGCACAGTAATGAAGGATCCGAGCAGGGATTAAGTCTGGTCCTGTCGCGGAATGGGGTCTAGTTCTCCGTAAGCTGTCTCGAACTTCCTGTTGTGTGAAATACAGACTGGCTAGGGGAAAGAGAGGGGATGATGTCCTAGGAAGGAACATTCCTTCTCTGGTGTCAGGTGGAAATAAGTTACTTTGGAATTTACAGTTGAACGAGTTGGCTATGTCTAGTGGGTTGGAAATAGAAAGTCCGTTATGTTTAAAGCTCTGCGGTGCGGTGTTGCCACTTTTGCTCCGAATGAATGTCCACATTGCCTTGGGATTAAAGCTTAATTTGTCCATATACGTACTGTAGGCTTCACGAATTGCAGATTTGGTACTATTTCTAGCTAGCTTATACTTTTCCCACCTGCTGTCACATGGGCACTGTTTCCACTTGTTATAGAGCTGATTTCTCTTTCTTATTTTGGATATTATGTCCTTTGAGATCCAAGGTGTTTTTTTCTTATTTTTAATTGTAACCTTAGGGATCACTTCATCGACGAACTGAAAAAAGATTTCCTTCCAAGTATGCCAGGTACCATCTATATCTACACTGTTGGTGACTGAAGGTGTAATGACCGGTAATCTGTCAAGTAAGATGTCAGAAAGGAGTTTCCAGTTGGTACGGGAGTAATTGCAAACTGTTCTGGTTTGTAATTTTGGACTGTTCTTTTTGTGGGTAAATATAGCTAGGAGGGCTTGGTGATCACAAAATCCAGGGATGACTTGTAGAGACTGAATTGAGGATGGAGAGTTTGTTAGGAAGAGATCGAGGGTTGAACGGGAGGTCTCAGTGATACGGGTAGCTTCAAATATGAGTTGATGGAGGAATAGATCATAGAATGCTGTAAGGAAGTTGTTGGATATAGGATTATTTGGGATAGGAGCGGCATTTCTATTCCATGTGACTTGTAGGTTGAAATCACCAACAATGTAGACAGCGTCATAATTTTGTTGAACGTTTTGCACCCGTTTGAGGGAGAGATCAGCTCATCATTCATCAGCTGGGACGATTTCGGAGAGCGATAGACTGATCCGATCAGATATTTACCGTTATTGCATTGAACCTCAACCCACACGGCCTCAGCGTCAGTTTCCAGCTGATGGACGCGAGTTGCATTGTACTCGTGTTTCACAGCAATGAGAACCCCGCCCCCCGAAGTCTGCAGTCGGTCCTTCCGGAACAGCTGGCATGTGTCTGGTAACACCTCCCGATCACCTACCACCCCAGAGAGCCACGTTTCCCTGCAACACACAATACTTGGATCTAGGGCGGTCACTGTAGCATGAATGTTTTGTTTCCGTCCCGGCCGCGTGATGCTGCGGGCATTGAAGGCGAACAGTGATAAGTGTTTATTTACAAGTGAACTATTCAGGTTATTTACACTATTTACAGAGTCACTGGGAATATTACTGGTATTGTTGCACAACGAGTCGGTAAACGGCGGCATAGCACATTGCCAACATGCCCACGTTCGCGTGCCTTTTTTAATGCACCGGAACTCAGAGGTACTGATTTTAGCACACGTCCTGTGACTCGACATGTTACAATTACTGCACTGAATATATAACTGATTTTTTCGGCAGATTTTTTCACATATTGCGCATTGCAAAGGTCCAGGGTTGAGTTCTATGTCGCCGCTTAGAGCAAGCGCTAGACAGCAGGGCGAGAACCCGGTAGCAGGTAGCCTTGCGACACCTACCTCTCCCGCTCGGCGTGGCCGGCTAATGGTGGCCAGCCCCAGACCTTCACTGCCACACCATGTCCAGGAATGCATTGTGCATTTGTCACTCACCAGAAGTTTTTCCATAAGGGGTTGATTCTTCAGATCCTGTTCACCGTTGAAACCTTTTGTTTACACTGCATCACGATACTCATGTTGCTATGTCTTTTGCAGCCATATTCGTGTTGTATGTGTTGTGGTAATTCTATAGCTATGCTGGTATTTATCCACGCATACCCATCCCCCGCTTTCAAGATAATAGTCGGCTGCACTTGGTGGTAATATTGAATGGACCGAGTAGTGTACCTTGTGGCACACCACAGCACGTGTTGCGTCCTACTCCCTGAGTAAATAGCATTAGTTCTCTCTGGAATATTGTAGCAATACTGTGTTAGAATTCAATGGGCGCAGATGTTGTATTGTGTTAAATGAGTGATGCTTTCTACTCTTGCAAGTTAAATGGTCCCCTTAACTAATCCATCTCCCCCAGGGGCTCACGACTAGTGGGACGTGGGTTGGCGACCACGGGCCCCCAGCTGAGTTAGGCATTCCTTCCACTTACTTGTGTCGGGCTCCTCCCTGTCATCCTCCCTATCGACCACCTTTCGTCAACTCTTGTACTTTTCGACCCCGACGGTATTAGAGTATCCGAGGCCTAGGTAGTATTTTCCTTCCCCGCCTTAATTGGCCCTTGTCTCATCTTTCCTGATCCCTCATTCTTCGAGGGGTCAGACCTCTTCTGTTCTCTTCCTATCTCCTGCCTTCTGCTCAAGGCCCTCAAGGGGCAAGGTGTGTGTAGCTTAATCACTTCTGGTGCACCCTGGATAGTGCTACACCCTCAAGGGCTCATGGCTGGTGAATGTGGGAGTTGGCAACCCCGAAGGATTCCTGAACTGGGTCCGTTTTCTTTCTCCTTTTTCCATTTCCTCTGGGGCGGACCCTCTCCTCTTTCCTTTTCCTATCTGCCTTTCCTGGCTCTCCTTCCTTCCAAGACCCTCAATCCTCATTTTTCGAGGGTTGAGGGCATTCCTTTTCATCCTGTCCTTTATTTGTCTTATCTATTATTAGCCTATTTTTCACATTGTGGTGTTTGAAGCCATATTTTCAGTGTTGCCTTAGTAAACAAGAGTTTAGTGCTTTTCAGTCGGTCAACACGAATGTACCCAAAAGAGATGGGTTATGCCCTAATCCTGAAATAAATTACATGAGATTAATAAAACACTAGGATGACCAGTTTCGATCGTCAAGCGATCATCATCAGATCCATTACACTTAGGCTACAAAATCTATGTTTGAAATACAGGTGAAAATATTTACAATATGTACAATTATTTAGTTGCAGTATTGGTACTGCAACTGTCAGTGTATGCTAAATGCAGTATATATGTTAGGTGAAACGCTAAATGGTGATAGCTATCCGGAGATTGTACTTTAGAGAGATTATATGGTTGTAAACTATGGTTAAACTATAACATTTTAGGCTAACTACTTATCTGATTGTCTTCCGTACTACAGCTACTCGCAGTTTTCGTGCTCACTGGAACTCACTGTGCGGTCGACTGCGGTGGTTATCTTAACGACTGGTTTTTCCCTGCCTTCTCCCCCCTGTCCCTACGTGCTGTGGGGAGTGATAGCGATGTGTTTATGTGAGGTGTTGCCAACCTAGATAAGATGTATGTTATTGAATGAGGTGGCTCTACAACTATTAGAGACCGTGGATTAGCCCCCGCCACGCGTGGAGCATAACCCATTCGAACTAAGCGTTGACGGTCTTATGAGGACGTCCCGGCACCTTTAATACTGCCGCGAATACGGGCCTTGGTTTATTGCAGAAGAAAAGTACATCGTACACCTGATCCAGATTACATTTACACACCCTGTCGGAAACAAAACACAATTTAGCGACACAGCCAAGCTAGATAAAAAAGGGGGGAAATTAGGGGGTTAAATAGGTAAGTGTTATCAGGATCAGGTGTACGATGTACTTTTCTTCTGCAATATACCAAGGCCCATATTCGTGGCAGTATTAAAGGTGCCGGGACGTCCTCATAAGACCGTCAACGCTTAGTTCGAATGGGTTATGCTCCACGCGTGGCGAGGGCTAATCCACGGTCTCTAATAGTTGTAGAGCCACCTCATTCAATAACATACATCTTATCTAGGTTGGCAACACCTCACATAAACACATCGCTATCACTCCCTACAGCACGTAGGGACAGGGGGGAGAAGGCAGGGAAAAACCAGTCGTTAAGATAACCACCGCAGTCGACCGCCGAGTGAGTTCCAGTGAGCACGAAAACTGCGAGTAGTTGTAGTACGGAAGACAATCAGATAAGTAGTTAGCCTAAAATTTTATAGTTTAACCATAGTTTACAACCATATAATCTCTCTAAAGTACAATCTCCGGATAGCTATCACCATTTAGCATTTCACCTAACATATATACTGCATTTAGCATACACTGACAGTTGCAGTACCAATACTGCAACTAAATAATTGTACATATTGTAAATATTTTCACCTGTATTTCAAACATAGATTTTGTAGCCTAAGTGTAATGGATCTGATGATGATCGCTTGACGATCGAAACTGGTCATCCTAGTGTTTTATTAATCTCATGTAATTTATTTCAGGATTAGGGCATAACCCATCTCTTTTGGGTACATTCGTGTTGACCGACTGAAAAGCACTAAACTCTTGCTACTTTTCATATTTTGCAAAAATGAGGAAACAGTAGACTTATGAGATCGGGCTAATGTGTGTCTCTCTGTCTGTCTGTCCTTCTGTCTGTCGGTCTGTCTGTCTGTCTGTGTGTGTGTCCCCCCCCTATCAACTCCTAAACGGCTGCAGCAATCGAAACAAAATTTGGCAGGATTAAAGACCTATACCTGAATATCTCACGGCCATATTTGAAAATGATGTCAGTGCTACCAACTGCTGAAGAATCGCAATTGAAATTTGAGCTCCATGTTGGATATCTTGGAAGGTATGAAAGTGAGCTATTTCAAAATTGGCACACGAGTAGATAATAATATTGCAGTTTAATTTCCAGGAGGCCATACATGGTAGTGTTGCCAAAATGATTATAAGTCTGCTGATAGGTCCAAATTTTAAATGCATATAACTTCTACACTATCAATTGGATTTCAACCAAATTTCGTATGTACTATGTGTACATAAACAGATATGACTGAGCGTATTCCAAGGATCCACCAGGGCTGCCAACTGTTAATAAATGCTCTCATTTTTTATCCTAATACCCATATATTAGAAAGTATGCAAGCCGGCAGCTTTAAATTATGCACACGTATAGTACCTGACATTCTATATTAATTTGGAGTAACTTATAAACGTCAGTGCTATCAACATTATTCTAAGCCTGCTGAGAAGTCCAAATTTAAATACATGTAACTTCTATACTATCATTTGGATTTCAACCAAATTTCGTGTGTGCTATGTGTACCATAACAGATATGACTAAGCCGATTGTTAAGAGTAACCAGAGCTGCCAACTGTTAATAAATACTGTCTCTATTTTTGTTACCCTAATATCAATATATCGGAAAGTACGCCAGCCAATAGCTCTAAACTTTGCACACGTATAGTACCTGGCATTCTAGATTAATTTGGAGTAACTAATATAGGACTACGCCAGTGCTGCCAACATGATTCTAAGCCTGCTGATAGGTTCAATTTTAAAATGCATGTAACTTCTATACTAACTAATAGATTTCATTCAAAATTGACACAACAATAAAGCATATTATTTCAGAATATTTCCGACCAATACATGTATGCCATTGTTGCCAGCATCGTTTTACGCGCGCTGTTAGATGCAATGTTTAACTGCATGTAACGTCCATGCTATACATTGGACTTCAACCAAATTTTGTATTCTGCACCTTAAGAGATGGAACTAAGAATATTTTCAGTCACCAGGGCTGCTACATTATGCCAGGTATACAGTATTTCGAAATAATTCGAAATTTCGATATTACCAACTTAATTTCGTAATTATTCGAGATAGATCCATATAGATTAATCATTGGCATGACTCTTAAATTTTAAGAAAAGTAGGCTCTTTAGTTCGTCACGGAAATTCTTGTTTTTTACCATTTCTTCTTCTAGTTTGTAAGTTTGTAGTTAGTATTAGTTGTAGTATTCATTCTCATCTCATCTTTCACTATCACCCAAACCATTTGAGGCCAATAACCTAGATGATAGGTCCCTTAAAACATCAATTATCATCATCATCATCATCATCATAACTAATCCATCATTCCAATCTCTATTTTGAAATTTCATTTCATATCTCTCAAAACGTTTTCTACAATAATTGTTGAGTCATAGCTTTGAATTATTACACTAGCTTACTTCAAACTCAACCCCTTTGATGCTAACTAAGGTCAGTGAAATTATAGATTTTTCATAAAAAAAATATCTCCTAGGTATATTTTTGGACAGAATGTAAACGTACCAGATGCTAAGTAACTAACAGGCCTGCCTTGTTTTATTTATTTGATCAACTAAAATACTTTTATTTATTTAAATTGTAACTTGTAATCTAATTTTGACGGCTTCCATAATCTAAATACCAAAAAATCTTTGTGGTGTTTGAAGCCATATTTTCAGTGTTGCCTTAGTAAACATGAGTTTAGTGCCTTTCAGTCGGTCAACACGAATGTACCCAAAAGAGATGGGTTATGCCCTAATCCTGAAATAAATTACATGAGATTAATTTATTGTTGACCGACTGAAAAGCACTAAACTCTTGTTGTACCAAAAAATCTCATTTCCTCTTTGTTCAAAGAGCTAACCATATTTATCACCACTAGCTTTGCTCTTAGCATAAACGTTAATAAACATGTCTTCATAATATAACACGCATGGCAGGTTCGTTGAATGCAGCATGTTCAAAGAATGCTTGTTATTAAAGTTCGGATGTTTAGGAAATAAAGAAACGAGTAATATGCCGGCAAATATGCTCTAAAAATACTATAAAAAAATATTATCTAAAAAAAGGTACAATATGACCTGTAATATACTTACATGCTTTCTAAAACAAGTGTTAATAATGTAGTGAAATGTCATTAGCCTATTTTCATTTATGAAAAAAAATAAGCTTACGAGATCACATTTTGTCCGTGTGTGTGTATGTGTGTGTGTGTGTGTGTGTACTTAATGAAATCTAAACATCTGGAGCGATTTCAATGAAACTCGGTGCGGACATACTGTAGCACTATTTTTTCCGACCTTGACACTGCACAGTGAGTCAAAATAGAAATCTAGGAGGACAAAATTATTTATTTTCATAATTAAAAATCAAAATGTATTACTTTTACAGCATTCTCATGCAATTGCCACTCACTATTCTGAGACATAAACGCATCTTAGTATAAATCTGTCACCACTGTTCGAGCAGTCTGAATTGGAGGGTGAATGTAAGTGGCTGTAGTTTAGTTGTCTTTGTGGTTAGTGTGATGCTTTAAGATGGGACTTTCAGCTGAAGGTATGATCTTTAAAACGTGTTTCAGTTATTAATGGGCGTGAATTTTACGTAATTTTAGCTATATTTGCATTATATAATATTTAACTATTAGTTTTAAAATTAAATTTCCATTTAGAGTTTTAGTATGTTGCGTCACTCTGCGCCTCTTTCTACTTAATGTTAAAGTCTTGTAGTTAACGCTTGTTATAAGATTTTTTGCATCTTTTTGCAACTTACTTAGTTATTTTACGTTTTAGAAGATGCCGCGCAACCAGTACTCACACGTTTACAACTGTTTGAAGCACTGGGGTCGACGATTATGTCAAAAGTGGAATTTTGTTACTTTGTTAAATGTAAATTAGGGGTAGAAAATTGTTTTGAAGAGATAACTGAATACTCTATCCAACTCCTAGTCATAGACAATTTCTTGCATGAGTAGACGCAGCTTAAAAAGGTCTTAACTGATGTTTATTATGAAGTAAACAAATTATATACGTTGCTTTCACTCTAAATTATTGATTAAAACGTAAAACATATTTTGTCCCCCTAGATTTTGATTTTGACCCACTGTGCAGTGCCCTCCGAACTTTATAACGTCTCTCCAATGGCGGCTGTGCAAAATATTTCACTGGCATTCTATATCTCCGAAACTGTTACCGATATCACCCTGAAATTGTGCACAGTAATAATGGACACTTCTAAAAGTTCACCTATGTAACTTTCTGAAATCTGTTAAGTACAAAATGAACATGGCGGCCCAGTGAAGTTGAAGCATTTGAATAGACTTTTGCCGCGATTTAACCATCTGAGCGCAGTGAAATATGGTACAGCAAACGTTTATACACATTGATATGCACTGACATCTAAAGTTGGCGGCTGTGCAAAATTTCAAAATTAAGTTTTTATTTCTTGTGTCCTAATAATGCGATCGAAGTCAACGTTTCAATAATGAACCCACACAAAAATCGTCATCTAATAATACATAACTCTATGGCCTACATAATTATATAAGGATCCATTATTGCGACTATCTGAAATAGACGGAACTCAATATCTACTAATCTGTGACAGCAACCAATCTGAAATTTTGTACGTTAATAAAGGCTACATAAGTTCACCTATGGAACTTTCAATAACTTGATAGGCACAAATCCAACATGGCGGCGACGTGAAATTTAAATATTTAAATGGACGCTTCTCACGATTTAACCAATCGAGCGCAGTGAATCTTGGTACGGCAAGTGCTTTTAAAACTTTTAATCCACTGATATCTAATTTAGTTCAATTGTTTTCATAAACCCTAGATGGTGGCTGTGCGAAATTTTTAAATCTCGTTTTTACTTCTTGTGTCCAATGAGTCTTTCCAACTTTGTACTAGGTGTCGCAAACCTTGACGGGATTCACAGGCGATCACAACATCGTCAGCAAAGAGTAGAGTTCAAGGGTGTGGTGTTAACACTTCTCTGCTGATGGTGTCGATACAGAGGATGAATAGAAGTGGAGATAAAGCTGATCCCTGATGAAAGCCAACTCGAATGCGAAATGGGGCAGACATTCGTGCTGCTCATCGGACAGAGCTGGTAGCATTCCGATACAAAAGGTGGATTCATCGAATATATTCTTCTGGTACACCTCAGTGCGTGCCAAATAAGATTCGGCACTCTGACGAAGGCCGTTTCGAGATCCAAGAAAGCATGTGGAGTGGTTTCTTCTTTTCATTATGTCGTTCCATCAAAAGACGTGTGGCATGGATAGCGTCGATCGTTCCTGTTCATTTCACGAAACCACACTGATTCGGGGCAATGTAAATTATGTCGCGAAGGCGTGCGTCCAAGACACTCTCCAAGATCTTCATTGTATGACAAAGTAAACGAATTGGGCGATAGTACGAGCAGTCTCTAACATCATATTTTCCTTTCCGGAGAAGAATCATGACACTAGTTAGCCAACTAGGAGTAGCACTGTCTTCATCATTGACCTTGATGAATAGGTCTTCCAGGAACGTAGCTGCTTCTGGTCCAAGCATCTTCCACAAACTTGATGGAAGGTCATCTGGTTCAGATGCCTTTCCGTTTTACATTTTCTTAATGGCGACGTCTACTTCAACAATCGTCATGTGGGGAGCTGGACCATACACCGAATTTGCTGGTGGTATAGGCTGATGTGGAAATTCTTCGTTGGAGATTGTTTCGAAATGTTTATTCCTTCGGTCAAGGATCTCAGTTGGTCTTTGTAATAGCTTCTGTTGTTCATTCTTTATGGTCATAACATTTCCAATATTCTCTATAGAACGATGACGATCTTTTTCTAGGTGGTAAATATACAGGGTCATCGAAAGAGGTGGCCTTAATTTTGATTTGTAATTGTAAAAGAAATAGCTGAGCGATCTATGCGAAGCAAACGTGATGTTACTATCCAGCAGGATGGAGCACCGCCTAACTACAGTCTTATTGTACGTGAAGCTCTCAACAGAAAATTCCCTGATCAGTGGATTGGTAGAGCTGGTCCGCTTGCGTGGCCGCCAGGAAGCTCTGGCTTGACTCCTTTAGATGTTTTCTTTTGGGGCTAAAGAACATTCTTTACGCTCAAAATATCCAGTGCCCTCAACACCTAAAGGAACGAATCACCGATGCGATAGTAACTGTGACTCCTGACATGATTCGGTGGACCTGGACGGAAGTGGACTATCGCTTGGATGTGTGTCGTGCCACAGGTGGAGCTCACATTGAAACCTACTAAATAGGTAAAGAAAACTTTATGATGCTCTCTATCTTTTGGTGTAAAAATAATTAAATTACCTTATTACAGCCTGAGCTATTAAAAATCAAAATTAAGGCCCCCCTTTTTCGATGACACTGAATTTCTCTCCCTCTGGGTTGTTAGGTTTACCAAATAAGTCTCTGAAATGTTATTATTTTGCTTTTGCCACTTCCTGCTTCGCTAGTGACTTCAGTCGTCTGTATGGTTGCCGTTAAGGTTCAAGTCCTGATGTGAGCCACGTCTTAGAGGCTAATTTATTTGATTTGGTGGTCTTTTGTACATGTTCACACCACCACCAAACCTCTTTCTTGTTGAAACGATATCCACGTTTTGTTTCACCCACGATGGTCTTGGCACAGGTCTTTATGTGTTTGGTGATTGCTGTCCAGGCCTCATCGACATGCTGTCCATGTTCTATTATATCTGAAGGACCTATAGAGGTTTTCAATTGGGTGCAATGATGGTATAGCTTCCACCACTCAATTTTCTCAGACGTAGACTTAAGGGATACGTATTACCAGGGGATTTGAATGACTTTCTAACTGGTGTGAACTTATTGCTGATAAAATATTGTTTGTTACAATCAATGCATTAGAAACAGAAATAATGGAATATAACCGAAATCAATGAGAAAAAGCGATTGACGTCGATTGACAGATGAAGCGATAATGTATGTTGATGACCAATTTGAAAACCATCATCCTGATATTTTGCAAATATTATCAATTCAAATAACAGTACAGTAAGTATGTAGTTAGTTTTAGTTGTAAGTAGGTAGTTAGTTAGTTTGTTTGCCTATTAGATATATGTCATTGTTCTATTAGGCTGTGGTGTGTGAGTGTGTCTGGTAGCAGTTGCATTGTTTATTAGTTATAGTTCATTGTTTCAGTAGACTGTGATGTGTAAGGGTGCATGTGAGTGTGCCTGGTGACAGACTGTTTTAGTGGTAGTATTTGTTGTTAGTGGAACTTCAGTATTTTTTCGTTAGTAGAATTTTGGTATTTAATTGTTAGTACGGTAGAAGGTTAGTATTTTTGTTAGTAGAATTGCTCTTTACTTATTCTGAAAGGGAGTAGCAGCCTTTCAGTATAAATCAATTCTTTACTAGTCTTATAGACGGTTAAGATATTGATAATATAAGCCAAATAATGGCTACACTGCGTCCTGCTGCACGGCTGAAAGCAACGGGAAACTACAGCCGTATGCTATTCCCGAGGATATGCACCTCTCTATGTATAATTACATGTGATGATGGCCTCCTCCCTTGTAAAATTTCAATCCGGAGGTAAACTAGTCCCCCGTTCGGATCTCCGGGTGGGGACTACTCGAGAGGGGGTTAACATCACAGAAGTGACAAAGAGGAAATCTGACATTCTACGGATCGGAGCGTGGAATGTTAGAAGTCTGCTAGGAAGTGGAAGGTTAGAAAACTTAGAAAGGGAAATGGATAGGTTGAGGTTGGATTTGGTTGGGATTAGTGAAATGGCTGGCAGGAAGAACAGGACTTTTGGTCAGGAGACTATAGGGTCATTAGCAATAAATCAAACAATGGCCAAGCAGGGATTGGCCTCATATTGAGTAGGAAACTTGGACTGCGGGTGGAATATTATGAGCAATATAGTGAACGGATTATTGTAGCAAAAATCAATACTAAACCTACCTGAACCACAGTGGTACAAGTCTATATGCCTACCAGTCAAGCTGATGATGAGGATGTTGAAAAAGTCTACGAAGAAATCGACAAAATTCTGAGGTATATCAAGGGTGATGAAAATATTATAGTAATGGGAGATTGGAATGCTGTGGTAGGAAAAGGGAGAGAAGGTAAAATAGTAGGAGATTTCGGATTAGGTGAAAGGAATGATCGAGGAAGCAGGCTGGTAGAATTCTGCACCGAGCATTAGTTGGTCATAGCTAACACCTTATTCAATAACCACAATAGAAGAATATACACATGGATGAGGCCAGGAGATACAGAGCGTTACCAAATCGACTTCATTATGGTCAAGCCGAGGTTTCGAAACCAGATTTTGGATTGTAAAACATATTTTGGTGCTGACATAAACTCTGACCACAATCTGGTTGTAATGAAATGCAGATTAAAGTTGAAGAAACTGAAGAAAAGTCAAAAGCCAAAAAGGTGGGCAATAGACAGACTGAAAAAGAAGGATGTAAACGAAAGATTCAAGAAGAGTATAAAGGAAGGACTAATGAAAAACCCTCCACAAACTTCAATTGCAGACGAATGGGCACTTTTGAAGAATGAAATAACAAAATCCGCAGAAGAACACATTGGTAGAAAAGAAAGAATAGGTAGAAAACCGTGGATCACTCAGGATATACTAGAATTGATGGATGAAAGGCGGAAACACAAGAATGTAAGAAATGAAAAGGGGAAAGCAGAATACAAACGTCTGAGAAATGAGGTTAACAAGAAGTGCAAGGAAGCGAAAGAAGAATGGTTGAAAGAGAAATGTGCAGGTATAGAAAATTGTCTGAAATTAGGAAAAGTAGACACAGCTTATCGAAGGATTAAGAATACTTTTGGGGAAAAGAAGACTAAGTGCTGTAATATTAATGACACAAATGGAAATCCTCTAACAGATAGGGAAGAAAAGGTTGAGAGATGGGAAGCTTACAAAGGGTGTTTGTATAAGGGAAAGGAGATTGAGAATCATGTAATGGAAAGGGAGGAAGAAATTGATGAGGATGCAAAAGGAGATTTAATATTGAGATCAGAATTTGACAGAGCATTGGAAGACTTAAGCAGGAACAAAGCACCAGGCATAGATGATATACCGATTGAGTTGCTACGCTGCATAGGAGATGAAGGTCTGATCAGGTTATTTCACCTGGTGTGTAGGATTTATGAGACAGGTGAGGTACCCCCTGATTTCAAGAAGAATGTAATCATCCCTATAACAAGGAAAGTGGGAGCTGACAGATGTGAAGATTACCGTACAATCAGCTTGATTACTCATGCTTCAAAGATCCTGTCTAGATTAATTTACAAGATGATTGAAAGCCAGATAGAAACGGAGTTGGGTGAAGACCAGATTGGTTTCAGGAGAAATGTAGGAGCAAGGGAAGCTGTACTAAGTTTTAGGCTGATTTTGGAAGGTAGAATAAGGAAAGATAAGAGAACGTTCATTGCTTTTGTAGACTTAGAAAAGGCATTTGATAACGTTGATTGGACTAAATTGTTTGATATTTTGAAATCGATTGGAATAAAGTACAAGGATAGGAGGGTGATATACAATCTATACAGAAACCAGACAGCAGTCATTCGAGTGGAAGGACATGAGAGAGAAGCTGGTATTCTGAAAGGTGTAAGGCAAGGCTGCAACTTATCACCCATACTTTTCAATCTTTACATTGAACAAGCAATGAAGGAAATTAGAGAAAAATTTAAAGTGGGAGTGAAGATTCAAGGAGGAATAATTTCAACTCTGCGTTTTGCTGATGACATCGTCATCTTGGCCGACAAGCCTGAGGATTTGAATGACTTATTGAATGGTATGGACTCCGTCTTACGGAAAGAATTCATGATGAAAATTAATAAATGTAAAACAAAAATACTGGAATGCAGCCGAAATAAATCAGAAACCTCTATGGAGATCAAATTGGCAGGTGAAAAGCTGAAGGAAGTAGGAGACTCCTGTTACTTAGGAAGCAGAATAACCAGTGATGGACGAAGCAAAGTGGATATAAAAAGTAGGTTGGCTCAGGCAATGAAAGCATTTCTACAAAAAAGGAATCTGCTGACATCGAATATAGATTAAGGTATTAGGAAGTCATTTTTGAAAGCCTTTGTCTGGAGCGTGGCGCTCTGTGGAAGTGAAACTTGGACTATTGGTGCAGCAGAAAAGAGGAGAATTGAAGCATTTGAAATGTGGTGTTACAGGAGAATCATGAAGATCAGATGGGTAGATAGGGTTACAAACAAAGAGGTATTAAGACGAGTGGGAGAGGAGAGATGTTTCTGGCGACTGCTTATGAAGAGAAGAGATAGGTTGGTAGGACACGTACTTAGACACCCAGGAATAGCAAGCTTAGTTATGGAGGGAAGGGTCGAGGACAAGAACTGTAGGGGTAGACCAAGGTTAGAATATGTTAAACAGATTGCCTCGGATGTAGGGTGTGGTAGCTATGTAGAGATGAAACGATTAGCTCAGGTCAGGGAGGCATGGGTAGCTGCATCAAACCAGTCAAAAGACTGAAGACTCAAACAACAACAACAGACTTCAGGATTTTCCTATAGAAATCGAGGCGCCTTCTAAACCTGAGGAGGAGCAGATGATGTTGAGGTGCAATATTTTCAGATGGAATAACCTTAGTGTAAATTACTGACTTCAGGTCACGCCTTCATACTGTACCCAACTAGGGTTGGTAGAGGATATGAACTTCGGATCTTTAAGATGAAAAGACGTTCAGTTACAAGCTAGCAGTGAGGAAATAGGAAGTGATTCAGGCCATGACGCAGAACATTGACAGCTTTATCTGGAGATACGTGGTGCAAGCGATAGGTGAATCACGAGGGCAGTCACGCGGTGATGAATCAACCACAGCAGATTGGCGGGGGAATCACCACAGAGTGCTAAGATCAGCAGTTTTCTGGCAACATAGGATTGCAAACCAACACCGCGAAATTGTGAAATAAGCCGTTTTGGCGGAAACAAGGCAAAATTACAACAATAGGTCTACGGGGATCAGAATAATCCAGGAAATTATGAATTAAGCAAGGTTAAAAGTGTATAATTTAGGCCCAGGAAAAAAGCACTTGGTCAGCAATTACGTCATTGGGCGGAGCTAAGAGGAAGTCGTGGGAAGAAGAAAAAAAACCATTCGCCCACACAGCTGAGGAGCCTTGTAGATTTTATTTAAATTAAATAGACGATCGATTTTCAGGAAACGAAATGGTAATGAGACGTTTGGATTATAGGGAATATAATGATATATTTTTCAAAAACGTGCGACGTCTATTTCAGAAATTAGCTCCAAGAAGAAGGCAAAAGTAGTTTATTTTTGAAAGTTCCCAATAAATAGCCCAGGTTTCAACTAGAGAGCATGCAGTTTCTCGGTCGGCCCGAGAGGGGCGTGACGCCGCATCAGGTACAGTATACTACAGACCTCGTAAGGAGGTGTTACATCGATTGCAGTATCCGTCAGTTAAGTGAGGCTATAGCAGTTCACCATTAGTAAGCGGGGAGACACTACACGCTGTCTCATAAAATGAAGAAGCGCTGCATTATACTCGTCGCAGTTCAGTAAGCTCGGGAAGGCTCAGCGCAATTCCGCACAGTACATAACTATACAGTACGTAGTATTATCAAGCTGTTTGGACGGAAGTTCGTCCTCACATTAGAAAAGACTCATCGTACTCCTGTATGGAGATGTCACAGCAAGTAACGCAGTTCGTTACCAACCGCAAAAAGTGGATCGTGTTAAGACAAATTAACAATCATCAGTATCCGCGGTAATAACAAAAAGTTGTATGTGCGTGGTAATATAAAATCCGCTAAGTAAAAAGTACGGTTGTTTGTAAGTGATCACTAAAGCACTTGTGCTAGATCAAATAAATTATACGCTACTCGAAAACCGTGACGAAGTAAATTGCGCCGCGACAAATTCTAGAATAGTAATAAGCTAGAACACGGCATTCCAGATCAGTAGAGACATTACGCTGCAGGTCATCGTTTCGATACTACAGACAGGTCTCCGGGAAAATTAAGTGAAAGACTACAGTAGTAAGGGACCGATATTGGAACGAAATCCAATAATTCAAGTAAATGGACACGGGTTCGAGACCCAAGAACAAATATAGTGAACTTTAGCGAAGCTACAGTGTGTCAAATAGGAACGTAGCCATAAAGACATTATCGTAGGAGAAATAAGGTAACTTGTCGCAGATAAGGACAAAGTACGGTCAAGAAGTAAGCGGGCCATAGGTTCGATGGACTGCTACGTAAACATAGGACAATAAAAAAATTGCAAATCGCTTATGAAAGGACGATAAAAGAAGTCAAAATAGACTATCAAAAAGACAGGGCAGAGACTAGATCCAGTGAAGAATTAGGAGCCGTTCGAGTTAGCATCACGTCCAAAGCAGGGTCCGGGGATCTCATCAGGGCGTCGATCACCGATAAAACGTGCCAAGGGTCACTGAGATGTGGTGAAAATTAGTTCAGTGTAAATAAGTTACAAGATATATGTGTTTTAGTGTTAAGACAGTATTTTACAAATTAATTATGTGTTTAAATTTAAGTGAAGGTCGATTGGACCTAAGTGAGGTGCCACTCACAAAAGAAAGTGCCATGGAAGAGTGCTAATTATGTCGTTAGGTGGGTGAATCCTTCCCAAGGATGGATCAGAAGAAGGAGCACACTGGTGAGTCATGATTTTTCATTAAAATTGCAGATGTACGATGTACTGGCCCGATGGGATCGGTCGTAACTGGGGAGTTTAACGATCGAACTCATCGGGTAGTTGTATGCACTTATATAAATGAAATGTTGGAATAATAATAAGTAATTGCGAGAATGACCTCGCAAAAATAATTATACGAATGGGATCAGTAATGTAAAGTAATACAAACCCAAGAAATGAAATAACAAATCATAAATGATTTGGAGGAAGGAATCGAAAATAATAAGTTAAATGGCTTAGAATTTCGCCATAGTAAAAGCAGGTAATGAAATAAATATGCATCGTAATAAAGTTATTAAAATAAATAATGAAAAGGAAAAAAATATATAATAGTTTGGTCTTATAATTAAATGGCAAATAACAAAAGTTGTAATGAAAAATAATTGAAAGTTCGAAATGAAGATAATAAAAATAAGTATTATCGAGTTGTGATGTTCTAAAAATAAAGTGATAATGAAAATCGTAATAAGGAACTCAAGTAATAACACGAAACGAAATAAATAACGTCTTGACGTATAATTGTCAAATGATCAATTTTGTAAATCTCTTAAAGTAATTGGTGAATAAAATCACCCAAAGAAAATGTATTATCGCAGGCTATTAAGCCAGAATTATGAAAATGATAGGAAGGCCGAGGTCTTACCACTATAAATGAAATATTAACTTGAGTTATTGAATAAACCACGAATAACCAAGCAAGAAATCGTTGTTGCCGAGAAGGCCGAATAATAAATAAATGTAGCTAAAAGCTAATAAATGTGCGTTAATCAGGATATAATTAATCGGGAGATGGAGAGTCTCATCGAAATATTGTGGATGAAAGATTCCCCTTACTGTATTGTTGTTGTATGAAAACGTCGTGTTGTATTGGGTAGGTGAAATTCCCATAAATTGTATTGCCATATTGAAGCGTTGAAAATAATAGTTACATTGTAAGTCCGATCAGGCTGTGTTAAGATAAATATTGTAGGCCAAAATTGTCGAATGAAATATACATGTGCGACCATAAGTGCATTGTTATAAAATAAATATTGTAGGCCATAATTGTCGAAATAACGCGTTGTAAGTGAATATACATGTGAGACCATGAAGGCATTGACATATATAAATATTGTAGGCAATAATCGTCGAATGAAATTTGCAACTAAGACCGATAACGGCATTGTTATAAATAATATTGTTACAAGGCGTCATACAAATTGTTATTAAAGTTGGTGTAGTCAACTATTAGGCATCCTCTCCTGAATAAGTTAGAAATATCCTGTAAAAACGAAATATAAATAATGATAATAATAATATTAAAAGCAGGAACAAATAGCTGTTTTAGAAGTGAAACGAAAGTCTTGGTAATCATATGGTTAAAGAATAAACAAGGTTGTAAGCGTTGTGGCCAGCGAGACGCCATAAATCAAGCGAAGTATCACCAGAGGGGCGAGGCAGCTGTTAGAGCCCGACCTACCGTAATGAGTTAGTGAGACAGAAAAGTTAATGGGTTCCGCGGGCAAGTAAGGGTCTGTCAAAGACTAATAATAAAAAGGCTATTATATGAAAGTTTTATTAAAAGATGCAAGCTCAAATTAACATATAAAATCACAAGGCTGGGATGGAGACCATTCTCCAGAATATAAGTTTGAAGCATTTATATGAATTTTGACGGATTTTGTCAAACACTTTTATTGTAAATAAAAGGATTCCTTCCTCAAAAAGAATCAAAGAACGGGTTGTGAAAAATACAGTTTAAAGATGAATAAAGATCCCACAAAAATAAATAACACAGTGCATGGTACGCTGCAAAGAAATATCACCTGATGCATGAGAAAGGAACTGGTGGAATAGGGGTTCGATTCGCAGACATGGCATGTTCTTGTACAGTATTTTAAATGTGTAAAATCTAAGGCTTTGTGAAGAATTACTAGTAAGGTCCAAAGGACTAAATAAGTGATAGATAATTGATAATTATGTAACGTTAAAGAAACCCTGGAGGGTAAAGATTGAAATGAATATGAATGTCCAAAGCCTTGGAGGAGTTATATAACTTGAATGATAGGCGTGCTCGATGCCTTAGTGAAATATACCGTACTACAAATAATTATAATTAGATTTAAACAAGACAAAGTGGTTACAAAGTTCATGGAATAATGAAATGACAATATAGTGATCTTGATAAATGTTTGCAAAGTTTTTTTTTTTTTTTTTAGTAACACTTTAAGAGACTATGCCAAGTGATTGATTTTTCTTACATGTTTTTGAGTGAATATATTTTTCTTTTATGAATTAAATGCTGTAAAATTATAATGTTGTGTTTTTCCTCAAATCCTTGTGAACCTTGAGTATTCCTTTTCAGATGATTAATCAGCGGTGGAAGGAACGTAACACACCCCGAAACCGCAAGAGCAAAAGCCGAGTGCTGATTAATCATCATCCGTGTAAACGGGCACAGTACTAACCAGTATTCAATCTGCTTTCTTCTTCCACCACTGCTAAAAGTAAGGAGGTGGGATGAACGGTTTCTGAAATAGCTGTTGGCTACTGCTAAGTTAAAGGCCGCAGCACTCCAAGATTCTGTTTCCATTCTCATTTATCCCTCCAGAACCCTGCTCTCCATGTATTCTATCAAATATATCTCTATTTTCCTCCCAACGACTCCAATCAGATCACCATCAATGAAGAGGAGTTCGTTTTCCTCAAGAGACTGTTGGTGAGTTTCAAGGCTGGTCCAGAATTCATCCTTTTCATCATCGGCATAATATCCAGTTTGTGGGGCATTACAGGATACTACGCGCAACGATTTCGTTCCACTACTAATCCTGATGTACAACAGTCGGTCGGATAAACGGCTAACATCAATTTCATGATCTCGGATGCTGGGACTCATAGCAATAGCTACGCAAGTACGGTTAGGTCTCTTCCCGTGGTAGAACAACTTGTATCCTTCACCAATATCTTTAGCCTTGGAGCCAGTCCACTTTGTTTCTTGGATACATGCAATGTCTAGGCTACCTGCCGTTTATTCATCAAGTTCTCAACTTCCACTTGTCAGGGTACCAATGTTGATGGATGCCAGCCTGATTTTTTGGACTTGCTTCTGTAGCCAACCCCGTCCTTGCCGATTTCTCACACCATTCAGGCATTAATGACGCGCGTCGCCTACAGTAGGGAACGCCCTACCAGTTTGTATCCCAATATTTCTTCTAGCCAGTGCATTTAGATGCAACAGATGTTTTTACCAACTGGTTTGTTGAAGAAACATGACAATAACTTTGAAAATTACCCAAATATGCATTTATATGCCCTATGCTTTATAAAATCCACCTAATATAATCAGCAACATTGAATTCGTGCTTAGTTATAGAAACCAAATTACAGAAAACGTCCGTAATTATCACTTTAACACTAATCAGCAGAACTCCAACTGCTGCCAGAAACAAACATTTCACTAAGCAATGCACAGTATCCCAGCATAATTCAAATTATTTCACCAGCAGACACTAAGCATTGAGAACATAGACTGCAACATTATCTCCTATTGTTTCCAGTTGCCCCCAGGGGCTCACGTCTAGTGGGGCTAGGGTTGGCGACCACGGGACCACAGCTGCGTCCAGCATTGCTTCCACTTGTGCCGGGCTTCTCTCCGTCTTCTTTCCTGTCGACTTCCCTTGGTCAACTCTTGTTGTCTTCCGACCCCGACGGTATTAGGTTATCCGAGGCCTAGAGAGTCTTTCACTTTCCCACCTTAATTGGCGCTTGTCTCATCTTTCCTGATACCCTCCTTCTGTGAGGGGTCAGCCTTCTTTTTCTTTTCCTTTTACCTCCTGCCTTGTGCTCAAGGCCCTTAAGGAGGCAGGGTGTATGTAGCCCCACCATTTCTGGTGCACCCTAGATAATGCTACACCCTCAGGGGCTCACGGCTGGTGAGTTCGGGAGTTGGCGACCCCGAGGGATTCCTGAGCTGGGTCCGTTTTCCCCTTTTGTCCCTTCCCTTTGGGGCGGACCTTCTCCTCTCTCCCCTCTCCTCTCCTGTTCTCTTTTCATTATATTTACTTTTCTCTTCAAGATTCCCGCACTGTTTTTGTTACTTGGTTCACCGTGTATCTAAATTCCCTTCCAGCGATTTTTAAGGCATTTTTAATCTACGTTGCTTTTTGTATGTTTTTTCGATCTAAATTACATCTCGCGATTGTTTTCAACCTCAATTGCATTTTGTAAAGATTGACCATCTAAATTGCTTTTTAGTAAGTCTTTCAATGCAGGTAGACGAGCCTTTTAGTGAGTATTTTGAATTTCAATTGCATTTTGTTAGTATTTTCAACCAAACCCGCTTTTCGCATGAATTTTTAATCTAAATTGCATTTTGTTTGGTGGGCATTTTGTACATATTTTGATTCTCAATTGCATTTTGTGGGTATTTTGAATCTAAATTACATTTTGTCAAGTATTTTCAATCTAAATTGCATTTTATAAGTATTGTCAATCCACATGAGTCGTTTGAATCTACCGTACATTTTGTAAGCATTTTCAATTTCAATTGCATTTTGTAAGTATTTTGAATTTCAATTGCACTTTGTGAATAATTTGGATTGGAACTGGGATAGGGCCTATTTCAATCTGAATTACATTGTGTATTTTCAATTACAATTGCATTTTGTAAGCATTTTGAACCTCAATTGCATTTTGTACGTATTTTCGATCTCATTTGCATTTTGTAAGTATTTTGAATTTCAGTTGCATTTTGTAAGTATTTCGACGCTACATTGCATTTTTTACGTATTTTGATTCTAGCCTACGTTTTGTGGGTCTTTTTCAATCTATTCTTTTTGTGAATCTTTTCGATCTAAATTCCCTTTTGTAAGACCATATTGTGAGTTGTTTCCATCTGAGTTTCTCTTTGTACGTATTTTCCGTCTCACGTAATTTTCGTTCTGGTTTCCATTTCATTCTCATTTTCGCTACCACCCAGATCATTAGGGGCCGATAACTTACATGTTAGGCCCCTTAAAACAACAATTATCATCATCATCATGTTTCCAGTAGGGTGCAGCACTAAGTGAAGTCAAGGAAGCTTAAGCAAATCGACAGGGACTAGACATATTAGTATTACACATTTCATAGCGATGTAGAAAAATGCCATTATGACTAAAATAATACCAAGAACAGATGATGCTTTATGGCATCGCTGGGGCTGAAAGGGTTCATGAAAATGTAGTCAAGGAAAAGAATATAACATGTCCTAAACATCCAAACCTTACGTATTATGAATACAGTTAATCACGGATCTTAAACGTATCCACATATCCAGAGAGAGAAAATTAAAACTTGAGCCGATAGATCATTGTGGCATATTTATAAGAAACTCCCTGGCCGATATATCATTAACCTGGCTCTATAAAGGTAATTTTTTATTAATCCTCACCTCAATATATCGCACCAAGTCTTCATAATAAAATTGTAGGTTTTCTACGCTTAGAATCTAGGATATGTTTACGACTTTCTGCCTTCTAAAAGTTTTCGAATACTTGAAATTCTTTATACGTTTTACTTATCTACACTGGTCGTCGTAGAGTAGAATGGCATGTCGAGAATAAACTGTTGAAAATCATTCCCTTCCTTCATCACACGTTTCCTTTCGCGATAATGTTTACACTTTTCAGCGTTCAACAACTTAAACGCGTTAGGAAACACATTAAGACACGTCACTAAGATCTTGTGTTCTTATAGCAAAGCATAGATATAGGTGCTACTGCCAACCTAGTATGCATAACTTCACAGGTCACAATTTGCGACATAACGCTTTCCTGACTAATATTTTTGAAGGAAAAATCACAGGTTAGAAAGGCCGAGGACGACCGAGAAAAGTTTTTCTGCAAGATATCACACAAACTCTTCATTATGGTTCCTACTATGAAATGAAACGAGGTGCTGACGACACAGAACAATGGTTGTGGAGACAAGACATTGCCTTTGGAAATTGATGATACAGTACACACAATAACACAAATTATCAGGGAATTACACACAAACAAATACTCTCGACTAAATTACTGCAACTTCGCAAAACCCCTAAAAATTATCATCGGCAAGGGGAGATTCCAGGGATTTGAAAATAAGCGTCGGGATTTAACATCCGCTCTCTGACTCCTAGTTAGCCAACTTTTCACATTTGGTAAATATGAGGAAAAAGTACAATTATGAGCTCGATCTGGGCTAATGTGTGTCTGTCCGTCTGTCTGTCCTTCTGTCTGACTGTATGTGTGTGTGTGTGTGTGTGTGTGTGTGTCCCTCTATCAACTCCTAAACGGCTGCAGCTATCGAAACCAAATTTGGTATGAATAATTTGAAGAATATATTTTAGAGTCACTAGGTCTGCCAACTGTTGAAACATGGTCTCTATAATTTTAAGAAAATTAGGCTCTTTAGTTCGTCACGCAACTACTTGTTTTTCATTGCAGTCGTGATGAGTAACCTAATACACACGGCTACGCTGTAGGGCTCGTCACAAGACCATATTTGAAAATGACGTCAGTTCTACCAACTGCTGAGAAATCATAATTGAAAATTGAGGTATATGTTGGATAATTCGGAAGATATGCACGGGAATTGTTTCCAAACGGGCACACGTATAGAAAATATTACATCAGACTAATTTACAGGAGCCCATACATGAGAGTGTTGCCAACATGATTTTACGCCTGCTGATAGGTCCAATTTTAATTCCATGTAACTTCCATACTATCTATTGGATTTCAACCAAATTTGGTTTATGATTTGCGCACTGGAGCAGATATGAATATTACTTTTTTTTAGTGTCAACAGGGCTGCCAACTGTTGAAAAATGCAGTCTATAAATTTTTATCCAAATCTCAATATATCAGAAAGTATGGAGGCCAACAGTTCTAAATTTCGCTTACATATAGTACCTGCAAATGTAGGATAGTTTACAGTAACCGTTTATACGACAGTGCTGCCAACATGATTCTACGCGTGCTGATAAGATTAATGTTAAATCACATGTAACTACCAAACTAATAAATGAAGTTCTTTCAAAATTGGCACATATATAGATCATAATATTTCATTTTAAGTTTGAGCATCCAATTGATGGCAGTGTTGCCAACTTGATTGTATGCATGCTGATAAATTCAATATTTAAATACACCTAACGTGCACACCATCTATTGGATCTCAACCTAATTTTGCATGTGCATTGCGGAACTTAAGAGATGGAACTAAGAATATATTTAGAGTCACCAGGTCTGCCAACTGTTGATATATGGTCTCTTTAATTTGAAGAAAAGTAGGCTCCTTAGTTCGTCACGCAACTACTTGTTAGCCTATTTTCAATTTTGAAAAAATAGGCTTATGAGATCACCTTTTGTCCGTGTGTGTGTGCGTGTGTGTGTGTGTGTGTGTGTGCCCCCTAATAACTTTTAAATGGCTGGAGCGATTTCAATGAAACGCTGTAAGTTCATAGTACTATTCCGGGAGACCTCGACCGTGCCCTTCAAATTTAGTTACGTCTCACCAATCCAACACGGCGGCTGTGCGAAATATTTCACCAGCATTCAATATCTCCGAAACTATTACCGATATCACCCTGGAATTTATTACGGTGATACATGAAACTACTAGAAGTTCACCTATGTGACTTTTGAAAAACTGGTAACTACAAAACCAACATGGCGGCCACGTGAATTTGCGACTTTTAAATAGACGTTTCTCGCGATTTAACCAACCAAACGCCAAAAAACTTGGTACAGTATATTTTCATACACATTGTAATGCACCGACATCTAACTTGGTTCAATTGTTTATATAACCACAAGATGGCGTATGAGCGAAGTATTTCACCGGCATTCTGTATCTCTGTAACTATTAGCTGTATCACCCTGATTTTTTTATATGGAGATAAAGGGCACTACTGGAAGTTCACCTACAAGACTTTCAAAAAGCCGTTAACTACAAAACGAACATGGCGGCCAAGCGAATTTGAAAATTTTAACCCTTTATCGGTCAGTGGTCTGTATATTTACCACCTGAACCCAGATAACCCTGAATTATTTTTTCGTGGAGATTTGTTGTTGTTCCTTGAAGATCTTCTGTTGAAGTTGTAAGGAGGCCAGAAAAAGTGGTTTTAATTACGTGCCATGCTTAGTTTGCCGGAAATCAGACATCCTTCCAGAAGGACGTCAGGGATATTCACTATCAAAATTAAATCCGTGTGAATTAAATCTTAATATTCATTGAGTAAAATATTTTATTACATAAAATACAATAAAACTTTATTTTACACTAGAACTATTTAAGAAACAACTATTGAATGGTTACAACTTTGTATGAAATACTACAAAGCAAGAAACATGCAAAGCACAGTCACATTTTATGCACCTTGAAGTGCATTTTTTCGAGCAGTGTTTGCTATGTTGTTTTTCCTTCTTGTTTGTGTAGGCATCTGTTGAAAGGTCTGAGACGTAATGACCACATTACAGCAGCATACTGATTGGAAAATATTATTATTGTTTGCACAACTTCTTCATCAAAGAATAATTTGAAATATTCGAGTGGTGTTTTCATTTATAGCTCTTAATTCATTATTGCTCCAGTTATACTCCGCAGGATTGGGGCGTTTGCGCGTTCTCCTAAATTTCTTACATTTACCCTGATTTTCTTGATTCGAGCAGATTGGCAAACTTAAAACAAGAAATGAACGTGATTTATATCCTTTATGATACCAAATATAGCAAATCCAACTCTGTACAGGCCATGGAGACCCTGGGAGTATTGGAAGGTAGAGACTTCCACTTTTTGTGACATCGGCACAAGATGGGATGGAGTTGTCAGCTCCACGCCCGACCGTTTTCGTTCCCAGTAATTACCCTGGTACTCATTTCTGGTGGAGACTGAGTGAACCCCAGGGCTATTTGCATTTCCGAAATTAGTAGTTTTGTTTCTAAAATCCACTACCTGGATGGGGATCGAACCCACTCTCTTTCAGTTGGAAGCTCACCGCCTCTACCGACTGAGCCACGCAGCCCCCCTTGATACCTACTATGTAAATATTTAATATTTAGTATTTTATGCATATACAAAGACTGACGTACAGGTATAATCTCGATTAGCGATGGAGCATTTGAGATGCTGAGGAATGCTTCTGATTGCAGTTGGAAACCTGGAAAATGATCAATTGTAGCAAAAACTTCCGCCCCTGAGTCAAATGACTCAAGTTCAGGGGTGTCATTCTTTTAAATGATCGCTAGGAGTTCATTCAGAGTAAGAACCTTGCTAAATCAAAAAATACATCGTATTTCCCTGACGTCCTTCTGGAAGGATCCGCCGTTTTAGGTAACAATAACTTCCACTAATATTGGTACAGCGAACAAAAACATCATCACATATATCGAACAACATCCATAGAGTTTGTGTGACAATGTTTTTTAATCATCCAGGCATACCTGTGGTTGTAATACTTACCCTTCTACAATGATGTTAGTCAATTCGCCCATCACAGAAACATCGGTTCCCCTTTAACGCTATTGTTGCTAACAAAAAGTCTGCACGGCCTTGCATTCTGTCACAAACTGGTGACAAGTTATTGGCAGGACTGTAAATACACGCATGCGTGGAGATAGCTAGTTGTTTTTACCACTAGAGCACACCGAACTTGAACTATTCGTTCGTCCTTCTGGAAGGACGTCAGGGATATCTGGGTTAAAGGACAATTTATACTCGTATTTTCAAAGACGCTGATGGTTGAAACTTTCAGTGTAAATATTTCTCAAAACCAAATATTAGAGCTAAGGTGCTTGATAAAATTATTTTTAAATAATAATTAAAATTAACGAGTGGAAAAAATATAATATGATAAAGAAAATAGAATTAAAAATAAATATCTTTTAAAAAAATAAAAATAAAAAGCTCATCAAAATTAAAATTATAAGAAATGTATAATCATAATTTTGAAATTGTAAAAATAATTTAAAAATAAAAATTATCAAAGTGGGCCTAAATATGAACATTAGATTGTTAAAGAAAACAAAAAATAATTTTAATAAAAATTACAATTAGGCTAAAATAATTAATGGGAAATTAAAATAAATACAAATAAAATGTAGGGGCAAATGGCCTCTTTGTCCCGCCCCTTAAAACAAGAATGACTAACAAATAAAATATCTTCAATTATATTATGCACTATAAAGGGTTAAATAGGCCTTTCTCGCGATTTAATGTTCCAAACGCAATGAAATCTGGCACAGGAAATGTTTATACACATTGTAATGCACTGGTATCTAATTTAGTTCAATTGTTTACATAACCTAAAGATGACGGCTGTGCGAATTTTAAAACTAAGTTTTTATTTTTTTGTCGTAATCAAGCGATCGAAGTGAAAGTTTGATTAATGAACCTACGCAATAATTTTCCTTCAACGGTACATGACTCTATGGCCTATACATTTATCAATCCAACATGGCGACCATCCGAAATATTCAGTCGACTCTGAATATCTTCGAACCTATTATAGCAATCAAACTGATTTGATTTATGTTCATAGAGGCTATGAACTTAAATTCACCTATAGGACTTTAAATAACCTGGTGATCACAAATCCAACATGGCGGCGACGCGAATTATAAATATTCACATGGACGTTTCTCGCAATTTAACCATCCGAGTGCAGTGAAACTTGGTACAGTAAATCCTTTTACGAATGTTAATCCACTGACATCTAATTTATTTCAATTGTTTCCATAACCACAAGATGGCAGCTGTGCGAAATTTTAAAATCTCCTTATTACTTCTTGTGTCCTAATCATGCGATTGAGGTGTGAATGCTACACGTACACAATAATCTTCATATAACATTACATAACTGTAGGACCTACATATTGTACCCAATGGGACACGGCCGACTGGCATCGAACTCGGGCCTTATCAGACAAGACCAGGCCCATGATTCTGCCTAGAACCGAACCATTGATCTCTGAGGGGGAACAGCTACAGGGAACCCGAAGAGCAATGCGTTATATAATGACATATAATAATGTAGCATGATTTCACGGGTAGAATGTGAATATCATAGCTGTTTAAAGTGAATAATTGTAAGAAAATGCAAGCATATGTACGTTTTGGAAGGATAAACGCATGAAGGCAAGCCAGCTTGACATTTGACTAATCGCAGCCAGCAGAGGGGCGTGTATTAGTGACGCCGAAGGAACTCATTTCGTCTGGACCGCCAGGACAGCTCGAAATTAATGACTCTGGGGTTCACAAGTGGACAACGCTTGAGACCGAAGAGGGGGTAATCGTCCACGGAAATTAATTGATTACAGCCAATTGGAGCATTGAAATGAAGTAAAACTTACACCCAGGTGAATATATTCTAGGAGAGATAATTTAGGCGTGGTCTCACGCCTAAATTAAAGCCTATATCTCTAAATAAGCCTGTGAACTCACAGCCTACGCGCCGGAGGAATGATTTGGAGACCCACACGAGGGGATTTACCAGGGTAGCGTCATGACGCTATGGAAGAAGGCAATTAATTGTAATTAATTGGCCGAAGCGATCGCTTGCACGCGAGTGATTATGGGACCTCCACACCTAGACAAACGAGGTGTATACGTCATTTTGGCTGGAAATGATTTATTTCAAGAAAGGAGTCGGTCTCGAATGTCCAGTGGACTACGTTTTACGAGAAACCTTTATATAGGGGGGCAGCGAGTTCATCTCTAGTTCCCCGGCAGTTCATCTCTAGTTCGTCTTGACTCAACACGTAACTAATACGCTGACAGAAAGTGCGCGAAATGTTAAAGTATCAACGCTCAAGTATATTGGGAGAACAATGGAAGCGCATCATACAGCTTCTTAATAGTAATCATGAATCGCGTAAGATTTAATCTACAGCAGATATTTATCCGTTAACTTATGCAAGTATAAAGTCGCTACAGCGTATGAATAAATTAGGATGCTTTTGGACAGTGAATATACCAGGAGGTATTGTCATAGGTATTAATGACATATTATCGTCAGGATCACTACAATTATGGGAGCCTGGAAGCATCACAAAGAAACGTGACAGTGAACTGAACAGAATTGAAGGTAATGAGAATCGAACGCACGCACACGCAAGATAGACTTTCACGGAGACCAGCGGTTGTCAGAAGTTAGCTGCATCGCATCTCTGAGGTCAGGCGTTAGTAGGAGTCCAATTAAGGATCCACATGTGAAATAGTGCGAGAAGTGTTTATAAGTTTTATTATAGTGATTTCAAAAGTGTTTATGTGTATTGTGAAATAATATGTATTGTGTTAAAGTGAGAAAAGACACTGATAAAAATATGATTATCATGTGTGAAGTGTGTGATAGCATGTGTCGTGTGAGATATAGCATGATGGCTTAGACCAAGCATCATGGTAGGCTCGTGGCTGGTGTGCTGGAATAATCCAGCGAAAATAAAAAGTGAGTACAAATTTAAAATGTTAATGTAATTAGATAGTTCACCATACAACGAAGCATCACTTTAAAGACTAAGATGTAACAGTCACTTATGTACGAGCTTTCACCACTCGTATTTGGTAGAATATGGCTTGGAGGGTGATTTGTTTATGGCCATTCAGGCCTAAGATAGTGATGAAAGTAACGGTAACGTTAAATATTATTAATAATAATAATAATAATAATATGGGGTCGGTAACAGTAATACGTAAAGTAATAGGCGTGTCAGGCCTAGAGAACGTTCAAAGTGTGTCATGTCTAACATAAAGATACTGTATTTTTGTAAACAGTAAGAAAGTAACGCAAAATATATCGAGATATGAGAGTTTTTCAGTGTCAGTGAATTGTTGAATGAATATTTAATATGGTCAATTCTCAGGATTGTATTTGAGAACCATTAAAGTAATGTAAGCCAGTAAATTTATACTTGTTATAGGAGCTACTTAAAGCTTTGGCTTAAGAGTAATTGCAGAGAGGACGTGAGTGCTTTAATAATTGAGTCATCTAGGAGAAGTATTGTTTGAGCCGCATACAGCGAGCAAAGTAACGTAGAATCAAGAGATTTACGTCAATAAATTTGCGAGCACCATTCTAACATAGCTTGCACGTTAGGCGGAAAAGTTGGCTAATCTACGAGATAGTATTGCCGTGGAGCATACTTGTATTATTTGCGGCGGAGTGGAACAGAGTCTGTCTGTATCCACCGCTTGCAGGAATTGTGCCACGAGGGATACGCTTCGAGACCCTGCGTGAGCCCATGTATTAATTGATCTGCCCTGAGAGGTAAGAATCAAGTTCGTCGTATAGGAAACGCAGATTTCCTTATTATTATTATTTAGGCAGCTGGTGATGAGAAATCTTGGATTCTCAATCGTGATGCGCGCCCGAAGCCACTAGTATCGCCACAGAACGGCAAGGCTAGTACAGGATCCATCCCCTGCCATGAATGTTAATTAGGAGCCGAGTTGAGCCCATTACACTAAATGTAGGTGTTAAATAATTAGAATGACTCAATTACTAGAGACAACACTCAGTGTAACTCCATTTTACTGCAATTGTAAACAAAGTTGACCTTGCTAGCAGCCAGAGGGGTGTGGTAGGTAGACCACGAGGACGGCGGCCATCTTGCTCGGCCAGCTGGAACTAATTTTATTGCCTGCTTGAAAGGGAGGTCTGTTGACCTTGTCCCTTTATTTTAAAAGCATAGTGGGACACTGAAGAATCTCGATATTTCGAAATGTAATTAGGATATGATTGTTGTGATGATGCCAATTGAATTAAATAATGTGTTTCAACACACATACCTTGTTGGATCGTTGTGATCGGATAATATTTGGCCCAGTTATTCTCTGTGGAGGAACGCTGAACCAATTAAATAAAGGCATCTTTTTAAAGTGTATTTTGCCCAGTTCACATTAATTTATGCAGACGGGTAGGTGATTTCTACGACATGACACGTTTGTAACGATAATAATTTCGACCAGACCCAGAAAATCGTTGTATGGTGAAACTATAAACATTTCTATCCTTGTGTATTTTGGAAGGGAAAACGTACCACTTTAGCGTTTCATATTGATGGGAAAAAGGAAGAGGATTCACACGACACAACACTTGTTAATTAAAGCATAAGATAATGAATTTTTGTTAATGGAAGTAAATGCCCGTGAAAAACGGATTAATGTTTAATTATTGCATAATTAATGTCATTTAAAGATAAATGGTGATTATTATGACTATTGTGTTGTGATACTCCAGTTTATGTTAAATTGTGCGACGTGAAGAACACTATGGACACTCGTAGATGTCTGAAAGTATCAATGATAGGATGCTGGAAATAGATTTGAGTGCAGTGAAGCACTAATTGTAAGAAGAGACTCACAAATAACCTTGATTTTCATTGTGGGAAGTAAATGTAAATTATGCTTTGTTTGTATTTTTGTTGTATAGCCATGATTTTTATCATTAAATGTTGTATTTGGGAATATGTTGTTTCTTTCATGTAGAGTAGTTACCTGACAACTCAAATCCTGAGCATGTGGTCGTAGGGTGGGCATGAACGTCCCATACCTCGAAAGACCGTGAGTTAGCTGGGATACGAACACATGTTCCATATGATGACAATTGGGTACAATATATAAAATCCAACAAGGCGACCATCCGAAATATTTAGTCGGTACTCAATATCTACGAATCTATTAGAGCAATCAAACTGAAATGTTGTATGTTGATAGTGGCAGTTAATATAAGTAGGATATACGAAAATAGGCTGTATAGTTCTTCACGGAACTACTTGTTTTTCATTGCAGTCGTGATGTGTAACCTAACTCACATGGCTACGCTGTAGGGCTCGTCTCTTTTAAAGCTCTGGAGAGTTAAGGGGTGGACCGTGTTAGGAAGACGGCGACTTTGATACGCACTTTCATTGGGCTATTCGCTCATTTGCGTGCCTTCATTGCCTTGATAAATGTCAGGCTCCCAGCAATTAGCGTGCTCTGGTTTATCACCTTAATGCTGTTATTATATCTCTGTGCCGTATCACTTGAGGATGTTGTAAATGATAGAGGGCACGGTCATTTCCTTTCCATCAGCTGCTAATTGCTCGCAATTACTCGTAAGGTTATAGGTGAATCTCAACCATTATCCCCCCCCCCCCAGGGGTTCATAACCAGTGGGACTTGGATTCATGACCCCAGCTGAGACCGGCAATTAATTGGCGATTATGATTTAATTTAATTTTTAGGAAAAATAATTTTCAACGTATTATAGGGGGCGAATTGAAAAGTAGTTGGTTGGTTCCTTAGTTTAGGGGCTGCGACAACGCGGTCATGTAGCTCCGTGTACTTTGGGTGTGTGTAGAATCTGTCTGATAACCGGTGTTAATTGTGATGGCAGTATTAGTGTGTGTGATAAATGAGAATCCACAGCCTGCTTCCAGTCCACCGACCGGGTCAGGGAATGGAATGAATGAAGCCCCCATCTAGCGGCGAGGGTATGAATTGTGCCAGCTGCCGGAGCCTGTCGCACTCCCCTGGGGCAATGATTAAATGAATGACAGATGAAATGAAATGATAGTGGAAAGTGTTGCTGGAATGAAATTGTGACAGGGAAAACCGGATTACCCGGAGAAAAACCTGTCTGCCTCCGCTTTTTTCAGCACAAATCTCACATGGAGTGACCGGGATTTGAACCACGGATCCAGTGGTGAGAGGCCGGCATGCTGCCGCCTAAGCCACGGAGGCTCTATTAGTGTGTATATCTGTTTTAATTCAAGTAAGGACTGCAGACATTACATTTTTTTCAAGTAGTTCTTACTTTTGCCACCAAACGCCACCGTCAACGACCAACTATTTCAGAACTTAGTTACCAGATGCCACCGCAGTCGGCTCTTGACGACGAACGTAGGAACCTAAGAACGTTAATCAAATGTTTAACCTAGGATATAATTTAGCTTCACACAGGTGTAATTAGTGGAAGGTTCTTTAACATGCCATAAATCTATGACGTGGGACCGCCGGCTTTACTTCCCCTCCGAAGGAAGGCATACTGAGGGATTTTTAACGTTCTTAAGAAATTCGACGACTTCGGCCGGGTTTGAACCCTTAATCTTGAGCATAGAAGCTCAGCATGCTACCGACTACGCCACCGAAGCCGCTATCGAAAAGTATTTTCCCCTATTTTTGTAGCCAAATAATAATAATAATAATAATAATAATAATAATAATAATAATAAAATTTGCCTATATACATCCCGTAAGGGCAAAGGCCTCCTGTTTGTACAGGGACGTGCTCGTGGTTAGGCTCCAAAGGTGAGCATCCTTGGGAGCTTTTGTCTTGTTGCACTCACAGTCATTGTCTTTCTGTCCTGTTTGGCTCCAGCTGTCGCCATGCTTACCTGTCTCTTGCCACCCTCGACCATTTGTTTCCCGCTTTAGCTCTAAAGTAGTCTGTCTATCTGGTTTTATGGCGTCCCACGTTTCTTCGTCCTTCTCTCGGGTCCCACATTGTGGTGCGATGCGTCCATTTCTGGTGATCCATGCGTGATACATGTCCTCCCCATTCCCATTTGAGGCTTTCTGCCCTTTCTACCACGTCGCGTATGTTTGTCCTTCTTCTTAGTTCTTCGTTCCTGATTCTGTCTCTTAGAGAAACGTTTAGGATCTTACGCTCCATTCTTCTTTGACATACCTGTAGCTACTTTTTCAGTTTTTCTTCCAAGGACCATGTTTGACAACCATAAAGTAGTGTTGGCGTAACACATTTGTCTAGGATTTCTGCTTACTTGTAGTCTATTGTCTGTGAGTAAGAACTTAAGCGACCAAAATTTGTTCCACGCCAGTTCTATACGGCGTTTGATTTCACTCTCTGTGTCTTTGTTCAGGGAGATGCTTTGTCCTAGGTACACATACTGTTTACATGCTCTAGTGGTGATTGATGTACTTGGATTGGATCTTGTTTTCCATTTGTCATTATTTTTGTTTTTGTGGGATTCATTGTGAGGCCTACTTCTCTGTTTATTTTGTCCAGCTCATTGATCATTTCTTCTAGTGATTATGCTGACCTTGCTATTAGCGTTATGTCGTCCGCAAATCTTAGATGTGTCAGTTCCTGGCCGTCTATATTTATTCTGTGATTGTGCTTCCATTTCATTTTTCGGAATTGATGTTCCAGCACACTTATACATACTGTTCTATGAACCTTACACTATTTTCCCACATAGTCTCCACATTGGTTCAGACATTTGTCCTATCGCAGCACTAAATTAGAGATGCCCTCGTGGTAGAATTCAGCCGGCTGGCTGTGGAACCATCGTCGGACTGCTGTCTTGGCGTCATCGTTGCACGTGCATCGCTGTCTTGCCAGGAACTCCTTCAACTGACCAAAAACGTGGAAATCACTAGGTGCGACGTCCGGACTGATGGTGGGTGGTCCAGGTCAAATGGCCGGAGCTGGTTGCCACATGTGGTCTCACATTGGATCCTTGAGCTAAATTTTACCCTTTAATTTCTTCATCGGCAAATTAAAATAATTATACTATACGTTCGAAAGGATGATGACTTCAGTGGCTAGGGCATGTTGTTCGAGCAGAAGCATCTATTTCTAAGAGAGTATTTAATTCCCGGATGATTGGAAAACACCCAATAGGCCGTCCAAAGACTTGATGGCGAGAGTGGAGGTGACATTGGAAGATATAAAGCCTACATCTTCCCTTGGTGATGCTACAGATAGAAGGTGATAGAACAGCATATGCAGTAAATATTTGAAATTATTACCAGAAACATGCCTTTCATACGAAGACCGCACGGAAAGAACGGGGTAAGTCCATTTTTTCCTAAAATGAGTTGATGGCGCATTCTGGTGATCAGCCATCATTACTACAGATCTGTTGAAATTAATTTCAAATAAAGCGGAATGTCACCGAGATACAAGGATATTATTTTTATTGGAAACGGAAAGAACGTCCCATATCCTCTCACTTTTTCATAATTTAACTTTAGTTCTTATTTGTATTACATTTACTATCTTTATAAAAACAAATTTGGCCACAAAAATAAAATTAAAAAATTTGCTTACCCTCAATTGGGGTATTTAAGGTATTTCTTTTTAACGTTGAAAGTTTAAATTCCCGAGGAGTCTTCATATTTAATTGAACCTCTGATTTTTATCCTACATTCGATTTTTGCAAAAAATGAAAGTAGACTTATGAGATCTACACAAGGCCAAAAATTGTGTGTCTGTCTGTGTGTGTGTGTGTACTCTGAATGTCTGTCCCCTCCTATCAATTCGAACACGGTGAAACCGAATTGAACGAAATTTGGTACAGAGGTAGCACTAGCAATGGAAACCTCAGTGTCATGTTTTATATCGCCGCCATCTTGACGAAAACTTAATGGCGGCCATCCAAATGTTAAAAGCTTAAATCAACTTACGACCAATCTTATCATCTGATCTCTACGAAATTTTTCAACATTATACCTTTGTGACTGAAAAATCTTTTCACTCAACTACAAGGTTATCAGCCCAATACCTTGCGGATGGCGGCCATGTTTGTGTGGACATCGAATCTCCCTATCTATTCAAACACGGTGAAACCGAATTGAACGAAATTTGGTACAGAGGTAGCACTAGCAATGTGCACCTCAGTGTCATGTTTTATATTGCCACCATCTTGACGGAAACGTAATGGTGGATACCCAAATATTAAAAGGTTAAATCAAATTACGACTAAACTAATCATCCGATCTCTACCAAATTTTGCAACTACATATATTCGTATGGCGAGCGTTCTTTGCCTTAACTACAAGGTCATCGGCCAAACAGATTGCAGATGGTGGTCATATATGTGTGCAAATGGATTTCCCCTATCAATTCAAACACGGTGATGCCGAAGTGAACAAAATTTGGTACAGAGGTAGCACTAGCAATGTGCACCTCAGTGCCATGTTTTATATTTCCACCATCTTGACGAAAACTTAATGGCGGCCACCAAAATGTTAAATGCTTGAATCAAATTACGACCAACCTAATAATCTGATCGCTACCAAATTTTGCAACATTATACCTTTATGTATAGAGAATCATTTGACCATACAAGGTCATTTGCTCAATAATTTGCGGATGGCGGCCGTGTATGTGTGCAAATCGATTCCACTTATCTTTTCAAACACGGTGAAACAGAAATGAACAAAATTTGGTACAGAGCTAGCACTAGCAAAGGGCATCTAAGTGTCATGTTTTATATCGCCGCCATATTGACGGAAATGGAATGGTGGCCACCCAAAAGTTAAAAGCTTAGATCAATTTACGACCAACCTAATCATTTGATCTCTACCAAATTTTGCAACAACATACCTTTTTGTGGGAAGCATCTTTTGACTGAACTACCAGGTCATCAGCCCTATAATTTGGAGATAGTGGCCATGTATGTGTGCAAATCGATTCCCCAAATCAATTCAAAGACGGTGAAACCGAATTGAATGATTATTTTTTACAGAGGTAGCACTAGCAAAAGGCACCTCATATTCATGTTTAATATCCTTATAACACGTTGTATTTCAACAAGCTACTACAACTAACATCCAATTATACTCCTTGAAAAGGACAAAGAGTTATAACAATACCCATGCATTTAGGAGACAGTAGGTTATATGTTCTTTACTGAACATCTTGCTTCTTCATTGTTAGGCCTATTTGTTTATTTATTCATGAAAGTGCACAGGTCATAAACCCAATTCAGTGCCTTCTTGACACAAACACAAAGTAGATACCTCGTAGTTCCGCCCCTTAAAACAACAATAACTAACTAACACACGAACCTCGTTTATCCGGGTAAAATGGACCAGAACGAATAATCCGAAAAAATACATATCTATTAATATAAGTTGCAATTTTCTTTGGTCTGGATAAACCGGATATCCGGATTCATGAGGGCCGGATAAAAGAGGTTCTAATCTAGGAAGATAGTTGCTCTCAGTCTCTCTGTTCTTCACCTATTTCAAATTGTACTTTTTTCCTCTATGGCTACAGGGCCTGGATTTGTTCTCTTTTGTTTCCTCACTGGAGGAGTTTCCATCTGTTTCTACGCCGTTGCCTGAATGACGTTAGGTATCGTTCAGATACACTCCCCTTTCGTTTATGTTCCCTTATATCCATCTAACCCTCCCCCCCCCCCCCTCTTCTTTTGGACATTATCATTCTTCGAGGAGTCTCTATATTTTCACCCCGCCCCCTTTACCTTCTCCTTACTTACTACTCTGTCCGCCGTTCTACCATGGTCCGTACAGTAATTTCTGGCAGCTGCTCTCTGGTGACGAACCGAGGGATTTATCTATATTTTTTGTAATTTTTGTAATCTCATTGATATACTTTCTTTGGCCACATTGTTTGATTTCCATTGAAAAGGGAGGCAAGGTTTCTCCGAAACGTATGGTTCTAATCTAAATACACACGGCATTAGCCCAAAAAACATGAATTATTTATGATTTTCAAGTAGTTCCTACTTTCGCTACCAAATGCTACCGTCCACGACACCTAGCTGTGAACTTGGTTACCACTAGATGCTATCGAAACCAGCGTCTGGTAACAAACGTCGGAACTTAGGAGCGTTCATCAAACCTAACCTACAAATTTTTCTTCACAGAAGTTTAGTTAGTGGAAGGTTCTTTTAAATGCCATAAATGGGCCCGCCGGCTTTACTTCAACTCCGAAGAAAGGCATACTGAGGGATTTATAACGATCTTAAAAAATCCGACTACTTTGGCTGGGTTTGAACCCGCAACCTTGGGCTCAGCATGCTACCAACTAGACCACCGAAGCTGCCTTGTTTCTTAGTAGGATGCGCATTATAAGATCAAAAACTTAAATGAGAACCTTAATATTTTTCCTCATACTGAAACACCCCAAGGGAAATCAATGCCATTAACACTGAGTACAGAGATACACTCCGACTTCTCCATTCAGTTACCATCTCACTCACTGGAGGTCTTCCCCCTCCTCCCCATCCCCCTTTCCGCCACCGCTCCTCCAGCGTCTTCCTCAAAAGTGGGAGAGAGAGAGAGAGAGAGAGAGAGAGAGGGGGGGAACTGTTGAATCGAGAAATATGAATGACTCAGTTCAAAAAGTGATTGGAAGGGTTTTAGTATTCAAGTAATGCGTCAGAATATAAATATCTGTCTAGTAGGCAAGTATAGATAGATTAATATGTAACACAGGTGACGATTGAATGTCGACAGATTATACGTAAATACTTTGTTCTTGGAGAATCATTTCACTTTTTATCATTTTAATTGATCTTGTCGACTTCGTCGTTACGCTGGGGTCTGGCGTTACGTTACGATGACGGGACGAAATGTACCCAGATGCACTGAGGTGTGTGACGTCATAGTACTGCTTGGTGCATGTGTTCCGCGACAATCTCTACATCGTTAGTATAGGCCTAAGACAAAAATCCCCGATTCTTGGATGTCACGGGTAATCTCGAGAACCACTGGCTGGATTTTGATGCGGTTTTCACCAATCTGTTAAGGATATCTCGAGGAAAGATTCTGTAGAAAATAATTTATGTATGATCAAAGGAAGCCAAGCAGTAACGATTTCAGTGAAAAAGTCGAAAACAAACTGGGCGTCCGTGCGCTTCTTAAGCTTACGCTGGGCAAACCGATAAAAATATCAATATACTATGAGCGTAAGGATTGGTCAGCATGAAAAGGTCTACAAAAAAGTCCGCGAGAGCATATCTCCATCTTCAATACATCGCCCACTATAAGTGTTTTTAGACTGGATGGAAGGGGCACGTTCCCGCGCGCTCTGGTGAGCGTGACGGCATCCCGCGCGCTTGATCTTGCTTTGCCCTTGGTTTGCACTTGCCGTTCGCGAATAATTTTAAACAAGATAAGCAAGATAAGTATTATGCAGATAATTTTCTAACATGTCTAGAGTCTTTGGCTTCGAGCGAAGTGAAAAGCCTCCAGCCTTTCTAGCATTTTTCAGCATTTGTAGCATTTATAATGATTCAAAGTCTAGTCTTTCAGACTGACTGTCACTTTTTATTGTTGTACTTAGCGGCCCTGAGGTATCAAATTCTTACAAGTTGCAATGTGATAACCTCTATTATATTGATAGCTGCCGCCTTCAGTGAAACTTTAGTTCCAAAGTACCTAGATTCTACTCCTGACTCTGTCAAGGAATGTAATTCTGATCTAAGGGTTGGATCAAGATACACACAGCATCGCACAGTGGGTCAAAATCGAAATCTAGGTGGACAAAATTATGTTTACGTTTTAATCATGAATTTAGAGTGAACGCAACGTATATAGTTTATTTACTTCACAATAAACATCATTTAAGACATTTTTAAGCTACGTCTACACATGCAAGAAATTGTTTATGACTAGGAGTTGGATAGAGAATTCAGTTATCTCTTCAGAACAATTTTCTACCCCTAATTTACTTTTAACAAAGTCACAAAGTTCCACTTTTGACATAATCGTCGAACCCAGTGCTTCAAACAGTTTTAAAAGCGGGAGAACTGGTTGCGCGGCATCTTCTAAAACGTAAAATAACTATGTAGGTTGCAAAAAGATGCAAAAATTCGTATAACAGGCGTAAACTTCAAGACTATCTTCATTTTAACATTAAGTAGAAAGTGATGCAGAGTGACGCGACATACTAAAAATCTAAGTGAAAATATAATTTTAAAATTAATAGTTAAATATTATATAATGCAAATATAGCTAAAATTACGTAACAATTATGCCCATTAATAATTGAAACACCTTACAAAGATCATACCTTCAGCAGCATATTCCATCTTAAAGCATCACACTAACCACAAAGACAACCAAACCACAGCCACTTACATTCACCCTCCAATTCAGACTGCTCGAACAGTGGTGACAGATTTACACTAAGATGTGTTTACATCCCAGAATAGTGAGCGGCAATTATATGAGAATGCTGTAGAAGTAATACATTTTGATTTTTTTATTATGAAAATACAGTATATAATTTTGACCTCCTAGATATCGACTTTGACCCACTGTGCGCAGGCGCCCTAAGAGATGGTTTTCTCTAGATTCCCCGTTTTATTCCTGGCAAAACCCGGGATGATTTCTATGTAAGTCCACGGCCACCTCCTTACCAATCCTCGCTTCAAATGCAAGAACACACAACTATTAAAAACACAACCAAAACACAGATTTTCAGACAATATTCTGTATACACACATACATAGTTGAAATGACCACAATGACTAAATGCTGAGCGGGTTCAAACCCGGCCGAAGTCATCGTTAACAAGAAGTTCCGTTAAGAACTATACAGCCTACTTTTCATGCCAATGATTATTCTACAGAATATGAACCTATCTAGAATAATGACGAAATTAAGTTGCTAATATCGAAATTTCCAATTAGTTCGAAATACTGTGTACCTGGCATAATGTATCCTAATAGAGCACTACAGTTGGCAGCCCTGATGACTGAATATATTCTTAGTTCCATCTCTTAAGGTACAAAATACAAAATTTGGTTGAAGTCCAATGAATCGCATGGACGTTACATGCAGTTAAACATTGGATCTAACAGCGCGCGTAAAATCATGTTGGCAACAATGTCATGCATGTATTGGTCAGAAATATTTTGAAATAATATGATCTATTGTTGTGCCAATTTTGAATGAAATCCATTAGTTAGTATAGAAGTTACATGCATTTTAAAATTGGACCTATCAGCAGGCTTAGAATCATGTTGGCAGCTCTGACGTATATTAGTTACTCCAAATTCGTCTAGAATGCCAGGTACTATACGTGTGCAAATTTTAGAGCTATTGGCTTGCATACTTTCTGATATCTTGATATTAGGGTAACAGAGATAGGGACAGCACATATTAACAGTTGGCAGCCCTGGTTGCTCCTTAGAATACGCATAGTCATATCTGTTATGGTACACATAACACATACGACATTTGGTTGAAATCCAAATGATAGTATGGAAGTTGCATGTATTTAAAGTTGGACCTGCCAGCAGGCTTAGAATCATGTTGGTAGCACTGACGTATATAAGTTACTGCAAATTAATATAGAATGTCAGGTACTATAAGTGTGCATAGTTTAAGGCTGTCGGCTTGCATACTTTCTGATATATTGGTATTTGGATTAAATAAATTAGGAGTATTTATTAAAAGTTGGCAGCCCTGGTAGGTCTTAAGAATACGCTCAGTCATATCTGGTTATGTACACATACAACATACGAAATTTGGTTGAATTCCAATTGATAGTGTAGAAGTTATATGCATTTAAAAATTGGACCTATCAGGAGGCTTATAATCATTTTGGCAACACTGCCATGTTTGGCCTCCTGCAAATTAAACTGAAATATTATGATCTGTACGTGTGCCAATTTTGAAATAGCTCCCATTCATACTTTCCAAGATATCCAACATGGAGCTCAAATTTCAATTGCGATTTTTTAGCAGTTGGTAGCACTGACATCATTTTCAAATATGGCCGTGAGATATTCAGGTGTAGATCTTTACTCCTACCAAATTTTGTTTCGATTGCTGCAGCCGTTTAGGAGTTGATAGGGGGGACACACACACAGCCAGACAGACAGACAGAAGGACAGACAGACACACAGACACACACACATTTGCCCGATCTCATAAGTCTACTTTTTCCTCATTTTTGCAAAATGTGAAAAGTAGACTAAAAATTCCTCGTTATGCCTTCCTTCGTAAGGGAAGTAAAGCCGGCGGTCCCATGTCATGGATTTATGATATGAAAGAGAACCTTCCACTAACTACAATTATTTTATTTTATTTTCCGTGTCCAAATCAAATTAGATTTTGCCAGTAAGTAGCAACAGTTATAGCATTAGCATTTGCAGCCAAAAGATCGTCTTTTGAACATGTGTCCTCCATCAAGGGGCAGATCAGCAGGTGTTCTGGGTCTTGTAAAATGCTGCAGTCACAGAACTCATCATTGTTGACGAGCATGTTCCATTTCTTGAGATTGTTCTTGCAGCGTGAAACCCCCGTCCACAGCCTGTTTAATGATTTCCAAATACCATATGGCAAGTTGTGACCAGGTGCCATTTTTTCTGATAGAGGAATTATTGGGTCTGTGATCTCTGTCTTCCATATCTTCACACGGGCAGCTTCTTGTGAGCCTTCGAGGGCTGTTACTCCCCTCAAAAAGCTGTTTCTAGACTTAAGTCTCTGCCGGGCTGGTTGTTGGCCGAAAAGTGGATGCCTTGAATAGGTTTCTTGCCGTTTCTTCTCAGATGCTGCTGCTACCATTCTTCGGACATGAGGTGGAGAAATTCCTATAAGAGGGTAGATCTTCTGAAGTGGTGTTGGTCTAAGACACCCAGATTCAATCCTGGAAGTCTCATTCAGAGCTATATCCACCTCTTTGGAATGTGGAGAAGAAAGCCAAACTGGTGCTGCATATTTAGCAGCTGAGAAGCTCAGTCCAAGGGCTGAAGTTCTGAGAGTGGTGGGGTGAGCACCCCATGTCCTTCCTGTTAGGCATCTTAGTATGTTATTTCGTGCAGATACTTTACTTTTGGTGTTCAAGCAATGTTGCTTGAAAGACAGAGTTCGATCGAGGGTGACACCAAGATATTTTGGTGTAAAACAATGAAGGATTGTTTCACCTTGCCACTTAATGTTCAATGTCCTCTTTGCTTCTTTATTTCGCAAGTGGAAATCACAAACTTGCGTTTTGGCTGGATTTGGCTTCAAATTATTTCTATGATAGTATCGACCAAGTTCTTCCAAGGCACAGGACAAAGAATGTTCTACTTCTTCAAAGCTACGACCTTGCACGGCTACTGCAGTGTCATCTGAGTAGATAAATCGCCTGGTGCCTTCTGTTCTGGGCTGGTCATTGGTGTATACATTGTAAAGCAGTGGTGCTAAGACGCTACCTTGAGGTAGTCCATTCTTCTGGAGGCGCCAACGACTATTTTTCCCAAGGAGAGACACGTAAAATCTTCTGTTCTCAAGGAAAGTTCTTAGCAGTGAGATCAGCCTGTAGTCCTTTGTCAGTTCATAAATCTTACGAAGTAGTGTGTTATGATTAACTGTGTCGTAAGCACTACACTTATTATGTGAAGCCAAAATTTGTTGGTTAGATTATTTGATAATGCTATATTAGTTCCAAATTTTGCCGCCAGGTGCTACCTGGGATGGCATCTAGTAGCCTAGTCCGCAACTAGTTAGATTTACTGACACGATAAAGATTCCCTTCGGGGTAAAATTACGGCCCCGCGGCGTCTCTAAATGCAGCAGTAGTTAAAAGGGACCTAAACCAATAACATTATTATCTATTGTTCCAAAAGAACTAAATCTCTGGTGAACTATTGAACCCGAGGGGGTCATGCTGACTGGTATCGAAAGTGGATCTCGGAGATAAGTTGAGCTCAGAAGGAAGGTTCCACCAGGGAACGAACCCGAGATCTGTTGAGGGAGTTTCGTTGTAAAAACCCCTAGAGGAAAGTATATGTTTAATCACTGGTGTGATATCAGTTGATACTGGCATTATTTGGTGAAATAATGCAGGGGAAATGAGCGGAATACAGCATTAGTGGACTACATGGAGTAGGCTATGCTGGACTTGAAACACAGAAGTTCCAGAGTTTGACAGTTTACTAATAGCCCCAGAATTGTGGGAGGAGACTCATGGAGCCCTGTCAATCTCGTTGACCTACTTAAGTCGTCTGCAAGAGGTCGGGGGGTTGAATAATGACCCAGTTCTTCCCCGTTTGAGAATAAAACCGAGAAGAGAGGGAAGAGATCCCAAGGAAAATCATTGATTACTCGTGATTGGAGCAACGCAATGACATGAGAGTTGCACACAGGTGAATCTTTAGCCAGGAGGCTAATTTTAGAGCCATTAAACTGCGAAATCAAGGCATATTTAATGGAGTGTGTAAGAACACAGGACTATGGATGTTCGCGGCAAGGTTTGACTATGTCACCGGGGATTTCCACTGGAAACCGCGTCCCCACGCTATGGCAAATGCAATTAATATTAATTAATTGGCCGATCGATCCTTCAGCACGCAGATAGTTTTGGGACCGGTGAAGAAAAAGGAACCCGATGAGCATTGTTTCGAGACCAGAATCATCCTGGGAGAGGAGTTGATATAGCGCGGGAATTCTAGGTCTACTTTTTCGTGTGAAACGGATATAAGGGTGTGGACCCAGTCAGGAGGTCAGTTGTTGGAACAGACTCGAGCGCGGAACGTATGTCGCTCTGGCTCAGGGAAGGACGCTCACACAAAGACTTGAACATTTAGTATTAATCATTATATTCGCCGTGCAGTGCAATGCACCAAGTGAGAATATAATCATGCATGGTCATGAAGTAATAATAAGTACGGTAATAAACGAACTTTATTGTATGAAATGCGTATTACCGAAGTCAAGGAAGGAGGCCCGGACTTCAGTTTGGGAAGCCGTGCAGTAAAACTTTTAGAAGGCTTTTATTAAGGACAGTCGTGCTGCAGGTATAGGCGGCAGTACGAGCAATTGTCAATGTTCACATAGGAAGTGCCGTGTGATATAAGTTGCAGAACATTGAAAGTAATAACTTGTGTAAAGACTATGTACAATGTTAAGCGCAGTGTATAATATATGGATTGGTTATACATGTCTTATTACGTCGGACTGTGCTGGGAGAAACTTTATGATGCATTTGGTGAAATGTCTTAAGAATACCAAATAGTAACGCTCAGGACAAAAGTAAGCATCTTTATGCAAAGCAGGAAGTTTATCGTAGGATAATTGATAGACTGTTGGTGAATCCGTAGGCAGATGATCCAGACTTTCAATGAGGAGTTGGTAGGAGCATGGAGTATGCCGTCAATACCTGTAATTCTGATATATTGCCAGGGAATTTCAACCAATGAAAAGTGTAAAAAGTGACGTGTGTTACGTAGAAATCATATGTGAAATATCTTTTAAATTAATGGTATAATATGTGACATAAAGTGTCATGTGTTTTGGAAGCAATAGCTTCATCATAGAAATGGAAAGTGCCGTGTGCTTGGTGAAAGAAATGTATTATGAAATGTGTGTATTCAGTATGCAAATGTCACGCTAACTCTGCAAATGGCAGGCGACAATGGAGAATATGAGTGGTTGAAGCCACCAGGATAAGCCTAGATGTGAGTTCCCCACAAATTATGATTATATAGAAGTATAGCCCACTGCATGTAATGTGATTTCAGAATTATAAATATGCCAGTAAGAATCAGTATTAGGAGATAGACCCTCCAGGTTTAATTGTTGTTGTGTTGATTTTAGTAGAGTTGAGATGTTGTTATACATCAGTGAGTGGATTAATCGTTACCACTATTAATAAATTGGCAAATCAGTTATGTAAACTTAACGTAATGAACACGAATGTTCGATTTTTAAGATGGTTATGTTGTGTCGGATTATGGTAATTTATGTCAGTAAGAATAATAATAATAATAATAAATAATAAAAGGTATGAATGAATTCATGCGGCAGTACTGGGCGAATGTTAAAGCTCAAAGCAGAAACCAGTTGAAATAACGTGGTCCTTAGTTGGCCGTAACGCAAGAAGAAGAAAAGGTATGAATGAATACATCAGGTAAAATGTTGTAAGCAAGAAATATTTACGCTAATTGGAAGATTTATCGATCTAAGCAGTAAGATTACATTAAGGGATGAGAAAAGAGTTTAATATCAGAATATATTGTGTTAATGGGAATATAATTATGCAAGGAAATGGAAGAGCTTTCTAGTGAATTGAATTTGTAGCTTGTGTAAAAGCTTATAGAGTAATTGATAGATTTCTCTTAATAATCAAAGGACGAGATCATAATATCAGGTCAGGAAGCCAGGTAATCTATTCGACGTATGAAATCTCGTATAGCCGTGGGCATACAGAGATATGTACTTTGTGCCAGAGTGTATTTAGTGATTGGACCCTATCTCTGATGATGGATATGGAATGGTCCGGGTTCGAATCCTGTGATAGGTGAGAGGAGAACAATGGACACCTCAGCACCCTATCTGATCGCCCGAGGACTTATTATTGAGTGATTCGGCTCTTGTGAAGCGAATCTTATTGACGGCAGCATGTGGCTGACCGCGTCATTTATTAAGATACCAGTTATCCAGATCGACCAATGTTTTTTTTATGAATCTCGTGCCTTCATGTTGAAATGGACCTATTGGTGCCAGTTATTATTATATCCTCAGGGTAGGAATAAATGTTAAGCTCATCCAGTACCGATTTGCATACCATTCAGTTTAAATCCATTGGGATATGTGCATCATTGTGACCACGGTATTGTCTATAAAATCGTACTACTGCTTGGGGAGATATAAGCCAAGAGGCAGCAAGCGAGGGTCGAGGTACTTTGTGACCGCGTCACTCCACTCCATTGTATACAAGCCGCTCGGAAGGGGGCTGAGCTGTCAAGCGAACCGTGAAAGTTAAGGTTTAAGAAAAGGGCAGATTTAAGACCCTGTTAGTAACATGAAAGGAAACATTGTTATATTGAGTAATGAAGTCATGTGGTTTAAGAACACATTGGTAATTATAGATCACCCTGATGGTTTAAGATTTTAGCAATCTAACGAATGGTTGGAAGTTGCATTTTTACTGTCACTGACACGGATTTCAGAAGTTGGGCACTTGACGCCACAGGCTACGCTCGCAAGGGTAGCTTAATAATGCCATCCGACACAGCGATAACGAAAGTTTTGAAGATGAAATCACAACGGCAAGCAGTGGAACTATATAAATAGAGAGAAGTGTAGGGGTAGCTTTACATAATTATGGAATTGCACGTAGATTGATGTGTAACACCTGAATAGGCTAATGCATGTAAAGCATTTGGTGGGAAGAGAGAGACACGGTACACACGGTACACACGGTACACATAATTGTCGAAGTAAGACAAGGTTTAAGAAACAAGTAATTTTTTGAAATTAAAGAAGTCACATTAGATGACAGAAGAATAAAAGTACAGTTTTTTTTATGAAAGTTGTATGTGCATCAGCGCACTAGAGTGACGTGTGAAGTCAATATAAGGGTAAAGGTTTGAGTTATGATATGAGTTTATTATGATAATATTATGTTAATATTAGTGGATTGTGGAAGTAATTTTTGTTCGATTTTGTTTTATGTTTGTTGGGATTGTTTTTATATGTTCGAAGCCAAGATTTTAGTACTGAATTAAAATCTTTAGAATAGAGTTGTGCCTTATCATTGTAGAGTTGATACCTTTTAGTCTCAAATCCAAAATATGCAACTGCTCAATGGGGGAACGGTACACGCCTGAGACCTGACGCTAGCTGGAGGCGGAAGCATATTTTCCATGGAGATTACTCACATGGGTACACTATAGAGGAGAATATTCATTTTGTCCATTGGTTTCAATAAATCCATTAATTTACTACCCTAATGCCATGAGTATCGGAAGAGAGCAAGGGTTGAACAAGGAAGGTCAAGAGCAAAGTTGGAACAGAAGAGCCCGTTACAAGTAACTGGAAGCGATGCTGGTCTCAACTCACGTCCCACTGAGGGGATCTACTTACCTTGATATGGAACTTCGGAGTAGATCACAATATCTTCTTACCTGGAAATAAACAAACAAAATTCTCAAACAAATTATAATTAAGATTCCTATTGAATGAATGTCATTATAAATGAAGAAACATGTGAATATCTAACAGAAATTGGCATCCTATAGAAAACATTGATAAGACATACGTAGAGCACATGAGTAGGCTCATAATAGTCACAAAAGTGACATTTTACAGACATATAGATAATTGCAATTTATTAGTTGTTCAACACAATATTATTCCGAATACTGGGACATGCGAAACAAATATCTGAAAAAAATACAAGAGAGTAAAATAAGTATATAAATTCGGCCCCTTGCCAGCGTTTCTTTGGTCATCCCGGGTTCCTTCGACCACTTGAAGCATACTGAAGAATCTGTTAAGAGACTCGGCTAGAACCCATCCTATCCACATGTTCTTTCCTTTCTTCCCTATGCTGTTGTATACTGTATTCAGGGTCTTTCATATAAAATAAGAGCGCCATGCGGCGGCTTTGTTATCCGCTGGTGCGGTGACCTTGGCCGAGCTTGTGGCGCGCCACGGCCCCCTGCTTTAAGCGGGTGTACAATCCTATATGATATGCTACAGATGCAGCGGCCTTGCTAGCGCGTGTACAATGCTGAAATGTTACTTTAGTTAGTTAGTTAGTTAGTTATTGTTGTTTTAAGGGGCAGAACTACGAGGTCATCTGCCCCTCTTATCACAGATTAAAGTATACAAATTTGGAATGAAATTTAAAATTTAGAGGTGGAAAGACCGAAAATTAATAAAACAAATAAAAACTAATAATTATAAAAATAACTAAAATTTACGGAAAAACAAAAATTCATTATTCAAAAACGAACAAGTCGTTGAGTCGTACCTTATAAAAGATGTTGGAAGTGTCGTCCTTCCTGGGTTATACATGCATTGTATCTGTATCACATTTTGTCCGTATGAGTGTGTGTGCGCGTATGTGTGTGTGTGTGTGTGTGTGTGCGCGTTTGTGTGTCACCCTAATAAAATCTAAACGGCTGGAGCAATTTGAAACTCGGTAAGGTCATAGTACTGCTTCGTCCAACCCCCGAACGTGCCCTTGAAATTTGTACACATCTCACTAATCCAACATGGTGGCTCATGTTAAGAACAAAACGAACATGGCGGCCAAGCGAGGTTGAATCTTTTAAATGGACTTTTCTTGCGTTTTAACCATCCGAGCGCAGTGAAACATGTACAGCGAATATCTATACGCGTTTTAATGCACTGATATGTTATTTAGTTCAATTGTTTACATAACCTCAAGATGGCGGCTGTACGAAATTTTCAAATTAAGTTTTTATTTCCTGTGTCCTAATCATGCGATCAAAGTCGAAGTTTGAATAAAAAGCCTAAGCAATAATCGTCATCTAATAGTACATAACTCCATGGCCTACATAATAAAAATCCTACAAATGCGATCATCCGAAATATTTTGACGTTGCGCAGAGTACATTCATTTTGCTCTTAAGTTTAGAGCATAGTTCTCTGATGTTACTCAAGTGCAATATTAACACACTGTAAACCTAGTCGAAATGTACTGTGGAGTAAAATACCGTAGCAGAGCAAGCAACAATAGTAAAACGGGATGTTTATGCACAATTATTAGCATTCCAACTTCTATCACAATTTCCAAGTAATTCTTCGCCTTCTTTTTTATTATCTTGCTTAATTAGTGAAATGAAAATCCACAGCCTGCTTCCAGTCTCCGACCGGGTCAGGAATGGAATGAATGAAGCCCCCATCTAGCGGCGAGGATATGAACTGTGCCACCTGCCGAGGCCTGACGCACTCCTCTGGGGCAATGATTAAATGAATGACAGATGAAATGAAATGATAGTGGAGAGTGTTGCTGGAATGAAATTGTGACAGGGAAAACCGGAGTACCCGGAGAAAAACCTGTCTGCCTCCGTTTTGTCCAGCACAGATCTCACATGGAGTGACCGGGATTTGAACCACGGACCCAGCGGTGAGAGGCCGGCGTGCTGCCGCCTAAGCCACGGAGGCTCATCTTGCTTAATTAGTAATTACTTATTAACCATATAATGTTTCTCACAACTGCTTTTGTATTATTGTTATTGTCATCAACCATATTAGCAGGCTAATTATTAAATTATTCATTGAGAAAGGAGGCAAGGTTCCTCCCGAAACGTCTGTAATTTTATATTCGACGATGTCGAAATGTAAATAGCCTATTACCTAGGTATATATCAGAAAACTGTATCATAATGGGGTTCATTATAGTACTACTTTTCATTAAGATACAGTTTCTGCAACCAATCAGAGCTCATTCATTGACCAATTAGGTAAGAATAGATTCGTACATGCGCTCAAAATCCAACATGTCGGACATGAATTACAAGATTTGAGAGTTGACAATGTGTACTGGATCAACCATTGTAGTGATAATCCTACACACAATGATAAAATCAGCACGAACCTTTACGAAAAAGACTTACTATGAAATATGCATGAAATGTAGGAATCTACCTACGTCCAGAGGTTTGCAACACACTATTGTACCCTAACCTATACCGACCTGGAAAGTGTATCCGTTCATAATTTTGAATAACCAAACTGCGGAATATTGCAAAATAAATAGCACTGTACCTTAATATCCGCAACTCCAATTTCTACACAGGGCATTACATCGTACAAATTCGCCAGTGAATGCTGTTGTTCACATAAACACACCAGAACGTCGTGAAGGAAGCAAGCCTATGACATTACATCCACGGAAATTATAATCCAGGTAAGTGTTCAGTTTCCGCTAGATGTCATGATTGTTCTTTTTGTAATAAACAATGTTTCAAAGCTTTGTAATTCGTTATTGGGTAGAGTTCAAATGCTGAGCCCACACAATTCCCAAGAAGAAGGAGGCAACCGACAGAATCTTGACGGATATTTACGAATATTTATGTTAGAACATATAATAAAGTTATAATTATCGTCAAACATAAACAGTCGTAGGCTATGCAACTCGCCTATAATGGTAATTAAGATACTCGTATGGAAATTATAAAACTAGCTTCGCTTGTTTTATAAACATACTCGTGTCTTAATTATTGCCATTATAGGCTCGTTGCATAATGTACTATTACATATTATTTTCACACGGTTAAGTCCCAAAAGTATGAATAATTTTCACTGTAATCCAGACCGTGAACGGCTTAATCTAAATATTAGTTCATTCCAGTTAGATTTATGAACTATAGTTCCATTTGTACTGATAGGTATTGATTACTCTGTATTCATCTTATAATCTGCTTACATGAAAGAGAAGGCCAAATGGCTGCTTATATAATTAGACAAAATTAAAATTACTAACGCTAACCAGACGAAGATACTAAAAGAAAACTGTTAATCCGATCTTCAGGAAATAGTCATTTAATCATGGTTTGACCTCAAACTCCTGGTTAAATGAACTATTACATACAATAGAACAATCAATACGAAAAACATAGCAGTAAACAAAAAACGAAAAACAAAAAAGAAGCAAAAAACAAAAAAGAAAGAAAAGAAAAAGCAGAAAACAAAAAATTATAAAAAACAATAACATGAAAAACATAAAACAAAACAAAAATACAAAAATCAAAAAACAAGAATGCAAGAAAACAAATAAACAAATAAAGAAACTAAGAACGAACACTAAAGCGCACCTCCCTCTCGCACGGAGGCCCCGAGTTCGATTCCCGGCTCCATCTGGGATTCTAGAAACTGACGTGAGGACTGAAACGGGGTGCACTAAGCCTCTTGAGGACAATTGAGTAGCTATCTGACAGTGAGGCAGTGCCCTGATCACAAAAACAAAGATTAACGGCCGATGGGACCCGACGCGCTAACCACGCGCCACCCCAATATATGCAGGCCAATGAAATTAAATATATTGGGGGCCTAAATCTAACAAATACGTAGTTGACCTGGCGATGTTGCGCTTAGGATGTCCGCCCAGGTGTAACACGTAATATTAGCAATTGAAGCCCATTTTAATCTGTTATTTTGGAAGGTTGCATATTCTTATGGGAAAGAAAGTAGTCCGTTATTTCTTTTTCTTGTGGCCTCCTGAGGGGCCGAGTGCATGCCTTCCTAGTCGATGACCGAGGGCGACCTGCGTGTCATGATGAGATAATGGATTGATGAAGATGAATGAAACTGGGCAAGGATGTGGAAGGAAGCGGCTGTGGCCTTTCAGAAGGTACCGTTCCAGAATTTGCCTGGTGTTGAAAATGGAAAACCATGAGAAACCATTTTAAGGACGGTCGACGGTGGGGCTCAAACCCACGCGTCTACCGACTCAGCAGAGTGTTTGGCCCAATGACCTAATGCTGTGCTTTAGCAAGCGTAGCCACTGCTGACGGTTTATTAGTCCGGTGAGAAACTCTGAATATTGAGTAAGATATACTGTAAACTTCAGAATACGTGACACTTGGTACCTAGAGTAATGCCTTCCCAACTATAACTGATTACTTCAGAATAATTCACTATTTCCACCCCATGACCTTTGATACTCACTGTTTTCTGTAACCCTTGCAGTAACGAAATACACAGAAATGTTTTTGAACACAAATCAATGAACGCGAATTGTGTGGCTGAAAACAATTGAATGTCGAAATGAAAATCAGATATACGCAACCACCGTTTAGGTAGACGTCGGTTTGTGGTGCGCGTGGTTTTGTGGCAAATAACGCAGGTCATTTGACCACTAGAAGTTCGTAGACTGGGAGGGGATATTGGCGCGTTAGATGGAAAACAAGCAGCATTGGAACTGCAAGTGCCTCGATAGATCAATGGAAAAATGTACACCCATTGATTAGTGTAGTCAACTGAGATTTCAAAAAAGCTAAAGTCGCTTGATTCTGATGTTATTCAATACAGAAAATATTTCTTGCAGCTGACGGAAGTTCGGTTGGTTGGTTGGTTCCTCAGTTTAGGGGCTGCAACAACGCGGTCATGTAGCCCCGTGTACTTTGGGTGTGTGCAGAATCTGTCTGATAACCGGTGTTAATTGTGATGACTGTAATAGTGTGTGTTATCTGTTTTTTAATTTAAGTACTGCAACTTAGAATTTTTCAAATAGTTCCTACTTTTGCCGCCAAGCACCACCGTCAACGACTACTAGGCCAAGTTCAGAACTTAGCTACTAGACGCCACCACGGTCGGCTCTTGGTAACGAACGTAGAAACCTAAGAGCGTTGTTTACATTCTTAACCTATACAATTTAGCTTCACACAGGTGTAATTAGTGGAACGTTCTTTAACATGCCATAAATCTATGACATGGGACCGCCGGCTTTACTTCCCCTCCGAAGGAAGGCATACTGAGCGATTTTTAACGCTCTTAAAAAATCCGATTACTTCGGCTGGATTTGAACCGGCGATCTTGGGTATAGAAGCTCAGCATGCTACCAACTACGCCAGCCATGCCGCCGACGGAAGTTCAAATCGTTGCTAAATCCCTATATAAAGAATGCTAAATTTAAAATATTTTGCCGCAAAAATTTTCAGATATATCATTTGATATATAAGTGTAAAGTTTTGAAGCCTTTTTTTCAGTGTTGCCTACACAGTCTATCAATTTTAACTCTTCAGTCGGTCAACACGAAATTGCTCCATGACTGAGAGAAATCGCTATTTAAATGTATTAACATAGAAGTGATCTAAGGCTGGTGGTCTATCTGGAGTAGAGCTCGGAAGTTGATTAAAATAGGCAGGCAAAAAGGCACTTAAAATACTGAAAATAGGCAGCAATATATGAGGGCCTTTTTTTAAGTAAGAGCCGTTTTTATTTTTAAAATTAACCGAATATTTTATTTTGATACCACATTCATTTTTAGGTTTTACATACCTTAATCTATTTTTCTACATAGTTGCCCTGTTTCATTAGGCACTTGTCATACCTTAAAACTAAGTTCTGAAATCCCTCTGCATAAAAGTTTGCCGCCTGCTCTGACAACCAAGAATTCACGGCTGTTTCCACTTCTTCATAGTCGGCGAAGCGCTTCCCACCAAGATGACGAAGGGCTATCCGGTGGGCGATCTAAACCATCCCACCCAAAAGAGTCAATCAGTTCCCGAGTCCGGGCAGTAGTGTGGGGTCTTGCCATGAGGTTGCGCTGTGACTGTAAGGTGCGAAAATGGGTACGTGAGTTCAAAAGTGACCGTGTAAACGTTCATTGCATTATCACCATACACCTCACAAAGCTGACTTGTTTCTTGCACTCAAAAAACTTATCACAGATCGTACATCACACGCGGCGGATGAATCAATAATCTTGAACATTTTAAAGATGCACAGTTCAGCGTACAGGTTAGCTACACAGCTGCAACTGACGCCTGCTTGTTCGCAAAGGATGCCGGGAGGTAGCACGCACGCTTGTTGCGGTGTGGGCACTAACTACGGGCTTTAAAACAAAAACGGCCCTAACTTTAAAAACACCCCTTAAAATGGGCTTTTATGTGTGTCCGAACCAAATCCGCGAACATAGCCATGTAATTCCCCATTCAACGATGAACATTTCGGCATGAAAAATAGCCAGTGCGAATATTTGAGTTGCCTTTAACAAGTTCAACAGCAGACTATGTCTGACCTGTTGGGCAAAAGCTATTTTCTTCTTTTCTTTGCATTATCTTATCTTTTCAAAATCGGGAATACCAGGCAATTACGCAATGTCACAGCAAAAAGGGATATGAGGAGCGGGAAGAGATGTACTTCCCTCATTTCCTCTCTTTCCTGGTATTCATTATGCCTGTGCATTCCTTTCATTAAATGAGGTTCTGCTATTTAAAGAGCTTAAATGGATGAGATGAGGTTATACGCTTTCGAGTGCTTGAAATCAAATAAACGATTTACAGGGAAAAAGATTCTAAATACATATATATTTTCGTGACGTAAATATGTAATTTATTTTGTGTAACCTATTTTTAGCCTATTTTCATTTTATGAAAAAAAAATAGGCTTATGAGATCACATTTTGTCCGTGTGTGTGTCCGTATGTGTGTCTGGCTGTGTGTGTGTGTGTGTGTGTGTGTGTCCCTTTAACTTCTAAACGTCTGCAGCGATTTCAATGAAACTCGGTAATGTCATAGCACCATTTCGGCCAACCCCGACCGTGCCCTTTAAACTTTATTACGTCTCACCAATCTAAAATGGCGGCTGTGTGAAATATTTCACCAGCATTCAATATCTACGGAACTATTACAGATACCACCCTGAAATTTTGTACGGTGATAAAGGGCACAACTGGAAGTTCACGTAAGGGACTTTCAAAAACCTGGTAACTACAAAACCAACATGGCGGCGAAGCGAATTTGAAACATTGTAATAGACTTTTCTCGCGATTTAACCATCTGAGTGCAATGAAATATGGTAGAGTAAGTGTTTATACACATTGCAATGCACTCGAATCTAATTTATTTCAGTTGTTTACATAACCTCAATTTTAAGATTAAGTTTGCATTTCTTGTGTCTTGATCACGCGATCGAAGTGAAAGTATGAATAATGAACCTACGCAATAATTTTCATTTAATGGTACTTAGCGCAATGGCCTATACATATAACAATCCAACATGGCGCCCATCCGAAATATTTAGACGGTTCTCAATATCTACGAATCTTTCACAGCAATCAAACTGAATTTGTAATGCTCATAGAGGCTATCAACATACTGTAAGTTCACCTATAGGGCTTTCAGTAACCTGGTGAGCACAAATGCAACATGGTGGTGACGTGAGCTACAACTATTTAAATGGACGTTTCTCGCGATTTGACCATCCGAGTACAGTGAAACTTGGTACGGTAAATGCTTATACAAATGTTAATTCACTGGCATCCAATTTATTTCAATTAATTCCGTAACCACAAGATGGCAGCTGTGCGAAATTTTAAAATCTTCTTGTGTCCTAATCATCCGATTGAAGTTTGAATACTACACGTACACAATAATCTTCATGTAATAGTACATAGCTCTAAGACATACATATAAAATATCCAACATGGCGACCATCCGAAATCCTTAGATGGTTCTCAATATCTACGAATCTATTACAGCAATCAAACTGAATTTAGTAATTTGATAGAGGCAATTAACATAAGTAGTATATATGAAAATAGGCTTTAGTTCTTCATGGAACTACTTGTTAACTTCGATATGTGGAGATTCATTTCATGCTTTTTGAAATATGTAAATCGCAGAAAAATGCATAACGATCGAAATCTGGCAAAACAAAAAGCTTTTAAAACTTAAAATAAGCAACGGAAGTTAAAATAGGCAAAAAGGTCCAAATAAAAACTGCTTCTGCTGTCTCCAAATGCACGGAAACATAATTATATCTTATTCTTTAGAATATCCAGCCAGTTAGATATGCCATTTTGGCTAACTTTTGGTCTCAAGACTTCAAGCGGTCATCATCAGATAGGCTACTGATTACAGGATTGAGGTTTAAATTTATATCGAAATTCGAAGGAATTACAATTTTGGTGTGAGAGCTGGAACGGACCACAATCAGCCTCATGAGGCAATACTTGAAAGAGGAGGGTTCGAATCCCAACTCAGCACACCTGGAAGTGGATTTTCCGTGGTTTCCTCACTTTTACCCCAGTCAAATGCTGCGATGTTTACTAAATTACGGCCATGGCCTCCTCCTTTCCAATCCTATCCCCAATTTTCAAATACGCACACTAGTCCAGCCATCACAATAACACAGGACGTCACACGAATTCCGCATACACTAAAAAAAAAAGAGTGATAGTCAGTCTGAAAGACTAGACTTTATATCATAAAAATGCTACAAATGCTGAAAAATGCTGGGTGAAAGCATCATGATCATGCAGCGAACTGCGTGAACCCAAAGTCTATTAGCAAGTGCAAACCATGGTCAAAGGAAGTAGCTGGCTGGATGACGTCACGCTCACCGGTACGCGCGGGGAAAGGAGGAAGCTAAAGTGGTACTATGGCGTCAGACACCACAGTGAATTCTCGGTACTTTTCGTCCCGTTGCCGTAACGTAACGCCAGACCTCAGCGTTACGACGAAGTCGACAAGATCATTTAAAATGATGAAATATACGGGGTTTTATGACCGCGATATAAGCAACAATAACAACAATGAATAACAGTACGGTATTACTAGTATTCTTCTCCTTTCGAATAACCTATTTAAAGGGTGATGAAACAACTTTGGCTATGTTTCCGTGTATTCGATTTCCTTTGCTTCCAAATTTCTTTCATCCTTCTCTTCTTGAGTCCGCTTTCGTCTAGTTAATTTATTTCTCTCCTAAAATCCCCTCATTTGAGTACCTTCTCGAAAACGTGTTCTGTTTTCTACTGTATCTGTTTTAAATCCAGCAATTTTCATAACTTTTTTTCAATTTCGACGAACCTTATGGGTTTGGATTTGGAACTGTTCAGTAATATGAAAATCTCTTCAGTTAGTCTATTGTTGACCATTTTGTAAATGTGCCCAAAAAACTGTAGTCTTCTCTTCCTCGTTACGTCATTTTTAGCCTATTTTCAATTTTGAAAAAATAGGCTTGTCAGATCACCTTTTGTCCGTGTGTGTGTGTGTGTGCGTGTGCGTGTGTGTGTGTGTGTGAGGTGTGTGTGTGTCCCCCTAATAAAATCTAAACAGCTGGAGCGATTTCAATGAAACTCGGTAAGATCATAGCGCTATTCCCGGCGACCTCGACCGTGCCCTTCAAATTTTGTTACGTCTCACCAATCCAACATGGCGGCTGTGCGAAGTATTTCACTAGCATTCAATATCTCCTAAACTATTACAGATATCACCCTGAAATTTTGTACGGTGATAAAGGGTACTGATACAAGTTTACCTATATATATTTCATAAACCTGTAAAGTATAAAACGAACATGGCGATCAATCGAATTTGAAATATTTTAATAGACTTTTCTCGTGATTTTACGCTCTGAGCGCCGTGAAATGTGGTACAGTAAATGATTTTGTAGTTTGTAATGCACTGCCATCTAATTTAATTCGATTGTTTACATAACCTCAAGATGGCGGCTGTGCGAAATTTTAAAATTAAGTTTTTATTTCTTGTGTCGTAATCATGCGATCGAAGTGAAAGTTCGAATAATGAACCTAGGCAATAATTGCCCTTGAATGGTACATAACTCCATGGCCTATACATATAACAATCCTAAATGGCGAGCTTCCGAAATATTTAGACGGTTCTCAATATCTATGAATCTTTTACAGCAACCAAACTGATTTTTTAATGTTCATAGAGACTATGAACATATGTTCACCTATAGGACTTTCAGTAACCTGGTGAGCAGAAATCCAACATGGCGGCGACGCGAAGTATAAATATTTAAATGGACGTTTCTCGCGAATTAACTATCCGAGTGCCGTGAAACGTTGCACGTTAAATGCTTATACAAATGTTGAACCACTGGCATCTAATTTATTTCAATTGTTTGCATAATCACAAGATGGCTGCTGTGCGTAATTTTAAAATCTCGTTTTTACTTCTTGTGCTCTAATCATGCGATTGAAGTTTGTATACCACACGTACACAATAATCTTAATGTAATAGTACAACAATAAAAATCCAGCCTGGCGACCATCTGAAATATTTAGACGGTTCTCAATATCTACGAATCTGTTACAGCAATTAAATATAAATTTTGTATGTAGATAGAGGCAATTGACGTGAGTAGGATATATGAAAATAGGCTGTATAATTCTTCACGGAACTACTTGTTTGCATTACTATTTCTTTTAGCTCCCAGTATTTTTCTCAAAATTCTGTTTTTGACCTCCTCTAATTTGTCTAGATCTCCAATTCTTTTTAGTTTAAGGGGGCAAAGTGGCGTTGCGGTCAAGCATTTTGCCTCTAACCACGGCGGACCGGGTTCGATTCCCAGTCAAGGCATATGAGATTTTCAAAGTGAAATGCCATGAATCAATCATTTCTCTGCGTGCTGTTCTTTCCTTAGTGCCCAGTATCTCTTCATTCTTTCTGATATTCTCTTCCTCTGTTCTTCCGAGATGATGAGTTTGGATTTTAGTGTAGATTTGTCTTGAAACCTAATATTTTTGTCTTTAGAAATTATTTTACCTTTTTGATTGGGTAGTGAATTTTCTGTAATTTTTAATTCTACTGGATCCTTTTCAGTTTCTTTGAACCATGTGGTCTCTGTTTTCCGGTTACGAGAAAAAAACAAAGATTTGTTTGGTCAATTTATTAGAGTTCATTCTGAAAAGATGACCGTACAAGTTTATCCTACTTTTCGCATAGTATCTGAGATATTTTCAATTTTCTTGAAGACAGTCTCATTATCTTATTATCCTGAAACGTTTGTGATTTATTTTTAAATTTTCCTTTCCTTTAATTCGTGTTTCTCCATCTGGCCATTGACATTTATGTTTAGGGGATCTTCTGCGTGCAGTGCTTCTGTCTTCTTCTTCTTTCCGATGAGGCCTGCTAGGGACCACGTGCCAATTTCAATGCTTCACACTTTGTTGTTTTCTCTTCCGTTCCCTCCAGTACTCCTTCATCCGTTCACTATGCTGCTTCTTTATATCCTCGGACCACTTCGCACCAGGTTTCTTTGGCAATCTTCCTTGGAATCCTTTCATACTTAATACCCTTTTTCTAAACATCTCTCTGTTCACCGTTTCTTCTTCACTTATATTATTACATTCAACATCTTTCTTTACTTCTTGAACCTAGCTAGTTGTTGCCCTTTTCTCCCAAAGGTACTTGAATATCCTTTTTGTTAATCTGGAATCATCCATTCTGTAAATATGTCCAAAAAATTGCAATCTCCTTTTTCTTATCGTTTCTGTTATATTTTCTATGTTCCTGTATATTTCATCATTAGACCTTAATTTCCATACTTCTGTTGTTTTCACTGTGCCTAAAATTTTCCTCATGATTCTCCTTTCTAGTACTTCAAGTTTATCTAATCTATAGTTTAGTACCAGACATTCACTTGCGTATAGGCATTTCGGTTTCACCACTGTAGTGTAGTGCCCTATTTTAAGATTTTTAGATAAGCACTTTTTGTTATAAAAATTCTTAGTGATACCATATGCTCTGGTTTGATCACTGTCTTTATCTATATATTTAAAACTCTGCAGGGCCGTATTCACCAATGCCAGTAATTTGATTTATCTTGGTTTATAGCTGCAAGAACCTCAGATAATAGCTATGTCGTTATTCACCAACACAATTATCTCGGTTAATAGGGATTATACTGGTTAATCACTTTACTGGAGAAAGGTTGACCGGTAAAATGCCAAAAACTAAGATAATCAACAGAACAAGATGGCGCGCAGACGAATGGAATACTTTATAAATGCTAGAGAAAACGAAAGTGACGAAGAATATCAGCAAGAATATGCAAGGAAACGACCTAGGTGGATAACAGATCGTGCCTCATATTTTGAGGAATACGATGATGTTGATTTTAGCACACGTTTTAGGTTATCTAATTCTTCTACTTTGTCAGTATTGTCCATCATAGAACCTAACAGGAGCAGATGACCTCGTAGTTACGCCCCTAAAAAACAATAACTAACTAACTATAGAACCTAACCTTGAGTTTGCTGATATTCTCAGCCACTAAATCTATCAGCAGTTGCATCTCTCGTGGTGTAATATTAGGCCTCTTCTTACGTTTCAGTTCAACACTTGACATTATTTACGAATATTTACTGTACTATATATCACACCTAACCTATAAAGCTACAGAACAGAACTTTGTTTTGACAATAAACATATGATTTGCGCGGCGCTAGTCAACTATTTCCAGTGCATCTGTATGAAAATTTCAGCTATGCAGTACACATTGCAGCGAAAAGTGAGATTTGGAAAACCGGGATAATAAAGGCAATGGTGAATACCGATGTTTATGTTATCTGAGATAATAGTATTAACCGAGTTTTCGAAATCTTAGATAATGGAAGAGTTTACCGACGATGGTGAATACGGCCCTACGGTGGTTTTTGTTACCACGAGATTCAGAAAACGGCTGAACCGATTGGCAAAAGCTCTTCGCCTGTAGATTTGCAGAGTGTCTAAAAAAGGACAATGTATGTTAGGGTATATTTTTAAATTATTAAAGAAATATGTAATATTTGTCGCTCCCGCGCTTGCGCACAATGACTTTTCTCCAGGACAGAAATGGTGGATCCCGCCACGTCTTACTGAGATATCTGTTAATGAGAATTAAAAAGGGGGGAAATATTGTTTATGATTTTTCCACGATATATATTGAAACAGAATTATAAAATAAGGGGACTTAAACAGGCAGTTGAGTGTGTATGCTGTTTACGTAACTTAATAGTGCACACCCGTCCCATTGCCTGGGTGGCTGGGCTAGCGTTACATTCTATGAAATGTATTATGCATCGTCGAGGGATATATTTTTAGCCTATTTTCATTTATGAAAAAAAATAGGGTTATGAGATCACCTTTTGTCCGTGTGTCTGTCTGTGTGTGCGTGTGGGTGTGTGTCCCCCTAATAACTTCTAAACACCTGGAGAGATTTCAATGAAACTCGGTAAGTTCATAGCACTATTCCGGGCAACCCCGACCCATCCCTTCAAATTTTGTTACCTCTCCCCAATCCAACAAGGCGGCTGTGCGAATTATTTCACCAGCAAACAGTATCTCGGAAACTTTTACCGATATCACCCTGGAATTTTTACGGTGATAAAGGGAACTACTAGAAGTTCACCTATGTGATTTTTAAAAATCTGATTACTACAAAACCAACATGGCGGCAAAGCGAATTTGCGACTTTAAAATGGACGTTTCTCGCGATTTAACCAACCAATCGCAATGAAACTTGGTAAAGTATATGTTTATACAAATTTTAATGAATCGACATCTAAATTCGTTCAATTGTTTACATAACCTCAAGATGGCGGCTGTGCGAATTATTTAACCGGCATTCTATATCTCTGAAACTATTACCGGTATCACCATGAAATTTTGTACGAAGATAAAGAGCTATACTGGACGTTAATCTATGATGCTTTCAAAAACCTGTTAACTACAATACGAACATGGCGGCCAAGCGAATTGAAAGTTTTAAATAGACTTTTCTCGCGATTTAATGATTCAAACGAAATTAAACTTCGTACAGGAAATGTTTATACACATTGTAATGCACTGGTATCTAATTTAGTTCAATTGTGTATGTAACCTCAAGATGGCGGCTGTGCGAATTTCGAAAATTAAGTTTGTATTTATTGTGTTCTAATCATGGGATCGAAATCAACATTTATATAATGAAAGTACACAATAATCATCATCTAATAGTACATAACTCTATGGCCTACATATATTAAAATCCAACATGACGACCATCCGAAATATTTAGACGGTTCTCAATATCTATTAATCTACTACACCAATTAAACTGAAATTTTGTAAGTGTATAGAGACTATAAGCATACGTTCACCTATCGGACGTTCAATAACTTGGCGAGCACAAATCCAACATGGCGGCTACGCGAAATTTAAATAATCAAATGGACGTTTCTTGCGTTTTAACCATCCGAGCGCAGTGAAACTTGATACGGTATATTCTTATACAAATTATAATCGACTGGCATCTAATTCTTTTAAATTTATTGAATAACCACAAGATGGCGGCTGAGCGAAATTTTAAAATCCCGCTTTTATTTCTTGCGTCGTAAACATGCGATTGAAGTTTGAATAAAACACCTACACAATAATCTTCATGTAATAGTACATAAATGTAAGGCCTATAATATAAAATCCAACATGGTGACCATCCAAAATATTTAGACCGTTCTCAATATTTACGAATCTATTACAGCAATCAAACTGACAATTTGTATGTTGATAGTGGCAGTTAATATTAGTAGGATGTATGAAAATAGGCTATTTAGTTCTTCATGGAACTACTTGTTTATTTCCCTATTCTTCTTACTATTGGTATTAAATTGTCAAAACATATTTTTCCTTTATAATTCCTGTAAAGTAAGGAATTCTCCACGATTTATGTAGCCATATACTTCAAATTATTTTAAACAAGTAGTTCCGTGAAGAACTATAAGCTTACAGCCTATTTTCATATAACCTACTAATGTTAATTACCTCTATCAACATACAAAATTTCAGTTTCATTGCTCTAATAGATTCGTAGATATTGAGAACCGACTAAATATTGCGGATGGTTGCCATTTTGGATTTTTATATATGTAGGTCTTATAGTTATGTAATGTTACTTGAAGAGTATTGTGTACGTGTAGTATTCAAAATTCAATCGCATAATATGACACAAGAAGTAAAAACGAGATTTTAAAATTTCACACAGCTGCCATCTTGTGGTTATGGAAACAATTGAAAAAAATAGATGCCAGTGGATTAACATTGGTATGAGGATTTACTGCACGAAGTGTCACTGCACTCGGATGGTTAAATTGCGAGAAACGATCATATGAATAATTATATTTCGCGTCGCCGCCATTTTGGATTTGTGATAACCCGGATATTGAAAGTCCTATAGGCGAACTTAGGTTCATAGCCTCTATGAACATAAAAGAATCAGTTTTATTGCTGTAATAGATTCGTAGATATCTAAATATTTCGGATGGTCGCCATGTTGGATTTTTATATGTATAGGCCATAGAGTCATGTAACATTAAAGGAAAATTATTGCGTGGGTTCATTATTCAAACTTTCACTTCGATCGCATGATTACGACACAATAAATAAATACTTAATTTTAAACTTCGCACAGCCGCCTTCTTGAGGTTATGTAAACAATTGAACTAAATTAGATACCAGTGCATTACAATATGTATACACATTTCCTGTACCAAGTTTCATTGAGTTTGGATAATTAAATCGCGAGAAAGGTCTATTTAAATTTTCATATTCGCCATATTAGTTTTGTAGTTAACCAACTTTTGAAAGTCTTACAGATGAACTTCCAGTAGTGCCCTATATCACCGTACAAAATTTCAGGGTGATACCGCTAATAGTTCCAGAGATATAGAATGCCGGTGAAATATTTCGCACAGCCGCCATCATGAGGTTATGTAAACAATTGAACGAAGTTAGATGTCGGTGCATTAAATCGCGAGAAACGTCTATTTAAAAATCGCAACTTCGCTTGGCAGCCATGTTGGTTTTGTAGTTACCAGGTCTCCAAACGTCACATAGGTGAATTGCCAGTAGTACCCCTTATCACAGTAAAATATTCCAGGGTGATTTTGGGAATAGTTTCGGAATTATTGAATGCTGGTGAAATATTTTGCACAGCCACCATGTTGAATTGGTGAGACGTAACAAAATTTGACGGACACGGTCGGGGTGTTCCGGAATAGTGCTATGAACTTGCCGAGTTTCATTCAAATCGCTCGATCCGTTTAGAAGTTATTAGGGGGGGGGGGGTCACACACCATCACACACACACGCACACACAGACACCCGGACAAAAGGCGATCTCATAAGCCTATTTTTTTCTTAAATGAAAATAGGCAAAAATGTAGTATTCCAGGCGCCCGCTTGTAATGTTTAATTTTCGACCCCTATGAAAGGGATTTATTTTGTACGTATCTGTTGTTAGTTGGAAGGCCAGTTCAAGTTTATAAATTACTAGCTGAAGTACCCGTGCTTCGCTACGCGTCATAAATAAATTAAAATGTGAAGGTGACAGTTAAAACAGGGGATAGGCGAGGTGCTGCGCAGAGGGAGATTAAGGATGGAACATTTTGTCCAACTACACCGCTCGGCGTTGACCGTGTTTTATAGCACAAATTTAGGTTTTACTCGCTAACAGTTGCAGATACCTTTCGGATAGAAAATGTAATTTTAAACCTCGCATATGCCATCAAAAGTTTGCTATTTCTTAGCGTTCTCATTTTATTTGAAATGGAAATATGAAAGTTTGAAACCAAAGGGTGTAGTGACGTCACTAAAATGGTCGCCATTTTAAATAGTGCAAAGTATTGAAATCAAAGGTAACCTATATGTTAACCAGGTAAATCAGCTACTTCCATGTAAAATTCACGTAAATCGGACCAGTGGTACTTGCGAGATTGAGTAATACACAGACACACACCATCTCAATTTTAGCCTCGCTTCGCTCGCGTCATAGTCGTATCATATTGTTTTTCAATGAAATGCAGGTTTAACCCCGTTAACACCCCTTTAGAACCTGAATACCCAAAAATCCCTCCTTAGTAGACGTTTTCGACACACAACAAACAAACATATTCCCAAAATATCATTCTTCTAACTTTAATAGTTTTGGTTGGTCGATGAGAGCAAACATACAAAAATCCTTCCTTAGTGGACGTTTTTCTTCCAGAAGTTCACCCCTCCCCATATGCCCCTTAAATTGCATTTATGAAAACACGGTCGAACACCTATTTATTTTATTTATTTATTCATTTATTTATTTATTTTTAAGCTGATAGATTTCCTCCGAGTTTCAGACTCCTCCCTATGTCGTTTAAGAGATACACGCTCAGTTAGGAATCTTTCAACCCCCACTTTTCATCCCTTTCACCTCATAATATACACTACATCGAAAAACCATTAGACATGTGTCAGCTTATTTTTAATGATTAGTATATGTGCCAAGTATCACATCCCCAAATGAAACCACTCGTGAGATATTGTTATTCAATGGAAAGCACGTTTACCCCCTTAACACCTCTTTAGAACCTGAATATCCAAAACTCTTTTCTTAGTGGACGTTTTCGACATACAACGAACATATCCCCAAAATTTCATGTTTCTAACTTCAATAATTTTGGCTGGGCGATGATGAGTGAGTGAGTCAGTCAGGATATTTTCTTTCATTTATTTTTGATAATTTCACCCGTCTCCATGAACCCCTTAAATTGGATTTATGAAACAAAATGTCAAACACCTATTTACTTATTTAAAGCTGTTTTCCCCCTGAGTTTGATGAGTGAGTAAGTGAGTCATCAGTTAGGACACTATCTTTCCTGGTTTTTTCCCCATAAATTCACCCCTCTCCAAGGGCCCCTTAAATTGGATTTATGAAAAAACGTTCGAACACCTATTTACTTGTATTTTAAGCTGTTTTTTCCCACCGAATTTCAAACTTCACGCCTATGTCGTTTCAGAGATACACGCTCCGTCAAGAATCCCTCAACCCCCAATGTTCACCCCTTTCACCTCATAATATACACCACATCGATAAACCCTTAGACATATGTCTGATTATTTTTAATGATTAGTTTATATACCGAATATCACATCCCCAAACAAACGACTCATGAGATATCGTTATTCAATGAAATGCACGTTTACCCCCTTGACACGTCTCTAAAACCCGAATAAACAAAAATCATTCCTTAGTTAACGTTTTCGACATACAGCGAACATATTCCCAAAATTTCATGTTTCCAACTTTAATAGTTTTCGCTGGGCGTGATGAGTGAGTGAGTCAGACAGGTCATTTTCTTTCATTTATTTTACCAGAATTTCACCCCTCCCCATGGCCCCTTAAATTGGATTGATTAAAAAACGCTTGAACACCTATTAACTTATTTCTTAAGCTGTCTTCTTCCCCTGAGTCAGTCGGTTAGGACACTTTCTCTCATTTTTTCCCCCAGAATTTCACCCCACCCCATTGGCCCCTTAAATTAATTTATGAAAAAAACAGTCGAAAACCGATTTACTTACTTTTTAAGCTGATTTTTTTTCCGCTGAGTTTCAAATTTTCGCCTATGTCGTTTAAGAGATAGGCCTACACGCTCCATTAGGAATCCTTCAACCCCCACTTTTCAGCCCTTTCACCTCATAATAATACACCACATCGAAAAACGCTTAGACACATGTCTGCGTATTTTTAATGATTAGTTTATATGCCGAGTATCACATCCACAAATGAAACCACTCTTGAGTTATTGATATTCAATGAAATGCAGGTTTAACCCCCTTAAGACCCCTTTAGAACCCAAATATCCAAAAAACCTCCCTTAGTGTACGGTTTTGACATACAACGAACATATCCCCGAAATGTCATGTTTCCAACTTCAATATTTTTGGCTGGGCGATGATCAGTGAGTGAATGAGTCAGGACATTTAGTTTCATTTTTTTTTTCTTCAGAATTTCACCCCTCCCGATGAACCCCTTCAATTTGATTGAAAAACAAACTGTCGAAAAGCTATTTACTTACTTTAAAGCAGTTTTTTCCCCCTGAGTTTGATGAGTGAGTCAGTCAGTCAAACAGTTAGGACACTTTCTTTCCTGTCCCCCCCCCCCCCCCCGAATTTCACCCCTCCCCATGGGCACCTTAAATTGGATTTATGGAAAAGCGGTCAAACACATATTTACTTATTTTTATGCTGATTTTTTTCCCGCTGAGTTTCAAACTCCTCGCCTATGTCGTTTAAGAGACACACGCTCCGTTAAGAATCTTTTAATCCCCACTTTTCACCCCTTTCACCTCATTATATACACCACATCGAAAAACCCTCAGACACATGTCTTCTTATGTTTAATGATGAGTTTATATGCCGAGTATCACATCCCCCCATGAAACCAATCGGGAGATATTGCTATTCAATTAAATGCAGGTCTACCCCCTTAACACCCCTTTAGAACCTGAATAGCCAAAATGTCTCTCCTAGTGGGCATTTGCGGCCCTTGAGGAAGCTGCATACCAGATTTCATTCCAATCCGTTCGGTGGTTTCTGAGATTTCGTGATGAATAAATGAATGAGTGAGTGAGTGAGTTGTATTTGAAAAATATATAGTAGAAAGAAGATAGTGTCAAGTCTTTGTTATGCTAAACTCGGTTGACAGTGCTGTGTGAGCAGTTGAGTAACTAACGGGATTTCAAGTAAAGATCCTCATTTTCTATACCAGTAGTGCTGAGCGCAATTGGCATCAAGTCGGCCGTGTCTGGACTTGAGCTATGTTGCCATGGAAACTATCTGCCTTGCCATTCCTTCATGAGTATATTAGCCTACTTTCGATTTTTGCAAAAAATGAAAGTAGACTTATAAGATCACTACAGGGCGAAAAAAAGTGTGTCTGTCTGTGTGTGTGTATGTGTGTGAGTCTGTGTGTGTGTGTGTGTGTGTGTGTGAGTGTGTGGTACTCTGAATGTCTGTCCCCCCCTATCAATTCGAACACGGTGAAACCGAATGGAATGAAATTTGGTACAAAGGTAGCACTAGCAAAGGACACCTCAGTGTCATGTTTTATATCGCCGCCATCTTGACGGAAACGTAATGGCAGCCACACAAATGTTCAAAGCTTAAATCAAATTGCGACTAATCTAATCATCCGATCTCTACCAAATTTTGCAACAGCATACCTTTATGGGGGCAGCATCCTTTGACCAAACTAATAGGCCATCAGCCTAATAGTTTGCGGATGGCGGCCATCTTTGTGTCAAAATCGATTACCCCTATTAATTCGAACACGGTTAAACCGAATTGAACAACGTTTGGTACAGAGGTAGCACTAGCAAAGGACACCTCAGTGTCATGTTTTATATCGCCGCCATCTTGACGAAAACGTAATGGCGGCCACACAAATGTTCAAAGCTTAAATCAAATTACGACTAACCTAATCATCCGATCTCTACCAAATTTTGCAACAACATACCTATAAGGGGACAGCATCCTTTGACCACACTAATAGGTTATCAGCCTAATAGTTTGCGGATGGCGGCCATCTTTGTGTGAAAATCGATTACCACTATTAATTCGAACACGGTGAAACCGAATGGAACGAAATTCGGTACAGAGGTAGTACTAGCAAAGGGCACCCCAGTGTCATGTTTTATATCGCCGCCATCTTGACGGAAACGTAATGGCGGCCACCCAAATGTTCAAAGTTTAAATCAAATTACGACTAACCTAATCATCCGATCTCTACCAAATTTTGCAACAACATACCTTTATGAAGGGAGCATCCTTTGACAAATCTAATAGGCCATTAGCCTAATAGTTTGCGGATCGCGGCCATCTTTGTGTCAAAATCGATTACCCCTATTAATTCGAACACGGTGAAACCGAATGGAATGAAATTTGGTACAGAGGTAGCATTAGCAAAGGGCACCCCAGTGTCATGTTTTATATCGCCGCCATCTTGACGGAAACGTAATGGCGGCCACCCAAATGTTCAAAGTTTAAATCAAATTACGACTAACCTAATCATCCGATCTCTACCAAATTTTGCAACAACATACCTTTATGAAGGGAGCATCCTTTGACAAATCTAATAGGCCATTAGCCTAATAGTTTGCGGATCGCGGCCATCTTTGTGTCAAAATCGATTACCCCTATTAATTCGAACACGGTGAAACCGAATGGAACGAAATTTGGTACAGATGTAGCACAAGAAAAGGCCACCTCAGTGTCATGTTTTTTATCACCGCCATCTTGACGGAAACGTAATCGCGGCCACCCAAATGTTAAAGGCTAAAATGTAATTACGACCAACCTAATAATCTAGTCTCTACCAAATTTTGCAACAACAAATCTTTATGTGGGAAGCATATTCTGACCAAACTGCTAGATCATCAGCCCAATAGTTTGCAGATGGTGGCCAAGTATGTGTGCAAATCGATTCCCCCTATCAATTCAAACACGGTGAAACCGAATTGAACGAAATTTGGTACAGAGGTAGCACTAGCAAAGGGCACCTCATATTCATGTTTAGTATCCCTATAGCACGTTGTATTTCAACAAGCTACTACAACCAACATTCAATTATACTCCTTGAAAAGGACAAAGAGTTATAACAATACCCATGCATTTAGGAGAATGTAGGCTATATGTTCTTTACTGAACATCTTGTTTTATGATTTGATTAGCCTGTTTTTGAGTGAAAAAGGGCCGAAATCAGATGAATGAGAAAGACTATCGAAAATTCATGTAGCCAGCGGTTCCTTCTGGGTCCTAAACTATGTGTATGCAAAATATGGTTGAGATTGGTGGAACGGTGTAGATTTGTATACGGAACCAACATATATACATACATACATACATACATACAGACAGACTTTCACTTTTATATATTAGATTTATTTATCTCATGTAATTTCTTTTCAGGATTAGGGAACCATCCGTTAAAATTCGGTACAATCGTGTTTACAGACTTAAAAAACATTACATTTCGAAGTTAATATACGTTTCATTTTAACTTTTTGTTTGTGCACATGGCAACTAGCTTCCCTGCTTTTGTGATATTGATCGGTATCCTCTTTCCTCAACGCGAGTTATTACATGCGACATTTTACTCCGCGGTAATGAGATTGCAAATGGAACATGTTCGTATGTCACCGTGATCTGTTTAGTCAGCAAGTTATGTCACCAGACATTACCACTGCAAGGAGAGAGCGTTATTACGTTGGAACATAATCCACATGTTCGGCCAGACAAACATAACCACTCCATCTTCCTCATATCACTGCTCTAGCCACATCTCATTCATCAAAGGAACTGTTTTGAGATAATTTCTCTACTTTTTGATTTTCCGACGTCGAAACTCGGATAGTTAGTTAGTCATTGTTGTTTTAAGGGGCGGAACTAGGAGGTCATCTGCCCCTCGAAAGTCGGATATCAAAATATCGAACTTCACGTCTGTTTTGTTCGTGAAAAATAGTATAAAAATATCTATCGATGTTGAAAGAGACAAAGCAGATCGAGGTTTCAAACCTGAAGTCAAAGCATGCGGGAATTTCATAAAATCAGCATGAGGTTTATAAGTTGCCCAGTCAGTGCTGTCATCATCTGATTATCAAAGCCATTGGCAACTTCAGATTCACCGGATATTTCTGATGCACCTAATAATCACTTTCCCGAATCAAGCTGAGGACAACCATCTTCACTTGAATTCAAATCATAAAAAAATGGGCTAATTCTAGGACAGCTCTCTTACTTTATTTCAGTGCGGCCATTCTTGCGCATTTCCACTCTAAACAGAACAAAATTTACGTTTGGTTGCTGTAATAGATTCGTAGATATTGAGAACCATCTAAACATTTCGGATGGTCACCATAGGCCATAGAAGAATTTTTTATCATCACATGAAGGTAAGTGTGCAGGTTCAATATGCACTTCGATCGCATGATTAGGACACAAGAAATAAAAACTTAAATTCAAAATTTCGCACTGCCGCCATCTTCATGTTATCAAAATATTTTTGGTTGAGATCAGACGATTTAGTAATATGCACTTTGCATTGCATTAGGGACACACACACGGACAAAAGGTGATCTCATAAGCTTCTTTTTTTCATAAATGAAATTAAGCTAAAAATCAAACCCCGTGGCACTACAGGTACCCTAGAGGCCTACCAAGCGACCACTGCCCAGCCATTTGGCCTGCAGATTATGGGGTGACTCGTGGTTAGCGCGTCGGTTTCCCTCAGCCGTTAATCTTGATCTCAGTGACCGGGACGCTGCCTCACTGTCAGACAGCTACTCAATTGTCCCCACGACGCTGAGTTCACCCCATTCCAGCCCTCACGAATGTTTCTAAAATCCCTGATGGAGCCGGGTATCGAACCCGGGGCCTCCGAGTGCGAGGCAGGGGCTCATGTCTTAGGCTGTACGAAAAATGTGTTTGATAACATGTGTTATTGTGGTATCTGTACTCGTGATCGAATTTGATGTGTGGATTTAGAGAGATTTCAGCTTTATACTAGAATTAAAATTCTTGGCAGAGCCGAGATTCAAACCCGGACCTACACTGTGACATCCAAGAATGATAGCCAACACGCCACAGGGGGACCCATCTTAACGGATCCCATTTGATAAACGCATGTCGTGTGGGTCAGGTCAAACCATGACAGCACCGTCCGACAAACCAGAGACCATTGTCTGTGATCAATCTGGCTCAAGGTCTTAGGTTCTATCCCCGTTCCGAGATGTAATCATCAATCCCTAATTGTTATAACCCTTGACCTGCCCTGAGTCACTGTCCTACTCTACTGTAACAATTAATGGATTCTTGATCTGAGTTTTCATCAGAAATATAAAGAAAATAATGATTGTGTGTGTGTCCCTAATAACGTCTAAAGGGCTGGAGCGATTTCAATGAAACTCGATAAGGTCATAGTACGATTTTGGCCGACCCCGACGGTGCCCTTCAAATTTTATTAAGTCTCTTCAATCCAACATTTCAACAATATTTCACCGGCATTCTATATCTCCGAAAGTATTGGCGATATCACCCCAAAAATTTGTACGGTGATAAAGGACAGTACTAGACGTCCACCGAAAACCTGTTAACTACAAAACGAACATGGCGGCCAAGCAAAATTGAAACTTTTAAATAGACTTTTCTCGTGATTTAAGCATCCAAATGCAATGAAACTTGGTACAGCAAATGTTTATACACATTGTAATGCACTGGCATCTAATTTAGTTCAATTGTTCACATAGCCTCAAGATGGCGGCTGAGCGAATTATTACACTGGCATTCTATTCCTCCGAAACTATTACCGATATCACCCCGAAAATTTCTAAAGTGATAAAGGGTACCAATAGAAGTTCAGATATGATACTTACAAAACCTGTAAAATACGAAACGAACATGGCGGCTGAGCGAAGGTGAAACATCTTAATAGACTTTTCTCGCCATGTAACCATTTGAGCGCAGTCAAACTTTGTACGGTAAAAGTTCATACACATTGTAATGACGTGGCGTCCAATTTAGTTCCATTGTTCACATAACCACAAGATGGAGGCTGTGCGCAATTTTAAAATTAAGTTTTTATTTCTGGTGTATTAATCATGTGATCGAAATGAACGTTTAAATAATGAACCTACGCAAAAAACGTCATCTACTAGTAGACTACATAACTCTATGGCCTACATATATAAAAATCCAACATGGCGACCAACCGAAATATTTAGATGGTACGGTCAATATACGAATCTATTACAGCAATCAAACTGAAATGTTGTATGTTGATAGTGGCAATTAACATAAGTAGGCTAGTATATATGAAAATAGGATAGTTTGCATAGTTCTTCAAGGAACTACTTGTTGTTATATTTGTTCCAGGTAATTCTATAGGCCTTCTGCAATTATGAAATTCTCTCTTTATTTTCCTCACGATTCAATCCGAATTGCTGAATTACTTCTAAATACTAGAATTTATTTACTTGATGAATTTTTCCGAAATTACTCTTCAGAGATAGCCCATCTAGGTAACGAGAGGGTCCTTCCAAGTAGACTATTGAGTTTTTCCATATTACATTTGGAGGCTGGTTGGTTCCTCAATTTAGGGGCTGCGACAACGCGATCATGTAGCCCCGTGTAATTTGGGTGTGTGTAGAATCTGTCTGATAACCGGTGTTAATTGTGATGACTGTATTAGTGTGTGTTATCTGTTTTGAATTCAGGTAAGGACTGCAGACATTGAATTTTTTTCAAGTAGTTCCTACTTTTGCTGCCAAATGCGACCGTCAACGACTACTAGTTCAGAACTTGGTTACCAGATGCCACCGCAGTCGGCTCCTGGCGACGAACGTCGTAAGCTAAGAGCGTTTGTCAAATGTTTAACCTATCCTAATATAGCTTCCCTGAGGTGTAATTAGTGGAAGGTTCTTTAACATGCCATACATCTATGACATGGGACCGCTGTCTTTACTTCCCCTCCGAAGGAAGGCATACTGAGGGATTTTAACGCTCTTAAAAAATCGGACTTCTTCGGCCGGGTTTGAACACGCGATCTTGGGCGTAGAAGCTCAGCTTGCTACCAACTACGCCACCGGAGCCGCCATGATACTTGGAGCCCATTCTTAGCTGCAATTTCGTGAAGTTTTTCAAGAGCCTGAACTGCCTCTAGCAAATTGTTAGAAAGAACAGCCAGATCATCTGCGAAAGCCAAACACTGCAGATGAATTCTCTTTTTGAGTAGTCAGCCAATAATTCTTTCCATTTCATTTCCCCATGTCCTGATGACTTTCTCCAGCAGAAGATTGAATTATAACGGAGATAGTCCGTCTCCTTGTCTATAACCTGTGTTAACATGAAAAGGATCAGAATGTTCACTTTGAAATTTAACTTTTGATTTAAATATATATATATATATATATATATATATATATATATTATCGAATTTGGCCAACTATGACCGCAAGGAACTCAAGACTTATTGGCTTTCTTTCTCTTCTCTTCCCAGAACTTTTTCATCCTGTCACTTCTTAGTTTTCTCTCCTCCTCGGAAATGATCCGTTTGGGCCTCCTGCATGGTGGTTTCTCCTGAAATGATCTTACTCCGTCAACTCGACTGCGGAACTTTCTTCTATCGTAGGCCATCGGTGGAGTAATTCCAACTTCCGCTGCAATCCTCTTCACCTCATCTACCCATTTAGATGTGACCTTTAACCCCATGATGTAACTGAAGATCCTTTTGGTCAGCCTGCATTCATCCATTCGTAGTAAATGTCCGTAGAACATTAGCCTCCGCTTCTTCATTACGTCTGTGATCTTTTCAGTACATTTGTAAAGTTCTTCATTTTTCCTCTTCTTCCATGTCCCATCAGTAGTCTTCTGTGGTCCAAGTATTTTTCTCAGAATCTTCCTTTCTCTCTTTTCTAGTACTTGAAGTTCTCCCTTTTTACTTAAAATAAGACACTCTGAAGCCTGCAATCCTTCAGGTTGTTCTACCGATTTGTAGTCTCTGATTTTGTCCTTGTACGATAAAGCTTGTTTGTTGTATTTATTCTGGGTTAGTTTGTAGGCCAGGTCCAGTTTTCTGGTTCTTCCATCGATTGCTTCCTTATATTATTATTATTATTATTATTATTATTACCTAGATGATAACGCCTTTCAATGCAAATATTTATCTTACCAGCACATTTTCTCAAAAACTATTTATTTTTCTCTCCTCAGGTTTGTCACCATAAAATCCGGTTCTTTTGTCAATACGAGTGTTCCCTCGTTGGAAAAAAAAAAACATTTCCGTAACCACTTTCCTTAAATGATGTGTAAAAACATCTTTCTCGGTAGAATGTTCGAGAAGTAATTCCCATGTGCTAATACTTGCGGGATAAGTTCTAGTGCTAATCAAGTATGTTCATATTCCAGTCTACAGCGATCGATATCTGAACTCCTAGTCGATAACAGGCTTGCACTTTTCGATATTGGCTTCATGGCTGAGTAGATTTTAAGTAAACCTAAAAATATCACATAAGGCTTTTAAGGGAGCGCTTCCATAAATCTTAGAAGTCGAGAGTGCAACGTACATAGTCGAGGTGAGCAAACCAAGAGGCGTGAACTGAGGGTGGCACTTGTGGAATTCCTCAATTTATCGTAGACTAGCACCCCACCCAGGCTTCGCCCGGGAACAGCTATGAATGCATTACGTGATAAGCGCTTATTTTTCGATGTCAATGAACTACGAGCTATTTACGTTTTGCGTCTTGGCATAATGGGTTAAAATCACTGACTGGACTATTAATTATATCATCATGGAGATGCATGTGCAACGAATTCTTGTCAGACGTAATTTAAGAATGGCGAGGTGCATGAAACACAAATCCCAATTTCGTCCAATCTTAACTTGTATGTGATTTTTTCTGAACAAAAAGTTCACAGGCGAAATGAAGAAAAGCCGAGTTGAACTTCCATTGAAACTCTAAACTCAACCACTCTTCTCTGAAGTCTTAGCTCAACATGACTCGACAGTTTGCTGATGGCTGTATCTGGAGTAATAGGCTCGCCCACTAGCTAGGCTGTAACTTAGGTGATAGGCTCCCCTCTAGCTACCTCATAAACTGTCGCCTCAATAACTGAATGGGGATTATTGGAAGAAATGAAAACATAAAAACACTTACAGTGGGCGATGTATTGAAGATAGAGATATGCTCTCCCGGACTCTTCTGTAGAACTTTTCATGCTGAACAATTCTTACACTCATAGAATATTGCTATTTTAACGGTTTGCCCAGCGTAAGCTTACAAAGCGCTCGGACGCCAGGTTTTTTCTCGACTTTTTCACTGAAATCGTTACCGCTTGGCTTTCTTTGATCATAAATAAATTATTTTCTACAGAATCCTTCCTCTAAATATGCTTTACAGAATGGTGAAAACTGCATCAAAATCCATTCAGTGGCTCTTGAGATTACTCTTGGTATCTAAGAATCGGGGACTTTATTTTATACTTAGTAGACTATAGTATGCCTGTACAAACAGGGACCATCAAGCCCAAGTCTTCATAACGAGTAGAGATGATGATCATGATCATAGTTTTTAAGGTACCGAACATGAAGATAATTGGCTCTTTGTAATTTAGTAGAAGTACAATTATTATTTCCTTTTGATTTTTCAGGAGGATGTAGTAGTTATTTCATTTGAGTGTCTTTAAGACCGTGATCATTTAGCCACGTGTACTTGACTGTGAGTGGGATTTTGTCCGACGATCTGTGTTGTATACATGGTTGTATTGATGTGTGTACTTTTAATTCAGGTGAAGATTGGGAAGAAGGTGACTGTACTCTTAAGTTAGGATCCCTCCCAGCAATTTCCTGAAGTGGAAGTGAGAAACCACGGGTAACCTCTCCCAGGATGCTTGAGGTGGTATACGATGTTGTTTTTAATGAATTTGAGGGTCTTGGGACATCTTGGTTATCAGCCCCGTAAATATGGGTCTGTGTTGAACATGTCTGATAACCTGTGTTTCTGTGATGACTGTAGTAGTGTGTGTAAGGCGGCTTCGTTGGTGAAGTTGGTAGCATGCTGAGCTTCTATGCTAAATATCTCGGGTTCAAACCCGGCCGAAATCGTCGGATAGCTGGCTTTCCCATGTCATAGATTTATGGCATGATAGATAAACTTCCACTAATTACACTTGTGTGAAGCTAAATTATAGGTTGTATTTGACTACCGCTCTTTGGTTCCAACGTGCGTCGCCAGGAGGCGACTGTCGTGGCATCTAGTAACAAAGTTAAAAACTAGTTGGTCGTTGACGGTGGCGCTTGGAGCAAAAGTTGGAACTACTAGAAAATCGAATGTCTGCAGTCCATACTAGAATTAAAAACAGATAACCCAAACTAATACAGCCATCAAAATTAACACCGGTTATCAGACAGATTCTACACACACCCAAAGTACACGGGGCTACATGACCGTGTTGTCGCAGCCCATAGTCTGAGGAACCAACCAGTGTGTGTAACTGCATTGGGGACAGGGAAATCCTCAATCCTCACACTGGATAGACTCTGTCAGCGCCGGGATTCCAAACTTGTAGCCCAGGAATTTTAGTCTAAAAACGGTCAAAACCTTGAAAAAAAATTAGTGAAGCTGAAAATTGGAACAGTTGTCCTATTTGATGTTCTTAACACCATATTAAAAGTCCCCGGTCTTCCCGTGTCGGCTTCCTGGATTTCCAGCCGTTTGAACTCCTGGAATGCTGGAGAAGTAGGTGGTGTCGCTGGAATGCGCATTGTAAGTGAATGATTTGGCTTACAGTGCTCTAACATGGCTTAAATTAAAGGAGAAAAAATAAGTGATAAGTTAATTAATGGGTTGGCCTGTTAACGATACTTCCGGTCTAACAGGAAACGAAAAAATGCCGCGAAATTTAAAAAACAAGTGCCAGGTTTTTCGTTTTTGACGTTTGTTGGCAAACTATCACGAATATCGCAGACAAGTCCGCCATAAAAGTTGTTGGCAACAAAATAAGCTTTCATTTGATGTATTTATAATTGATGTTGAAGTAATAGTTGCCGAGTTATAGAGATTTAAACAATGGCGCACGACCTGAATCAGCTCGTGTTTGCGTTGTTTCTCAGCGGTCAACTGACGCGTTCGCACGCAGCATTGATGCGTCGAATTGGCGGAGCTTCCTGTTTTCTTTTGTTTCTAAATTTTAAACAGTTGGTCGTTGGCCGATGTGTGTTATGCCGTATAAGTGTTATTTTATTCTGTTATCATAAAAATGAGTTTTGAAGACTGCATTTTGTGTAAGAAGCCACTCGACGATCCGATGGGCGTTGTTTGTGATTTAAAAGGTTTTAGACGAAAAACTAACACAGAAAAAAGTATGCGAAGATCAAGTTGTAACTCGGGTCATGGAGTACATGGAAGACAAGATGAAGACTCTGACAGAAGCTAACCGGACAGCAAAGCTGTGGGCGGAGTACTACAGGCAAGTGGAAATCGTTTGGCTGTTTATTCGGGCAGAAAGAACATCAAATTGGAACCTCCATTTGTACTGCGTATCGAAGATGTTGCCATACCTACACGCTGCAAGGCATATTCACTACGCTAATTCAGCCTACTTGTACGTGCATCAAATGCTTAAGTTAGATCAGAAGATACCCGTGGATGAGTACATCAACTTCACGAAGAACGGATACTTTTCCATCCGACGCTCGCATGATTTTTGGGCAGGGATATGGTCAGATATGGCCATAGAACAGGATCTTATGCGGCCTATGAAATCACGTGGAGGTTTATCAAGAGGACGAGGAGTAGACAATAGCGCGCTAGCTAATTTTGTCTCGGCGTTTCCACTGTGCATTCCGATCTGTGAAGCTGTAGAAAAGTCTGCTATAAAGACAAAATCCTCGGAACATGATGTTGAGTTGAGAGACTCGCGGCGGAAACTGGAGAACCGCCACGCAGAAGTGTTTCGCTCGTGGGTAGAAGATCGCTCTCCGTGGGATTTAAATAAAGGAAGTCTTCAATCGCTTTCCACTGGCGTAGTTGCAGACAACAGCGTCAACTGCGACAAGGCTCGAGAAGTTGAAGAAGCAATACAACAAATGGTGGGGAAAAGTTTTGAGAGTCTCAAGCTCGCAAGAAAAGCTACGTAGTCTTTTTGTCAGTTGTTGGGTGCCAACTAAAAATTCGTCATGACATCGTCCCGGTCAACCCGCACTAACTTTTCATGCGAATCATATGTGTGATGAAATGGGAAGCGGGTATCGTGGAGTTCTTGAAGTGCGAGCTTGCACTGACGCCTCTAGCTCTCTTCGATTCATCCTTATTGAGAGAAACAGCAAAGTCAGCACTTCAACACCTGTTCAAATCTTCAGAAGGGCCCAAATATTTTGAAGAACACCGCAAAGTAGTCGTTTATGGAGGTCTGCTTTTGCAAACCGTTGTATGGCCAAGACCTGCAATTTTGGTGACATAATCCAGTCCTAAAAGTTGTACACAAGCAAGCACTATCCTTCAAACTTTACCATTGTGTTTGGCAACTACGATCAGACTCCAAGCACGAAGAACCAGGAGCAGGCACGTCGTGCGGGGAAGCGGACGTCCATAGACATCGTCTTCGATTCCAACACAATGGTTTCCACTTCTCAGGCAGACTTTCTAAGTAACACCAAAAACAAGGGACGTTTCATCTCTACATTGACAAAGGAGCTTAGAAATGCTGGAGTTGCTGTTCGTCAGGCGACAGGGGACGCAGATACACTAATTGTCGACGTATCGTTGTCTCTAGATGCCGATGATCATGCTGTTACTGTTATAGCGTCAGGCATTGATGTCCTATGCATGTTATTGGCAAAAGCAAGAGAGAACAATAACATCCATTTTTACAGTCCTGGAAACTCAAAATCTCTTGGAAAGATTTTCCCTATCACAAACATTCAGGAAGATATCGACGAGATGAAATGTTGTGTGCTATTTGCACATGCCGTGAGCCGATGTGACAAAACTTCGGCTATTTTAGCAAAGGGAAGAAGCGTCCTTGGGGCATTCTCAAAAACAACGATCTTCGGAAAACTGTCGAAGTTTTCAATCAGCCTGGCGCATCCAAGGAAGATATCAAGATGGCTGGAGAAAAATTTGTTCTGGAGTTGTTCCACGGAAAGGGCTTCAATTCTCTCAACGAGCTTCATGTGCATCTGTATGGAAGGACTATCGCAAGACAGACAGTTACTGCTTCGTTCGATTTGGCTACTTTGCCGCCAACGTCCGACGCATGCCGGCAGCATTCACTGCGTACATATTTGCAGGCATATATTATGTTCAGTATGTTGTTACACCATTTTACTTTGCTGTGATAAAATTAACATTCACTTTTGTTTACAAATTGGTTTCTAACAAAACTTATTTGAATTATTTGATAAATAATACATTATAAACTGTATTAGTTTCAAGCAGAAATATCTACTCCGATATTCGCACTTCTCTTTACTTAATATATTTGATCTCCTAAAAATGGCATTAAAATAATAATTTCTGTTCGCCAAGTCACAAGTGGTTACATTTTACATATTAAAATATTAATTTTGTTTACCTAGCTCAATGAAGCACGTAAAAAACGCACCGAGAACACCTTATAGAATGAAGAGATGTCGATTTTCACTATTAGGAGCAGATGTACAAAAAGGAAGATATTCATTAAAAAAATTGAAAAAAATTCAATTTTTTGGGGTGGGGGGGAGGGAGGGGGATTTTTTGAGAGGAGTGGGTTTAAGCATGAAATATTTTGAAAAGATGGGAAGCACTTCATTTATCATAGAGAAAGGAAGCTCATGTTGGATGTAACAATGCAAAATCAGAGCGCGACCCGGTCCCAGTGTGTGTGTAGCGTAGACGGAGAAGAGAATGACGAAACAATCTTTTGTTTACACCGCTATAGCTCGGCAACTATTATTCGGATATATATTATAAATACATCAAATGAAAGCTTATGTTGTCACCAATAACTTTTATAGCAGACTTGTCTGCGATATTTGTGATAGTTTGCCAACAAACGTCAAAAAAAGAAAAACGTGGCACTTTTTTTTAGATTTCGCGGCATTTTTTCGTTTCCTGTTAGACCGGAAGTATCGTTAACAGTCCAACCCATGAATTAACTCATCTCTTATTTTTTTCTCCTTTAATTTAAGCCATGTTAGAGCACTGTAAGCCAAATGGTTCGCTTACAATGCGCATTCCAGCGACACCACCTACTTCTCCAGCATTCCAGGAGTTCAAACGGCTGGAAATGCAGGAAGCCGACACGGGAAGACCGGGGACTTTTTAATATGTTATTAAGAACAAATAGGACAATTATACCAATATTCAGCTTTACTAAAAAATTTTCATGGTTAAAACCTAAAATTCCTGCTGCAGCTGTCCGTGCGGTTCAGGAGCACGATTTAACGAGCAAGGATCTTCTCAATTTTGCCTCACGAGGCTGAGTGTACCCCGTTCCAGTCATCAGATTAGAATTCCATTTCTTGCATAGCCGGGAATCAAATCCGAACATCCAGAGCGACAGCTTAAAAGACTAGTCACTACACCACCAAGTTTATTTATTTAATTATTTATCGTATGGCTTTTAGAACCGGGAGTGTCTGAGGACATATTCCTCTCACCAGGGACTGTTGCTGTTTCAGGTAGACACCCATAGGGTGAGCTACAATTTCCGTTCAATTTTAAATAGATCCAACTTTCACTACCAGATGCCACTGATGCCTAGTGGTGAACGTTTGAACTTTGATAGAGCGTTCCAGCGAAATCAAACCTAACAATTTAGCTTCTCACAAGTTTAGTCTGTGGAAGGATCTTTTACATGCCATAAATCTCTGACAGGGGACCGCCGGCTTTACTTCCTCTCCGAAGGAAGGCATACTGAAGGACTTTTAACACTCTTAAAAAATTCCTCTCGGCACGCCGGAAGGCGGAGGTAGAAGGATCCGAGGAAGGAGCCAAACATAAAAAAAATAAAGATAAAATGATTTCAAAACCGGACATTAATGAGAAAATATTCGCGCTTGAACTATGTGAACGAGAACACATATAAAATCACTAATCTATTCAAAAAGCAAGGCATAAAAATAGCATTCACAACGAATAATACGACCGGGAGGCACCTGCAAAATAGTAATCTAAATAAACAAGACCCGTATTCAAAGTCAGGGTTATATTCTATTACATGCCAAGACACTGGTTATCAACCAAATTACATTGGACAGAGCGGAAGACGAGTAGATCCACGTTATAATGAACATAGGAATGCGATAAGATACGGAACACATTCAGCCGTTTGCGAACATATGTGTGACACGGGACACAGCTTGACTAAAATCGAGACTGACCTAAAAATAATTCATCACGAATCGAAAGGCAGAGCTCTCGACATAAAGGAAGCAATCGAGATTCACCTAGCCAAACAAACAATCCCAACAATCTAAATGAACACACTTTTATGGAGAGTTCACCCCTTTTCGCTCTACTAAAAACACACCCTGTTGAAAACAAGACACAATTTAGTGACACAGCCAAGCAAGATAAAAAGGGGGGAAAATAGCGGTGGTTATAGGTAAATGTTATTTGGATCAGGGTACTATGTACTTTTATCTGCAACAAACCTAGGCCAATATGCGCGGCAGTATTAAAGGTGCCGGGACGTTTTCAAAAGACCGTGTTCCGCTTTGTTTAAATGGCTTTTTAGTCCACGCGTGGCGAAGATAGTTCCACGGTCTTTAATAGTTGAATACTCCTGTATTCAATAGCATACATTCTTATCTAGATTTGGCAACGTCACACAATTAAACATGGCTCTGACCTCAGAAAGAACATAGCAAGTAAAGGGGGAGAAAAGTGAAAAACCAGTTCCGCCCAATTAACACCCGGGGTTGTCGACCATAACTGGTGCCTGAGGAAACACGCAACTGCTTCAAGTTACAGTTAAGGAGACAACCCGATAAGTATAAGCCTGTATTACTACAGTATAACCCTAGTTGATTTTGTATAACCATATAATCACCCCTAACAGACAAATTCCGTATTTTTATCACTATTTTTGAAGTTCACCTGACATTAGATATACCACATTTAGCATACACCGACTGTTGCATTACCAACACTGCAAATAAATAATTCAACATATTGGATATATTTTTCCATCTGTAGTCTCAAACATAGATGTTATAGCCTAAGTGTAATGGATCTGATGATGATCGCTTGACGATCGAAACGGGTCATCCTAGTGTATTTATTAATCTTATGTAATTTATTTCAGGATTAGGGCATAACCCAGCTCTATTTGGGTACATTCGTGTTGACCGACTGAAAAGCACCAATTTTTTTACTTAGGCAACACTGGAAAATGGCTTCAAATCTCACAATGAATTATTCTAAGCTAAATCTGAGGAATTTATGTAGGCTTTTATTTTCATTTGGAGAGAAAATACAAACCTAAGAAGAAAATTCAATTTTATCGTACATCTTCGGTAAAACTGCAACAGAAATAAAACTAATGGAACAAGAACTGTAAAATTATTTTTATGTAAACTTAAATACTTACATTAGTGTATATTTGGATTGTAATTAAACAAAAATAGGGTACTAGGTTAGATAATTTCCTTAGAAAATCAGCACTTATTATGAACAATTTTAATATTTCCATTTTTTTCTTGAATTCATGAATTTTAATTTTGCCCCTTTTGGCTACAATCTATAGCCCGGGAAATACATAAGCATGCTCACACAAATTTTCACCCAAGCATTCATTGAAAATGGACACAATGATCCGAGAAGATTTTTATTACACTTAATGCATCTAGGCCTATTCCTAGTTGATTTATCCATCCCTCGTCCACACAAGAAGCAAAAGCCTACTTTATTTCCACTACACTCATCCTATCACTACTTTCATCTAAACACTGACTGATTTGAAAGTCATCTACATGGCCACCTCCTGTGGGGCAACGTTTCCTTTATACGCTCAATTCTGAAACAGCGATGCTCCCGCGGGCTACTATTGTAGCCCAGACGATTTCTAATGCATCTGGTGTTGGTTTGGAGCAATTAGATTAGTCGAAATCACACCCATCTGTTAAATACAGCATCATCAGGCAGCTACATAGATTCTCAATATTCCTAGCAAAGAATATACTCTGCGCTATATAAAATAAATCACTGGGCTACACCTGTAGCCCGCGCGAGTATCCAAGGGATGTAGCATGGATAATAACAGGCTCACAAAGGAAATGTTCAACCAAGCCTTATCAATGGAAAATCAAAACAACTGGCTTAAAGAAATCACTGTAGACATAAATGGAATTGGCTGTCATAAAGAAACCATAAAGACAGAACAAAATTCAGAAATTTAATTCACAAACATACATTTTCTGAGAAGCCCACCCGACAAAATACAGGATGGACAGAAAGGCGTAAAAAAAGGGAACACAGCGAGAGGATGAAGAGATATTGGGAAGGGAGGAAGATTAAGTGCTGATAAGTTCAAACGCGCTCCTTAGTTGGGCACAACGAATAAAAAAAAGTAAAAATAGCACACAAAAAAAAAGATGTTCAGTAAAGAACATGTAGCCTACTTTTTCCTAAATGCTTGGGTATTGTTATAACTCTTTGTCCTTTTCAAGGGGTATAATTGAATGTTGGTTGTAGTAGCTTGTTGAAATACAACGTGCTATACGGATATTAAACATGAATATGAGGTGCCCTTTGCTAGTACTACATCTGTACCAAATTTCGTTCAGTTTGGTTTCACCGTGTTTGAATAGATACGGTGAATCGATTTGCACTCATACATGGCCGCCATCCGCACCTTGTAGTTCGGTCAAAATATTCTTCGTACATAAAGGTAAAATGTTGCAAAATTTTGTAGAGATCAGATGATTTGGTTGGTGGTAATTTGATTTAAGCTTTTAATATTTGGGTGGCCGTCATTACGTTTTCGTCAAGATGGTGGCGATATAAAACATGACGCTGAAGTGCCCTTTGCTAGTGCTACCTCTGTACCAAATTTCGTTCAATTCGGTTTCACCATGTTTGAATTGATAGGGGGAATCGGTTTGCACACATACATGGCCGCTATCTGCAAACTATTGGGCTGATGACCTTGTAGTTTAGTCAAAAGCCGCTCGTTATATAAATATTTGTTGTTGCAAAATTTAGTAGAGATCGGATGGTCAGGTTAGTCGTAATTTGATTTAAGCTGTGAACATTTGGGTGCCCACGATTACGTTTCCGTCAAGATGGCGGCGATATAAACCATGACACTGACGTACCCTTTGCTTGTGCTACCTTGTACCAAAGTTCGTTAAATTCGGTTTCACCGTGTTCGAATTGATAGGGGGGGGGGGAGACATTCAGAGTACACACACTCACACACACACACACACACACACACACAGAGACAGACACACAATTTTTCTCCTTGTGTTGATCTCATAAGTCTACTTAAATTTTTTGCAAAAAGAATATGCTAATATGTGGACAACAAACAATTAAATTTATGTCATGAACCTACAGTATTATTTAGAGAAACCATTATGTGAACTAAATTGTAAGCTACACTGTGCCCTTTGACAATCCCAATTGTTGTGAAAATGAAATCAAAATCCACAACCTGCTTCCAGTCAGCCGACCGGGTCAGGATGGAATGAATCAAGCCCCCATCTAGCGGCGAGGATATGAACTATACCGGCTACCGAAGCCTGTCGCACTCCTCTGAGACAATGATTAAATGAATGACATATGAAATGAAATGATAGTGGAGGGTGTTGCTGGAATAAAATTTTTGACAGGGAAAACCGGAGTACCCGGAGGAAAACCTGTCTGCCTCCGTTTTGTCCAGCACAGATCTCATATGGGGTGACCGGGATTTGAACCACGGACCCAGTGGTGAGAGGCCGGCGTGCTGCCACCTAAGCCACGGAGGCTTTCTTCCAAGTGTTGTAAGCTTGTAAAATCTTAGAAAGCCAAAAAATTGAATCAAGGATATGGTTTTATTCGTCTATCCGTATTATAAGTATCAAGCTGAATATGCATGCCCTGTGTGGTGCAAATCATCTCGTGCAAAGCAAGTTGATGTGGCTCTAAATGATAATAATGTTATTGGTTTTACGTCCCTTTTAACTACTGTGGCTTTTAGAGACGCCGGGGTGCCGGAATTTTGCCCCGAAGGGGATCTTTAACGTGCCAGTAAATCTACTGACACGGCTCCCTCGCATTTGTGCACCCTCAAATGGCTCTAAATGAAACCTGCAGGATAGTAACGGGATGTTTCAAAGCTACACCTATTGATAAACTCCACAAGCTAGCGGGGATTGCTCCTCCAGATGTAAGGCGTGAAGTTGCAGCCAAACTTGAGAGACATAAAGCAGAACATAACACTTATCATCTGTTACATGGTTACCAGCCACCACTTAGTAGGCTCAAATCTAGGAAGAGCTGCAAGAGAACTACTACTCCCCTTACCGGTCAGCCTGGAGCAGCCAGATTATCTCAGTGGACAGCAAGATCTGATTGTAATGATTGGATGGCTCCTTCTGAGAACCTTCCTCCTGGTGGAAATCAGTCCGGAGAGTGTGGAAATCCTTAAATCGGCTCAGGAGTGGCGTCGGACGAACAAAGGACAACCTGTTCAAATGGAGCTTTTTGAAGGAATCTTCCACCTTGTGTGACTGCGGGGAGGATCAGACAACTAAACACTTAATTAACTGTCCTAGTTGTTCTACATCATGTTCCACACAAGAGCTTGTTGATGCTTCAGACAACGCTGTTACTGTTGCACAATTTTGGGCTGATATTGTTTAGTTTGTCTTTTAAGATTTGTGTTACATTGTATTTTATTATATCAACCTTTGGTTTGTTTTAATTTGTTTCTTTTTGCTGTGCTTATGACTCGAAATAAATAAAATAAGTATCAAGCATGCTTCAACGAGAACGAAGGAAGTGCGCATGATTTGTTGCCATGGTAGCTATAGGGCTAGCAAAGTTGGAAGGTGGGGCAGATGACCTCGTAGATCCGCCCCTTAAAACAACAATAACAATACACTTGGAATGTAGCTGGGAGCAGGTATAAGGACCCCTTGCACTCACACCCACACCTCGTACACACGCATGCGCAGGGGATTAGGGCCGGCCGTACTTCCACCGCATGAGTCACCAAGTGGACGTTGTTCTGTTAAACATTTCCTGCGAGGTGCCGACATGATGACACGCGGTAGACTGATAAGTGTTCACCAGAAACTCAACCAAATCTGGTCGATTTGATTAGCAGTTTGCCTTTTCTACCACTACGAGAGCTAGTGTGAGTCAATGGAGAGTTTCACTTAAGCCCTTATAACCACTTCCGAGGTGAACAATTTCAAAAAATCAAAAATTGCTTGTAGATATTGAACCAAGGAACACAATCAAGAAAGAAATAAATAGGCCTAAATATGCTAAATTGGCTAGGATTTGAATGAAAAGGAAAGCAGAGAAACAAGCTATTTTTCCGGAACTGCATTCAAGCTGGAAGTTACTTTCGAAATTTACTACAGTATTTAAATTTGATAGAGCTCTTTAAGACTCGCAATTTGAAACTTTTCCGGGACTTTCAGCCCTTCAATGTTTGGCACAATTCATGAAATTGCCTAATTTTAGGTTTTTTGCTGAGATGGGGACCCCCTACTTTGTCTGCTAAGAGATGTTTCCAACATCAAAAGAAACTAGATTCAATGCAATATACGAGGGCGGATCAAAAGGTTGGTTGGTTGTTTCCTTAGTTTAGGGGATGCAACAACGTGGTCATGTAGTCAGGGCTGGATTTACCAATAAACCCCGGACTAGGGGGCGCACCATGCTGAGGGGCGCAAATTTAATCCGCAATTTCTTTTTTCCTCCGAAATTTTCTATAAAATACAATACACGTATTTCGTATAATTTTATGATTTAAATTAAACTTTCCAAATGTTGACCTTTTTCCAATTTATATTGTGGCCATCATTTTCCAACAAATGTTTTGCAACAGCAGATTTTTCGACTTTAGCTTTAGAACAGGAACGTTTTATGATTTATTAGGAGAAAATTTAAGTCTTGAATATTATCAGTTTAATTTGAATAATTCATTAAGCACAGTTGCAGGTTGTATGATGTAGTGTATATGTACTGTATATTTTAATATAGGTAAGTGTATAACGAGTCTTAAATGGTTTATACTTATTTTAATATCTCGTTCGCCTATTTATTTACAGTTTATACATGACGAATAGAAGGACTCAGTGTGAGGACTCTGCCATTATAGCACGGTAGTTTGTGGTCCCGCCGCTACAAGCACTGCAAGCGATAATGTCCAACAACGTGTACCAGGGTTGTAGGCACTACAAGCACGCCGTTAAAAAAAACAGCTGTTGAAAAACAAGCAACAACTCCATAAACCCATCCCCTCACTTCTCTCCCTCTCACCAGCACTTCCCCCAAGCAATCCTAGCACTCTACATCAAATCCTACAACTTTTAATCACGACAGCAGCACAATAAACTTAATAAATCCAGGCTACAGAACAGACAAAAAAAACTAAACTTTAAGCTAAACCAAATTCACTTCTCAGTTCGACATAAGCCATAATACAACTTAAAACCTATACAAAAAATACTCTTCCTACTGTTTTACAAATATTAAGCGAACTATTCGCACTCAAAAACTAAAAACCCTGAAACGGAAGCTAATTTAAAAACGCAATAGCCTAGCCCGATTACGTCTCCGGCAGTGCTACCGCATACGCTTTCATAACTTCACAATAACTCCCAAATTACGGCTAAGTGATCTATCTGCCTGAGTAGTTACAGGTGTTACCGGCTTGCCTGGGACGATGGGTCACCAAACCGGTATTTAAACTCAATTAATAAGCTTTATTTAACCAAATTCAGAGGAAACAGATGGTGAAAAATGATGAGTTTTAAAGCTATCTGGATCCAGTTTTTCATAATGTCGATTATTCAGGTCCGTATTGACGTAACTATAACTTTGAAAGAATAATGGCTTTTCCGCCTTCAACAAGGCGGAAAAGCCATTATTCTTTCAAAGTTCCAGTTTTTCAACCAATTTATTGTGATGTTTTATGTACGGTATGGTTAATGTCAAACGCAACTAATACCATTTTATCCATAATGTAGAATTTTGGGCTTATGCCGTGTTTTATTTATTCAAACTCGACGCGTTTCGAAAGAAACCATGTCTTTCTACATCAGGAATAAACGGAAATACGACTAAATTATTGCTAAGAGAAAGCAACAAAGAAACTAAAAAAGGTGCCCTAAGATGAACAATGAAACGTATCTAACACGTCCTTCGAGAAGTGTATGTGGCATTCTTTTCCAGGCCGAGAAAGTAATTACCAGAAAATTAAACTCAAAATCGATGTGGTGCGAAATATTTATGATTGTATCGATTCCAAAGAAACAATTTCAGTTGATCCTTCAGGAGCTGGCTGCTGTCTTCAGCGTGTCATGGATATTATCCCCAGACTTATTTATTTTGGGTGCCGATTTTTCTTCAGAACGAAGGAAATCCGCCGAGATTTGCAATCTCGAATACCCGCCAAGTCTTCACGCAAGCTTTCGAAAGTCCAGTACCGTAGCTGACAAAATGAAATTGTTAAGTAGAGTGTTACTTCAAATAGTTTATGTGTGCTTGTTTTAATATGCTGGGGATTATATTTTTTATCTGTGTCTGTATACTCCAGGAATCTGTGCGTTCCGTAACATGTAAAGAAGACCGTAAGATAGTTCTTATTTCGGTGAATTATATTTTCCATTGTGCCCTGCCATACTATTTTAATTGGAGCCGCTAATTACTTTTCAAACGAGTATTAGTTACAAAGTAATTAGTTTCCCTTAGCACCATCCCTAAGACCAGCTGACCCCGGCAGTGTGGAACGCACCCACTCAGGCGCTGCCTGTTGGAGTGCGCTTGAACTTCAGGAGTCTTCTCACTTTCTCCTTCTATTCGTCATGGTGTATATATACAAATTAAAAAAAAGTTGTTTTTCTCATTATTTTAATTTATTTAATTAATTTTACTTCACGATACATTAGAATTAAATAACAAGAAGTTCCGTGAAGAACTATACAGCCTACTTTTCATGCCAATGATTATTCTACAGAATATGAACCTATCTAGAATAATGACGAAATTAAGTTGCTAATATCGAAATTTCCAATTTGTTCGAAATACTGTATACCTGGCATAATGTATCCTAATAGAGCACTACAGTTGGCAGCCCTGATGACTGAATATATTCTTAGTTCCGTCTCTTACGGTACTAAATACAAAATTTGGTTGAAGTCCACTGGATAGCATGGACGTTACATGCAGTTAAACATTGGATCTAACAGCGCGCGTAAAATCATGTTGGCAACAATGTCATGCATGTATTGGCCATAAATAATCTGAAATAATATGATCTATTGTTGTGCCAATTTTGAATGAAATCCATTAGTTAGTATAGAAGTTACATGCATTTTAAAATTGGACCTATCAGCAGGCTTAGAATCATGTTGGCAGCACTGACGTATATTAGTTACTCCAAATTCGTCTAGAATGCCAGGTACTATACGTGTGCAAAGTTTAGAGCTATTGGCTTGCATACTTTCTGATATATTGATATTAGGGTAACAAAAATAGGGACAGCACACATTAACAGTTGGCAGCCCTGGTTGCTCCTTAGAATACGCATAGTCATATCTGTTATGGTACACATAGCACATACGGAATTTGGTTGAAATCCAAATGATAGTATGGAAGTTACATGTATTTAAAGTTGGACCTGTCAGCAGGCTTAGAATCATGTTGGTAGCACTGACGTATATAAGTTACTCCAAATTAATATAGAATGTCAGGAACTATACGTGTGCATAGTTTAAAGCTGTCGGCTTGCATACTTTCTGATATATTGGTATTTGGATAAAATAAATTAGGAGCATTTATTAACAGTTGGCAGCCCTGGTAGGTCTTAAGAATACGCTCAGTCATATCTGGTTATGCACACATACAACATACGAAATTTGGTTGAATTCCGCTTGATAGTGTATAAGTTATATGCACTTAAAAATTGGACTTATCAGGAGGCTTATAATCATTTTGGCAACACTGCCATGTTTGGCCTCCTGGAAATTAAACTGAAATAATATGATCTGTACGTGTGCCAATTTTGAAATAGCTCCCATTCATACTTTCCAAGATATCCAACATGGAGCTCAAATTTCAATTGCGATTTTTTAGCAGTTGGTAGCACTGACATCATTTTCAAATATGGCCGTGAGATATTCAGGTATAGATCTTTACTCCTACAAAATTTTGTTTCGATTGCTGCAGACGTTTAGGAGTTGATAGGGGGGACACACACACAGCCAGCCAGACAGACAGAAGGACAGACAGACAGACAGACACACATTTGCCCGATCTCATAAGTCTACTTTTTCCTCATGTTTGCAAAATGTGAAAAGTAGGCTAAAAATTACCTTCCCAAATACCTCTCTGAGGTCTAAATTATCCCTCCTTCACGATGGTATGAAGAGCGGGCGGCAAATACCCACGGACCTAGGAGCGCATAAAATCTAAATTCGGCCCTGATGTAGCCCCGTGTACTTTGGGTGTGTGTAGAATCTGTCTGATAACCGGTGATAATTGTGATTACTGTATTAGTAAGTGTTATGTGTTTTAATTGAAGTGAGGAGTGCAGCCAATAATTTCAAAGAGTTCCTACTTTTGCTACCAAATGCTTCCGTCCACAACACCTAGCTTGCAGACTTGGCTACTAGTTGTCATCGCATTCAGCAACTGGTGGCAATCATTGGAACTAATAAAATGTTATCAATAATACTAACCTACCCATTTTGGCTTCACACAAGTGTAGTTAGTGGAAGGATCTTTCACATGCCATAAATATATGACAAGGGACCGCCGACTTCACTTCCCCTCTGAAGGAAGGTATGCTGAGGGATGTTAACGCTCTTAAAAAATCCGACGACTTCGGCCGGGTTTGAACCCGCGACCTTGGGGATAGAAGCTCAGCATGCTACCAACTGTGCCACAGAAGCCGCCGGATCAAAACTTTTTTTCCTCCTATTTTTCTTTAGTTCTCCAAATATTGCATACAGGTAATTAATTACAAATATTCGTACTGTTCTACGTAGCTTACACTAATTTTCCAAATAGTCTCCACATTTGTTCAGACATTAGTCCCTTCACAGCACTAAATTTGAGATGCCCTGTGGTAGAATTCAGCCGGCTGACTGTTGAACCATCGTCAGACTGCTGTCTTGGCGTCATCGTGGCACGTGAATCGCTGTCCTGCCGGGATCTTCTTCAGCGGACCAAAAACGTGGAAATCACTAGGACAGTTGGTGGGTGATCCAGACTCTCCCAGTGAAATCACCGGAGCTTGTTGGCGGTTCTGGTTGCCACATGTCGTTTCGCTTTGTCGTAATCCGCTGAAGAAGTTCCTGGCAGGACAGCGATGCACGTGCAACGATGATGCCAAGACAGCAGTCTGACGATGGTTCCACAGTCAGCCGGGTGAATTCTACCACAGGGCATATCAAATTTAGTGCTGCGATGAGACAAGTGTCTGAAAAAATGTGGAGGCTATCTGAAAAAATAGTGTATGGTACGTAGAGCAGTACAGTATGCTTATTTGTAATTAGGCTACCTCTATGTATTTACAGCCTACTTTAGATTTTTGCAAAAAAATGAAAGTAGACTTATGAGATTAACACAGGGCGAAGAAAAGTGTGTCTATCTGTGTGTGTGTGTTTGAGTCTGTGTGTGTGTGAGTGTGTGTACTCTGAATATCTGTCCCCCCCTATCAATTCGAACACGGTGAACGTGAATTGAACGAAATTTGGTACAAAGGTAGCACTAGCAAAGGACACCTCAGTGTCATGTTTTATATCGCCGCCATCTTGACGGAAACGTAATGGCGGCCACACAAATATTCAAAGCTTAAATCAAATTACGACTAAACTAATCATCCGATCTCTACCAAATTTTGCAACAGCATACCTTTATGGAGGGAGCATCCTTTGACCAAACTAATAGGTCATCAGCCTAATATTTTGCGGATGGCGGCCATCTTTGTGTGAATATTGATTCCCCCTATCAATTCGAACACGGTGAAACCGAATGGAACGAAATTTGTTAAAGAGGTAGCACTAGCAAAGGGCACCTCAGTGTCATGTTTTATATAGCCGCCATCTTGACGGAAACGTAATCGCGGCCACCCAAATGTTAAAAGCTAAAATGTAACTACGACCAACCTAATAATCTAGTCTCTACCAAATTTTGCAGGGCTTCATTCATTCCATTCCTGACCCGGTCGGAGACTGGAAGAAGGCTGTGGATTTTTCATATCTTTATGTGGGAAGCATATTCTGACCAAACTGCAAGATCATCAGCCCAATAATGGTGGCCAAGTACGTGGGTAAATCGATTCCCCCTATCAATTCAAACACGGTGAAACCGAATTGAACGAAATTTGGTACAGAGGTAGCACTAGCAAAGGGCACCTCAGTATCATGTTTTATATCGCCGCCATCTTGTCGGAAAGGGAATGACGGCCACCCAAATATTAAAAGCTTAAATCAAATTACGACCAACCTAATAATTTGATCTCTACCAGATTTTGCAACAACATGCCTTTTTGTGGAAAGCATCTTATGACTGACTACAAGGTCATCAGCCCAATAGTTTGCAAATAGCGGCCATGTATGTGTGCAAATCCATTCTCCATATCAATTCAAACACGGTGAAACCGAATTGAATGAAATCTTTTACAGAGGTAGTACTAGCAAAGGGGACCTCATATTCATGTTAAATATCCCTATAGCACGTTGTATTTCAACAAGCTACTACAACCAACATTCAATTATACTCCTTGAAAAGGACAAAGAGTTATAACAATACCCATGCATTTAGGAGAAAGTAGGCTATATGTTCTTTACTGAACATCTTGTTTTTTTTCTAAAACTATAGGGGAAAAGACTTTTATGTCCGCCCTCGTATATAGGCTATAAGGTGCGTTCAAAAAGTAACGAGCCGGAGGCATATTACAGAAACCAGTATCTGTATGTTACAATTATTGCCCCTGGCTGTTGATGCACTTGTCCCACTGTGACACGAGGCGGTGAATGGCTGTCTCACAAAATTCCCTGGGCTGCGATGTGAACCAGTTCCGCACGTACAGCTGGACGTCGGCGTCCGAGGTGAATCGTTGGCCTCGCAGAGCCCTTTTTAGGGGACCAAACATGGCGTAATCACAGGGAGAGAGGTCTGGACTGTATGGAGGGTGGTCGAGAACCTCTTACTTCAATTTCTGCAGGAGTGCCGCGACTGTGTTGGCCGTATGACGTCGTGCATTGTCGTAGAGCGACCACGGCGGCTATGGCCGTCACTGTCACTCGGCGGTCCTGGGTAATGAGGTCATCAACCAGCTAGACGTTGTCATCGGTAATGCAGGGGTGCCCCAGACCGGGCATCATCGGCTAACGACACCCGTCCTTCCCTGAAGCGCTTGTGCCACGCCTTGACCCTTGCAAGGGACATGCAGTGTTCGCCGTACACTTGTGACATTCGGCGTTGTATGTCATTCCGCTGTCAGAAACCGAACAACACCTCTTGGCTCTTCGGTTGACTCCTCCATGTCACTGTTTGTAATGCGATTGGCAGCGTTGGACGATTGATGCATGCTGCTGCTCACTTTGTATCGTCACATGACGTGCACGCGTGCCCTCTAGCGACGGGCTGTGACCTTCCACGCTGTGGTCGGAACCACACCTCGTTACACACGCCACGATTAGCCGATGTAGTCACCGGTTTGCGCATTCCAGCCACCGGCTCGTTACATTTTGAACGCACCTTATACATGGTGCAGTTATTAAGTTCTGAGACTGACCACATAACGTTGTTGTGGGGCACTATAGAGGATAGGTGGCGCCATGGTATGGTACCATGTCAGTTAGTCTCTCGTCCTTGCAAGATACAGTTGAGTGCATGGACTGGCAGCATTGTTGTGACGGTGATTTGAATGTGCCAGTCGGACCTGACGATCATCTAACGTTTCTCAACCGAATAATAACGGGAGACGAAACATGCTGTTTCCTTTACGATCCGCAACTGAAACGACTATCAGTCACCTGGAAAACGCCATCATCACCACGGCAGGAAAAAAAACACGACAAGACAGGCCGGCAAGGTGATGCTGGAACTTTTTTTGATTCAAATTGAATCATTCACATTGAATTCCTACCAGACTGTGCAACGGTAAACAAAACCCGCTACAAGGAGATCCTTGGCCGTTTACGCGATGCAATTTGCCGTAAGCGACCTGGGTTTTGGCGTACAAAGAATTAATTGTCTATTGCTGCATGACAACGCCCCTTATTCCAAGAGGAACTTGCAAGGCAACAGGTGACAGTTTCGCCTCACCTTCCGTATTCACCTGATCTCGCCCAATGCAATTTCTTTCTCTTTCCTCGCCTGAAAGCACTCTTGAGTGGGCGCAGATTTCGGTCGTGCGAGGAGATCATGACGGCCACAAGAGAAGCCATACGGGACTTTCCTGCCAACTGCTTTCAGTACATTATTCAAATAAACGTATTTTCTTTTTATTTATTGGGTTTCTTCCACAATGGCCTGACGTTTCCAACACAGTAATTTTCATTAAGTTACTGCAGTGTTAAACAGTTCACGGTTGACTGCTTTTATATGTTCTGTATAGAATAGATAACGTAAAAATTTATATCTAGTGGCACGGCCAATACCACCATACATTTTTACTGCAATATTAATCTGTTTGAATGAGAAGTAGCAAATAAAATGTAGAGGGAGAGAAGCTAGTGTGGTGGGTGGTGGCACTCGTTCAATGTGGCGAACTTTCCACTTCATTCAGCATTCAAAGCTTTCGACCTTTTGTGGAGCTACTCACATTGATAATCAGAGAAAAAGTGCGTGTGGCCAATGCAGCAGCAGCAGCAGCAGCAGCAGCAGCAGTAGCATATTGCCGAGTGGGTTGAGAGAAGGATAGGAAGGGGGTAAATAGGGGAAGTAGAGAGAGAGTGAAACAAGATGGAGTATTGAACGGCAGCCCGCCATACACCACTGCTCGAAAAGTTGTCTCTATGTTATAGAGGCAGGCGCCAAGCGCAGAGTTTCGACAAAGTTGACACAATCATTAGGCAATTACTGTGCACAGCAGGGTTTTGTCGCGGCTGACGATTAGCGGGGGAGGGGCAGTCAAGAGAGAGAGAGGGCAGAATTATAAGTTCTGCCAGAAAGTCCTCCCCCCTCCTACCCCGAAACGGTTAAACACCATTAAAGCGTTAGAAAGTCGATTTAATCGCTGAATTACTTAGAACTTTTTTTTTCCGATTGATTTTAAACGAAGACTTTTCGGAATTCTGGGATTAATATTTCCCTCATCGTTTGTCATCAATCAATTTAATCATGGACCGCACACTTTATTTTGGAGACTGTTACTTGTCACCCTCGGCTTGAAATATTTGGTTATTTATACATATGACTTAAGACAAATCAAGATTCACCGGAAAGCAAACTTTTCACACAATATTTTGAAAGAAGATTTAATTTTACTCATTTTCAGGCAACTCAGTTAAGGGTAAGCATCTGTGAAATTTGAAACTCACACAGTTTTGAATATACAAAGCTGAAATTTTATAAGTATTCACACCTTACTGAGAAACGTCTGTGTACAAAGTAGCAACATTGTAGCATTAATGGTTTTGGAGATATTAATTATTTATTTTTCAAAATCTTTTTATTGATCCAATTTTTTTATTTAATTCTCTGAATAAAGATTAAAAATTTAACACACGGTATGCTTTTTTAAATTGATGATATGAAAGCTTCAGAATTATTATTCAAATTTAATTCATAGTTTCTTCTTGAGAATTTGAAGCGATTTCAAAATTTATAACGGCTAAATTAATCTCGGAATTTTCCGCAAAATAGTTCCTCCTTTCTCTATTAGAAATCGCTATAATGTCAAGGAACTTTGACACCTAACCTTCTTGAATTTCAGATCGTTCCGAGGAACAAAATTCGACATGCAAGCAGCCCTCTGGGCGTCAAATGACAATGCTTGCACCCAACATCCGAGGCCATACAAAATTATTATTATTATTATTATTATTATTATTATTATTATTATTATTATTATCATTATTATATTATTATATTGTTATTTTACATCGTTATGCCCATCTGTGGAGCACGATTAAATTATGTATTTTTTCATCTCCAAAAATCTCTCTGAACAATAAAATCTTCCTCCGTGATATTTGGTCCTGATAGTAATTTTCTCAGAGAAATGATTGATCATGATTAATGTTCTGAACTGGAGTCGATCATGTATAATGTCCTCTGTGATGCAAATTTCTTGAAGGTCTTTTTCTTTTTCACTAAGCCAGTTCTTCTTGACTTTCATTACTAAAACATTTTCTTTTACCTGCTTATTGATGACAAAAATGTCTGGCCTGTTATGGCAGACTGTCGTCACGGATAATATAATGTACTACAATACCAATAGAGACGACAAGTTTTGTTGTAGCTTTTGTTGTTGCTGTTGTTGATGTTTGAGTCTTCAGTCTTTGACTGGTTTGATGCAGCACTCCATGTCTCCCTCTCCTGGGTTAATCATTTCATCTCTACATCCGAGGCAATCTGTTTAACATATTCTAATCTTGGTCTACTCCTACAGTTCTTGTCCTCGACCATTCCTTCCATAACTAAGATTGCTATTCCTGGGTGCCTTAGTATGTGTCCTACCAACCCATCTCTTCTCTTCATTAGCAGTCACCAGAAGCATCTCTCCTTTCCCTCTCGTCTTAATACCTCTTCGTGTGTAACCCTATCTCCCTATTGATCTTCATCATTCTCCTGTAACACCACATTTCAAACGTCTCAATTCTCCTCATTTCTGCTGCACCAATAGTCCAAGTTTCACTTACATAGAGCGTCACGCTTCAGACAAAGGCTTTCAAAAATGACTTCCTAATACCTACGAAATCAATATTCGATGTCAACAGATTCCCTTTCTGCAGAAATGTTTTTCTTGCCTGAGCCAACCTACTTTTTTATCCTCTTTGATTCGTTCTTCACTGGATATTTTGCTTCCCAAATATCAGAAGTCTCGTACTTCCTTTAGTTTTTCAGCTGTCAATTTGATGTTCTTGTCATGACCATATATATAGTTTGAAAGTGCAGTACTACAAGTTTCCATATGAACTAATCAACGATTACCGTTACAAAGTTCCTGTATCTCTATGTTTCTGTTTGCCCAACCAAAGTGACGTATTTGCTGCGTGGCGTGCTGTAATATCCAGAGATTACTGTTGTGACAGGGCGCTTCTCTCGGGACACTATTCCATCTCCAGAAAATTACCAAGAGAATAATCTGTCACGTACATTTATCAGTGAGTTACTGGGTAGCTGCGGCATTGAGAATATAGTCAGCATCACCTACAGGTTACCGACAGTAGTGGCTACGCTGGCTAAAGGGCAGCTTTAGGCAATGGGGCCAAGCTCTCTGCTGACTCGGTAGACGCATGGGTTTGAGCCCCACCGTCGGCCGTCCTTGAAATGGATCTCCGTGGTTTCCCATTTTCAATACTAGGCAAATGCTGGGACGGTACCTTCTGACAGGCCAAGGTCGCATCCTCCTCATCCTTACCCAGTTTCATTCATCTTCATCCATTCCATCTCTCATCCCGACGCGCAGGTCACCCACGGACGTCGACTAGAAAGGCCTGCACTCGGCCTCTCAGGAGGCCACACGACCAAAAAAAACAACCTTACAGGTACTTACCGACCATTCATTACAGTCATTTAGAAACTATTATCCCATTCAAATGCGTATTTTCTTTCGTCAACTAAGTTACAACGGCCTCGGTGGTGTAGTTGGTAGCATGCTGAACTGCTGTGCCCAAAATTGCGGCTTCAAACCCGGCCGAAGTCGTCAGATTTTTTTAAGAGCTTTAAAATCCTTTAGTATGCCTTCCTTCGGAGGGGAAGTAAAACCGGCGGCCCGACGTCATAGATTTATGGCATGTAAAAGATCCTTCCACTAACTAAACTAGTTTGAAGCTAAATTTCTAGGTTAGATTTCGTTGAAACGCTCTATCAAAGTTCCAAAATTCACCACTAGGGGTCAGTGATATCTGGTAGCTAAAGTTGGAACTACTTCAAATTGATCGGAACTTGTAGCTCACCCCATGGGTGTCCGCTTTAAGCAGCTACAGCCTCTGACGAGCTGAACATATCCTCGGACACTCTCGGCACTAAAAGCCATACGCAAAATAAATAAATTAATTAATAATAACTAAGATACACAGAAATGAAATTAATCAGTATTTAAATTGGATCCGTATTGAGGTGGTTGTTGATTCTTTAGAACAGGCTGTTCCAAATCCATGAGTTTGAGTATGCGTACACGCGAGTTCTCAGCAGTGGTGCTCGGAGTAGCTTGGAGAGGAATTGGGGGTGATAGCCAAAACGTCACTGGGCGAAGGTCATAGCACAAGTCCATGCGCTTCCTGCCAGTCTTGATGTATCCACCACTTAGTACGGCCACCCCTACAGCAGTGCTGTATTGCATATTGCAGGTTTACTCACACAAGGCGGCGAGTACTCAGCTGCTCACGGGGGAGCTGGAACAGCCTGCTCTAGAAGTTTTGCGACATCGTGGTCATGTAGTCCCGTATACTTGGTTGTGTGTAGAAGTTGTATGATAATCTGTGTCACTGTCATATCTGTACGTTCTAGTGTTCCAGGTAGGATTTCGGTAGCATGCGGGCATGACCAAAAGCTAGTTGTAATCCCAGCATTTATTTTGAGTAAAATTGGGAAACCACGGAAGACCACTTAAAGGATGGCACCTCTTATCAGTTTTGCCTCACGAGGCTTATTTATTTATTTATCTATCGTATGGATTTTTGTGCCGGGAGTGTCCGAGAACATGTTCGGCTCGCCAGAGGTTGTAGCTGCTTCAAGCGGACACCACTAGTGTGAGCTACAAGTTCCGTTCAATTTCAAGTAGTTCCAACTTTCGCTACCAGATATCAATGATACCTACTGGTGAACGTTGGAACTTTGATAGAGCGTTACAACGAAATCTAACCTAGAAATTTAGCTCCACACAAGTGGAAGGATCATTTACATGCCATAAATCTATGACATGGGACCGGCGGTTTTCCTTTCCTCCCGAAGGAAGGTATACTGAAGGATTTTAACGCTCTTAAAAAATCCGAAGACTTCGGCCGGGTTTGAACCCGCTATCTTGGGCACAGCAATTCAGCATGCTACCAACTACGCCACTGAGGTCGCTCGAGGCTGAGTGGACCCCATTCCAGCCCTCAGACCAAAATGAAATTTCTTGGCAGAACCGGGAATCGAACCCGGACCCCCACGGTGACAACCAAGAAAGCTAGAATGCTTCGCACCGAGGCGAACTAGTGATGACTGTATTGGTGTGTGTATTTGTAAGACAAGTGAGGATTGGGAAGGAGACGGCAGTTGCCGGAAGTTCCAGTAGGAACGATACCAGCATTTGCCTAGAGTAGAAGTGGGGAAACTACGGAAAATCACCTCCAAGTCTGCTGAGCTGAGAATCGAACTCACCTCTTCTCAGTTTTGCTTCATGATGCCTAGTGGACCCCGTTCCAGGCCTCAGACTACATTTAAATTCCTTGACAGAGCTGGAATTTGAGCCCAGACCTCCGGGGTGACATGATGATGATGATGATGATGATGATGATGATAGTTATTGTTTTAAGGGGCCTAACATCTAGGTTATCGGCCCCTAATGAAATGATCAAGATAGCAAATCAAGCCACTGCTACGAATGAAATGGAAATGATTAGTATAAAAAAGGCATTGAACCTTAACACGTATGCCCATATTTGAATAGAAGAGAACAAGAGGGTGATAAAAGACAATAAAACATAGCCTATAAGGCATTTGAACAACACACATAGAAATGTGTACAATGGAAGCATAAAACAGGCTTAACCAAAACTAAAAGTCTTGCTAAATAAAAACTTCAAATAGTAGCCAACCTCCCTCATGAACCAGATGAGGTGGTCTACCGACGGCCGGTTATCACGGAGAACGAGAGAGGTGGTTAGGCAGTTTGAAAGTTCTGTTCTTCGCAGATCGGCCAGGTTCACACACTCCAAGAGAGTGTGTGCAAAGGTAAGTTGGGAGCCTCAAGTAGGTATACACAGGGATGGGGCTTCTCTCTTTAACAAGTGGGAGAGTGTAACAATCTCATGGCTGATCTGGAGTCGACAGAGTACCACAGGGAGCCAAACACCAATGTACGAGAGCTGGTTTTTTTTGCAAACTCCGATGGGCTATAACGAAAGACAGGTTTTCATTACAAAATGATTTTATTACTAAACGTTTAGCTGTTTTGTACTTATTTTTCAATATAATCGCCAAAACGATTGAAGTATTTGTTGTTTCGTGCAACCAGCTTTCCCATGCCCTCTGCCACCAGTGAGGTGGGTACATCTGGTCAATCTCCTGACGTACTTCGTTGGTGGCGAGGCGTTGCCCTCCAACCTTACCTCAATTCTCGAATGAGGTGAAAATCACTCGGTGCTAGGTTCGGATTAAACGTTGGATGATCGAAACTTTCCCGCTTGAATACTTTCAACCTTTAGAGGGCAAATTACTATTTTTTACTCTTATATGTTTCTAAATTTTATTTTATTTTAATTATTATCATTATTAATAATATAATTTTTTGTTTGCCTAATTTTAATGTTTATGTATTTATATTTAATTTTTAATTTATGTTCTAATAGATTTAATTTTGATATTAATATTCTTCTTCTTCTTCTCCTTCGTTTTTTCCCGGTATTCGGTCTTCTAGGCCTGCCTCTTTCCCTTTTGCCATCCACCTCCAGACCAAGCACTCGCCTTCCTACATAACTCTCATCCCTGCGCTTAATATGGCCATACCAGAGCAAGCGTCTTTCTTGCACCTTTTTTGATATTTCAGTCACTTGACGCTGCCTCGTATGAAGGTGTTTTTGATGTGATCGCTCCTTGTAACACCACACATTTATCTTAGCATCTTCATTTCAGCTACTTCCAGTCGCTTGCACTGTGACAGCACTGTTGGCCAAGTTTCTGCTCCGTATAGCATTGCAGGTCTCACTGCACATTTATAGGCTTTACCCTTTACTTGGATATTCAGTCTCCTGTCACAGAGAACACCAGATAACCTTTTCCAGTTTAACCAGGCAGCCTGAATTCGGTGGGTAATTTCCAGATCTAGATTGCCATCGTTAGATACAGTGGATCGCAGTTACTTGAAACTCTCCCTTGCCTGTAGCTGGCTACCATCCATCTGAATAGTTTCATTTTCAGTTCCTCCAAGGCACAGGTATTCGGTCTTATTCCTACTGATTTTAAGGCCTCTGTCCTCTATGGCTCTTCTCCAGCATTCCAGTTTATATTCAAGCTCTTCCCTGTGTGTGCTACATCAGACAATATCATCTGCAAATAGCATACACCAAGGAGCTGGTTCTCAAGTATTCAGAGAACACATCCATTATTCGATCAAAAAATATAGGGGCTTAGTGCAGATCCTTGGTATGACCTACTTGAACCGGTATAGTATCTGACAATCCTACACTGCTTCCAATTCGTGTCCTTGCTCCACGGTACATATCCTGAAAAATGCGCAAATACTTCTCCGGTACTCCCTTGCATCTCATGCATCTCCATACCTCCTGACGGGGCACTCGATCATACGCTTTCTCTAGGTCTATGAACACCATATGTAGTTCCTCTTCTCCCTGTGCTTTTCCATGACCTGTCTAAGTGCAAAAATAGCATATGTTGTTGATATTAATATTGAATTATTTAATTAACTAATTTCAAATCGATTTTACAATTATTTTCATAATGTTTTTATAGTTATATTTATTATTTGAATGCTTACATTTCTTATTCTAGATTATATTTATTTTTTACACTTTATTTGTTAATGTTTTTAATTTTAAATTGTTTAAAATTACGTCAAGTAGATACGTATATAATATTTGATTAAAAAATTACCAACACTTCGGCATGAAAATTCTCCGAAATTTGGCTGAAAGATTCAACTATCAGCCTCTTCTAAAGCATAAACTGTCCTTATGACAGGTGGTTAATAAAGATACCACTATCCCATAAAGGGTTAAGAAGGTCTTTTGCCACGTTGGCACAGTGCATTGTCATGGATCAAAACGACGCCTGATGAGAGCATGTTTCTTAGTTCACTTTGAATTGTTCTGCTTGCAGAAAAAGGAATCACACTCCGCAACTAACACTTGGCTGGAGTATCAATGCTAGTGGACGTATTCAATTACCCGTATCTCAGATACGACTGGTACATCGGAGTCAACAATGGCACACGTTGTGAATGAGACGGTGCGCAATTGCACGATGCACAGACCTGGCTCCCGCCTATCTCAAACTTTTTAGGGACAGGGCCAGATACAATACAAAATAATCTTGGTGGGCCGAAAAAAAGAACAACACGTGTTTATAGATAGATTATAAACCCTTTATTTCTGAATTTTAAAACAAGCAAAACTTATAGACTACAATGGTAGAAAACTTAGGAAAAAAGGACACACAAGGGGAAGGAGTATGTGACAAGTGAAACTGAGACTGTGCTTCTAAAAGATTATCATAATCTGTTTGAAACTGGGATGAGCTGATCCTTAGTAGCGCACCTAAATGGTGGTCTGTCAATCTATTTCTGACACTATTTTTGCGAAGCTTCATTGTAGAAAACACCTGTTCACAGATATAGTAAGATGTGAACATGGCAGTTTTTCTTTTGTGCATGGGATTTCAAGTTAGGGAAGTTTGATTTTGGTAGGGGCCTTGTAGAACTCAATTTTCGAAACGTTGACGAATAGTTGCTTCAATTCGTTGTTACATTGTAACCTAATCAGTTCTAGCTGCAACTCTGATTTTACTGTTTCACAGTCAACATTAAATGGCATGCTAAAAACGTCCAAGGCTTTATCAATAGCTTTGAAGTCCTGATATCTTCATTCAAATTTATCGTGGAGATTTTTCGCACAAAAAGATATATACAAAACGCATAAACACAATGAGATTGAAATAGTTTTTCACTTCTAGATAGCCTACACAGAACAGGAAATATGACCTAGGCCTATGGGTAATAATAAATTGTAGGTAGTATAACTGAGTCGTCCAGGTGCAAAACTCGTTTAATCCACTTGTGAATAAGAATCATTTTCATGAGAAACGTTTCTCTGGACTTTGCCTCACGTATCTCTTGTGTTTGTTGTTTTCTACTTTTTGCTTTGTGTTTTTGGTTTTGTGTTTGCTTCGGGGTTTTTGAATTTGACTTTCTGCTTTTCTTTCTTGATTTTGTGTTTGTTTTCTGCTTTTGCCTTTTTGAATTTTGCTTTTTGTTTTATGTTTCTTGTTTTTTGTATTCTGCTTTTGCTTTTGTTTTAGATATTGCTTTTTGCTTCGTCTTTTTGTTTTGGTCTTGTGTTTGTTTTCTGGTTTTGCTTTTTTGAATTTTGTTTTTTGCTTTAAGTGTTTTTTTTTGTATTCTGCTTTGGTTCTGGGTTTTGAATTTAGCTTTTTGCTTCGTTTTCTTGGTTTTGTGTTTGTTTTCTGCTTTGGCTTTTTGAAATTTTGCTCTTTGCTTTATGTTTCTTGTTTTTTTGTTTTCTGCTTTTGCTTTCGTTTTTGAATTTTGCATTTTCCTTCGTCTTTTATTGTTTTGTTTTGTGGTTGGTTTCTGCTTTTGCTGTTTTCAAATTTTGCTTTATGCTTTGTGTTTCGTTTTTTTTTGTTTACTGTTTATGCTTTTGAGTTTGCATTTTGCTTTTTGCTTCGTGTTTTTTGATTTTGGTTTTGTGTTTGTTTTCTGGAAAATCAAAATAAAACAAAATAAAACAAAACAAAATCAAATTAAAACAAAATAAAAACAAAAACAAAATAAAACAAAATAAAACAAAAACAAAACAAAAATAAAACAAAACAATTTAAAACAAAATATAACAAAATAAAGTAAAACAAAACAAATTAAAAAAACAAAAAGTAAAATGTAAATAAACAAAACATAATAAAATAAAGTAAACACAAGTAGTTCCGTGAAGAACTATCCAGCCATTTTCATATATCCTGCTAATGTTAATTGCCTCTATCATCATACAAAATTTCAGTTTAATTGCTATACCAGATTCGTAGATACTGAGAACCGTCTAAATATTTCAGATTGTCGCCAGGTGGGATTTTTATTTTTGTACTATTACATTAAGATTATTGTGTACGTGTGGTATTCAAACTTCAATCGCATGATTAGAGCACAAGAAGTAAAAACGAGATTTTAAAATTACGCACAGCAGCCATCTTGTGATTATGCTAACAATTGAAATGAATTAGATGCCAGTGGATCATCATTTGTATAAGCATTTAACGTGCAACGTTTCATGGCACTCGGATAGTTAATTCGCGAGAAACGTCCATTTAAATAGTTATACTTCGCGTCGCCGCCATGTTGGGTTTGTGCTCACCAGGTTACTGAAAGTCCTATAGGTGAACATATTTTCATAGTCTCTATGACCATTAAAAAAACAGTTCGGTTGCTGTAAAAGATTCATAGATATTGAGAAACGTCTAAATATTTCGGAAGCTCGCCATTTAGGATTGTTATATGTATAAGCCATAGAGTTATGTACCATTCAAGGACAATTATTGCCTAGGTTCATTATTCATACTTTCACTTCGATCGCATGATTACGACACAAGAAATAAAAACTTAATATTAAAATTTCGCACAGCCGCCATCTTGAGGTTATGTAAACAATTGAAATAAATTAGATGGCAGAGCATTGCAATCTGCAAAATCATTTACTGCACCACATTTCACTGCGCTCAGAGAGTTAAATCACGACAAAAGTCTATTCAAATATCTCAAATTCGCTTGGTCGCCATGTTCGTTTTGTACTTAACAGGTTTAAGAAAGTTACACAGATTAACTTGTACCAGTGCCCTTTATCACCGTACAAAATTGCAGGGTGATATCTGTAATAGTTTCGATGATATAGAATATCAGTGAAATATTTCTCGCAGCCGCCATTTTGAGGTTATGTAAACAATTGAACTAAATTAGACTCCAGTGGATTACAATGTGTATAAACATTTGCTGTACCAAGTTTCATTACGTTTGGATAGTTAAATCGCGAGAAAAGTCTATTTAAAAGTCTCAAATTCGCTTGACCGCAATGTTGGATTTGTAGTCACCAGGTTTTCGAAGGTCTCATAGGTGAACTTCTAGTAGTGCCCTTTATCACCGTACACAATTTCAGGGCGATATCGGTATTAGCTTCCGAGATATTGAATGCTAGTGAAATATTTCGCACAGCCGCCATGTTGGATTGGTGAGACGTAAGAAAATTGGAAGGGCACGATCGAGGTCGCCGGGAATAGTGCTATGAGCTTACCGAGTTTCACTGAAATCGCTCCAGCCGTTTAGATTTTATTAGGGGGGGGGGACACACACACACACCTCACACACACACACGCACACACACACGGACAAAAGGTGATCTCATAAATCTATTTTTTCAAAATTGAAAATAGGCTAAAAATAAAAAAGGAAAATAAAATAAAATAATTAAATAAATAATTTTCCGACATGATCCTTATTCACAAGTGGATTAAACAAGTTTAGCTACTGGGCGACTCAATTCGAAACCATGTCACGGGCCGGATTAGACTAGCTCAAGGGCCGCACTTGGCCCGGGGTCCGTACTTTGCCCATGACTGACTTAGATGCATGATCGGATGTTGAAAAAAAAATCCCTCGTATCATAGCTCTAAGTACAGTTCCTATCACACTTATTACCCTACAAAAATGTCGTGAAGTTTATTGGAATCTTATAGCACAGAAGAGCTGCTGTTATGAATTATTTCTCATCTTTAACAAGGCAGTGGAACGAACATCCATAGAAACTTAAATGGAAGCGCTTATTAATCTTTCATCCGAGAAAAGAAATCCAGAAATTCCCTCTAAGAGCTATCTACGATATCGAGTGAGTCCCTGGTTAGCATTCCATTAATTCTTAACTACAGAAATTCTGCTCCTCTAGGTGCCTTTGTGTGCGGTTTTATGAGCGCGCTTTGAAAAGCGGGGAATGACATTAAAATCTTCGAATAGCGTGACTGGGAGAGCTGACGTCTTCTCAGGCGAGGTGGTGAAAGGTGCAGCGCACTATATCGAGTACGGTAACACGCTATACCTCACAAATGGTTGCCTCCATTCATGAACAGGTGATATATAGCAGGCGACAGATCGATCACAAGTTTAAAATCATGGTCATCAGATCCCTTGCCACTGTGGGTGAGTGGTTAACGTGTCGGTCTACTAACCCCAAGCTTGCAGATTCGCTCCTGGCCGTGGTAAGTGATTTTTGAAAGGCGACAAAAATCATCATATGGATGTCATACGTTGTTGACAAGTTAAAGAACCCATTTGAATTCAGTAGGCCGTGTTCATGATGGCAATATTAATCTCGGGATTTTTCGCCAACACAAAGTTGCTCCATTCTCTTCTAGAAAGCGCTATAGTGTCGAGGAGCTTAGATATCTAACCTCCTTGACATTCATAGCGTTGCTAGGAACGACGAAATTTGACACGCAAACTGCCCTTTGGGTGTCAAATAAAATAGCTTGCACCCGGCAACCAAGGCCATACGTAATTATAATTATCAGATTCCTGTACAGCATACTCTCGATTATCCGGGCTAATGACCGGGGTGAATGTCACAGATAATCAGAAAAATACGGATAATCTAAAAGCATAATGTTTATTGCACGAAGAATGGCTTCTATTATTTTAGCCTACTTTTCACATTTTGTAATAAAAATTGACTTGTGAGATCGATCCGGGCAAATGTGTGTCTGTCTGTCTGTCTGTCTGTGGTCCCCCCTCCCAATCAACTCCTAAACGGCTGCAGCTATCGAAACCTTTGCCTGAATATCTCACGGCCTTATTTGAAAATGACGTCAGTGCTACCTACTGCTGAAAAATCGCAATTGAGAGTTGAAGTCTATTTTGGATATCTGGGAAGATATGCATGATCCGCCCCTTAAAACAACAATAACTAACTAAGATATGCATGGGAATTGTTCCAAAATTGGCACTCATTTAGATAATTTTACGCCAACTAATTTACAGGAGCCCAATTATATGAAAGTGTTGCCAATATGATTTTATGCCTGACGATAGGTCCAATCTTCAAATGCATGTAACTACCATACTATCTCTTGGATTTCAACCAAATTTGGTGTGTGATTACCGCACTGGAGCAGATATGAATATTCGTTTTTTCTGTGTCAACAGGGCTGCCCACTGTTGAAAAATGCACTCTATAAGTGTTTATCCTAATCTCAATACATCAGAAAGTATGCAGGCCATCAGTTCTAAACTTTGCATAGGCCCTACATATGCCACTTGAAAATTTAGGTTAATTTTGAGCATCCGATATACGACAGTGCTGATAGGTTTAATATTGAATCACATGTAACTTCCATACTAATAAATGCAGTTCTTTCATAATTGGCCCATATATAAATCTTAATATTTCAATTTAAGTTTCAGCATCCCATTTATGACAGTGTCGCCAACCGAGTTTTACGCATTCTGATATATCCAATATTTAAATACATGTAACGTGCATACTATCTATTGGATCTCAACCAAATTTTGCATGTTCATTGTGGACCTCAAGAGATGGAACTAAGACTATATATATTTAGAGTCGCCAGGTCTGCCAACTGTTGATATATGGTCTCTATAATTGTCAGAAAAGTAGGCTCTTTAGTTCGTCATGGAACTACTAGTTTAAGCGGCTTCGGTGGCGTATTCGGTAGCATGCTGAGCTTCTATGCCCAAGACAGCGGGTTCAAACCCGGCCGAAGCCGTCGGATTTTTTAAGAGCGTTAAAAATCCCTCAGTATGCCTTCCTTCGGAAGGGAAGTAAAGCCGGTGGTCCCATGTCATAGATTTATGGCATGTTAAAGAATCTTCCAATAATTACACCTGTATGAAGCTAAATTGTATAGGTTATGAATGTAAACATCGCTCTTAGGTTTCTACGTTCGTTGCCTAGAACCGACTGCGGTGGCGTCTAGTAGCTAAGTTCCGAATTAGGCCTAGTAGACGTTGACGGTGGCGTTTGGCGGCAAAAGTAGGAACTATTTGAAAAGTTGCAGTCTGTACTTAAATTTAAAAAAGACACACACTAATACAGCCATCACAATTAACACCGGTTATCAGACAGATTCTACACACACCCAAAGTACACGGGGCTACATGACCACGTTGTCGCAGCCCCTAAACTGAGGAACCAACCAACCAACCTGCTTGTTTAAAAATACAATACCATATAAAGTAGGCTCTAATACGTTTATGAAGATAACTCATCCTCATTATTGTGCTCTGAAGAAGTCTGTCATGGTTTTCCACTGTTAACAACTGTTGACAATTTAAGCGGATCCCTCAATGGAATGCAGACAACACTTGCCTTCAAGCGACCTTGAAATAAGCCTACCCTCATCTCCTTGCGGAACATACACTCTGCTATTTCAAAACAAGACTAGACAAAGCAAGTAGTCGTCGTACCATACCAACATTAACTTACCCCCACAAGGACTACACTGTATCTAAATTGAATAAGAAATGAGATATTTTTGAGATATTACACTTCAAAACTAAACTACAAACTTGATAACCTGTGTTATTGTGGAGTTTGAATTAGTGTATATATTTGTACTTGAGGCGAGGATTGGAATTGCAGGAAACATAATATAAGAAGTCTCAGTTACAATTTTATGTTGAAACGACAATGTGGTTTAAAAAAGACCTTGGATTTCTTTAACTCAATGTTTTTCACAGTTTGACGTTTGAGCACGAATTTCTTTGACAAGCTGAGGAATTCTAACAGATGAGCTCTTGCTCGGAGCGAACCTCAAATCGCTGCTTGCACCGAGCTGATTTATTTGTGTGTTTTTAATATATATCTTTTCGATATCGTTTTCCCACGGACTAAGCGAGGGATCCCACTTCTACCGCCACTGAGGGCAGTGTCCTGGAGCTGGAGACTCTGAGTCAGGGATACAACTGGGGTGTGTGACCTGCACTATGCCCAGGCGGCCTCACCTGTAAAGCAAACAGGGGGCCTGATGAAGGGATGGGAAGAGTGGGACGGTTAGGCAAGGAAGAGGTAAGGAGGCGGCCGTGGCCTTACAGTAGGAACCATCCCAGCATTTTCCAGAAAACGAAGTGGTGAACCACGGAAAACCACTTCGAGAATGGCTGAGGTGGGAATCGAACCCCCTCTACTCATTTGGGCCACCCCGTAGAGTAGACCCCGTTCCAGTCCTCATACCACTTTTCAAATTTCGTGGCAGAGCCGGGAATCGAACCCAGGACCTCCGGGGTGGCATAACAAATATCAAACTTTAAAAAATTGCGGTTTCGGTGTCGTAGTTGGTAGCATGCTAACCTTCTATGCTCAAGGTCGCGGGTTCAAACCCGGCCGAAGTCGTCGGATTTTTAAGAGCGCTGAAAATCCCTCAGTATGCCTACCTTCGGAGGGGAAGTAAAGCCGGCGGTCCTATGTCATACATTTATGGCATGTAAAAGAACCATTCAGTAATTACTCTTGTATGAAGCTAAATTATAGGTGAGATTTGACTAACGCTTTAAGGTTCCAACGTTCGCCGGCAGGAGCCGATTGCTGGCGCATCTAATAACCAAGTTCAGAACTAGTTGTCGTTGACGGCGGCGTTTGGTAGCAAAAGTAGGAACTACTTGAAAATTGAATATCTGCAGTCCTTACTTGAATTAAAGTCCGGATCCGTGGCTAAATGGTTATCGCGCTAGGTTTTGGCCCACAGTGTCCCGGGTTCGATTCCAGGCCGAGCCATCAGGGATTTTAATCTCCTGGGGTTAATTCCCGTGGCTCGGGGACTGGGTGTGTGTAACATCTTCATCATCACTTCATCCCCATTACGACGCGCAGGTCGCCTCTCCGGAGGCCACACGATCATCGTCATCATCATCACTTGATTTAAGAACAGATAACACACACTTATACAGCCATCACAATTAACATCGGATATCGGACAGATTCTACACACACCGAAAGTACACGTTGCTACATGACTACATTGCCGCAGCCCCTAAACTGAGGAACCAACCAATCAAACTATAAAATCCCTGCTCCCCATCCTGATGGTTTATTTTCCACATTTAATTATTGATAATAAGATTTATTTAGTATCGTATTCTAATAATTATTAATTATTCCCTTCATCTTAGAAGACTTCAGACACAAACTCTCGCAACCATCTACGGACGCTTGGAGGAGGTCAAGGGAAGAACCAGAACACAAAAGAGATGATATCTCGAAGGAGTTGTACACGACAGAAGCCATGACAAACACAGCTTGGACTGAAGTTACCAGGATTTCCGTCATTTCGTTAACTGTACAATATGGCAACCACCACAAGTTGTGCTGGACGAAAGGTTACCATGACACCAACCTGATGTGACTGTGAGTTCTGCGTACAAGAATGTGACAAATATCATGCGCTTCACTGCAAAGCACATGGGAAATCAATTATAGTATTTTGCTCAAATTTAAGAATAGACATGTTCATATATGCATTATTGTAACTATGGTTGGTTGGTTCCTTAGTTTAGGGGCAGGGACAACGCGGTCATGTAGCCCCGTGTACTTTGAGTGTGTGTAGAATCTGTCTGATAACCAGTGTTGTGATGGCTGTATTAGTAAGTGCTATTTGTGATTCAGGTTAGGACTGCAGACGATCAATCTTTTCAAGTAGTTCCTATTTTTGTTGATGCCTCCGTGGCTTAGGCGTCAGCACGCCGGCCTCTCACCGCTGGGTCCGTGGTTCAAATCCCGGTCATTCCATGTGAGATCTGTACTGGACAAAACGGAGGCAGACAGGTTTTTCTCCGGGTACTCCGGTTTTCCCTGTCAAAATTTCATTCCAGCAACACTCTCCACTATCATTTCAATTCATCTGTCATTCAATTAATAATTACCACAGAGGAGTGCGTCAGGCCTCGGCAGCCGACACAATTCATATCCTCGCCGCTAGATGGGGGCTTTATTCATTCCATTCCTGACCCGGTCGGAGACTGGAAGCAGGCTGTGGATTTTCATTTTTCCTACCTTTGTTAGCAATTGCTACCGTCCACGACACCTAACTGTGGACGTGGATGTTAAATGCCATCGCAGTCAATACCTGGTGGTGAACGTTAGAACTAATATAGCGTTATCAAACTTAACTACAAATTTTAGCTTCCACAAGTGTAGTTAGTGGAAGGTTCTTTTTCATGCCATAAATCTATGACATTGGACCGCCAGCCTTACGTCCCCTCTGAAGGAAGGCATACTGAGGGATTATAAACGCTCTTTAAAAATCCGTCGACTTCGGCCGGGTTTAAACCCGCGATTCTCGTTCAACGCACATTGCTTTCAAAATTTATATTTTGTTGTCTTTTTTTTAAATTATTATTTGAGTCTTCGGATCTTCTGTCCCGCGGAGCACCGGTTGCGAACGAGCGGTTTATATGCACACATCAATGAAATTACGAGAGGTGATCAGAAGCTAAGGTTACAAGGCTCGTATTCATGGAGTTTCGTCTGTTATAGGGAAATGAGTAGTGTGAGAGTATTAGAATACATACGGTTGGTAATTGTGCAGACTTTCAGTCACCCGCCACCTACAGCGCTAGTTGTTGATAACCAACTAAAGGCGACTCGTTTGGAAAACTGGTCCCGCAATGAGATTCGCTCAGTACGTTTCACCGAGGGCGTCATCTTACTTCATGACAACATGCGACCTCATCCTGTCCAGAAGACCACCACGCTGTTGAAGCGGTTTCATGATGATGTTAGTTATTGTTGGTTTAAGGGGCGGAACTACGAGGTCATCTGCCCCTTTCCTGATGATGATGATGATGATAATTGTTTTAAGGGGCCTAACAGCTAGGTCATCGGCCCCTAATGCTCTGGGTGATAGCGAAAATGACAAAGAAATGGAAACCAGAACAAAACAAAAAATAAGTGAGACGGAAAATACTTACAAAAAGGAAGTCAGATTGAAACAACTCACAAAATGTTCTTACAAAAGGAACTTTAGAACGAAAGGATTCACAAAAGGAATAGATTGAAAAAAGATGCACAATGAGATCGAAAATAGGTGCAAAATGATTGAAATTCAAAAAACTCACTAAAAAGCAATTTAGATTGTCAATCTTTAAACAAGTAGTTCCGTGACGAACTAAACAGCCTACTTTTCTTAAAATGTAAGATTTATGCCAATCTATATAGACCTATCTGCAATAATAACGATATCAAGTTCCTAATACCAACATTTCTAAGTACTGCAGTTTGAAATACACCTAAAATAATGTAGCCTAATACAGTAACTTACTACAGTTGGCAGCCCTGGTGACTCTGAATATATTCTGAGCTCCCTCTCTTAAGGTATAGAATGCACATACAAAATTTGGTTGAAGACTAATGGATAGTACGGACGTTACATGCTGCTTGATATTGGATTTATCAGTGCGAGTAAAATCGTGTTGGGAACAATGTCATGTATGTGATGCTCAGAATTAATCTGAAATAATACGATCTATTATAGCCTAGTGCCAATTGGTAATAATTGTTAGTATAGAAGATAAATTTAATTAAAATTGAAACTATCAGAAAGCTTAGAATCATGTTGGCAGCACTGAGGTATATTAGATACTCCAAATTAAATTAGAAAGTCAGGTACTATACGTGTGCAAAGTTTAGAGCTGAAGGCTTGCATATATTTCTGATATATTGATATTAGGATTAAAAAACAAATAGAGAGAACATTTATTAACAGTTGGCAGCCCTGCTGGTTCCTACGAATACGCATAATCATAACTGTTATGGAACACAAAGCACATACGAAATTTGGTTGAAATGCATTTATTATTATAGAAGTTATATGCATTTAAAAACTTGACCTATCAGCAGGCCTAGAATCGTGTTGGCAGCACTGAAGTATATAAATTACACCGAACTTGGGTAGAATATTAGGTACTATAAGTGTGCAAAGTTTTGAGCTGTTGGCTTGCACACTTTCTGATATATTGACATTAGGGTTAATCAAATAGAGAGAACATTTACTAACAGTTGGCAGCCCTGCTGCTTCCTACGAATAAGCATAATCATAACTGTTACGGTACACAAAGAGCATACGAAATTTGGTTGAAATCCATTTGATAGTATAGAAGTTATATGCATTTAAAAACTTGACTTATCAGCAGGCTTAGAATCGTGTTGGCAGCACTGATGTATATAAGTTACACCGAACTTGGGTAGAATATCAGGTACTATACGTGTGCAAAGTTTAGAGCTGTTGGCTTGCATACTTCCTGATATATTGACATTAGGGTTGAAACATAGTGAGAGCATTTACTAATAGTTGGCAGCCCTGGTGGCTGTTTAGAATATGCACAGTCATATGTGTTGTAGTACACATAGTACATACGAAATTTGGTTGAAATCCAATCGATAATATAGAAGTTACATGCATTTAGAAATTGGACTTACCGGCAGGCTTAGAATCATATTGGCAACACTGGCATGTATGAACTTCAGAAAATTAATCTGGAATGATATTATCTATACGTGTTCTAATTTTGGAATAGTTCGCCTGCATAACTTCTGAGATATCCGACATAGAGCTGAAATTTCAATTGCGATTTTTCAACAGTTGGTAGCACTGACGTCAATTTCAAATATGGTCGTGAGATATTCAAATATAGATCTTTACTCCTACCAAATTTGGTGTTGATAGCTGCAGCCGTTTAGGAATTGATAGGGGGGAAACACACAGCCAGACAGACAGAGAGACAGACAGACAGACAGACAGACAGACACACACACACATTTTCCCGGATCGATCTCATAAGTCTACTTTTTCCTCATTTTTGCAAAATGTGAAAAGTAGGCTAAAAATGCAATTGAGGTTGAAAACAATCGCGAAATGCAATTTAGATGGAAAAAACTTACAAAATGCAATGCAGATTAAAAAATACCTACAAAATGTGGTGTAGATGCAAGAAAAAACGTTAAAGGGAATTTAGATAAACGGGGAGCCAATTAACAAAAATAATGCAGGAATCTTAAAGAGAAAATGAAATATAAAGAAAAGAAAACAAGAGGTCTGACCTCTCGAAGAAGAAGGGATCAGGAAAGATGAGACAAGGGCCAATTAAGGCGGGAAAGTGAAAGACTACCCAGGCCTGGATACGCTAATACCGTCGGGGTCGGAAAAGAACAAGAGTTGACCAAGGGAGGTCGACAGGAAAGAAGACGGAGAGGAGCCCGGCACAAGTAAGTGGAAGCAATGCTGGACGCAGCTGGGGTCCCGTGGTCGCCAACCCACGTCCCACAAGATGTGAGCCCCTGGGGGAGAAGCGGTTTCACTGGGACATCATTGACCATCCACCCTACAGTCAGAACCTCGCCCCAAGCGATTTTCACTTGTTTCCTCACTCGAAGGAGCACATAGGAGGTCAACGATTCCATTTAGACGAGTAGGTGAAACAATTCACGACAGGATTGTTACCATGAGGGAATAATCCAACTCATCGCACAATGTGACAAGTGCCTAATCCGATATGGAGACCTAATGTAAGTACTATTCGTTGGCTGCATAGATTGTAATCTAAAATTGAAATCTGCCTTGCCAAACAGTAAAGAATGTAGTTTAATAATTGAATTATACGTACATGTTTCGGTATTCAGTGATACCCTCGTCAGCGTAGATCTCTACTTAGTATAAAACTTAGTCCCCGATTCCTGGATGTTACGGGTAAACTCGTGAACGACTGGATGGATTTTTATACGGTATTCACCATTCTGTAAAGGATATCTCGAGGATGATTTCTGTCGAAAATAATTTATTTATGATCAAAGGAAGCCGAGCAGGAGCGATTTCAGTGGAAAAGTCGAAGAAATACCTGGCATCCGAGCCCTTTGTAAGCTTACGCTGGCCGAACCGTTAAAAATATCTAAATACTATGAGTTTATGAATTGTTCAGCATGAAAAGTTCTACAAAAATAGTCCGCGAGAGCATAAGTCCATCTTCAATACATCGCCCTCTATAAGTGTTTCGACGTTTTAATTTCTTCCAACCGTGTCCATTCAACTACTGAGCAACAGTTTACGAGCTAGCGGGCGAACCTATTACCCCAGATACAGCCAGCAGCAAACTGTTGAGTCGTGTTGAGTTAAAAACTTTAGAGAAGAGTGGTTGTGTGTGGAGATTCCCTGGAAGTGCAACTCTGCTTTTCTTCATTTCGCCTGTGAACTTTTCGTTCCGCAAAATTCAGAGTCAAGTTAAGATTGGACGGAAGGGAGATTTGTGTTTCATGCACCTCGCCATTGTTAAATTACGTCTGACAAGAATTTGTTGCACATGTATCTCCATGATAATATAATTAATAGTCCAGTCAGTGATTTTATCCCATCATGCCGAGACGTAAAACGGATATTGGTCGTTGTTCATTGACATTGGAAAAAATAGCGCTTATCACGTAATGCATTCATAACTGTTCCCGGGCAAAGCCGGGTCGGGTTGATAGTTGAATAATAAATGAATCTTAAACTATGTTAACAAATACCGAAGAGAAAATGGATATTCTTACAATAAAACATTAGAATTTAAATATAATAATAAATTTAAATAAAATGGAAGATCAAAAAAAAATTCGAAAATAAGTAATAGAAATAAGATTTCCTAATTCTTTTTGTATACCGAAACATGTACGTATAATTTAATTATTAAACTACATTCTATTGTACTCAGTAATTTTTCAAGGTATATAGATTGCCACGGTAGGTAAGTGGTTAACGTGTCGGTCTACTAACCCCAAGTTTGCAGGTTTGCTCCTGCCGTGGTAAGTGATTTTTGAAAGGCGGCAAAAATACGACACGCTTGTCATACGATGTGTACACATCAAAGAACCCATTTGAATTCAGTAGGCCGTGTTCATAATGGCCAAATTAATCTCGGGAGTTTCTGCCAACACAAAGTCCCTCATTTCTCTACTATAAAGCGCTATAGTGTTCAAGGATTTTAGATATCTAACCTCCTTGACTTTCATAGTACTTCAAGGAACAACAAAATTCGACATGCAAGCTACCCTCTGGGTGTCAGATAACAAAGCTTGCACCAGGCACCCGAGGCCATTCGATATTATTATTATTATTATTATTATTATTATTATTATTATTATTTCAAGGTATATGCCGTGGCTTGTCCAGGCATGGACAACAAGAGCTCGCTGATGAACCAGCTTGGTGTTCCTAGGCCAAACCCCACACAAGACACGGCATATACCTTGAAAAATTGCGGAGTTTTAATTCACTGCGCGTGAAAGCCAATATACCATCTACATGCTATAGTGTTTGATAAGGGCGATGTCAATTTCAGATTACTATCAGCCAACACGGATAATACACTGGTCAAAACAATTAGGGGATCAGGTGAGATATCATACACAAGATACATATTATGGTATCGTCTTTTATTCAGAGTTCGGTTACAATTGTAATTTGTGTGTGCTACAGTACGATATTGTGCTGTCTCAACTCTTTACTGGAGGTCTACATAGCGTTTACTTAGAGCGAGGCACTATGGGGATACCATAATAGTGAAAAAGGCATTCTCGTTGCCCTCTAATATTGTGTGTGATCACCTCGGACGGCCAGGACAGTTGCACACCTGCGTGGCATGGACAGTATGAGGTTATTAATCAGCTCTTGAGGGATATTTGGCCATTCTTCCATGAATGCAATATCCAGCTCGGCAACCGTTGTGGGAGGTGCTGGTCTGGCGGCAATGCGTCTGCCAAGTGCATCCCAGACATGCTCAATCGGGTTTAAGTCCGGCGAACAAGCTGGCCACTCCATTCGTTCAATGCCCTCGTCGTCAAGCATGTTGTCCACCAGTGCAGCTCTGTGGGGACGTGCGTTATCGTCCACCAAAATGAACCCATCACCTATGGCACCAGCGTAGGGCACAACAAACGGTTGAAGGATCTCGTCTCGATACCTCTGAGCAGTCAAAGCGCCATTCTGAACGACATAGAGAACCGTACGTCCGCCAATACTGACTCCTGCCCACACCATTCGTCCACCACCATTACATGGTGCTGTTTCCTGCACATACGTGGGATTGTTCAGAGTTCCACGTTCTCTCCAGACGAGGGAATGACGATTGTCCGGGTGAACACAAAATCTTGACTCATCTGTGATCCGAACCCGTTGCCATTCGTTACGACGCCAATCCTTATGTTCCTCCGCCCAGTTTCTGCGGGCTAAACGGTGGCGTGGTTTTAATGGGACACACACCATAAGCCTCCGTGCGTTGAGGCCACTTTCCCGAAGGCGATTTCGGACTGTTTGTGTTGATATTGTGCGTCCTGTTGCCGCCTGGAGGGTGCGTTGCAGCTGAGTTGCATCCAGCCTCCTGTCTCCGCGGGCTGTTAACCGGAGATAACGGTCATCTCTTGCTGATGTTACCCGTGGACGATTAGCCTGGCCTTCTTTTAACGGTTCCTGTTGTCTGAAATCGCGTCCAAGTCCTGGAAATTACACTTTGGGACACTCCAATAGCTGCAGCCACCTCCCTCTGTGTCTGTCCTGCTTCCAACCTTCCTATGGCTCTCCATGCAATTCCTTCGGGTAATTCACGTTGTTATTGCATTGCACTACCTGCTCACTACACCATCTGAACCCAACTGCTTGTGTCATTCGTTTGGTAAAGTAAACACGTCCCCACGAACCCCCTCTGTAGCAACTTTCTGTTATTGCCACTATCTCGGTTGCCGTAATGTGGTTGTATCCACTCCGTAGAACCAACAGAAAGACGTCGAACCATTTTAGGCCATTCTGCCGATGACAACACGTCAGAACCTAGATATCTCAAATGATCCCCTAATTGTTTTGACCACTGTAATTATTAGGATCTTACAACTGGTTAATTTTTACAAATGTTATGTAAATAATAATAATAATAATAATAATAATAATAATAATAATAATAATAATAACCCCTGGCACTACAACCCGTGAAGGGCCTAGGCCTACCAAGCGACCGCTGCCCAGCCATTTTGACGGCAGATATTGGTGTGGAGAGTGATTAGCGCATCGGGTCCCGTCAGCCGTTAATCTTGGTTTTCGTGATCGGGGTGCTGCCTCACTGTTAGACAGCTACTCAATTGTCCTCACGAGGCTGAGTGCACCCCGTTCCAACCCTCACGTCAGTTTCTAAAATCCCTGACGGAACCGGTAATCGAACCTGGGGACTCTGGGTGTGAGGCAGGATGTTATGTATTGATTATATACAATATAATGTACACGTTTTACTGCAGGCTTTGTAAACTTAGTTTCTGATCACCCCCCGTACTTATGACATTAAGCCCAAAGCTGCCAATCTATCTTAACTAAATTTCCTTCCCTCCACTCCATGGGCGCTATGGTACACCGGTCTGGAATCACTGTAATATATCACATAATAATAACCACAACTACATGAGCTGTTATATTAATGATAGGATAACGCATTTTCTGCACGATAGATTGTAGGGAAGTGATAATGTTAATGTTAGCCAATTTCCTTTCTTATAAGCTCCAATTCTCTCAAATTGGCCACTTAAGAGAGCGTCCAAATGAGTGATACGATCTGCTACGTGTTATAGTTGCCGATTTTTCCAACGATCACTCAAGAAAAACACCAGCTACTACGTGTACACTGGCGTTTATCTTATAAAAATTCACTTCACTAGGCTTCGTGTTGCGAATCTCTGTTCACAATCTAGAATGTTTATGGTTACAAAGGAATTGCAAGTGTAAGACTTTTCTCCTTCTTAGCTTATAACGATCTTAGAGAACGCTTCACAAGTAGGCCATGCAACTAATAGAAAAAACGTCTAAAGTAGCAAAAATTGTTTCTCGTGAGAACTTGTGTCAAATTTTCGACATAAATGTTTAGCCTACTCTTCGAATTTTGTAAAAATGACGAAAAAGTAGACATATGAGATCGTTCCAGGAAAATGTGTGTCTGTCTGTCCTGCTGTCTGTCTGTCCGTCTGGCTGCCCCCCCCCCCCCCTTATCAACACATAAACGGCTGTAGCAATCAAATCCAAAATTGGTATGAGTAAAGATCTCTATCTGAATATCCCAATGCCGTATTTGAAAATAATGTCAGTACTACCAACTGCTAAAAAATCGCAATTGAAATTTCAGCTCCATGTTGTATATCTTGGAAGGTATGCAAGCGATCTATACCAAAATTGGCACATATATAGATAATATTTCAGATTAATTCCCAGGAGGGCATAGATGAAAGTGCTGCCAAAATGATTCTAAGCCTGCTGATAGGTCCAATTTTTAAATGCATATAACTTCTACACTATCAATTGGATTTCAACCAAATTTCGTATGTACTATGTGTAGATAGACAGATATGACTGAGCGTAATCTTAAGAGCCATCAGGGCTGCCAACTGCTAATAAATGTACTCTCTATTGTTTTTATCCAAATACCAATATATCAGAAAGTATGCAAGCCGACAGCTTTAAACTATGCACACGTATAATACCTGACATTCTAGATTAATTTGGAGTAACTAATGGACCTCAGTACTACCAACATGATTTTAAGCCTGCTGATAAGACCAGTTGTAAATACATGTAACTTCTATACTATCAATTGGATTTCAACCAAATTTCGTATGTGCTATGTGTACTATAACATATACTATGCGTATTCATAAGATCAACCAGGGTTGCCAACTGTTAATAAATGCTGTCTGTATTTTTTTTACCCTAATATCAATATAACAGAAAGTATTCAAGCTAACAACTCTAAACTTTGCACACGTATAGTACCTACATTCTAGATTAATTTGGAGTAACTAATGGACCTCAGTACTACCACCATGATTCTAAGCCTGCTGATAGAACCAATTGTAAATACATGTAACTTCTATACAAATAAATGGATTTCATCCAAAATTGGCACAACAATAGATCATAATAGTTCAGATTATTTCTGACCAACGCATGCATGACATTGTTGCCAACATGATTTTACGAGCGCTGCTAAGTCCAATGTCTAACTACATGCAACGTCCATGCTATCCATTGGACTTCAACCAAATGTTGTGTTCTGTACCTGAAGAGCTGGAATTAAGAATATATTCAGTCACTAGGGCTGCCAACTGTAGTGCTCTATTAGGCTACAGTATGCCAGTTATATTTAGAACTAATTAAAAATGTCGATATTACCAACTCAATGTCGACATTATTCTAATTAGGTCCATATAGATTAATCATTGGAATGAATCTTACATTTCGAGAAAAGTAGGTTCTTTATTTAGTCACGGAACTTCTTGTATTATTATATAATAGTGCAATCATATTAGAGATTTCACATCGGTATGGGATATAATAAGCTGTAAACTCGTATAGACCTTCATTTTGGTGTTCTAAAAGTTGTCTCAAAAGTCTCATAAAATTTCGTGCCTGCGTCGTAAGTTATTCAAGGTCATAGGTCACAAAAAGCAGTGTTTCGCGATTATCTTGGTTTCTGTATCTCCGATGTTGTTAACATTTATTATAATAATTGTAGAGCATACAATTTGCGACAAATTTTGTTTTCAACATTTTTCATACGCCCAACTGTTTTTGAGATAGAGGGCAGAGAGCCCACAGTTCTCAGTCAAACTCACTGCAATGCAAGGTCAACAGTGAATCTCAGTGAATAATACCGTGTATAAAGTTATTAAATCATTGAAATATCATTGACAATTGACATTGACGTTTGACCTTGAATAACTTATGGCGTAGACACGAGATTTTATGAGACTTATGAGACAACATTTAGAACTCCAAAATGAAGGTGTATACGAGTTTACAGCTTATTTTTTGTCTCTCATTCCGGTGGATGACCGTTGTTCACGACCGCAGGTATAACCTTACATTACCCTGCACGTGCCCCCTGGGTGGTGCTAAACGAGCAACAATATTACTGGAAACAGATAATCCTTGTGATCTCCTGGCATACATCGCATTGCCAAAATGGCCTAAAATCAAAGAAACGGACCTTTTGATGACCATCTATACAGAAATCTGAGTCCAAAAGTAGTGTGTTTTGATCGGTTCTAATGCCTCCTCCTCACCCTCCTCACAAGATGGCGGCGGCACGATATCTCTCGAACGCATGGTCGGATTTTGACGAATGAGGTGTCATTCAACTCGGGCTGATACCCCCTTTCCAATGAACAACATATTCCCACCCCAAAATAAACCCTACCCCTACTAGGGGATGAAATTGTAATTTTTTTGAAAATCTCTCTTTCCAAGTGCAACATGTGAGAGTTTGAATGCCAATATGGAATTAAACGTTGTTCTACACCAGAGACATGTATACGGTGGATAGCCACTATGAATTAACATGCTTGTTTTTTGTTTTTTACGCATGCCCACTCATAGCTTTTGTAAGAGGGCGGGCTTTTTAAAAGATGGCGGCTGTAGTGTAACCTAACCTAACCCAACCTAACGGGTCCTTGTGGACAGGTCATTGTACTTACCTTGCAAAATAATTTAATGATTTTCTACCAAAAAGGCTTCTTTACAACTCTTGAGCAGTAATAGAGCACTGTTCACTCAAAGCGATTAATAAAGACTGACAGTAGGGAAATATATGACACCTCTCTTATATAAACTCTCATCGCTCGTGTCAGCAGTTTTTTGCAGATCATTGCAATTCCTTTCCCAATACAGCTGAGAGTCCAAAGTACACTAGGAACACCTGTGCGGTATCCAATGACTGCTAACTTTACATGATCATCACCCATTGTCTTGATCAACACCTGGGGTTTCAAATTACTGCAGCGTCAGTCATAGAAACAGCAGTGTGCGCTCTCTGCCATGTCAGCAACATGACACCAGAAGGAACACCTGTGTAATATCCAATAACTGCTAACTTTGCATGATCATCACCCATTGTCTTCATGAACACTTGCGGTTTCAAATTACTGCAGCGTTAGTCATAGCAACAGATCTGCGCACTCTCTGCCATGTCTGTAATATGACACAGGAAATCACAAGACGTCTTACTGCACGTACCATCTCCACAGTTTTATCATCTTAAGAACATGTATTATTCTCTTTCAACTACAAATGACTCGTTAGAACACATCCATCCACCAAGTTAGATCCTTTGTATGTTCACATGTATTTCGTCACTTTCCTTTCATATCGTTATCACATTATAGTAGTGGGGGTTGGTGAACAACGTCAGTTCAGCACACTGCTTTACACACAAAATGTAGTTAGGCCCTTTGACATAATTTAAATAAATTCATGAGCTAGTCCGTGGGAACCAGTCCAAAGGGATCGGTCCAAAGGGATCAGTCCAAAGGGACTCATCAACAAGGACCCGTCCACAGGGACCCGTCAACAAGGACCCGTCAACAATGACTCGTCCACAAGGACCTGTCAACCATGACTCGTCCACAAGGACATGTCAACAAGGACTCGTCCACAAGGGCCTATCAACAAGGACTCGTCCACAAGGGCCTGTCAACAAGGACTCGTCAACAATGACCTGTCCACAAGGACCCGTTAGGTTGGGTTAGGTTAGGTTACACTACAGACGCCATCTTTTAAAAAGCCCACCCTATTTCAAAAGCAATGAGTGGGCATGCGTAAAAAACTAAAAAAAGCATGTTAATTCATAGTGGCTATCCACCGTATACACGTCTCTGGTGTAGAACAACGTTTAATTCCATATTGGCATTCAAACTCTCACATGTTGCACTTGGAAAGTGAGATTTTCTAAAGAAAATTACAATTTCACCCCCTAGTAGGGGTAGGGTTTATTTTTGGGTGGAAATATGTTGTTCATTGGAAAGGGGGTATCAGCCCGAGTTCATTGACACCTCATTCGTCAAAATCCGACCATGTGTTCGAGAGATATCGTGCCGCCGCCATCTTGTGAGGAGGGTGAGGAGGAGGAGGCATTAGAACCGATCAAAACACACTACTTCCAAACATTAGATGGTATCAACTGAACATCGAAGGCATTAGTAGAGCCAAATGCCATCTCTTACGTAAGATCTTGGAAGATAACAGAGTTGTTGTATTTGCGTTTCAAGAACATCATGTAAACCACTTTTCCTCAAGAGGTAAAATACGTGGTTTCGATCTCCTAGGTGCTACGTATGATAAGGTTTATGGTGTGGCAACATATTATGTACGGAGCAGTATAGAAAATGCATACCTTCTTTGCATTAATAACACTGAAAACACCCATGAAGATGTCGTGTATAGATTAGTATGTAAATGTGTATATGGACTATAATTGTATTTGTGCAATGTTATTCCAAGCGCTAAATAAATATCTCTCATTCCGAGGTTGACCCCTTCTTTTTGCTTAAGTGACTGCACTATATGAATTGCATCCAATGGTCATAGCAGGGGATAGGGGATTTTAATTGAACGCTCATAGTCTCCCAGAAAGTTCAATTTCAAGTAGTTCCAACTTGGCAACTGGAAGCCACTGTCACCTAGCGTCGAAAGTTGGAACTTCATAGAGCGTTTCTAACCAAATATAACAAATTGGCAATCGTAGTGGTAGGTTCTTTTACATGCCGTAACTTTACTTTACTTCCCCTCCGAAGGAAGGCATATTGAAGAATTTTAACGCTCTTAAAAATCCGGCGACTTCCGACCGGGTTTGAAACCGTGATCTTGGGCATAGCAGTTTAGCATGCTACCCACTACGCCACCGAAGCCATCAACTTTATTACGAATGAGTAACGGGATAATCATCAACTTGTGTAATGCAACTATTTTCAGTGGAACATTAAGATTAAGATTTGTTTCTTATCTGTCATGGCTCAGGGTCTGTTAAACTGTTCGATTCAGTGACCGATCAGTTCCTTTTCCTAACGACAAATCGGGACACGTGTTAGCAAAGTGACTGTCGCTTATCTTTTCACTCGGTCTCTTTTTCTCTCTCCGTAGTTCGACACGTTTGTTTACGCTTTCTCAACCTTTTATTATTTGAGTCTAGGAGCGTACGCAGGGAGGGTTTCTAGGGGCTGAATTCTGCCCGAGACATTGAAAGGGTGATGGATCGTGTAAAGTAAAAGTAAATTCTGAAAGGAAGGAAAGGTAAGAAACACTAAAGGTCAGTATAATAGCAGATTTTCAAAACCTGCCTAGAGTAATTCTTTTAGGGACGGAAGTGAGAGACTTGGTAAGGGTTGCCGCGAGTTCATGTACCATTAAGTGAGAAGTGAAACAGCGAGATTTTAATACGTACATACGAGTATTATGGTAATTTAATTGTGAGTTATGACTATGGCTAGTACGAGTATATCTAAAAGTAGTAATGCAAAAAAACAAGTAGTTCCGTGAAGAACTATACAGCTATTTTCATATATCCTACTTATGTTAATTGCCACTATCAACATACAAGAGCCGTCTAAATATTTCGGATGGTCGCCATGTTGGATTCTGAAATGTATAGGCCATAGAGTCATGTACCATTAATGGAAAATTATTGCGTAGGTTCATTATTCAAACTTTCACTTCAATCGCATGATTACGACACAAGAAATAAAAACTTCAGTTTCGAAATTCACACAGCCGCCATCTTGTGGTTATGTAAACAATTGAACGATGTTAGATGTCAGTGCATTAAAATGGGTATAAACATATACTGTACCAAGTTATATTGCGTTTGGTTGGTTAAATCGCGAGAAACGTCTATTTAAAAGTCGCAAATTCACTTGGCCACCATGTTGGTTTGGTAGTTACCAGTATTTCAAAGGTCACATAGGTGAACGTCTAGTAGTTCCCTTTATCACCGTAAAAAATCCAGGGTGATATCGGTAATAGTTTCGGAGATATTGAATGCTGGTGAAATATTTCGCACAGCCGCCATGTTGGATTGGTGAGACGTAACAAAATTTGAAGGGCACGATCGAGGTCGTCCGGAATAGTGCTATGAACTTACTGAGTTTTATTGAAATCGCTCCAGCCGTTTAGATGTTATTAGGAGGGACACACACACAAGAATCTCACACGCACACACAGACAGACACACGGACAAAAGGTGATCTCATAAGACTATTTTTTCAAAATTGAAAATAGGCTAAAAAAAAGGGAAGTTTAACACCTTGGATTCATTCATTCTTAAACAAAAAAGAAGGTGGAAACTGAAAATCCGAGAATGAACTCTTGTAAACATTTTGGTAGGTTAGTTCCTCAGTTTATGGGCTGCGACAACACGGTCATGTAGCCCCGTGTACTTAAGGTGTATGTAGAATCTGTCTGATAACCGGTGTTAAATGTGATGGCTGTATTATTGTATGTTATCTGTAATTTCGGTAAAGACTGCAGTCAATCAATTTTAAGTAGTTTCTACTTTTTCTACCAAATGGTACCGCCAACGACACCTAGCTGCGAACTTGGCTACTAGATGCCACCGCAACTGGTACCTGGCTGCGTACGTCGGAACTTAATAGATCGTTAAGCAAATCTAACCTACAAAATTAGCTTCACACAATTGAAGTTAGTGGAAGGTACTTTTACATGACTTAAATCTATGAGATGGGACTGCCGGCTTTACTTCCCCTCCGAAGGAAGCCATACTGAGGGATTCTTAATGCTCTTAAAAAAGCGGCGATTTTGGTCGGGTTTGAACCCGCGATCTTGGGCATAGAAGCCCAGCATGCTACCAACTACGCCACCGAAGCCGCCGTAAACATTTTAGAAGCTTTGGTCTTACGGTAATTACATTTATTAAGGACACCTGTTAATGTTATTATGTTTATTGCTGTAACATATTTTCAACCCTTCAATGGGATCTTTATCAGCATTTGTAGTTTCGCTCTAACTTACTATACACTAAATACGGCAGATTCGATTCGAAAAGAAACAACAGTAAATAAAACTTAATTATAATAATAAAATGTGGATTTGTCTCAACAAAGTATTTTTTTTCTTCCGGAAAGCAGGTTAAAGATGGAAGTGTTAAAATTATTTATTTCATGGTGATGTTATGCAATTCCAATACTCGCCACAATAAGGAATACACACTATTACAAACACCACAATTGCACAGGTCATAAAATTTCAGTTTAGTTTTGAAGTTTTATATCTCAAAATTGTCTAATCTTTTATTCAAAGCAGATACACTTATAACAAGTAGTTCCGTGAAGAACTATACAGCCAATTTTCATATAACCTACTTATGTTAACTGACACTACCAACATACTAAATTTCAGTTTGATTACTGTAATAGATTCGTAGATATTGAGAGCCGACTAACTATTTTGGATGGTCGCCATGTTGGATTGTTAAATGTATAGGCCACAGAGGCATGTACCATTAAAGGAAAATTATTGCGTAGATTCATTATTCAATCTTTCACTTCGATCGCATGATTACGACGCAAGAAATAAAAACTTAATTTTAAAATTCGCACAGCCGCCATCTTGAGTTTATGTAAACAATTGAACTAAATTAGATACCAGTGCATTACAATGTGTATAAACATTTCCTGTACCAGATTTCATTGCGTTTGGAACATTAAATCGCGAGAAGGGTCTATTTAAAATTTTCAAATTCGCTTGGCCACCATGTTCGTTTTGTAGTTAATCGGTTTTTGAAAGTCTTATAGATGAACTTCCAGTAGTGCCTTTTATCTCCGTTCAAAATTTCAGGGTGATACCGGTAATAGTTTCAGAGATATAGAATGCCGGTGAAATATTTCGCACATCCGCCATCTTGTGGTTATGTAAGCAATTGAACGAAGTTGGATGTCGGTGCATTATAATGTGTATAAACATATACTGTACCAAGTTGTATTGCGTTTGGTTGGTAAAATCGCGAGAAACGTCTATTTAAATGTCGCAAATTCGCGTGGCCGCCATGTTGGTTTTGTAGTTACCTGTTTTTCAAAGTCACATAGGTGAACTTCTAGTAGTTCACTTTATCACCGTAGTAAATTCCAGCGTGATATCCGGAATAGTTTCGGAGATATTGAATGCTGGTGAAATATTTCGCACAGCCGCCATGTTGGATTGGTGAGATGTAACAAATTTGAAGGGCACGGACGGGGTCGCCGGGAATAGTGCTATGAACCTACCGAGTTTCACTGAAATCGCTCCAGCCGTTAAGAAGTTATTAGGGGGACACACACACCTCACACACACACACACACACGCGCGCACACACACACACGGACGAAAGGTGATCTCATAAGCCTATTATTTCAAAATTGAAAATAGGCTAAAAATAAAATGAAATATATCTTAATGTTTGTTGTTGTTGTTAATTCTTTTATGGGCTTTGTGACATCACGGTCATGTAGCCCCCTGTACTTGGGTGTGTGTAGAATTTTCTTGATAACCTGTGTTACTGTGAATTCAATAATAGTGTGTGTATTTGTAACTGAGGTAGGATTTGGGCAGTAAGCGGCCGTGGCCTTACGATAGGTACTGTACCCGATAACCCGGATATCTGACAGCCTACTATCCGCTATCCTGATAGTAGGCTGTCAGATATCTGCCCCCTCAATCGGATTGCCAATAATCAAACGCACCGGCACAGCTACATCAATGAAAATGTCACTGACAGATACTATCGAGATTAGAGCACAATAGTTAACAAGAAAATTATTGTGGAACACACCAAAATATACGGGGGTTCATACTTACCTTTACTTACCTCTTAAATTTATCTCGGGGACTGGGTTGTCAACTGGATCACTTAAAAGTATGCCCACACAATAACCTCCACCATGATATTTAAAATGAACCAGAACGAAGACGAGAAACTTTAAACTGCACAATAATTTATTTCACATAAAGAATGATTTTAACAAAAATGAAACAACAAAATCCACGTGGCAATCAGAAGCCATCGACCACATAACCATGTCCTCCTGTAGGACCTGTATTCTCTACATATAATGTTTCAGCTTTCCCAAGCTCATAGCAACGTAAAAATAATAATGCACATGGAATGGAAACGGGATTTGGGATGAGACACATATATCAATTGTTTTGCGTGTTTATATACTTCACATTTTATTTATAGCCACAAGGCTATTATGGAACCGTCCTTGGCCTCAGTAACACAGTTGTCCGGGCCAGCTGCAATGCACCTGTATTGTCAAAGCGGACTCCCGTTCGTTCAACCCTAGCATAAGCGTGTTACCTTAGAGCTTGGCTCTCCTTTTCAAATACGTAAATGTTCACATCTCAACTGAAATATCATCACGCAAATGTCTTACATGCTTCATTCAAACACCAGTGGATTACTCCAACAATCCCAAATCATGATTATTTGTTCAAACCACTTGCTTAATTAGCGTTGTTTAGAGTATAAAAAAAAACTCTAAATGTTAATTAATTATTTATAACAATAATAAATTGTTTATAACAATGTCAAATGACAATTGAAAATTTTATACCCGCCTGTATTAATCACTATCATTTCAAATTATTTAACAAAGATATTTACAAAATTATTTTACAATATTATATTGTTTATATTATTTATACAAGGAATACATTAAACCACACGTTTATCCGGTTGATAATTACTTAAATCGTGGTGATATAATCGACCAATGAAGGTTAGTTATATTTAACTGTCAAATTCAGGTTTAATAAGGTTTAATAATAATTATTAATATTTGTGACTGTAACCTCCATTCAAAATCTTTATCTCCAATTATTTAACACTCTTGTTAATTTTAACAGTATCTTCCTATGAATAACCTTTCAAAGAACAAGAACAATACAATCAGTAGGATTGGCGCCCAACGTGGGGCTCGATTGTCTCGATTGGCACGTTCGACTGAATAACATTGGATTACCAAGTTATTGCAGTAGAATTGACACCGCAATTTTTGTGGAGTGTTCGAATAACATTGGATTACCAAGTTATCGATGTCAAAGGGATTGTGAAGACTCAAATAAAGAGGTTGATTCTTTGTTAGATGTCTTAGCCAATTGTAGAATTTGAGAGTGTGATTATATAGGAATAAATGTTGTGTTGTATTAGGAAAATTACACTCAGAAAAGATCAGATCTTATACAACTTGAAAGAGGTTAAATAGGCTGGAAACTTAGAAAAATCGCCTATGATCTGGAATCTTATTTTATTTGACCGGCTTATGACATGTATAGTCATATTAAAGATAAAATTAAACTATTTGGATTATAAATGTAAATTATTTGTGTTAGGATATTTTAAAATGAACCAAAGAAACTTGAACATGTGCTTGAGTTTGTTTCAACATGAAGTGTCTACGAAGGTTAATTATAAGGTAATTATAAGTTAGATTTAAGACAGAAAATTGCTCAAATTTTATATATGGTGAAAAATGTTGCTCAGATGTTGTTATTTTGCTCTGTTTGATGTATGTCCCTAAAGCAGTTTATTATTGAAATATTATTGAAATGGCAGACGAAAGTATTAAGAAAATGTTGGAGGAGATGTCCAACAATATGAGGGAGATGGAAGCTAGGAATACTAGCAATATGAAGCAGATGATGGAGGAGAATTCCAGTAGTTTGTCAGCTAATTTGTCTATTAGGCTGGATGAAAGTGTGAGGGAAATGGAAGCTAGGAATACTAGTCGAATGGAGGAGAATATGAAAGTTCTTCAGACCAGTTCTGCAAACCTAGAAAATAATGTGTCGCGTTTACAGATTAGTACCCAGGGAATCGAGAATGCTGTAACTGACATGCGCACAGACGTGTCCAATGTGCATAAAGATGTTTCTGAGGTTAAAATTGATGTGTCTAAGGTACAAAAAGATCTTACCATGTTGAATCTTGATGTTGCTAATGTCCGGGGTGATATTTCATGTGCTAGAGCTGAAGTAATTGTTGTAAGAAATGATGTTGCTACTGTACAGGATAAAGTAGAAGAAGTTCAAAGAGAGGTTAGTAATGTTCGAACTGATGTATCAAATGTTCAAGTTGACATCAATAATATTCATTCAGATGTTAACGATATGCAAAGCGATATCAATAAAATACAAGTAGAAGTCAATACTCTTTTTGTAGACATTGCTAAAGTTCAGACTGATGTCAACAAAGTTCGGGAGGAAATTGAAACTTCAAAAATGCTTTGTACTCGTAACATTAGTGCATTAACAACTCGGTTAGTTGACGAGTCTGTTAGGACAACAGCTTCTTTAGCTGGTTTAAAATACGATGTAGAGGTCATGAGAACTCAAGTATTAGATCACAATCGTTTACTTAAGGAGGACATCGAAGTAGATATTGCAGAAATGTTAACTACAAATGTAACAGTATGGAAAGATGAATGGAACAGGTCAAGTGGGGAACATGTAGATCAGATTCAGGAACGAATTGAAAGAAAACTTGCCAGTACACAAGTAGACATTAATAACGAAGTAGTTCAGATTAGGAAAGACTTGAATGTAAGGATGGATTCGCTATCCGAAAAGCAGGTAGAGGATAGAACACAGATAGGTCAGGACGTGCAAACATTAAAGGAACAAATTCATAAGGTTGTCTCTGATGTTAATGAAACTACGAGCAAGCTGCAGAATTTGAAACTAGGAGAAGCTAGCATGATGGAAACCTATAAGGAAGAGTTGATTAGGAAAGTCATCACGGAAATCACAGACAAGGATACCGAAGGATTGACTGGTGAAGAGGAGAGAAATTACGTGAGAAGAGGTCACCTTACTACAGAAGAGAGAGATATTAGTCCTGAGGAACGTATATCCAGATTCAGGGAAGAAGAAGAGGATCGGAATATTGAACCCGAATGGAAGTATCGTGATAGTGGGAGGAATTATATGGATTCATATCCGAGAAATGTGACAGTCATCCGGAATTTTGAAGACAAACCTCAAAAATTTAGCAACACTGATAGTCTCACACCGATCGAATATATCAGGAATCTTAAAGACTATTTCATAGAAGCCCACATTCCTAGAGAGAGAGAGATGAGAATCGTAGAAAGATTTCTAGCTGGAGGACCCCTCGAATGGTTTAGAGCATTTCGGTACACTTTCAGCAATTTTGACGAATTTGCAGAGGCACTGATTAATCGATTCTGGTCAATAGAAGCTCAGAATTCACTAAGAGCTGAGGTATACTCGAGGAAGTATTCAGGTACTCTTCCAACACGGTACGCTGATTTCTTCACGAGTCAACTATCACGCTTGAGATTTTTGCAACCCCCATTGTCAACAGAGCAGTTGATAGATGCGATTTCACGTATGCTGCCTGTGGAGGTAAGAAGACTGATCATATCGTCAAACATTAGAGATTTGACAAGCATGGACGAATTGTTGAGAAGGCTTGACTACACGAGTCCAATGCCAAATTTGGTACAAAAAGGTCAGAGGCACAAATTCAAAGACGTTAATACGGTCTACATGGATCAAGTGCAACAAACTGATAAGCCTGAGGAAGGAAAAACTGAAAATGTAGGTCCTCACAGGAATAATTATTTCCGCAACCACAGATCCCAAGGTTACCGTCCATATCAGCAAAGACGAGGCTGGAATAATAATAGAGGGAATTACAACAACGGAAGAGGTAGATACTACAACAATGGTTATAATCGAAATTATAACAGAAATAACCAGTACCAGAATCAAAATCAGAATTCTCAAGGTCAGGTTATGACACCCGACAAGTATCAAGAAAGAGAGAAAGAAAGTCAGCAGTATCTGAAGGAATTACGAGAAAAGGAAGCTGAAAATCAAAAGAAAAGACAGGATGTAGTGATCGATCCTGGTCCTTCTACAAGTCAGCAGAACTTGGAAAACAGATATTCAGGACAAAAGAGAAAGTAGAGAGGAGAGAATGCATTAGCCACACACAAACCCAGAAAAGAAGAGACTTATGATTAAGGAACATAGAGGAAATATCATACAAGAGTAAGCCAATAATAATTCAATTTCGTGTTCAAGTGAATTGAGATGTTTATAACACAGAGTTTAAAAACAATTTGCAACTGTTTTTAAAACGCGGTGAAGGGAGAATGCCCCCGGAAATTGAATTATATTGAGACCACGATGGCTGTATTGGCAAATATGAGTAAAGTTATGAATGTCATAGTTATGACGTGGATACTCATGACGTAGGCACGGATGACGTAGAAATTATGCAAGCAGGCTGGTTGAGCTGAGATTCTTGGTGACGTCATGATTTTGGTCGAGAAAGATCTTAGATTTACGACGCAGTCGCAGGAAACAAGGTATTGTGCTAAGGAAGAAGCTACGCAATTGGAGGAGAGACTCGAACCAATGAACGATAGTTTGGAAGGAAGACGGAGATTGCTGAAACTACGATATTAATTACTTTTGGCATGCAGATTTGCGGAAATCTATTTTCAGTTATGGCATTGATTTGGAATTTTGAAGAAATTAATTTTGAGTTTTTGAATTTTGAAAATCCGTCAAGTATAGCCAAAGTTAAAACTTCCAGCAATGACGCAGCAACAGGCTATGGAAGGGATGGATACGCCCTTTAAGAAGTTGATAAAAGGTCGTGCACAGGAGAGAGGAGCTCTCAGATCTCATATGTCAGATCGCATATATATTTCTGGTGATATATAGTTATTTTCAAGTGATTCAGTGAAGTAAGTTGTCTTTAGCGTGGTTAAAGCCTGGCGCATCGAACGAACTCGGAGCAGTTCCATTTTACGCTGCTCGAAACTAGGTGAAGTTGAAACGCTCACATTAACGTTTCCACCAGTCAAGATATTAAGCGCTAACTTCAGCCTGTATTATAATTCTATTGGGCAGTATAACATTGAGCTGTGTAGAAGATTTGAACAATTTCTCAGTTATACTTCGAAAGATATTGGAACTTTTAGGCTGCCAACAAAAGTGATTTTCTCGCCACATGAGAAACACGTTTTAAATTCCACATTATACACTACGGCTGACACGTGGAGTGCAACAGTGATATTGGAGAATACGTTTGCTATTACAACGATACATTCGACTATGGAACATTATAATCTTGCAGTGCTTTCAATGATTATAACAGTAGTTGAGATGGAAGGCTAAGGCTTTAATGCAATTGGGACATATATTGATTGGAGTAAAGTAACAGCATGGAACTTCGTTAATCGTCTTTCTACAAAAGCGAGCATGTAGTGAACATCCAACTACACTCATGCATCGTGAATCCATCGTTGAATTATACCAGATAACAGTGGAAATATTTTCATACTCCACAACTATGAATATTTCTGCGGAAATAACTACATTAAACTTCATGGCGAATTCCTGCAAGAACTTCAGAGAACTTTAAGAGAGGCCAGGGTTGTCCCAGCGCACAAAGAAGAGTTTTGCCAGAAGGATGTTTTTCGTATCCACGGAGCAGTGCAATTCCGGAGAAGGAAGCAGTTCGATTCTCCGAGGACGCTGATTCCAAATTCGAGGACGGAGCACATCTTTACGCTGGTGAAATGGAACCAACAGCAGTTTTCTTTGAAAACTTTCCTCTAGATCTTCAATCAACAGATAAGGTAGTCGTGAACGTTTCTTGTATTATTTGAGTCTTGTAGCGATATCTGAGCAACCATTCTTCCCATATTTTTCTGTCCTATCTTTTGCCCCATTTTCTTGATTGATATTTCTGTACTCAGTACACTTCGATGATTTATGCCTTTTTCTTCGATTTTTGAGACATTGCTATGTCATTGGCATACTTAAATAATTTTGGATCAGTTGAGACTGATGATTTAGATTCTTTCAGTAATTTGCATATTTTGTAGTCACGATTTGACTGTAAAGTTAACGATTTGCTATGGCAGATTTGAATTCAGACAGCGTGTCATTTTATTAAAGTAATTCTATTCAGTTAATTACTTTGACCAATTTTCTGTCATCCTCAAGAAAGAAGAATAATTAAATGATTTTAGAGCGTTAAAATCTATTACGATATCGACGATCTTTGAAATACTAGTCGTCTTATTAACATGATTGCAACATAGACATTTATCATTGCATTATAGACAATTTTATGAAATATGAACGTTAATTACAATTTATTGAATACACTATAGTAATGAACATTTGATAGGAGTTTTTCTCAATTATAGATTGGAACAATAATGTTTGTATTCCACAATCTAATTGTATTCTATTCAACTATTCTTGCAGTTTAGATGAACTTTGTTTGAAGATAGTATTTTTATACTGCGTTACTTTGGAGATGTTAATCTCAATTTTGATAGACCAGGCAGGAGTGTCTAATCGTATTTGCTATTAAATTTATTTGTGATTGGCAAATTTTTACTTCATATCGATTCATGAATGAAACCCACGAAGGTTAAATAATAACAGTCATTATTACAATTGATGAATATAAGAATTTTTAAAGAGGAACAATGGATGTATAATCGTTAGTTCAGTGGACGTGTAAAAGTCGCTGTTGAATAATGCCCTTGAATAATGAAGGAGGTTCCCACAATAATTAATGAAGTTGATGAATTAATAAGTGGAGGATTTTTGTGTGTAGTTTGGAAGATTTTTATGCCATATATATAAAGATATATGATGAATTTTGTCCAATTTTTGTGCATTTTTGTGCGTTATAAGCGAAGTATTTTCCCGCTGTTTGTATTGTTCTTGTTCTTTGAAGATTATTCATATGAAGATACTGTTAAAATTAACAAGAGTGTTAAATAATTTGAGATAAAGATTTTGAATGGAGGTTACCGTCACAAATATTAATAATTCTTATTAAACCTTATTAAACCTGAATTTGACAGTTAAATATAACTAACCTTCATTGGTCGATTATATCACCACGATTTAAGTAATTATCAACCGGATAAACGTGTGGTTTAATGTATTTCTTGTATAAATAATGTAAACAATTAATATTGTAAAATAATTTTGTAAATATCTTTGTTAAATAATTTGAAATGATAGTGATTAATACAGGCGTGTATAAAATTTCCAATGGTCATTTGACATTGTTATAAACAATTTATGATTGTTATAAATAATTAGTGAACTTTTGTTATTAACATTTAGAGTTTTTTATACTCTAAACAACGCAAGTTAAGCAAGTGGTTTAAACAATAAATCATGATTTGGGATTGTTGGAGGAATCCACTGGTGTTTGAATGAAGCATGTAAGACATTTGCGTGATAATATTTCAGTTGAGATGTGAATATTTACGTATTTGAAAAGGAGAGTCAAGCTCTGAGGTAACACGCTTATGCTAGGGTTGAACGAACGGGAGTCCGCTTTGACCATGCAGGTGCCTTGCAGCTGGCCCGGACAACTGTGTTACTGAGGCCAAGGACGGTTCCATAATAGCCTTGTGGCTATAAATAAAATGTGAAGAATATAAACACGCAAAACATTTGATATATGTGTCTCATCCCAAATCCCGTTTCCATTCCATGTGCATTATTATTTTACGTTGCTATGAGCTTGAGAAAGCTGAAACATTATATGTAGAGAATACAGGTCCTACAGGAGGACATGGTTATGTGGTCGATGGCTTCTGATTGCCACGTGGATTTTGTTGTTTCATTTTGTTAAAATCATTCTTTATGTGAAATAAATTTTTGTGCAGTTTAAAGTTTCTCGTCTCCGTTCTGGTTCATTTTAAAATATCATGGTGGAGGTTATTGTGTGGGCATACTTTTAAGTGATCCAGTTGACAACCCAGTCCCCGAGATAAATTTAAGAGGTAGGTAAAGGTAAGTATGAACCCCCATATATTTTGGTGTGTTCCACAATAATTTTCTTGTTAACTATTGTGCTCTAATCTCGATAGTATCTGTCAGTGCCATTTTCATTGATGTAGCTATGCCGGCACGTTTGATTATTGGCAATCCGATTGAGGGGGCGGATATCTGACAGCCTACTATCCGGGTTATCGGGTACAGTAGGATTGGCGCCCAACGTGGGGCTCGATTGTCTCGATTGGCACGATCAGCAAAACATTGGATTACCAAGTTATTGCAGTAGAATTGACACCGCAATTTTTGTGGAGTGTTCGAATAACATTGGATTACCAAGTTATCGATGTCAAAGGGATTGTGAAGACTCATAAAGAGGTTGATTCTTTGTTAGATGTCTTAGCCAATTGAAGCCATGAATTCCAAAACAGCACAAGTCCACTTAGCAAAGTTTTGAGATAAACGATTTTTTTTGTGTATCTTTAAACATACTGAAGCTATTACTTCGATTTTTTTTCTATACATACATATTACAAGGCTTTTGAGTCTTGCAAAATATTACATTAAAACTATGAACAGTTTCAGAGTAAAAAAAATATGAAAATGGTGTTTTTGTGCTGTTTTGGAAATCATTGGAATTTCTTTTTAATATTACTTTTATTAACGTTTGTTTAATTGCACTCAAATACATGTCAAAACTTAAATTTTTGGTGAAATCGTATTCACAAAGATATCAGTGAATAGATGACCCTAAAATTTTTCAGTCTGAATCCCAGGCTTCACTTTCTGAGGCAGCAATGTCACTGTCTGAGTTTCCATAAGCAAGTAGACGCTCAAAGTATGGCTGATGCTGTACATCAATGGATAGTATATATTTCGAAATGTCTCTTGCTTTCGCAGGTTTCAAACTAATTTCACTGTTGTAGGCATTCTTTAAAGCTGTCAAATCAAAAACACGCTTTTCTTTAAATTGAAATGTCTGTGTCACTAATCCACTAGCTGATGTGCTAGCAGTCACATCATTGATGCGATACTGAATGATCTTGTATGATGTGACTTTCCACTTTCCTTCATGTTTAGATAGAGGCACAGGTTCTTTCACTTTTGCAAAGAAGGTTTTGTAATCCTTAATCATGGATTGATTGACGTGAACAATGTGTATATTACTTGCACTCTTCTCCATTATGTTGATCCATTGTTGAGGAGTGTACACAGTGTCCTGCTTCCTCTTCTTCAACTCTATGCGAGCAAAATCTCTGTCGCAGGGCAGATAGGAGTGGCCTTTTGTCGGATAAACGTGTCTTATGTATTCAAAACGTCCACATTTCACTAAGTGATGTAGATGTTTGACAACAGTGTTGTTTCGGTTTTGAGCTGTACATGCATCTGTGAAAATGTACAGGTTCCGCACACTCGGGCCAACGTGATGTTTGATGAAATGATCCAAAAAAGAAACAGTTTCATTTGGCGTTTTTCTTCCTGTAAGTTCTGTGCACGGAAACATGAAAGCTTGATTGTCCGACATACGATGGAATCCTATAACATATAACCAAAGCTTCCTTGCATAGAACATCTCAGTTATAGGCATGAATGGGAAGGGAATATTCTGCATGTAATCAAACACCACACATTCTGACTTGCCATATTCCTCTCCTCCCTCTTTGACTAAGAATTCACATTGTTTCATTTCAGTGTAAAAACTTTTAGCTTTACGTTTATGTAATTCAAGCTGTGTCTTTAAACCATCCCTCACTGCAGCAATATTTTCACACTGTATTTTGAGTTTTAACTGTTCGCACTGTGCACAGATGTCTGACCTTGGACGTCCGAAAGGATAGTTAAAAGTCTCTTTATAGTAGCGGAAAAAATATTCATAATTTATTAGAGGCTTGAATTCTTTTGTATCAAAACACATATATGCCTCAGGTTCATATTTCTGTAGATACATCTTCCACATTGTTTTAACATTCAGGTCTGAAGCCAAGTACCTAGTTTTCTTGCCACTCTTGCCGTAATGTGCCACCCGGAAGGGATACGACATAATGTGTGTCTTCATTTGGTCTTTGAAACTTTCAGATTTGCACCAAGTTTCACGACGTCCTCCACGTTCGTCAACAGGAGAAAGTACTCCTTCACACACCAGGGATGTGATCCGTCTTAAACGTGATGCAGTGATCCCGTGTAATGAAATGAAGGCTTGCTTGCACATTATCTTCTGGAAATCGCCTATTTTCACCTAAAGAGAAGAGAGATTTATTACTACTTGAAAACATTGCTAAAATACCGAAAGGGGAATATATAGATAATGATCATTTGTAGGTAATATCTGATTATTAACCTTTGAGTAGGCTATATGTTATATTAAAATATATTGAAATCACTCACTCTGTAGTAAAAAACAGCTGAATGAGGCTTTGTAGCTTCATGAAGCCGATACCGTTTTCTTCCTGGCTGGGTTACACTTACTAGTCCAACCAGATACCTGTCTTGTGCATTTTTAGACTCCATGTTATTAAACTGTGTTATTATATTGTCCTTGGCAGCCTGTGAGAGGTCCGACATGCATTGTCTTCTACATCTAGAACAAATAAAGCAAATATTAGGAAATGTATATGTTTTAATATATTACGCCAGTTGCTACTGTGGTTTTGAAACCATGCTCTTTACTTACTTGCAATCCTTTCCTGTTTCCTGTCCAGACAATCTCTTCTTTTTTAGAATGTTTTTCTTCCAGTTTTGGGGATCACATTTCCGTTTAGGAACTGGTATACCATCTGAACCATCGTCATCCATTTTCCAACTCTTTTTCACAAAACACTACACAAAAACCAATAATATTTTCAGTATTAACACTCCACAGTTCACGCTGGAACACAACGTAACAGCTGATGCGAAAGCAGCTCTGCCTAGTGAGAGCGAGAGGAGATAAGGACTTGTGCTGTTCTGGAAGTCAGGCGCGCTCATTTAAAGTATTTGAGTTTAGAGTCAGAACAGCATTTGTTCATGCTCTTGTGATGTTTTGATTATCATTACTTGAAATACAGGTTCAAAAAGCAAATATTTTGTGCTGTTCTGATTACCAAGTGGTAGCTTACGACGAGACGATTCCAGTGATACCCATAACTCATATAGCGTCAAAATGTGGACTTGTGCTGTTTTGGAATTCATGGCTTCAATTGTAGAATTTGAGAGTGTGATTATATAGGAATAAATGTTGTGTTGTATTAGGAAAATTACACTCAGAAAAGATCAGATCTTATACAACTTGAGAGAGGTTAAATAGGCTGGAAACTTAGAAAAATCGCCTATGATCTGGAATCTTATTTTATTTGACCGGCTTATGACATGTATAGTCATATTAAAGATAAAATTAAACTATTTGGATTATAAATGTAAATTATTTGTGTTAGGATATTTTAAAATGAACCAAAGAAACTTGAACATGTGCTTGAGTTTATTTCAACATGAAGTGTCTACGAAGGTTAATTATAAGGTAATTATAAGTTAGATTTAAGACAGAAAATTGCTCAAATTTATATATGGTGAAGAATGTTGCTCAGATGTTGTTATTTTGCTCTGTTTGATGTATGTCCCTAAAGCAGTTTATTATTGAAATATTATTGAAATGGCAGATGAAAGTCTGAGAATTATGTTGGAGGAGATGAAAGCTAGCATGAATAGCAGTATGAAGCAGATGATGGAGGAGAATTCTAGTAGTTTGTCAGCTAATTTGTCTATTAGGCTGGATGAAAGTGCGAGGGAGATGAAAGCTAGCATGAATGAAAGTGTAAAGCAGAGGCTGGATGAAAGTTTGAAAGTTCTTCAGACCAGTTCTGCAAACCTAGAAAATAATGTGTCGCGTTTACAGATCAGTACCCAGGGAATCGAGAATGCTGTAACTGACATGCGCACAGACGTGTCCAATGTCCATAAAGATTTATCCAATGTGCATAAAGATGTGTCTGATGTTAAAAATGATGTGTCTAAGGTACAAAAAGATCTTACTATGTTGAATCTTGATGTTGCTAATGTCCGGGGTGATATTTCATGTGCTAGAGCTGAAGTGATTGTTGTAAGGAATGATGTTGCTACTGTACAGGACAAAGTAGAAGAAGTTCAAAGAGAGGTTAGTAATGTTCGAACTGATGTGTCGAATGTTCAAGTAGACATCAATAATATTCATTCAGATGTTAACGATATGCAAAGCGATATCAATAAAATACAAGTAGAAGTCAATACTCTTTTTGTAGACATTGCTAAAGTTCAGACTGATGTTAATAAAGTTAGGGAGGAAATTGAAACTTCAAAAATGCTTTGTACTCGTAACATTAGTGCATTAACAACTCGGTTAGTTGACGAGTCTGTTAGGACAACGGCTTCTTTAGCTGGTTTAAAATACGATGTAGAGGTCATGAGAACCCAAGTATTAGATCACAATCGTTTACTTAAGGAGGACATCGAAGTAGATATTGCAGAAATGTTAACTGCAAATGTAACGGTGTGGAAAGATGAATGGAACAGGTCAAGTGGGGAAAATGTAGATCAGATTCAGGAACGAATTGAAAGAAAACTTGCCAGTACACAAGTAGACATTAATAACGAAGTAGTTCAGATTAGGAAAGACTTGAATGTAAGGATGGATTCGCTATCCGAAAAGCAGGTAGAGGATAGAACTCAATTAGGTCAGGACGTGCAAGCATTAAAAACTGCGTTAGAGGAACAGATTCATAAGGTTGTCTCTGATGTTAATGAAACTACGAGCAAACTGCAGAATTTGAAACTAGGAGAAGCTGGCATGATGGAAACCTATAAGGAAGAGTTGATTAGGAAAGTCATCACGGAAATCACAGACAAGTATACCGAAGGATTGACTGGTGAAGAGGAGAGAAATTACGTGAGAAGAGGTAACCTTACTACAGAAGAGAGAGATATTAGTCCTGAGGAACGTATATCCAGATTCAGGGAAGAAGAAGAGGATCGGAATATTGAACCCGAATGGAAGTATCGTGATAGTGGGAGGAATTATATGGATTCATATCCGAGAAATGTGACAGTCATCCGGAATTTTGAAGACAAACCTCAAAAATTTAGCAACACTGATAGTCTCACACCGATCGAATATGTCAGGAATCTTAAAGACTATTTCATAGAAGCCCACATTCCTAGAGAGAGAGAGATGAGAATCGTAGAAAGATTTCTAGCTGGAGGACCCCTCGAATGGTTTAGAGCATTTCGGTACACTTTCAGCAATTTTGACGAATTTGCAGAGGCACTGATTAAACGATTCTGGTCAATTGAAGCTCAGAATTCGCTAAGAGCTGAGGTATACTCGAGGAAGTATTCAGGTACTCTTCCAACACGGTACGCTGATTTCTTCACGAGTCAGCTATCACGCTTGAGATTTTTGCAACCCCCATTGTCAACAGAGCAGTTGATAGATGCGATTTCACGTATGCTGCCTGTGGAGGTAAGAAGACTGATCATATCGTCAAACATTAGAGATTTGACAAGTATGGACGAATTGTTGAGAAGGCTTGACTACACGAGTCCAATGCCAAATTTGGTACAAAAAGGTCAGAGGCACGAATTCAAAGACGTTAATACGGTCTACATGGATCAAGTGCAACAAACTGATAAGGCTGAGGAAGGAAAAACTGAAAATGTAGGTCCTCACAGGTATAATTATTTCCGCAACCACAGATCCCAAGGTTACCGTCCATATCAGCAAAGACGAGGCTGGAATAATAATAGAGGGAATTACAACAACGGAAGAGGTAGATACTACAACAATGGTTATAATCGAAATTATAACAGAAATAACCAGTACCAGAACCAGAATCAGAATTCTCAAGGTCAGGTTATGACACCCGACAAGTATCAAGAAAGAGAGAAGGAAAGTCAGCAGTATCTGAAGGAATTACGAGAAAAGGAGGCTGAAAATCAAAAGAAAAGACAGGATGTAGTGATCGATCCTGGTCCTTCTACAAGTCAGCAGAACTTGGAAAACAGATATTCAGGACAGAAGAGACAGTAGAGAGGAGAGAATGCATTAGCCACACACAAACCAGAGAAGAAGAGACTTATGATTAAGGAACATAGAAGAAATATCATACAAGAGTAGAATTATAATTCAATTTCGTGTTCAAGTGAATTGAGATATTTATAACACAGAGTTTAAAAACAATTTGCAACTGTTTTTAAAACGTGGTGAAGGGAGAATGCCCCCGGAAATTGAATTATATTGAGACCACGATGGCTGTATTGGCAAATGTGAGTAAAGTTATGAATGTCATAGTTATGACGTGGATATTCAGCATTTGCCTGGAGTAGAAGAAGTAAACCACGGAAAACAACTTCCAGGATGGCTGAGGTAGGAATCGAATCTGACATTTCTCAATTTTGTCTCACTAGGCTGAGTGTACCCCGTTCCATCGCTCAGACAATAATTGAAATTCTTGGTAGAGCCGGGAATCGAACCCAAGCTTCCGCGGTGACAGCTGAAAATGATAGCCACTACGGAACGAGGCAGACATTTCTAAATGGATTCTCTTAATTTTTTATGTTATTTTGATCAGAATTTTCCAAAAATAACTAATTGAGCTATTTTTCAGAAAAAAGGTTTATTTTCACATTTTACTGGGGGAGACGGTCCCCTTCAAGCATTTGCTACCTACATCTTTAAAATGAACATTTCCAGACGACGAGTTACAGCAGACGTCTGGCTGTTGTTAAGGGATATGTTTTGATAGCCGGATGGACATTGCTTCTCTGAGCTAGTCCAACGTTGGCCCCAGTGACTATGCAGCTGGGATTGTACGCATGCATTATGTGTGGACTGAGATAACAGGGCGCCATATTTAATACGGTGTATTGCCACACCGTATGGTGATGTATGGATGATAATGACGTCATGATAACAGTGTCACTCTATCCATTTGTATAACAAACCAGCTAAGCCTCTATCAGTATTACCAACATGACAGATAAATTCTTCATTTTGATATGTCAGTGTTCAGTAATTTAATCTTCAAATTTACGCGTACCGAAAGTGGTGGATACATTAGTTAACTAATTTGAGTTTCAATTACGGGAATATTAAGGGATTTCCGGAATGCTAAGATTCTTCAAAATTTTCGAAGTTTTATCTTTTAAATCACAGACCCTTAGCTTTCTTACAGTACAAATATTTTCCTATTGACTCATTATTAGCCTCTTTCCATTGATGGAAAAATAGGCTTATGAGATAACCTTTGTGTGTGTGTGTGTGTGAGTATGTATCCCTAACAAAATCTAAATGGCTGGAGGGATTTCAATGAAATTCGGTAAGGTCATAGTACCATTTGGGCCGATCTCGACCGTGCCCTTCAAATTTTATTACGTCTCACCAATCTAACATGGCGGCTGAGCGAATTATTTCACTGGCATTCTATATCGCCGAAACTATTACAGATACAGCCACTACTAGAAGTTCACCTATGTGACTTTCAAACACCTGATAACTACAGAACAAACATGGCGGCCAAGCAAAGTTGAAATACTGTTCTCTAGATTTTACCATCCGAACGCAGTGAAACTTTATACAGCAAATGTTTATACACATTGCTCATTGTAATGCACTGATATCTATTTTAGTTCAATTGTTCACATAACATCAATTTGGCGGATCTGCGAAATTATAAAATTAAGTTTTCATTTCTCGTGTCCTAATCATGTGATTTAAGTCAACGCTTTATAATGAACCTAAGCAATAATCGTCATCTAATTGTACTAACTCTATAGCCTACATATATGAAAAGTAGTGCCGTGAAGAACTGAAGCCTATTTTCATTCATCTTACTTATGTTAATTGCCACTATCAACGTAAAATATTTCAGTTTGATTGCTGTAATAGATTCGTAGATATTGAGAACCGTCTAAATATTTCGGATGGGAGCCATGTTGGATTTTGATATATGTAGGTCTTAGAGTTATGTACTGTTACATGAAGATTATTGTGTACGTTTAGTGTTCAAACTTCGTTCGTATGATTAGGGCACAAGAAGTAAAAACGAGAATTTAAAATTTCGCACAGCTGCCATGTTGTGGTTCTGGAAACAATAGAAATAAATTATATGCCTGTGGATTAACATTTGTATAAGGATTTACTGTACCAAATTTCCCTGCACTCGGATGGTTAAATTGCGAAAAACGTCGATGTGAATATTTATATTCGCGTCGCCGCCATGTTGGATTTGTGATCACCAGGATATTGAACTGTTCATAGCCCCTATGAACATTAAAAAAATCAGTTTGATTGCTGTAAGAGATTCGTAGATATTGAGAACCGACTAAATATTTCGGATGGTCGCCATGTTGGATTGTTATATGTATAGGCCATAGAGTGGTGTACCATTAAACGAAAATGATTGCGCAGGTTCATTATTCAAACTTTCACTTCGATCGCATGATTACGACACAAGAAGAAAACATAATTTTAAAATTCGCACAGCCGCCATCTTGAGGTTATGTAAACAATTGAACGAAATTAGATACCAGTGCATTACAATGTGTATAATCATTTGTTGTACCAAGGTTCATTGCATTTGGATAATTAAATCGCGAGAACAGTCTATTTAAAACCTTAAACTTCGCTTGGTAGCCATGTTCGTTTTGTAGTTACCCGGTTTTTGAAAATCTCATAGATGAACTTCCAGTAGTATACTTTATCTCCGTACGAATTTTCAGGGTGATACCCGTAATAGTTTCAGATACATAGAATTCCTGTGAAATATTTCGCACATCCGCCATCTTGAGGTTATGTAAACAATTGAACGAAGTTAGACGTCGGTGCAATACAATGTGTAGGCCTATAGGCATATACTGTACCAAGTTTTATTACGTTTGGTTTATTAAATCGCGAGGAACGTCTATTTAAAAGACGCAACTTCGCTTGGCCGCCATGTTGGTTTTGTAGTTACCAGGCTTTCGAAAGTCATATAGGTGAACATCTAGTAGTTCCCTTTATCACCGTAAAAATTCCAGGGTGATATCGGAAATAGTTTCGGAGATATTGAATGCTGGTAAAATATTTTGCACAGCCGCCATGTTGGATTGGTGAGACGTAACATAATTTGAAGGGCACGGTCAGGGTCGTCCATAATAGTGCTATGAACTTAACGAGTTTCATTGAAATCGCTGCAGCCGTTTAGATTTTAATAGATAGGGACACACACACGAATCACACACATGCGCACACACACACAGACAGACACACGGACAAAAGGTGATTTCATAAGCCTATTTTTTCATAAGTGAAAATAGGCTAATAATGCAACATGGTGACCATCTGAAATAATTAGACGGCTCTTAATATGTTCGAATCTTTTACAGTAATCAAACTGATTTTTTTATGTTACTAGAGGCTAAGGACTGTAAGGTTATTCCTGGAGTACCACTTACTTCCCAACATAGGCTTCTACTAGCAGCCCTAAAACTGAGAAAACATATCAAGATAAAAAGACCAATAATTGAAAAGAGTAAATGGTATGAATTGAATAGGGAAAAAGGTAGTGTTATGAAAAATGGTACAGTGGATTATTTATGCAAAACCTCGTCTCAGGGAAACAGCCCAACAGTACTATGGCCAGGCTTTGAATCATTTTGTGTCACTACAGCGAAACGTGAGTTAGGTATTAGCAAAGGTGCCCTACATAATGCAAAGATTCAATATGGTGGAACAACCACGCCAAGAACAGCGTAGCTGAAAGGAAACGCTTGTTTAGAATTTGGCAGAATTCTGGTGCTGACGAAGATAAAGAGAATTACAAACAGGCAAAGAAAGCTGCAAGGAAAGCCGTTGCAATTGAAAGAGAAAATGCTGATTTTGATTTCTACCAGCGTTTAGAATTAGCCAATAACAACGATATGGGATAAGGTAGCTTAGCGCAAACATAATGACTGCAAAGACTTTAAAGCCCCAAAATACATTAAGAATAAAGAAGGCAATTTATTAACAAACGACAAGGACATTTGTGAAAGATGGCATGAGTATTATTACGATTTATTAAATGAAGAATTTCCCAGGCAACAAGAAGTGGAACTACCTATGACACAAGGACCTATTAATGAAATCACTGAAGCGGAAGTTAGGAAAGCCATCTCTAAAATGAAGACTCATAAAGCAACGGGCCCAGATGAGATACCTGCTGAACTCTGGAAATGTCTTGAAGCGGATGGAGCTGAAAGGCTTTCAAGGTTATTCAATGACATCTTAGTTCACGAACAGATGCTAGATGCCTGTAGAAAGAGTACGTTGGTCCCGTTCTACAAAAACAAAGGATATATTCGATCTTGTGGAAACTTCCGTGGTATAAAACTTACATCGCACACACACAAGGTCTGGGAACGAGTTCTTTGTGAGCGCCCTCAAAATTTGGTAAAGTTAACAAATAATCAGTTTGGCTTCACTGCTGGGAAAGGAACCATTGACGCAATCCATGCAATAAGGCTGTTAATTGGAAAAACTCGTGAAAACAAGCAGAGTTTATGCATGTTTTTTATAGATCTTGAGAAAGCCTTCGACCGTGTGCCAAGACCGTTAATATGGCAAGCATTAATGTCGCAAAACGTTCCTGAACTGTACATAAAACTCATAATGGATATGTATAACAATGTAAAGACATGTGTGAGAAACCCAGCTGGTTTGTCCGAAAGCTTTGTTATCAAAGTGGGGGTTCATGAGGGAAGTGCTCTAAGTCCACTGTTATTCAATATTACTATAAACTATCTAACAAAACAATTTCAGAAACCCTTAATCTGGAATCTTTTGTACGCTGACGATGTGGCACTAATATCTGACAGTATTTTACACCTACAAGAGAGTTTAGACTAATGGAGGAGAGCTCTAGAATCTAATGGACTGCGTATTAGTAGAACCAAGACTGAATATATGGTATGCGACATTTCAATTGTTTTCATAACCACAAGATGCAGCTGTGCGAAATTTTAAAATCTGATTTTTACCTCTGTTGTCCTAATCATGTGATTGAAGTTTGAATACTACACCTATACAATAATCTTCATATAATACTGTAGTACATAACTGTAAGTCCTACATATATAAAAAACCAACATGGCGACTACCCGAAATATTAGATGGTTCTCAATATCTACGAATCTATTACAGCAATCAAACTGAAATTTTGTATGATGATAGAGGCAGTCAGCATAAGTAGGATGTATGAAAATAGGCTGTATAGTTCTTCACAGTGCTACTTGTTGCAAAATGTGAAAAGTAGGCTTAACATTCCGTTCGAAATAGAATAACCTCGAGCAGTGACAAATATTGCACTCACCTTTCATAAATGTCGATAATGGTTTTTTTAAGGTGCGTTGAAACAAATTAATAAACAAGACGATAGCCCCTGTCACGTCAAGCAGCACGAATGACTGTTAATAACATGCGTGATTTCTCGAATACGTCCTCTAATTAAGGCCATTTCAGACCTCGGTAATTCTTGTTAAGTTTGGCTTTCTTTTGTTCCCAGAATTCCCTCATCCTTTGGGAATGAGCCTGCTTGAGTTCCCTGTCCAAGGTCTTCATTTGGAGGTCTTGTTTGGTGTCTCTAAACAGGGCATCGACGTTTTGTGCCTGGAATAAAAAAAGTGAAAGGTTTTCTCTGTCAACCTGTTGCCGCCCATTGGTTTGAAGTGGCCATAAAATCGTGCCCGTCTTTTACGGATGTCTGTAACCATCTCTATTTTACTATTAACTTCCTAGTTGGATAAATTATTATTTATTTGTTTAAACGGAAATTCCCCTACAGGAGAGCGATAAAACTTGATAACATGATGTCATTTGGAAGTGTGTCTCCTCCGCTCTTCCCAAAATCTCTTCACTCTCTCGGAATGCTCCCTCTTACTCTCATCCGTCCAATTTTTCCCAGGTTGTCGTAATGATCTTGGTACAAACATAACATTCGTGATTTTCGTCTGGCACTCAGTTCGGTCTTCCAAATTTTCTATATTGATTACTTGTAAGTCTATCTCTACCCATTTAAGCCATTCTGTGCCGCATTTCCCCTGTGTTATGATACCAAGTAGCTTCTTTGGCAATCTGGAGGTGGCCATCCTGTGGATTTGAGTGTAAAATTTGGCTCTGCGTTTTCTAAGTTCGTCTCTTATCGTATTGGTCTTTTGATAGAGTTCAGTACTAGGTCTCTTCATCGTAATGCCGTTTCTGTTGATTGCTCCGTAGATCTTCCGGAGAAATTTTCGCTCCTGATTTTCTAGTTTCCGAATATTGGTATGACCATTAACCCTCGGATACTCACGCGGGCTACAGATGTAGCCCAGTGATTTATTTTGTTGTAGCGCAGAGTATATTTTTTGCTAGGAATATTGAGATTCTTTGTAGCTGCCTTTTGATGCTGTATTTAACAGACGGGTGTGATTCCAACTAAACCAACTGCACCAAACTGACACCAGATGCACTAGAAGTCGTCTGGGCTACAGTAGTAGCCCGCGCGAGCATCGCGGTTTCAGAATTGAGCGTGCAAAGGAAACGTTGCCTCACAGGAGGCGGACATATAGATGACTTTCAAATAAGTCAGTGTTTAGATGAAAGTAATGATAGCTTGATTGTAGTGGAAATAAAGTAGGCTGTTGCTTCTTGTGTGGACGAAGAAGGCATGGATCAACAAGGAACAGATGCGCAAAGTGCAATGAAGATCTTCTTGGATCATTGTGTCCATTTGCACAGAATGCTTGAGTGACAAATTAGTGTGATGATGCTTATGGATTTCGTGGGCTATAGATTGTATCCAAAAGGGCAAAAAACTTCATAACTTCGAGAAAATATAAATGAAATACAGAAATTGTTCATAATAAGTGCTGATTTTCTATGGACATTATCTATCCCCTTTCATTAGTTTTATTTTCGTTGCAGTTTTACCGAAGATGTACGATAAATTTGAATTTTCTTCTTAGGTTCGAATTTTCTCTCCATATGATGATAAAAGCCGACATAAAATCTTCGGATTTAGCTTAGAATATACTACTAGTTATGATATTATTGAAACTGAACACCAAAAATAACGTGTGCGAGTCCATAAATTTGAATAACTCTTTGGGCTACATTATTAGCCAGCGCGAGTAACGCTGTATCTATTTCTAGCGTGAGTGTCCGAGGATTAATTATTATTATTATTATTATTAATGTTATTATTTTTATTGTAGGCTACATATTTACCGACTACAGAACAGTTTTACATATTATCCTCCAAGGCAAGGCTGAAGAATTGAATTCTATGTTTTCTATAATTTCGAAATGCCTAGTAGTTGCATTTAGAAAGACATGCATTCCTTGCATTTTAGTGTTGCCTAATGTTTTTCAAAAGAGCTGTACACTGAGCATGCGCATTAACAAGTGATGTTTTAAACAGTACTTGAGCGATTGGACAGGTTACAGATGCGGGCGATCAATTGTTCTCTCACTTGACAAGAGTTCATTTGATGTCCTATCTAATCGTCAACCAAATCAAATACAAGCACCACAGTGTGCGTGTTGCAGATAAAACACAGCTCGCATCACTTCAGCGTGAAAGATATTGGTGGAACAACAGCCACTATCAACCTGTTTAGGAGAGCATTGATGATATTAGTTCTGGTGAAAACAGAACAGCCGTATCTCCTGTCCAACTCTCACTATTCAAGAACTACCAACAGTTTGCAATTTATCTCATTAACCTATTTTCATCGTATCAAAAAATAGGCTTATAATAATAAGATTTATTATTAAACACACTGCTCTGCCTCCATGGCTTAGGCGGCAGCACGCCGGCCTCTCACCGCTGGGTCCGTGGTTCAAATCCCGGTCACTCCATGTGAGATCTGTGCTGGACAAAACGGAGGCAGACAGGCTTTTCTCCGGGTACTCCGGTTTTCCCTGTCAAAATTTCATTCCAGCAACACTCTCCACTATCATTTCATTTCATCTGTCATCCATTTAATCATTGCCCCAGAGGAGTGCGTCAGGCCTCGGCAGCCGGCACAGTTCATATCCTCGCCACTAGATGGGGGCTTCATTCATTCCATTCCTGACCCGGTCGGAGACTGGAAGCAGGCTGTGGATTTTCATTTTCATTAAACACACTCAAGACAGGCCAAACTTAGACAATAACAATCCGTCGTACTACTATATGCGTCAGAAACGAAAACAATTGGAGCATCAGGAATCATAGAAACTGAAAAAATAGAACGAAAACTTCTCCGAAATATATTTGGATTAATACACAGAGATGGCATATGGATAAAAATCCCTACCAAGGAGATATACGAGTGCACAGACAGACTCACCGATATGATCAGAAAACGCAGACTAACTTTTTACCGGTACATACATAGAAGGAACAACAACTGATTTACAAAGAAAATCGTTGATGTAGTAAACAGTTCAAGCAGGAAAACTAATTGGTATCATGAAATAGAGGAAGACTTATGGCAGGTGGGGATCGACAGCAAATGATTGGAGACAGAGGAGAATTCAGAACCAAAATTAAGAATACAACATGTAAAGTAAATGAAAAGAAAGGGAGAGAAGTGAACATTGTGTCATCACTAGATATTTAAGTTGAAACACTGACCATAAGGGCAAAACAGATATAATAATAATAATAATAATAATAATAAAGAGAATGTAGCAGATGATCGATGTCGTAGATGCACCTCAGCGCTGGAAACCATCGATCATATCATCGGTGGCTGCTCTACGCTGGCTGGTATAGAGTATACCAAGTGGCACAATGATGTTGCTAAGATCTTACATCAAGAGCTAGCTATAAAATCTGGACTTCTGGGTACGAGTATGGTGTACTACAATTACCAGCCTGCCAACGTGCTTGAAAATGAGGATTACAAGATGTATTGGAATAGACTTATTTTAACAGACCAGAAAATCTTGGCCAATCGACCTGATATTGTCTATCTCAATAAAAGAAACCAAAAGGCCTACTTGATAGACGTTGCTGTGGTTAGCCAAAATATGCAAACTACCCAAGCTAAAAAGACAGACAAGTACGCACCGTTGGCGGAAGAAGTACGAAAATTATGGGGACTAGAATGGGTAAGGATTTTGCCAGTGGTGATCTCTTCCACGGGAGTTGTTCCTAAGACGTTGACAATGGCTTTGGAGGAACTGAAAATGAAACAGCTGATTACCAGAATACAGAAGGCAGCTGCTGGATACGTGTCATATTGTCAGGTTATTTTTTTATCTCAGTAATAAGTTTACATGTTACTTCATTCCAAATCCGTATATTGTAAACTGATTTGTACCATAGGCTAATTATGAGAAATTAAAGATAATAATAATAATAATATTAATAATAATGATAATACTAGAACAGATACGAGCCTTACAGTAGTCGCATATGATGTGTAACATCTGACATGTTATACTACTATGAAATTGAGATGAAATATGTGTGAAGTCATCTGATATGTTATACTACTCGTATACTACACAGCTTGGACATTCTTAAAATGTTAATTTACGCTCCGCTTCCATACTGGTACTATGATGAATGTATAGATTGAATTTGAGATATTCTACTGTCACACTCGATTGAGCAAACTTCACATATTATATTGAAAATTAAGAGGAGGAATGAAACCATAGTCTCTAGTCTACCTATAGACTACTAGAAATAATATTCAATAAAATCAAATTTCCCAAATCCAGCTTCGTGCAAACTATTGTAATTAAAATTAGATGAATCGTAATTTCATGTAGATTCTGTTAAAATGACGCGTAACGTTATGATAGATATCGTTCAAATTGATAATCCGGTAGCAAAAATAAGTGCAGGGACTGTGGTTCGAACCTGAAACCTCACGATTCGCAGACCAAGATGCTATCACGCAGCCATTACAACCTCAGAAATGTAGAGTACAAGACAGTTACTTATTTTCATGTGCCGGTAATAATATGAAAGTATTTTTTTATGCTCCATTAATATTTTGTTTTTGTTTATAATGTTCATTCGTAGAATTGAGTTTTGAATTAGTTATGAATACGCCTAATTGACAGTGAAGGGAATTCTTTGTGGTCCATGAAAGGATACCCAGTTCCCGTATAAAGACATCGATATATATTACATTGATCACTGCATTACCGTAATGTGGGTTAATATCTGAATAGACATTGTGCAGAAACATAATACCGGCTTTGCCGACTAGTTACAATGTTTCATATTAAAGCATGTCATCATTTAAATACTGATACGAAGACTTTTAACATGTGGTTTGTGTTTCAATCAGTTGACACCAGAGTTCGCATGAGCGTTTACCTTCAGTATGAAAGTGTTGAGCAAAGTTACTCGGGGAGTGGATACCCATCACTTTTATCCAGAGATTGAAAAACAAACTCTTAATAAATTATAATTGTTTTCAGCAAATATGATATAATGAATATTGTTACACCAATGAACGACAACTTGAAGATGATTTATTGTATAAATATCTGTAATGGCGCCTTCTAACTTTGAAGTAACCGATATGTGATATACATCTCACATGGCTGACAGTGCGTCATGGTATCTATCTCCGACACAGCGCGCTCATTGTTTCCTCTTACCACTGCCAGCTGGCAGTGCGTCTTACACTCAATAATAAAACCTGACCTCAGGAGAGGATCAACTAATGAATGGCAGCAGAAATGGGAAGAATCTTTAAAAGGAAATAGCCTATCACAAGGGAGTTCTTCCCAGCAGTAGAAAACAGATTAACAATTAAAATTAACTTCACGCCAATTTCGAAAACATTAATATTATAAGGACATGGAAAAATATCAACTCGTATCTGCACAGACTTAAAATTGTACGCAGCCCCGAGTGTTCCTGTAACGGAGGACCCAAAACAGTGGACCATAAAATATTTGAGCGTAGTGCATTGAAAAGCGAGAGAGAAATTTTAATAAACAGTGTTTCCATAGAAGGATCTGGCCGATCCATATGTCTGTTCTAATCTGAAAATTTCTTAAACCATTTTCAAAATTCGTGAACTCTTTTGACTTAACAGTAATGAAAGAAAATTAAGAAAATCACCTTTCAGCAAATACTGTAATATATAGGAAAGATTGTATATTATAATTTCACAATTGTATGAAATTAGATAAGAGCATCCCCCAGGGGCTCACATCTTGAGGGATGTGGATTGGTGACCACGGGACCCCAGCTGAGTCCAGCATTGCTTCCACGTACTTGTGCCGGGCTCCTCTCCGTCTTCTTTCCTGTCGACCTCTCTTGGTCAGTTCTTGTTCTCTTCCAACCATGACGGTATTAGGTTATCTGTGGCCTAGAGAGTCTCTTACTTTCCAGCCTTCTATCTCTTTTCTTTTCTTTTCTTTTCATTACATTTTCCTTTTCTCTGTAAGATTCCCGCACTGAATTGTGAATTAGCTTCCCATGTATCTAAATTACATTTTGAAAGTTGAATTCTTTTTTTTTTTCTTTTTCAAATTCCTTTTTGTGAGGATTTTCAATCTGCATTGCATTTTGTAAGAATTTTCAATCTAAATTGCATTTTGTAAGTATTTTGGAGCTGGGGCTTGAAATATTGTGAATATTTTGAATCCAAATTAAATTTTGTAAACATTTTCAATTTCAGTTGCATTTTTTAAGTATTTTGAATCTCAATTGCATTTTGTGAGTATTTTTAATCTAAATTGCATGTTGTACATATTTTCAATTTCAATTGCATTTGAAAGTATTTTGAATTTCAACTGCATTTTGTGAGTATTTCGAATCTACATTGCATTTTGTAAGTACCACATTTTGAACCTCAACTACATGTTGTGTGTGTATTTGAAACTAACTTGCTTTTTGGAGTATTTTACGTCTAAATTGCCTTTCTTACGTATTTTCGCTCTACATTTTGTGGTTCTTTCAAATTTAAGTTCCATTATTGTAAGTTATTTCAATCTACCTTTGTTTTCGTTGTGGTTTTTAGCCTATTTTCAATTTTGAAAAAATAGGCTTATGAGATCACCATTTGTCCGTGTGTGTGTGCGTGTGTGTGTGTGTGTGTGTGTGTGCGTGTGTGTGTGATTCGTGTGTGTGTCCCCCCCTAATAAAATCGAAACGGCTGGAGCGATTTCAATGAAACTCGGGAAGTTCATAGCACTATTCCCGGCGACCTCGACCGTGCCCTTCAAATTTTGTTACGTCTCTCCAATCCAACATGGCGGCTGTGCGAAATACTTCACTAGCATTCAGTATCTCCGAAACTATTACCGATATCGCCCTGAAATTGTGTACGGTGATAAAGGGCACTACTAGAAGTTCACCTAAGAGACTTTCAAAAACCTGGTGGCTACAAAACCAACATGGCGGCCAAGCGAATTTGAGACATTTAAATAGACTTTTCTCGCGATTTAACTATCTAAATGTAATGAAACTTGGTACAGCAAATGTTTATACACATTGTAATGCACTAGAGTCTAATTTAGTTCAATTGTTTACATAACCTCAAAATGGCGGCTGTGCGAAATATTTCACTGACATTCTATGTCTCCGAAACTATTACAGATATCACCCTGCAATTTTGTACGGTGATAAAGGGTACTGATACAGGTATACGTATGTATATTTCATAAACCTGTAAAGTACGAAACGAACATGGCGACCAAGCGAATTTAAAATATTTTAATAGACTTTTCTCGTGATTTATCTCTCTGAGCGCAGTGAAATGTGGTACAGTAATTGATTTTGCAGATTGTAATGCACTGCCATCTAATTTAATTCAATTGCTTACATAACCTCAAGATGGCGGCTGTGCGAAATTTTAAAATTAAGTTTTAATTTCTTGTGTCGTAATCATGCGATCGAAGTGAAAGTTTGAATAATGAACCTAGGCAATAATTGCCCTTGAATGGTACATAACTCTATGGCCTATACACATAACACTCCTAAATGGTGAGCTCCCGAAATATTTAGACGGTTCTCAATATCTATGAATCTTTTACAGCAACCAAACTGATTTTTTTATGTTCATAGAGACTATGAACATATGTTCACCTATAGGACTTTCAGGAACCTGGTGAGCACAAATCCAACATGGCGGCGACGCGAAGTATAAATATTTAAATGGACGTTTCTCGCGAATTAACTATCCGAGTGCCGTGAAACGTTGCACGTTAAATGCTTATACAAATGTTGATCCACTGGCATCTAATTTATTTCAATGGTTTGCATTATCACAAGATGGCTGCTGTGCGTAATTTTAAAATCTCGTTTTTACTTCTTGTTGTCTAATCATGCGATTGAAGTTTGAATACCACACGTACACAATAATCTTAATGTAATAGTACAAAAATAAAAATCCAACCTGGCGACCATCTGAAATATTTAGACGGTTCTCAATATCTACGAATCTGTTACAGCAATTAAAATGAAATTTTGTATGTTGATTGTGGCAGTTAACATAAGTAGGATATATGAAAATAGGCTGTATAGTACTTCACGGAACTACTTGTTATTTTATTGTCGTTTTCGCTATCATCCAGACCATTAAGGGCCGATGTTAGGCTCCTCAAAACAAAATCATTATCATCATCGTCATACGTTAATCAGTGTATCGTATGTTCACGGTTGCCAAGTAACACTCCACCCACCCTGCATGGACTTACACTTTCCCGCCCACATGCATCCTAGTTCTCGTTCAGAAGTTTCATAAACTTGAATCTCAATACGCACGGGATTACTGAAGAAGTGAAACTTTGAAGTATTTCGCTTGAGATAGTCTTGAAATCACAATCGACAGTCTTATAAGGAAATGACTACCTTTAAGGTCAAATGCACCTCTACGTAAGACACTGAGATGGAACTTGGAATTAGGAAACTTGGGAAACATTTGCCGGCAGCTCGGCGACAAATTGCGAAACTTGGGCCAGGAGCTTAACGTGTTTCAACGCTTCACTTGATGTAGTTACAACGCGTATTATCATTTCACGGGGTGTCACAAACATTCTCCAGAGGATATAACTTAAACAGGGAACGAGTAATCAATATATTTAAAACGATGAGGTGATTTATGTTCGACCCTCACTAATATGTGTCAGAAAACTGTATCATAATGATGGTCATTATAACACTGTTTTTCATTACGATACAGTTTCTCCAGCCAATCAGAGCTCGTTCTTTGACCAATTAGGTAACGATACCTTCGCGCATGCGCTCAAAATCCAACACGTCGGACATAAACACAACATCGAACTATAATAAATCACCGACATGGAATACGCACCGTCCATATGTTCGCGTAAATAAACTGGCGAATATGAGACAAGAAATAGCACTGTACCTTAATATCACCAACACTAATTTCTACACAGCGCATTGCCTTCAAACGACTCCGGTGACAATATTACTGAGGAATGGCAGATGTAAACATATGGCCTGCATAATATGGCATTGCAAGCACACAGAGCGTATGCGTCGGTCGTTCAGAGATCTTGAAAGACAGAGATATACCCAGCGCTCGCTCTCCGATCACAAAATTCAAGTGCCTAACTCTCAACAGATATTTATGAATATTTACGTTAAAACATATAATAACGTTATAATTATCGTCGAACATAAACAGTCGTATGCAACTCGCCTATAATGGTAATTAAGACACTCGTATGGAAATTATAAAACTCCCATACGCTCGTTTTATAAAAATACTCCTGTCTTAATTATAGCCATTATAGGGTCGTTGCATAATGTACTATTCTGTTACTGCGAGATTGAGATAAAGTCTTAACTGATTGAAATTCTAACGAGAGCTCTTGGCATGTAGATTTGCAGAGTGTCTTTAAAAGGAAAATATATATTAGGGTTTATTTTTAAATTATTAATGAATAATGTAATATTTGTCACTCCCGCACTTGCGCACAATGACTCTATTCCGCCAGAGAAATGGCGGATACCGCCACGTCCTGCTGTGATCTTTGTTTATCAGAATTAACAAGTAGTTCCGTGAGGAATTATATAGCCTATTTTCATATAACCTACTTAAATTAATTGCCACTATCAACATACAAAATTTCAGTTTGATTGCTGTAATAGATTCGTAGATATTGAGAACCAGCTAAATATTGCGCATGGTCGCCATGTTGGATTTTTATATATATAGGTCCTAGAGTTATGTACTGTTACATGAAGATTATTGTGTACGTGTAGCATTCAAACTTTAATCGCATAATTAGGACACAAGAAGTAAAATCGGGATTTTAAAATTTCACACAGCTGCCATCTTGTAGTTATGGAAACAGTTGAAACAAATTACATGCCAGTGGATTAACATTTGTATAAGGATTTACTGTACCTAGTTTCACTGCACTCGGATGGATAAATTCCGAGAAACGTCCATGTGAATATTTAAACTTCGCGTCGCTGCCATGTTGAATTTCTGTTCACAAAATTATTGAAAATCCTATAGGTGAACTTATGTGCATAGCCCCTATGAACTTAAAAATATCAGTTCGATTGCTATAATAGATTCGTAGGTATTCAGAGCTATCTAAATATTTCGGATGGTCGCCATGTTGGATTTATATATGTATAGGCCATAGAGTCATGTACCATTAAAGGAAAATTATTGCGTAGGTTCATTATTCAAACTTTCACTTCGCTCGCATGATTGCGACACAAGAAATAAAAACTTAATTATAAAATTCGCACAGCCGCCATCTTTAGGTTATGTAAATAATTGAACTAAATTAGATACCAGTGCATTACAAAGCATATAAACATTTCCTGTACCAATTTTCATTGCGTTTGGATCATTAAATCGCGAGAAAGGTCTATTTAAAATTTTCAAATTCGCTTCACCGCCATGTTCGTTTTGTAGTTAACCGGTATTTGAAAGTCTTATAGATGATTTTCCAGTAGTGCCCTTTAACTCCGTATAATATTTCTGGGTGATACCGCTAATAATTTCAGTGATAGAGAATGCCGGTGAAATTTTTCCTACAGCCGCCATCTTGAGGTTATGTAAACAATTAAATAAAGTTAGATGTCGGTGCATTTCAATGTGTATAAACATTTACTGTACCAAGTTTTATTGCGTTTGGTTGGTTAAATCGAGAGAAACGTAGATTCGAAAGTCGCAATTTCACTTGGCCGCCATGTTGGTTGTGTAACTACCAGGTTTTCAAGGGTCACATAGGTGAACTTCTAGTAGCTCCCTTAATCACCTTACAAAATTTAAGGGTGATATCCATAACAGATTGGGATATATTGAATGCTGATGAAATATATCGCACAGCCGTCATGTTGGATTGGTGAGACGTAACAAAATTTAAAGGGCACGTTTGGGGTCGATTGGAATAGTGCTATGAACTTACCGAGTTTCATTGAAATCGCTCAAGCCGTTTAGAAGTTATTAGGGGGCACCCACACACACCATCGCACCCACACACACACACACACACACACACAGATAGACACACGGACAATAGGTGATCTCATAAGCCTATTTTAGCCTATTTTCAATTTTGAAAAAATAGGCTTATGAGATCACCTTTTGTCCGTGTGTGTGTGTGCGTGTGTGTGTGTGTGTGAGGTGTGTGTGTGTGTGTGTGTGTGTGTGTGTGTGAGGTGTGTGTGTGTCCCCCCCTAATAAAATCTAAACGGCTGGAGCGATTTCAATTAAACTCGGTAAGTTCATAGCACTATTCCCGGCGACCTCGACCGTGCCCTTCAAATTTTGTTACGTCTCACCAATCCAACATGGCGGCTGTGCGAAATATTTCACTGACTTTCTATATCTCCGAAACTATTACAGATATCATCATGCAATTTTGTACGGTGATAAACGGTACTGATACAAGTTTACCCATGTATATTTCATAAGCCTGTAAAGTACAAAACGAACATGGCGACCAAGCGAATTTGAGATATTTTAATAGACTTTTCTCGTGATTTAACTCTCTGAGCGCAGTGAATTGTGGTACAGTAAATGATTTTGCAGATTGCAATGCACTGCCATTTAATTTAATTCAATTGTTTACATAACCTCAAGATGGCGGCTGTGCGAAATTTTAAAATTTAGTTTTTATTCTTGTGTCGTAATCATGCGATCGAAGTGAAAGTTTGAATAATGAAGCTTGGCAATAATTGTCCTTGAATGATACATAACTCTATGGCCTATACATATAAAAATCCTAAATGGCGAGCTTCCGAAATATTTAGACGGTTCTCAATATCTATGAATCTTTTACAGCAACCAATCTGATTTCTTTTATGTTCATAGAGACTATGAACATATGTTCACCTATAGGTCTTTCAGTAACCTGGTGAGCACAAATCCAACATGGCGGCGACGCGAATTATAAATATTTAAATGGACGTTTCTCGCGTATTAACTATCCGAGTGCCGTGAAACGTTGCACGTTAAATGCTTATACAAATGTTGATCCACTGGCATGTAATTTATTTCAATTGTTTGCATAATCACAAGATGGCTGGTGTGCGTACTTTTAAAATCTCGTTTTTACTTCTTGTGTTCTAATCTTGCGATTGAAGTTTGAATACCACACGTACACAATAATCTTAATGTAATAGTACAAAAATAAAAATCCATCCTGTCGACCATATGAAATATTTAGACGGTTTTCAATATTTACGAATCTGTTACAGCAATTAAACTGAAATTTTGTATGTTGATAGAGACAATTAACATGAGCAGGATATATGAAAATAGGCTGTATAGTTCTTCACAGAACTACTTGTTTTTTCATAAATTAAAATAGGCTAAAAAGGGGTGAAGTATCTTTTATGATGTTTCCACGATATTCGTAGAAATAGAATTATAAAATACGGGAAGTATTGAAGAACTTACACTGGCACTAATTGGCAGAGAACTATAATCCTTCGACTTGATTTAACTTCTTCCGATAAAACACTTCAAATTTCCAATTTCCAATTCGCTAGGCGTACTTTATCAAAATCAATAAAGCTCCAGGCTGAACTCTAGAACGTGTAGGTCTCTATTTGCCTCATCAAGGTTTCAGTCATGGCCAGTTATATGTTGCAAAGTCGATCATTCGACGCCCTTAAAGTTGCAACAGTGTCAAAAAGTAATCCTTCAAAAAATGCATACTGTATAAGAGAATCCTTCAGTAAATATTTTCCCAATAACCCTCATGTGTTGACGGGTATCAACTAGTAATGATTATTATCATAAACAATCTGTCCTTGGCCTACATTAACGAATTCATTGGGAAAGGATGGCAGTTTCTGATGGTAACTTCCAGCCCTCACACCAGAATATATTTGTGTACGCCTCGTTGCGTTATGGCTAGCATTTTTAGCTGTCACCGTGGAGACCCTGGTTCGATTTCCGGCTCTGCGATCTGAGGGCTGAAAGGGGACCAACTCAGCCTCGTGAGGGAAATCTGAGGAGAAGTGGATTCGATTCCAACCTCAGCCATCTGGGAAGTGGATTCCCGTTGTTTACCTATGTCTACTCCATGCGGAAGCCGATATGGTTCCTAATTTCAAGGCATGACTGCTTCCTTTCCAATTCTTACCATAATTACAAAATAACACACAAATAGGCCTATAGCCATTACAATAACACAGACTATCAAACAAATTACATATAATAGTCCTCTCCAGCTAAAGTAAGTTACTAAACGATAAACGTGTAGCCAACATTGACATCCATCCTCTATGCCTACGTAAATGTTGGTTTATGGTTGAATTTCTTGAAGTTAAGTTGTTTTATACAGTCAGCACATTGTCGCCAACCCTGCTTAAAATCTCGCCATCTCCAAATATGACAATAATACTAAGATTTCTTACCATACAGTTGCCGACAGTTTTCTGGTGATAGCTCCCAGAATGCATTGCACACAATGTCTCCCAACATTATAAGTGCGACTTCCACTTCCTTGGAATGCATTTTCGTAAGAAGGCGGTAATTTAGTTTGTATCATTTGCGATACTTGTTACATGGATGTGAGTTGTGACTTTTTGATGTTAAATGATGTAAGTTGGCAACATAAATACACACACTGAAGTACATGGCGATAAATGACCACGATGTCCAAGTTCCTCAAATGAAACAACAGCAACAACAACGACAATATTCTCAAGCTCCTAATACTAGTAACACTGTGTTAATTAAATCCATATCCTGGTGTAGTGACTAGCATTCTTCGCTGTCACCCGGGTTTGATTATCGGCTCTGCCTAGAGGTTTTAATTCAGGCTTTAATCCATTATAGGTTAGTGGCCTGTATTTTAACCACCTACTAAGTCAAAGATACTGTTGGTTGAATCGTTCAGCCATATATCAACGTGTTTTTTTATTGGAAGTGTTAATATTTCAGGAAACTAAATAATATGCTTCTATCTTCTTGACCTAAGATTCTTGATGAAATAGAATTCTTTTAACAAAAACAATTAAAATTAAAACGTAAAAATAAAAAATGTCGAAGGATACCTACAATAAGAAAAATCTTTCTATTGCAAAAAAAAAAACACCATTACAATACGGTAATTAAGCTGGAAAGTCTCTAAGCTTCAGAATGTATGTTTTCCATTAAAAAAGGCGAAATAGAAGAGCTATAAAAAGGAAAGAAGGATACTTAGAAGAATATTGAGACCATTAAAATCAGAAAGTGGAGAGTTCAGATACAGAAACAAGTAGGTCCGTGAAGAACTATACAGCCTATTTTCATATATCCTACTTATGTTAATTGCCACTATCAACATACACAATTTCAGTTTGATTGCTGTAATAGATTCGTAGATATTGAGAACCGACTAAATATTTCGGATGGTCGCCATGTTGGATTTTATATATGTAGGTCCTAGAGTTATGTACTGTTACATGCAGATTATTTTGTACGTGTAGTATTAAAATTTTAATCGCATAATTAGGACACAAGAAGTAACAAGTAGATTTTAAAATTTCGCACAGCTGCCATCTTGATGTTATGGAAACAATTGAAATAAATTATATGCCATTGGATTACCATTCGTATAAGGATTTACTGTACCAAGTTTCACTGCACTTGGATGGTTAAATTGCGAGAAATGTCCATGTGAATATTTATACTTCACATCGCCGCCATGTTGGATTTGTGGTCACCAGGTTTAAAGTCCTATAGGTGAACTTAAGTTCATAGCCCCTATGAACATTAAAAAATTCAGTTTGATTGCTATAATAGATCCGTAGATATTCAGAGCCGTCTAAATATATCGGATGGTCGCCATGATGGATTGTTAAATGTATAGGCCATAGAGGCATGTACCATTAAAGGAATATTATTGCGTAGGTTCATTATTCAAACTTTCACTTCGATCGCATGACTACATCACAAGAAATAAAAACTTATTTTTAAAATTCGCACAGCCGCCATCTTGAGGTTATGTAAACAATTGAACTAAATTAGATACCAGTGCATTACAATGTGTATAAATAGTTCCTGTACCAGATTTCAGTGCGTTTGGAACATTAAATCGCGAGAAAGGTCTATTTAAAATTTTCAAATTCGCTTGGCCGCCATGTTCGTTTTGTAATTAACCGGTTTTTGAAAGTCCTATAGATGGACTTCCAGTAGTGCCCTTTATCTCCTTACAAAATTTCAGGGTCATACCGCTAATAGTTACAGAGATATAGAATGCCAGTGAAATATTTCGCACATCCGCCATCTTGTAGTTATGTAAACAATTGAACGAAGTTAGATATCGGTGCATTACAACGTATATAAACATATACTGTACCAAGTCTCATTGCGTTTGGTTGGTTAAATCGCGTGAAACTTCTATTTAAAAGTCGCAAATTCGCTTGGCCGCCATGTTGGTTTTGTAGTTACCAGGTTTTCAAAGGTCAGATAAGTGAACTTATAGTAGTTCCCTTTATCACCATACAAAATGTCAGGGTAATATCGGTAATAGTTTCTGAGGTATTGAATGCTGGTGAAATATTTCGCACAGCCGCCATGTTGGATTGGTGAGTCCTAACAAAATTTGAAGGGCACGGTCGGGGTCGCCGGGAATAGTGCTATGAACTTACCGGGTTTCATTGAAATCGCTCGAGCCGTTTAGATTTTATTAGGGGGGGGGGACACACACACGAATCACACACACTCGCACACACACACGGACAAAAGGTGATCGCATAAGCCTATTTTTTCAAAATTGAAAATAGGCTAAAAATGACTACCTCTACAAAAATAAAGAAATTGAAAACCTCTACGGTACGATCAGGAAAAGGAGGGTTACGTTCTTTGGACACGTATTGAGGACGATTAACCCCAGACTCACAAAAAAATATATACCACAGCAAGAATGGTAATCAATGGGTACAAAGTATAAAAAGGGATATGGAAGTGATGGAAGTAACAATAGATATTATTCAGGACAGACCGCTTTTTCAGAAGTATGATCAAACATTTCAAGGATTTCCAGGAGAAGGCAAAGAAGAAACGGGTTAACATCTGGAGGGAAGAGAGAAGAAGACGGAGTGAAGTAATGAAGATCTACTGGAAGGTAAGAAAGAATAAAGGAAATAAAGAGTCAGTGAATGCAATGGGATATATTACGCGGTCCAAAGATAGGTGAAATCGAGGAAAGAAGAAGAAAATTAATAAATTAAAATTATGATAAAATAATGTAATAAATACAAATAAAATATATTAATTCTAGTTCTGGCATATAATAGGATAACGGGGCCCACTCAGCCACGTGAGACAACTGACAAGAGGTGGGTTAAATTCTCATATGAGCCATCTTGGAAGTGATTTTCCGTGGTTTCCTTATTGCTACTGCCGGCGAATGCGGGGATAGTTCCTTATTTAAGGGCATGGCCGCCTCGTTCCAAATCCTCATCTGAATTACAAAATACAAACACTAATACAGTCATTACAATAACACTCGTCATTAAATTCCACATACAACCAAATACATGGGGCTACATTACTATGATGTCACGAAACCCTTAAATCAACCAACAACAACAACAACAACAACAACAACAACAAACGTGTTAATTAAATGAATTTAAAACTTATCTGAAAATATATTGTTCTTCTACAGCTTCTACAGCTACAACTGATGGAAATAATTGAAGTTCAGAGTTAAAGAACCCCTATGTTAGACGGCTTCATTGGCATAGTTGGTAGCATGCTGAGCTTCTATGTCCAAGGTCGCGGGTTCAAACCCGGCCGAAGTTGTCGGATTTTTTAAGAGCGTTAAAATCCCTTAGTATGCCTTCCTTTGGAGGAGAAGTAAAGCCGTTGGTCCCATGTCATAGATTCATGGCATGATAAAGAATCTTCCACCAACTACACTTCTGTTAAGTCAAAATGTGTAGGTTAGGTTTGATTAATGCTCTTAAGTTCCAACGCTCATCACCGGGCGCTGGTTGCGATGGCATCTAGTAGTAGGGAAAATCGCAGCTAGGTCTCTTGGACGGTAGCATTTGCTAGCGAAAGTAGGAACTACTTGAAATTATCGTCTGCAGTCCCAATCTGAATCACAGATAACACACACTAATACAGCCATCACAATTAACACCGGTTATCAGACAGATTCTACACACACCCAAAGTACACGGGGCTACATGACCGCGATGTCGCAGCCCCTAAACTAAGGAACCAACCAACCAACCTCTATGTTGTAACGCTGGAAAAACACCAATTTTGAAGAAGAAATATTTTACGGAATTAAGTTTCTAGCAGTTTCTAGAATCTTCAATCCGCAGACGACGAACCATCAGACTGTAACATTATTCCCTTTGCTTTCAAGCTTGACTCCTTTGACGCACGGATCACCATCTTTGCTCGAGTAAGCAGTAAATCTGCCTCATTCCTAACCATTTTGAAGAAACGTGCTTGTAATACAAGACCAAAGTGTTGTCTCTTCTCACTAACCAAAGAGTCTACTTGCCTTTCTAATATAAAGGTCTTCAATTGTTGATGGCCCTCAAAAGTACAGTACAAGGGGAACAGGAATCTATTAACGTACCGCTAAGTATGCACAACATTCAGTGACTCGGCTATTTATTAGACAGAGTATAAAATTCAGCGACGCACCGAATTCTTACGATTTGTCTGAAATGTTATTTTTATACATTTCAGACTACTGTGATAGAAGTATGAATTTTTAAGAACATTTAAACTTTGACTAGTGCACCTATCAATATATAATAAGTACAAGTGTGGTGAATATTGTACGCCAATAGCATGTTACGAAATCACTTAGCCTGAACATTATATTTTATAAAATTAACTGTTCTACAAGCAAACTAGTTGAGGCTAACCATACTTTATTCTGTATCGTGATCATTTTTAGCCTACTTTTCACATTTTGCAAAAATGAGGAAAAAGTAGACTTATGAGATCGACCCGGGAAAATGTGTGTCTGTCCATCTGCCTGGCTGTGTGTGTGTGACCCCCTATCAACTCCTAAACGGCTGCAGCAATCGAAACTAAATTTAGTATGAGTAAAGATGTATACCGGAATATCTCAAGCCCATATTTGAAATTGATTTCAGTGCTACCAACTGCTGAAAAGACGCACTAGAAATTTGAGCTCCATGTTGGATATCCTGGAAGGTATGCATGGGATCTATTCCAAAATTTGCACGCATGTAGATAAAACTATTTCAGTTTAATTTTCAGGAGGCCATATATGACAGTGTTGCCAAAATAAATTTAAGCCTTCTGATAAATCCAATTTTTAAATGCATATAACTTCTACACTAACAATTGGATTTCAACCAAATTGTGTATGTAATATGTGTACATAAACAGATATGACTGAGCGTATTCGTAAGAGCCACCAGGGCTGCCAACTGTTAATAATTGCTCTCTCTATTGTTTTAATCTAAATACCAATATGTCAGAAAGTATGCCAGCCAACAGCTTTAAACTATGCACAAGTATAGTAACTGACATTTTAGATTAATCCATGGATTGGAGAACATTTTCATTATTCTTCATGTGATTTGTATGTGCTTATAAAAGGAAAGTTTTCCTTTGATGTTTTGTTGGACAGGCTGATGAAGGGGGAGTGTTAGCCCTCGAAACATGTCCCTGTAAGTAATTAGCAATAAATAGTATTGAAAGGCGGAAATTTTATTATTCTTTCAAAGTTCTATGCCTGCTGATATGTCCAATTTTAATATACATTAACTTCTATACTAGCAAATGTATTTCATCCAAAATTGGCACAACAAGATATCATAATATTTCAGATTATTTATGACCAGCACACGCATGACATTGTTGCCAACATGATTTTACGCATGCTGATAGATCCAATGTCTAACTGCATGTAACGTCCATTGAACTTCAACCAAATTTTGTATTCTGTACCTTAAGAAATGGAACGAATAATATATTCAGTCACCAGGGCTGCCAACTGTAGTGCCCTATTAGGCTACATTTTACCAGGTATAACTAATTAGACATTTCGATATTACCACCTAATTTTGTCATTATTCTAGATAGGTTCATATACTGAAGATTAATCATTGGCATGCAACTTAATTATAAGAAAAGTAGACTCTTTAGTTCGTCACGAAACTTCTTGTTCTCTATAAATTCTTCCTCGGAAGTATGTGCGTCTCCTACTTCTTCACCTCATTCTTCTTGCGCTATAGCGTCATAGATTTCCTACAGATTTTTAGCTCGAATGCAAGTCCTAATCACAGTGTCATACGAGACACTTTCTAATTCTATTAACATATGACTTAAAGAATAAGACAGTAAAATAACCGAATCAATAGTGTATGTACTTACACTCGTGGTTTTTTGTTCACCATACGCAACAGCTCAATGTTTTTCCTGTGAATCAGCACAAACAAATCCGACAACAATAACACTGCTTGTGGTCGTTTTCGAACATTTCAGGGATAGATTATATGACGCCTAAGAGCCTGCAGAAACACTACAACCTAAAATGTACCATCGTTAGTACGGGGGGTGTACTTTATACAACAGCGTGTGTACTTAAAGGTTAACAGTAATTTAAATAATATCTCTCATTCTTCGATGTATAATAGTAAATGCATTGTTGTGGCAAACAATGTCTGGCCGAATATTCTTAGTGATAATAAAATGTTCTGAACCTAATGGGACTATACAAGACGTTTGCGAGGCTTTCCTGACCGTAAGGGCGAACTCGACACGTGATTGTTAGCCTATTTTCAATTTTGAAAAAATAGGCTTATGAGATCACCTTTTGTCCGTGTGTGTGTGCGTGTGTGTGTGTGTGTGTGTGTGTGTGTGAGAGAGAGAGGTGTGTGTGTGTCCCCCCCCTAATAAAATCTAAACGGCTGGAGCGATTTCAGTGAAACTCGGTAAGTTCATAGCTCTATTCCCGGCGACCTCGACCGTGTCCTTCAAATTTTGTTACATCACACCAATCCAACATGGCGGCTGTGCGAAATATTTCACTAGCATTCAATATCTCCGAAACTATTACCGATATCGCCCTGAAATTGAGTACGGTGATAAAGGGCACTACTAGATGTCCAACTATGAGACTTTCAAAAACCTGGTGACTACAAAACCAACATGGCGGCCAAGCGAAGTTGAGACTTTTAAATAGACTTTTCTCGCGATTTAACTATCCAAACGTAATGAAACTTGGTACAGCAAATGTTTATACACATTGCAATGCACTGGAGTCTAATTTGGTTCAATTGTTTACATAACCTCAAAATGGCGGCTGTGCGAAATATTTCACTGACATTCTATATCTCCGAAACTATTACAGATATCACCCTGCAATTTTGTACGGTGATAAAGGGTACTGATACAAGTTTACTTATGTATAACTCATAAACCTGTAAAGTACAAAACGAACATGGCGACCAAGCGAATTTGAAATATTCTAATAGACTTTTCTCGTGAGTTAACTCTCTGAGCGCAGTGAAATGTGGTACAGTAAATGATTTTGCAGATTGTAATGTACTGCCATCTAATTTAATTCAATTGTTTACATAAACTCAAGATGGCGGCTGTGCGAAATTTTAAAATTAAGTTTTTATTTCTTGTCTCGTAATCATGCGATCGAAGTGAAAGTTTGAATAATGAACCTAGGCAATAAGTGTCCTTGAATGGTACATAACTCTATAGCATATACATATAACAATCCTAAATGGCGAGCTTCCGAAATATTTAGACGGTTCTCAATATCTACGAATCTCTTACAGCAATTAAACTGAAATTTTGTATGTTGATAGAGGCAATTAACGTGAGCAGGATATATGAAAATAGGCTGTATAGTTCTTCACGGAACTACTTGTTTTATTTATTTATGCGTTCGTCTCGATTGGTAACAGTGAACATTGTTGTACCGTAGATGAATGTAGTTAATGACTCCACGGGAAAAACGAAGTAAGTCACATTATGTCAATAATTCAGGAGAGCGAATTTAAACTGTCAACACTTAAATGAAATACTTAAAACACCGCAACTCAGGGTAAGCAATATAGTTATTTTGTCAAATTTATTTCACATCCCTCCCTATATTATTCAGCTGAGGTCCCATTCCAGTTTTGTACCGAAAATAAGGTCCCATTAACACCAACCTACACATATGGGGTACCTACAGGTTTAGCATAACCGAATGCGTAAGGGAAACGCATTCACTTACTCTTTAAATGCCTCACAATTAAATAAATACCTCAAAACATGTATATTTACAATGCAATAATGAAAGAATGCTACAGGGTAACCATGGTAACAGAATCTCACAGGTCCTTCAGTAGGGGGGCAGTGGTGGTTCTAACCCACAGAGTCAAACAGCTAGACCCCTAAGCTAGGGGCAGATGACCTCGTAGTTCCGCCCAATAAAACAACAATAACTAACTAACTAAGCTACTCAAGGGGGGATGTGCGGGTTCTAACGCAGACACATTTAGATATTTCCCGAAACCATGGTCGGATTTTAACAAATGAGGTGTCGTAGGACTCGGGCTAAAACCCTCTTTCCTCTGGACAACTTATTTAAATCCTAAAACAAAACCTACCCCCTACCAGGGGTGAAATATTATTTTCTTAGTAAAAGTTGCTTTCCATGTGTTACATACAGTATATATTGCACCCTTCAATAAAGCATGGTTTTCTCAAGATTCATCTACGGGTTCGTGTTCAGTCCTGACTGCGTTACACAGCAAAGTTCGCTTAAAACAACATGCTCTAATGAATAGAAAGGTTCATGACAAAGGCGATACTAGAAATAAAATGAATAACAAGTAGATTAAAATAAATTTAATGACTGAAAGATATGTGCATAATACTAATAATAATAAATAAAAGAAATCCTCCCTGACTTTCACCCCCTTAATAAATAATAATAACATTGAGCGGTAGGAACTCGCTCGTCACAACAAGACAATGTGAATGCAGCTTCACATAAATGATAAAATCATAACATAAGCATTTGAGCGGTAAGAACTCACTCGTCACAACATATGGATACAAGTCCACTGTTTTCTGGTCAAGAAGTTATATAAAGTGTGGTGTACTGCTCGTTAATAAGAAACTGAGTACTGATGCGAGTCCGTTTACAACCGAAACAGTCATGTTGCTTACGGAGTTGCATCTTTTAAATAACACTACGGCTGTGGGACCCACCCTTAACTAATACACTATAATTACTACTGACACATGCAAGATCTAATAATATAAACAGAATGAAGAATCTCCCAGAGATCCTAGCTGGTGCCGGAGCACATAATGAACACAAAAAGAGCATGCCAGAAATAGGCCAAAAACGCTCTCATCAAACTTGGGAACATAGCTTCGCGCACCCTAACTTGACACGGGTCAAGAACGCGTGAAAATAAACACACCAAAAATTGAACCAACAACAACAAAATACAAGCCCAACGGCTGAAAAACTATGTTTACATTTTTATAAAACGCCAGACAAACACGAATTTCGGAAGCTCCCTTACAACTATGGACAGCACCCATTTAATCAATCAATACTCATTATAACCGATCAGGTTTTGTGAATTTTAAACAACATCTTAAATTGCAGTACAGGAAGCAAGCCTGTTACTAATGACAAGTCACGTTATCTGATTTGAGCGCGCCCTTCTTGTATGAGTCAACACTGCCTCAAATATATCTCTCAGCCCCGCAAGCTAGATGCAGTTTCCCTCTGGAAACGTCAACATATCTCACCCATCCCCTGGATGGCAAGAACACAAATATATACCACAAGTTCAGCCTCGCGAGGTCATGAACTGGGATAATGGGGAGCAAGACAGAATAATCACCATGATATATTCTCGCTAGCACATTATAAAAATCACACAACGCACCAAAAGATTGGACTGACTCTCATACGCACACACTGGGTCGGCTCAAAACAGATCAACAATACTGCGTCCATTGACACATTAACAAAAATACACAACAAAAACTCGGGTGCAAAGTGCCATCCCGTTCAAATTGCTGGAAAGCAACTATCAAAATAATCCTGATCCGTCATAAAATTCTACTCACAAATAATCTTACCCTCCAAATTCTATTTTTAATCTCAAAATTAATTCAGGTACATTTTTGTTGTAAGGCATACCTCCGAATAATAATGCTTGACCGCGATTTACGCAAGCGAAAGCGAGCACGGGCTCCGCGTCGCCCCGTAAAGTTGAACCAAATACAATCACAATATTTACAAATTACGCAACGCTCGGCTAGTCCCATATTTAATGTGTCAGTAAAACAAAAACTAATAATCTACATTACCAAACAAGCAAACAAATATCTACAAAAATATGTCCCATAATACCATAGCTGATTTAATAAATAAATAAATTCATTTGTACTCAATCCTTTAAAACAGCGCCAGGAAAAACGTCTGCAGCCATCTCCTTTAAGATGTTTATCTGGTCATCGACATCTTCTGGCAAATGTCCTGCTGGTTCCCAGATCCGTTCTCGCTCTTAGATTTCATCTCGTGCTGAATTAAATAAAGTTTTGTCAGATACACACACGATATAATTCCTACTATATTCACATATCAAGTACTATATTCCTTGACAGTCTATTTGGTGAATTATTTCGATGAACTGGTCCTACTGATCGTGCTGGGACTACAAATAAATCACTGAAGTTACAATTATAACTTGACGACAATGTTCCATGTTCACTAACATGAAAATATGTAGAGTATGAACCTTACGTCCTCAGACATACAAAATGCGTGAATGAACGTTACGCCCTCAGACGCACGAAATAAGTGATTATCCTCGAAGCATCTTGGATCCTTATAAATGAAACTGACTAGGGTAGGTGTGGAAGGGGATTTATTAAAAAATATTCCATAATAATTATCAGACTAGCATGCGATCGGTATCATTAAGTTCGTAGCAGTGTGGAGGCTACGATTATGCTGTAGCCGGCTCGAATCGAGCGTGGAATTAATCTGTAGATAACTCCCGCGTTAATTTACCAGTGTGCGTAACCAAGCCGAGTTGCCGCTAAAACAAGGCGTCTTGATATTATTGGCCCAGACTCTTGTATGTCTTTGCGCGCTTTTACATATTTCTGCAGTAGGGAGTGGTTAACATGATTATAGACCAATTGCTTCGTAGCCTTCGATTTCCTTCTTGGCGCCAACCTTCCTAGCAACAGGCCATAATGTGCGTGCCCAAGCCGTCTTCCGCGCTAAAAGTTGCACCTGTCCTATGTCTCAAGAATATATATGCTTCTTCCTAAAATACCACAGGAGCTTAAACCATTGTGTCCTCTTGGCCACTGATTTCTCAATACTTCCCAACACCGTCTGGCTCTCATATCTGTTGTCTGTAGAAATGTATCAAAATATGATGAATAATTATTAGAATCCTTTATACTGCCTGCGGATAAAAGGTTCAATATGTTACAGGGAAAGTCGATTCTTAGTAAGAGTTGACTCTCCCTAGGCAGAGTCAACTCTTACTAAAAGTATCAGTAATAGTTGATTGAAAACAATCAGATCAACTTTTCCTAGGGAGAGTTAACTATGCCTGCTGTGGTTTAGTAAAAGTTGATTCACAGATCCTGCTCTGAAAATGTAACCGCGCGCACCAAACCTTTGTTATGAATATTAAAATATTGCCATTGTTTGGACTCGTACTTCCATTATTGGACCGACTGTTATCGATCTGAACATTTCTTTGTTTTATTACACCACCACACAACAGGCAGTTGCCATTCGTCATTATTCGGCTCTTTATTGTTGTGCAATAGTGACAAAATATTCATTTACGTTTAAGGTTGGTTGGTTGGTTGGTTGGTTGGTTCCTCAGTTTAGGGGCTGCGAGAACGCGGTCATGTAGCCCCGTGTACTATGGGTATGTGTAGAATCTGTCTGATAACCGGTGTTAAATGTGATGGCTGTATTAGTGTGTGTTTCTGTTTTTAGCCTACTTTAGATTTTTGCAAAAAATGAAAGTAGACTTATGAGATCAACACAGGGCGAAAAAAGTGTGTCTGTCTGTGTGTGTGTATGTGTGTGTGTGAGTCTGTGTGTGTGTGTGTATGTGTGTGTGTGAGTCTGTGTGTGTGTGTGTGTGTGTCTGTGTGTGTGTGAGTGTGTGTACTCTGAATGTCTGTCCCCCCTATCAATTCGAACACGGTGAATGCGAATTGAACGAAATTTGGTACGAAGGTAGCACTCGCAAAGGACACCTCAGTGTCATGTTTTATATCGCCGCCATCTTGACGGAAACGTAATGGCGGCCACACAAATGTTCAAAGCTTAAATCAAATTACGACTAACCTAATCATCCGATCTCTACCAAATTTTGCAACAACATACCTTTATGGGGGAGCATCCTTTGACCAAACTAATAGGCCATCAGCGTAATAGTTTGCGGATGGCGGCCATCTTTGTGTGAAATTTGATTCCCCCTAGTAATTCGAACACGGTGCAACCGAATGGAACGATATTTGGTACAGAGGTAGTACTAACAAAAGGCATCTCAGTGTCATGTTTTATATCGCCGCCATCTTGACGGAAACGTAATGGCGGCCACACAAATGTTCAAAGTTTAAATCAAATTACGTTTAACCTAATCATCCGATCTCTACCAAATTTTGCAACAACATACCCTTATAGAGGAAGCATACTTTGACCAAATGAATAGGTCATTAGCCTAATAGTTTGCGGATGGCGGCCATCTTTGTGTGAAAATCAATTCCCCCTATTAATTCAAACACGGTGAAACCGAATGGAACGAAATTTGGTACAGAGGTAGCACTAGCAAGGGGCATCTCAGTGTCATGTTTTATATCGCCGCCATATTGACAAAAACGTAATGGCGGCCACACAAATGTTCAAAGCTTAAGTTAAATTACGACTAACATAACCATCCGATTTCTACCACACTTTGCAACAACATACCTTTATGGAGGGAGCATCCTTTGACCAATATAATAGGTTATTAGCCTAATAGTTTGCGGATGACGGCCATCTTTATGTCAAAATTGATTCCCCCTATTAATTCGAACACGGTGGAACCGAATGGAACGAAATTTGGTACAGAGGTAGCACTAGCAAAGGGCACCTCAGTGTCATGTTTTATATCGCCGCCATCTTGACTGAAACGTAATGGCGGCCACACGAATGTTCAAAGCTTAAATAAAATTACGATTAACCTAATCATCCGATCTCTACCAAATTTTGCAACTACATACCTTTATGGAGGGAGCATCCTTTGACCAATCTAATAGGTCATTCGCCTAATAGTTTGCGGATGGCGGCCATCTTTGTGTCAGAATCGATTCCCCCTATTAATTCAAACACGGCGAAACCGAATGGAACGAAATTTGGTACAGAGATAGCACTAGCAAAGGGCATCTCAGTGTCATGATTAATATCGCCGCCATATTGACAGAAACATAATGGCGGCCACACAAATGTTTAAAGCTTAAATCAAATTACGACTAACATAACCATCCGATCTCTACCAAACTTTGCAACAACATACCTTTATGGAGGGAGCATCCTTTGACCAATCTAATAGGTCATTAGCCTAATAGTTTGCGGATGGCGGCCATCTTTATTTCAAAATTGATTCCCCCTATTAATTCGAACACGGTGGAACCGAATGAACGAAATTTGGTACAGAGGTAGCACTAGCAAAGGGCACCTCAGTGTCATGTTTTATATCACCGCTATCTTGACGGAAACGTAATCGCGGCCGCCCAAATGTTAAAAGCTAAAATGTAATTACGACCAACCTAATAATCTAGTCTCTACCAAATTTGGCAACACCATATCTTTTTGTGGGAAACATATTCTGACCAAACTGCAAGAACATCAGCCCAATAGTTTGCAGATGGTGGCCAAGTATGTGTGCAAATCGATTCCCCCTATCAATTCAAACACGGTGAAACCGAATTGAACGAAATTTGGTACAGAGGTAGCACTAGCAAAGGGCACCTCATATTCATGTTTAATATCCCTATAGCACGTTGTATTTCAACAAGCTACTACAACCAACATTCAATCATACTCCTTGAAAAGGACAAAGAGTTATAACAATACCCATGCATTTAGGAGAAAGTAGGCTATATGTTCTTTACTGAACATCTTGTTTCTTTTAAATTCAAGTAAGGACTGCAATTTTCAATTTTTCAAATAGTTCCTACGTTTGCCGCCAAACGCCACCGTCAACAACTACTAGGCCTAGTTCATAACTTAGCTACTAGACGCCACCGCAGTCGCCTCTTGGCAACGAACGTAGGAACCTAAGAGCGTTGTTTACATTCTTAACCTATCCAATTTAGCTTCACACAGGTGTAATTAGTGGAAGGTTCTTTAACATGCCATAAATCTATGACATGGGACCGCCGGCTTTACTTCCTCTCTGAAGAAAGGCATACTGAGGGATTTTAACGCTCTTAAAAAATCCGACGGCTTCGGCCGGGTTTGAACCCGCTATCTTGGGCATAGAAGCTCAGCATGCTACCAATTACGCCACCGGAGCCGCTCATTTACGTTTAAATAATTAGTTTAAGTGTGTAAATATTATGTCAGACACCACCCAGAACTGATTCGTGAAAAGCTGCAGCAGGAACGCTCGACTTCCAATGTAAATTCACTGACATTGACCAAATTGAAATAAGATAGCTGCATTCAAAAAGTGAAAAATCTAAAAACTGCAATAAAAAAAAGAAAGCTTTTTTTTGTCGTGTAGCCTCCTGAAAGGCCGAGTGCAGGTCTTTCTAGTCGACGCCCGTGGGCGACCTGCGCGTCGGGATGAGAGATGGAATGGATGAAGATGAATGAAACTGGGCAAGGATGTGGAAGGAAGCGGCCGTGGCCTGTCAGAAGGTACTGTCCCAGCATTTGCCTGGTGTTGAAAATGGGAAACCACGGAAAACCATTTCAAGGACAGCCGACGGTGGGGCTCGAACCCACGCGTCTACCGAGTCAGCAGAGAGCTTGGCCCCTTGACCTAACGCAGCGCTTTAGCTATATCAGGTTTTTAAGACGATATGGCATTATTGAAGCAAATGGTATTACAAAACTAATACACCCTGTCACAGACCATGACAGCATAAGGTATTATGTTTTTGATGAATAGTTGTTTGGAGTTCTTAATGAAGCGCACATATCCACTGGACACGGAGGAAGAGATCGTATGATTCAGCAATTGGAAGGGAAATTTCAAAATGTTATTACAAAGCACATTTTACTATTTTTAAGCTTGTGCGAACCTTGAGATCAAAAATTGAAATATAAGAAGGAAGGACTGGTTGTAAGGCCTTTGTTATTCAAGGAAATGAATAATTCACGATGTCAAGAGGACTTGATTGACTTTCAGTCGCAACCTGATGAAGACTTCAAATTTATAATGGTGGACCAGGACCATTTAACAAAGTTTGTTGTGCCAAGACCACTGAAATCAAAGACTGCAGACGAAGTGTGTAATAATATCGTTGGAATTTTTACTTTGTTAGGCGCTCCTTGTATTTTACAATCAGACAATGGGAGAGAATTTGTTAATAGAATTATTTATTGACAGCCTCGTTAATACATGGCCGAACTTCAAAATGGTGCACGGTAAACCACGACATAGTCAGAGTCAAGGTAACGTCGAAAGAGCCAACCAGGACATAGAGAATATGATAACCACCTGGATGCAAGACCGCAAAACATCAAAATGGAGTGAAGGCTTAAAGTGTATTCAACTTATGAAAAACATTGCAATGAATAGTGGGATAAAACGATCCCCGTAATGAGGCAATGTTCGGATGCCCCCCAAGACATGGCTTATCTAGTTCAAAATTACCAACTGAGGTACTGGCAAATTTAGAAACAGAAGAGGATCTTCAATGCAATTGATCAAATTCAGCAGCAACAAGAAAACGAAATTGGAAGTAATGGAAATGGAAATCCTGATGAAAATTAAACAAACAAAAAGGTATCAAGTGGCGAAACGCTCTTGGATGATAGTGATTATCTCCTCACTGACCTGGACAAGTCTACTGAAGACATCAAGAGACAGAGAAATGAAGCTTCCTACCGTCTAGAACAACAAGCTAAACGCATGAAAAAATATCAGATCACATCCATCAGCCAATAGAAAAAGGAACATCAGTTCGTATTCCTATCCCCGATATTGACCGCGGTAGAGTAGATGCTCGATCTATCCTTGACGTGGCACTGGAGGTTGTCGATGATGGATTTTATCAAATTGGAACGAGAAATGGAATTCTAAAACAGCTTTTCTCAAGGTATGTTTTCAAAGCTAAAATAAAAGATCTCTCTCTCTCTCTCTCCTCTCTCTCTCTCGCTGCCCATAGTATTAAATTGTTCAGATTTAAATGACAACATTTTTTAAGGTTTCATTTCAGTAAATGTCCTATGAACAGTATCCAAGAAAATGAAGTTCCTATGGATAAAACAATAGCTTTGAGTACTGTTGCAACTTCACAATCACTTGGAAGTTGACAAGGTTTTTTCAAATGTTCTTGCAACACTAAATGCGAATCCATGAAGTGCATGTGCATGAAGAAAAGTGTACTTTGCAACACAAAGTGTCACAAATATTTACCTTGCTGTAAGAAATGATACATATTTCTATCTCTTTATGTATTATAAAGTTTTATTTTTATTTTTATTAGTTTCTCTTAACATTTCTCTCTCTTAATGTATTGGTTTGCCTTCCTATTTGTTTTTATTAGCTAGTACCGTTTCTTTGCAAATAGTCAACTGTTACTACCTCAAGACAGAGAGAGTATACTTTCCCTAGATATATTCAACTCTGACTAGTAAAAGTTGATCGAAATTGAACACTTACCGCTTTTAATCAACTTTTACTGAATAGATCAATAAGAGTCGACTTTACCTAGGGAGAGTCAACTCTTACTGGTGAGTCGACTTTCCCTGTAACATATACAGTTCAATACTAATAGGAAATTAAACTATGTTACACACAGGATGCATGTGAACGATGAATAGCCACTATGAATTAACATTTTTAGCCTATTTTCAATTTAAAAAAAATAGGCTTATGAGATCACCATTTGTCCGTGTGTGTGTGCGTGTGTGTGTGTGTGTGTGTGTGTGAGGTGTGTGTGTGTGTCCCCCTAATAAATTCTAAACGGCAGGAGCGATTTCAATGAAACTCGGTAAGTTGATAGCACTATACCGGGCGACCCCGACCGTGCTCTTTAAATTTTGTTACGTCTCACCAGTCCAACATGGCGGCTGTGCTAAATATTTCACCAGCATTCAATATCTCCGAAACTATTCCCGATATCACCCTGGAATTTATTACGGTGATAAAGAGAACTACTAGAAGTTCACCTATGTAACTTTTGAAAAACTGGTAACTACAAAACCAACATGGCGGCCCCGCGAATTTGCGAATTTTAAATGACGCTTCTCGCGATTTAACCAACCAAACACAATACAACTTGGTACAGTATATGTTAATACACATTGTAATGCACCGACATCTAACTTCGTTCAATTGTGTACATAACCACAAGATGGCGGATGTGCGAATTATTTAACCGGCATTCTAAATCTCTGAAACTATTAGCGGTATCACCCTGAAATATTATACGGAGATAAAGGGCACTACTGGAAAATCATCTATAAGACTTTCAAATACCGGTTAACTACAAAACGAACATGGCAGTGAAGCGAACTTGAAAATTTTAAATAGACCTTTCTCGCGATTTAATAATCCAAACGCAATGAAACTTGGTACAGGAAATGTTTATACGCATTGTAATGCACTGGTATCTAATTTAGTTCAATTATTTATATAACCTCAAGATGGCGGCTGTGCGAATTTTATAATTAAGTTTTTATTTCTTGTGTCGCAATCATGCGATCGAAGTGAAAGTTTGATTAATGAACCTAAGCAATAATTTTCTTTTAATGGTACATGACTCTATGGCCTATACATATATAAATCCGACATGGCGACCATCCGAAATATTTAGATGGCTCTGAATACCTACGAATCTATTATAGCAATCAAACTGATATTTTTATGTTCATAGGGGCTATGCACATAAGTTCACGTATAGGATTTTCAATAACCTGGTGATCAGAAATTCAACATGGCGTCGACGCGAAGTATAAATATTCACATGGACGTTTCTCGCAATTTAACCATCCGAGTGCAGTGAAACTAGGTACAGTAAATCCTTATACAAATGTTAATCCACTGGCATGTAATTTGTTTCAACTGTTTCCATAACTACAAGATGGCAGCTGTGTGACATTTTAAAATCTCCTTGTTACTTCTTGTGTCCTAATCATGCGATTAAAGTTTGAATGCTACACGTACAAAATAATCTTCATATAACAGTGCATAATTCTAGGACCTACATATATAAAATCCAACATGGCGACCATCCGAAATATTTAGTCGGTTCTCAATATCTACGAATCTATTACAGCAATCAAACTGAAATTATGTATGTTGATAGTGGCAGTTAACATATGTAGGGTATATGAAAATAGGCTGTATAGTTCTTCACGGAACTACTTGTTATTTTTCAATCCTGTCTTTACCAAGCATGAGTTGAACCATTACATACAGCTCTACGATCATGGTTCCTGAAATATCGATTCATGCATTTGCAATCATGGGCACCTTGGCCAGCGAATCATCGCATAAACCTCTGCGATCCATGGTTCCTGAAATAGCAATGAATGCATTGGCAAGCATGGCTACCGTGGCCCGCCACATCGATAAACGAACCGTCGTATTGCGACTCGCCGTTCCATCGAAATAGCCATGGGTTTTTTCAAAGAGGCATGGTCACAGTGACCGGGTAAGATTTTTTTATTTTACAATGTATATACACATATACTGTACCAAGTTTCATTGCGTTTGGTTGGATAAATCGCGAGAAACGTCTATTTAAAAGTCGCAACTTCGCTTGGCCGCCATGTTGGTTTCGTAGTTACCAGGTTTTCCAATGTCACATAAGTGAACTTATAGTTGTTCCGTTTATCACCATACAAAACGTCAGGGTAATATCGGTAATAGTTTCGGAGATATTGAATGCTGGTGAAATATTTCGCACAGCCGCCATGTTGGATTGGCGAGTCGTAACAAAATTTGAAGGGCACGGTCGGGGTCACCCGGAATAGTGCTATGAACTTACCGAGTTTCATTGAAATCGCTCGAGCCGTTTAGATTTTATTAGGGGGACACACACACACACGAATCACACACACACGCACACACACACACGGACAAAAGGTGATCTCATAAGCCTATTTTTTCAAAATTGAAAATAGGCTAAAAATCCACAGCCAGCTTATAGTTGACCGAGCAGGTTAGGAAACGGAATGAATAAATCCTTCATTTAGCGGTGAGGATTTGAAACAGTGCCAATACAAAAGCCAACAACTCAAGTGCAATGCCCATTTTAATGGGTTAGGGCTTAAACAATAATTTTGACATTTCAAAGTTCTTCTTCGATTTCTTGAATTTCTCAATCATGACCGATATGGCTGGCTAAATGTTCATGATGAGTGGTTGTAGATAGATAGATAGATAGATAGATAGATAGATAGATAGAGAGAGAGAGGATACCGCTAGGCGTGTGTTTTCACAAGACTATTACTGGTTATAATTACCGTGCTTAATAGAACAATCTATATTTTGACGGGTCGGTTTTGGACAGGCCGAGGGTTGGATTTCCAATATTTCGACTGGTGGGTTTTTGACAGAGCGAGGGTTTGTTTTTCCGATATTTTACTCCTGAAGGGGATCTTTAACGTGTAAACGATAATGGGTTATATGACAAATGATAATTCTATAATCAGATGATATTTTGAGGGGTCGGTTTAGGACAGGCCAAGGGTTTGTTTTCCAATATTTCGACGGGTGGGTTTATGAGAGAGCGAGGGTTTGCTTTTCCGATATTTTACTCCCGAAGGGGATCTTTAACGCGTAAACGATGATGAGTTACATGACAAATGATAATTCTTTGATCAGATGATATTTCGACGGGTTGGTTTAGGGCAGGCCGAGGATTCGTTTTCCAATATTTCGACGGGTCGGTTTATGGCAAAGCGAGGGTTCGTTTTTTCAGATATTTTACTCTCGAAGGGGATCTTTAACGTGTAAACGATGATGGGTTACATGACAAATGATAATTCTATGATCAGATGATATTTTGATGGATCGGTTAAGGACAGGCCGAGGATTCGTTTTCCAATATTTTGACGGTCAGTTTATGACAGAGCGAGGGTTCGTTTTTTCAGATATTTTACTCTCAAAGGGGATCTTTAACATGTAAACGATGATGGGTTACATGACAAATGATAATTCTATGATCAGATGAAGAGCAAACAGAACTTGGTTCTATGTTGGTTGAAGCGGGTAGAGAAAACAAACTTGCTGGAGAGCAGACCAACAGGATGTGGATGCTATTTGAGCTTATTGGAATGTGCTGACCTGACTCGACTTGACAACAGGTGCAAGATTGTAAATCAGTGAGTCGGTAAAAGGTATCATGCATGTGTAGGAATATGCTATTTGATGAATCATGGATTGTGGAGGCTTATGCGGTGGCCATGCTTGACAAAGTATTCATTGTTATTTCATGAATCATGAATTGCCGAGGCTTATGCAGTGATTCGTTTATGGTTGGTGAAAGCATGACTGTGATGATTGAAAAAATACAATTGCGAGAATGACCGCAGAGTTACAGTTAACAGATAAGCCAATACAAAAGCAGATATATAAGCCAATGCATAAGCCAATACAAAAGCCAACCCAAAAGCCAATACAAAAGCCAATACAAAAGCCAACACATGGGGTTAGGTTTGGTTAGGTTCTGATATGTTACATTAATTTAGGTGAGCTATGTGTGACGTCATAGTCAGTCTTTAAGCAAGTCTAAACTTGAAGAACATGTCACGTGACAAGGTTAATTTAGGTTATGTTAGATGAGTTGAGGTTAAGTCTTTAAATATTCACAGTCTTTGAGATACTTTCCAAGCCCAATAAAAAACCACTAAATACATTGACAAAAATAACTTGTCAAATATGCCAATATATAAGCGAACACAAAAGGCAATACATAAGCCAAAACAAAAGCCAACACAAAAGCAATACATAAGCCAATACAAAAGCCAATACAAAAGCCAACTCATAAGCCAACACATAAGCCAATACAAATGCCAATACATAAGCCATTATATGAGCTTGTGGTAAGTCACATTAACACTAAAACAGTTGTAACCCTTATAGTGTGAACATCACACTGACAGGTTAGCTACTACTATGGAACTTACTACAACCAGCAAGGTTAGGCAACGTGCAGTCTATCAAGGCAACTCTTATAGTATAATCGTCAGAATGGGAATGGAATAATATTTTGGCGATGCTCAAAAGAGAGGTCGACAAAATGTCGAGGAAATCTAAAAAGTAAAAATGGAAAGGTTTTCAGTGTAAGTGTTCATTAATGCAGTGCTCCAAACAAACCACGGTTGTTGTTTACAAAAATTATGAAAATGCTAAAAAGCAAGTTCAAGAAACCGATATTGCAGCTCAAGATAGTGCAGTGTTTGCTCAAAAGCACGTATCATATCCTCAAAAAGTCATGTTACGACAGTTGTCAACGTCTAAGAAAACCTCAACACTATCAAAGTCAACACAAACTATGAAAGGAGTCTCTGTGGAAAAGGAAGAAATGGAATTCAATAGTTTTAGTGATGTTGAGGATAATGTTGATTAAAATGATGATGATTATAATAATAGTGATAAAGGTTCTGAGGATAATAATGTTAATGATAATGCTAAATCATTTCTTAAATTTGTTAACTGGAACAATCCCAGTAAGCTAATCGAACGGCTTCAATACTTGCATGCCTGTAGACAGCCTGGTCATACTGAATATGAGGAGGAACTATTGGATACAGAAAATGAGCTTCGTCGTGTCAAAATTATTATGTAATGAATTCACGTAACCGCTTAAACATATTCCCAGTCTTTGAGATACATTCCAAGACCAGTATAAATCCACTAAATACATTGACAAAATAACTTGTCAAATAAGCCAACACAAAGCCGATACATAATCCAACACAAAAGTCAATACATAAACCAATACAAAAGCCAACACAAAAGCCAACGCAAAAGCTAACACATATGCTAACACAAAAGCCAATATATAAGCTTATGGTAAGTCACTTTATTATCAAAACAGTTGTAACATTTGTAGTGTGAACATCATAAAGACAGGTCAGTTACTACTAAGGAACTTACTACAACCAACAAAGGTAGGCAACGTGCACTCTATAAAGGCTACTCTTATAATTATAAACGACAAAATGTAAAAGGAATAATATTCTAGCGATCTTCAAAACAGAGGTCAACAAAATATCGAGGTGGTATGGAAAGTAAGAATGGTGAGGTTTTAAGTGTGAGTGATCATCAATGTAGTGCTCCAATTGAAACACCGATAGTGTTAACAAAAAATCATTTGAATGTTAAAAAGCTAGTACAAGGAAAACATGTTGCTACTCAAAATAGTTCATTGTTTATTGAGCAACGTTTAACCCCTGTTGTAAGAGTTATGTTTAATCCATCGTTCACGTCACAAGAGCCATCAACATCACAGACTATGCAAGAGGTAGTGTTGTTGTTTTAAGTGGCGGAACTACAAGATCATCTACCCTTGATATGCAGATAGTTTTATCAGGGAAGAAAGTGATGAACCTATGCAAGAGCATCAGCGATGGTCACCAGCATGTCCCTACCTGTGTGGAATAGAGGTGGGTTATATACCGTCATTCAAGCTCGCCCTCACTAGTACCTCTAAGTGATGAAAAAACAAGTTATGATACGTGTGGACCTTATGGCTTCAACAGTGTTTCGATGAGCAGCTCACAATCGAAATCATCCAGTTTAGAGACATTGAGACATCATTGGTGTTATGAACCTTATAAACACGAAAGACTGTATTGTTGTATGAGTTGGTATCGTCCCTATCCCAAAATGGCAAAAGCATGTAAAACTTGTTATACCAATAAATTGATGTAAAAAAGTTGCTGTTGATGTTATTATTTCTCATGTTCCCTGTGATACCCCAACATCAATTTGTTTACTAGAATGGGAATGTAAGTCAATGTCATGAGTTCACCTTAGTCACTGATAGTCAGTTAGTGGTCACTTGAACTTGGCTCAGACAAGCATTAACATGTTGAGCACAATGATTGTGGATTGCCAAGGGTTTAACATTGAGATAACAAATTTATATTTAAAGAGGTTGCTATTATTGATTGTTTAGCCTTTTGAATATCACAAGCTACCCATTTGGTGTCTACTCCACCCTATGCTTTTGATTTGTTTTGTGAGAAAGACTGTAAACAAACTAAATGGATTGAAAATCATTTGCAACTAGACTGGAATCAAGGAATGATTTCATATAAGCACCTGGACATAGTAATAAAAACTCATTTATTATCTGCCCATGTGGTATTGGTGAAAGGTGATGAAAAACGCTAATGATTACAACCATTTTAACACCTTACTGTCAATGTATTAATCTCATGGCCTTGGGATGTCCCTCGATTCAAACATTCATGGACCGTTGTCTCTGTGGCAACATTACTCATAAAGCCTTAGCCTAAGTGTGGCATCTCTTTCATTGGTTAACCACCAATGTCTGCTGGGAGTTGTTGAATAAAATTAAAACTCGAGGTTCACCCGTGGATGACATCAGTGAGATTTCTACAAGCAACGTGCAAACATCAACATAATTCCATGGAAAGAGGGGAATCTACTGATAAAGCGATTGGAAAATTCTTTGTGTGCAAAAAGAAACTAGACCGTTTTACCAAAGAGGAATTATTGGCGCTCCCCATGCCATTCATTTATTATGTGGCAGCCAATGCTGTGAAAGAAATCTGGCAACATGTACCAAAATCATGGACTCAAGACCCTGTGTAGAGTGAATTGCAACCATGTACGGATTACGATCGCCATAAGCAAGTGGCCATGGCAAAAATATCCTCTATGCGACAGTGTGCTACTTGCCAGCTGGTGAAATTGTATCACGGTCATAAATGTCCGTGTAAAGAATTTGTTTCCTCATTCCACGTGTGTAATGGCGAGAAAAATAACCACAACAACAATAAACATCGTCTACAGAGGAGGATGAAGATCAACCCTTTTCATTAGCAAAGTCATTCAATACTTGCCTTTCGAAATTCATCTTCCTGGTTAAAGATTTTGTGGACCTGGAACTCGCCTTGAAGAATGTTTGCAGCGTGGTGATGTATCTATTAATCTTTGGATCAAGCATGCAAAGAACATGACATTCTTATCGCCATAGTCATCCTGGTTTAAGACATGTGGCGGATAAAGTGTTGCTGAAAAATCTAAACAACGTTTGACATCCTGTGATGCCTCAATGGGGGAGAGGCTGGAAGCTTTGATTGTGATGTGTGTTATGAAAGGAAATTTAATGATGTGTAGACATAAACATTGAAAGAAAGAATGAGGAATTGATATTTCTTTGTATTCTATTTTTGTCAAGTGCTATTGGCTATAAAATAAAAACAGGTTTACCAGAGCATAATGTTTTTCTCATTTTAAACAAGTAGTTCCGTGAAGAACTATACAGCCTATTTTCATATATCCTACTTATGATTACTGCCGCTATCAACATACAAAATATCAGTTTGATTGTTGTAATGCATTCATAGATATTGTAACCGACTAAATATTTCGGATGGTCGCCATGTTGGATTTTATATATGTAGGTCCTAGAGTTATGTACTGTTACATGGATATTATTGTGTACGTGTAGCATTCAAACTACAATCGCATGATTAGGACACAAGAAGTAAAAACGAGATTTTAAAATTTCACACAGCTGCCATCTTGTGGTTATGGAAACAATTGAAATAAAGTAGATGTCAGTGGATTAGCATTCGTATAAGGATTTACTGTTTCAAGTTTCACTTCACTCGGATGGTTAAATTGCGAGAAACGTCCTTGTGAATATTTATTTTTCGCGTCACCGCCATGTTGGATTTGTGACCACCAGGTTATTTAAAATCCTATAGGTGAACTTTAGTTCATAGCCCCTATGAACATAAGAAAACAGTTTGATTGCTATAATAGATTCGTAGATATTCAGAGCCGTCTAAATATTTCGGATGGTCGCCATGTTTGATTGTTAAATATACAGGCCATAGAGTCATGTACCATTAAAGGAAAATTATTGCGTAGGTTCATTATTCAAACTTTCACTTCGATCGCATTATTACGACACAAGAAATAAAAACTTAATTTTAAAATTCTCACAGCCGCCATATTAAGGTTATGTAAACAATTGAACTAAATTTTATACCAGTGCATTACAATGTGTATAAATATTTCCTGTACCAGATTTCATTGCGTTTGGAACAATAAATCGCGAGAAAGGTCTATTTAAAATTTTCAAATTCGCTTGGCCGCCATGTTCGTTTTGTTGTTAAGCGGTTTTTGAAAGTCTTACAGATGAACTCCCAGTAGTGCCCTTTATCTCCGTACAAAATTTCCGGGTGATACCGCTAATAGTTTCCGAGATATAGAATGCCGGTGAAATATTTCACACATCCGCCATCTTGTGGATATGTAAACAATTCAACCAAGTTAGAAGTCTGTGCATTAGAATGTGTATAAACATATACTGTACCAAGTTTTATTGCGTTTGGTTGGTTAAATCGCGAGAAACGTCTATTTAAATGTCGCAAATTCACGTGGCCGCCAAGTTGGTTTTGTAGTTATCAGATTTCCTAAAGTCACCTAGGTGAACTTCCTGTAGTTCCCTTTATCACCGTAAAACATCCAGAGTGATATCGGGAATAGTTTCGGAGATATTGAATGCTGGTGAAACATTTCGCACAGCCGCCATGTTGGATTGGTGATACGTAACAAAATTTTAAGGGCACGGTCGGGGTCGCCCGGAATAGTGCTATGAACTTACCGAGTTTCATGGGAATCGCTCCAGCTGTTTAGAAGTTATTAGGGGGGACAGACACACACCTCACACACACACACACACACACACACGCACACACAGACACACGGACAAAAGGTAATCTCATAAGCCTATTTTTGCAAAATTGAAAATAGGCTAAAAATGGTGATAGGTATAACCTAACTTAACCTTGTCACGTGACATGTTCTACAAGTTTAGACTTGCTTTAAGACTTGCTATGACGTCACACATTGCTCACCTAACCTAATGTAGCATATCAGAACCTAACCTAACCTAACCCCATGTGTTTGCTTTTGTTTTGGCTTATGTATTGGCTTTTGTATTGGCTTTTGTGTTGGCTTATGGATTGGCTTTTGTGTTGGCTTATATATTGGGTTTTATATTGGCTTATTTGACAAGTTAATTTTGTCAATGTATTTAGCGTTTTTAGCCTACTTTCGATTTTTGCAAAAAATGAAAATAGACTTATGAGATCAACACAGGGCGAAACAAGTATGTCTGTCTGTGTGTGTATGTGTGTGTGTCAGGGCCGTGCAATGGGCAAGGTGAAGCAGTGCTAGCGAGAAATTTACTCGTGTCGGCCGAGCGCAGCCCTACTCGGTCCATTTCTGAGCAGTGCAGCACGACAGCGCACTAGCACTGCAGCGCTTAGTCGCACAAGCACTGTCCATTTGACCGGGTACTGCAGTACGTTTAGTACTGAGCGCGGAGCCTGGACACTAGGCGCACTAGAGCCAACATTGTGGCATATGTGTGTGGTCTGCCGTGCTCATAACGTGGGGAGGACAAAAATAGCATAGTGGGAGAGTCACACATTAATGAATCAAACCGAAGACATATAAAACATGATATTTGGACGCACATGAACCAGATCTGCAGCAAGGATACAGAAATTCGCATACTTTTTGGGTGATGTAGCAGGTGCAGGGAGATATAGTAGTCCTAAAATAGAATCAGGGACCGGTATGGAATCAGGAGAGTTAAAATACATTTGTTAATTTGTTGACATAATGTCACAAACTAGCCGAGGTAGCTAAACACGTTAACGGGCATGGTCAGACTACTCCAAACTCGAAAGACCACACACAGCCACTCCATACATTACCTCATTAATTTTATTTGTCATTAACTCCTCTCATGAGATTGGCGTCATGAAGGCATCTATCCGTGAAATCATTCCCATAAGGAAACTGTCTCACCACATCCCCTACCTCATAGCAACCGGAATAATTATGGGTAGAACCAAAAAAACTACATTAGGACTATAAAACTGTATTTCAATAACAAGATTCTGAATTCACCTAATAACTAGATTGATGCTCTTCAGGGATATGTGAGTTCGAGAAACATGCGTTAGTAAATTCATCAGGATTTTAAAATGAAAGATATTCCGTCGCAATCTAAGGTCATTTATGTCTTTTATTCTTATATTCAAGTCGCCTCCGTGGTGTAGTGGTCAGCATGATTAGCTGCCACCCAGGACGTCCACGGTTCGATTCCCGGCTCTGCCACGAAATTTGAAAAGTGGTATGAGGACTGGATTGGGGTCTACTCAGCCTCGGGTGGTCCATATGAGTAGAGGGGGTTCGACTCCCACCTCAACCATCCTCGAAGTGGTTTTCCGTGGTTTCCCAATTCGTCTTCGGGAAAATACCGGGGTGGTACCTAACGTAAGGCCACGGCCGCCTCCTTCCCTCTTCCTTGCCTAATCCTCCCACTCTTCCCATCTCTTCATCAGGCCCCTGTTCGCTTTTCAGGTGAGGCCGCCTGGGTGACGCGACGTGCTAGTCATACTCCCCAGTTGTATCCCCGACTCAGAGTCCCAAGCTCCAGGACACTACCAGTGGCGGTAAAGGTGGGATCCCTCGCTTAGTCCGTGGGAAAAGCCAACCCTGGAGGGTAAACGATAAAAAAAAAGAAAGAATTCTTATATTGAACATGGCCTGAAACAATACCTCGTGGAATTTACGTACACATAAGATATACGGCAAAATAAGTAAGAAGACACGAAATACTTCAAACCTTCAAGTTTTAGAACAATATTGATTATTTCAACAATATGGAGACCAAGAGTGCTATTCATTATATAACAATTAGCCTATTTTGCTCTGAAAATTACAAAATATGTTGTCTGTCTTTCTACCAGCTTGTCTGTATTTCTTTCGGTGGAGTGCCTATAACTGTTTTGTTTGTTAGTTCTTGAAACTATTCGACTTTAGGGTTATGGTACGCGAACCGTCTTCCTAACTTACCAGGGGCTATATAATGCCAAAAATACGAAGAAATGTGTACTATTATACTTCGCCCAGTGTAGAAATTACATGGTATCGTGCAATTGATTGCACTGACAATGAAAGAGACCACCTTGTAGTGTAGCGGCTAACATTCTTGGTCGAATTGAGAGCACATCACTCCGTAGAGTTGTTAGAATAGCTTCCGTAAAATATTCTCAAAGGCCAATGCTACAAGTAGCCCTCATGAGTTAATCCAATTGCATATGTATATGTAGGCTAATCCAGATATGGTATTTAAGACATTTGATTTTGATTGCATTCTAAGTTCTAGGCATAGGTAAACCTCGCAGCTAATTTTGCAATTTTCAGTGAATGAACATCCAAAGTATAGTAAGCATCATGTAGGGAGACTGTACCAGAGAGAGCATGCATTGCTTGAAGACATGGTGACATAGTGCGTAATTTGTGCTCTTACAACGAAGGAGGTTGTCAGGATGGTGATGATGATGAAGATGGTGATAACGATGAAGACGGTGATTAATTAGTTGGGAACCAAGGGAATATAAATAACCGATAGTTAAGGTTGAAGCGGATCTATGGTAAACACAAAATGAAATTGCAGGTTGATTGCGAAAGTACAGAAACTATCCAATCACCATATTTTATGGATATTGACTAATCCAGAAGTAGACATGAAAGGGAGTAGCCTAGTACAAATAGGTGGAAGCAAAGGATGCTCTTGTGTGAGATCTCCATGGGCGTATCCAGGACTCTTCATGCTGCAAACACTATGGAGTGCCTGATACCCTAGCTCACGTTCAAAAGCATAATTAAGAAGGGGATTTACTACAAACTTTAGGAATGATCGAAATAGATCTAAGATGCAGCTGTAACTTTTCAGAAATGTTACACGATCCATGTCTTTGTGTCTTTCTCGTGTTAGAAGCAAAAATACAATGGGCATAATAATTGTTATTGGCCATAAGAAGGATACAAGATTTATTTTGGACCCCACCATCAGATGTGAATTAATCTTCGGCATAACAAAACAGGTCGTTTAGAGAAAACGATAGGCTTCAAAGAGAAGTGAAAGCTTTCGAATAAGCGAGAGGATCAACATCAACATTTTTTAATCAATCATCAAGTTTGGGTATGCCTAAGTATAAATGACCTAATTTTGCTATCAATGAATCCATTCAATAATAGAGAATTCATCTTCAATATACTCGGGAATAGTATGAGACGTAATCTATTGCTACCCAATAACATTTTATTGCTAATATTAATAGTATATTAATAATAATAATAATAATATGAAGGGAAGATAAGAACGGCTTTACGAAACCATGTCGGTACGGGCTGGCCGTGTGCGCCTGAACTGACGAGTTCCAGCGTAGACAGTGCTGACAGTGTGAGGCTAGGTCATACAGCCCTAAAAGCACTTGACATGCTTGCAGGGCACTACGCCATACTATACACAGCTCGCTCGCACATGTAGCGAGCGGCAGGTGGGGAGAAGCAAGGACATGACGTCACGCGCTTGTGGCTTACTTCTTAGACTGCCCGTAAGGGTGCAGCAGGATAGAACATACTACAGGCACTAGCTACGCAGGGCCCTGGTGTGTGTGTCTGTGTATGTGTGTGTGTGAGTGTGTACTCTGAATGTCTGTCCCCCCCCCCCCCTATCAATTCGAACACTGTGAACGAGAATTGAACGAAATTTGGTACAAAGGTAGCTCTAGCAAAGGACACCTCAGTGTCATGTTTTATATTGCCGCCATCTTGACGGAAACGTAATGGCGGCCACACAAATGTGCAAAGCTTAAATCAAATTACGACTAACCTAATCATCCGATCTCTATCAAATTTCACAACAACATACCTTTGTGGAGGGAGCATCCTTTGACCAAACTAATAGGTCATTAGTCTAATAGTTTGCGTGATGGCAGCCATCTTTGTGTGAAAATCGATTCCCCTATTAATTCGAACACGGTGAAACCGAATGGAGCGAAATTGGGTACAGAGGTAGCACTAGCAAATGGCACCACAGTGTCATGTTTTATATCGCTGCCATCTTGACGGAAACGTAATCGCGGCCACCCAAATGTGAAAAGCTAAAATCTAATTACGACCATCCTAATAAATTTATCTCTACCAGATTTTGCAACAATATGCCTTTTTGTGGAAAGCATCTTATGACTGACTACAAGGTCATCAGCCCAATAGTTTGCAAATAGCGGCCACGTATGTGTGCAAATCCGTTCCCCATATCAATTCAAACACGGTGAAACCCTATTGAAGGAAATTCTTTACAGAGGTAGCACTAGCAAAGGGCACCTCATATTCATGTTTAATATCCCTATAGAACGTTGTATTTCAACAAGCTACTACAACCAACATTCAATTATACTCCTTGAAAAGGACAAAGAGTTATAACAATACCCATGCGTTTAGGAGAAAGTAGGCTATATGTTCTTTACTGAACATCTTGTTTTATTTGGTTTTGGAAAGTATCTCAAAGACTGTGAATATTTAAAAACTTAACCTCAACTCATCTAACATAACCTAACTTAACCTTGTCACGTGAGATGTTCTACAAGTTTAGACTTGCTTAAAGACTGGCTATGACGTCACACATAGCTCACCTAACTTAATGTAACATATCAGAACCTAACCAAACCTAACCCCATGTGTTGGCTTTTGTATTGGCTTATCCGTTTACTTTGACTCGACGGTCATTCTCGCAATTGTTTTTTCAATCATCAAGATCACGCTTTCAGCAAGCATAAACAAACCACTCGCATGAGCCTCTACAATCCATGTTTCATCAAATAGCGCATTCCTACAGGTGCATGATACTTTTTACTAACGCAGCGATTTACAATCTTGCACCTGTTGTCATTTCAAGTCAGGTCAGCACATTGCAATACGCTCAAATAACATTCACATCCTGTCAGTCTGCTCAACAGCACGTTTATTTTTCTACTCGCTTCAATCAACGTATAACCAAGTTCTGTTTGCCCTTCATCTGATCATAGAATTATCATATGTCATGTAACCCATCATCGTTTACACGTTAAAGATCCCCTTTGGGAGTTAAATATCTGAAAAAAGAATCCTCGCTCTGTCATAAACCGACCCGTCAAAATATCGGAAAACAAACCCTCAGCCTGTTCTAAACCAACCCGCCGAAATATCGGAAAACGAACCCTCGGTCTGTCCTAAACTGATCCGTCGAAATTTCATTTGATCATAGAATTATAATTTGTCATGTAACCTATCATCGTTTACACGTTAAAGATCCCCTTTGGGAGTTAAATATCGAAAAAACAAACCCTCGCTCAGTCATAAACCCAACCGTCGAAATATTGGAAAACAAACCCTCGGCCTGTCCTCAACCAACCCGTCAAAATATAATCTGATCATAGAATTATTATTTGTCATATAACCCATTATCGTTTACACGTTAAAGATCCCCTTCGGGAGTAAAATATCGGAAAAACAAACCCTTGCTCTGTCATAAACCCACCAGTCGAAATATTGGAAAACCATCCCTCGGCCTGTCCTAAACCGACCCGTCAAAATATAGATTGTTCTATTAAGCACGGTCATTATAACCAGTAATAGTCTTGTCAAAACACACGCCTTGCGGTATCCTCTCTCTCTCTCTCTCTCTCTCTCTCTCTATCTATCTATCTATCTACAACCACTCATCATGAACATTTAGCCAGCCATATCGGTCATGATTGAGAAATTCAAGAAATCGAAGAAGAACTTTGAAATGTCAAAATTATTGTTTAAGCCCTAACCCATTAAAATAGGCATTGCACTTGAGTTGTTGGCTTTTTGAGTTGGGTTTTGAGTTGGCTTTTGTATTGGCTTTTGTATTGGCTTTTGTGTTAGCCAGGAAAGTGCGACAGGCTTTAGCAGCCAGAACTGTTTCAAATCCTCACCGCTAAATGAAGGATTTATTAATTCCATTTCCTAACCTGCTCAGTCAACTAAAAGCTGGCTGTGGATTTTCATTTTTCTATCCTGTCTTTACCAAGCATGAGTTGAACTATTACATACAGCTCTACGATCCATGAATTTTGAAACAGCAATGAATGCATTTTGCAAGGATGAAACGCCATGCCCGACCACCGGTTTGGTTCATTCATAGCTTACGGGTTAGCGTGCTAAGCTTTGACCATTTTAATAATATATTACTGTTATGATAAGGGATTTATCATTTTTCAATCACGGTTTTACCAAGCATGAGTTGAACCATTGCATACAGCTCTGCAATCCATGGTTCATGACATATCGATTAATGCATTTACAAGGATGGTCCTTTTGACCAGCGAATCAACACATAAGCCTCTGCGATCATGGTTCATGAAATATCGATTCATGCATTTGCAAGCATGGTCACCTTGGCCAGCGAATCAACACATAAACCTCTGCGATCCATGGTTCATGAAATAGCAATGAATGCATTGGCAAGCATGGCTACCGTGGCCCGCCACATTGATAAACGAACCGTCGTATTACGACTCGCCGTTCCATCGAAATAGCCATGGACTTTTTCAAAGAGGGCATGGTCACAGTGGCCGGATAGGATTTTTTTATTTTTATTGTTTTCCAAATGTTTCTTAGCAAAAGTGCCTGTAGGCCCTTTGGCAAAATTTCAAAAATACATTCAAAAAGGGAGCGTCATTAAAAGTCCAACGACCCCTCATACAAGTCCCTAGCGTTATTGGTTCATGAGATATGAAAAGCGCATGACCTATTAGTTTTCGATCTTTTGGTTAAATTCTTAAAGAAAACACTCATTCAAAAATCTTTATTCATTAAGCCCGCCTTCTTACATAATCACCAAGCGCGCATGCGTAAAAACAAAACAAAACAAAACAAAAATGCTAATTCATTATGGCGTAGACTCGTTGACAAAATTTTTGAAAAATATAACGAGTGGTCCATAGGAAAGAGGACGTTAGCCAGAGTCCTATGACACCTCATTTGTCAAAATCCGACCAGGGGTTTGCGAGGTATTAATTATTTAACATTCGCTTGGCCACCATGTTTGTTTTTTGGGCACAGGCACGCCATGTGTCTTAGGACTCCCATCACTCCTCATCTATAAATCATTATTCAAAAAGCCCGCCCTCTTTCAAAAACCCTAAGTGCGTATGCGCAAATGAAAAAAGAAAAATGATAATTCATAGTGGCTATATTTACTAAGAAAATACTATTTCACCCCTGGTAGGCGGTAGGTTTTATTTTAGGGTTGAAATAAGTTGTCCAGAGGAAAAAGGGCTTTAGCCCAAATCCTACGACACCTCATATGTTAAAATCCGACCATGGGTTCGGGAAATATCTAAAAGTGTCTGCGTTAGAACAGCCCCCCGTGAGTAGCTTAGGGGTCTGGCTGACTCTGTGGGTTAGAACCACCACTGCCCCCCTACTTCTTTCTATTTGTGAAAGACGCAATGCAATTCCAATTATTACATTATTGTGAAATTTTCCAGACGGTTATAAGGTTATCACTGAACCAAATTAAGCTGTAAAATTCATCAATACATACAGAATAATGCGCTTAAAGTAGGTCAAGGGGCACTATAGAATTTGTTTACGCAATTTTCACGTGTGAGTGTGGTACGAAAGGTCTTTTTTACCCGACTATAAAGGGTCTCCGAAAACCACATTTAAAGGCCCTTAAATTAACCGTGTCTGTGATATTCCCAGAAAACTAACTTCGCTCTGATATACCTATGAAGGAATGACAAACCCCTAACCACTGCACCAGTAGCTGAATTGATAAAGTCTGATTATTCATACCAAGGATAAATCAGTCATAGCATTCATGGTTGAGATTTTGCTAAGCATACTCTTTACAACTAGAATATTCGCGGGCGAAGCCGCGTCGGGTAATGCTAGTTTCTTATAAAGGAAGATCATGTAAAACAAATACCAACTAAAGTAAAATTATGAAAAAAAGTGAGTGGATAAGGGTCGTTCTTTCTGTTTCCAATAAAAAAAAACTCTGGATCTCGTGTGACTTTGAGAAGGGTCGAGTTTCACCTAAGCCCTCCTAGAAGTGCCGTCCCGTGGTTTCCGTGCTTCTACTCAAGACAAATGCCGAGATGGTTCCTTACTCAAAGCCACAGTCGCCTCCTCAATGAAAATGAAAATCCACAGCCTGCTTCCAGTCTCCGATCGGGTCAGGAATGGAATGAATGAAGCTCCCATCTAGCGGCGAGGTTATGGAGTGTGCCGGCTGCCGAGGCCTGACGCACTCTTCTGGGGCAATGATTAAATGAATGAGAGATGAAATGAAATGATAGTGGAGAGTGTTGATTGAATGAAATTTTTACAGGGAAAACCGGAGTACCCGGAGAAGAAACTGTCTGCCTCCTTTTTGTCCAGCACAGATCTCACATGGAGTGATCGGGATTTGAACCACGGACCCAGCGTTGAGAGGCCGGCATGCTGCTGCCTAAGCCACGGAGGCTGCCTCCTTTTCAATCATAGACTTAATTACAATGAAGGGGATACATTCAGCCTCGTGAGGCAAAATTGAGAAGAGAAACGTTACATTCCCAACTCAGGCATACTAAGAGTGTTTTACCGTATTTTCCGCACTTCTACTCCAAGTTAACTGTCCTCCCGTTCTTCCAATTACAGATACTAATAGAGAAAGTTGTATACACACGCCCAGGTGCACGGGGCTAATGACTTCTATGTCACAATCCTCTAAATGAACGAAAATCAACAGCAAGTTTTGAAAGACCATCTGCTGAGAGCAGACATGACCACGCGTGCCGAGCAGACGCTCTTGAGACATAAGAGGATATCGGCCGAGCAAAAAGCGTTTAGGCCTGGCATCGAGCCAAGGCATTGATGGGGAGCTGTCCGTGACACCGCACCGCAGAAAAATTCATGCTCCGGATTAGAAACTCGCCGAGTAAGCAGTCACCACAAAACACAAGCCTGGATGAGTCCCAGAACCTGTACATGTCATATCCTCTATCATTCAAATAATGTTTTATTCCAAGCATTAAATGTGGAGATTTGACGCCATTCTTCCAGTGTTGCCAATACAGAATTATCATTTGTAGCTCTTCAGTGGATCAACAGGATTTTGCCCAATGAATATAAAGATATAAAGATATAAAGATATGAAGACATAAAGAGATAAAGACATAAAGATATACAGATATGACAGACATAAATATAACAAGTAGTTCCGTGACGAACTACAGCCTATTTTCATATATCCTACTTATGTTAATTTCCCCTATCAACATACACAATTTCAGTTTGATTCCTGTAATAGATTCGTAGATATTGAGAACCGACTAAATACTTAGGATTGTCGCCATGATGGATTTTTATATATGTAGCTTTTAGAGTTATGTACTGATACGTGAAGATTATTCTGTACGTGTAGTATTCAAGAAGTATAAACGAGATTTTAAAATTTCGACAAGGAAACAATTGAAATAAATTAGATGCCAGTGGATTAACATTCTTATAAGGATTTACTGTACCAAGTTTCACTGCACTCGGTTGGTTAAATTGTGAGAAACGTCCATGTGAATATTTATAATTCGCGTCCCCGCCAGGTTGGATTTGTGATCACCAGGTTATTGAAAGTTCCATAGGTGAACTTATGTTCATAGCCCCTATGAACATAAAAAAATCAGTTTGATTGCTGTAATAGATTGGTAGAAATTGAGAACCGTCTAAATATTTCGGATGGTCACATGTTGGATTGTTATATGTATAGGCCATAGAGTCATGTACCATTAAAGGAAAATTATTGCGTAGGTTAATTAATCGAACTTTCACTTCGATCGCATGGTTACGACAAAAGAAATAAACACTTCATTTTAAAATTCGCATAACCGCCATCTTGAGGTTATGTAAACAGTTGAACTAAATTAGATACCAGTGCATTACAATGTGTATAAACATTTGCTGTAACAAGTTTCATTACGTTTGGATCATTAAATCGCCAGAAAAGTCTATTTAAAACTTCAAATTCGCTTGGTCATCATGTTCGTATTGTAGTTAATCGGTTTTTGAAAGTCTCATAGATGAACTTCCAGTAGTGCCCTTCATCTCCGTACAAAATTTCAAGGTACTACGGGAATAGTTTCAGAGATATAGAATGCCGGTGAAATAATTCGCACAGCCGCCATCTTGAGGTTATGTAAACAATTGAACGAAGTTAGATGTCGGTGCATTACAATGTGTATAAACATATACTGTACCAATTAGGTAGATTTCATTAGAAAGCTAACTATTGCAATGGGTACCATGTTTCGACTTCCGAAAAATTTCGACATATCTTCACGTTTCACATCCCCTAGGCCCCAAAACCACCGTCAGTTAAAATGTTTATCTATAATGTATGTACATATACAGTATATGTATATGTATACCAGCAGAAGTACCCATTCTTCGAACGGTCTTCGGTATTAATAACCAGATGTTATCAATTGAGCTTTTGTTGCAATGTTTAGGGGCTTGGAACCTGTTTGTTGGCAAAGAAAAATTATTAGTTAAAATGTGCTCTCAAACTAAATTTACCTGACGTGTTCTTCCTGGCGTGAAAATAAAATTGAAAACTTCGTAGAAGAATCGCAATACACGTCACATACGAACTGACCCTAACCGTTGTGTCAAGTGCCCAACTGCAGGAAGACCCCTTTTATAAATTATAAAGGCTTGTGGTGCATGAAAATTCAGTGTTTTTAGCCTCCAATGGCCCAAATTCCTAAAATCAGCAAAAAACAGTCTACTATTTCTATTCAGGAATTTTTTAAAATAATGTTGATGTTTGGTGATATAATAGACCTTCTGTACGACATATCGCACGTGTAAGTCGTGTGAAAAAATCCTTGGTACTCCATTTGCAACCTTTCACAGAAATGTAATAAATGGAGTGGCATTACTAATTCCAGAAATAGATGGAAAGTTGGATACCACCTCTTGAGATACTGTTGTCATGGTTAGTGGCTTGCATTCCTTCTTTAGTTTATTAAATGAAATTAGTTTTCTGGGAATATCTAAGAAACTGTTGGGTTTAGAGCCTTAAAATATAGTTTTCGGGGACCCTTTACGGCTCTTGAGGGGCCCCGAGTTTTGTTTCTGACCCCAAGGGTTTGAAAATGAGCTTTGTCTCTTCGTTGTACGCCATAATAATTATAATAATTAAAAGAATAATACTAATAATAATAATAACAATAATATAACAAAATAGGGATAGGGATATAATAGACCTTCCGGACCATACCCGCACGTGTAAATCGCGTTAAAAATTCTAGATTACCCCTTGACCCCTTAAGCGCATTATATGTATTGATGAATATTTCAGATTAATTTGGATCCGTTATAACCTTATTGCCGTTTGCAAACCTACACAGTAATGTAATAAATGGAATTGTATTGAGTCTTACAGAAATAGATGGACCTCTGAGATTCTGTTGCCATTGGTACCGGCATGCATTCCTTCATTAATTTATTAAGTGAAATTAGTTTTTTGGGAATATCTCAAAAACTGTTGGTTTTAGGGCCTTAAAATGTGGTTTTCGGGGTCCTTTTAGGGCCCCCGAGTTTCATTTCTCACATTGAGGGGCTGAAAATGAGCTTTGTTTCACCCTTCTACGCCTATTTCAGCATGTATTTTAAGGGGGTAGGGCCCCTTTTATGAGAGGTACGGAGAAGAGTTACATCAATGATTAGTGTGGTGCCTCTGATGGATATCTGTATCAAATTTTACGTTGATCCACCCAGCCGTTCTCAAGTTATAAGGACTCGTAGAAGTTGTCCACGGACACACACACACACACACACACACACACACACACACACACACACACACACACAGACAGACAGACGGACAAAAATTTTATTTTTGCGCGCATCCGTCATAAAACAGCCTGAAACGCGCAAATATCGCAAATTTCCGTGGAAATTCAGAAAAAACAGACAAACTTTCATTTTTAGCCTATTTTCAATTTGGAAAAAATAGGCTTATGAGATCACCTTTTTTGTCCGTGTGTGTGTGTGCGTGTGTGTGTGTGTGTGTGTGTCCCTAATAACATTTAAACGGCTGGAGCGATTTCAATGAAACTCGGTAAGTTCATAGAACTATACCGGGCGACCTCGACCGGTCCCTTCAAAGTTAGTTGCATCTCCCCAAACCAACATGGCGGCTGCGCGAAATATTTCACCAGCATTCAATATCTCCGAAACCATTACCCGTATCACCCTGGAATTTATTACGGTAATAAAGGGAACTACTAGAAGTTCACCTATGTGACTTTCGAAAAACTGGTAATTACAAAACCAACATGGCGGCCACGAGAATTTGCGACATTTAAATAGACGTTTCTCGCGATCTAACCAACCAAACGCAATAAAACTTGGTATAGTATATGTTTATACACATTGTAATGCACTGACATCTAACTTGGTTCAATTGTTTATATAACCACAAGATGGCGGATGAGCAAAATATTTCACCGGCATTCTATATCTCTGAAACTATTAGCTGTATCACCCTGCAACTTTATACGGAGATAAAGAACACTACTGGAAGATCACCTATAAGACTTTCAAAAAGCGGTTAATTATAAAACGAACATGGCGGCCAAGCGAATTTGAAAATTTTAAATAGACTTTTCTCGCGATATAATGATCCAAGCGCATTGAAATCTGGTACAGGAAATGTTTATTCACATTGTAATGCTCTGGTATCTAATTTAGTTCAATTGTTTACATAACCTCAAGATGGCGGCTGTGCGAATTTTAAAATTAAGTTTTTATTTCTTGTGTCGTAATCAAGCGATCGAAGTGAAAGTTTGAATAATGAACCTACGCAATAATTTTCCTTCAATGGTACATGACTCTATGGCCTATACATTTAACAATCCAACATGGCGACCATCCGAAATGTTCAGACGACTCTGAATATCTACGAATTTATTATAGCAATCAAACTGATTTTTTTTATGTTCATAGGGGCTATGAACTTAAGTTCACCTATAGGACTTTAAATAACCTGGTGATCACAAATCCAACATGGCTGCGACGCGAAGTATAAATATTCACATGGACGTTTCTCGCAATTTAACCATCGGAGTGCAGTGAAACTTGGTGCAGTAAATCCTTTTACGAAAGTTAATCCACTGGCATCTAATTTATTTCAATTGTTTCCATAACCACAAGATGGCAGCTGTGCGAAATTTTAAAATCTCCTTGTTACTTCTTGTGTCCTGATCATGCGATTGAAATTTGAATGCTACACGTACACAATAATCTTCATGTAACATTACATAACTCTAGGACCTACATATATAAAATCAAACATGGCGACCATCCGAAATATTTAGTCGGTACTCAATATCTACGAATCTATTACAGCAATCAAACTGTTTTTTATTTATGTAGATAGAGGCAATTAACATAAGTAGGATATATGAAAATAGGCTGCATAGTTTTTCACGGAACTACTTGTTATATATATAGAGATATATATGTGTACTAGCAGAAGTACCCATTCTTCGAACGGTCTTCGGTATTAATAACCAGATGTTATCAATTGAGCTACTGTTGCAATGTTTAGGGGATTGGAACCTGTTTGTTGGCAAAGAAAAATTATTAGTTAAAATGTGCTCTCAAACTAAATTTACCTAACGTGTTCTTCCTGGCGTGAAAATAAAATTGAAAACTTCGTAGAAGAATCGCAATATATGTCACATACGAACTGACCCTAACCGTTGTGTCAAGTGCCCAACTACAGGAAGACCCCTTCTATAAATTATAAGGGCTTGTGGTGCATGAAAATTCAGTGATTTTAGCCTCCAATGGCCCAAATTCCTAAAATCAGCAAAAAACAGTCTACTATTTCTATTCAGGAATTTTTTAAAATAATGTTGATGTTTGGAGATATAATAGACCTTCTGTACGACATATCGCACGTGTAAGTCGTGTGAAAAAAATCTAGGGTACTCCATTTGCAACCTTTCACAGAAATGTAATAAATGGAGTGCCATTACTTATTCTAGAAATAGATGGAAAGTTGGATGTCACCACTTGAGATACTGTTGTCATGGTTAGTGGCTTGCATTCCTTCTTTAGTTTATTAAATGAAATTAGTTTTCTTGGAATATCTAAGAAACTGTTGGGTTTAGAGCCTTAAAATATAGTTTTCGGGGACCCTTTACGGCTCTTGAGGGGCCCCGAGTTTTGTTTCTGACCCCAAGGGTTTGAAAATGAGCTTTGTCTCTTCGTTGTACGCCATAATAATGATAATAATTAAAAGAATAATACTACTACTACTAATAATAATAATAATATAACAAAATAGGGATAGGGATATAATAGACCTTCCGGACCATACCCGCACGTGTAAATCGGGTTTAAAAAAATCTAGATTACCCCTTGACCCCTTAAGCGCATTATATGTATTGATGAATATCTCAGCTTAATTTGGATCCGTTATAACCTTATTGCCGTTTGCAAACCTTCACAGTAATGTAATAAATGGAATTGCATTGCGTCTTATAGAAATAGATGGACCTCTGAGATTCAGTTGCCATTGTTACCGGCATGCATTCCTTCATTAATTTGTTAAGTGAAATTAGTTTTTTGGGAATATCTCAAAAACTGTTGGTTTTAGGGCCTTAAAATGTGGTTTCTCACATTGAGGGGCTGAAAATGAGCTTTGTCTCACGTTAATGGGCACAATCGGTCGACGGGGGTGAAAATAGGCGTCTTTTTTTCGAAAAAGTGAAATATCGCTATAACTCTCTTAATATTTGAAATATCGAATCCATTCAAAGTTTATACTATGTGTCGAATAAGGCCCAAAAATTTATGTTTGAAGAGTTTTTTGATAGCACCAACCATTGACCAAAGGGGTGGGTAAAAGAGGGGTTTTCGGGAAACATTAATCATATCTCTCTTAATAGGCACAATATCAAAACCGTACAAAATGGACAATATTCCCCTAATAATTACCTAAAACTTTTGTCTGAAAGAATTTTTGCTATGACCCACCATTACGCCAAGGGATGAGAAAAATGATTTCGGAATTAAAAGACAAGTTGTTCATTAAAGAACATATAGCCTATTTTCTCCTAAATGCATGGGTATTGTTATAATTCTTTGTCCTTTTCAAGGAGTATAATTGAATGTTGGTTGTAGTAGCTTGTTGAAATACAACGTGCTATAGGGATATTAAACATGAATATGAGGTGCCCTTTGCAAGTGCTACCTCTGTAAAAAAAATTCATTCAATTCGGTTTCACCGTGTTTGAATTGATCTGGGGAATGGATTTGCACACATACATGGCCGCTACTTGCAAACTATTGAGCTGATGACCTTGTAGTCAGTCATAAGATGCTTTCCACAAAAAGGCATGTTGTTGCAAAATCCGGTAGAGATCAAATTATTAGGATGGTCGAAATTTGATTTAAGCTTTTAACATTTGGGTGGCCGTCATTCCGTTTCCGTCAAGATGGCGGCGATATAAAACATGACACTGAGGTGCCTTTTGCTAGTGCTACCTCTGTACCAAATTTCGTTCAATTCGGTTTCACCGTGTTTGAATTGATAGGGGGAATCGATTTGCACACATAATTGGCCACCATCTGCAAACTATTGGGCTGATGATCTAGCAGTTTGGTCAGAATATGCTTCCCACATAAAGATATGTTGTTGCAAAATTTGGTAGAGACTAGATTATTAGGTTGGTCGTAATTACATTTTAGCCTTTAACATTTGGGTGGCCGCGATTACCTTTCCGTCAAGATGGCGGTGATATAAAACATGACACTGAGGTGGCCATTTCTAGTGCTACCTCTGTACCAAATTTCGTTCCATTCGGTTTCACCGTGTTCGAATTAATAGGGGGAATCGATTTTCACACAAAGATGGCCGCCATCCGCAAAATATTAGTCTAATGACCTATTAGTTTGGTCAAAGGATGCTCCCTCCATAATAGTATGTTGATGCAAAATTTGGTAGAGATCGGATGATTAGGTTAGTCGAAATTTGATTTAAGCTTTGAACATTTGGGTGGCCGCCAATACGTTTCCGTCAAGATGGCGGCGATATAAAACATGACACTGGGGTGCCCTTTGCTAGTACTACTTTTGTACCAAATTTCGTTCCATTCGGTTTCACCGTGTTCGAATTAATAGGGGCAATCGATTTTCACACAAAGATGGCCGCCATCCCTAAGCTATTAGGCTGATGACCTATTAGTTTGGTCAAAGGATGCTGCCCCCATATAGGTATGTTGTTGCAAAATTTGGTAGAGATCGGATGATTAGGTTAGTCGTAATTTGATTTAAGCTTTGAACATTTGTGTGGCCGTCATTTCGTCAAGATGGCGGCGATATAAAACATGACACTGAGGTGTCCTTTGCTAGTGCTACCTTTGTACCAAATTTCGTTCAATTTGCGCTCACCGTGTTCGAATTGATAGGGGGGGGGGACAGACATTCAGAGTACACACACACACACACACACACACACACATACACACACACAGACAGACACACTTTTTGTCGCCCTGTAGTGATCTCATAATTCTACTTTCATTTTTTGCAAAAATCGAAAGTAGGCTAAAAATGCCAGGAGCAATCAGGGGTTGCCATGACAACACTACTAAATTGATGAGGGTTGAGCCATCAGACGTTGCCATGACAACGCACTTGCACGCGATCACATTCAGTTTTCTAACTGACTAAGTGAGAAGCGGCCTCGGTGACGTAACTGGTAGTATGCTGAACTTATATGCCCAAGTTCGCGGGTTCAAAGCCGGCCGAAGTCGTCGGATTTTCTACGGGCGCTAAAAATCCCTCAGTATGCTTTCCTTTGGAGGGGAAGATCCAACGTTCGTTGCGAGTTGCTGGTTGCGGTGGCATCTCGTAGCTAAGTTCAGAGCTAGGTGTCGTTGACGGTAGTATCTGGTAGCAACTGTACAGTACCCCAGGGGTATGCACCCCTTGGAGACCATCCCCCCAGCATCTATCTGAATATCCTAACGGGCAACCCTCGTAAAGTCAGGCCAACATACATCAACGCCGCAAGGACAGCTTGCCATTCTAGAAAGCAGCTCAATCCTTGCACAATTATTACACACAGCGACATATTATTAACTGGGGCAGCTATGCCATCACATTGCTGACAGCATAGCGCCCAAGAATATAAAAGGAGGCCTAAGGAGGTCACAAGGATCTCTCCATTATCAGTCTTTCAGTGGTGCAGCCGAAGGCTACGCTGGTGTCATCAGAGGTGAGTCAGTCGTGTTCAGATTTCCTACTTTTGTAACCTTTTCCCACAGCTTGTACTTGCACATTGTTACATTGTTACATTCCCTACAAGGGACTCATACTTTAACATCACAAGACCAATAAACACTTGGTCAACACCCTACACTCGCCTTACTGTTTATACGCCTCTTTACATCCCAACGCCCTTCCTTATTCCCGTCACGGTTAGACGTGACATACGGTAGTCTGACAGTGCTAGCTCAGATAACATTGTATTCCTCGCGGCGGCCCGGCTGCTAGGGAGCAGCGCGTGCCACTTAGCTGATACAAGCACGTTCAGTTATATAATAAGCCAGTCAGCTGAGCGACCAGCACAGTGACCCTTGCATTGGGTCCCATCCCCTAAAACACCACTACATTATTTATAGGAGCGCCCCCTAGTTCCTAGCACACGACAACACTCTACACTGGTCAGCTTACCCTGCCAAGGGAAGCTACCCCTCTTTAGGCACAGCTCTATAAATTAACACAATAACTCTGTCTTTTAGATCCAACCACCCCCAAACAAGGGATCTAAAACACTGGTGGAGGCGGGGTACTACGCATAGTAGAACAGGACTCAACCAACGAGCCCTCGTAGTTAAAACGACCCCTTCCGTACCGCAAAAAGCCAAGCAAATAGTGAAAAAAAAAATTCCCAGACAAAAAACACCATTTTTGCTCCAAAACTAGCTACACAGGGGAAATTCTTACTAAACCAACCCCCCAGCCCCAGAAAGAATCAAACAGATACGAAAATACACTGTCAAACACGCACAGATATTTTATTTGTATTTTATTCACATACACTTCATTCAACATGGCCCCCCTATACCGCCTAGCTGTGCTAAGGAGCATTGGGGAGTACCAGGAATTAATTGCCTGGCACAGAGTTTTTGAAACTAGGCAGGACTACCTCAGAAGGTTTCAGCAGCTCCTGCACGCCCAGTACATGCGGATTATAAGAGCCCTTGTCCGGCCACTCCGCAGCGCTAAGAATCGCAAGATTCGGGCGAAAATCCCCACCCTCCGCACACAAATCATAAAAGCACACTGGCAACTACACTGCCGACACGAGTTTATGTTCCAACAATGGGAGACACTCATAAGGGAACACAATCGAATGGGGACCAGTGGCACAAAAGTCGCTGAACAGGCCATATGCCTCAATAGGCAGTACACCCAAATTTGGGACGAATACCGTGAGCTCCAAGCCAACAGGGCCATTTTTGAGTTCAGGTTAGGGCCACCAGCCCAGCCGAGAGAGGACATAAGCGTAGATACGCTAACTCGACAATTTGCGAGGATGTCCCTCTCGCCATGTACTGCCACACATGGGAAGGAGGTCACCATGGCCACAGTCCAGGAGACGGCCAGGTTAGGCTCCAATAGGCTACAAGTACAAGGTTACACAAACACATGTCCTTCAGCTCCGGATCGGAAGGCAATTTTGCCAAACCGAGGGGCAGAGCCTAGAACAACCCCCTCGGAACAAAGGGACGAGAGGGAGTTGAACCCAGGACTCTCAGAAACACATGACATGACACAGAGACAACAGGAGGTAACCACGTCATGGGCAGACGACATAGAACCCGTCCCACTACACATAAAGCCTACATACACCCACACAGATAGGCTCACACAATGGCAGGAGTCTGCCGTGGCCACAGGCCGAAAAGCGGTCAGGCTACACGCCACCACATTGCTAGGCCAGACACAAGCCATTAAGCGACCTTTTCCGCCAGTTCAAAGGGCAAATTTGCCAGAACGAAGGCGAACACCGGTATTAGTCCCTCAGGATGCACGATACACGCACGCACATTTTGACCAGGCACTACCACACGGTACACGGGGATTAGGAAAAGTGTTATTACCTACCCCACAGAACAGATCAGTCGAAAATACACACACCCCCGTAAACTCTACTAGAGTAGCACGGAGCGCGAGTAAGTCCGCGAACACAGGTACACTTAGGCCGACGGTCAAGCGATACGGTGAAAGCAAGCCCGGTCGCACTTTGCTACAAACTCCTCCGAAAAATAGCAGAGGGGCACCTCAGTGGATCCCAGGGGCTTACACCCTAGTGACGGGGCGACGGTATCCACCTGCCGAGCACTGACGCTCGAAATAGGATAACGGCTTTCACTAGGAATACAATATATTCCGACATCACTTGCACCAATAATATAGTACACATAAGTTCTTTTACACGGGGAAAACAAAATAATAGACAAACAAGTACTCACAAACATAAACTGCACATTTTTTTTCTCTTTCTCTATCTGCCTTCTTTCATGTATATGCAGTGCAACTTGGCTAGATCAGAAGTGCATGATTCAGAATCCTGGTTTTTTATGTTTGCCCCTGACATTTTTTCTCCCAGGCCATCAATGATTATTGGTCGGAGTGGTTATCACCATAAATTGGATAACGTAAAGTTTCTAATATCCAAAGCCAAGTAGAAGACAATCAGGTGAGCTACGCGGCTTAGAGCCGGAAAGAGATATTTTGAACATAGCTTAAGCATCAAATCACAGAGCTTAAGCGAGTCTTTCTAAGCAGAAATGACTAAATGTTCTACGTTCCGGTTCAACAGTTGGATAGATTCTCTTGTAGCGGGCAAAAGCCATAAGCGTGGCAAGAATTAAGAATCGCAAACTAGTTTTCAAAAAATTTTGGTGAGGTGTGCTTTAACCAACTGAAAAGCCCAATTGCACACCGGGGCGAGACACTATCATTTTGTTGAGTTATGCCGGAACATTTAACACAAATTGTGTTTAAATATATAATGGCTCAACGGACAATACATATTTTTCTTTTGAAAAATATATATTCAATGCCAAGGTAAGGTTATAATTGCTTTGGAGTGGAGGTTCGACTCCCATAGTGCACTGGCTTTGCTCGTGACGTGGATACAAAAGTATCAATTACGTCTTGCAATGGCCTTCCCAATGTGTACTAGACAGTGTCGGTAGATTCCCCTGAGATGTAACCAGATTACTATAGTGCTAACGTCACCTACTAGGTGGATAGTACGATCAGGACCTACTTACCATTTTCAAGCATTTTTTTCATAGTGGTTACGACACAATTTTGGCAGACTATCGCCATCGGGCAACCCGCTTTAATCAGCATAAAGCAGGGTGCTAACGAGATACAGCATAGTCTTTCTATTATTTTCTTTCAAAGTGCTCTCTTAATTCAGAGCGGGGCATGGAAAAAATTTTTTTGCCTCACGCATTCGGCCCGAGAAAGGAAGATGGCCAAGTTAAACTATATATATATTTAGTACATAGGCATCCGTTACACATAACACTGCCTCTAAAATTACTTTTTCTCACCGGCACATAGTCACCAAACACGCGACTAGCGGCCCGGAGACACTCGTGCATAACGACATTGGGTACAATGGATAAGGGACATACTCGAACCACGTTACAGTAACACACAATTGGGGACACAAATGTAGTTAGTAAGAGGTTCTTTTACAGTACGGCCAATGCATGTGAGACTTTCGAAGTGAAATGCCATGGCCTGTGGTTTGGATTCCACGTAAAACGGAAATCCCGTGGCGCATGATCTACAGATTAACGGTCATGTTAAACTACAAGTTTTTTTTTACAATGCGAGAGGCACTGATCGCAATTACTACAGACAACAATCAAGTTCACACACACACACGTGCAGAAAACAAGGACGTGGGCAGACCATAAAACAAATGAAAGCCCACAACATCGTAATTCAACACCGTCGCGTCAGCAGTAACACACTCCTCAATGAACAAGACTGCTCGACACAGACGAACCGAGCCAACTCCTACTAGACAGGAACGAACGCATCATTCACGTCCGATCTAAGGACCCTATAACTTCCAAAATTACACTACGAGGAGAGTTCAAAAATACGCAAACTCCTCACAGTATTGAGTACTTTCGTTTGCGCATAGCAAATACACAGTACATGTGCCATAATATACGCGGCACAGAGAGGGTCACACCAAGTCTTTACAGGCAACCGGGTCCGAACCCATGACCACACACCACACTCGTACCAAAAACTAACTATCCAACGGTATTTTTGGTACGCGAAACACAAGCAAAAACCACACTGGGGACGCCCCAAGCCTTGAAACACAACGCAGACATAGAACACAGAGAATGACATAAGGTCACGGGTTCCAATCCCAGGAAAAATTACACACAAGGGAAAGCAATTATCCAGGCTTCCAACCACACCGAAATTGGCCCATACAAATACATGAACAGGGAATACTACATTTCCTCCCACCAAAAGCCAGACATAAAATTTCAAATTACACCAGACATAGAAAATACATTTCCCAAACACAGGTAGGAAAATTTCGCAAGACACAAGTCTTAGGAAACAATGGCCACACAACATCATTACCTAATTAGGATGAATTGCTACATTAGTCCGCTAGGAATCTAGGACAATGACAACACTTGCATACGTGCAGGAAAGCACTTACCAGCGGATGACAAACAATAACATCCCAGCCTGACATTACACATACCAACTGCTGACTTGCAGAATAGTCATACTGCAATACTGCTGATGACAAGACACTATTGTGTACCGGCATTGACAATGAAATCAAAAACGCAAAACAATCATAAGATGCATTTTTTTATTACACCGCAAAAGCACTTGGCAATGGACAAGACGTTGACAGGCCACGGGCGCCTCATGCCCATACACGCGATACATATTACGACCTAGCCTGCAACAGACCAACCGTCCGCGTGGTGTAGCGGAACATAGTCACACACACGCACATGCACTCAACAATTAGGAGCAAACACAGACAAGATCTCCCCTCTAATAACTTCTATTCTCGATTGTAAGGCATAGGAATCATTACAGATGACTAGGACATGGCCAGTCGCACTACGACCACTGGCCACATTTACACTACAAATGGCAGACCAGATTAGGTCGTGAAGCTTTACTATCCCAAGGTGCGGATAGAAAGCCAACATGGACCAAGGGAGGATGACAAACCATAGGTGGATAATCCAAGAGGGATTACCGACATACTACAGCAGGCTACCATGGTTAATACCCAATTCCCTTCCAATAACCCTCTCACGTCCAACATAAACCAACGCAGACACATGAACACGATCAAAACAGCTACACTACATTACAGAGTACACACAAGGGGTTGATGGACTTCATGCGTCTAAAGAGAAGGCATGCTACGCCTTGGACCACGATGCTACCACCTGAGTATTAGGGGTGGGTCGGCAAAAATTAAATAAGCATAATGCGCATCTCCAAATGAGAGATGAGGCCATAGATATATATACTAACCATTCTTTATTAATTCAACACTCCCGCATGACAGGAATATATTGGTATTATGCCCCACCCTACACCTATCCTTATATGAGTGCAGATGCCTCATATCCAAACACATGCATGACTATCCCATCCATTCACCAGGGATATTAATATCAAACCTGCATGGAATTTTCGTATCTTTGCAATCCCGGGAATTACCTCCCCAGTCCACTCACTATAGGAGCATCCCAGCGCCATCACCGGTTCCAGGCCACCACTAACGTGGAACCCAAAGGTGCGCAACCCCTTCCTGCCTTGTTTCAGCCCACTCAACGAATAACTACCCCCAGATCCTAGTAACAGGGTACCTGACGCCACAGACCCTACTAACACCTCCATTAAGGTAAAGAGAGCATTATTGCTGGAAAGCTGACGTAGCAATGGTAGACCAGAAGTAGTCCATGTACTTAGAAGATCTACAACCCCGCAACACTGAAAATATTTTACATTTTACACAAAGATTAAACTGTTTACACAGGTTACGCCCACATTTTTTTTTTACAAAGGAATCTGATACGCTCTGATTGATGACAACGGCGTAAGCCGAAGGTCAGAGGGACCACACTGGAGCAGAGCTGGGGAAAGTGATGTGGACCCTTACCCCAGTTGGCTCAACAGCGCAGCGACCTCACTTAACTTGACGGCTAGACCAAACAGACGAACCACGTAAGGTCAAAGCATTCGTGACCTGGCACGGGCAAACATCGAGATCTACGGGTGCATATAGCTTATCCCCCTTGTCGGAGAAGGTTACACCCACTATGTGCCACGGTCATCGAAGCCAAGACCTGCAGGGAGACTTTCTGAGAATGGCGGGAGAAATAGCTCACTCAGCGCCGGACTCAGGAGCTATCCATAGAGACGACCCCATTATGACTAGACTTCTAGTTAAGTTTAAATTTAAGTAGGTACGGCTTCCATAGCGGGAAGCAAAACTCCTGTGCGTTGGAGGGAAATGTTACTGCGAGATACATAATACTGCGGCCGAAACAGGCGAATATTAATGCGAAAAGCATACTACTACGGCCGATACAGGCGAATATTAATGCGACAAGCATACTACTGCGGCCGATACAGGCGAAGATTACTGCGAAAAGCAGACCACGATTGCCGACAAAGGCGAAGAGAATATTATGCCATTGGACGACAATGTCCAATGCCCACATAAATGGCGACGCAGCGGGCAACCAATGGGCATTAAGAGAGGGGCATTGCGAGCGCCTCATAAGGGTTACGTGGGCGGCCCAAATACGACTACATACGCAATGGCAACGGCAAAGAAATGATAAGCACAGCGGGCGAAACGGTTTGCTTAGTGGCACCGTAAGCCGCCTGCGACTAGATTAGTACTAGTAATAGACGTCGACACCTAGAGTTAAGGGAACGGAATCCAGCGATCCTAGAGACAACCGGTGTTTCTAGGACTCGTGCGGGTGGTGTCCTGGGGAAGCAAATTGCCTCAGGCGATCGTTCTAGGCCAAATTTAGCTGTAAGACGGTTGCATTTGACACGCAACCTAGGATTAAGCAAATTTATTAACCGCTGTCGCCAGATAATGGCACAGCACATTTCGGCAGTAGATTAAGGCAACCCTTTCGGCTTAGAAATAGCATTTTTTTTATTTAGACCATAATTAAAATAGATAACGTTAAGTAACGCCGTTTGGCGCCTGATGACCCACAAACCCGGCATCAGGGTAAGTCCGACAACTCATGACAAATTCATGACAACTCATGGCGAACTCATGGCAACTCATGGCAAACTCATGGCAAACTCATGACAACGCATGGCAACTCATGGCAATTCATGGCAAACTCATGGCAAACTCATGGCAAACTCATGACAAACTCATGACAACTCATGACAAACTCATGACAACTCATGGCAAACTCATGGCAAACTCATGACATCTCATGACATCTCATGACCACCCATGATACCTAGTGATAAGTCATTACAATACAGTATAAGTCTACATTTAGGGCAATTTTTTTTTATGTATATATTAAGGTAAAATTTCGGCACTTGGTGACTAAAAATCCGTTACCCAGATAAGCCCGACCATACTTAGGCTAAACTAGACTAACATAGGCTAACCTAGATTAAGTTAGACTTAAGTGGCACCATAATTGATTTTATATACTATGCGCAGCAATGGAACTGCTATATGTATTAATACACTCTATTTCCAGGAAAGCAAGGAAGCGACTGAATGTACATGTTTCCAGATATATGGCCATTAACACATTTTGTTTTGCAGATAACGAGGATTATACACAAACCTGTTGTATATATATATATCCCAACACAGAAATACCACACTCTCTCCCTCTTGTACAGACACATACACTCTTTTTCAATTTCCGTTGCACCTCCTAAAGGTGACAGCGTAGCGACCACCGAAGCACAGTATCCGTGGGATACTGGGCATCGATGAGCGCCGAAAACCAGATGACACGCAAATAAGGCGTGACTTCGGCATCTAAGGGCGGCACAAGTATTGTAAGGGCCGAACCTTCGACGCCAAGGTGGAATTTCCCAACCCACGGCGGGAAAACCACTAGGACATAAGCTCAATGGAAAAGGAATTAGCGGCCTAGCCACTAAACTACGATAAAACGGCCGAGTGGAAAATGGCCAGGAAAGAATCAGCAAATGGTATACAAAGGCCAGGTAAAGAGCTCTACGAAATGAAAGGTACCAGGCTCATGAGCAAACCGGTTTAATAATAAGATTCTTATTTTTTTATATATATTACATCATGCTTGTAAATTAAATGTAAACAATATGTCACGCCATTCAAAATATCATGCTTGTAAATTAAATGTAAACAATATGTCACGCCATTCAAAATATCATGCTTGTAAATTAAATGTCAACAATATGTCACGCCATTCAACACTGCCATAATGGCAACACTGAACATACGGTTTTGTTTTTTCCTTTCTACTCTACTAACGCCCAAATTTGTCAGGGTGTTCCGTTTTTTCCCCAACCAATAAATACTTTGAATATTTCCCTTAAATTATACCCTGGAACACCCATTTTTTCTATTCTCTTCTATCTTTCTCTTCGCAGGGAGCACTTTTTCCCCAAAATAAAGCCAGATGGCACAATTCCTCGTCTAGCTGGGTTTTTCCTCCCTGCACAACTATGTAACTATCAAAACCATGTTTTTTTTCTTTTTTGAAACTAGCAATATGCCAGCAACGGCAATGGCAATTTTTTTTTTCAATGTCAATTTTTTTCTCGATGTCAAATTTTTCGCAATGTCAATTTTTTTTGTCAATTTCCATTTGCACAATGCCAATGTCAGTGTTATACATATATCTGTACATCCCATAACCCTCCCCTCTGAACACGGGCTGATCTCACACCTACACTTCACGACATCACCCATTCTACACGACGACGCCGACGACAACGAGGAAGACACCGCCAGAAGATACGAGGGGGCTTCGAGAACGACTACATCAGCATCCCAACCTCAAGTTCCGTTCCCGTTCGCGGGGACGCGAAATAAATAGGGAAGGAGGCTTGTACAGTACCCCCAGGGGTATGCACCCCTTGGAGACCATCCCCCCAGCATCTATCTGAATATCCTAACGGGCAACCCTCGTAAAGTCAGGCCAACATACATCAACGCCGCAAGGACAGCTTGCCATTCTAGAAAGCAGCTCAATCCTTGCACAATTATTACACACAGCGACATATTATTAACTGGGGCAGCTATGCCATCACATTGCTGACAGCATAGCGCCCAAGAATATAAAAGGAGGCCTAAGGAGGTCACAAGGATCTCTCCATTATCAGTCTTTCAGTGGTGCAGCCGAAGGCTACGCTGGTGTCATCAGAGGTGAGTCAGTCGTGTTCAGATTTCCTACTTTTGTAACCTTTTCCCACAGCTTGTACTTGCACATTGTTACATTGTTACATTCCCTACAAGGGACTCATACTTTAACATCACAAGACCAATAAACACTTGGTCAACACCCTACACTCGCCTTACTGTTTATACGCCTCTTTACATCCCAACGCCCTTCCTTATTCCCGTCACGGTTAGACGTGACATACGGTAGTCTGACAGTGCTAGCTCAGATAACATTGTATTCCTCGCGGCGGCCCGGCTGTTAGGGAGCAGCGCGTGCCACTTAGCTGATACAAGCACGTTCAGTTATATAATAAGCCAGTCAGCTGAGCGACCAGCACAGTGACCCTTGCATTGGGTCCCATCCCCTAAAACACCACTACATTATTTATAGGAGCGCCCCCTAGTTCCTAGCACACGACAACACTCTACACTGGTCAGCTTACCCTGCCAAGGGAAGCTACCCCTCTTTAGGCACAGCTCTATAAATTAACACAATAACTCTGTCTTTTAGATCCAACCACCCCCAAACAAGGGATCTAAAACACAACATTAGGGACTACTGCTTGAAATTGACCATCTGCAGTCCTTACCTGAATTACAGACTAATACAGCCATCACAATTCACACTGTTTTATCAGACAGATTCTACACTCACCCAAAGTACGCGGGGTTACATGACAGCGTTGTCGCAGTCCCAAAACTGAGGAACCAACCAAAATCTCTGCGGGAGATATAATTTTGCGTGAAGAAGTAACAGACCGTTAGATAGTTTCACATCAGTGTCGAAACCTTGCATAAGGACAGTGTGACCACAAGTATAAAAATGAACCCCAAATGACAAGATGGTTACAGTCCCCATAAGACAATAATATGTTTAAAATATGCATAAAATGACGAAAAACATAGTTAATTAAGCTCCAATTATAAAATACTTTCTCACAATAAATGAGGTCTGATCCTTCTACGAAAACTTGCATATTATGCCTATTTTCGCCTATCCCCAAGTTTGACCGATGAAATCTACCCCCGCCTTCCAGCGTGCCGAGAGGACTTTTTTCATTGCGTTTGGTTGGTTAAATCGCGTGAAACGTCAATTTGTAAGATGGAACTTAGCTTGGCCGCCATGTTGGTTTTGTAGTTACCAGGTTTTCAAAAGTTGCATAGGTGAACTTCTAGTAGTTCCCTTTATCAACGTAAACAATTTCAGGGTGATATTGGTAATAGTTTTGGAGATATTGAATACTGGTGAAATATTTTGCACAGCCGCCATGTTGTATTGGTGAGACATAACAAAATTTAAAGGGCATGGTCGGGGTCGTCCGGAATAGTGCTAATAACGAACCGCGTTTCATTGAAATCGCTCCAGCCGTTTAGATTTTATTAGGGCGACACACACACACGAATCACACACGCACACACAAACAGACACGCGGACGTGATCTCATAAGCCGCGGTGGCCGAGAGCGCTAACGCGCTACCTCGTGTCTCGCTGGCATCGGGTGAGCATGGGTTCGAATCCCACCTCGGCTATCTTGAAAATGGTTTTCGTGGTTTCCCATTTCCACTACCAGGCAAATGCCGGGAAGGTTCCTTTCAATAGGTCCACGGCCGATTTCCTTCCATAATCCGTCCTGAAAAGTAAAATACATGGCCATTGGCTGTATTAAATAGTACATTATGCAACGAGCCTATAATGGCTATAATTAAGACACGAGTATGTATATAAAACGACCGTAAGCGAGATTTATAATTTCCATACGAGTGTTTTAATTACCATTATAGGCGAGTTGCATACGACTGTTTATGTTCGACGATAATTATAACTTTATTATATGTTTTAACATAAATATTCATAAATATCTGTTCAGTCACTAGAATTTTGTGATCGGATGCTGCGCTGGGTAGGATATCTCTGTATTCCAAGCTCTCTGGCCGACCGACGCATGCGCTCTGTGTGCTTCAATGCCATATGTGCAGATTGTGCACCAGTATTCAGTAAAACTGCCACCGAAGTCGTTGGAAACAACGCCATGTGTAGAAATTGGGTTTGGGGATATTAAGGTGCAGTGCTATTTCTTGTCTCATATTCACCAGTTTATTTACGCGAACATATGGACGGTGCACTTTCGGTAATGTATATAGACACGTTGGATTTTGAGCGCATGCGCGAAGGTATCCTTATCTAATTGGTCAAGCAACTGTTTCATGAGCTGTGATTGGAGGGAGAAACTGTTTCATAATGAAAAATTGTGTTATAATGACCATCATTATGATACAGTTTTCAGACATATAATAGTCAGGGTTGAACATAATAGTACATTATGCAACGAGCCTATAATGGCTATAATTAAGACACGAGTATTATTATAAAAAGAGCGTATGCGAGTTTTATAATTTCCATACGAATGTCTTAGTTACCATTAGAGGCGAGTTGCATACGACTGTTTATGTTCGACGATAATTATAAGTTTATTACATGTTTTAACATAAATATTCATAAATATCTGTTGCGAGTCAGCCACTTGAATTTTGTGATCGCAGTGCGAGCGCTGGGTATATCTCTGTCTTTCAAGATCTCTGAACGACCGACGCATGCGCTCTGTGTGCTTGCAATGCCATATGCAGGCCATATGTTTACATCTGCCGTCCCTCAGTAATATTGTCACCGGAGTCAATTGAAGGCAATGCGCTGTGTAGAAATTAGTGTTGTTGATATTAAGGTACAGTGCTATTTCTTGTCTCATAATCGCCAGTTTATTTTCGTGAACATATGGACGGTGCGTATTCCATATCGGTAATTTATTATAGTTCGATGTTGTGTTTATGTCCGACATGTTGGATTTTGAGCGCATGCGTGAAGGTATCGTTACCTAATTGGTCAATGATCGAGCTGATTGGCTGGAGAAACTGTATCATAATGAAAAACAGTGTTATAATGACCATCATTATGATACAGTTTTCTGACACATAATAGTGAGGGTCGAACATAAAATAAATTATAAGCCTATTTTATCATAAATGAAAATAGGCTAATAATACAAAATATACACTCCTGGAAATAATTACAGGTATTAGTTAATATTCTTGTATCTACACTTTTCATGAGTCAGTGCAGAACCTTTCACTAAAATCCTTTCGTTAAATATATTTTTGCCTAAAAATATGTAGCATTGAACAACGATTTCTCTTAAAGCATATCTCAAGGTTTAAGTATGTTTGTTTTAAAAGTAATCTTGAATACTGATGCTGGAATTTTGATGAATTCAGATTCCCTACTATCAAGATGCGCTTGTCAGAAATGAGGACAGTAGGACTTAGGGGGAATAAGAACTCAGTTAAGATCTGGATCCGTTTCTACAAACACGGTCGCAAGAGACAGAAATAAGCGAAGTTTATTTTGTCGTCATTGATTTCCGCTACTACTTTGTTTTACTTGGCCTCAAGCTGGTGCTGCTGATATTAATTCGGAGATTTCTCTTTGATCTTTGATCCTCACTCTGCTCAGTCTAAAACGATTCCTAACTAAAGCGGACTCAGTCTTTGAACAATAGAGATTATTTAGTCTCGAGGAGACGAGAATTAAAGTGAACATCGTCGACTTATTACTGCATAATTTATTACGTGCTCCATCATTGCAGGGTTTAAGTGGGTTATAAGCCTATCAAAGATTAGGAGTACGGGAAAAGAGCCGTTGTTGTTAGGGAAATGTGATATCGTGGTTATGTAGCCCCGTGTAGTTTCAGTGGTTGATGAAGATGTTAATTGATGATATCGAAAACTAACGGAGATTGAAAATACGGACAATAGATTGAAAAGACACACAAAATGTAATTTGGAGTGGAGAACAAAGACAAAATGGAATTAAGATGGAAAAAGCGCACACAATGCAGGTTAGAGTCAAAAGAATTCACAAAGTGCAATTTAGATTCAAAATACTAAAAAAAAAGCAATTTACATCTCAAATACTTAACAAGATGTTCAGTAAAGAACATATAGCCTACTTTCTCCTAAATGCATGGGTATTGTTACAACTCTTTGTCCTTTTCAAGGAGTATAATTGAATGTTGGTTGTAGTAGCTTGTTGAAATACAACGTGCTATAGGGATATTAAACATGAATATGAGGTGCCCTTTGCTAGTGCTACCTCGGTAAAAAAAATCATTCAATTCGGTTTCACCGTGTTTGAATTGATCTGGGGAATGGATTTGCACACATACATGGCTGCTATTTGCAAACTCTTGGGCTGATGACCTTGTAGTCAGTCATAAGATGCTTTCCACAAAAAGGCATGTTGTTGCAAAATCCGGTAGAGATCAAATTATTAGGATGGTCGAAATTTGATTTAAGCTTTCAACATTTGGGTGGCGTCATTCCGTTTCCGTCAAGATGGCGGCGATATAAAAATGACACTGAGGTGCCTTTTGCTGGTGCTACCTCCGTACCAAATTTCGATCAGTTCGGTTTCACCGTGTTTGAATTGATAGGGGGAATCGATTTGCACACATACTTGGCCACAATCTGCAAACTATTGGGCTGATGATCTAGCAGTTCGGTCAGAATATGCTTCCCACATAAAGATTTGTTGTTGCAAAATTTGGTAGAGACTAGATTATTAGGTTGGTCGTAATTACATTTTAGCCTTTAACATTTGGGTGGCCGCGATTACGTTTCCGTCAAGATGGCGGTGATATAAAACATGACACTGAGGTGGCCTTTTCTAGTGCTACCTTTGTACCAAATTTCGTTCCATTCGGTTTCACCGTGTTCGAATTAATATGGGGAATCAATTTTCACACAAAGATGGCCGCCATCCGCAAAATATTAGGCTAATGACCTTTTAGATTTGTCAAAGGATGCTTCCTCCATAAAGGTATGTTGTTGCAAAATTTGGTAGAGATCGTATGATTAGGTTAGTCGTAATTTGATTTAAGCTTTGAACATTTGTGTGGCCACCATTACGTTTTCGTCAAGATGGCGGCGATATAAAACATGACACTGGGGTGCCCTTTGCTAGTACTACCCCTGTACCAAATTTCGTTCCATTCGGTTTCACCGTGTTCGAATTAATAGGGGCAATCGATTTTCACACAAAGATGGCCGCCATCCGCAAACTATTAGGCTGATGACCTATTAGTTTGGTCAAAGGATGCTGCCCCCATAAAGGTATGTTGTTGCAAAATTTGGTAGAGATCGTATGATTAGGTTAGTCGTAATTTGATTTAAGCTTTGAACATTTGTGTGGCCACCATTACGTTTTCGTCAAGATGGCGGCGATATAAAACATGACACTGAGGTGTCCTTTACTAGTGCTACCTTTGTACCAAATTTCGTTCAATTTGCGCTCACCGTGTTCGAATTGATAGGGGGGGGGGGCAGACATTCAGAGTACACACACTCACACACACACACACACACACACAGACTCACACACATACACACACACAGACAGACACATTTTTTCGCCCTGTAGTGATCTCATAAGTCTACTTTCATTTTTTGCAAAAATCGAAAGTGGGCTAAAAATGGAATTTGGATTTACAATACTTACACAATCCAATTTAGATTGAAAATACTTACAAAATCTAATTGCTATTCAAAATACTCACAAAAAGCACTTGAGATTAAAAATTCTAACAAATTTCCCAACCTACAGTATTCAATTTAGATTGAAAATACTTGCAAAATGTGGTTTAGCTTGAAAATACTTACAAAATGCAATTGAAATTCAAAATATTCACAAGAATGCCGCTCCCGCATTCAAAATCTTACTAAAAGAACAATTTAGATTGTCAATCCATACAAAATGCAATTGTGGTTGAAAATACTCGCAAAATGCATTTTAGATTGAAAATAGGTACAAAATATAATTTAGGTACACTGGGAGCCAATTCACAAAAACAGTGCGGGAATCGTAAAGAGAAATGGAAATAATGAAAAGAAAAAGAAGAATGAGGGACCAGGAAAGGTGAGAGAAGGGCCAAGGAAGAGACTCCCTAGGCCACGGATACCCTAATACCATCAGGGTCGGAAGAGAACAAGAGTTGGCGAAGAGAAGTTGACAGGAAATAGAAAGGAGAGTAGTCCGACAAAAGTAAGTGGAAGCAATGCCAGACTCAGCTGAGGTCCCGTGGTCACCAACCCACGTTCCACTAGATGTGAGCCCCTGGTGGGTAGTCACAGTGGATGTGTGTGAAATGTGTCTGATAACCTGTGTCACGGTGATTTCTATACCAGTGTTTGTATGTTGTAATTGAGGTACGATTTGGGTAGGTAGCAACCGTTGCGTAAGTTAGGTACAATCCCGGCCGGCATTTGCCCGGAGTAGAAGTGGCAAACTACGGGAAACAATTTTCCGGATGGCTGAGGGGGAATCAAACACACCTCTTCTCGGTTTTGTCTCACGAGTCGCAGTGTACCCCGTTCCACCCCCTCAGATCAGAATTAAATTTCTTGGCGGAGCCAAGAATCAAACTTCGCACACCGTGGTTACATCCAAGAACGCTAGCCACTACGCAAACTTTAACATCAACAATGGCGGCTTCGGTGGCGTAGTTGGTAACATGCTGAACTTCTATGCCCAAGGTCGCGGGTTCAAACCCGGCCGAAGTCATCGGATTTTTAAGAGCGTTAAAAATCCTTCAGTATGCCTTCATTCGGAGGGGAAGTAAAGCCGGCGGTCCCACGTCATAGATTTATGGCATTAAAAAGAACCTTCCACTAACTAACACTTCTTTTCGCTATCGTTTTACCCTCCAGGGTTGGCTTTTCCCACGAACTAAGCGAGGGATCCCACCTCTACCGCCACTGAGGGCAGTGTCCTGGAGCTTGAGACTCTGTGTCAGGGATACAACTGGGGTGTGTGACCAGCACTATACCCAGGTGGCCTCACCTGCAAAGCGAACAGGGGGCCTGATGAAGGGATGGGAAGAGTGGGACGGTTAGGCAAGGAAATGGGAAGGAGGCGGCCGTGGCCTTACAGTAGGAACCATCCCGACATTTGCCCGAAGACGAAGCGGGAAACCAAGGGAAACCACTTTGATGATGGCTGAGGTGAGAATCGAACCCCCTCTACTCATTTGGACTACCCAAGGCTGAGTAGACCCCGTTCTAGTCCTCATGCCACTTTTCAAATTTCGTGGCAGAGCCGAGAATTGAACCCAGGACCTCCGGGGCGGCAGCTAACCATGCTGAACGCTACGCTACGGAGGCGACAACTACACGTTTGTGAAGCCTAAATTTGTAGAATTGATAACGCTCTATTAGTTCCATCGTTTGCCGCCAGGTGCTGACTGCGATGCCATCTAGTGGCCAAGTCCGCAAGCTAGGTGTCGTGGACGGTAGCATTTGGTAGTAAAAGTAGGAACTATTTGAAATTACTGTCTGCAGTCCTTACTTGAGTTAAAAACAGATAACACACACTAATACAGTCATCTCAATTAACACCGGTTATCACACAGATTGTACACACACCCAAAGTACACGGGGCTACAAGACCGCGTTGTCGCAGCCACTAATGTAAGGAACCAACCAACAACATCAACAATGACATGTCCAATAGTGTTCCTTGTTTTATTTGAGCTCCCTTCATATTATAGGAGAGTGTTTACTCAATGCTGAGTAATGTGTAGTTTCTGGAATCATAACATTGGTTGGTATGAACTTGTTCCCCAAGCTTTGCTTTAGTAGAGCTAACTTCAACTCCACCAGGTTTGCAAGTCAGCTTGCAAGTTCTGGGACCATTTTCTAAAATTATCTGTTAACACAGGCCTCTCCAACTAAACTGTTTACTAATCAGCTCTTCTCAGCTCAATTTTAATTTATCTAGACTTCTGTTACTTAGGAAGCAAAATAAACAGTGAACGACGAAGGAAAAAGGGTATAAAAAGTAGGTTAGCTCAGCCAAGGAAAGCATTTCTACAAAAAAGGAACCTGTTGACGTCGAATATAGATTTAGGTATTAGGGAGTCATTATTGAAAGCCTTTGTCTGGAGCGTGGCGCTCTATGGAAGTGAAACTTGGACTATTGGTGCAGCAGAAAAGAGGAGAATTGAAGCATTTGAAATGTGGTGTTACAGGATCATGATGAAGATCAAATGGGTAGATAGGGTTACAAACGAAGGGGTATTAAGACGAGTGGGAGAGGAGAGATGTTCCTGGCGACTGCTAATGAAGAGAAGAGATAGGTTAGTAGGACACATACTAAGACACCCAGGAATAGCAAGCTTAATTATGGAAGGAAGGGTTGAGGACAAGAACTGTAGGGGTAGACCAAGGTTGGAATATGTTAAACAAATTGCCTCGGATGTAGGGAGTGGTAGCTATGTAGAGATAAAACGATTGGCTCAGCACAAGGAGGCTTGGAGAGCTGCATCAAACCAGTCAAAAGACTGAAGACTCAAACAACAACAACAACAACAACAACAGACCAGGGTTTCTCAACCAGTGGGTCGCGAGGCCCTGGGGAGGGGGGCACAGGATGTAGCCTATCTTGGTGGGTCGCGAGATACGGAGAAATAGTTTAAAACAAGTTATTGTTGCAGTTTTTATTTAAAAATAATACACTCACATTGCACTTAACTTTTACGTTTTTTGTTTTCGATTAATGAGAAACTTGAGCTTTTTTAGAATTAACCAATTTTATCATTTCAAATGATCTTGTCGACTTCGTCGTTATGCTTGGGTCTAACATTATGCGTTACGGTTACGGTGTGTATGACATCATGTTGTTCAGTGCATATGCACCGAGTCTGAGACGGCGAGTGCGTGACGTCAAACAGTAGAGGGGACTTCCCGCTCCCCGTTTCCCGCGCGGGAAGCCTACGCGCCAGCTGCGTGATACTGAATGACTTGCAACTTGTTGATCATGAAGCGTTCACGTGATTCTTGCTATCTCTGTACTTGCATTTTCGTTCGTTAAGCTTGCTTACTTACAGTTTACAATTTGTGCAGGGTAGTAAAGTGTGTTAATAATGTAGTCTGTGGATCGTTCGTTAAACGTGCTTACTTACAGTTTACGTAAAGTGTGTTAAAAATGGAGTCTGTTGACAGTAATAGTGGTATTATATCTACTAAAGATAAATCTCGTGCTGTAATGGAGTCTGTTGAAACTCGCGAGAAGCCCTCCTGAGCCTTTCTAACATAGCATTTGTAGCATGCGTCATTTGAAATGATATAAAGTCTAGTCTCTCAGACTGACTGTGTTTTTTGAATGTCTGGAATGATTTTTGTAACACACAAAACATTGTCATTTTCCAGTGTCAAACGCTTTCTTGATTTGGATTTTAAATTGGCCATTATAGAGAATCCTTGTTTACAGTTGTAAGATATAGAAAATGGCATAGGACTTTCTAACGCTGTTGTGGACAGTTCTGGGTATTCCTTTTTAATAAAAATGAAAATCCACAATCTGCTTCCAGTCTCCGACCAGGTCAGGAATGGAATGAATGAAGCCCCCATCTAGCGGCAAGGATATGAACTGTGCCGGCTGCCGAGGCCTGACGCACTCCTCTGGGGCAATGATTAAATGAATGACAGATGAAATGAAATGATAGTGGAGAGTGTTGCTGGAATGCAATTTTGACAGGGAAAACCGGAGTACCCGGAGAAAAACCTGTCTGCCTCCGATTTGTCCAGCACAGATCTCACATGGAGTGACCGGGATTTGAACCACGGACCCAGCGGTGAGAGGCCGGCGTGCTGCCGCCTAAGCCACGGAGGCTTTATTCCTTTTTAATACTTATCCAAAATATGTCGGCAAAAGCTTTGTTAAAAGTTAGTTTCACTGGCTGCTCACTTGAAATCTCCAGTTCATCCTGAAGACGAGCACTTAGCTCAGCCTTTGTTACGGCTGGCTCACTGAACGGATTGACTACACACAAAACCCCACTCATATCCTTAACTGGAATGTAATCTGTCAATTGTTCAATCAAGGCTTCGAGTTGAGATGATATGAGTAAGAAGAGGGATCAAGTGTCAAGGGATATGGCGCCAATACTCGATACAAACTCCATAAACTCTTATTATTAAAAATTAAAGTGGCAAAAATTAATGTTTATTAATATTAGTTACGAGTGTTTTTATGAATAAAACTTAACAATTATTGTAATGTTACCCATTATTTCAAGCCTCTTCCTCATTCCACTGCTGACCAAGGAAAGAAGCGGAACCCTTGATAATGCCGGACGCAGTTTCCGGTGAAACGTCGGGAGATATCCTGTCTGGACCACGGCCTACAAGCCCGAAAAACTTGTATTTAATTATGAACGCCGGCCGTGAAAGCCTAAGCTGTTGTACTTTTCACATTTTGCAAAAATGAGGAAATAGTAGACTTATGAGATCAATCCGGGAAAATGTGTGTCTGTCTGACTGTCTGTCTGTCTGTCTGTCCTTCTGTCTGTCTGGCTGTGTGTGTGCCTGCCCCCCCCCCCCCTATCAACTCATAAACGGCTGCAGGAATCGAAACCAAATTTAGTATGAGTAAAGACGTATACCGGAATATCTCACGTCCACATTTGAAAATGATGTCAGCGCTACCAACTGCTGAAAAAACGCACTAGAAATTTGAGCTCCATGTTGGATATCATGGAAGGTATGCATGGGAGCTATTCCAAAATTGGCACACATTTAGATAACACTATTTCAGTTTAATTTCCAGGAGGCCATAATTAACAGTGTTGCCAAAGTAATTTTAAGCTTTCTGATAGGTCCAATTTTTCAATGCCTGTAACTTTTACACTATCAGATGGATTTCAACCAAATTTTGTATGTAATTTGTGTACATAAACAAATATGACTGAGCGTATTCTTAAGAGCCACCAGGGCTGCCAACGGTTAATAATTGCACTCTCTATGTTTTATCTAAATAGCAATATATAAGAAAGTATGCAAGCCGACAGCTTTAAACTATGCACACGTATAGTACCTGACATTTTACATTAATTTTGGAGTAACTTACATACTTCAGTTCTACCAACATGATCCTAAGCCTGCTGATAGGGCCAATTTTTAAATACATGTAACTTCTATACTATCAGTTGGATTTCAACCAAATTTCGTATGTGCTATGTGTAACATAACAGATATGACTATAAGTATTCTTAAGAGCAATCAGGCTGCCAACTGTTAATAAATGCTGTCTATATTTTTTAACCCAATATCAATATATCATGAAGTATGCAAGCCAACAGCCCTATACTTTGCACACGTATAGCACCTGACATTCTAGATTAATTTGGAATAATTAATATAAGTCAGTGCTGCCAACCTGATTCTATGCCTGCTGATAGGTCCAATTTTAAAAAACATGTAAGTTCTATTCTAACAAATGGATTTCGTCCAAAATTGGCGTAACAAGATATCATAATATTACAGATTAGGCTATTTTTGACCCGCAGTCGTATGACATTGTTGCCAACCAACGTGCTTTTACGCATGCTGATAGATCCAATGTCTAACTGCATGTAACGTCCATTCGACTTCAACCAATTCTTTTATTCTGTACCTTAAGGGATGGAACTAAGAATATATTCAGTCACCAGGGCTGCCAACTGTAATGCTCTATTAGGCTACATTATACCAGGTATATTTCGAACTAATTAGACATTTCGATATTACCAACTTAATTTCGTCATTATTCTAGATAGGTTCATATGTAGATTAATCAATGGCAAGAAAAGTAGGCTCTTTAGTTCGTCACGGAACTTCTTGTTAATTATTGTATTAACGTTAAAACTGGGGGGTACACCATAATACTCAGCCTAAAAAGGGGGTCGCAGTATCTAAAAGGTTGGTTTGTAGGTTCCTTAGTTTAGGCGCTGCGACAACGCGGTCATTTAGCCCCGTGTACTTTGGGTGTGTGTGTAGAATCTGTCTGATAACCGGTGTTAATTGTGATGACTGTATTAGTGTGTGTATCTGTTTTAACTCAAATAAGGACTGCAGACATTCAATTTTTCCAAGTAGTTCGTACTTTTGCCGCCAAACGCCACCCTCAACGACCAACTAGTTCAGAACATAGTTACCAGAAGTCACTGCAGTCACGTAGGAACCTAAGAACGTTAGTAAAATGTTTTACCTGTATATAATTTAGCTTCATACAAGTGTAATTAGTGGAAAACTCTTTAACATGCCATAAATCTATGACATGGGACCACCGGCTTTACTTCCCCTCCGAAGATTTTTATAGTTCTTAAAAAATCCGACGACTTCAGCCGGGTTTGAACCCAGGATCTTGGGCATAGAAACTCAGCATGCTACCAACTACGCCACCAAAGCCGCTTGTCTGAAAGGTTGAGAGCCCCTGGTTTAGACCATTGAACTATTTCTATTTGAGTGGCCTCCTAAAAGGCCGAATGCAGATCCTTCTAGTGGACGCCCGTGGGCAGCCTAAGCGTCGGGATGAGAGATGGAATGGATGAAGATGAATGAAACTGGTCAAGGATGTGCAAGAAAGTGGCCGTGGCCTGTTAGAAGGTACCGTCCTAGCATTTGCCTGGTGCTGAAAGTGGAAAACGACAGAAAACCATTTCATGGATGACGAATGGTGGGGTTTGAGCCCACGCGTATACCGAGTCAGCAGAGAGCTTGTCCCCATCACCAAACGCTGCACTTTAGCGAGCGTAGCCACTACTGTCGGTATTGTTCAATGATAGACCTACAAATAAACTGACCGGGAAACAAATTCACGCAATATCAAGGAATTGAAAATCCACAGCCTGCTTCCAGTCGACCGACCGGGTCAGGGAATGGAATGAATGAAGCCCCCATCTAGCGGCGAGGATATGAACTGTGCCGGCTGCCGAAGCCTGTCGCACTCCTCTGGGTCAATGATTAAATGAATGGCAGATGAAATGATATGATAATGGAGAGTGTTGCTGGAATGAAATTGTGACAGGGTAAACTGGAGTACCCGGAGAAAACCCTGTCTGCCTCCGCGTTGTCCAGCACAAATCTCACATGGAATGACCGGGATTTGATCCACGGACCCAGCGTTGAGAGGCCACCGTGCTGCCACCTAAACCACGGAGGCTTAATATCAATATATTGTGGGAGTTAAATAAAACTGACTATGCAAGACATTAACGGTGATGTACATGTTGTATATGGTTGCCATGACACAGCAAAGTATTGCGCGGTACACTGAACACCTGCATAGACTCTCCAGTAATATTTGCTGCAAATCAACAGTTCATTCTGTTAGCCTGCAGGTAGTCGACAAGCAAGTAGCACTCAGTAGAAATGTCTCCAAGAACGTTAGTATTGATGTGTGACATCTTTCCGCTTGGTTGCTGGATAGTTTTGTGGGAGTGATTTTGAAAATTGGGAACGGAAGTGGATCGGAACGATCGAGCTGGCAGTGGTGGATCCAAAGGAAGTATGCACTGCCCGCTCGATCGATCAAACGGAAGTGTACTAGCTGGCAGTGGTGGACAACGGAAGTATGCACTGCCCGCTCGATCGATCAAACGGAAGTGTACTAGCTGGCAGTGGTGGACAACGGAAGTATGCACTGCCCGCTAGATTGATCGAATGAAAGTGTGCCCTAGCTGGCAGTGGTGGATCGAACGGAAGTATAAGACGCACTGCCAACTCGATCGATCGATACAGCTGGCACTGGTAAGAGAAACAATCAGCGCGCGGTGTCGAAAATTGATACCATGACGCACTCTCGGCCATGTGGAATGTATATGACATACTGAACGGAAAACGCTCATGCGAACTCTGGTGTCAAGTGATTTAAACAAATGACATGGTACATGTTCGAAGTCTTCGTATCAGTATTTAAATGGTAAAATGCCTTAATATCAAATATTGTAAGTAGTCGGCATTGCATTGGCATAAGGCATTTTAAACTCAATGTCACTCAGGAACATTATCGAAACAAGCAAAATATAAATGAAACTTAATTCCGTAATGGAGTATTATTGGAACGTGCAAATAAGTCACCATCTTATGCACAATATTTGCGTAGTCGTAATAGCCGTGGGGTATTGCGTATGACTGTGCATCTAGAGATCTTGGGTTCGAATCCTGGGCGGGGTAGATATTTTTGCTACCAGATTATCATTTTAAAGGATATTTATCAAATCAATATGAATCTTTTTAACAGAATCCATATGAAATTACCTGTTGGTCTGTAAATCAAGAAGACCTGTTTATAAGGAATTTAAGGTTATGAGCGGTGTCGCGTCTATTAATCTAGTTGATCCATATCGTATTCTTTATTTAGGCTAGTGCTGGTGGAAGCTACAAATCATCTAATAAAATGAGTTCCGTATTATTAACTACAATATCTGTAAAACACTCCCTTTAACAATAGATTAATATTTGTGCCAATAATACTATAAAATACCGGTGTACCAACAATTTCACGTGAGGTTTCTTCTATGTCAGATGTTACACATCATATGCGACTACTGTAAGGCTCGTATTTTTTTATTTTCGTACGGTACAAATGATCTAGGCCTACATATATATACAAATATGTACATAACAATCAAAAATGGACATCAAGGCTCTTCAACCAGGAAAGCGCTGGAGCTGATGCTTTCATGAAATATTCCCATTCGTCTGCAATGCTACGCTGTGGGCACTCCCAAATGATGTAGTTCATCGTCTGTTCTTGAGCTCCGCAGTCACAAGCTGGTGATTCTAGCCAACCCCATTTGTGTAGCATTGCCCTGCACCTTCCATGACCAGTTCGAGCACGATTTAGTTGGCACCTCGTAGCTCTTGATAGATCAATTCCTGGGATATGCTGGGAAGGATCATCTAAGTGGATTTGGTGAGGTGAAGAAAAATCTCAAACCTTTCCTTCCAGATTTTGTTGTTGTTGTAAAAGGCCCTGGCTGCTTAATACTGTCATCATCCCAAATAGGATTCCTGGATTTCAGGCGCTTGGGTGGAGGATTCCTCACTACTGAGTGAACCGGAAGGTGCTTGAAGTCAGAACAGATGTAAGTTTTCCAAGCGTGGGCAGCTGCTTGTTGTCGTCTCAGTTGTGGAGGAGGAATGCTTGCCAGGACGTGCAACCATGGCACAGGAGTTTATCTTAACTCATTGAGCTGAGTATCCACTCTGTGGACATGCGCATTTCTATACCATACCGGTGCACAATATTCGGCAACAGAGTACAGTAACGCAGTAACAGTTCGAAGAGTACTTGCATGGGCACCCCATGTTGTGCCAGCCAGTTTGCGGATGATATTGTTCCTTAAGTTCTGAAGTTTCCCTGCAGTATTGTCAACGTGTTTACTATAGGTCAGAGAACGGTCCAGAGTTACTCCAAGATCGTTACATTACAGTCTGTTTCACAACCCGGACAGACACACATTTCTTTCAATAGTTCAGTTCCTGACATGAGCATTTCAAGTGAGTAAAATAGTGGGCAAATGACCGGGTGAGTTAGCCGTGGTCGTTACGGCATGACTGCTGGCAGTCGCTCACATCCGGGAGGCGAGGAGGTTCGAATTCCCCCGCCGGCAACCTTGAAGATGGTCTTCTGTGGTTTCCCATCTTCCTTCCAGGCAAATGCCGGGGTTGGTCCCTAACTATAGGCCACAGCCGCTACCTACAAACTCCTCGTTCTTCCATTCCAACTTCCCTCCCCAACGGTATTTGTACCTCACCCATTGGGTGTCCGTCTCGAAGCAGCTACAAAACAGGCGAGCCGAACATGTCCTCGGACACTCCCGGCTCTAAAAGACAAACGCTAAAAAAAAAAAAAAAAAAAAAAAAAAAAAAAAGTGGGCAAATATAAATTACTAAAGCGATTTCGAATGAACATGTTGAGGCGTTGTTGGATACAGGCTGCAATACGAGTGGGCATGGATACATACAGGGTTGGTATGGTATCTGCGATATATTTGTTTATATTAGCTACAACCGGTTATCAAGATGATGTGTACACCTCAGCTCCCGCAGTTGGAGACTTCGGTGGCGTAGTTGATAGCATGCTGAACTTCTATGCCCACGATCGCGGGTTCAAACCCATCCAAAGTCGTCGGATTCTTCAAGAGCGTTAAAAATCCCTCATTATCCCTTCCTTCGGAGGGGAAGTAAAGCCGGCGGGCCCATGTCATAGATTTATGGCATGTAAAAGAACCTTCCACTAACTAAATTGTGTGAAGTTAAATTTGTACGTTAGATTTGATTAAAGCTCTCTTAAGTTCCAAATTTTGCCGTCAGGTGCCTCTAGTAGCAAAGTTTGTGGCTAGGTGTTGTTGACGGTAGCAAATGTAGGAACTACTTGAAATTGATCGTCTGCAGTCCTTGCCTGAATTATAGCTTACACACACTAATACAGCCATCACAATTAGCACCGGTTATCAGACAGAGTGTAAACACACCCAAAGATATGAGTGTATTCGAGGCACTGAGATATTAACATATACTTCGCCCTTTTACTACACACGGCTCCAGTTACTTTGTATGAATAATATATAGAGTATTTAACGCAATTAACGAGAACTCCCGGGAACACGAGCTTTCACTTTCCGCCGTGCATTAAATGTATATTTGGCTTACACTTACAGGCAATTCAGCTTTTTACACCTGTCAAAAAGCTCCCGAGAGCATCATTAACAGATATCAAACAGTGCATGAAAACATAGCTGTGGACTAATTTATTATACCACACTATTAGACTTATCTGTCTTAGACGTTCTAACGAGAGTTTATAGGTTTATTTCTGGATTATTTGTAATTAAGGGAAGTCAGAATGCCCTAGGCGGTCAATGTTAACTTTCAACATTTAAATTGCTATTTTCTCAGGAACTATCTTTCATGGATGTTCCTTGGTGTTCTCGTCTCTGGGGGCATGGTGGCTCAGCGGTCTAGCTGTATGCCTCTCACCAAGGCGGTCCGGGTTCGATTCCCGGTCAATGCATGTGAGATTTTCGAAGTGAAATGCCATGTCCTGTGGTTCGGATTCCACGTAAAAAGGAGGTCCCGTGGCTCATAATCACAAGATTCACGGTCACGTAAAACTACAATCTTCCTTTGTTCTCGTCTTACATTAACACAGGCTTTTTTTGTTGAAAATAAGATTTTATTTTTATTTCTCGTGGTTTTGTTTAAATATGGCGTAATTTTAACACCATTTTCCTTATCATTTCCATGAGGCCAAATTGAACTAAATTAAATGTTTTTTTTTTTGTTGTTGTTGTTGTTGTTGTTGTTGTTTGAGTCTTCAGTCTATTGATTGGTTTGATGCAGCACTCCATGCATCCCTGTCCTGAGCTAATCGTTTCGTCTCGACATAGCTACCACGCCCTACTTCCGAAGCAATCTGTTTAACATATTCTAACTTTGGTCTACCCCTACAGTTCTTGTCCTCGACCCTTACTTCCATAACTTAATTGCGTAAACTTGTTCCAAGTCTGGATCTATATATTTTTATTCCCCTTGTTTCCGTTTCAACGGTGCAAAACGTTAGGTAAGATACAGTCTATGAGATAAATAATGAGCTATTTGAACGGCCAGATGCCATTCCTGATCCGAACCTCTACAGAGAAGTTACTAAGTGACTAAATCTGAATTAAAACAGGATAGGATTTGAAAGGAATCAACCTTGACTCTGAAGGGGTTATTCTGTTTGATGTTCTCCCTCGTGGTGTATGGCGGCTTCGGTGTAGCCCAATGCTTCTATGCCCATGATCGCAGGTTCAAATCCGGCCGAAGTCGTCGGATATTTTAAGAGCGTTAAAAATTCCTCAGTATGCCTTCCTTCGGAGGGGAAGTAAAGCCGGCGGTCCCATGTCATAGATTTTTGGCATGATAAAAATCTTCCACTAATTACACCTGTGTGAAACTAAATTGTATAGGTTAAGAATGTAAACAACGCTCTTAAGTTCCTACGTTCGTTGCCAAGAGCCGACTGCGGTGGCGTCTGGTAGCTAAGTTCTGAACTTTTAGTGGTCGACGGTGGCGTTTGGCGGCAAAAGTAGGAACTATTTGAAAAATGCATAAGTCTGCAGTCCTTACTTGAATTAAAAACAGATAACACACACAAATACAGTCATCACAATTAACACCGGTTATCAGACAGATTCTACACACACCCAAAGTACACGGGGCTACATGACCGCGTTGTCGCAACCCCTAAACTTAAGAACTAACCAACCAACCATCCCTCGTGGTGAAACGATCAACTCTGAAGAGTATTGTGCTACTCTAAGGAATTTGAAGAAGCGACTTCAGCGTATTCGTAGCTACGAAAATGCAAACGACGTTCTCCTTCTCCACGACAACGCAACGCCTCACACAAGTCTGTACACCTGACAGATGCTCACACAACTTTAGTGGACTGTTCTTCCTTATCTACCCTACAACTCGGATCTCGCGCCTTCCAACTTTCATCTGTTTTGCCCAATGACGGATGCACTCCGCGGCAAGCACTACGTGGATGATGGGAAAGTTATCGATGCAGCACGACATTGGCTCCGGCATCGACCAGTCGAGTGGGACCATGCAGGCATACAGGCCCTCACATTACGCTGGCGTAAGACCATAGCATTGAACGGAGACTATGTTGGAAAATAGGGTATTGTACCAAAGGGTTGGGGAATAACATGGTGTATTTGAATGCTCAATAAAACCAACCTGCTTTTAGGAAAAAAATACGAGCCTTACAGTAGTCGCATATCATGTGTAACATCTGGCATACAGTAGAAGAAACCTCACGTGAAATTGTTGATAAACCGGTATTAGACTACCTTCGATTTTTGCAAAAAATGAAAGTAGACTTATGAGATCAACACAGGGCGAAAAATTGTGTGTCTGGGTGTGTGTCTGGGTGTGTGTGTGTGTGTGTGTACTCGGAATGTCTGTCCCCCCCTATCAATTCGAACACGGTGAATCCGAATTGAACGAAATTTGGTACAGAGGTAGCTCAAGCAAAGGGCACCTCAGTGTCATGTTTTATATCGCCGCCATCTTGACGCGAACGTAATGGCGGCCACCCAAATGATAAAAGCTTAAATAAATTTCGAACAAACGAATCATTTGATCTCGACCAATTTCCAAAATATTATACCTTTGCATAAGAAGAAACTTTTGACCAATCTACAAGGTCATCAGCCCAAAAAATTGTGGATGGCGGCCATGTTTGTGTGCAAATTGATTCCCCCTATCTATTCCAACACGGTGAAACCGAATTGAACAAAATTTGGTACAGAGGAAGCACTAGCAAAGGCCACCTCAGTGTCATGTTTTTTATCGCCGCCATCTTGACGGAAACGTAATGGCGGCCACCCAAATGATAAAAGCTTAAATCAAATTTCGAACAAACGAATCATCTGATCTCTACCAATTTCTGAAATATTATACCTTTGCATAAGAAGAATCTTTTGACCAATCTACAAGGTCATCAGCCCAATAATTTGCGGACGGCGGCCATGTTTGTGTGCTTATCGATTCTCCCTATCTATTCAAACAAGGTGAAACCAAATTGAACGAAATTTTCTACAGAGGTAGCACTAGCAAAGGCCAGCTCAGTGACATGTTTTATATCGCCGCCATCTTGACGAAAACCTAATGGCGACCACCCAAAATTTTGAAAGCTTATATCAAATTACGACCAAACGAATCATCTGAGCTCTACTAAATCCTGCAACAGCATACCTTTATGAGGTAGGCATCTTATGATCAAACGACAAGGTCATCAGCCCAATAGATTTTAGATAGCGCCATGTATGTGCGCAAATTGATTCACCATATCAATTTAATGAAATGAAATTTTGTACAGAAGTAGCACTAGCAAAGGGCACCTCATATTCATTCTTAATAACCGTATAACACGTTGTATTTATACAAGATACTATATGTTATTTACTGAACATCTTGTTTATTTGTATGTGTTCATACATTTTAAATTATTTCAATTATAATTATCAATATTGTTATTTTTAGCCTACTTTCGATTTTTTAAAAAATGAAAGTAGACTTATGAGATCTACACAGGGCCAAAATTGTGTGTCTGTCTGTGTGTCTGTGTGTAGTCTGAATGTCTGTCCCCCACTATCAATTCGAACACGGTTGAACCGAATTGAACGAAATTTGGTACAGAGGTAGAACTCGCAAAGGGCACCTCAGTGTCATGTTTTATATCGTCGCCGTCTTGACGGAAACGTAATGGCGGCCAGCCAAATTTTCAAAGCTCAAATCAAATTACGTCCAACCTAATAATCAGATCACTACCACATTTTGCAACAACATAATACTTGTATGGCGAGCGTCTTTTGACTAAGCTACAAGGTCATCAGCCCAAAAATTTGCAGATGGCGGCCATGTATGTGTGCAAATCGATTCCGCCTATCAATTCAAACACGGTAAAACCGAATTGAACGAAATTTGGTACAGAGGTAACACTAGCAAAGAGCACCCCATATTCATACGTACTATCCGTATAGCACGTTGTATTTCAACAAGCAACTACAACCAACATTCAATTATACACCTTGAAAAGGAAAAAGAGTTATAACAATACCCATGCATTTAGGAGAAAGTAGGCTAAATGTTCATTACTGAACAACTTGCTGGTATCTCTAATATTAATGTTTATAAATTTATTTTCAATTTTGAATTTATGTTCTGATTGATTTAATTTTGATATTTTCTATTGGAATAATTAATTAACCAATTTCCAATTGATTTTACAATTATTTTCATATTTTTTTCCTACTTTTCACTTTTCAGATCGGGCAAATGTGTGTCTGTCTGTCTGTCCTTCTGTCTATCTGTCTGTCTGTCTGTCCTTCTGTCTATCTCGCTGTGTGTGCCCCCCCCCCCCTTATCAACTCCTAAACGGCTGCACCAATCGAAACAAAATTTGGTAGGAGTAAAGATCTATACCTGAATATCTCACGGCCATATTTGAAAATGATGTCAGTGCTACCAACTGATGAAAAATCGCAATTGAAATTTGAGCTCCATGTTGGATATCTTGGAAGGTATTAATGGGAGCTATTTCAAAATTGGCTCACGTATAGATAATAATATTGCCGTTTAATTTCCAGGAGACCATACATGGCAGTGTTGCTAAAATGATTATAAGCCTGCTGATAGGTCCAAATTTTAAATGCATATTGCTTCTACACTATCAATTGGATTTCAACCAAATTTCGTATGTGCTATGTGTACATAAACAGATATGACTGAGCGTATTCTTAAGAGCCACCAGGGCTGCCAACTGTTAATAAATGCTCTCATTTTTTATCCAAATACCCATATATCAGAAAGTATGCAAGCCGGCAGCTTTAAACTATGCACACGTATAGTACCTGACATTCTATATTAATTTGGAGTAACCTATATACGTCAGTGCTACCAACATGATTTTACGCGCGCTGTTAGATCCAATGTTTAACTGAATGTAATGTCCATGCTATCCATTGGACTTCAACCAAATTTTGTATTCTGTACCTTAAGAGATGAAACTAAGAATATATTCAGTCACCAGGGCTGCCAACTGTAGTGCTCTATTAGGCTACATTATGCCAGGTATACAGTATTTCGAACTAATTAGAAATTTCGATATTACCAACTTAATTTCGTCATTATTCTAGATAGATCCATATAGTTTAATCATTGGCATGAATCTTAAATTTTAAGAAAGGTAGGCTCTTTAATTCGTCACGGAACTTCTTGTTTATAGTTATGTTTATTATTTTATTATTTATATATCTATATTTATATTTTGTTTTACTTTAATTGTTATTGGTTTTAGTTTAAGTTTTTAATCTATGTCAAGTAGATACGTATATAATAATAATAATAATAATAATAATAATATCGTATGGCCCCGGGTGCCTGATGCAAGCTTTGCAATTTGACACCCAGAGGGTAGCTTGCATGTCGAATGTCGTTGTTCCTTGACTATGAAAGTCAAGGAGGTTAGATGTTAGATATCTAAGCTCCTTGAACACTATAGCGCTTTCTAGTAGAGAAATGAGGAACTTTGTGTTGGCGGAAACTCCCGAGATTAATTTTGCCATTAATAACTCGGACTACTGAATTCAAATGGGTTCTTTGACATGCCAACATCGTATGACATACGTATCGTATTTTTGCCGCCTTTCAAATATCACTTATCATGGCCAGGAGCGAACCTGCAATCTTGGGGTTAGTAGACCGACACGCTATCCACTCACCCACCGTGGCAAGCTGATACGTATATAATATTTGATTAAAATATATATATACTACTTGGCATGAAAATTCTCCGTAATTTTACTTAAAAATTCAACTATCATCAACTTAAAGCATAAACTGTATTTATGACAGGTGGTGAATATCCAGTGGAGACAAATATCCCGACCATTCAAGACAATGCAAGGCTGTGGAGATACCATGTTGTCAAAGGTGCGGCAATGGACTGAACTGAATGGAGAAAACTCGTTGCAAGGCAATGCCAGTCGAAGGATTGAAATGCTCATGAAGATGTGGGAGGGAACTTTCATGAACCCTGTACCTTATAATACGAGACGCTAGATATCCCTCTTCCGGAAAGCTTTATAGGCACATATCTGGAGAGTTATTTACTAGGAGGACGTCTCTCGTCATAGGATGGCAGTGCCTCAAGATATTCAGTGCACGATAACGAGGGAAGCTTGGTCCACTCAAAGGGTCCACTCTTCGCTTTGTGATGCGCCAGCTGTGACGGACTTGCCTATAAATATTTATGCAGACAAATAAACAACTGACGGACTTGTAGCTCGCTCTTTAATGCTTGCAGTGGCTGAGATATTATTCCACTAAGGAATATTTAAAGACGAGCTAACGACCTGTAAAGCCGTGCGTTTTGCGCAATATAAAGTAGGGTTCATGCACCAGCGAGTACACAATTCACAAAATACGTAATTCCGCGGCAACTATTTTCGGTTTTTAGCCTACTTTTCACATTTTGCAAAAATGAGGAAAAAGTAGACTTATGAGATCAATCCGGGCAAATGTGTGTCTGTCTGTCCTTCTGTCTGTCTGTCTGTCTGTCTGTCTGTATGTATGTCGGTCTGTCTGGCTGGCTGGCTGTGTGTTTGTCCCCCCCCCCTATCAACTCCTAAACGGCTGCAGCAATCGAATCAAAATTTAGTATGAGTAAAGATCTATACCTGAATATCTCAAGCCCATATTTGGAAATGATGTCAGCGCTACCAACTGATGATAAACCGTAATTGAAATTTGAGCTCCATGTTGGATATCTTGGAAGGTATGCTCGGGAGCTATTCCAAAATTGGCACATTTATAGATAATGATATTTCAGTTTAATTACCAGGAGCCCATGCATGGCAGTGTTGCCAAAATGATTCTAAGCCTGCTGATAGGTCTAATTTCTACACTATCAATGGGATTTCAACCAAATTTCGTATGTACTTTGTGTACATAAACAGATATGACTGCGCGTATTCTTAAAAGCCACGAGGGCTGCCAACTGTTAATAAATGCCCTCTCTTTATTTTCTCAACCAAATTTCGTATGTACTTTGTGTACATAAACAGATATGACTGCGCGTATTCTTAAAAGCCACCAGGGCTGCCAACTGTTAATAAATGCTCTCTCTTTATTTTCTTATCCAAATAGCAATATATCAGAAAGTATGCAAGCCGACAGCTTTAAACTATGCACATGAATAGTACCTGACATTTTAGATTAATTTGGAGTAACTTATGTACGTCAGTGCTACCAACATGATTCTAAGCCTGCTGATAGGACCAATTTATTAAATACATGTAACTTCTATACTATCAATTGGATTTCAAGCAAATTTCGAATGTGATATGTGAACCATAACAGATATGACTACGCTTATTCTTAAGAGCAATCAGGGCTGCCAACTTTTAATAAATGTCTTTACTTTTTACCCTAATATTAATATATCAGTGAAAGTATGTAAGACAACAGCTCTAAAATTTTCACACGTATATTACCTTACATTCTAGATTAATTTGGAGAGACTAATATACGCCAGTGCTGCCAACATGACTCTAAGCCTGCTGATAGGTCCAATTTTAAAATACACGTAAGTTCTATACTAACAAATGGATTTCATCCAAAATTGGCACAACAAGAGATAATAATATTTCCGATTATACCTAACCAACACATGTATGACACTGTTGCCAACATGATTTTACGTGCGCTGATAGATCCTATGTCTAACGGCATGTAACGTCCATGCTATCCATTGGACTTCAATCAAATTTTGTATTCTGTATCTCAAGAGAAGGAACTGACAATATATTCAGCACCAGGGCTGCCAACTGTAGTGCTCTATTAGGCTACATTACACCAGGTATATTTCGAACTAATTAGAAATTTCGATATTACCAACTTAATTTTGTCATTATTCTAGATAGGTCTATATAGATTGGCATGAATCTTAAATTATAAGAAAAGGAGGCTCTTAAGTTCGTCACGGAACTTCTTGTTTATTAATATTTTGGCCAAATTTAAATATTTAGATGAAATTATCACCTATAATCTAAAACCAACCTGCCAAATAGAATAAATAAATTGAATAAAGCCAATTATATCACCAACAAGTAGTTCCGTAAAGAACTAATAGCTTATTTACATACATCTTACATAATATGTTAACTGCCTCTATCAACATACAACATTTCCTCCATGTCAAAGAACAGTGCCGCCCTTACCTTTCCTGCTGAAGGTTGGACCTTGACCTTTGTTCGTTGTGGTGATGTAGTGTGCACCCATTCCATCGATGTTCTCTTAGTTTCGGGGGTGAAGTGGCGGACGATGAGGGAGTGAAAGCAGCAGCATAGCGCTATAGGTGATTTCTACTCATCCAGAATCGATAAGCTGGTTGCCAGTTCCGAGAAATATTTACAGTCCCTTGGAGACTAGACTATGGAAATGTTAACTTACATGTTGTTTTAGCGTGTTTGGTTTAATAAAGGGCCATAACTGGGAAGTGTAACTTACTTTTTGATTCGCCCTCGTATAGCTGGGGTATTGAGGACTAGGACAGGTACCAGAGAGTTGATATGAAGTACAATCCTGTCACTTGCCTGGATGTATTGCAGAAGACACAGGGGGAAGATAACACTGCGGGTTACAGCTGTGGAAATTTGACCCCCAGACCTCCAGCTCCCGTGGCACTTGTGATGTAACATTCGTCTCTCTTACCTGAAAAATGAAATGAAACAACACGTCACAAAGAGAGACAGTCAGTCTGAAAGACTGGACTTTATATCATTTTAAATGCTACAAATGCTGAAAAATGCCAGAAAGGCTGGAGGCTTCTCGGTTCACTCGAAGCCAAAGACTCTTGACATGTTAGATGATCAAGAAACAATCAGAACGCTAGAAAGTTACAAGTCATGAGGGAGCTGGAGCGCGGTGAAAGGAGGGAGCTGGCTGGATGACGTCACGCTCACCGTGTCGTTGCCGTCTCGTAACTCCAGAGCTCACCAACCAAACGACTGAAATCCAGACACCCTTCTTGGCGTACTGCAATGAATCTACAGGACACCTCCTTTAATGTATCGGACGCCTGGAGAGAACAATGGCATCTGCAATCCCCATTACCAAATCATCAAATCATTAAGAACCCCTTCAGGTTCTTTAGCCTCAAATTGCCCAAATTCCTAAAAGCCGCAAAAAATGCTGGTTCAATTCAGGAATTTTTGAAAATAATGTTGCTGTTTGGTGATATAATAGACCTTCTGTACTATATTTTCATGCTCCACAAGCCTTTATAATTTATGAAATGGGTCTTCCTGTGTATGGGGACCTAACGCAACGTAGATGGTCAGTTTTTATGTGACGTGTATTGCGTTTCGTCTACAAGGCTTACAATTGTATCTCACGTCAGGAAGTACACGTTAGGTGAATTTAGTCTGAGAGCACATTTTAACTTTTTTTTTGTCGACATACGGGTTCATCGTAAGGATGATTTTATTTGATACTGTGTGGTAGATATACCCAGCGAGACTGACCAACCGCAACATAACTTACTTTCAGGAGAGGAAAACAAAATGGGCCTGGTTCATTGAACTGGATAAAGATCTGAAAGAAGTGGGGATTACACCAACAGACATTCAGGAGCGCGCCCCACTAAAAGGGAAACTTCAAGCTTGTAAAGGTTTCCAAGAAAACCCGAAGCTGAAAACGGGAAAGATTTGGACCCAGGAACAGAAGGAAGTCCACCGAGAACGAATGCGGCCGTACAGGGCAAACATCAAAGACAGTAGGAGACGGTTGGAATTATGCGGTCCATAGATGGCCTATAAGAAATGAATGAATGAATGAATAACATGGGTATAGGAATATAATAGACCTGCCGTACCACACCCGCAGGTGTAAATCGCATGAAGGAATTCTAGTGTACCCCATGACCTCCTTAAGCGCATAATACGTATTGATGAATTTTAAAGCTTAATTTCTTTCCGAGATAACCTTTTAGCCGTTTGCAAACTTTCACACCAATGTAATTAATGGAATTGCATTGCGTCTTACAGCAATAGATGGACCTCTGAGAATCCGTTGGCATGGTTACTGGCTTGCATTCGTTCATTAGTTTATTAAATTAAATTAGTTTTCTCGGAATATCTCAAAAATTGTTGGTCTTCGGTCCTTAAAATGTGCTTTTCGGGGACCCGAGTTTTGTCTCTCACATTGAGGGTCTGAAAATGAGTTTTGTCTCGTCCTTCTACGCCTATTTCAGCATGTATTTTAAGGGGGTAGGCCCCCTTTTATGACAGGTACGGAGAAGAGTTACATCAATGATTAGTGTCGTGCCTCTGATGGATATCTGTACTAAATTTTACGTTGATACACCCAGCCGTTCTCGAGTTATAAGGGAACAAATTTGTCCACAGACAAACAAACAAACAAACAAACAAACAGACAGACAGACAGACAAAACATTATTTTCGCGCGCATCCATCATAAAACAGTCAGAAACGTGTAAACAACTCAAATTTCCGTAGAAATTCAGAGAAAAACACACAAATCTTCATTTTTAGCCTATTTTCAATTTTGAAAAAATAGGCTTATGAGATCACCTTTTGTCCGTGTGTGTGTGCGTGTGTGTGTGTGTGTGTGTGTGTGTGCGTGATTCGTGTGTGTGTGTCCCCCTAATAAAATCGAAACGGCTGGAGCGATTTCAATGAAACTCGGGAAGTTCATAGCACTATTCCCGGCGACCTCGACCGTGCCCTTCAAATTTTGTTACGTGTCTCCATTCCAACATGGCGGCTGTGCGAAATATTTCACTAGCATTCAATATCTCCGAAACTATTACCGATATCGCCCTGAAATTGTGTACTGTGATAAAGGGCACTACTACAAGTTCACCTATGAGACTTTCAAAAACCTGGTGACTACAAAACCAACATGGCAGCCAAGCGAAGTTGAGATATTTAAATAGACTTTTCTCGCGATTTAACTATCTAAATGTAATGAAACTTGGTACAGCAAATGTTTATACACATTGTAATGCACTGGAGTCTAATTTAGTTCAATTGTTTACATAACCTCAAAATGGCGGCTGTGCGAAATATTTCACTGACATTCTATATCTCCGAAACTATTACAGATATCACCCTGCAATTTTGTACGGTGATAAAGGGTACTGATACAGGTATACCTATGTATATTTCATAAACTTGTAAAGTATGAAACGAACATGGCGACCAAGCGAATTTAAAATATTTTAATAGACTTTTCTCGTGATTTAACTCTCTGAGCGCAGTGCAATGTGGTACAGTAATTGATTTTGCAGATTTTAATGCACTGACATCTAATTTAATTCAATTGCTTACATAACCTTAAGATGGCGGCTGTGCGAAATTTTAAAATTAAGTTTTATTTTCTTGTGTCGTAATCATGCGATCGAAGTGAAAGTTTGAATAATGAACCTAGGCAATAATTGTCCTTGAATGGTACATAACTCTATGGCCTATACACATAACACTCCTAAATGGTGAGCTCCCGAACTATTTAGACGGTTCTCAATATCTATGAATCTTTTACAGCAACCAAACTGAATTTTTTAATGTTCATAGAGACTATGAACATATGTTCACCTATAGGACTTTCAGGAACCTGGTGAGCACAAATCCAACATGGCGGCGACGCGAAGTATAAATATTTAAATGGACGTTTCTCGCGAATTAACTATCCGAGTGCCGTGAAACGTTGCACGTTAAATGCTTATACAAATGTTGATCCACTGGCATCTAATTTATTTCAATGGTTTGCATTATCACAAGATGGCTGCTGTGCGTAATTTTAAAATCTCGTTTTTACTTCTTGTTGTCTAATCATGCGATTGAAGTTTGATTACCACACGTACACAATAATCTTAATGCCATAGTACAAAAATAAAAATCCAACCTGGCGACCATCTGAAATATTTAGACGGTTCTCAATATCTACGAATCTGTTACAGCAATTAAACTGAAATTTTGTATGTTGATTGTGGCAGTTAACATAAGTAGGATATATGAAAATAGGCTGTATAGTTCTTCACGGAACTACTTGTTATATATAGAGATCCTCGTTACCAAATCATCGCATCATTAAGAACCCCTGCAAGTGCCCTGATGGATTTTCCCTTCCCAGACGACAGTGGAGGACGCTAAACCGTATTAGGACCGGCCAAGATAAATGTGGAGCCACTCTCTTCAAATGGGGATGGAAGGCATCACCTCAATGTGACTGCGGAGAAGAGGAACAGACAGTGGACCACATTACATTCGAGTGTCCTTTACGTGCATACAGAGGCTCTTAGAAGACTTACACTGTGTCTCAAGAGAAGCCCTTCTCTGGCTATCAACTTTTAACATGGAACTCTAGTTATGAACTTGAGATGGTAGTTGTACTGTATATATTGTACATAATATTGTTTATAATACGGGAGAAACCTTTGAGGATATCTATCGACAATCAAGAATTGGAGAATGTGAAGCAGTTCAAGTACTTGGGAAGCTTGCTAACAAAAGATGCTCAATGCACAAATGAAATTCGCGCCAGAATCGCCATGGCCAAAGACGCATTCAACAAGAAGAGGACTCTGCTCACCAGCAAGTTGAGTTTAGAATTAAGGAAGAAATTGGTGAAGTGTTACATCTGGAGCATTGCACTGTACGGGGGAGAGCAGTGGACAATGAGAAAAAGGAATGAAAATACTTAGAAAGTTTTGAAATGTGGTGCTGGAGGAGAATAGAGAAGATCAAGTGAACAGATCGGGTGACTAACGATGCTGTACTGAGAAGAGTAGGTGAGAAGAAAACTTTTCTGAATACAATTCTTCAGAGGAAGGCCAACTGGATCGGACACAGACATGAGGGGTGGGTAGATTATTGGCTGAGGAATAACCCACCCACCAAGGGAAGATGATTAAGAGGAGGAAGTAGATTTTGGATTGGAGAAAAAGGATAGAAAGATAGGAGGAGAGTCCCACAAAATTGATAAGTTTAACTTTAAATACCCTTAGAAGCAGTTGCCACTGAAAATTAACTCTCTGATACCTAAAGTAGGTACGAGCTTGGTCGAGGCTAACGGGAACCGCAGCTAGGACTTGGGCGGTTTGCAAGAGAGAGGCTTTAGTATATTTCCTCCCAAGCGTGTATAAAAGTACTATGGGGAAGGGTGATGGTCTGGCAAGGCTGAGAGCAAACGATTTATTGTATGTCTTCTCAAAGAAATTAGTTTTTGTGAAATGATTCGAAGAATGCCAATAATTCAAATCAAGTTCAGAATTTCCAATTTTCGAAATTATAGAGTTTCTAGAAAAAGAGACCCAGTGCTTCCAGGAAGAATAGTGACGAAAAATTATAACTTGGAAAGTAATATTTGTAAGTGAACCAATGGTTGCCTTTGGAAATGGCTAAGCCTTTACTCAGCGAGAGGCCGGCTAAAAGCTTAGACAAAAAAGGAACACTTATCGTTTGGAAAATTGACCATAAGTTTTCGGAGAAAATCTCCACAAGCAAGTAGCTGGCTTAGCGAGCTTTACTTGCCTTACTGGCCAATTAGAATTAGCTATTAAAGCTAACAGAAGCTTTGAAAAGGTTGCCACTAAGAGTTCTTGCTCAAATGCAACAAGTGGTAAAATCCCTATCAATAGATTAAAGGGCATCGAGTAGGGAGAGCCAAGGAGGACAGGGCCTTGTTTAACCTTTGTATTAGAAAATGAAAAAGAGAAAAAGAACGCTTAATTTATTTAACAATTCAGGAGAAATTAATATTTTAACAAATAAATATTTTCCAATCTTATTAACAATTTGAGGTCGCAGACCTCCGACAACATTCAGAAATTGCTCCAGGCAAATAACAATTCTTAAGGTTTTAAACCTGGTATTAAAATCTTTTTAAGATTTGAAAAAGGACCAAATGAAATGATTAAAGTTTAAACATTTACAAGAGTACAAGGAGTGTACAATAAGAAATTTCTGAAAGAATATTCTAGAGAGAATAACAACTTTAAAGCTAACTATGAGGAAAACATAAAGCATAAAATAGAAGTTCCTACAACTTCTTATATTTAAACAGGATTACTTTATGAGAATTATACAAAGGAGGGCAGGTCACTTACTGTGAAACCTAAGTAAGTAATCAAAAGGAAGGTTCTAGACTTCCTATGTTTAATTAGGAATCACGAGCCAAATGGGGCAGTTTCCATTTCGTGAGACCTGAAATAACTCACTCAAGAGTTGAAAATATTGGTTTTCCTGATAATAGAGAAAAACCAATGTAAACTTAAACCGTGTATAAAACACGTAATTATACAGCAATTACTTAATGATAAACAAGAAAAATGGAAACTCCGCCGTAGCCGGTCCCAAGCCCGGTTGAGAAAAGAGGAGGGGGAAGAGTAAAATGGTCAACAGCTTCAACGCCGGATGAAGACTTCGAGTCCCAACGGCGAAGAAGGTGGATGAACTATTTTTAGCAGCGTCTGACTCGGATCGAGCGGCTGCAAAGGGCGTCTGTTCTCCATGTTAGGAGCGGCCCAAATTCCTGCTGGCAGTAGCTCTAAAATGCCCGACGCCAGGCTGTGGCGACAAGCTGGTCGGTAACTCTGTCGCAACCCATGGATCATGTCTACGTCAATTTTGTCGGATAATGCTAGGGCGTCCCCCAGAAGCGACGCGCGTCGGCCTCGCCTTACCGCCGCGACAAATGGACAAGGGCTACTGGTTCAAGGGCGGAACCAGTTAAAGAAGCAAGTCCAAAGCAGACAAAATTTACGCATCGCCACGCTCAACATTGCGACTCTTACTGGACGCAGCCGTGAACTAGCAGCGATGCTGAAAGAACGGAAAGTGGACATTGCATGTGTACAAGAAACACGCTGGAAGGGGCAAAAATCTCGTGACATCGGAGATGGCTATAAACTGATCTACCATGGTACGTCCAACAGAAATGGTGTTGCTGTCATCGTTTGTGCCAGCCTGAGAGACCGAGTTGCTGAGGTTCAGCGCTATTCAGACCGCCTTATGTCAATTACAATCGACATTGCATCTTCTCGGCTTCGTGTCTTCTCAGCATATGCACCACAAACTGGCTGTAATAAGCTAGAAAAGGAACAGTTTTGGCAAGAGCTACAAGATCATGTTTCACCATGTCCTCAAGATGAGTTTCCACTTCTCTGTGGTGATCTTAATGGTCATGTTGGTCATACCAAGGACGGTTATAGCTGCCACGGTGGTAATGGCTATGGTACCCGGAATGATGATGGAACACAAATTTTGGATTTCGCCGAGGCGAATGACTTGGTTATTGGTAATACGTTTTTCAAAAAGCGCATAAACCACCTCATCACCTACACCAGTGGTGACTACAGCAGCCAAATTGACTTCATCCTTGTTCGACACCGTGATCTCCGACTAGTATCAGATGTGAAGGTCATACCATATGACTGTGTAGCCCCTCAACATAAGTTGCTAACGGCAGACTTAAGGATCTCTAAACATCGTAGAGGCAGAGGGATAAATGTCCTTGAGAAGATCAAGTGGTGGAAGCTTAAAGACCAAAAGGAGACTTTAGCAGGCAGTATAAATTTTCCTCCCATCGACCTGAATGCGATAGACAACACCTGGACTACATTCTGTAAATCTGTCACTGAAACCGCCACAGCAACTTTGGGTACAACAAAACCTAGCTCCAACCGAATTGATAAACAAACGTGGCTATGGACACCCCAAGTGCAAGAAAAGGTGCATGAAAAAAGGAAGGCATACAGAAACTGGGTCTCACAAAAGACTCTAGAGAACAGGGAAAGGTATGCCATAGCCAAACGTGAGGCTAAGAAAGCTGTTGCTGAAGCTAGGTGCAGTCACTATGATGACCTGTATACAACACTGGACTCAAAGGAAGGAGAGAAAACTATCTTCAGGCTGACCAAAGCTAGAACAAAGTCAGTACAGGATATTGAGCACTATGTGTGCATAAAAGGCAAAGATGGTCAACGTTTACAAGACAAACAGGATATCCTCAAACGTTGGCAACAACACTTTGAAGAGATTTCCAACATTGAGTTCCCACATCCCTCTATTCCAGAAGGTACTCCAAAAGCAGGTCCTATCTCACACATCACATCTGAGGAAGTCACCAGTGCCATTAGGAGTATGAAGAATCAAAAAGCACCAGGACCAGATGACCTGCCGGCAGACTTCTGGAAGTTGCAGGAATTAAAAGAACCCGCGATCAACTGGCTGACCAAATTTTTCAATGCCATAGTTGACTCTGGAACTGTTCCCAGTGATTGGGCTACAAGCATCACTGTACCTATCTTTAAACAAAAAGGTGATCCAGCAGAATGTGCAAATTATCGTCCAATTCACCTCCTGTCGCACACAATGAAGATTTTTGAGAGAATCCTTGATCGACGACTGCGGGACATCGTCAGTATTAGTACCAACCAGTGCGGCTTCGTCAAGGGTGCGGGAACAACTGATGCAATCTTCGCTGCCAGAATGCTCATCGAAAAGCATCGCGAGAAACAACAGCCACTGCATATCGCCTTTCTTGATCTTGAAAAGGCTTTCGACCGTGTTCCACATCGTGTGATCTGGTATGCACTTCGTAACCATGGTGTACCAGAAATGCTTATCAGCTGGATCAAGATGCTATACACAAACACCACAAGTTGTGTACGTTGTGCTGTTGGCACCTCGGAGAGCTTCCCAGTGAAAGTCGGTGTACACCAAGGATCTGCGCTGTCCCCATTGCTCTTTGTCCTAGTCATGGACACAGTCACACGGGATCTGCAAAGGAATGTCCCTTGGACACTCTTATATGCTGATGATGTCGCACTTGCTGATACCACCAGGATAGGATTGCAGCGTCAAGTTGAAAATTGGAACAGCCGTCTCTCATAATACGGTCTTCGACTGAACAAAAAGAAGACCCCAACCAACGGATCCATCCAAATTGATGGAGAGACATTGACGAAGACCTTAAGCTTCAGGAGTAGTGGAGTACTAGGAGTTCTGCCCCACTTCAAAACCCCCCTTGCTCTACTACTAAGCCTCAGCCATGTTAAATATCTCTTGAACGCATGGTCCGATTTTGACAAATGAGGTATTGTTGGACTCGGGCTGACGTCCTCTTTGCTATGGACCACTCATTATATTTTTCAAAATTTTTTTGAAAATTTTTGTTTTCGAAAATAGGCGATAGTTTGAAAACCAAACAGGATAGAACGTTGTGCCATGGCTCAAACGAACAGTCTTTATGACCTTTATTTTTTGTAATAAAAAATTTTTATTTTTTATATTTTTTTGAAAACACTCGAATTTTGAAAATCCTATATTTTGGAAACTAGGAACTCTACAAAAAAAATTGTTTAACGTAAATCAATGGTCCCTACCCCCTCTACCCCCAAAATAAATTTAAAGTCTCTAGAATGAAAACCTGCAGTAGTGTGGTAAGGACAGAGCTGCTTATAAAAGCAAGTGGTGAGCCCCTGCGACCTTGGAATGGAAGGAGCCATGCTAGGAGGGCGTGCTTGGATTCGTTTTTTTCGTCTCGTTGTGCTCTTTACGGGAATGTCGGTGTCGAAAAGGTGAAAATCTGGAAACACAGTCTTTTTGGGGTAAAAACGTGATTTTAGACTTTTTGCTATATCTCGCGAACCAATCATGCTAGAGGCATGTTCGACAGGTCCAAGGACTCGGGGTGACGTCCTCTCTGCTATGGACCACTCGTTATAATTTTTAATAAAATTGGAAACTCGATTTTGGGGTAAACACGTGTTTTTGTGATTTTGCCGATATCTCGTGAACCAATCATGCTAGAGGTGTGTTCGACGGGTCCAAGTACTCAGGGTGATGTCCTCTTTGCTATGGACTACTCATTGTAATTTTAAAAAAATTGGGAAACGCGATTTTGGGGGTAAACACGTGTTTTTTGTGATTTTTGCCGATATCTCACGAACCAATAACGCTAGAGGCATGTACGATGGGTCCAAGGATTCGGGAAGACGTCCTCTTTGCTATGGACCACTCGTTGTAATTTTAAAAAATTTGGGAAACGCGATTTTGGGGGTAAACACGTGTTTTTTGTGATTTTTGCCGATATCTCACGAACCAATAACGCTAGAGGCATGTACGATGGGTCCAAGGATTCGGGAAGACGTCCTCTTTGCTATGGACCACTCGTTGTAATTTTAAAAAATTTGGGAAACGCGATTTTGGGGTAAACACGTGTTTTTTGTGATTTTGCCGATATTTCACGAAGCAATAACGCTAGAGACATGTACGAGGTGTCCTAGGACTCGGGCTAACACTCCATTTCAAATGTGGTAGATATTTTTTTTCCAAAAAGATAATTCACATGGGTCTAACGCCATACATGTTGAAAAAACGTTTTCTTTTTCTTTACCTGTTTATAATGTTCATGGAGCGTGGTGGTTGAGAGAGACGATACTGCTGGATGTGTGTGTTTCAACGAACTTGTCGCTGACCAAGGTGGCTGTGTTCAATAGATCAATTGATATTTCGACGAGTCGGTGTATGACAGAGCGAGCGTGCGTTTTCTGATATTTTACCTTTAACGTGTAAACGGTGATGAGAACTAGGTTCTATGTTGGTCGAAGCGAGTAGAGAAAACAAACTTACAGGAGGTGAATGCCATTTGAGATTATTGGAAGGCTCCGATCTGACTTGACAATAGGTGACGCTTGAAGGTGAAATAATCTGACCATCGTGGTGGCAGGGGAGTGTGAAAGGCATGCACACACACATTTGTGAAACCACATGTAGGCTAAACCAGTGACATCCTGTCTTGCTTCGTACGTGACAAAATGCAAGTTGACGTGAAATTTGATCTACCGCAGGTGTTCGCTTGGGACGTTATCTATCTACATGCGCGATAACTGTTAACAAGTTACATCCTGTCTTGCTTCGTACGTGACAAAATGCAAGTTCAGGTGAAATTTGATCCGGCACAGGTGTTCGCGTGGGTGTTATCTGTCCACGTGCACGATAAGAGAATGTTCAAAGCGTGGGAATCGCTGAATCAGTAAAAAGTATAATGCAACTTGTCGGAATAATGTCACAACCAATAGATAGGCAAGAGCTGCAAACAGCAGTGGTGGGAGGTGAAGGGAGGGAGAGGGGAGGGGGTGATGTATGAGAGAACACAGGAGGAAAGGGAAAGACAAACATGTATGAACATGCATGAAGCGCGGAGCGCTGTACACATAGAGCTATAGGTGGTGTACAACATGTGTGAATAAATAAAAAGTACACAGGTTCACACAACATGTAATTTATTGATCCAGGAATTAAACGTAGAGTTAAACCCTAACCATTTGACGTAGAGTTTATTTCCTTTTTGTTTCAACACTTTTTCCACAAGATAATGCTGAGGAAATGCTGTTTTCTGAAGTTCATGGAGATAAAATCTACCTTTTATGGGTTGATGGTTGAGGTCCTCGAGTAAATAGGTGACTGGAGTGTCCAAGTTGACTCGACGAATTCGAAATAGTTCAGTCCCCCACTGAGGCGTGTAGCCCTTATTGAAGACAGACTTAAATTTGCTCACACGAACAAAATCCCCAATGTTCAGTCGGTGACGTTTAGGATCAGCTGTTTTTATGGGGTTAAACAGTTTATCCAATCGCTGAATATTTTTAGTTACGAGACGTGGCTTGGTCCCAATCGTTCTATGTTTGGTGTCATTGTAACGTGATACTAGCTCAGGTAACATGTCCAACCAGCGATACGTGCCCTGAGCGGTAAACGCTTTCCACATATGGGTTTTCAATGTTCGGTTGAACCGCTCGACCACACTGGCTTTCAGATTGCTGTACGTGGTGTAATGGTGAATATCCTTAGATTTGAGAAAACTGGAGAAATCCTTGTTGAAAAATTCTTTCCCCTGGTCGGTTTGTAGCAGCTGAGGTTGACGTTTGGAGTGTTGAATAATATGTTGAAAGGCCTTGGTAACTAGTGGGCCAGACTTGCGACGCACAGGTTCAACAAAGGCCATTTTGGAATAGACATCAATGACGGTCAACATATAGCGTACACCGTCGTTAACGCCAGCATAGGGTATCATTTCAACCAAGTCAGCCTGCCAAAGTTCATCCACACCTCGTGAAATCACCTTGAGTCGCGGATAGTGACGCCTAGCTGGGCGATGCAACTCGTGAGCAATACCCATTTTAATGGGTGAGGGCTTAAACAATAATTTTGGCATTTCGAAGTTCTTGTTCAATTTCTTGAATTTCCCAATCGTGACCGGTATGGCCAGCTTGACGTGAGGCATGCAACAACTGTAGCCGCTGGACGAGCTTATTGGGATTGTGCCAGTAGGTAACATCCACAAGGGGTTTTAATGGTTTAAAAGTCACTCCCGAAGCGGACACTTTACGACGAGTACTTTGACTGGTGGGAAACATTTTTGCAATGATGGTTTTATATTTTTGAGATATATTGGCATTCACTTGTTGCGTGGGATCATACTGTCTTTTGTGAGCATGGGTATCCAATAAAATGGATTTATATTTGTCAAGGTCCTCTGACGTATAATCATGGGAAGAGGGGGTCCGAGAAAAGAGCAGCTTTAACAGTCCTGGCGTTAATTTATAGTTGATGTTTTTAATGACAGCTTTAGTACGAGCAAATTTAATGGATGAATCGCCAATTTTAAAACTATCATCCTCATAGCGAACACCATACGTGGTATCTGTGTTTCCAATAAATAGATCGGTGAAATAGGGTTCCAATGTTGATCCATAATATTTTATTAAAATGGTTTTCAGTTGAGCTTTATGTTGAGGGGTGGCCAAGAGTTGTGAAAACGGAGACGCTCTGGAAGGGCAAGGTGTTTCGACCATGGCCAAGGATTTCTTTTTTCTCAAAAACTCTGCAAGGGGTGCGGCCTTTTTTTGAGGCGTAAACACTTGTTCCTCCTCATCCTCAACTTCACTATCACTAGTCAAATCTTCCACTTCCTCTTCCTCAGGGTCCTCGTGCAGCGTCTGCGTGGCTTGTGAAACGGTGGGTAGCGTTTCAGATGGCTTGAAAGAGGGTTTCAACATGGCTTTTAGTGGAGGTGCTAAATGTTGCTGAATAAACAAAGCATGATTGGCACGTGATTGTTTCAATTGACGAAACTTTTGGCGAATAGTATTTTTTGCTCTAATAATATGCTTTTTCAATTGACTCTCTGCTAACGCCATGGTGTCTTGACAAATGACTTGATGGCGAATGAGACAGGGCCTTAAATAGCAATAAAATGATCAAACCCTAAGCGATACCGTCCTTGGTTGAGTTCACTTTGTTTGTCAATCACTAAACAGGCATGACGTTGAGTGTTCCAGCACTTGGCACACAATTCTGTAAACATTTGAAAGGTCATATCCGGATTCACATGTTCATTATAAATGTGACGACTGTTCCTCTCGTCCTGACGAAATAAAACAATGACATTGGCATTGTCACGAATCAACTGTTTGGACATTTTAGAATACGTTTGCCCAAGATAGAAGCAATCGATATGTTTGTGTCGACCCATGCTGAAATAGCTTTGAATGATGCCTTGACGTTCAGTGGATACATCATCGAAAATCATGAGTGAATCAGGCTTTACCTCATCCGGTGAAATCACATTTTCTTGCATGGAAAATGTAAAATAACCCATATTCTCTTTTTGTAATCCAGACATGACTTGATCCAGAAACACGTAGAGGGGTTGGTAGAGAGATTTTGCAAAAATATAAATATTTTGAAAACGCAGACCATTGGGCGCTGTAATGAGCGTTAGCAAAAGATTAGTCTTTCCACAGCCGGAAGGCCCCACAATGATGCAGCGAATGGAAGATGGAAACAGTGAACCATGGCGTTGTTCACGTGATGTGGGACAGAGATGGGAAACCATGTCCCCCACGGGGAATGACTCTTGCTGCTTAATAATCTTCATTTCAACTAAGGCTTAGAAAGGCTAGCAGGCTGTCTATATACAGGACACCGAGCCTTGTCATAGAAACAGTAGACTGGTACTACAGGTTGACGATGGATGTCTTTGGACGTGCGTTGATGGCCAAAGCTAGGCCTGTCCCCATACATGATCCTAAACAGGAAACAGATCCTGCTAATAAACACTATGTGGATAGGTCAGTAGTGCCACGCACAAAACAGGGAGATTATGACTTTAAGGGAAAGCGGTTAACCCATGTAAAACATCCTCAAGTGTCTACAGACGTTACTACGAAAAAGTATGTGGATAACAAAGTGTATGAGTTTTATGACAAAGTGCCCCAGCTTATGGTGAATGGCTATAGCGCTAATCACCATCGGATTATTCACGTGGAAGACCCACAAGACGAAGACGATGTTTGTACCAAGCGTTACGTGACCCATGAAATGAAAAGGCTTTATAAATTTATCCCATCTGTGTTTTTAGTGTATCTGACAAATGAAAAACCTGTGAATGACAGAAACCATTTACCGCTAGTCCATGATCAGCACTTGACCTATGCGCTTGCTTCGGGTTTAAGCCACTATCGATTACACTATGATGGAACCATTCACATCAAATATGCCATACCTGATGAGAACCATTTACAAATAAAGATAAATGGTCATAGGATGTTGCTTCATAACCATGAAATGGTCAATGCAGGTGACGAATTATCCTTTTATCTCATGTTGACATGGGATGAAAAGCAAGCGGGAAAAACCATAAACGACTTCCCACTTTATGTGGAATTGGAATATACAGCCATGAAATAACCATCTGACGTTAGTTGTGATTTAAACTTTCTTGTGAAAGGTTGTGGGTCATTATCATCATGGTGAAACAAAGGTATGCAGTGAGAAAGACTAAAAAAAGGACTTTGTCCTTGGCAAAGCCAGGGCTTACAACATTCGAGGACAAGCCCTTGCGAAAGAAAAAAAGAAAAAATAATGTATTGACCATAAGGAAAGCCCTTCGAGCAGCACAGAGACAGGTTATTCCAAAACGTCGGCGACAGGTTTCAAACCAAGGGCGAGTGATTCCCGTTCCCAAACGAGCGGGATTTTTACCTGCATTATTTGCTGGTTTGGCTGCTCTGGGCTCACTTTTGGGCGGTGCCAGTGCAGTGGCGAAAACCATTAAAGCCGCGCAGCAGGGCAAGCAACAACTCAAAGAAAGTCAGCGACACAATGAAACGATGGAAGCGATTGCCATGGGGGCTAGAAATGCCAATTTAAAGCCAGCCTTTTATCAACAAGGATTTGGGATTTCACCATTTCGAAATATTAAAAAAAAAAAAATTTAACCTCAGCCATAGCGAGACATGCCCTGACGCATCAACAAGTGGAAAGCTATGCTAAACAACTAAAGCTTTCTCATTTTCGAGGTGTGTTTATGCGAAACCAATTACCCCCACGACCCTGGAAACAGGAATGTGCTGTTGTCAATTTGGATGATCACCGAGGACCAGGAACGCATTATGTAGCTTATGTCAAAGAGGGATCCACGGTATGGTACTTTGACAGTTTTGGGAATTTGCCCCCGCCCATGGAACTAGTGACCTATTTTGGAAACAGGATCAAGATATATTATAATGTGAAACGTGAGCAAACGTTTAACAGCCAACAGTGTGGACGTTTGTGTTTAATTTTTTTATATAAGACGCAGCATAAGCAAAAACGCCACCAGTATGTCGGTAGAAAGTAAAACGTTTACAGTGCATGGACGTGGACCTGAAGTCAGCCTAGACTTTTACCCGCCTATCGAATTGAGTGAAAAACCCTATGGTTTAGGACTTGTTTCTCTTGAAACGTACAATCGAATATACAACATACGTGAAAATGTGAACAACAAGTTTTACTATGATGATTCTGTGCTCACCCTGAACTCTGGTGGATACACGATCGATGATATTTATGAACACATTTATGTGGTGTTGATCAATCAGTATGGTTTAAAGTCATTTCTCGACGGAACGCACAAGTTTGAACTTGTAGGCAATACTAACACTCATCGCTGCAGTATTTTCTCTACCTTCAACATTGACTTTAAAACACACCCCGATTCCATTGGCCCATTACTCGGATTTAAACCACGTGTGTTGGAGCCCAACAAAAAACATGAATCGGACCATGAAGTGAAATTCATTGAGGACCATCATGTGTCGGTGACGTGTAATATTATTAGCCAAGTGTACATCAATCAAGAACCATCGCATTCGCTTTATGACTTTATTGTGACATCGCCCAATGGGTATATTATTCGTGAAAACCCTCCAGTGGTGCTTTTTCATGCTGTGGCTGTTGATAGTATTAGTAATATAACATTAAGACTGATCAATAGAGATCAACAACTCATTGATCTAGATTCCACTACACCAGTGACTTACAAGTTGGTGCTAAAGCCACTATGAAATTTGTGTATAAAGCAACAACACCGTCTAGGAATGGTGTTAGTTGTTTGCCGCGTGAATACACGTTAACATCTCAAGGCAAGCAGATTTTACAGCATTTGGGTTACCACGTCAACCCTTATAATGAATTCTATCCTAGAGATAGCGAACCACATCGAGGAGCAACCAGGAGTGGTAAGAATTGATCTCCATTCCTATCAAGCTCAAACACCTGGACTCAATAACAATGATGAAATTCAATTTGTTATCAACAACCAAGATATTTACACCCTACCGCATGAAAGTGTTATTCAGATTGAAGGTCGGCTCACCAAAGCCGATGGCTCTACACCCACTACATCCAAGTTGGCCAACCATGGTTTAGCCTTTCTGTTTTCTGAAGTACGTTATGTCATTAACGATATCGTGGTGGATAGCACTCGAAATGTGGGTATTTCCAGTGTCATGAAACTATACCCCTCTTATAGTGAGGAAGAAGGTAAAACACTTTGCATGGCAGCTTGGTGCCCTGACTCGACCAATGACTGGATGGTACACACCGATGGGACCTTTACTGGATATTTACCTCTTAAACTGGTTCTAGGCTTTGCCGAAGATCACCAACGCATTGTGGTTAACGCAAGGCAAGTGCTTTATCTAGTGAGAGACAGGAGTGATAACAATGCACTCAAGGGGGCCGACAATGCCCCCATCGATTCAAAAATTCAACTACAACGCTTGCTATGGAAAGTGCCTCATGTGACCCTTAACGATAGCAAAAAACTGGACATACTCAAAATGGTAAAGAGAGATATGCCTCTACCCATGGAATTTAGAAGCTGGGCACTCCATGAGTATCCGCTATTGCCCACCACCAACACACACAGTTGGTCTGTAAAAACAGCTCGCTATACAGAGAGACCTCTCTACCTGATCGTGGGTTTTCAAACGAATCGCAAGTATCAACAAACCAAAGATGCCACGCAATTTGATCACCTGCAATTGAGAAATGCACGTCTTTTCCTCAACGGAGCTGTGTTTCCCTATGAAGGACTGGATTTGGATTTTTCAAAAAATAAGTTTGGCCCCCTGTACGACTTGTTTTCTAAATTTCGATGGTCGTATTATCAAAAAGAGAACGGTCCCATGCTACTACCCCAAGCGTTTAAGGCAAGAGCACCACTGATTGTTTTTGACTGTTCTTACCTGGAAGAGTCTGTCAAGCCATCCAATATCGACATTCGACTAGATTTTGAAACGCATGACAATGTACCAGCCAATACGACAGCCTACTGTCTGATTATTCATCACAAACAAGTCAACTATTATCCACTGTCCAACCAAGTGACGAGTGTATAAATAACAGCTCAACCCACGTTAAGTCGCTCAGTCATGTCTTGCTTTAAAGCCTCAAGAGACGTTACATCCATGAATTTAAACTCTGAGGAACAACGTTTCAAGACTTTTGCCACATGGCCAGTGCCTTTCATAAACCCTCAAGCCTTGGCGGCTGCTGGATTCTACTATTTAAAAACAAGAGATGAAGTGAAATGTGCCTTTTGTCCCATCATCATAGACCAATGGCAGGAGGGCGATGAACCCATGCAGGAACATCAGCGCTGGTCACACACCTGCCCCTACCTGTGCAGAATGAAAGTGGGAAATATACCCTGTCATTCAAGCTATCCCTCACTTGTGTCTCTGGGTGATGAAAAAAATACAAGTTATGATACATGTGGGCCGTATGGTATCCATGGTGCTTCGGTGAGCAGATCACCATCAAAAACGCCTAGTTTAGAGACATTGGGACATCATCGGTGTTATGGACGTTACAAACACAAGAGACTATTTTGTTGTATCAGTTGCTATCGTCCTTATCCTAAAATGAGAAAAGCCTGTAAGACGTGTTATGATAATAAAATGATGTAATTCTTAAATTCTTATTTTTGCATGTCCCCCTGTCCTACCCTAACCTTCTTTTTTGAAACTAGCATGGCAGGTAAGTCCATGCCATGATCACACGTGATCGTCAGTCAGTCGTCAGTTGAACTTGGTCCAGGCAAGCGTCAACATGTTGCGCACACTCATTGTGGATTGCCAAGGGTTTAAAATTGGTGACAACAAATTTATATTTAAACAAGTGGCCATAATCGATTGTACCACGTTTTGGATATCGCAAGCTACGCATTTGCTATTTAAACCACCCCATGCTTTTGATTTGTTGTGTGAAAAAGACCGTAAACAAACCCAGTGGATTGAAAATCATAGGCAACTAGACTGGAATCAGGGAACCATTTCCTATAAATATTTGGACGTGGTCATGAAAGCACACTTGTCCTCGGCCAATGTGGTATTTGTGAAAGGTAATGAAAAACGTCAATGGTTGCAACCATTTTTGGCGTCTTACTGTCAATGTATCGACCTCATGGAGTTGGGCTGCCCCTCCCTGCAAACGCTCATGGATACTTGTTCCTGTGGCAACATTACCCATACAGCCCTATCGCATGCGTGGCATCTCTTTCATTGGTTAACCACTCATGCCTGCTGGGAGTTGTTGAACAAAATTATAACTCAAGATTTACCTGTGAATGACGTCAGTGAGATTTCTACTAGCGACGTGTAAACATCTACAGCACATGATACCATGGAGAAAGGCAATGCTACGGACAAAGCCATCGGCAAGTTCTTTGTGTGCAAAAAGAAACTAGACAGTTTTACCAAAGAGGAACTCTTGGCACTGCCCAAGTCGTTCATTTATTATGTGGCCGCCAACGCGGTCAAAGAAATCTGGCAACATGTACCAAAATCATGGACTCAAGACCCTGTGTTGAGTGAATTGCAACCCTGTACGGATTACGATCACCATAAGCAAGTGGCCATGGCAAAAATACCGTCTATGCGTCAGTGTGCGACTTGCCAGCTAGTGAAACTGTATCACGGTCATAAAAGTCCGTGTAAAGACTTTGTTGAATCATTCCACGAGTGTCATGGCGAGAAAAAGCAACAACAACAACAACAAACACAAACATCGTCCACAGAGGAGGAGGAAGACCAAACCTTTTTACCATCGATGGAAAAGGATATGCCAGACCTGTACTGGCAATGGCGTCATTGACAAAGTGATTCAATACTTACCTTACGAAATCCATCTTCCAGGTTATCGTTTTTGCGGCCCTGGAACTCGTCTCGAAAAACGTTTACAACGTGGTGATGTACCCATTAATCTTTTGGATCAAGCATGCAAGGAACATGACCTTTCTTATCGCCATAGTCATTCTGGTTTAAGACATGTGGCAGATAAATTGTTATTGAAGAAAGCTAAACAACGTTTCACATCCAGTGATGCCTCAGTAGGTGAAAGGATGGCAGCCCTAATTGTCATGAGTGCTATGAAAGGAAAGTTGATGATGCATGGACATAAACATTGAGGAGTGAGGAATTGGGATTTGTTTGTATTCTATTTTTCTTTTGTCAATTCACTATGACTATGAAATAAAAACAAAAGTTTTCCAGAGCACGATGTTTTGTTATTTTTAATTTTAAGAAATCGTGATGTTGATGGCTGATTTTTTCATTTTACACATTTCACACATGATGAATTCCACACACTGTCATTTATCATTTTGCAATTTACAGTTTTTGAAAACGTTCGTTTCAAGTTTAACGTTTTTGATGATATGGATTTTTCCATTTTGCTGATGACACATTTTAAACAATGTCCGTTTGAAGTTTTTGAATTTTCAAATTTCACACATGGCCATTTCCAGTTTTTAAAAATGTCCGTTTTAAGTTTTGCTGTTTTGGTGATATGGAAACATGGAATTTCCATTTTGCTGTTTTCATATTTTTTCCATTTGGTGTATGTCGAAAGTTGAGATTTGACAATGATGTTGATGCGAGTGCTTGACCTTGATAATACTGCAATGTGTTGATGTGTGTTTGGAGAAACGTCGAGGTCTACGACTACTGCAGGTAAGACTGTTTTTACAAAAATAATGTCTTTTGACTGTCACATTTCAATGAAAAAACGAAACTATTTAAAACAAAATGAATATATAAGTGACCATTTACCCCCACCCCACCCACCCACTCTACCTCATCGTGTTTGCTCTGGTCAATCATACACACCAGTTTTCTCTCTCCACTCATACATTCACAGCTGTCTTTGGGAACAAACACAACCACTTTATTTATTCCCAAAAGCACATTCTCGACATGCACACTCATTCCAAAAGAACTTTTTAGTTTATCATTTACATTACGAAAAATAATTAAATACTAGTTATTAAAGTTACTAAAAATCTTACTTATTTCATATTTACAAAAAAAACTCAACTTTGTACAGCGTTAAAAGAATCACACTATTTACCAATCAAAAAAATTTTAAAAAATAAGGTTGCACACAACTTTTTAAAGAGCAAAAGGTCCAAGTGAATTGTCACTATTTACAAAATCTACTATTTACAATGACAGAAACCAATATTTACAAAATTCTAAATCTACAAGTTACAAAAAGCCATGCCCCATAAACGATTAAACAGTGAAATCACACCTCCTCCTCGTTGCGATCATAACCCCAGGGCAGGCTAGTGAGCAGGTCATCAGCCCACACACGCTTGTTATCCATGGAGGCGAGGGTGCGTTTTCTCTGTTCCACAAGATACAAATGATGGTTGCTGGATTGTATCCTGCACTGTGTATGAGACATAGCTTTGCCAGTGCGTAAAACCGCTAAGTAATCGTCTACACGTAGCGATTTTACCACTGCCCTACCTACACCTTTTGCTCTCTTGGCTTCCTTACAGTCGAGTGTGCGGTAAGCATACATTTTTGAAGCCAAACCTACGAATTCCGTCATAATGGAATCACCGCATTCATCTTTTAAAACGCCCATTTCCTTCTTGTTCTTTATGGGCAGCTGAAACACGTTGTCAGCACTATAGCAAGAGGTGTCGAACCAGTCACTATGTTGCCTCATGACGTCATAGGGGTTGCAGTGGCGAATGTGGTAAATGAATGAGTCCGTGTCCATATACAAAAGAGAGACGTCCTCAAAATGGCGTTTCGCAAACTCATAGTGGAATCGATACATGACCGATTTAGAAAAGTCTAAAATGACTTGACCCAAGTAAATGGGCTTATCCATGGTCACGCTGGTCTTACTCATTTCAATAGTAGCCAAATCCTCATCGATAATTTTGATCGATTTGAAATTTGGCTTGGCAATGTACCGCCGGGCACCCCACCGCCCCTCCCAGACATTCATCAATTTAATGTCACGGTATTTGCGGACATTCTCCATAGACTTGCCATAGATGCAGTTGTTCATTAATTTAAAAAAATTAATTTCAAACTGCTGTGTTGCCATTTGTCGGTGCTCTGTGTTGAGTCGCATGTATGGCTCAAGCCATGCTTTTTGAGCAAAAGAAATACCCCTGTGGACTTTCTTCAACACCAAGCCTTGGGCGAGGCATTGCACCAACATTTGGATATGTAGCACATACCGATTTTTGTTGTAAAGTGTGCCCATGAGTTTTTCAGTTTTCACTTTACTGTCAGGGGGAACCATTTGCTCAAGACAGAATGGGAAATCGGCATGTTCATCATACAAGGATGATGGATATTCAATATCCACTTCTAGCACATATCCACGGCCTGTTTCTTGGCTAGCCATGTTCACATGAAATTCTGACACTTGTTTCTCTGTCAGCCAAGCAAACTTCCCATAGGGCAAAGGCTGACTCATGGCGTAACCGTACAAATTATTCACGTCATAGTACATTAAGTACGATTCTGGTTTGTCTGGTGAATAATCAGACATGTAGACATTGTTCGCTTCAGCATGGCGTTGGTTAAGTGACACAAAGCCGCCACGAATGCCCTTTTCAAAAAATAGAACCATGTCTACGTCAGTGAGTAAATCCAATTCCACTTGAGTGTATTTCAAAGCGGCATCGAACGAGAGTCCAGGACTCGTGTAATAGTGAGCCGGATCAAGACCGTAAATGTGTTGACACAAGTTACGGAATTTTTCAAACACATCAGTGAGCAGCAATACATCCAGTTTTAGGTAATGCAAAGCATATTCACTTAGCGTCTTCATGCCAAACACTCGCCAAACTTGACATGCATGTGCATAGTCTTCATCGGAAACGGTACTGCGTGTTAGTTTCGAGTAAAATTTCTCTTGTGGAGGGAGTTTTCTTTGCTTTAACACGTCCCAGCTGTTGCAGAAATCATACGGGAATATACCTTTCCGAATGCACAATTGAAATTGCTCAGGATCATTAAAATGCATTCTAGTATTTTTTAATTCCTCCTCATTCAAGCCATTCACAAGGCTGTCTAGCGAGGATGCCATAAACTTAAAGGAATCCAAAAATCGAATGCTAAAGTTGCTCAACCACCATGTCAGGGCTGTAAAACGCTCATGGTTTTGGGGAATAATGGTAAACGAGCCCTTGTTAACATGGCCCAATTCACGAATCAAAAACTGAATGTCATAATTCGCCAGATTGTGGAAAAAGACACCGATGAAACGAGGAGCTGGAAAGTTCAAGTTGCATTTACTATGCGCAGCTCCACGAAACTCCCCCGTAAAGTGCGAGTGATCACGAACGGTGTCTTCAGCATTGATCAGTGGCTTTTCGCAAATATGGCATGTCATGGCATGCTCATACTGCTGCTGTTGTTCTGGAGATAGGCTCATGGGTACTGGGTGGTCCAGTAATTCCTGTACATGGTCGGCCAACTTGACAAGTTCATCCAAGAACCATTTGGCACAATCTGGCCCCTCACGGTATTTGTAAACGGATTGTGTGGGGTCATGGGCACACACCACATTAAATCCTATGGCAAAGGGTTCATGTTTTTGAATGGGTGTGGTTGAGCTCATGGAGGGATCTGGTTCACATCCCGCCATGGGTGTGGTGAGAGCTTCGAAATCTGCATATACCACATAGGGAACAGTGTCACGCTTATGAATGTCCTTAAACTTTAACACAGCCTTGTCCCCTTGTGGCAATATCAATCTCACCGCTTCCTGAGTAACACAATCTACCCTATGACGTTCCAAAGAAGTAGGCGTCCAAAAGTATTGGAGACAACGGTCACAAATATGCTTTATACCATGTGCTTTGGACATTTGACTGCTTAGCAATCTACTCAGGCTTTTAATGAGGCAATAGTGATTCACTTCTCCTACAGATAAATATAAAAGATGAATGTGATGTCGTTTCGGTTCTTTTGTGGCATAAAGAGGACCCACAATCTCATCACCGTCAAGGCCATACACCATGAACGAAAAGTCCTGGTTGTCTCGTTCAAACCTATGGATCTCGGTTAAGTCCATAGGGAACGTCACTCGAGTTAAATTTAAAGTATGTTTCAATTCAACAAACTTGGCCTTGTACATTCCTGGTCTGTTAACATGACGATCTTGAGCTGGCTGCAAGTACGCAGCCACAGCCCACAGAAAGCAATCATTGTCATGGTTCTCAATATTCACCACAGCCTTTTTCGAAGCTATTGCTGGAGGTGTTTTAATATAGCTAGACCCAGCATTCAACGGGTTGAAATGACAAATGTTGATTTGTAAATGATGAATTTTGTCTAAGGCTAGACCACTCGGTCCTTGTTGCAGTTTATCAAATTTTGACAGCAAGGCATTCACCACGTGGGTTTCATACCACTGTTCCAAATTATGGGCTATGAATAGCTCTTGCATTTTACTGCAAATATAGAATGTCTCTTTATGCTCTACATCCTTCTTTTTATATACGAAATCGCACACTAGTTCTGTATTCACCTTTAAAGCCATATGCAACCTTTGCGCTGTACAAATTTCAATTTTAAAAATTTCAAAACAAGATTCTAAAAATTCTTTGGGAATCGAACTTTTTCTAACATTCACTATGCGGCCAGAGCACACACGCGATTTGAAACAACTGTTTAGGGTTTCCCAAGTTAACGTATCCGCAGCAGTAAAAGACATTATTTTGAAAGAACACACTCACCTGAGTTTAGAAATGTAGACTGTCTGACAATAATCCAAAAAACAGACACGTTCCTGGTTATTCACAGAGGTCAAGCGTTTTCCAACACTCTAAAAAGAAATAAAATAAACCACCATAAGTATATCCATTCCATATAGTTTATGCATTTCATAAACAAAACAAAATCAAACAGGTTATATATTTAAAAAAACAAATCTCACCTTGACGTGTAATGCTTTTCTATATTCCCGTCTCGTGGGCTAGTATGGAAATGGTTTTCTTTTCTAGTTGTCTGTCTTTCTCTTTCTTTAATATATTTCCCACAGACACACGACAGGTAGGCTATACACGTTATCTGCAAACAAATAAATAAATAAAATCATTAATTATCTAATCAATAAATAATTGCATGTATTTATATAAAATCAATAAATATATAAATGAATAAATATATACCTACCCCACAACAAGGTTAAGTATTTTCCACCAACACCAAAACTGATAAACGCAGTGTGTTCAAAGGTAGTCACCTAAGTGAGCGTGGAAATGATAACGACATGTCTTTATATATGCTACATTGCATGTATAATCTTTTTTTTTTTTCCACGCTTTGACCATTCTGTTATCAGGCACGTGGACAGATAACGTCCCAGGTGAACACCTGAGGTAGATCAAATGTCACCTGAACTTGCATTTTGTCACGTACGAAGCAAGACAGGATGTCACTGGTTTAGCCTACATGTGGTTTCACAAATGTGTGTGTGCATGCCTTTCACACTCCCCTGCCACCACGATGGTCAGATTATTTCACCTTCAAGCGTCACCTATTGTCAAGTCAGATCGGAGCCTTCCAATAATCTCAAATGGCATTCACCTCCTGTAAGTTTGTTTTCTCTACTCGCTTCGACCAACATAGAACCTAGTTCTCATCACCGTTTACACGTTAAAGGTAAAATATCAGAAAACGCACGCTCGCTCTGTCATACACCGACTCGTCGAAATATCAATTGATCTATTGAACACAGCCACCTTGGTCAGCGACAAGTTCGTTGAAACACACACATCCAGCAGTATCGTCTCTCTCAACCACCACGCTCCATGAACATTATAAACAGGTAAAGAAAAAGAAAACGTTTTTTCAACATGTATGGCGTTAGACCCATGTGAATTATCTTTTTGGAAAAAAAATATCTACCACATTTGAAATGGAGTGTTAGCCCGAGTCCTAGGACACCTCGTACATGTCTCTAGCGTTATTGCTTCGTGAAATATCGGCAAAATCACAAAAAACACGTGTTTACCCCAAAATCGCGTTTCCCAAATTTTTTAAAATTACAACGAGTGGTCCATAGCAAAGAGGACGTCTTCCCGAATCCTTGGACCCATCGTACATGCCTCTAGCGTTATTGGTTCGTGAGATATCGGCAAAAATCACAAAAAACACGTGTTTACCCCCAAAATCGCGTTTCCCAAATTTTTTAAAATTACAACGAGTGGTCCATAGCAAAGAGGACGTCTTCCCGAATCCTTGGACCCATCGTACATGCCTCTAGCGTTATTGGTTCGTGAGATATCGGCAAAAATCACAAAAAACACGTGTTTACCCCCAAAATCGCGTTTCCCAATTTTTTTAAAATTACAATGAGTAGTCCATAGCAAAGAGGACATCACCCTGAGTACTTGGACCCGTCGAACACACCTCTAGCATGATTGGTTCACGAGATATCGGCAAAATCACAAAAACACGTGTTTACCCCAAAATCGAGTTTCCAATTTTATTAAAAATTATAACGAGTGGTCCATAGCAGAGAGGACGTCACCCCGAGTCCTTGGACCTGTCGAACATGCCTCTAGCATGATTGGTTCGCGAGATATAGCAAAAAGTCTAAAATCACGTTTTTACCCCAAAAAGACTGTGTTTCCAGATTTTCACCTTTTCGACACCGACATTCCCGTAAAGAGCACAACGAGACGAAAAAAACGAATCCAAGCACGCCCTCCTAGCATGGCTCCTTCCATTCCAAGGTCGCAGGGGCTCACCACTTGCTTTTATAAGCAGCTCTGTCCTTACCACACTACTGCAGGTTTTCATTCTAGAGACTTTAAATTTATTTTGGGGGTAGAGGGGGTAGGGACCATTGATTTACGTTAAACAATTTTTTTTGTAGAGTTCCTAGTTTCCAAAATATAGGATTTTCAAAATTCGAGTGTTTTCAAAAAAATATAAAAAATAAAAATTTTTTATTACAAAAAATAAAGGTCATAAAGACTGTTCGTTTGAGCCATGGCACAACGTTCTATCCTGTTTGGTTTTCAAACTATCGCCTATTTTCGAAAACAAAAATTTTCAAAAAAATTTTGAAAAATATAATGAGTGGTCCATAGCAAAGAGGACGTCAGCCCGAGTCCAACAATACCTCATTTGTCAAAATCGGACCATGCGTTCAAGAGATATTTAACATGGCTGAGGCTTAGTAGTAGAGCAAGGGGGGTTTTGAAGTGGGGCAGAACTCCTAGTACTCCACTACTTTCAGGTATCTAGGATCTCGCCTACAAGCTGATGGTGAGATAGGTGATGAAGTGCGAAGTAGGATAAAGGCTGCATGGATGAGATGGAGGGAAGTTACAGGCGTACTCTGCGACAGAAGGATGCCACTATACCTTAAGTCCAAAATATACCGCATGATAGTACGTCCTGTTGCTTTGTACAGTGCTGAATGTCGACCAGCTGACAAAGCTACGGAGCGCCAATTACATAGCATGGAAATGCGTATGCTCCGTTGGTCGATGGGCATCACACTCCTAGATCATATAAAGAATGACTCTGTTCGCCAGCAAATAGGAGTTGCACCCATCACTGAGAAGGCACGGGAAAAACGGCTTCGATGGTATGGCCACGTCTTGCGTGCTGCACCTGGAACTGTTGCCAATTCCGCTCTCTCCTTTGAAGTTAATGGGCACCGTCCACGTGGGCGCCCAAAACAGCGCTGGCATGATACAGCAAATGCGGATATGAAGGCTCTCAATCTAAGACCTCATGATGCCCAAGATCGTGCAAAATGGCGAGCCAAGACCAAAACAGCGGACCCTGCAGCAGCGGGAAAACGCTAGGAAGAAGAAGAAGAAGAAGAAACAAGAAAAATGGAAGGGCACTTCGCAGAGTGACACCTTATTGAAACAGACCTATATTGAAAAATGTATTACGGATTGTTAGTAGGAGGTTTAGGAAAGAGAAATAGGGGATTGAGGAAAAATGTTCATGGCCTTATTTAAATATAAACGGACGATCGCGACGCGGTAGAAAAGTTGAGCAAACACTAGGTTTCACTATAGTTCGTGGAAACTTATGAAAAGTTCACTGTAGAAACACGAGAGTTTATGGCAAAGAAAGTTGTTTCAATTTGAAAAAAGATGACTAGTTGCACTAGATGAACAAAAGACTATTGCTGGAGAAAATGGTAGATTGCAATTAAATGCGCCATAAAATGTCCAACGGAGGAAGTAAATTCGCTATTTAGCTTTAATTCCGAAGTGAGATTCTTCAATTTTTAGTAGCATTTTCACAAGTGAGTGAAGATTTCATAACGGCAGGACTTGTAGATAAAATACAGAATCTAGAAGGTTCCAGAACGATCTCAGTAGAAAAATTGGGACTAATGTAAATCCAACGGAGGAACTAGCTCGGTGAATTATAGACAGCGGGTATTTAGATAATATCCCACGTAGTGAGAGGATTTCTCATTTGAATAGCTTAAGAAAAGCTCTTTTTAGTAAGGTTGGCTTATACAAACAAAGGCTCAACATGGCAAATCCCACGAAGAATGTTTTTTGCCCCAAAATAAGCAATCGCACACTGTCTATAAAACATCTTTAAAAGCACGTGAAAGTTAAAACCATGAAGATGAGGTTAAAACTTTAAGATGGTACTTATCTTGATTTCATGTAGAAGATGAAGTTCCCTTTGACGATAACTACTTTGCCAACATGGCGTAGAAGAGAGTTTGCCTCTTGGGTTGAGGAGACTAGCTCGAGAGGAGCTTTGACTGACCGAGTCAACTGCCGATTGCGAAGTGAGACCTGCTCAACGGAGCACGGAGGGTCCAAGGAAGGGGAAAAGAGTGGGGGGTAGGAGACAAAAGGAGAACATATAAACATTGCCAACTTGTCAAACATAAATGTTCTTCTTGATGAATGGTCTTCAAGGAGTTGATAGTAAGCGATATTAGCGCAGCATGGTGAGTGAAACAGTAGACGTAGTCCTCTTGCTCAAGGAGAAAATATCTGGCGCTGGTAACAGGATCTGGTGGCCAGATGGATATGTAAGTCCTCTCGCACCAGGAGGAATGGAGTAGCTTCAGAGATTCGCTGCTAGATGACGCTAGGTGGGTCACAGAAGTTATATATCTGAAACAGACTTATGAAGACATAAGAGATTTGCCTATCAAGGAGAAAACAGAAGATCACTGTTGGTGTTTTGACAAAGAGGAAGGAAGAAATGAACATGCAAAGAGCAATAGACTTTATTCTCTCGTACCGTGTATTCAAAGAATACACCAAGGGGTTCATGCACGACGTCATTGAAGGTAAGATCAAATGAACGACAGGACGGGGAAGAAGAAGGATTCAACATCTGGATGACATGAAAGATGGAAGGAGTTACAGCAGACTGAGGAAAGAAGACATGGACCTGCCACTAGGCAGAATACTGTATAATATAATAATATTGTATTCATCAAACGCTAAATAAATAAATAAATCAGTCGCCTGGGCTATCGGCCTGTCACCATCCTCAGTTGTATCCGCTCACAAACTGTGTTCATCTCTCAGGCACTGTCTTTGCTGCGGTAGAGGAATGATTCCTTGCTGCGTCCGTGTGTGGATAAGTGATTAAAGGGAAAGGTTAAATATAGACTCAACGACAGTTTTCCAGAATTTCATTTATACTTTTCATGATTTAATGCACTAAATATATTTACAAGGTGCTGAAGGTATTTGAAATACGAGAACAGATCAAAAAATAAGTTGCACTTCCCAGTTATGGCCATTTATAACACCACCTATACAACTGCAACACGCCTATAACAACATACAATGTAACGTAACTTTTCCACATAGTATCCAAGAGACATAGTATCCAAATATTTCTGCGAACGCACAACCAACTTGTCGATGCCGGATACATAGAAAGTTCCTCCAGCGTTCTGCAAACACACGGAGACAGCGGCCTTCACCTCCTCATCGGTCTGGGAATGTCGACCACCGTTCTGTCTAATGATCGCATTCACACTGTTGACATTTGCACGGGTCCTGGACGTTGCGGGCCTGCCCTCGCGATATTCGTCCGTGATATCCATGCGTCCGGCTTCGATTTGCTGACACCACTTTACGATCACTTGCCGGGAAATGGCCCACTCCCCATACACAGCACCAATTTCACGATGAATATTCGTGCAATTCTTCCTTTTGGCCCATAGGAATCGGATTGTCGCACGCACCTCATATTTGGAGTGAACGTCCAGTCGACGCCCCATTGCATTCGGCCACTATTCATACCATACAAGACGAGACACCACAGCGACCTGCCTAACAGATGTGTGGGAGAGTATGTCCCTTTCTCCGCTAAGTCCACGTTTAGGACACACAGCACGCTGCTGCAGCGCGTTAGTGCAACTAACTTTTCGATCCACCTTCGTATTTAACCATTAGTCTTAATTGCATTTAATTTTAAAAAATTTATAGTAAAATGATTTTATAGAATTTCCACTAAAAGAGGGGTCACGTTAATGCAAAATGCCACACGCTTTGTTTTGATTACTGTATTCTGCTTTTCGTGTGAGTTGGGAGCTGAGGAATTCCAAGTCTTTTATACTGATCTTCCGCTCTTGAACTATTCAAAGATACATGGATTGAAACCACCTGATTTAGAAGGCACATTCAAAAGTCAATGAAAAAAAAAACAGACCGCACCCCGCTCAGGTATCCCTCAGAATACCCAATTCTCAAAATTTGCAGTCGTAATTCCCAAAGGGAAAAGTTATAAGTCTACAGAGTCTAGAGCTTCACACAAAATTAGTTAATGGAAGGATCTTTTACATGCCATAAATCCATGACATGGGACCGCCGGCATTAATTCCCCTCCGAAGGAAGGCATACTGAGGGATTTTAACGCTCTTAAAAAAGATCCGACAACTTCGGCCGGGTGTAAACCCACTAACTTTAACACAGTAGTTCAGCATGCTACCAACTACGCCACCAAAGCCGCTTTCAAAAAATAAAAATGAATTTGAATTTATTTTAAAATAATCTGACTGATTTAAATTCTGTGTTTGATTCTATTAATTTGCACACCTCTGTATATTTAAAATCAATAATTATAATCAATAATTATTTAATAATAATAATAAAATCAATAACATTATTATTATTATTATTATTACCTTATTAAAGTTCCAGGGCACCTGCCACGTCCCCGGCCCTAATAATTATAGCTACACATTCTACTACAGTCGCTACAGAAAATCAGGTTATCAGACAAATTCAACAAACACGGGGATGATGACCAAAGCTCTCTCAAGCCCCAAATGGGAATTAACAACAACGATAATATTAATTAAGAACTGGCGTGAAGAAATATTACATGAGGACTGGTGATAGTTCATTTTGACCCATAGTGTGTCACTCCCTTTTTGCCGTTGTCGTACGGATTTTAATGAAGTTATTATACACCTGGTGTCTTAGTATGAACTATTCCCAATATAAAATGAGGTATTTTTAGCCTACTTTCGATTTTTGCAAAAAATCAAAGTAGACTTATGAGATCTACACAGGGCCAAAAATTGTGTGTCTGTCTGTGTGTGTGAGTGTATGTACTCTGAATGTCTGTCCCCCCCTATCAATTCAAACACGGTGAAACCGAATTGAACAAAAGTTGGTACAGAGGTAGAACTAGCAAAGGGCACCTCAGTGTCATGTTTTATATCACCGCCATCTTGACGAAAACGTAGGTGGCCGCCCAAATGTTAAAACCTTAAATCAAATTACGACCAACCTAATCATCCCATTTCTTCCAAATTTTGCATCGTTATACCTTTATGTATGGAGAATCTTTTGACCAAACTAAACGGTCATCCGCTCAATACTTTGCGGATGGCGGCTATGTATGTGTACAAGTCGATTCCCCCTATCAATTCAATCACATTAGAACCGAATTGAACGAAATTTGGTACAGAGGTAGCACTAGCATAGGGCACCTCAGTGTCTTGTTTTATATCGCCACCATCTCGACGGAAACAGAATGGCGGCCATCCAAATGTTAAAATCTTAAATCAAATTACGACCAACCTAATCATTTGATCTCTACCAAATTTTGCAACAACATACCTTCTTGTGGAAAGCATCTTTTGTCTGAACTACAAGGTCATCATCCCAATAGTTTGCAGATAGCGGCCATGTATGTGTGAAAATCGATTCCCCATATGAATTCAAACACGGTGAAACCGAATTGAATGAAATGTTTTACAGAGGTAGCACTAGCAAAGGGAACCTCACATTCATGTTTAATATCCGTATAGCACGTTGTATTTCAATTAGATACTACAACCAACATTCAATTATACTCCTTGTAAAGGACAAAGAGTTATAACAATACCCATGCATTCAGGAGAAAGTAGGCTATGTTCTTTACTGAACATCTTGTTTATATTTTTCAAATTTAACATGCAGAAAAATGTCAATAATTTTCGCAATAATATAATTGGCAGAGCTGATGACCAAGGTGTCCCTTTACCCCAAACATATCAACAAGGAGGTGAGTTATGTTACTGTTCTGCACCATAACATTTGGATCTGCTCCCTTATTGTTTACAGATTGTCTCGACTAACGTAAACAGAAAATTGTTACGGGAGAAATAACTTGAGTGTTCAAAAAACTTTGGACATGTTTCTTTTGCAGGGTGAATTTCAAGGCTAGCGACAGGAAATAAGGGCTGACCAAAATGAAAATATAGAGCATTATTTAAGTTTCGGGTCAAAAAATACCCAAGCGCCAGTTCTCGCGGGTTCATCAGGAATGAAGAAAGCTTGTAGTTTTACGAAACCCTTCATCTAGCGATCATGAGCCACAGAACCTTAATTTATTACGCGGAATCCGAACCACAAGACGTGGTGTTGTATTTCAAAAATCTCATACGCATCGACCGGGAATCGAACGAGGTCCGCCTTGGTGATTGGCGAGAAAATAATACGATTTAACACACCTTATGAGGTTTGAGTCACGAAGGAACGTAACCAACCCAAATTCCGTAAGTCTCTGAAATTAAAATTTACTTAGGTATTCACATTTAATACATACTTGTGTATTTGAGAGAAATTCCAGCTAGCGTGTCTATTTCGGGATACGCCTGGGACAATGGTTAGCTCGTTTTAATTTTCTTTGATTCCCCTGACCCATCCTTTTGGTAACCAAGTTGTGATGAACCTCTGTTGGGGACTTCATATGAAGTGTTCTCCCTGAGGAGAAAGAGAACGATGCTCTAGTCTAATTCTGAAATGAATATTTAAAAGCAATCTGGTAATGTTGGCTCGCTGAACTTGGTATTGAAGGAATGGAGAACGGCACAGGAATGACGATTTTTAATAAGAGCAACATGATGACACATAGAGAAAGAGAGAGAGAGAGAATGAAGGAGACAGAAGTTGAGAGACAACGAGAATAAATCTAACTCTGTCTCTCCTGCCCGCAGATTATAACTTGCCACTCCAGTCTGACTACGTTTTACAATTCCATGTGTCCGCAAGGCTCAAGACTCAGAGAATGGATACCACACATGAATTATCATTCTTCTCAACGGACCTAACTAGTAGAAATAATAATAATAATAATAATAATAATAATAGGGCCATAGAAAAAGTTAAAGTACCTAGAAGAGTGGATCGAGCCCAACATATCAGAGAAGGAAGCCTTCACATCAATAATGAACAAGATGGAAGTGGCCTACCAGCTAACGAAATGAGTGTACAACAAGCAAACAGTGTCCCGCAATGCCAAACTAAGACACTATCGTACAGTAATCCGACCTGAGGCGCTGTACGCAGCAGAATGCCTGGCAATGAATAGGAAGGGTCTGGTTGAGAAATTGGAAGCCAAGGAAAGGAAGATCCTGAGGAACATCTTAGGGCCGTTGAGAGACGATGGTGAATACAGGAGACGGCATAACAATGAGCTGTACCATCATGTAGAAAGGATATCTCAAGTAATTCGGAAGAGAAGAATATCTTTCTAAGCCCATTTAACTCGTATGAAACCCGAGAGAATCGCCAATCAGATATTTACCTATTTTCTTAACAAAAAGAAACAAGGGCCCCTGGTTTTGTGAGGTAGACAAGGATTTGCAAGAAGTAGGAATCACCCACACAGACATTATGGAACGTGATCTTTTGAAAGAAAAGCTTGGAGCACACCACCAATTCCAAGAAAAAGCGAAATTAAAAACCGGCAAGAAGTGGTCAGAGGAACGAAAGGATTCTCACAGGCAGCGAATGCGTGAACACCGGGCTAAGATCAAGGTCCAAAGACGGAAGCAGTTGAAATGACGTGGTCCATAGCTGGCCTAAACGAAGAAAGAAGAATAGGGCCATAGACCTACGAATTCAAGCTTAGCCAGACTGGATTTCAACTAAAATAGAACAAAATTATTATTATCTTTAATTTCTGATCAATATGGTACAACTCAGTCAACAAGATACGTATTTGATAATCAAGTATCCTGTAAACCTTACTGAGATAAAGATAGCCTAACAATATGACACGTATCCAGCAGCACTGCCTTCTGAATTTTGGCAATCAGGTGTTTTATTTGCAGTTCCTCCAGAGTCATTACCAACGTCTTTGGAACAATTCCCGTAGAAGAGATCACCATTGGAAAAGTTCTCACGCATTTTAGTCCGTATAGTTTGCGTATTTCTTCAACCAACGGGGCGTATTATTACTATTGAGCGTATCATTTGGCTCTGATACTAGCCTTGATATATTCGGCAACTCTGGCAGACCTAGTCTTACAGTTAGAAGTAGGGGATGCGTGACACGGAAGAAAACAGACATGATCTTGTTTGTCCTTGCAGTTTAAGCAAAGACCTCGTCTACTTGTGTTTTGCAGTGGGCACAATTCATTAGTAACTCAGAAATTAGCACGCTTGGCGGAGACACATGTTCACCAGGCTCATTTCCATGCAGGGAAAGGCTAGGGTAAATACTCCAGCTCCTGTTCTTCAGCAGTACGTGATCCCTCGCAACATGTGCGTAATGAGGCTTCTATACCGAGCAGGGGCAGTGAGAAAGTCAACTTCCTGATTAGACCCCTTTCACTTCTGACCACCAGTGTTGCCACATTTTGTACTATATTGAAGACCTTCGCACGAAAAGATGGAATCAACATCAATATTAAAATTATTTCGAAAATTATTTGAAAAATTGGAGTTATATGCCTGGAGATAATTCGTATCAACTACGCTAAGGTAATCTAACAAAGAAAACGGCCTCAAGGTGGACTTAATTGACAATGCAACTTTTTTGGGTTAATAATAATACTTATCTACATTATTATTACAAAACATGCATCAAGTAACAATAATAATAATAATAATAATAATAATAACAATAATATTAATAATAATAATAAAAATAATGCAGGGAAATTTAAATATCATGGAGAGTGGATAGATCCCAACACCTCGGAGGGAGAAGCCTTTACATCACGGATCAGAAAAATGTAAACGGCATATCAACTAACTAAAAATGTCTACAAGAAATCAATATCCATTAACGCCAAGATACGACATTACTGCACAGTAATACGACCGGAGGCTTCATATGGTGCCGAGTAGAAAGGGTATGTTCGAGAAGCTAGAAATAAGAGAAAGGCAGATTTTGAGAAAAACACTGGGTCCAATCATGAAAATATTGTTGCGTGCCACCACCTTTGTTAACTGGATTACGGTGGGTATAAAGCACAACACCAATTACTGCTTAAAGAATTAATTAACTTTATTGTGGCCAGAAAATTACACTAATCAGCAAATACAAGCAATTAGGAGCCTTACTCCAGTTTCCTCAAGTCTCTTCCTTGAGAGCTCTTGGCCCTTCCACTTGTCAACAGACCACAGAAGTTAATCCGTCCTAATGAGAACAGTGGCCTTGACAGAAACTACCTGCTCCTCTCCCTTACGTTCACCGACCACAATTACTTACGATCACTTGCTGCAGGCTATTTTGCTGTCCACAAGCTGGAGAAACAATGTCACTGGATTTCTTAACTCGCACAGCACTTCGTCACCACAATTCTGTCGCACAGGGTGATCGCTCAGACTAGCTCGTAAAACACAACAACCAAAGCTTGACAGGTCGCACTTATATAGCAGGCCGGTGATTCAATAAATGCTTCTAGATCCATCCAGGGTTCACGGCTTCTCAAGGTTTCCATCGCTGGTCCAGTCACGAATATTCTGGACTATCCCTTTGTCCTAGTAGCCCTGTTGCATAAGGCGCACGCAATACAGGAGGCAGGCTACAGCCCAGCCCTGGGGCAGTTGTGACTCATGCGGCGAGCGATGACACAAACTCACAGCCGTAACAATATTGAGTTCAGAAGACGACACAGTCATGAACTCTACTCTCATGTAGAAAAGATCACGGACACCATTCGTAAGAGAAGGATAGTTTTCTATGACCACATTGCTCGTATGAGTTCTACTGTACAAGGCTGAGCGATAGGATCTTCAGTTTTCTTCTTAACAAGAAAACCAAGGCGGCGTGGTTCACCGAAGTAGAAAAAGACCTTCGTGAAGTGGGAATAACCCAGGAGGATATCCAGAAACGTGTTCCACTAAAGTCGAAACCCCCAGAACATAATGGATTCCAAGAAAAGCCAAAACTAAAAACGAGCAAGACAAGGGCTGAAGCGAGGAAGGAACAACATAGGAAACGAATGCGGGAATACTTGGGCGAACGTTAAGGCCCAGGCGCAAATACATGGTAAAGGGCAGTTAAAATAGCGAGGTCCGTAGATGGCCGAAACGACAGCAAGAAGAAGAATATTGCATTTTTCACTTATCCCTTGGATATGGCCACGAAGCAGATCAACCATCTTCAATCACAAGCTTCAAAGGCAGGCCCCAGATCTCAATTGAATAAAAAAACAATTTATCAGAAACAAGAAACCAGCGCCAAGAGGGCTGCAATTTATTCATGAAAAATCAATCGGCTTAAATATGTAAGAACGTAACTTCGTATCTCGGTAAGTGTATAGAACCTAACATGTCCGAAAAAGAAATATTTGCGTTACGCATTAATAAGATTGATAAATGTAAAGGTTTTCTGGAAAAACCTAGCTCAAAAACCACGGTCATCTGGTATAAAGAAAGAAGGAGAAGACTTAGCGACCGTATGAAGAGATTCTGTGAGGAGAAGAAGAGATTTGAAAGTCGGTCAATTGTTCACCGCGGCCCACAGTGGGCCAAAATCGACAGAAGAACAAAAAAGAAAATACGATTGAAATGTCAAACCATCTGACAACAATTTTTTTCAATGTATCTTTGAATGAAAAAGTCAAACAGTATTGCAATGTCATATGATGAGAAATGTTGTATGCAGGGAAATGTCTCGCCATGAACAAGAAGGATACGGAGACCAGGAGAAGAATGATTTTGAGGAATACCTTAGGTCAAAGACAATGATGATTTAGAAGGCAGCTTAACTAGAAGATATTCATACATGTGAGAAAACATGCAAACCAAAAGGACTGAACTTTAGGCTATTTTCATTTTTGAAAAAATAGGGTTATGAGATCACATTTTGTCCGTGTGTGTGTATGTGTGCGTATGATTGTGTGTGTCCCTTTAATAAAATCTAAACAGCTCAAGCGATTTCATTGAAACTCGGTAAGATCATAGTACTATTTTGTCCGACCTTAACAGTTCCCTTCAAATTTTATTACGTCTCACCAATCCAACATGGCGGCTGTGCAAAATATTTCATCGGCATTCTATATCTCCGAAACTATTACTGATATCGCCCTGCAATTTTGCACAGTGATAAAGGGCACTGCTACAAGTTCAAGGATGTATTTTTCAGAAACTTGTTTACAAAACTAACATGGTGGCCAAGCGAAGTAGAAACATTTACATAGACTTCTCTCGCGATTTAACCATCAGACCAGAGGGAAGCATGGTACAGCAAATGTTTATACACATTGTAATTTACTGATATCTAATTTAGTTCAATTGTTTACAAAATTTCAATATGGCGGCTGTGCAAAATTTTAAAATTAAATTTTTATTTCTTCTGACATAATCATGCGATCGATGTCAACGTTTGAATAATGAACCTATGCAATAATCGTCATCATATAGTGCATTATTATATGGCCTACATATATAAAAATCCAAAATGGTGACCATCCGAAATGATTAGGCGGTTCTCAATATCTACTGATCGATGACAGCAATCAAACTGAGATTTTGTATGTTGATAAAGTCTATGAGTATAAGTTCACCTATGGGCCTTTCAACAACCAGCTGAGCACAAATTTATCGTTGCGGCGGCGCAAAATTTGAATATTTAAATGAACGTTTCTCGCGATTTAACCATCCGAGCGCAGTTAATCATGGTACGGTGAATGCTTATACAAATTTTAATCCACTGACATCTAATTGCATTATTGTATTTATAACCTCAAGAAGGCGGTTGTTCAAAATGTTATAATCTCGTTTTAATTTCTTGTGTCCTAATTATGTGATTGAAGTTTGAATAATACACCTACGCAATAATCTTCATATAATAGTAGTCTACATGACTCGATGGCCTACATACTGTACGTGAAGATATCCACAAACATGACCCGCCGAAGAGAAAACTCCCTATGTATCAGAGTTTTCAACCATATATAAATTTCCTCTTGAATTCGCAGGCCAAGTAAAACAATTTGTGTATGAATGTGTGAGTGAATGACCATAAAAGCTTTGTGTGTTTGTTATTTATTTAATTAATTAATTAATTAAATGTTAGTGGAAAGTGAGCAGATATAAACCTTTAAAGAAATAAACATTTGAGTTGAACAATATAAGAATGAAATTATAACGCTTAGTTAACTGAAGTGTAATGACCTATGTTCAATTCCTAGCTGGTGCTCTAACATTCACTTAACAAATACAAATTGTACATTCTTAAAAACACAATAGATACTTTATATGAGGAAAAGCAGCAAAATACATCTCAATGCAAGGGCAGAGTGTGAAAACGTATAAGAAATATTAAGTTAGTATCGGAATTTTCTTATTTTAATACGTTGTGGTCTTGGGATAGTTTATGCTGTTGTCACACAAGATTTATGACTTGATAACGGATGTTTATGTCATAAACTCTGAATTATAGTCCCTTTCAGCACGTCATTTAGGTTATGTGAAACTGAAAATAGTAAAATAGTAGACAAATTGTAAAATAAAATGCACAATGTTGACAAATGAGCATATTATCATTCATTATTCATTCAAATTGAAGTAAACGACTGTAAGTATGGTTGCACAACATGGCAAGCATTAGATTCCATTAATGATAATAAAAGTATTACCACGATTTACATGCCTTCTCACATATCTACATTGGAAAAGAAGTCTCCTCTTAATATATTTTTCGAAATACTAGTAGAATATCAACATAGTATTTTAACGTTGTTTGTCTAATTTCATATCAATTCAATTATTTACAAGTTTTTCATTAATTTAAATTAACAGTATTTGTAAGGATATCCATTTTTGACAATGTTTAACTAGAATTAATATTTTGCAAATGTTCCGCCTAATCAATAGCTTTATTGTATTATATATAAATGATCACTTAGTGGTCATTGGTACATGTTTCGAGGCCTAATTGTTTAGGCCCCTTCACCAGCCGATATAGATAAAATGTGGTTGGCTAGCTTAACACTAATAAACATTCCCTTCAAAAACCCTATTATGGTGCACCATAATGAAAGGTGAAAGATGTTTACCCCAAAGATACATAAGGAAATAAAATACATAAATAAAGAAAGAAAGAAAGAAAGAAAGAAAGAAAGAAAGAAAGAAAGAAAGAAAGAAAGAATGAAGGAAAGAAAGGAAGGAAGAAAGAAATAGTTGAAATGTGAACACTAAAATGTCACCCTTTCTTGCTGATCACTGAAATTGTGCACTCTTCATGTAGTCCAAATCTTCTGAAATATGTGACGACAGTAACACATTTGAAGATAAACCACACGCTGTATTGTGGCTTGCAGATGTCAACGAAACTACAATGGTTCAGCTCTGTAGCAGTTCCACTTCACTGCGGTCTGCAGACGCTAAACGAGACATAACCTGCTCCGTGGCAGCATTCAGATTATATTAATATGCCAAATACAATAAAGGTATTGATTAGGCGGAACTTTTGCAAAATATCGATACTAATTGTTTCATCAATACGGAACCAGACCATTCAAATACTAAAATGTTAAACTAGTTTTTAACGTATAATATTTTTCACGCTGAGGATGGAATCATTGATATTCCGAAACATGTACGTCGTTTAATAATTCATTAAACAACTTCTCTTAGTATTGATCAGGTGGATTTTCGATTTATTGAATTTATCAAAACTATATACTTTTCCAAGTGAAAAGTACAATATAAAAGACGTATAGGCAAATGCTAAAATATTAACAGACGTCAAAATACCCAGTGGTTTCAAACATTCCATCCATAGCTGGCTTTGACATGAATCACCAAAACTTTTCTAAATTTCCAAGACAAAACTATTGCATTTGTCAATCAATTTTAGTTTATGCCCAAAAAACGAATGTTCAACATCAACGAAAGTGCCAGGTGCAACTTCACTTTCGGCACACGTGGGACAGGAGGGCTGTCAGCAAAGGAGCAAAAAATGTCGGCTGCTGTGTACAAATCTTTCAAGCCGTTGTTCTTTTGGGAAGTCTGTTATATTTTTGTACACATTTTGCCTACTTCTTCTTCTGGCGCTCCATTAATTTACCTATTAACATATATTGTTCACGAAGAACGCTAATTCTATTTTTTGGAAATATGGGTCAATTTTTAAATCGACGAATTCCATCTTATGTTAAATGAAATGGGCCTTTTTTGAATGTTTGAATCAAAATATGCAACAATAGAGTCTAACGTCAAACAGGGCTATTTTAGGTGCTGTAAAATTAACAGTTTATAGTTTAGTTAGTCATTGATGGAACTAGTAACTCAGGAACTGAACCTGTCTATCCATGAAAGGCACAGTTATAAACTATATATCGTTGATCTTTTGCTTGTTAATCAGAATCTCTTCGTATTTGTTTGGTCTTAGAATGAGCATAAAAAGTGTGAGATCCCCCCATTTCACCCCTTTTAGTGGGTGTTACCGGGACAATTATTTAATTTACTGGCTGGAAGGAGCAATCAACTTTATTGTACAAATTGCATACACAGGGGAGCTGGCCTGGAATGAATTACGAAATAGAATGCATGAGCCAGATTATATGGCTAGAAGAGATTACAGTTTTAAAATTAGGCCTAACATTCAAAAAACAAATTTAGCAAGTATTATTTTATCTAGTGGGGTATTGAAACATGGCATGAGTTGCCTGAGGAAATCTTAGAGCCTTTCCCTAACAGTTTTCAAGGAGAAAATTAATATTATATTCAGGGAAAGCAATGTATATAACCTAGACTATCTGTGAATAACTTGTTTGTACCAGGGTTTACCTAACTGTAACAGTTCCTATTAACCTTTAACTCCGATACTTATGCAGGCTCGTATCCTGGCACAGTAAGCTGGCACTTGAGGATAGGCAAATGTGAGGGAGCCGTGTCAGTAAATTTACTGGAACGTTAATGATCCCCTTCGGGGCAAAATTCCGGCACCCCGGCGTCTCTAAAAGCCAGAGTAGTTAAAAGGGACGTAAAAACAATAACATTATAATTATACTCCCATACTTATGCATATCCCAACCCAGGTTTTTGAGAGCATGACATTTGAGATACGAGTTAACTCGTGGTGAGGACACTGGTACTTACATAGGTTTACGAGTTAACTCGGGCATGGGAGTGAAAGGGTTAATGGAAAAACGTAAATTTTATGGTTGATCCGTCCAGTCTTCATAAAAGACAGGTAAACTGACAAACATTACATTTTTGCACGCAATTATCATGAAACAGTATAAAACACGTATGAAACACAGTAGGCAACTCCAGTTTTTTTTAAATGAGAATAAATTTTATTCTTACGTAAATGAGAGTGGAGAATAAAATAACAGACAACAATGCACTTCGAAAAAATGCATATTTCTTTAAAACAGCGAATACGGTAGGATTACCAGGAAATTACAAATAATTGCAGCGTTTATATCGAACAGTGACGGTAATATGCAATTACGAATCATTAAAAATTCCTTGGCTAGCCTCGAGTTGAATACCACACCCACTTGCCAATAAATCGATCAATCATTGGGGCTTCTAACGGAAGTGTTCACGGAGAGAGAGAGAGAGAGAGAGTAGTACACACTCAAATATTCTGGGCACTGCGATGAATAAAGAGAAATATACAACAGGACTTCATTGCAAGACTGATTTATCTGATAAAAATCATTAACATTTACCCTGATAGAAGATATTTTCAGCATTATATACAAGGGAGAGTGGAGTTTAACTCGACAGTCCAGAACATATTATTCCCTAGGTCAGTACGCGCCTAAAGACGTGAAAAACATATAATGAAAGGTGCTTGGTTTAGTGACATTTTTAAACATGGTATATTGTCTTTCACGGCCAGTGAATTAAAACTCAGCAATTCTTCTAGGTTTGTGCCGTGTCTTGTGCGGGGTTTCGACTAGGACACCAAGCTGGCTCATCAGCGGGCTCTTGATGTCCCCGCCAGAACCCCCACAGGAGTAGTGAACTGCGCGGTACCTCCCTTTATATAAAGCACACTTCGCAGTAGATAGGCAGTAAATTTTGTACGGTATAATTTTTTACTGTTTATGGATTTATTTTTTTGTTAGTTGCATTCTTCTGTTTGCTAATATTTAGCTGCTTTTTGTAGCTTTCTACCATTATGTGCAACCTAAATTCAGAGACTACTGACACGTATTCTACAGACTCTCCCTTTAGTTTATTATGTTTGCCTTATAAATCTCACTGGTCAATTTCGCTAACATTTGTATAAAATTGGTATTTCTTCTTTCACGGCCAAGTAAACCCCGCACAAGACACAGCGTAAACCTATAAATGTAGCTGAATTTTAATTGCTTGGCCATAATTGCAATTATACAATCTTTTGGAAGCCTTTTTAGGGAAGTGAAAGACTGTTGAGCGTTTACCTCTCGCAGTTAAGTACCACAGGTGCACTAGATAAGAATATAGGTAGCGGGTCATTCGTTATTCCTTTGTGAGTCCCCAAATTGACCACAAGAGCTCGCTGATAACCCATTTTGGTATTGCTAGGCGTAACCCCTCACAAGAAACGTCATAAACTAAGAAATATTGATGTGTTTAAAAATTGTTTTGTTAGTATTGCTTGAAATGATTACAGTTTGTTTTGTTACTTTTACTCCTAATCATGGCAAGATACGTAGAATGCACAATATCACTTACTGCCGATATGACAATTGCTACCAAGTTTGATACATTTTTAGCATTCTATTATTCATTTTTAAATGTACAGTAGTATGAGGACGTTAAACGATGGGTGTTCAATATTTAAGAAATGTTATTTAAATTTTACTACATTGAAGCCTTCGTGGCTTTGGTGGCAGGACCCCGGCCTTTCACCGCTCAGGCTGTGGTTCAAATACCGGTCGCTCCATGTGAGATTTGTGCTGGACAAAGCGGAGGCAGCCAGGTTTCTCTCCGGGTACTCCGGTTTTCCCTGTCACAATTTCATTCCACTATCATTTCATTTCATCTGTCATTCATTTAATCATTGCCCCAGGTGAGTGCGACAGCCTTCGGCATCCGGCACAGTTCATATCCTCGCCGCTAGTTGGGGGCTTCATTCATTCCATTCCTTGATCCGGTCGGTCGACTGGAAACAGGCTGTGGATTTTCAAGTTCACTGTATAGAAGCTGATGTTTATTTCCAGTATATAACGCACTTTCCAGCCTCTGATTAATAATTGGGTGAGTGAAAATGCTTGTAGTCTACACAACATAGTAGTGAACATGGAAAGAAGCTTGTAGTTGACATGACCTTGATTCACGCGAAAATGAGGCTCGGGGCCTCCTTTCTTACGTGGATTCTCATCCATAGTACATGATATTTCATTCCGAAAATCTTCCATGCTTTGGCTGTGAATTAAACTCCGTCTGCCTTGATGAGTAGCAAGCAGCTTGACTACAGCACAAACATGGCTCATTCTTAGCAGTGTAATAATGGTAACAATAATAATGTGAATATTATGTTTTCAATACAAATCAAAATTGTAAGTCAAATGTTATTTGCCAACCACATAAAGAACTAAAAGACAAATGAAAATGAAAAAGGTGATTTCACGTTAATCTAGCATTGTAAATGTGTTTTGTATGAGTAGTTCTTATTTAAAGATGGACATATAGATTCTTAGATGATACATAATATGTTTTTATGTTTTGGTATTCTTTTTTCCCCTAATCAAATGCATATATTATTATGAAGCTGAGATCCTAAGCGTCTATCCTCGGACTACCATTATTCTCTTGAAATGTTGCTGTTCGACAAAACCCGCAAGCCTAATACAATTAAGAAAAATAAATTCATTGGCCCTGAAAATGTATTAGTTAGGTTAATAATGCATACAATGATTAAAGTAGGTTCCTTAAATATGCAGTTATATTAGTGAAATTTGAGACTTGATCTACTAGCTACGAGCAGTATAGAGCCGTTGTACCCACCTATTTAACAACTTCAACACAATTTGTGATCACACAAAAAGCCCGCTCAAGGACATTGACTGACATATTGCTCATTATAATAACGACCTTCCTCCGGGTTGCACACAATACGACAATGCGAGCAAAGGTACGATCTCTTAATATCCAATTGTGATCCCGAACAATGCCGGGCATAACAGCTAGTTATAAGGGTGAACAAAAAATGCCGCATTTGGTGGTCGGTATGCGGTTCATCGTCGAAATTCACGGCAAAAGTTCATGTTGCAAAATCTAGTCCCGCCAATAGGTTTAACAGAAATGCGTGTTAAGAAACGAGGCTCTGGCAACGCTGTAGCTGCATGCAGCGTGGCCAAAAGCAGGTCGCAGGAACTCGGCGCTCTGACGGAGCTTTCTCTGTACATTCCGATGCACTGCAGGATGTGACGGTGTTGTCAGCTTCTCGTTTTCATACTTGTGTTTTCAAACAGCACCCGATCCCATTTTGCTATTGAAACTTTTGTCTTGCAATTGGATGAGGAATCGCATGCCGACCTCCAAGTGCGGCATTTTTGTTCACCCTGTATAATAAGATAACAGCACTGAATGCTTTAGTCCTTATGAAGTACAGTATATAATTGTGAAGCTATCGGAAGAACTACAATGAGAATGAGTCTGCAAATAAGGATTTGAGTTTGGCAGATGTCGAAGGTAAACATTTTAATTTCCTCTATCAATATTTACAATTTCACCATCACCCATCGCAAAATCCAATGACACAGTTTAGATATTAACACTAGAGTAAAAGTAATACTGTACTGTATTAATTCGTATCAGAAATATGTAAATAGAACATTTAATAAGGCTTTATATATTCTCAGTATGTCCAATATAAAGTACTAGGGGCGTCCAATAACTAATGCACACTGTTTTATTCCTTACTCAAGGTTTGATTTATTACAAATCCAGATACATTATATAAGGTGTGTTCAAAAAGAAACGAGACGGACGCATAATTACAGAAACCAGTACCTGTATGTTAGAATTATTGGCCCTGGCTGTTGAGGCACTTGTCCTACTGTGACACGAGGCGGTGAATGGCTGTCTCATAAAATTCCCTGGGCTGCGATGTGAACCAGTTCCGCACGTACAGCTGGACGTCGACGTCCGAGGTGAATCGTTGGCCCCGCAGAGCCCTTTTCAGGGTACCAAACATGGCGTAATCACAGGGAGAGAGGCCTGGACTGTATCGAGGGTTGCCGAGAACCTCCCATTTGAATTTCTGCAGTAGTGCCGCGGCTGTGTTGGCCTTATGAGGTCGTGCATTGTCGTGGAGCAGAATGATCCCACGGGTGAGATTGCCTGGTCGTTTTGTTTTGATCGCTTGGCGAAGGATGGTCAAGGTTTGCGAGTAACTCTGGGCATTCACTGTTGTCCCGTGCGGGATGAAGTGTATCAGAAGGGGGCCATCTTGGTCAACGAAGACCGTCAGCATTACCTTTACTGCACTCGTGTGGATGGCCTTGCCATTTTTTGGGTGGTGGTGACCCTGGATGCTTCCACTGGAGGCATTGTCGTTTGGATTCTGGTTCGAAGTGATGACACCTTGACTCATCTCCAGCCACCACTCGTGCCAGGAACCCGTTCTCTACCCTCGCATAACGCTGCAGATGACCAAGACAGTGAGCCATTCGAAATGCTTCTTGGTGTGGTTGAAGATTGTGGGGCACCCAATGGGCACACACTTTCCGCAAGTGCAGTCGTTCCTTCATGATGGTGTGCATACTTCCGACGCTCAATCCGACCACGGCGGCTATGGCGTTCACTGTCACTCAGCGGTCCTGGGTAATGAGTGCATCAACCAGCTGGACGTTGTCATCGGTAATGCAGGGGGGTGCCCCAGACCGGGCATCATTAGCTAACGACACCCGTCCTTCCCTGAAGCACTTGTGCCACGCCTTGACCCTTGCAAGGGACATGCAGTGTTCGCGGTACACTTGTGACATTCGGCGATGAATGTCAGTTCCCCCTACTCCTTTCGCTGTCAGAAACCGAAGAACACCGCTTTGCGACTGGCAGCGTTGGACGATTGATGCATGCTGCTGCTCGCTTTGTATCGTCACGTGAGGTGCACGCGTGCCCTCTAGCGACGGGCTGTGACCTTCCACGCACTGGTCGGAACCACACCTCGTTACACACGCCACGATTAGCCCATGTCGTCACCGGTTTGCGCATTACTACCTCCGGCTCATTACTTTTTGAACGCACCTTATATTTTCTCAGTATGTCCAATATTTACAGTACAAGGGGCGTTCAATAACTAATGCACAATGTTTTATTCCTTACTCAAGGTTTCTTTTATTACAAATCCAAATACATTATATTATCCCCCTATTTATTGGCTACATGTATCTTTATTATTCTGCATAGTCTCCATTCAAATCTATGGCTTTACGCCATTTATGGGCAAAGTACGGTCCGCGGGCCAAGTGCGGCCCTTGAGCTTGTCTAATCCGGCCCGTGACGTGATTTCTAATTATACTACTTACAATTACACACCATCATCATCTATATTATTCCAGTAGTACAGATCCCTCCTGCGGCGCTCACAAGCGACCGATCGTGACAAATGAGCATTCAAATGAAAGAGAATAGACATTAGCAGTGACTTATAGCACTAACATTTCATAAATATCTATAATTTCTTTAAAAAATGACTTTAAAAAATTGTATGAAGTGTGCGATTTGCAAACACCGTTGATGTAGGAAAATACGCTCCATAATTGGTGTCCACGGGCCGCTGTGAAGCCTGTTTCATGTCATATTAACATTCTGAGGTCTTTCCTTTATCCTGAAATGTAAATAGTGTGCTATATAATAATTTGGTTGAAATAAAAACATAACCTTTCATCTTAAGTCTCTCATTATAAACCTTTTGGGGAAAGTGTGGTTTATGAACATACGAGATTTCTCACACGGGTCCGCTAGTAAATCAGATTTCCTGTTCTGTGCACCTAGAAGTGAAAACTATTTCAATATCCTTGTGTTTATGCGTTTTGAGTAATATCTTTTTGTGCGAAAAATCTCCACGACGAATTTGAATGAAAATTTAGAACTTCAAACTTATTGAAAATGATTTTGACATTTTCAGCATGCCATTTAATGTTGACTGTGAAACAGTAAAATCAGAGTTGCAGCTAGAAACTGGTTGAGTTGAAATGTAACAAAGAATTAAAGCAACTATTCCCCAACGTTTCGAAAAAATTAAGTTCTACGAGGTCCTACCAAAATCAAGCTTCCCAAACATGAAATCTCGTGCACAAAAGATAACTGGCTTGTTCACATCTTACTATATCTGTGAACAGGTGTTTTCTACAATGAAAAAAATATATAGCCTCAGAAATAGATTCACAGACCAACATTTAGCTGCGCTACTAAGAATCAGCTCATCCCAGTTTCAACGAGATTATGTAAAAGTTTAGAAGCACAGTCACTGTTTCACTTGTCACATACTACTTCCTCTTCTAACAAATAATGAAGGTGTGTTTTTTCCCTAAGTTTTCTACCATTTGTAGCCAATAAGTTTTGTTAGCTTGCCACGGTGCCTGTGTGTTTATAGTGTCGGACTACCAAACCCAAGCGTGCAGGTACGCTCCTGGCCATGATAGGTGATTTTTGAAAGACGACAAAATCACGATACATATGTCATACGTTGTTGGCTTGTTAAAGAACCCATCTAAATTCAGTAGGCCGTGTTCATAATGGCAAAATTAATCTCGGGATTTTCCGCCAACACAAAGTTCCTCATTTCTCTACTAGAAAGCGGTATTGTGCCCGTTTAGACCGGAGTCCGCACGACCACATATGCATTTTACCAATAATCAGTCAGCACGAGAGCCAAAATATCCCGGAGCGCCAGATGGGTTAAAGCTAATCGCAAAAACGACATCAAATAAAAAACAAGATGTTCAGTAAAGAACATTATAGCCTACTTTCTCCTAAATGCATGGGTATTGTTATAACTCTTTGTCCTTTTCAAGGAGTATGATTGAATGTTGGTTGTAGGAGCTTGTTGAAATACAACGTGCTATAGGGATATTAAACATGAATATGAGGTGCCCTTTGCTAGTGCTACCTCTGTACCAAATTTCGTTCAATTCGGTTTCACCGTGTTTGAATTGATAGGGGGAATCGATTTGCACACATACTTGGCCACCATCTGCAAACTATTGGGCTGATGTTCTTGCAGTTTGGTCAGAATATGTTTCCCACATAAAGATATGGTGTTGCAAAATTAGGTAGAGACTAGATTATTAGGTTGGTCGTAATTACATTTTAGCTTTTAACATTTGGGTGGCCGCGATTACGTTTCCATCAAGATAGCGGTGATATAAAACATGACACTGAGGTTTGCTAGTGCTACCTCTATACCAAATTTCGTTCCATTTGGTTTCAGCGTGTTTGAATTAATAGGGGGAATCGATTCTGACACAAAGATGGCCGCCATCCGCAAACTATTAGGCGAATGACCTATTAGATTGGTCAAAGGATGCTCCCTCCATAAAGGTATGTAGTTGCAAAATTTGGTAGAGATCGGATGATTAGGTTAATCGTAATTTGATTTAAGCTTTGAACATTCGTGTGGCCGCCATTACGTTTCAGTCAAGATGGCGGCGATATAAAACATGACACTGAGGTGCCTTTTGTTAGTACTACCTCTGTACCAAATTTCGTTCCATTCGGTTGCACCGTGTTCGAATTAATAGGGGAATCGATTTTCACACAAAGATGGCCGCCATCCGCAAACTGTTACGCTGATGACCTATTGGTTTGGTCAAAGGATGCTCCCCCCATAAAGGTATGTCGTTGCAAAATTTGGTAGAGATCGGATGATTAGGTTAGTCGTAATTTGATTTAAGCTTTGAACATTTGTGTGGCCGCCATTACGTTTCCGTCAAGATGGCGGCGATATAAAACATGACTCTGAGGTGCCCTTTGTTAGTACTACCTCTGTACCAAATTTCGTTCCATTCGGTTGCACCGTGTTCGAATTAATAGGGGGAATCGATTTTCACACAAAGATGGCCGCCATCCGCAAACTATTACGCTGATGACCTATTGGTTTGGTCAAAGGATGCTCCCCCCATAAAGGTATGTTGTTGCAAAATTTGGCAGAGATCGGATGATTAGGTTAATCGTAATTTGATTTAAGCTTTGAACATTTGTGTGGCCACCATTACGTTTCCGTCAAGATGGCGGCGATATAAAACATGACACTGAGGTGTCCTTTGCTAGTGCTACCTTTGTACCAAATTTCGTTCAATTCGCAATCACCGTGTTCGAATTGATAGGGGGGGACAAACATTCAGAGTACACACACTCACACACACACACACACAGACACACACACACACAGACTCACACACACACATACACACACACAGACAGACACACTTTTTTCGCCCTGTGTTGATCTCATAAGTCTACTTTCATTTTTTGCAAAAATCGAAAGTAGGCTAAAAAAATGCTTTACTGATTTTTGGCTCAATGCAACAATAAGGATAGAAGGAGATTCAATTGGGTATAACACATCCTGTAAAATTATCTCAGTTTATTTTGAATTTAAAATTGACTGCAAAAATGCTCAAAGCAGCATCACTCACGTGTGGCGACCCACACTCCTATTTACAAAATATACAGAAATTTTCCAAACACATTTGACAATTATTTTTTTGGAAACACAAGTCTGATTAATAGTCCTGTAGACTGTGTTCCAAAATTATTTATGATTAAATCCAGTTCAAATTTAATTGTCTCTACTGGAAATATCGTAGTTCACTGTTTGAATTTTTACATAATATTAACACTCGTAGAATAAATGTTCATAGAATTTTTAACTTTCACTTATTTTTCCAGTTTCAAAAATATATTGTCGAAAAATATTATTATTCTGAATCAACACAAATTATTTACACATATTAATAACATCTGAAAAGTATTTGACCTTGAGCATAGCATCGAAGAACTGTGCGAAACACAACAAAAATTAATTGGTCTTCTGACATTAAACATTTCGAGAAGTGACTCGATTATGAACTTAAAGTTCCTCACAAAATATATGATTTCTGAATCATCAACTTGATCACTAAATTGTTGAACCATGCAACTATTCAATTCCCACTTGGAATCATTATTATAAAAAATATTTGTATTCATGGCCATTTTAGTAATTTTCACAACTTGCAATTCTTCGACAGAATGCGGAAATAAGAATTGTAGCTTCATAATAAATTCATTTAGTTCATGGCACTAGGATTGAAAACATCCTTCAAATTATTCGTGGTTAAAGAATTATTTTAATTGGCAGTGGCCCATTCTATTATTTGTGTAAGAACACAATATTCCAACAACAACGGCAAAGGTCTTCCTCTGTAGAAGAATAAACTACTATCATGACAAATCCGGGTTCTAGCAAAATCAAAGTCTAAAATGGAATTCGTAAACAAGGTTGAAATAAGAACTGATGGTTTCAAGAAATAACCTTCGGGTCATTCATACGACGAAAATGTGTAGTTCCAATACTCCTACTATAAACCTGAGCCATCGAACCTGCTATTTGATTGATGCTCGAAAAAACCTCTTCATTCCTGCGACTTAAACATGCGCACCTGGGAATGGCATTTCAACTACTCCACACATATAAATTTTCTTCCCAAAATTTATACAATAAATCAAGCCTCTGCTTGTTATCAACACTGGAAGATTAATAAACTTACATGTTTATTTTATTTTACCATTCAGTTCAACCCGTGAATTTACCATACTTATGAAAATCTTTATTTCACTTTCGAGTGTATTTACGTCATGATTTTATATAAATACAAAAATATCCTATTTGATACAAATATCATTTGCTTCCCGTTTCATGCCTCTCCGTGTTATCTGAAAATTATACTTTGCTCAATGCAAATATCAACTGTTCAACCAGAACTGAAATGTTGGTTGAATGCGGGCTTGCGCTAACCACTCTCCTTCGGAAAATCTCCTGTTCCAAACTAGAAATGATTAAACTACTTCAAAGGCTCTCTCTCAATACATATGATTATTATAAAATATAATATCCAAGAATTATTTAGAAAAATTATAAAAATTATTATTATTATTATTAGTGGATTATTATTATTATTATTATTTGTTATATTATTTTAAATATGTTTAATTATCATCTCATTATGTGAGAATCCACATGTTCGAATCTTCGAATATGGAAAAAATATCCATTCCTCAACAAAAAAATAACTCAACCTTTACATCGACGGTTTTCCGTGATCTCCCTAAAATATGAAATATTCAAATAAATGCTCGAAATGCTCGGTTATCGATCCTAAACTGTTCTGAGTGCTGAAAATACTCAGAATAACTCTAACAAGTCTTGCGTAAATCATTTCAAGATTTAAATACAAAGAAAAATAAATGTGTTGGTCATCTGCAGAAAAATAGTTTGTTCCAATTAGCTAGGCATAATATAATTCAAATGTGGCTTACATTTCTTGATGGTCTTGAAGCGTAGTAAACCTGGTCTGTACCAGATTTATCCATAGACATGCCCTATCGGACAAGCATGTATAATCCTTGTATCGGCCGCCATTATATACCCACAATCCGTCTAGTAAGACATAGTGGTAGTATCTCTTGACGTTTGAAGTAACTGTTGATTCATTTTAATATTGGTTTCTGTTAACTCCATAACAGTTTGCTTAAATGGGGTCAGATCTAAGTGATCTATTCTTAAATATGTCAGTTGTAACGTAACTCACGGTAATCTTTTCAGTACAAGAAAACACTGACAGTCTAACCAATCAACGGCTGTTCTGAAGATCGTTCCCTGGGCATGGCTTCACACCATCTACCATGCGCGAAGCAACATGTAGTTTCCCTGCGTTGGCTAATGAACACCACCGTGATAGACTGGTCTTCAATGTACTGATAGATCGGAGTGGTTATTAAGTTACAAAAATGAAAACTGACTAAAATGGACTTAAATATCCAAGTATTAGGTTATTACTGGTCGGTGACAAAGTACTAATTCTAGACAAAGTCTAGCATATGTCCATGTAGAAATAAAAATATTTCTCCAGTGTCTTTAGAAAAATTTCAATCACCTCAGTGATTCTCCTTGCCGGAAACTTACTAAGTTCCACTTCGTAGCGTAGCACTTTTGTGACTATCACAACTTTGAAAATAACTTCTGCGTAGATCCGGCAACCATGTGCCTTGGCTCAGCGTAGCGGCACCTTGCTAGGCAAGTGCTTGTGTTGAAGTGAGCTACTGATGCCTGCGCCAGCCGGCTTTTATTCAAAACGGTCAGGGTCACGCTGCATCAGCTGATATCTGGAAATCCTCATATCTCTGGTATCCCTGGTCCGATTTACTTGATACTAATTGCATTCTCTTTCATTTGGCCGTGCCAGTAATCTGATCCAAGTCTCAAGTCTCTACTCCATGGTTAACTAATTAATCAATAAATAGTCTCGACCTCTGCTATTACTCGCTACGTCACTTGACATGCTCTTAGCGATATATTCTTTCCAATTGCTTCTCGAAGCAATGTAGCGCGATATTCAAATATCTCAACTTTCAAAAGCGGCTATAGCCTTTCCCTTGATATCTAGGTGTCTGAATCTTGGAATACCCATTCCTAGAGTTGGGTACAGTATAGCGCTAAGGAGCTTAGATATCTAACCTCCTTGATATTCATAGCGCTCCAAGGAGCATTAAATTTGACATGCAAGCTGCCCTCTGGGTGTCAATTATCAAATCTTGCACCCAGCACCCGAGGCTACACGATAGAATTATTATTATTATTATTATTATTATTATTATTATTATCATCATCATCATCATATTCATTTCACCACATATGTGGGACATATCAACATATCGTCGGCTTGTTTGCAAGACGGTATGGCTAAATCTCTTAAGGTGGCACATTGAGAAACGAGCGAACAATGGAACAGGTCTCCAAGATGACGGCCTTCTGCATGGTGATATGTAGACCAGGATGTATTCCCAATATTTCTAGATTGCGTGCCAATGATTTAGGGATCATGCCGCTAGGAGAAATGACTATGGGCAGAACCACTACACTTTCCTGTCTCCACATTTGCCGTATTTCCTCAGCCAAGGGCAGATATTTTGTGAACTTATCACAGCAGGTTTGTTGCAGATTATAGGAATTGGGCACTGCAATATCAATGAGGAAGGTTCTCTTCAGCACCTTGTTCACAAGAACGATATCTGGCCGGTTTGCTGGTAAGGTTTTATCAGTAATAACTGATCGGTCTCATAACAACTTGTGACTAGGATTTTCCAAAACGGCGTCAGGAACATACTGATAGTAAGGCAAAGTATTTTCAGAAAATAAATGCTTTTGAGCAAGGTGTATGTGCATTATTTTGGCCACTTGATTGTGCCATTTCATGTAATCAGTACAGGAGATTGCTTGGCAGCCTCCTGTGAATATGTTGAATTGTTTCCAGTTCTACAATAGTTGGCATCTTCGGCATTTATCATCCTGAATATTTGCCTTAACTATATATTTAAGATAGTTTTTGGTAGCCACAACTTGATCCAGGATTGCAACCATGAATCCTTCAGTCTCATTGAATAGGTCCGCGTGAGTCAACCAGCTGTTCGACGCATCAATGTCGACATTATTATTATTATTATTATTATTATTATTATAGTTTTGATTGATTCAAAATTCAGAAATAAAAAAATGTATAATCTATCTATAAACATGTATTGTTTTTTTTCACGGCCCTCCTAGATTATTTTGTACTGCATCTGGCCTTGCCCCTGAAAAGTCTGCCCGTGTCTGCTTTACGCCATCTAGATGTCAACTTGTGTAAGCCAACTTGGTACCATTCAGCTGGTCTCTCTCTCTACCACGACTTGGCGTTTCGTATGACTTGCTCGTCGTTCCCTTATCACTCTTATCCTTCAGGGTTCCAATCAAAGTCAGAAGGAGCAAAATCCTGACTGTAGGGCGGGTGGGGCAGGGTAGTTCACCCAAGATATCTGCTTTGTACGGGTTTCACTAGCAGCCACCATATTGAAACTGAAATGCATCAACAACATCTCTCGGGTAACAATGAAACTTCGTGACGTCATAAAGGAAGGATAGAAGGTACGTTCTAAAAAGTGTCGTTCATTTCCAATGAAAGGCTGGCGAGAAATAAAATTATGTGCATTACTTATCGAACCATGTAGTATATGTGCAATTGTACATGTCCATGGTTTAATTATTCTATCAACTGACTACCACGATTGACCGGAAACCTTTCTATAACGGGGAGATTTGCGAGTCCCGCTCGATTCGTTGAAGGCAGGTTTATTTCTAAGTCAATACGATTCAAATCAGAATGGTTCACATTATTATTATTATTATTATTGTTGTTATTATATCCAGTCCTGTGTGATAATAATATTCAGGGAAATTGTTACTTGACACGTAATAACACAACCAGAATACGAGAGATAAATTCATTTCGGTAGCAATCTCAGTCAATATGAAGCACTCCAACTACTTTCCCGTTAGTCCGGCAAAAATAATTCCATTTCCGGACAGAAGTGAAGCAGCTCTAACGAGGACAAATTTGAATTATGACAGAAAACAGAGAGAGAGAGAGAAATGTCGGAAGCGAAGGAGAGATGAGGAAGGAATGAAGGAGTAATTTCATTGCCCGACAGCGCAAAATAATGAAATGCCTTCCCTAATTTTAAATCCGTATCACACAATCAAGTCCACAACTATAAAACCCTCAGCAGTATGTATTTTATCTTGTCGAAGATGTCTTACTTAGGTCATCATGAGGTCAGGAGTGCAGTTAGAGGGAGGAGACGCATCCCTCTATATTTACGAAAACATGTAATGGTTTCAAAACAAACGAACCATCCGACCTTCCTTCCTTCTTTTTCTCCCCTCCCTTTCCAACCCTCCCTTCCCTTCCCTTTCCGTCCCTTCCCACCCTTCCTTCCCTTCCATTTCCTCTTTTCCTTTCCTTCCCATCCCTTCCTTCCCGTCCCTCCCTTACTTCCCTTCCCTACCTTCCCACTCTTCCTTCCTTTCCCTTCCTATCCTTGCTTCCGTTCCTTCCATTCCCTGAATTCCCTGCCCTTCCCTCCCATCCTTACTCCCTTCCCTTCCCTCCCTTCACTCACATCCTCTCTCCCTTCTTTTGCCTCCCTTCCGTTCTCTCCCCTTTCCTTCCCTTCCAGTCCCTTTCCTTCCCTCCCTTCCTTCCATTCCTTCCCTTCCCTTTCCGTCCCTTCCCACCCTTCCTTCCCTTCCATTTCCTATTTTCCTTTCCTTCCATCCCTTCCGTTCCCTTCCCTTCCTATCCTTTCCTTTCCTTCCTTCCCGTCCCTCCCTTACTTCCCTTCCCTCCCTTACCACTCTTCCTTCCTTTCCCTTCCTATCCTTGCTTCCATTCCTTCCATTCCCTGAATTCCCTGCCCTTCCCTCCCATCCTTACTCCCTTCCCTTCCCTCCCTTCACTCACATCCTCTCTCCCTTCCTTTGCCTCCCTTCCGTTCTCTCCCCTCCCCTTCCCTTTATTTCCTTTCCTTACTTCCCTTCCCTTTCCTTCCCTTCCTTCCATTGCCACCCTTCTCTCCCTCCCTTCCTTCCCTTCCCACCCTTCCTTCCCTTCCCTTCCTTCCCCTCCCTCCCTTCCACTCCCACACTTCCCTTCCTTCCCCTCCCTCACATCCCTCCCTTCCTTCCCTTCCCTTTCCTTCCTTCCCTTCCCTTCCCTTCCACTCCCTTCCTTCCCCTCCCTCCCTTCCTTCGCTTCCCTCCCTTCTCTTCCAGTCCCTTCCCTTCCCTTCCCTTCCTTCCCTCGCTTCCTTCCCCTCCCTCCCTTCCTTCCTTCCTTCCCCTCCCTCCCTTCCCTCCCCTTCCTTCCTTCCCTTCCCTTCCCTCCTTCCCCTTCCTTCCCTTCCCTTCCCTTCCCTTCCCTCCTTCCCCTTCCTTCCTTCCCTTCTCTTTCCTCTCTTCCTTCCTTCCCCTTCCTTCCTTCCTTTCTCTTTCCTCTTTTCCTTCCTTCCCCTCCCTCCCTTCCTTCCCCTCCCTCACTCCCTTCCCCTCCCTCCCTTCCCTCCCCTTCCTTCCTTCCCTTCTCTTTCCTCTTTTCCTTCCCTTTCCTCCCTGCCTTCCCTTTCTTCCCGTCCCTCGCTTCACTACAACAACGTACTGTATAAATATTGGCTGATATTTTAACGTCAAATAAAATGCAATTTATTCTCCAATTATTTGAGTTGTCTGATTGGCTGACCTTTAACTAATTCGCGAATATTTTCTAATTGTAATATTAGAAGCCTTTTTTCAGTGTTGCCGAATTCTAATAATGAAAAGCTTTCTTTAATATGAATGTTTTCAGCAAAGGAATACCGTCATATTTCCTGTACAATGACTTCCACTGTAGAAATTGTATCACCATCTGCGACTTGCAGAGTCCTTCTCACAGGCTGGACTCGGGTATTGATGAGAAGGCCAGGTCTTCATTAAAGCAAGGACCGAGCTAGTGCGTGCCTGTTATCAAACTTTTGTGTTGTGTTGTGTGGGACTTAACTGCTATGATGTGAATGGAGTTAGAAACTCATCTGCTGCGAGTAGAATAGCTGCTGATGCTACAATATTCTTCTCGTACTTCTCTTGGAAATACTCCTTTGTTTGAATCCTTAATAAAGTGCGCGATGCATAGATACTTACAGTTACAGCCCGGATGTTAGACCAACTCTTTTAGCCTACATTCGATTTTCACAAAGAAATTTAGATTAATAAGATCTTCTAGGGCCAAACATTGTCAGCCTGTGTGTGTATCTTTGTCCTCCTTTATCAATTCAAACATGACGAAACCGAATTTAACGAATTTTGGCACATAGGTACCATTAGCAATGGACACCTCAGTGTCATGTTTTATAACACCGCCATCCTAACCAAAACAGAATGTTAGCCATCCAAATGTTCAAATCTTATATCAAATCATGATTTAGCTAATCGTCAGATCTTTACCAAATTTTGCAAAACCATACCCTTGTTTGAGAAGCGTCCGTCACCCAAACTACAAGGTCATCGGCCAAGTATTTTCAAGATGGCAGACGTGTGAATTATGCAGCATTATACTAGGTAGGCTTATCTGAAACTTATTATTTAACAAGGCCTGGTATCAACTGCTTTAAACTATCCTCTAAGAGGTGACCCGATCGATATTATAATTTTACGATAGATTATTATACTGTAGCAATGACTAATGATCAGGTGGCCGTGCCGTGATGAGCCGTGCAATTCTCTTCAAGCTCAATAATCAAAATGGTGACTTATTTACTGATCCATATTTCAGTAGCTTCAAATTCTTTTATTTCTTACTGGGTTAATGTAGCCTATTAAGAAATTAATCGCGAACACACATTGCGACATGCTGTATGGTTCGCTCGTAAATAACAAACGCAACTGATAACGTGTATACTCGGAATAAATTTATTTTATAGCTCCTATGTAGACCAGTGAAGATGGACGTGACATTTTCATAGAGTACCAACTAGTAATTTCGAGCCGTAAAACCAACTTGGTATTTTGTCAATCAAATCCATTATTTTATGAAGTCTATTATTTAAAATTGGAGTCCTTTAATATAACAAAGTTTTGTCCATAGAGTTTGCAGCTCATATTACAGTTCAAAATGTAACTGGTATTGTTCTCAGTTGTTCCCCACGAGGCTGTTACAGCCCACAGCGCCGAACTGAAATTTCTTAGCAGAGCCAGGAATCTAATCTGAAACTGCACAGTAATGGCTTATAATTCTAGCCACTACGCTACGAGAATCCTTTGCATGGAGTGTGCTCTTCTGCTTCTGTATGGATGTGGACGATCAGTGGTCAGGATAGGAAGCGATCTGAACCTTTTGAGAAGTTGGTCTGGCGGAGAATGTTATGGGTTAAATGGATTGAAAACAGGACTAATATCAGCATCCTGCAAGAAATTCGAGGGAAGAGAGAACTGAGACCAACGATCCATAAAAGAAAATCTAAATTCACAGGCCATATATTGCGATTTAACGCTTTCCTAACTATGCACCTGGAGGGAAAATTCACAGGGAAGAAAGGCCAAAGAAGACCGTGATAATGCTTCCTTCAAGACATCACACTAACTCTTCATTATGGTTCCTACTACCAGAGTTCATTCAAAATATTATTAGATTGTTATACATCGGTCCAAATTTCTCTCAAACAAAGTTGTATTTAATAAGCGCTCCTCGGTCTTTGACCTCTCTTCAATCTGTTTGTCCCGTTCTCCTGATCTCTGTTTGACAAAACCAATACTCGGAACAGTTAAAAAAAGTAATATAAATAGTATAAAATTAGCCATGAAAAATATTGAATCACATTTTAAAAGCTTTTCACGCATTAGAACAAACATCTGAAACATCCGTGAATAGAAATTGATAATACGACATTCCTTAGGGTGGTTTATTACCACCAATTACTCCCGATCTTCGATGAGCCTATCTTAATGTTTTTATGGCGGGAAGCGCACTGTAAGCGTTTACGGTTTATGAGTGTTGCCGCTCGCTTATTGTTGTTCTAGGGATAACAACTGGCATTTGTTGAACACGTGTGAACCATTGTCATACATTTTAGCAAGTTATCCATGTGCAGTTCACACTAAAACGTGCCTCTTAGCCGTGAAGGCGCTGCACATGCAGTTGCATTGGTGGAGGATGGCTGCAGCTTCTGCTATGTTGCTGAGGTCATTGGATCATCTCTCTGTAGCATTCACCGTGCAGTGCAACGTTACAGAGAACTCCAAACTTACGACAGGAGACGATGGTCAGGCCGTAGAAGATGCACAAGTGCCAGGGATGACAGATTTCTCACCCTGCAAGTTCTGCGTGATCGCCATACCACTGCAGTCCAGGCACGAAATCAACTGGAAAATGTCAGAAATGTGAGAGTGAGTGAGCGAACAGTAAGAAGAAGGTTTGAAGAAGCTCATCTTTCGTCCAGGAGACCTGCACCTGGACCCGCACTCGAATGACATCACAGAGAGGCGCGTCTTCGCTTCGCAAGGCAGCATCTGGGATGGACCCACGAGCAGTGGGCCTCTGTTCTCTTCACTGACGAGAGTCGCTTTAACCTTAGATCTCCTGATGGAAGAGAAAGAGTGTGGAGTAGGCGCGGGGAGAGGTACAGCCCTGTTGCTTTCTCCTTCAGGACTCCATTTGGATGTGGCACGGTTATGGTGTGGGGTGACATCAACGTTATGGCCCGCACTGAGTTGATGTGCATCGATCACGCGACGCTCAATTCTCAAAGGTACATCGAAGAGATCCTGATGAACCATGTGATGCCCTTTGCACCTTTCATATGTCAGAATTTCATGCTGATGCAGGATAATGCCCGCCCTCATATTGCTCGCTGTGTTGTACAATATCTGCAGGAAGTGGGGATTCAAACCCTGGACTGGCCAGCTCGTAGTCGTAACTTGAACCCCATCGAACATGTATGGGATATGCTTGGAAGGAACGTTAGACAGCGTGACCACACCACCTTGGCACAACTGAGAACATCGCTGCTGGAGGAATGGGATCGCATCCCGGCAGATGCCATTCGACGAGTTGTGAACAGTATGCCTGAGCGTTTACAAGCTGTCATAGACGCTAAGGGTGGAAACACTCGTTTTTAGTGACCAGTGTTCTCGTGCAGTGCAGTGCAAACATTAATACCGTTTTGTTTGGCAATACGTTTGATAAAAACCAGCCCAAAAGAACATTTCTAAAAATAGAAAATTGTAAGATTTGCAAAAGTAACGAAATTTGTGAGTTAAAGCGTGTTGAAAAACATGTTTCGGTATTTTCTGTAGCCAACCATCTAAAATTTACATGAGTAATGCAAATATTGGAAAACGTATACATTTTAGTGGAATAAATTAAGAAATTACATAAAAAACAAGATGTTCAGTAAAGAACATATAGCCTACTTTCTCCTAAATGCATGGGTATTGTTATAACTCTTTGTCCTTTTCAAGGAGTATGATTGAATGTTGGTTGTAGGAGCTTGTTGAAATACAACGTGCTATAGGGATATTAAACATGAATATGAGGTGCCCTTTGCTAGTGCTACCTCTGTACCAAATTTCGTTCAATTCGGTTTCACCGTGTTTGAATTGATAGGGGGAATCGATTTGCACACATACTTGGCCACCATCTGCAAACTATTGGGCTGATGTTCTTGCAGTTTGGTCAGAATATGTTTCCCACATAAAGATATGGTGTTGCAAAATTAGGTAGAGACTAGATTATTAGGTTGGTCGTAATTACATTTTAGCTTTTAACATTTGGGTGGCCGCGATTACGTTTCCATCAAGATAGCGGTGATATAAAACATGACACTGAGGTGCCCTTTGCTAGTGCTACCTCTATACCAAATTTCGTTCCATTTGGTTTCAGCGTGTTTGAATTAATAGGGGGATTCGATTCTGACACAAAGATGGCCGCCATCCGCAAACTATTAGGCGAATGACCTATTAGATTGGTCAAAGCATGCTCCCTCTATAAAGGTATGTAGTTGCAAAATTTGGTAGAGATCAGATGATTAGGTTAATCGTAATTTGATTTAAGCTTTGAACATTCGTGTGGCCGCCATTACGTTTCAGTCAAGATGGCGGCGATATAAAACATGACACTGAGGTGCCCTTTGCTAGTACTACCTCTGTACCAAATTTCGTTCCATTCGGTTCCACTGTGTTCGAATTAATAGGGGGAATCAATTTTGACATAAAGATGGCCTCCATCCGCAAACTATTAGGTGAATGACCTATTAGATTGGTCAAAGGATGCTCCCTCCATAAAGGTATGTAGTTGCAAAATTTGGTAGAGATCGGATGATTAGGTTAATCGTAATTTGATTTAAGCTTTGAACATTCGTGTGGCCGCCATTACGTTTCAGTCAAGATGGCGGCGATATAAAACATGACACTGAGGTGCCCTTTGCTAGTACTACCTCTGTACCAAATTTCGTTCCATTCGGTTCCACTGTGTTCGAATTAATAGGGGGAATCAATTTTGACATAAAGATGGCCTCCATCCGCAAACTATTAGGTGAATGACCTATTAGATTGGTCAAAGGATGCTCCCTCCATAAAGGTATGTAGTTGCAAAATTTGGTAGAGATCGGATGATTAGGTTAATCGTAATTTGATTTAAGCTTTGAACATTCGTGTGGCCGCCATTACGTTTCAGTCAAGATGGCGGCGATATACAACATGACACTGAGGTGCCCTTTTCTAGTGCTACCTCTGTACCAAATTTCGTTCCATTCGGTTCCACCGTGTTCGAATTAATAGGGGGAATCAATTTTGACATAAAGATGGCCGCCATCCGCAAACTATCAGGTGAATGACCTATTAGATTGGTCAAAGGATGCTCCCTCCATAAAGCTATGTAGTTGCAAAATTTGGTAGAGATCGGATGATTAGGTTAATCGTAATTTGATTTAAGCTTTGAACATTTGTGTGGCCGCCATTACGTTTCCGTCAAGATGGCGGCGATATAAAACATGACACTGAGGTGCCTTTTGTTAGTACTACCTCTGTACCAAATTTCGTTCCATTCGGTTGCACCGTGTTCGAATTAATAGGGGGAATCGGTTTTCACACAAAGATGGCCGCCATCCGCAAACTATTACGCTGATGACCTACTGGTTTGGTCAAAGGATGCTCCCCCCATAAAGGTATGTCGTTGCAAAATTTGGTAGAGATCGGATGATAGGTTAGTCGTAATTTGATTTAAGCTTTGAACATTTGTGTGGCCGCCATTACGTTTCCGTCAAGATGGCGGCGATATAAAACATGACACTGAGGTGTCCTTTGCTAGTGCTACCTTTGTACCAAATTTCGTTCAATTCGCATTCACCGTGTTCGAATTGATAGGGGGGGACAGACATTCAGAGTACACACACTCACACACACACACACACAGACACACACACACACACACAGACTCACACACACACATACACACACACAGACAGACACACTTTTTTCGCCCTGTGTTGATCTCATAAGTCTACTTTCATTTTTTGCAAAAATCGAAAGTAGGCTAATAAAGTGTTCCACTTTTTTTTGCCGGTCAGTGTTGTTGTCTACTTTATGTCTCATAATGATGCCGTAACTGACTCTTCAGTCTTCCCGTTCCTTTGATGAACGCTCGGGAAAACCGAGCAGTGTAAGCACACAGACACAATGAAGCACTTGAGACGTCTTTATCTAGGGTAGAGCACTCTATTATACAAGCAGGACAACAGTAGTGCCAATATACCGCTGTTGTTTGAGTCTTAAGTTTTTTGACTGGTTTGATGCAGCCCTCCATACCTCCCTGTACTTAGCTAATCGTTTCATCTCTACCACACTCTACATCCGAGGCAATCTCTTTCATATTCTAACCTAGCCCTACCCCTACAGAACTTGTCCTCGACCCTTTCTTCCATAACTAAGCTTGCTATTCCTGGGTGTCTTAGTATGTGTCTTACCAACCTATATCTTCTCTTCATTAGCAGTCGCTAGAAACATCTCTCCTCTCCCACTCGTCTTAATACCTCTTCTTTTGTTACCCTGTCTACCCATCTGATCTTCATAATTCTCCTGTAACACCACATTTCAAACGCTTCAATTCTTCTCTTTTCTGCTGCACCATTAGTCTACGTTTCACTTCCATAAAGCGCCACGTTCCAGACAAAGGCTTTCAAAACTGACTTCCTAATACCCAAATCTATTTTCGATGTCAACATATTCCTTTTTTGTAGAAATGCTTTCCTTGCCTGAGCCAACCTAATTTTTATATCCTCTTTGCTTCGTCCATCACTGGTTATTTTTCTTCCTAAGTAACAGAAGTTTCCTACTTCCTTTAGCATTTCACCTGCCAATTTGATGTCCATAGAGTTTCTGATTTATCTCGGCTGTATTCCAATATTTTTGTTTTACATTTATTAATTTTCATAATAAATTCGTTCCTCAAGACGGAGTCCATACCATTCAAAAAATCATTCAAATCCTCTGAGTACTTATTATCGATGCTACGTCTAAGTGCTGCAAGCGCCACCTGTTTTTTCAACTTAAAAACATTACAAGTTCTTTTATGTTAGTTTGTGTCGTGGCCGGCAATGACCTCATCTGTATGAATGTGAAGCACGATCTCGACTATTAACGACCAATCTCTTCCCCGCCTCGCATAAACTAATGAGTCTTATTTAAGCGCTCCAGGATATATAGGGTCTTCTTGGACTCGTTAACACTGCCTAATTTATGCCCAGGTTTATTGAGAATACGGTAAAAAGTACATCCCTCTCACTTAGATGTTTTCCCCCAATATTTATTCATTGCCTGTCTTTTGTTTGTTAGGTTGTTACCTTATTGTTGACGGGATTGTTGCCTAATAGTGTGAATAGGGGTGAACTCTCGAAGAATATGTGTTCATTTAGATTATCTGGGTTGTTTAATTTAACTAAGTGAATTTCTATGGCTTCTTTTACGTCAAGCTCCCTCCCTACCTTTTGTTTCATATTGTATGATTCTTAGGTCTATTTCTATGTTTGTGAAGCTATGCTGAGACATGTTCTCCAATAGAGTCTTTATGAAAATCGTTAGAGGCCTTTGAAATGTGGCTGTACAGAAAGATATTGCGGATACCATGGACAGAACATGTCACAAATTTTGAGGTCCTCCAAAAAATTAGAAAAACCAAGGAAGAATTAACCACCGTGAAAATGAGGAAAATCCAACATCGAGGACACATCATGAGGAATACTGACAAGTACCATCTCATGCAGTCTATTTTTCAAGGGAAAATACCAGGGAAGAGAAATATTGGACGGAGAAAAATATCGTGGTAAAAGAATCTCCCAGTCTGGACCTCCAAAACGTCCACTGAATTATTCCGAGCTGCAAGTGACCGGAACTGCACAGTCAATATTACTGTAGCCTACTAGTGTTTGTTGTTCGTTCTTTTAGGGGCTTTGCAACATCGTGGTCATGTAGCCTCGCGTACTTGGGTGTGTTTAGAATGCCTGATAACCGATGTCACTGTGATCGCTGTACCAATGTGAGTACTTGTAATTGAGGTAGGATTTTTGAAGGAAACGACCATAGCCTTATGTTAGGTATCATCCCGCCATTTATCTGTAATAGAAGTGGGAAACCACGAAAAACGACTTCCAGGATGGTTGAGGAAGGAATCAAAACCATCTCTTCTCATGTTTGCCTCACGAGGCTGAGTGAACCCGTTCCAGCCCTCAGACCAGAATTTAATTTACAGAGGTGTGCAAATGTTTTGAATCAAATAAAGAATTTAAATAGGTCACAAAGTTTTAATCAAAATCATTTTACTGACCATCTCCTGGCATCTTTTGTAACCCTACTTAGTAATGTTTTCTCCCATATCAACTTACACTTTTCCTATAAGGAATTGTGTCTGGAGACTTTAAGAATTGGGTCCTCCGAGGGATACCTGATCTTGGTCCGTTTTCTATTTTTTCATTGACTTTGCAATATATCCTGTAAGTCAGGTGATTTCAATCCATAGTTCATGAATCTTTGAATAGTTCAAGAGCGGATCATCAGTAAAATAATTCCAAAACCCCCAGTTCTAAATTCACACGAAAAGAAAACTTGTGGCATTTTCTAGTAGCAAAGCTTCTCCCATAGTGGAAATTCTAAAAAAAACTTTTTACTTTAACTTTCTTAAAAGAATTTACAAGGGTTGGAACTTCAGTAGGCGCCACTATTTATTATCAAGAGGTACACAAGTGGTACATGTTAGCAACCTTTACAGTTCCTTAAAGTAGTCACCAGCGTGATGTAGAACCAGCGTGGTGTAGAACCCGTTGCCAGCGATGTGGAAGTCGTAGTATACCTTTCGCCGAGCCCGTTCAGTCGATGCTGTACATGGAGCGGTCTACAGCCTGTCGAATCTCTGCAACAGTCCGGAAGCGAGTGCCACGAAGTGGTTCCTTCATCTTAGGGATTAAATCGGTGTCACCATGACATAAGTCAGGGGAGTATGGTGGTTGGTACAGTACTTCCCAGCCCCATCGACCGAACAAATCTGCCACAGCTCGCGCTGTACGAGCCCGAGCATTGTCGTGCAACATGATGGGTTGCCGCAGAAAGTGTGGCCGCAATGCTGGGCGCAGGTGGTGCTCCAAAAACGAACAGTAATACTGTGGAGGAACGTAATGCGTTAGGATCACGCCATCACGAATGGCGGCATCATGGGTCACTCCGAAAGTCGAAAGTCCGTCAGACCCCTAGTGCGGTGAAGGTGATGGTGATCCTCGTGTACGAGATGAAGGAACCACTTCGTGCCACTCGTTTTCGGACTGTTGCAGAGATTCGACAGGCTGTTGACCGTTCCATGCACACCATTGACAGAACGGGCTCGGTGAAAGGTAAACTACGACTTCCACGTTGCTGTCAAAGGGTTCTACACCACACTGGTGACTAGTTTGAAGGACTGTAAAGGTTGCTAACATGTACCACTTTTGTACCTCTTGATAATAAATAGTTATCATTACTTATGTTCCAACCTTCGCATAATTAAAGACTCTTGGTTAAAGATTTGAAGTAATTTCACCGGCTTGCAAATATATTTAGTGCATTAGGCCATGAAAAGTAAAAATGTTCTTGCGTCGAGTCTAAAGGTGGCTACACACGTAACTGCAAGCTTAACGAGCATGGATGATGAATCATTTTGCACTGAAATGCAAAAATTTCCTGCGACACCACACGGTACAAGTATGCCTGAATAAGCGCCAGTTGGCGCTTACACTATTACGAACTTGGACGACGATGCTCTCTCTTCGCCGCTGTTTGCCTTGTCCACAAGAGGAAAACGCGAAAGCAGAAGCGTGGTGTGTGCTGCAAAGGGTGGTTATTGAAGAGAAATACCTATTCCCACGTTAATTTGCTGATTGAATTGAAGATATATCCGCGCGATTGCCATAAATATATCGGAATGAACGAAGAAACTTATCCAAACCATTTGTCGCTCATAACATCTTTAATTAAAAAGAAGAATTCGATGACGGGTGAATATGTTTACATTCATGTCTGCGGTAAGCCAAGGCTTTCCTAGCGTGAGACACAGTGTTGCCAACTTTACACCGTAACCACTGAGAGCAAGTAGAGAGACTGGATAGAACTGTGTGCAACTGTGCAACACTGGACACTTGACACCTGCGTGACACGCAAGCTGGCTGCCAGGGCTGGACAAGGGAGTTCACGTGGAGTGATAGAGGAAGTATGGTGTTGGTTAAGAACCCTCAGCTATTGGTCAGTAGCGAACAATGGTTATTGACGGTTGACCTTCTTCAGATCATTAGACATGGTCACCACCTGTAGATTTATTTATGTTCGACCCTGACTATCATGTGTCAGAAAACTGTATCATAATGAGGTTCATTATAACACTATTTTTCATTAAGAAACAGTTCCTCCCACCAATCAAGAGCTCAAGAAACAGTTGTGTGACCAATTAGTTACGGATACCTTCGCGCATGCGCTCGAAATCCAACATGTCTATATAAATTACCGAAAGTGCACCGTCCATAATGTTCGCGTAAATAAACTGGTGAATATGAGACAAGAAATATCCTTAATATACCCAAATCCAATTTCTACACAGCACGTTGTTTTCAAACGATTTCGGTGACAGTTTTACTGAATACTGGTGCTCAGTCTGAACATATGGCATTGAAGCACACGGAGTGCATGCGTCGGTCGGCCAGAGAGCTCGGAAAACAGAGATATACTACCCAGCGCAGCACCCGATCACAAAATTCTATTGACTGAACAGATATTTATGAATATTTATGTTAAAACATATAATAAAGTTATAATTATCGTCGAACATAAACAGTCGTATGCAGCTCGCCTATAATGGTAATTATAGCCATTATAGGCTCGTTGCATAATGTACTATTATGTTCGACCCTCACTATTATGTGTCAGAAAACTGTATCATAATGATGGTCATTATAACACTGATTTTCATTATGATACAGTTTCTTCAGCCAATCAGAGCTCGTTCATTGACCAATTAGGTAACGATACCTTCGCGCATGCGCTCAAAATCCAACATGTCGGACATAAACACAACATCGAACTAGGATATAATAAATTACCGACATGGAATACGCACCGTCCATATGTTCGCGTAAATAAACTGGCGAATATGAAACAAGAAATAGCACTGTACCTTAAAATCACCAACACTAATTTCTACACAGCGCATTGTCTTCAAATGACTCCGGTGACAATATTACTGAGGGACGGCAGATGTAAACATATGGCCTGCATATGGCATTGCAAGCACACAGAGCGCATGCGTCGGTCGTTCAAAGATCTTGAAAGGCAGAGATATAATACCCAACGCTCGCTCTGCGATCACAAAATTCAAGTAGTTGACTCTCAACAGATATTTATGAATATTGATGTTAAAACATATAATAAAGTTATAATTATCGTCGAACATAAACAGTCGTATGCAACTCCCCTATAATGGTAATTAAGACACTCGTAGGGAAATTATAAAACTCGCATACGCTCGTTTTATAAAAATACTCGTGTCTTAATTATAGCCATTATAGGCTCGTTGCATAATGTACTATTATCGTATGGTACACACTTACAGTACATCATGAAAAAAATGAAAATCCACAGCCTGCTTCCAGTCTCCGACCGGGTCAGGAATGGTATGAATGAAGCCCCTATCTAGCGGCGAGGATATGAACTGTGCCGGCTGCCGAGGCCTGACGCACTCCTCTGGGGCAATGATTAAATGAATGACAGATGAAATGAAATGATAGTGGAGAGTGTTGCTGGAATGAAATTTTGACAGGGAAAACCGGAGTACCCGGAGAAAAACCTGTCTGCCGCCGTTCTGTCCAGCACAGATCTCACATGGAGTGACCGGGATTTGAACCACGGACTCAGCGGTGAGAGGCCGGCGTGCTGCCGCCTAAGCCACGGAGGCTCAGTACATCATAATACATCTTAAAGTAATATTGAAGATAGAAAAAAAAGAGAACAGATAGGCTCATAATTTTATATCTAAATTCAAAATGTAGTCCACTGATGCAGGAGTCACTGAGAGAAAATCCAATATGTTGCCCCCATAGGATCTTAGAGGACAGTCCTGAATGATGTGCTTCACCGTTTGTCTATCGGCTCCACAGTCACGCTGTAACCTGTTCCACTTGAACAAAGAGTCCGCACAAACACCAGAATTGGTCCTGATCCGGTTTAATTTCGACCATATCCGATGAGGAAGATCAAAGCCTGGTACTTTAGATGTGACAGATGGCATGTCTCGGCACTCCTGTGGAGCAAAAATCTTCCAATCATGAGACCACTGCTGGACTTTATCAAAGCTCTCATTGATAAGTCTGGGTAGACAAGCAGCAGGTATATCAGCATGAATAGGGAGATCCTGATTTTGATGTATCTTTTGGTATGTTTTGACCAGAATATTACCTACACCTGCGGGAGATGGGGTGGAGGAATTTAGCTCAGAACAGGGAGCCATTGAATGGGGGTGCATTTAATTGTACCAGATATCAATCGTATGTTCTTGTTGATTTCAACATCGATCTTCCCTAAGTGAGGGCTGTTTAACCACATAGGGGCACAATATTCAGCTACAGATAGAACGAGGCAAATTGCAGAAGATCGAAGAGTTGAAGCATTAGAGCCCCAACCACCTGTAGAGATCACCCACGACTGACGTTTGCTTGCACAAGCCGGCACATCCTTGGTACACACGCTCCATTTCGCTTGGGCAAATGCGGCTTGTACAAGCTTTCATGATTTCAATTCAATCCATCTTCAATCTGCTTGTACAATTAAAATGCTTGTGCAGAATTATCCTACATACGCTAAAGGCTGCTTGCACAACAGGATTGATCATGCATGCTTGTGAAGCTTGCAGTTACGTCTGTAGCCAACTTTTATAATTTGCACACCTCTGTATTGGCAGAGCCGGGAATCAAACCCGGGCCTCCGCGGTGACAGCCAATAATGCTAGCCACTACGCAACGAGGCGGACTATCGTACAACTGATGTCTCACCCAGTATTACTCACAGAATTATACAATTATTTAATAGTTTTAGGAGTGTATTTGAGTAGTGAAAATGAAAATCCACTGCCTGCTTCCAGTCTCCGACCGGGTCAGGAATGGAATGAATGAAGCCCCCATCTAGCGGCGAGGATATGAATTGTGCCGGCTGCCGAGGCCTGACGCACTCCTCTGGGGCAATGATTAAATGAATGACAGATGAAATGAAATGATAGTGGAGAGTGTTGCTGGAATGAAATTTGACAGGGAAAACCGGAGTACCCGGAGAAAAACCTGAGTAGTACAGTTGCAAAACTCGTTTAATCCACTTGCGAATAAGAATCATGTCGTAAAATTATTTATTTTATTATTTTATAATATTTTATTTTATTTTGTTTATTTCATTTTGTTTTTTTTATTTTATTTTAATTTATTTTGTATATTTTATTTTATTTTATTTTGATTTTCCAGAATACAAACACAATACCAAAAACAAACAAAAAACACGAAGCAAAAAGCAAAATTAAAAAACAAAATCAAATCGGAAAAATGAAACACAAAGCAAAAAGCAAAAGCAAAAAACAAACACAAAACCAAGAAAGAAAAGCAAAAATAAAATTCAAAAGAATAAGCACAGAGCAAACACAAAACCAAAAACACAAAGCAAAAAGTAGAAAACAACAAACACAAAAGATACGTGAGGCAAAGTCCAGAGAAACGCTTCTCATGAAAATGATTCTTATTCACAAGTGGATCGAGTTGCAACTGGACAACACATATTAACTTGTCACCAATTGTGTTCCCCAATCAATTCCTGGCTGACAGCAGATATATGACTGTGTGAGAATGCTCCGACCCGAGCATTCAAATATCAAATAAATTGTTCATAATTAAATGTTCCCTAGCCATTAAAATTAATTGTGTTGACATAAACAACGAAACACAATTCCATCAGCGAGTACATTTAAAGGGATCTAAATGTTTACAATGTTTATAGCATGAGCTCAATGGTATCCTCTTTCCCCAGCAATGCCGTTTATAAAAGCTCGGTTGACGAGTTAAATGGTGACAAATTCATTTTGATCTCACTGCTTTTGTGGATCTCATTTTGACGGCATAACGCTTCTGTTTGGTGGTAGAATTGAGTCACTCTATTCCAAAAAGCGGCTTTGGTAGCGTAGTTGGTAGCATGCTCAACTGCTGTGCCCAAGATCGCGGGTTCAAATCCGGCCGAAGTCGTCGGATTTGTTTAAGAGCGTTAAAATCCTTCAGTATGCCTCCGTCGGAGGGGAAGTAAAGCCAGCGGTCCCATGTCAAAGATTTATGGCATGTAAAAGATCCTCCCACTAACTAAACTTGTGTGAAGCTAAATTTCTAGATTAGATTTCGTTGAAACGCTCTGTCAAAGTTCCAACGTTCATCTCAGCTACATTTAGTAGCGTTGGAACTACTTGAAATTGAACGGAACTTGTAACTCACCCCATGGGTGACCGCTTGCTGCAGCTACAGCCTCTGGCTAAATAAATGAGTAAACTCTATTCCAAATCAATAAATCAAATCAAAAAAGAATGGAATGCAGCCGAAATAAATCAACAATACCTATTGACGCCAAATTGGCAGGTGAATGGCTAAACGGAAGTAGGAGACTTATATTACTTAGGAAGCAAAATAACCAGTGATGGACCAAGCAAAGAAGATATAGAAAATAGTTTGGCTTAGGCAAGGAAAGCACTTCTACAGAAAATAAATCTGTTGACATCAGATATAGATTTAGTTATTAGAAAATAATTTTTGGAGCCATTGTCTGCAGCGTGGTGCTCTATGGAAGTGAAACTTGGACTGTTGGAGCAGCAGAAAAGAGGAGAATAGAAACGTTTGAAATGTGGTGTTACAGGAGAATGATGAAGATCAGATGGGTAGATAGGGTGACAAATGCAGAGGTGTAAGACGAGTGGGAGAGGAGAGATGTTTCTGGCGAATGCTAATGGAGAGAAGAGATAGGTTGGTAGGACACATAGACCTACTAAGACACCCAGGAATAGCAAACTTAGTTATGGAAGGAAGGGTCGATGACAAGAACACTAGGGTTAAACCAAGGTTAGATTACAGGGTGCCGGAAATTAAGAGGTAGAAAATCAAACCACGCATGGGGGTGGGTCTGGGGAGCAATATGAGTTAAGATACCTGTGGGCGCAAACCAACCGTTAAGCCCCTGTAAGCATTTTTAGCCTATTTTCAATTTTGAAAAAATAGGCTTATGAGATCACCTTTTGTCCGTGTGTGTGTGTGTGTGTGTGTGTGTGAGGCGTGTGTGTGTGTGTCCTAATAAAATCTAAACGACTGGAGCGACTTCAATGAAACTCGGTAAGTTCATAGCACTATTCCCGGCGACCTCGACCGTGCCCTTCAAATTTTGTTACGTCTCACCAATCTAACATGGCGGCTGTGCGAAATATTTAACTAGCATTCAATATCTCCGAAACTATTACCAAAATAACAAAAATAACAATCCAACCTGGCGACCATCTGAAATATTTAGACGGTTCTCAATATCTACGAATCTGTTACAGCAATTAAACTGAAATTTTGTATGTTGATAGAGGCAATTAACATGAGCAGGATATATGAAAATAGGCTGTATAGTTCTTCACGGAACTACTTGTTAATTACGAGAAAACATGGCAACGTCGCGCCATGAGCAGCATCGAGTGCGGCGTCTACACTCTTGTGTGTTCCGAGCTGAGTAGCTGACCTGTGGTTCTCGTAGCTCAGTCAGTTGGTCACTGGTCGTGGCCGAGTGCGGTACGTGTGTGCGCGCTGTGTGACCGCATTGGAAGAGTTTACGGTTCCTAATACCGGTGCTTCCTTAGTTCCACGTGTGTACTGACCTTCCGTGTGTCATTCGGACAATACTTTTTTAAGTAGTGTTTCAGATAGGACAACAAAACCAGAAACCCAGAAAACCCCGCTGAAAATCATGTCCGGATACCAGAGAAAAAACACCGTACGCTGCCAATGGGACAGCCAGAGTTCTCGCCCCTCACCAGGAGAAATTCACCGCTGGATTGGCGATACCCTCTGGTTGACTGTCGACCAAGTAGAAGCCATCCAGTTAAATGCGCACGAAAAAACCATGTACATCAAGGTAATCACCATATCTATTTATCAGAAATTGTTAAATACTTTTGCAGATCCTATTAAATTTCAGTATGATTCAGGCGAAATGACCAATGTTAAGCTCTCCACAGCGGATTCCAATTTTACCACAGTGCGTATATTTAATGTCCCACTCGAAGTACCCCCTGAAATTTTCAAATCCGTCCTGTCGAAATATGGCACTGTGAGTGACGTCAGGAAAGAACAATGGTCTTCTGCTTATCAGTTCCCGGTGTATAATGGAATACGTGCCGTAACTATGGAAATCAAGCAAGATATCCCCTCCACTGAGGCTTTTGGTGGCCATTCTGGCTATATAACGTATAATGGACAGAAACAGACCTGTTTAATTTGCAATGCTACCACACATCTGCGTATTAACTGCCCAAAGAAAATGATTCCCCTCGGTATAACTCCTACACAACAACGACGTGTACAATACTCGGAAGTTGTGACGCAGCAAACGTCATATGAAAACATGATCATTGAGCAGTCAGGTGAGACAACACCAGGAGTGACCTCGGATACATCTGACGCAGAACTAGTACCTTGCCCTGACCAGTGCTGCGAGACAGAGAGTGCCCCTGTGCTCTCGGCAACCTGTATCGCAGCCTTAGAACCAACTCTGCCGTTACTACAGGCTGCCACAGAAATTTTGTCTTCACTGCCCCCGACTTCGCTGGTCCCTACCGACTCACTAAAGAATGTTGATCGGGGAGCCGAGAACGTCTCTAAGAAGATTAAAACAAATGCCTCGATTGCCGTACCAGCCCCGAAGAATAAAACTGGCTCCACAAACGTTTCCGCAGCTGTGAAAAAGAAACAAAATCTTCTTTCTACGTCATCTAGGGACCCACGAACGCTCTCAACCGCTGACAGCCGGCCTATGAATGGCAGTCAAAAGGAACTATCTCAACCTAATTTGACATAGTGCACCAGGATAATTCTCACCTGTGTCTTCTTTAGAGTCCACCTTCCAGTATGTCTAGCACAGCTTTTATACTTCTCTTAATGGCGCAATTTCTCACTGTGGCCACTGTGAATATCAATGTAATAGAATGACCTCTGAAATTTCAACTGTTGGAGAGATTCCTTCGAGATGCTGACATTGACATTGCTTTCATTCAAGAAGTTGCTATACCGTGTTTACCCATATCTGCCTTCTACAAACAATACATCAATACCGGTAATACGAATAGAGGGACCGGATTCCTCATAAGACATGATATCCCACTCGCAGGTGTGCTATGTCATCCATCAGGACGCATAATATCTGGACACATAAACAATACCACCCTGATAAATGTATATGCCCCATCCGGGTCTAATAAACGTGTGGAACGGAAAATGTTCTTTCAACAGAGTATACTGCCTCATCTGCACGACGTTAAGGAAAAACTTATTCTTGCAGTGGATTTCAATTGTATTCAACGCCCAGAGGATTCCACTAGTCCATACAGAGGTGTCAACCCGGCTCTCAGGACCCTTCTTACCTCCCTACACCTCATTGATGCTGTGGATAGTTTAAGGGTGCCCCTGCCCCATTACACCTGTATAAGTCACAACTCCTCATCACGACTTGACCGCATCTACTTTTCACAGGAACTTATCCAGCCTAGACGATATGAAGTGATTCCTGCCAATTTCACTAACCATCATGCTGTCGTATGTACAATCTCGTACCCCCATCCCATATTTCACATAGGAAGAGGTTATTGGAAGCTGAATTGCTCGCTGTTACTGGAGGAGGAATGCCAAGATATTTTCAGACAACACTGGATTCGATGGGTCCAACAAAAATGCAAATTTCGCGACTGCACAGACTGGTGGGATATTTTAGTTAAACCAGGGATCCGCCGCGTCTTTAAGAACATATCTTACCAACGAGGTCGGGAAAGACGGGATACAGTTGAATTTTACTATCGAGTTCTTCGCCAGCTCCAGCAAAGATCTGATGCTGGGGAGCGTATATATGACCAGATCCGGGAAGTTAAAACCAAGCTCCTGTCTCTACAGCAACGAACGCTCGCTCATATCAACGTGGCTTTAAAAGATCGTACAGTGCTCCCGGACGAAAGTGCAAGTGTATACCATATCGCCAAAGGACAACGTGAGCGGCAACGTAAATATATCCACCGCCTCCGCACCAGTACTGGAAGTGTCGTCACCTCCCCTGAGGCTATACGTAGTGAAATATCATTATTTTATCAACGGTTCTACGCTAAGGCTCCCATTGATCCACAGCAGGTGACCCTATTGCTGTCATCTTGCAGTACCAAACTATCTCCGGACAACAAAACTCTGCTCAGCGCGGATATTACGGATGAAGAGATTCACTCTGTGGTTAAACGACTCCCAAACAACCGCTCACCTGGCATTGATGGACTGCCATATGAAATGTATAAACACTTCTGGCCTCTCATTGGCAAAGAATTTTGTCATGTCCTGCGTACCATTCTCCAACGTCGTGCTCTTTGTCAATCACATCACGAGGGTACCATAGTCCTCATACCAAAAACATCCTCTCCCATGGCAGTTGGTGACTTCCGACCAGTTACTCTGCTCTGCAGTGACTATAAAGTCCTTACCAAAGTACTTGCATGCCGATTGAAGACTGTTCTACCTGATATCATTGGTGATGAACAATGTTGCAGTATTCCTGGAAGAACTCTGTTAACAAACTTAGCGATACTACGGGACCTACACCTAAAAGCCGAAATGCTCCCCACTGAGCCAATGAGTTTTCTCACCTTAGATCTTGATAAAGCTTTCGACCGCATCAGTCATGAATACTTGTACATGGTCTTGCAACACTTCGAATTTCCTGAAATCCTTATTGACTACATTCGTATGATAAATTGTAATGCTACGTCTAGAGTGCTCGTCAACGGTTTTCTTTCCCCTCTGATTCCAATACAACGATCAGTTAGGCAAGGATGTCCCCTTTCTATGCTACTTTTTGTCATTGGCCTTGAACCGTTCATTCGGACTACCCAGGTGAAGCTACAGGGTTACAAACTGTCCACACATGTTTTTGGAATGTGCGCCTATGCTGATGACGTATCAATATTGATCCGCAATGAAGAAGACATCTCCCACATCGATAGCGTCCTTCAGCTCTACCATATCGCCTCTGGAGCACAATCGAACCCCCAGAAAACTGCTTTGCTTCCGCTCAATACTAACTCAGTGATTACCCCACAGCCCTGGTTCCGGATAGTAAATGAGGTGAAAATTCTTGGCATTACCTGGAAGCAATCGCTTCTGGACACAGTGCAAGTTAACTGGACTAAGGTCATTGCCAAAGTTAGGGGAGTCCTGATCCAATTTGGTCAAAGAAACCTCAATATAGTGCAACGGGTCATGGTCCTCAACGTGTTTGCGCTCTCTAAAATATGGTATGTCGCACAACTTTTCCCACTTCCCAAAATGTTTGAGAGCCAATTGGCAAAATATACAGGTTGGTTTATATGGCAAGGATTTTTGTTCCGAGTACAACGGGAACAGTTGTATCTCCCATCCCGGCAAGGCGGGATAGGGCTAACAGCTCATGGCATGAAATGCCGTGCACTCCTCTGCAAGAACGATATCACCATTCTTTCCCAACATGACACTTTTACGAAAGCGCTATACAAAGATATTCGAAACACAGCCCGTGGTTGTGATAGAGCTTTGCCGAAGATATTTTGGGACCATCAACAGCACCTTCTGGAAACTGTTCGCCAAATGCCATCAGGGATTGTTCCAACGACGAAAAGTATCTATAACATGTTGCGGCAAGTGGTACACTCCAAACCGCGAATAGAGGCCACCACCCTCTATGTCCATTGGCCCACTGTTTGGAAAAATTTTGGGGCTATGTCCATTTCTTCTGCTGTACACTCCCAAGTTTTTATCTTCCTCAACGATCTCATCCCAACCGCTCTACGGCGATATACCATCCATCTTGAAGCTTACCCATGGTGTACTATATGTGGTCAAACTGATACGGCGATACACCGCTTCACATCATGCACGCGAGTTGCCTCCACGTGGCTGTGGTGTAAGGGAAAAGTATGTCAACTATTAAATGTGCCCTCGGATGACCTTGATGACAGGAAGTTGGTTCGTTTGTCGGTGACCGCCTTCCCCCAAATTAAACAGACTGCCATTGTGTGGATAATGGGCCAATATGTACACTTCGTGATGGACAATGATCAACATTTCTCTTTCCTGGATCTCAGGTATCACCTGCAAAAAGAGCGTTGGAAGCTTAGTGAAAGTGGACAATTGTACGATAAATATGGACACTATCTGGATTTCTTGTGATGTATTAGTCTGGTATTTATCATATCTGAAAATTTTGTAATTCTGTAAAGAGCTAAAAAAAAAAAAAAAAAAAAAAAAAAGTGGGCCAGGTGCTGGCGCTGTTCAGTGTGCTCTCATCTGTTTCGGGTTCGAATCTGGAAATACTTTTTTCCCCCGATTTGTTTTTATTTCTTTTCCTTTGCATGCCAGATCTTATTGCGCATTAATCAAATTAACCTGCTTAATTCTGGGTCTCATTTTCAATTTACAAAATTAAATAAGCTCTATAATCTTTGTTTATTCGCTCGCCACGGTAAATTCTACTATGTTTTGTATTAATTTTGTCCTATTATGAAGTAATTTTTATTTAAATCGTGTTTCAAGTGGCTCGTTTCTTATCAAATTATTTAATTTCTAATTAATTATGTCATTAAAAAGTGCTGCCTTTACCGTAACAGATGGAGCACACTGAACGGCGCCAGGGCCTTGCCCACTGAGCTACGAGAACCACAAGTCACCTGCTCTGCTCGAAACACACAAGAGTGTCGACACTGCACTCGATGCTGCTCATTGCGCGACGTTGCCAAGTTTCCTCGTAATTAGAAATGCTCACAGGGGCTTAACGGTTGGTTTGCGCCCACAGGCATCTTAACTCATATTTCTCCCGAGACCCACCCCCATGCGTGGTTTGATTTTCTACCTCTTATTTACAGACACCTTATCTGTTAAACAGATTGTCTCAGATGTAATGTGACCACGGGGCCCCAGCTGAGTCCAGCATTGCTTCCACTTACTTGTGCCCGGCTCCTCTCTGCCTTCTTTCCTGTCGACCTCACTTGGTCAACTCTTGTTCTCTTCCGACCCCGACGGTATTTGGGTATCTGAGGCCTAGGGAGTCTCTTCCTTTCCCGCCTTAATTGGCCCTTGTCTCACCTTTTCTGATTCCCTCCTTCTGCGACGGGTCAGCCTTCTTTTTCTTTTCATGTTATCTCCTGCCTTCTGCTCAAGGCCCTCAAGGAGGCTGGGTCTATGTAGCCCCACCACTTTTGGTACACCCTAGATAATGCTAAACCCTCAGGGGCTCACGGCTGGTGAGTTCGGGAGTTGGCGACCCCGAGGTCTTCCTGAGCTGGGTCCGTTTTCCCCTTTTGTCCCTTACCTTTGGGGCAGACCCTCTCCTCTTTCACTTTCCTATCTGCCTTTCATGGCTCTCCTTCCTTCCAAGTGCCTCAATCCGCATTGTTCGAGGGTTGAGGGCATTTCTTTTCCTCCTGTCCTTTATTTGCCTTATTCTCCTTTAGTTTTCCATTTCTTCTTCTAGTATGTAGGTTAGTTAGTTTTAAGTTTGCATTTCAGTTTCATCTTCACGATCACCCAAACCATCAGGGGCCAATAACCTAGATGTTAGGCCCCTTAAAACAACATTTATCATCATCATCATCATCATCATCATCATCATCATCATCATCAGATGTAAGGTGTGGACGCTATGTAGAGATGATACGATTAGCTCGGGACAGAGAGGCTTGGAGGGCTGCATCAATCAAGTCAAATGACTGAAGACTCAAACACAGAAATTTCGAACCCACACAGGTGGGCAATGTACCACTGATCCACAAAGAATCCAGGGAGTGAATGGAATTGCAGTCACTAGGACTGTACACTGTATCAGAATAGCTGTAGTTAAATATTTAAAAAGCATTCATTTCACTGTGTGATGTATTGATCTTTATTCAGATATACTCGCAGATTGAAGTGAGACTCCAATATAATAGCACATTGGATTCCAATATCCTCTTTTAAACGAAAAAACTTTAGTTATGCGTAAACGAGTTGAGATTATGAAACTATACGAAGCTGTCACAATCTTGAAGGGTTACATTTTAATATGGTGGTAGTGCATTGAAACGACAACCAGAGTGGTCATTGAGAATTGCGAAAACAGATTGGTACCAACGTCAAGGGTCAACCATATATACTGCGTTGTGGTTTTCTCTCCTTAAACATTGAGCCATTCTCCTACTTTCAGACACACTAATCTGTCATCCTGTCATTGAGCAATCCCTCCACGACTGAAAGTAGTTTACACATTTGTATTCAAAATTCCATTCAAAGTTGAGTTAAACCAATCAAATATTCCGATTTTAAATGAAATCACGAATTCTATAAAAGAAACTAATTCACAAGAACCTCGTTTTCCGGCCCTCATTATTCCCGATCTCCGGTTTATGTTGATCGAAACAAGAAGTTCCGTGACGAACTAAACAGCCTACTTTTCTTTAAATTTAAAATTCATGCCAATGATTAATCTATATGGACCTAGGCTATCTAGAATAATGACGAAATAAAGTTGGTAATATAGAAATTTCTAATTAGTTCGAAATATACCTGGCATTATGTAGCCTGATTGAGCACTACAGTTGGCAGCCCTGGTGACTGAATATATTCTTAGTTTCATCTCTTAATTAAGGTACAGAATACTAAATTTGGTTGAAGTTCAATGGATAGCATGGACTTTACATGCAGTTAAACATTGGACTTAATGCAGCGTGCGTAAAATGATGTTGGCAACAATGACATGCATGTGTTGGTCAGAAATAATTTGAAATATTATCATCTATTGTTATGCCAATTTTGGATGAAATCCATTTATTAGTATAGTAGTTACTGGTATTTTAAAATTAGGCTTAGAATGATGTTGGTAGCACTGACGTACATTAGTTGCTCCAAATTAATCTAGAATGGCAGGTACTATACGTGCTCAAAGTTTAGAGCTGTTGGCTTGCATACTTTCTGATAGCCTATATTGATATTAGGATAAAAATATAAACAGCATTTATTTAACAGTTGGCAGCCCTGATTGCTCTTAACAATACGCATAGTCATATATGTTATGGTACACATAGCACATACGAAATTTGGTTGAAATCCAATTGATAGTATAGAAGTAACATGTATTTAAAAATTGGTCCTATCAGCAGGCTTAGAATCATGTTGGTAGCACTGACATACATTAGTTGCTCCAAATTAATCTAGAATGTCAGGCACTATACGTATGCGAAGGTTAAGGCTGTTGGCTCGCATACTTTCTGATATATTGGTATTTGGATTTAAAAAAATAGAGAGAGCTTTTATTGACAGTTGGCAGCCCTGGTGGCTCTTAAGAATACGCTCAGTCATATCAGTTTATGTACACATAGTACATACGAAATTTGGTTGAAATCCAATTGATAGTGTAGGAGTTATATGCATTTAAACATTAGACTTATCAGTAGGCATAGAATCATTTTGACAACACTGTCATATATGGCCTCCTGAAAATTAAACTGAAGTATTATTATATATATACTGTATGTGCCAATTTTGGAATAGTTCCCATGTATATTTTCCAAGATATCCAACATGGAGCTGAAATTTCAATTATGATTTTTCAGCAGTTGGAAGCACTGACATCATTTTCAAGTATGACGTTAAGATGTCCCGGTATAGATCTTTACTCATACCAAATTTGGTTTCGATTGCTGCAGCCGTTTAGGAGTTGATAGCGGGGACACACAGACAGACAGACAGACAGACAGACAGACAGACAGAAGGACAGACAGACAGACAGACAGACATTTTCCCGGATCGATCTCATAAGACTACTTTTTCCTCATTTTTGCAAAATGTGAAAAGTTCGGTAGGATAAAAAATAAAAATGTATATTTACTGTACAGTAGGCTATTTCTATTACGGGGTCGACTCTTCTTGAATGTTTCTTCCGCCAAGTATAGTTGAGGACAGAAATTGGAAGAAATGCGGCCACGGTCTATCAAAGGTACCGTCGCGGCATTCGCCTGTGAGTGAGAACTGATGTTAGTAAAACGTCTTCGTGATCATGCTGAGCGGAAACGCTATACAAATGTAAAACAGAAAAAAACTCACACATAAATTTAGTGCTTAAAACTGAGTCGTAAATGTAAGATATATTTTTTTTTTTTTAGAATTGAAAAATGTAATACAACTTATGTTCATAGATTATATAACATGTATTTGTTTTGTTTCTTCCCGGATTATCGGGATTTTCAATAATCCGGATCAGTTCCGGTCCCACTTAATCTGGATAAACGAGGTTCTTGTGTAATTAATAATATAATTTATTGCAGCCTATGGCCCTACAGTAAGTAGGATCATGTTACACAATATAGCAACCATTCAGTCTTTTGCATAGTGGGACAGAGTTAATGTTCTTTGTGTGCACTCAATCAGGTGATACCGTGGGCAGTGTAGACCGCAGATTACACACACACAGTCTATGGATGGTTCATGAAAGCCTTTCCTGTTACAGATGCGATGATGAAACCCATGTATTGCGCCTGTCTTGTAGATGTGGCGTAGCTCGAAGTTTGCTTCTTTCCATTCTTGGTTGATCATGGCCGGGGCTCGATAGAACTCCGGGTTTATTTCTTCTGTTTTCAGGAGTTGTGCCTCAAGGAATTTTGTGGAGGCTGGGGTTGATGCCAGGTTGTGGGAGGTCATTACATCTTTAATTAAAGATCTAGTACCTGCTAGCTGGTACGCAAGTCGGGTTGGCGCGAATTTGGAAATGCAGAAAGCTCGCTTTACGTATCTGGCCTTGGCCCTGTTATGTAATTGAAAGTACATGCATTTATTTAATCGTCCCAGAGAACATATTGAACAAACAAGACAATTAATTGGTACTATGAACAACTGATATTTCTATAAACAATCCATGGTTATTGGAATATTATACACACAAACATACGTATACTCAATTTAAATGCAGTGAGAGCAGTATTTTGCTAATTTACAAGCTTCAGGTGTTCCGTCCATCAGGTTCCGTGGAGAACATACAGTATATTTTGACACAACTTGCAAACGAGGAGGTGGTTCATGGTCTGTTCCTCACCGCATTCACACAAAGTCGAGTCACAGGCAAATCCCCATTTTCCATATTGGTTTTAGACCTCCCTACTCGAGTGGGTAGCCTGTTGCGATTCTTCCACGTTGACCAAGTTTCTTCGTGTCCAGCGGGCAGGTGTTCAGACGGTAACATCCTGCAGGGTCTTTTGATCTGGAACGCTAGGAAAGTAGTCTAAATGCTGGAGGAGAGACTGTCAGGTTTTCGGTGGCGTCAAGAAAACTTCTTCTTGATTTATTGAGCTGCAGATACTGTAAGTAACCATAGAAAGTGAGGGTCTGCTGGTTCAAAGACTCAGATTTCTCTAATGTGGCTGCTGATTCACGGCGAATATCTGGAGGTGGTTGATTGGTTGGTTCCTCAGTTTAGGGGCTGCGACAACGCGGTCATGTAGCCCCGTGTACTTTGGGTGAGTGTAGAATCTGTCTGATAACCGGTGTTGATTGTGATGGCTGTATTAGTGTGTGTATCTGTTTTTTTAATTCAAGTGAAGACTGCAACTTTGAATTTTTCAAATCGTTCCTACTTTTGCCGCCAAACGCCACCTTCAACGACTACTAGGACTAGTTCAGAACTTAGCTACTAGACGCCACCGCAATCATTATCTGAAGGTGGGATACCTGCCAGATAGTAGATTTTGTCAAGTGATGTAGGTCTGAGACAACCTGCAATGTGTCTGCTGGTCTCATTTAATACAATGTCTACCTGCTTAGCGTGGCTAGATCTATACCAGACAGTACATGCGTAATCTGCAGCTGAATAGCAAAGGGATAAGGCTGAGGTTCTTATGGTGAGAGGCTGTGTTCCCTAAGTTGTAGCGCACAGTTAACATATAATATTGTTCCTTGCTGATACCTTTCGTTTGGTGTTCATGCAGTGCGATCTGTAGGTGGGAGCACGATGAAGAGTTACTCCTAGATATTTTGGAGCAAACCAGTGCTCTATTTCTGTACCTTCCCAGGTCACCTGTAGTTTCCTTACTGCCTCTCTGTTCTTGTGGTGAAAGGCACAGATTTGGGTCTTTGATGGATTGGATTTCAGCTGATTGGCTTGGTAATAATCGCTGAAATATTCCAGAGCATTGGAAAGATTTTGTTCAACTTGCCTGCTAAAAGAGAAAGTAAAAATAAGGTCACGGCCATTTCCATCCAAATGACCTCGATGCCCCAAGTCCCTCAAATGAAACAACAAACAGTAATATTTTAAACCGTGGGAGTAAACGACTCGCTAGGCCTTGGATAGCTGAATACGGCCAGGGTCGGAAGAGAACAAGAATTGTCCAAGGGAGTTCAAAGGAAAGATGCCAGAGAGGACTCTGACACAAGTAAGTGCAAGCAATGCAATGCTGGATTTAGCTGGAATCCCATGGACAACTCACATCTCAGCTGTGAGACTCAAGGGGAAGGTATAGGTTGTTGGAAGCCTTACTTGCTGAACTCCTCTCGTCGGAAATCAAAATCAATAGCTGTTGTTGCTGTTATTGTTGATTATTAATTAGGGCCTTTGCGAAATCAAGTTAATGTATCCCGTGTACTTGGATGTATGTAGAATTGGTCATATAACCTGTGTCATTGTGATGTCTATACTGGTATGAGTATTTGTACTAGAGGTAGGATTTGGGTAGGAGGCCTGAAGTTAGGAACCATCCCGGCATTTACCTGGAGTAGAAGTGGGGAAACCACGGAAAACCACTTCCAGGATGGCTGAGTAAAGATTCGAACCCGGGTCTTCCCGGTGACAGCCATGAATGTTAGCCACTACGCAACGAGGCTGACTAAATCAATAGCTAGATAGCAGCTCATGCATTGAACCATTTGAAATTAATAGTATTAATAGTATTCTAAATCTCCTCTGATAAAGTTGTTGAAGAATTAATATGTGTTTGATGACGAAATACACAATCGAATGTTAATATGCCACACTAATAGGTACAATATAACAGGCATTTCGATTGTCAAGTCCTATTCAAGTTATTCTCCTAATAAGTGTTGAATTCCACCTCACACCCCTCCTCCTTCCCCTCAATTCCCCCACCCTTTCCACCACGATTCCATGTGTCGCTCTCGGTAGTTCACAATAATTATCCAAGAGCAAGCAAGCAAGGAGTGTTGCCGCTGCTGCAGGGGCTACATACAACTGCACGAAATAGAATAATTGACGTGGTGATGTCATGAATATGGAACACTTTCACCTCTTCCTCTCTAACTCCTCCCCTCTTCCTCTCTCGTCCTGGTACACGCCTTCACATGCAATAGGCAACACATAGATTGATTTTAAACACAACCCCACCCCCATGCCACCCCTCACACTCCCGAAACTCAGCAGGCATAAATTGAAATCAGGAAACATAAGATAATTAATTTAGCTTTAGCTGCTCTCTTGTCATCATCACCATCATCATCATCATCATCCCATTCTCCTATCCCCTCCCTCTTTCACCCCCATTCCCCTCCATAAAACCGTGCCCCTCCCCTTGTCCAATTTCATAGACTTCCCTCCTCACTCATCACGAATTAAATTCGTTATAGGACACAGCCACAAACTAAATCAGGTGTGTTTCAAACACGCCCACGCTATTTCTAGCCAAATTAAAGGAGTTTCAGTTTAAATCATTCATCAAAGTCACTACTCACTTTGCTCTGTGGGCGCACGAAATGAGATCTAAAGCACACACAAGTGGAGAATTCTAAATAAGCGGATGTATTTAAACCAACGCAATACAATTGATGCGCTGTATTTACGTTAGCTGCTCGATCTGTTGGCAATTACTCTCGTTGTTCAATGTCAAAAATAAAACATTTAATTTACCTAAAATATATAAAAAGGACCAAGCATATTTAACTATATAATTGAACGTCATTCCATGTATCCACTACTGCATTTTCAGTTTACTAATCTAGCGTAGCCTTGTCAGGGCTGTGGAGAGTTGAGTTCGGGCTCTAGAACTTCAATTCCCGGGCCCTTTTAGTTTTGTTTCTCCCTGTGTCTTCTTGTAACGTAATCTTTTAGGACTCTAAAAATATAAAATAGCTGTGCATTAAGAACTCGTCAATTCTTTGTTTTTGAGCTGTTCCGTTCCCATCTCACATATTTAAATTCATTGTGAAATAATGTTTGTAATTTTTTATGTTTCAATGATTTAAATCACTCATAATGGTTCCGTATTGATGTGCTTGTACTGTTTTATAAAACGGTTTATATTTTCGCCTGAATCAGTAATTTAATGAAAAAATTATTAACAAAGTTGTTCTTTCCATTACTTAAACTATTAAAATTATTTAAATTACCGTCACAAACTTTTTCATTTTGTTCTATACTTTAAAATATTTATCTACAACCTACATACTGTATATGGTGCACCATATTAGGTTACCATTATGAATCGGTCATTTGGAAAAGGGCACATGTCCACAAAAGTAAATTTTACAGGAGAGACAAAAAAGTGAATAAATGGTGAATGAGTGTAACTACCAAAGCTGCATTTTGGCAATGCATATAACATGGAAAGGGCCTTTTATTCCCATAATATGGATTTCAGATTCCATCCTTAACGGACAAAAATTGAAATTTTGTTTCCTGGATATGTGCCCTTTTCCAAGGGATTGGAATGTTCTTAGAAATTGAACACAAATTTTTCATCCCTGTCTCTTTAAATTTTTTTTAAATTGCATTTTATCATTACAATGTCTCTTTTTAATGAACCTGTAGCACTTAGAAATCGGAGAATTATAAAAATATTCCAAACTGCACATAAATCGTTTTGATAAACAAAACCCAGTATTATTATTATTATTATTAATATATATTTTCACTACATTTTATATTAGCTCTTTGAGAAATAACCTTATAGTCAGTGTAATGAATAGATTATTGTCACTGACTGTAATTAACAATAAAAGCTAGAACTTCAAATTGCTTCTCTCTTAGGGGAACAGAATGCTTGTTCTTGCAGTGCTTCTTGCTCAGTAGTTGGCCAGTTGTTTCCAATGTCATGGTAGAAACTAATATGTTCATCACCGATATACTGTACCAATTTTTCGTTGACCTTCTTAATATTAATGGGAAGTTTTCCATTATAGGCTTGATAGTCGAGTAGTGTCGGTAAAGCGGGACGAAGCCCAGTCGGCTTGGACAAAGCAAATGTTGCTAACAGTTCTGGGAGGCTGGAGATCCACTTAAGACACTGTTAGAACTTCGGGTGCTGCACAGTCATATTTAAATTCATTGTACCCAGAAATATGGAAAGATATTTTGTCCTTTCTAGGAATGTTTTTTCCAAAAGAAGCAGTTGATAACACTGATCTTTTATAATGTGCAGGCCACCATCTTTTGAAATTGATCAAATCTGAAGTGCCCACACGTTTCACAGAAAATTTATTGGTAATTGACGATTGCACAATCATGCTAATGTACTGTTCTGGGGGTGTAAATCCTATCTTCCTTACGTAGCTTACGTTTTACTACTGCAAAATTTCTATCACAGTCATTGAAGGAATGTCCTCTAATGGGAAAGTAATGATACTGTAGATTTGTTTAAATCGTCCACTTGATGCCAAAGCTAGTAGAATACGTACCACTGTGTTATTCTTATTTTGTCCCGGACATCCGTCTGAGAAAATATAAAACTCAGTAACAGTTTCTGCGACATATTCATTGACGTAGTCATTAAGAAATGTGCATACCTCGTTTGGCCCTTTAAGAACCTCACCTTAATGATATGAATAAAACCTGGCTTTGTTTTTAAATTGTGAATGCAAAATACGAATACCCATAGTTGCCTGTAATAGAAAACCTCCTGCACGGGAATATGAGGTAAGGGAAGATTTGGATGTAATCTATTACGATTCTTGCTACATGATCATTCTTCAGAGACTGAGCTCTTATTTCCTTGATTTTGTTGTAGTACTTGCTGACTCGTCGGTTATGTACTATATATTCAGCTGTGGCAACGCGTTTTGCAGTATCAATTAAATGTGCACTGCACATTTTCTGATTATATTCCTCGCAAAAAGTGCAGACATCTATCTGCGGCCTACCGAAAGGTAATGCGTAATTCTCCTTGAAGTATTTTAGGAAGAACTTATATTTCACTGTTCCTTTCATGTTCGGAAACTTATTAACATACATGTCATACATTGCTCTCACATTCAGGTTAGCAGGCAGGTACTTTTTAGTAGTATTGTTGGAATAATGCACCTCTTTTACATCAAATGATTCTATGAACTGGCTAATACTCATACAAGTTTCTGCAGTAATTATGTTGTGTCGAGACCCTATAGAAGTCCCTCGTTTGTCTTTTGGCGACTCATTAGCAGCCAGTAACAAGCATAAACGTTGAGTTTTCTTAGAACTCACTCCATGTAAACTGATGAAAACTTGTTTGCATACTGGTACTCGTCGACTGTTCAGGCAAATATAATATGTGAAACTGTGTATTTTAGGATTTGAAACAGAGGCCTCTGGATTCTTCCGTTCTCTTGAAATCTCCTTAAACTCGATAAGACATTGTAAATATGTGTCCTGTGCATCCTTAGTGTCAAAGTTATTAACATAGCTCAAAATAGTCATTTTATCTTCTTCCGTCAATCCATTAAAACACCCTCTGGGACATCTAAAACGCAAAGGAAAATATTTTGTATAACCTAAATATAATGTGTGTCGTTTTTATAATAATAATAATAATAATAATAATAATAATTTGGGCATACCTGCAGCTTGATCCAGTTTTCCTAGTGTCAATAGATTTACCAACGTGGTTAATATGGGACAATCCTTTAATCTTAGCCGTTTTAATTAGAAATGGCTGATAATTCGTGCGGTTAACTACTCCTTTCTTTCTTCTCTTGCATACGGTACGCACTATCAGAATCTATACTGTCACTACAATCACTTGAACTTGCCATGTTTACAACTACAACATACAGGCAACACCTCGAAAACAGCTGGAAGGCGGCAGATGTTCCTAGTGGCGGGAACTAACACCACGCTGCCAGCGCTCGCTGCGATCCATTGGAAAAGGACATGCTGTGGGATATGTGACCTTCTCGAATGGAATGACAAAATTTTCAGGTCCCGTGCTCCATACGTACAAGTCTTAGAAGTGTCTTTTTCGCGTGGATCAATGCGTCTACATTTAAACTACAGGAATATGAGAATACATGCATTTGGAAAAAAAAGTGGACATGTGCCCTTTTCCAAATGACCGATTCTTTTATATTTAAGTGCTACGCTACATCGTAATTTTCTGTATGCTTTTCAATTGGTTGATGAAGGGGATAAAAAATGTTATGGATTAATCCCTGAAACATGTACCGAGGACAACTTTAATAATAATTATTTTCATTTATGTATTGATTAAGGTGGTTATACAGTGAGTCCGAGAATGTTCTCCGCAGCGCTTACATGCGTCTGCGAGAGCTAGCTACAGTAGTTACGTTGGTAGCACGGCTGCCGCTAGCATCATAACAAATAAACAGTAAACTTTGTACTCATCACTGCCATTCATAACTGATGCTGGAACCATTCACAGTACATCAATCTTTTTCCGCAATCAGTTCGTTTTAATTCATGAACTACGGTAACTTTATAAGGGAACAACTGAATCTTGTCTCTTACAGCTTTATGTGCTGTCGACTTAGAGATTCCTGTTTGTTGAGCTAATTTTCGTGTTGATTTACTTGGACTACGCAGCATTATATCGGAGATTTCATCAAGTTTTTCATATGTTAAGCGTAGGCCTGTCAGTTCCCGGTACATCGTGAACTGAGCCAGTCGCACGGAATTTACTTACCAAATCCCGAATGGTATCACTGTTTGGGCACTTTGAATTAGGAAACCGCGCCTGAAATCTTAATTTTACATTATCTGTAAACCGATCGCCTTCGCGAAAAACGTATTACACCAAAAAACTCTCTCTTCAGTAGTAAACAATACCGCCTGTATACTGCTGCACTCTTCCAACAATCTATCTGAACGCTCGCTTACTGTAATACACACTGAAGACATGCAGGCTCGCTCGCTTATCGCAATTCACTCTGACAGCCCACACGGGGAAGTCCCGCTTTGAAGGACACCATGCAGTGCAGCCAACTAAACTCATGACTCAACCACTCACAGCTGCACGTACCCACTGTGGAGAACATTCTCGGGCGCCCTGTATAATTCTTATTAAAACTATTAATGTTGTTCTTGGAAACGGTACATGTTTCAGGGACTAATAAACAATTTTTGTCCCCTTCATCAGCCAAATATAAAGCATTAAATGAACGACATTATGATAAAGCGTAGCACTAAACTATCAATGGTCACTTAACCTGTTATGGTGCACCATATAAGGTTGTTGAATTAATTGAGGTACAGATCAAATTAATATGTCACACCGTCATCAACCACATCATTTTTCAGTTTTGCTTGTACGAACTATCTATACTTACATTGCCGTCAGTTAACAAATTATTCGCCCTATGATAGGGTGGGGGCACAATATAGGCCTATACATGGCAAATGCTCAGAAAGTATAATTTATTTTATTTAATATTCACATACATAATGGGCAAATTAGGATTACGCGTTTCTACCGTTAGATGGTTACCAGCTGATCCTGATCACTAGGGTAGAGGAAGGGAGATTGAATGAATTAATGAATGAAAGGGAAAGAGAAATGAATGAATGAATGAATGAATGAAAGGAATAGAGAATGAATGAATAAATGAAACAACGAATGAAAGGAGAAGTGAATAAATGAATAAATGAAAGTAAAAGAGACTGAATGTGCACCGCCCTATTAAAATAAACATATTCTTGGCGTGCCTCCTAGCTGCATCACTGGAACCAACTAGAAAAGAAAGGAGTACGCAGTGGAAATGGATGTTAATTTCTGACCTGTGCTGGGCCCGTACTTGCAGGCCAGATGTGCCGAGCGACTCCAGACTCCGTGAAGGTGGTCCCACGACGAGTGGTAGGAATACCCTCCTGGTGCTAGAAAGCTAGAATAAGTTAGGCCTAGGGTTGAAGAGAGAGAGAGAGAGCAGCCCGATCGTCAAACACTACTAAATAAGACACATGGATAAAGAAATGGAAATTTAATTATAGTGAAATCGAACACACACAAAAAACCGGCCAGAATAACACACTCAAAGAAAAGAGTACCCTAGGGGTCAAATACAGTCACTTTCAAACGGGGAAGATAAATATAAATAACAATAAATAACTTACGATAGTAAATAACGTTAACAAATTAAATTCATACCTGTGCTCACTTCCGTGCAAAAGATGTAAAAAGGGAGGAAGTAAATGATCAAGAGGCAATGGAGCCGGTCGCTGGTCAACAACAATCACTTCTCAGCCTAGAGATGGATGGTTGTCATGACGACCACAAAATAACAAGCATAGCAAAGATAAAACAAGCGGCTGTGTGCGTGTCGCAGAGGCTGTGTCGAGCAATGGGGATGCGATCGAGCTGGCAGTCCCCAGAGAAAAGAAAAGCAAAACCAAAGATACTATAAGAAGAAACAAATGACGTCAGGTGTCCGTGAAATATATCATGATACATGCACGCAATCAAACACACAAAATGCCAGCCGTCGATGCAGTAATAAAACACAAAGCAACTCGTGCTTGTAGGTAGTCTAGCAAAATATGCTAAACCTATATGGTCTCCAACTTACGTTCCGAGTTCGAGCTGAATACGGTAAGGCCTACTTAAAGTTACCGCCGTGATCCAGTTGCCCGAAGCATGGAATGAAGGGAAAACATAAGGGCTAAAATATATGGTGTCATGCCTCGTGTTGGGAGAATGGTCGAAACGCCAACGTCCACAAACAACGGGAGACCCATTCGAAGATATGCCCAATCAAAACACTTCAATGCACCTGGCAGCAAGAAAAACATACACTCACAAAATCACTCGCAGATATATTTCACGGCACAAATAAAAGATTAAACCTTAGACCTAAACTAAACAAAACAGGAGACCGCCATTTCGATTGGTTCCACAGCAAATCCAAGCACACGACGAAGACCAAAAAGAACAGTTAAATATAGGAAATGAGCATAGTGGACACAAGGTTAGATGTGTTACTTACATGAGTAAATGGAAGGCTTCGGCATAATAACAATGTTAAATAAAAAGGAAAAACATTACATTTTAAATAATAAGGCGGAGAGCCTCAAGGCACGTCCGGACAGAACGTATCTCACATGGCGTCTGAGCCTACCGGGACGGCCGCCAAAGAAAATAAAGAAATGAGAGATGTTAAACATGGCTCAGGATCCACACCACCCCCCAAAAGAAAAATTATTTATAATAATAAAAGATTTTTCTTTTTACATCACTAAGCACCACCGCTTTGAAATCAATCATGTCCCAAGTGTTCCTAAATACACAACATCCTTATCACACAGGTGGTTTGTCAACAACTATAACAGTACACAAAATATGAGGGTGGAGGGTGATCGATATAACAATCACTTAAGCAATTGAGCCATATCAGAAAGAATACAGTTATAAAATGAAGTAATATATAAAAATAATCAGATCGCTTCGGCGATCGCAATATCAGGACAGAACTCCTTCGGGGTCCCCAAAGGCGCGCGTTCCTTTGACGATCCCTGGGCTTGTCATAATGGTATTACGGTTCGCCTGAGCGTTACAATGACAAGAAAAGTAGATAGAGACACGGACGAAAATCATAAACAAAAGACTTTCGCCCTTTGACGCCGAAGTCTGCCATTCTCCTTATACCCATCATGAAAGTGACATATTAAAATAACAGAAGCGATATAATGTGTCCATTATTTATAGAATATAAATTCTCTACTGGCCGAATTCGCAAAAATACATATTTTTACAATAAATATTAAGTTACACAGAGTATGTAGGCCTATTTCTTCTTGTATTATTTTCTTTCTTGAGCTCGTAAATTTGTACTTGACTCTGCCTCGGTCAAAATTGGTTCAATAATAGGCAGGTCAAGGAGACGCCATATGAATACTAGCTTCCTTGGATAACATAAGCAAATTATGATTGGCTAACCTACGCAGAAAAAGGACAACATTAATCACAGCAAATAAGAAGGTTACACAATAAATGGTTTCAATTGAGATATGTGAGCTCTGGATACGTCGGTGGGATTCTCCTTGGAGATCAATTCAACAGTGACAGGTGTTAAAAATCTAGTGATAGTTTTGGGCGTGCTCCAGCGAAGCATTAGTTTAGCTGACTCCTTATTCTTGGCCGAACTCTGTGGGTGCAGGCGCACTAGCACGTCGTCATTCACCTGAAAACAAACAGGTTGCCTACCCTTGTTATAGCGAGACGCCACGCGATCTCGTGCCCTTTTCAGATGCCGTACAGCAACTTCCCATTTTTCTTTGACTGAGGTACGGCGGGATGGCGCAGCCAGATAATCTATTTTCCACTGAAGCTGAAGTGGATCAACAATACGCCTTCCTAAAAACAATTCCGAAGGGGTAGAATTCGTCGATTCATGAAGAGCAGTGTTAAATCCTAAGGAGAAAAACTGAAGATTTGCGTCCCAACGTGACTGATCTGCGTTGTGGAACGCACTCAAGCAAGCCTTCAAGTTACGATGAAACCTTTCAACGTGATTTGGCTGAGGGTGGTAGGGTGCCCAAAAGACATGATCAATTCCCCAAGAAAAACACATTGATCTAAAAGACTTGGACCGGAAAACGCTCGCGTTATCGGACACTAAAAACTTTGGAGGACCAAAAACACCAAAAATATGATTGGTCAAAAGCCTAACAGTGGTACGTGTCGTGATTTCCCTGACAGGAAATAACCATACAAATTTTGAAAATCCATCAACGACAGTAAGTATAGCTTGATGACCAGAAGATGACCTAACTAGGGGACCAAAATAATCTATAAACAGGCGCTCATTAGGATATGACATCGTGTCAGCGTGGTGAAGTCCAATGCGAGAATTCTTTGCTGGCTTAGAACGTTGACACGTAACACATTTTCGGACGAAAGCAAAAGCATCCGCTTTCAAATGAGGCCAGAAGAATTCCTGAGAGATTTTATGGAAAGTCTTCGTCATACCTAAATGTAATCCAAAACAGGATTCATGGAAATACGCCAAGAGCATACTACGTATATTCTCTGGCACGAAAATCCTACATTTCGAAGATCGAGGAGCGGTATGCACTATAACATCATTGCGCAATGAAAACTCAGATACACCAGGATCTTTCCCGAGAATTTTTTCACGCAATGTGACACAAAATGGGTCATCTGCTTGGTACGTACGGATGTCAGTAAAAGACCATGGAATGTGTTGGAGAAGATTCACTGGCTCGGGGATCTCAACAATGGGAGGAGGTTCCTCAAACATGCGTGACAAACAATCCGCTACAACATTTTCACTGCCTCTGACGTGAATGATGTCAAAGCTGAAAGAGGATAGACGAAGAATCCAACGATTTATACGTCCCAATTTTTTGACATGCGAGCGCATCCAGGACAGAGCTTCATTGTCGGTATACACTATGAAATGCCGATGTTCTAGAAAAGATCTGAAACGTTCACAGCCGAATACGACAGCCAGACTTTCTTTCTCGAAAGTGGAATACCGGCGTTCGCAATCATTAAGCATCCGACTGGCAAAAGCGATGGGTGCCAAATTACCATGCACCTGCTGACTAAGCACACAAGAAACTGCGACATCACTCGCATCACAATGTAACATAAAATCTTTCCCAAAATCCGGAGTTCGAAGGACGGGAGCAGAAGAAAGACATTCTTTCAATTTCTCAAAGGCGAGACACTGGTCGGGGCCCCACACGAATCGTACATTCTTCTTCTTCAAATAATTCAGGGGCGCAGAAATGTCCGAAAAGCCCTTAATGAACCTATGGTAAAAGCCTGCCATTCCCAAAAAACGTCGGACTGCTTTCACATTCGTGGGAGTAGGGAACTCTTGGATACATTGCACACGCTCAGGGTTCACTTCTATGCCCACATCCGAAAGAATGTGACCTAAAAATTTGATTTGCTTCGAAGCCAAAGAGATTTTGTCCGGGTTAACAGTGAGTCCGGCTCTGCGAAGACGACATAGGACTTCACGTAAATGGATCAGGTGATCCTCAAAAGACTGACTGTAAATCACGAGGTCATCAAGATAGTTAAACACAGATGAATACTTTAAATCTCCAAATAACTCATCCAAAACCCTACTCAATACTTGTCCGCCGATAGAAATGCCCATGGGTAACTTATTGAACTCAAAAAGGCCGAACGGAGTGGAGAACGCAGTTACCTTACGGCTCTCGGGATCGAGAGGAATTTGATAATATGCACTGTTCAAATCTAGGACGGAATAGTACTTCGCCCCGTGAAAATGCTGAAAAGCGCTCTCCAGAGTTGGAAGGGGAAAGTTGTCGAACACCACCTTAGAATTGAGTCGACGATAATCAACTACTAAACGAAAAGTACCCTCTTTCTTAGGCACCAGGAATGCTGGACTACCATAAGAAGACTTAGAAGGGCTCACAACACCGCGTGCCTTAAGATCATGAATATATTCTCTCATGGCAATGAGTTTGGGTGGAGAGCAAGAAAATGGCGCCGACCTAACTGGAACCTCATCAGTCAAATCAATATGACACTCGTAGCCGATAGCGGAACCCAGTTCCGACGTGAGAACATCTGGAAATTCATTCACCAAATCAGATAAAGCGTCACGTTGACTCGTGAATAAAGTAGGAGGGATTAGAACAGCAGAGATACCAGAAAAATTACAAGGAACACTCGCTTCACAAGTATTAAAATGAAACCGCTCCTTGGATTTAAACAAAAAACTGAAGGAATGATCCGAAAAATCAAGCCTCAACCCTGCTTTGTGCATAAAATCAGAACCTAAGATCATAGGCGTAGATAAGTCATCCACCACATGGAAGTTCCAATCCCAAGAATAACCACATATCTTAATATGACATGTTACAACGCTAGAAACGGAAATAGATGACTTCACCGCAGAATAAAATTTTAAACCCCCATCTTGTGGACAAATCTGAGTAACAGGAAGCTGTTCCGCGATGGAGCGCTGAATAAATGAACGTGACGCCCCAGAATCCAGTAAAGCGGGTATCGACAATTTCTTAACACTTACAGGGACCCAAGGACAGAAGTTTCCAGTCGTGGAAATGTTCATTTCCCGGCGAACTTCATTGCATGGCCACTCCGGCGGGTCTAAACCGGGGACCCATGCTCGTTTCCCTGACGCGAAGCACATCTAGGACAGGCTATGTGCGTCACGTCACGAAGACCACATGTGTGACAAAACACACGAGAGGGCGCACGGCAGGAATTAAAATGATGCCCCAAACGATCACAATTCCAACATTTTATACGGTTATACATGTTCGGGTTTCGAGGTAACTGTTGATCCTGAGGAGCGGGATTCGCAGAAGAAGTAGCATTGGGAATACTCCCGACAATATGCGAGTGGGGACGGTTAACTGCCCGGTCCTCCTGACGAGATATTGAAGATGGGTGCGCAGTCCTCTGAATCTGGGATTGCGCGCATGCAGTCTCTGGAAACAAACTGTCAGAGGGGAGGGGTGGGGGTACATATGACTTGCGCAGGCGCCGATTGAACTCGCATTCACGTCCTTGATCAACAATGTCAGCCACACTATACACACTGGACCGGCGTATGAAAGACTTGTACTCAGGTGCTAGATTTCTATACACAATATCAACAGTTTCAATAAGGGGAAGGGGCTGCGACAACCTACTTATTAAAGTCATTAGCCCAGTAACAAAATCGTCTACAGGCTCTTCCAAACCCTGGGTACGGCGATGAATTTCAGCCTTCAAGTCATGTTCAAAATCATAAGTCGTAAACCGCTCCTTTATTGACTTACAGAAATCAACCCACGAGATGAAAGATCTGTTGGTAAGTCGATACCATTTTAAAGCTAAGCCACTCAACAATAACGGTAGGCAGACAACAATGTCGTCTGGTTCGAGGTCATAACAATGGCAGAGTTCACTGACCCTGTCTAAGAACTCAAATACAGACGAAACTCCCAGTTCACCAGAAAATGAAATTCCCCACTTGGACACTATATTGGCTACGCCTCCCTTGCGATGGCCTTTCACCTCAGTCAATGGATTAGTGTCTTTCCCACAGACACTTTCAAACGATAGCAGATCATCGTCAGACTGGATGAGCTCCTTCTTCACGTTACAACCTGGGAGAGAATACATGGCTAAACTACAGAAGTACTGCTAGCTACAATTCAAAACAATAACTACAAATGTCTTGCCTCCGTCCTGCGCCTGAAATGAGTACGAAACAAGAAGTAGGGTTGTTTAGTACATTACCAATGCTGGGGTTCGTTGATAGGGTCCAACTCATTGCACTCTCCTTACAGTTTGTTATTTTTATGGTCCATACTCCTTGGAAGTTCACATTGACTCTCAATATTTGTTTGCATAGTATGCAATAGGGAACATGAAACAGAATAAAAACAACATTGAAAAATATGCAGCGAAATATTAAAATTCAATGGATATGGCTAAGCGACCAGGAGACTTAACCTCGCAACTGATACCATCTGCACCGCCCTATTAAAATAAACATATTCTTGGCGTGCCTCCTAGCTGCATCACTGGAACCAACTAGAAAAGAAAGGAGTACGCAGTGGAAATGGATGTTAATTTCTGACCTGTGCTGGGCCCGTACTTGCAGGCCAGATGTGCCGAGCGACTCCAGACTCCGTGAAGGTGGTCCCACGACGAGTGGTAGGAATACCCTCCTGGTGCTAGAAAGCTAGAATAAGTTAGGCCTAGGGTTGAAGAGAGAGAGAGAGAGCAGCCCGATCGTCAAACACTACTAAATAAGACACATGGATAAAGAAATGGAAATTTAATTATAGTGAAATCGAACACACACAAAAAACCGGCCAGAATAACACACTCAAAGAAAAGAGTACCCTAGGGGTCAAATACAGTCACTTTCAAACGGGGAAGATAAATATAAATAACAATAAATAACTTACGATAGTAAATAACGTTAACAAATTAAATTCATACCTGTGCTCACTTCCGTGCAAAAGATGTAAAAAGGGAGGAAGTAAATGATCAAGAGGCAATGGAGCCGGTCGCTGGTCAACAACAATCACTTCTCAGCCTAGAGATGGATGGTTGTCATGACGACCACAAAATAACAAGCATAGCAAAGATAAAACAAGCGGCTGTGTGCGTGTCGCAGAGGCTGTGTCGAGCAATGGGGATGCGATCGAGCTGGCAGTCCCCAGAGAAAAGAAAAGCAAAACCAAAGATACTATAAGAAGAAACAAATGACGTCAGGTGTCCGTGAAATATATCATGATACATGCACGCAATCAAACACACAAAATGCCAGCCGTCGATGCAGTAATAAAACACAAAGCAACTCGTGCTTGTAGGTAGTCTAGCAAAATATGCTAAACCTATATGGTCTCCAACTTACGTTCCGAGTTCGAGCTGAATACGGTAAGGCCTACTTAAAGTTACCGCCGTGATCCAGTTGCCCGAAGCATGGAATGAAGGGAAAACATAAGGGCTAAAATATATGGTGTCATGCCTCGTGTTGGGAGAATGGTCGAAACGCCAACGTCCACAAACAACGGGAGACCCATTCGAAGATATGCCCAATCAAAACACTTCAATGCACCTGGCAGCAAGAAAAACATACACTCACAAAATCACTCGCAGATATATTTCACGGCACAAATAAAAGATTAAACCTTAGACCTAAACTAAACAAAACAGGAGACCGCCATTTCGATTGGTTCCACAGCAAATCCAAGCACACGACGAAGACCAAAAAGAACAGTTAAATATAGGAAATGAGCATAGTGGACACAAGGTTAGATGTGTTACTTACATGAGTAAATGGAAGGCTTCGGCATAATAACAATGTTAAATAAAAAGGAAAAACATTACATTTTAAATAATAAGGCGGAGAGCCTCAAGGCACGTCCGGACAGAACGTATCTCACATGGCGTCTGAGCCTACCGGGACGGCCGCCAAAGAAAATAAAGAAATGAGAGATGTTAAACATGGCTCAAATGAAGTAACTAAAGAATGAATGAAAGGAAAAGAGAATGCATGAAGGAATAAATGAATGAATGAATGAATTAATTAATTAATTAATTAATGAAAGGACAAGAGAAAATAATGAATGAATTAATGAATGAAAGGAATAGAGAATGAATGAATGAATGAATGAATAATTAATTAAATGACTTATTGAAAGGAAAAGGGAATGAATGAAAGGAAAAGAGAATGAATGAAAGGAAAAGAGAATGAATGAATGAAAGGAAGGGACAATGAATGGCTGAATCAATGAAAGAAAGGAAAAGAGTATGAATGAATCAATAACTGAATGAATGAGTGAATGAATGAAACGAGAAGAGAGTGAATGAATGAAGGAATGAAGGAAGCTTGTAGTTTAACGTGACCGTTAATCTCTAGATCATGAGCCACGGGACCTCCTTTTTACGTGGAATCCGAACCACAGGACATGGCATTTTACTTCGAAAATCTCACATGCATTGACGGGAATCGAACCCGGACCACCTTGGTGAGAGGCATACAGCTAGACCGCTGAGCCACCACGTCTCCCGAATGAATGAATAAATGAATGAAAGGAAGGGAGAGTGAAATAATGAATGAATGGATGATTGAATGAACGGAATAGAGAATGAAGAATGAATGAAAGGAAGAGATAATGAATGAATGAAACAAAAGAGCATTGGATTTCATTTTCTAATAGGCCTACAGTATATTTAAATAATTTCAATAGCAGTATCCCTAAATATTTTATGTTGTAAACTACTCTTCTTAACCATAGAAATTTTATCACCAAAAGTGTTCATAATATGTCAACGCTGCGAAGGAATGTTATAACAATATTTTGCTATCACAGAATTTTATTATGGGTCGTATTTATTACTGTGTAATACGATTCTCCGTCTAGTCCTCTCTCATGCGAACAAAAAATGAACAGGTATTGTTCCCTTGTCTTACAAAAGTTTTAATGAGTCAGTCGGTACGGATACCTGATATAAAGCAGGTGCGCCAGGTGGATCGCAGACGTCACTAACGAGATAAAAGGATTCCGGCGACACACTGTCCTATTTACCAACCCTCTGCCTGGCGTGGGTGGGCTTTAACGCTCCTAAGTGCCAATTGTGTCCCATGACTTAGCCAGCTTTTTGACAGTCCGGTCGAGGACACAGGATGTCTTTGATAACAAGCTTCAGAATGCAAGAGACCTGAGAAAATAACATTCCTTGAAGGGAAAAAAATAAACAGCATATTTCAAAAGTGTCTTAAATCCAAAATTGTTCAATTTTTTCAACATTTTTAGCCTATTTTCAAATTTGAAAAAATAGGCTTATGAGATCACCTTTTGTCCGTGTGTGTGTGTGTGTGAGGTGTGTGTGTGTCCCCCTCTAATAAAATCTAAACGGCTAGAGCGATTTCAATGAACTCGGTAAGTTCATAGAACTATTCCCGGCGACCTCGACCGTGCCCTTCAAATTTTGTTACGTCTCATCAATCCAACATGGCGGCAGTGCGAAATATTTCACTAGCATTCAATATCTCCGAAACTATTACCGATATCACCCTGAAATTGTGAACGGTGATAAAGGGCACTAATAAATGTTCACCTATGACACTTTCGAAAACCTGGTGACTACAAAACCAACATGGCGGTCAAGCGAAATTGAGACATTTAAATAGACTTTTCTCGCGATTTAACTATCCAAACGTAATGAAACATGGTACAGCAAATGTTTATACACATTGTAATGCACTGGAGTCTGATTTAGTTCAATTGTTTACATAACCTCAAAATGGCGGCTGTGCGAAATATTTCACTGACATTCTATATCTCCGAAACGGTTACAGATATCACCCTGCAATTTTGTACGGTGATAAAGGGCACTGGTACAAGTTAATCTGTGTAACTTTCATAAACCTGTAAAGTACAAAACGAACATGGCGACCAAGCGAATTTGAGATATTTGAATAGACTTTTGTCGTGATTTAACTCTCTGAGCGCAGTGAAATGTGGTACAGTAAATGATTTTGCCGATTGTAATGCACTGCCATCTAATTTATTTCAATTGCTTACATAACCTCAAGATGGCGGCTGTGCGAAATTTTAAAATTAAGTTTTTATTTCTTGTGTCGTAATCATGCGATCGAAGTGAAAGTATGAATAATGAACCTAGACAATAATTGTCCTTGAATGGTACTGTCCCCGTTATCCGGATAGTAGGCTGTCAGATATCCGCCCCCTCAATCGGATTGCCAATAATCAAACGCACCGGCACAGCTACATCAATGAAAATGGCACTGACAGATACTATCGAGAATAGAGCACAATAGTTAACAAGAAAATTATTGTGGAACACACCAAAATATACGGGGTTTCATACTTACCTTTACTTACCTCTTAAATTTATCTCGGGGACTGGGTTGTCAACTGGATCACTTAAAGTATGCCCTCACAATAACCTCCACCATGATATTTAAAAATGAACCATAACGAAGACGAGAAACTTTAAACTGCACAATAATTTATTTCACATAAAGAATGAATTTAACAAAAATAAAACAACAAAATCCACGTGGCAATCAGAAGTCATTGTCCACATAACTATGTCCTCCTGTAGAACTTGTATAATCTACATACAATGTTTCAGCTTTCTCAAGCTCAAAATAACGTAATTAATAATGCACTTGGAATGGAAACGGGATTTGGGACGAGACACAATATATATCAATTGGTTTGCGTGTTTATATACTTCATATTTTATTTATAGCCACAAGGCTATTATGTAAACGTCCTTGGCCTCTATCATACAGTTGTCCGGGCCAGCTGCAATGCACCTGCATCGTCAAAGTGGACTCACCTGTCCGTTCAACCCTAGCATAAGCGAGTTACATCAGAGCTTAGCTCTCCTTTCAAAACACGTTAAATGTCCACATCTCAACTGAAATATTATCACGCAAATGTTTTAAATGCTCCATTCAAACACCAGTGGATTACTCCAACAATCCCAAATCATATTTAATTGTTCAATCCACTTGCTTAATTAGCGTTGTTTAGAGTATAATAACAAAACTCTAAATGTTTATAACAAATTCATTAATTATTTATAACAATAATAAATTGTTTATAACAATGTCAAACGACAATTGAAAATTTTATACACGCCTCTATTAATCCCTTTCATTACAAATTGTTATCAAAGATATTTACAAAATTATTTACAATATTAATATTGTTTATATTATTTATACAAGAAATACATTAAACCACACGTTTATCCGGTTGATAATTACTCAAATTGTGTTGATATAATCGACCAATGAAGGTTAGTTATATTTAAATGTCAAATTCAGGTTTAATAAGGTTTAATAATTATTATTAATATTTGTGACGGTAACCTCCATTCAAAATCTTCATCTCAAATTATTTAACACTCTTGTTAACTTTAACAGTATCTTCACATGAATAACTTTCAAAGAACCAGGACAATACATTCAGCGGAAAAATACTTCGCTCAAAACGCACAAAATTGCTCAACAATAGGCCCAGAATTCATCATATATCTTCATATATATGGCATCAAAATCTTCCAAATTACATACAAAAACCTCCACTCATAAATTCAACAACTTCATTTATTACTGTGGGAACCTCCTTCATTATTCAAGGGCATTATTCATCAGCGACTTTTACAGGTCCACTGAACTAACGATTATACATCCATTGTTCCTCTTTAAAAATTCTTATATTCATCAATTGTATTAATGTCTGTTATTATTTAACCTTCGTGGGTTTCATTCATGAATCGATATGAAGTAAAAATTTGCCAATCACAAATAAATTTAATAGCAAATACGATTAGACACTCCTCCCTGGTCTATCAAAATTGAGATTAATATCTTCAAAGTAACGCAGTATAAAAATACTATCTTCAATCAAAGTTCATCTAAACTGCATAAATAGTCGAATAGAATACAATTAGACTGTGGAATGCAAACATTATTGTTCCAATCTATAATTGAGAAAAATTCCTATCAAATGTTCATTACTATAGTGTATTCAATAAATCGTATTCAAAGTTCATATTTCATAAAATTGTCTATAATGCAATGATAAATGTCTATGTTGCAATCATGTTCATAAGACGACTAGTATTTCAAAGATCGTCGATAACGTATTAGATTTTAACGCTCTAAAATCATTTAATTATTCTTCTTTCTTGAGGATGACAGAACATTGGTCAAAGTAATTTACTGAATAGAATTACTTTAATAAAATGACACGCTGTCTGAATTCAAATCTGCCATAGCAATCGTTAACTTTACAGTCAAATCGTGACTACAAAAATATGCAAATTACTGAAAGAATCTAAATTATCAGTCTCAACTGATCCAAAATTATTTAACTAAGCCAATGACATAACAATGTCTCAACAAATCGTAGAAAAAGGTTACAGCTGACTTTCTCATCACCAAGTACTCCACTCAGCTTCCTCCAGTTCATCCAACCACTGCTTACTCTGTGCGTGGCGGCTTCGGTAGCGTAGTTGGTAACATGCTGGGTTCAAACCCGGCCGAAGTCGTCGGATTGTTTAAGAGCATTAAAAATCCCCCAGTATGCCTTCCTTCGGAGGGGAAGTAAAGCGGGCGGTCCCATGTCATAGATTTATGGCATGAAAAAGAACCTTCCACTTACTACACGTGTGTGAAGCCTAAATTTGTAGGTTAGAATTGATAACGCTCTATTAGTTCCAACGTTCACCGCCAGGAGTTGACTGCGATGCCATCTGGTAGCCAAGTCCGCATGCTAGGTGTCGTGGACGGTAGTATTTGGTAGCGAAAGTAGGAACTACTTTATTATCGTCTGCAGTCCTTACTTGAATGAAAAAAGAATGATTGTCAGTCTGAAAGACTAAACTTTATATCATTTTAAATGCTACAAATGCTGAAAAATGTTGGGTGAAAGCCTCTTAATCATGCAGCGAACTGCGTGAACCCAAAGTCCATTAGCAAGTGCAAACCAAGGTCAAAGGAGGTAGCTGGCTGGATGACGTCACGCTCACCTGAGCGCGTGGTGAAAGGAGGGAGCTCAAGCGGTACTATGACGTCACACACCTCAGTGCATTCTCGGTACATTTCGTCCCGTCGCCGTAACGTAACGCCAGACCTCAGCGTAACGACGAAGTCGACAAGTTCATTTAAAATGATAAAACCACACGATACACCCTTCACAATTAACACCGGTTATCAGGCAGATTCTACACACACCCAAAGTATACGGGGCTACATGACCACGTTGTCGCAACCCCTAAACTGAGGAACCAACCACCCAGATATTTAAACTTTCAGGCCGATGGTAGTTTTTCTTCCTGCAGGTTAATAATGGAAATCTACTTCTTCCCTCTCTCACACGTATTCAGTTTTCCCACTGCTGATCCTCATTCCTCTTTCTTCTAGAGCCTTTTCGAAAGTGTATAATACCCTATAAAGCAACGCAATGCGTGTATTGCCAAGAGTTATTGGTATTGGCTGGTGCTATTTTGAGGTGTTGATATTCGTGAGGATTGAGTTAGGAGGTTGCTGCGTCGTCCATTTCCGGATTACTGGAGTGGGCTGGTAACACTGTAAGACGGGAGAGCTTAAAGCAGACCAGGTAGGGCTTAGCTTGGTCAGTCCAGCCCGCAGGGCTTCACTCCATCAATATTGCCAGCGTAGCCTACTCGCTCCCCGTCTAGACCGCTACTTTGCACAGAACAAAGTTAGTTATTGTAGTTTGAAGGGGTGGAACAGTGAGGTCACCTGCCTCTCGTAATACAGATTAAATTAAACAATTCTCTACATTGTGAATAGAGCCTCCGTGGCTTAGGTAGCAGAACGCCGGTCTCTCACCGCTGCACAGTGGGTCAAAACGAAATCTAGGGGGAGAAATTTATTTTTACGTTTTAATCATGAATTTAGAATGAAAGCAAAGTATATAATTTGTTTACTTCATAATAAACATCAGTTAAGACCTTTTTAAGCTACGTCTACACATGCAAGAAATTGTCTATGACTAGGAATTGGATTGACCATTCAGTCATCTCTTCAGAACATTTTTCTACCCCTAATTTACTTTTAACGAATTAACAAAGTTCCACTTTTGACATAATCGTCGAGCCCGGTACTTCAAACAGTTGTAAACGTGTGAGAACTGGTTACGCGGCATCTTCTAAAACGTAAAATAACTATGTATGTTGCAAAATGATGCCAAAAATCTTATAACAGGCGTAAACTACAACACTTTATCTACATTTTAACATTAAGTAGAAAGTGACGCAGAGTGACGCAACATACTAAAAATCTAAGTAAAAATATAATTTTAAATAATAGTTAAATATTATATAATGCAAATATAGCTAAAATTACGTAACAATAACTGAAACACCTTACAAAGATCATACCTTCAGCAGCATATTCCATCTTAAAGCATCACACTAACCACAAAGACAACCAAACCACAGCCACCTACATTCACCCTCCAATTCAGACTCCTCGAACAGTGGTGACAGATTTACACTAAGTTGTGTTTATATCCCAGAATAGTGAGCGGCAATTATATGAGAATGCTGTAGAAGTAATAAATTTTGAATTTTAGCCTACTTTCGATTTTTGCAAAAAATGAAAGTAGACTTATGAGATCAACACAGGGCGAAAAAAGTGTGTCTGTCTGTGTGTGTGTATGTGTGTGTGTGAGTCTGTGTGTGTGTATGTGTGTGTGTGAGTCTGTGTATGTGTGTGTGTGTGTGTGTGTGTCTGTGTGTGTGTGAGTGTGTGTACTCTGAATGTCTGTCCCCCCCTATCAATTCGAACACGGTGAATCCGAATTGAACGAAATTTGGAACAAAGGTAGCACTATCAAAGGAGACCTCAGTGTCATGTTTTATATCGCCGCCATCTTGACGGAAACGTAATGGCGGCCACACAAATGTTCAAAGCTTAAATCAAATTACGACTAACCTAATCATCCGATCTCTACCAAATTTCGCAACAACATACCTTTATGGGGGGAGCATCCTTTGCCCAAACCAATAGGCCATCAGCGTAATAGTTTGCGGATGGCGGCCATCTTTGTGTGAAAATCGATTCCCCCTATTAATTCGAACACGGTGCAACCGAATGGAACGAAATTTGGTACAGAGGTAGTACTAACAAAAGGCACCTCAGTGTCATGTTTTATATCGCCGCCATCTTGACGGAAACGAAATGGCGGTCACACAAATGTTCAAAGCTTAAATCAAATTACGACTAACCTAATCATCCGATCTCTACCAAATTTTGCAACAACATACCTTTATGGGGGGAGCATCCTTTGACCAAACTAATAGGTCATCAGCGTAAAAGTTTGCGGATGGCGGCCATCTTTGTGTGAAAATCGATTCCCCCTATTAATTCGAACACGGTGCAACCGAATGGAACGAAATTTGGTACAGAGGTAGTACTAACAAAAGGCACCTCAGTGTCATGTTTTATATCGCCGCCATCTTGATGGAAACGTAATGGCGGCTACAGAAATGTTCAAAGCTTAAATCAAATTACGATTAACCTAATCATCCGATCTCTACCAAATTTTGCAACAACATACCTTTATAGAGGAAGAATCCTTTGACCAAATGACTAGGTCATTAGCCTAATCATTTTTGGATGGCGGCCATCTTTGTGTGAAAATCAATTCCCCCTATTAATTCAAACACGGTGAAACTGAATGGAACGAAATTTGGAACAGACGTAGCACTAGCAAAGGGCATCTCAGTGTCATGTTTTTTATCGCCACCATATTGACAGAAACGTAATGGCGGCCACACAAATGTTCAAAGCTTAAATCAAATTACGATTAACCTAATCATCCGATCTCTACCAAATTTTGCAACAACATACCTTTATGGAGGGTAGCATCCTTTGACCAATCTAATAGGTTATTAGCCTAATAGTTTACGGGTGGCGGCCATCTTTATGTCAAAATTGATTCCCTCTATTAATTCGAACACGGTGGAACCGAATGGAACGAAATTTGGTACAGAGGTAGCACTAGCAAAGAGCACCTCAGTGTCATGTTTTATATCGCCGCCATCTTGACTGAAACGTAATGGCGGCCACACGAATGTTCATAGCTTAAATCAAATTACGATTAACCTAATCATCCGATCTCTACCAAATTTTGCAACTACATACCTTTATGGAGGGAGCATCCATTGACCAATCTAATAGGTCATTCGCCAAATAGTTTGCGGATGGCGGCCATCTTTGTGTGAAAATAGATTTCCCCTATTAATTCAAACACGGTGAAACCGAATGGAACGAAATTTGGTACAGAGATAGCACTAGCAAAGGGCATCTCAGTGTCATGATTTATATCTCCGCCATATTGACAGAAACGTAATGGCGGCCACACAAATGTTTAAAGCTTCAATCAAATTACGACTAACATAACCATCCGATCTCTACCAAACTTTGCAACAACATACCTTTATGGAGGGAGCATCCTTTGACCAATCTAATAGGCCATTAGCCTAATAGTTTGCGGATGGCGGTCATCTTTATGTCAAAATTAATTCCCCCTATTAATTCGAACACGGTGGAACCGAATGAACGAAATTTGGTACAGAGGTAGCACTAGCAAAGGGCACCTCCGTGTCATGTTTTATATCGCCGCCATCTTGACGTAAACGTAATGGCGGCCACACAAATGTTCAAAGCTTAAATCAAATTACGATTAGCCTAATCATCCGATCTCTAGCAAATTTTGCAACAACATACCTTTATGGAGGGAGCATCCTTTGACCAAACTAATAGGTCATCAGCCTAATAGTTTTGCGGATGGCGGCCATCTTTGTGTGAAAATCGATTCCCCTTATTAATTCGATCACGGTGAAACCGAATGGAACGAAATTTGGTACAGAGGTAGCACTAGCAAAGGGCACCGCTATCTTGACGGAAACGTAATCGCGGCCACCCAAATGTTAAAAGCTAAAATGTAATTACGACCAACCTAATAATCTAGTCTCTACCTAATTTTGCAACACCATATCTTTATGTGGGAGACATATTCAGACCAAACTGCAAGAACATCAGCCCAATAGTTTGCAGATGGTGGCCAAGTATGTGTGCAAATCGATTCCACCTATCAATTCAAACACGGTGAAACCGAATTGAACGAAATTTGGTACAGAGGTAGCACTAGCAAAGGGCACCTCATATTCATGTTTAATATCCGTATAGCACGTTGTATTTCAGCTAGCTACTACATCCAACATTCAATTATATTCCTTGAAAAGGACAAAGAGTTATAACAATACCCATGCATTTAGGAGAAAGTAGGCTGTATGTTCTTTACCGAACATCTTGTTTAAATTATGAAAATAAATAATTTTGGCCTCCTAGATTTCGATTTTGACCCACTGTGCGCTGGGTCCGTGGTTTAAATCCCGGTCACTCCTTGTAAGATTAGTGCTGGACAAAGTGGAGGCAGACAGGTTTTTCTCCGGGTACTCCGGTTTTCCCTGTCACAAATTTCATTCCAGCAACACTCTCCACAGTCATTTCATCTGCCATTCATTTAGTCAATGCCCCAGGAAAGTGCGACAGGCTTCGGCAGCCGGCACAGCTCATATCTTCGCCACTAAATGGGGGCTTCATTCATTCATTCCATTTCCTGACCCGTTTGGTCGACTGGATTTTCACTTTCTACATAGTGAAAAACAAAGTCCCCGATTCGTAGATGAAACGGGTAATCTCGGGAACCATTGGATGGATTTTGATGCGGTTTTCACCATTCTGTAAAGGATTTTTCGTGGAACGATGCTGTAGAAAAACATTTATTTATGACCTAAAGAAGCCGAGCAGTAAAGATTTCAGTGAATCGAGTCAATGAAAAACCTACCGTCCATGCGCCTTTTAAGCTTAAGCTGGGTTAACCGTTAAAAGATACCGAGCGAAGCCGGGGAGGATTACTAGTTTAGAATAAATAAAAATTTAGAGGTGGAAGCCTAAATAAATTACCTAAAATAAAACAAAAAACAAATAAAATAAAACCAAAAATTAATGAACAAAAATTACGGAAAAGCAAAGATCAGAATTTCAAAAAATATTTAGTTCATATTGATTTGTAAAATTAAAAAGAATTTCACTGAGGACAGCCATGGAACTCTTCCAAGTCTAAGTGCTACCAACACTTACATACAGCTTGGAATTAATTTGGCAATTCCTGTTACGTAGACAGCTGAAAGAACTGAAAAGCATGAAACCGAGAAACTTCAAAAGAGTTCTAGGGGTATCCAAATTTGTTCTATCCCGATACGTGTATGTCTTAGCCAGATAATCGTTTTTGGTTGAAGACCTAAGACTGCAAATGAATCTGTAGCACACTCCAGCATACGAAGAACGATTACAAGGGCTAGATCGAAGACATTTTCTACACAACAGATACAATGATCAACGAAGATTGGATGAAAGAAGAATACGAGCTGAGACACCTGATGACGCGCTTTGCGATGCACGGTTTCTATCATCGAATTTGTACCAGGAAATCCTTTCACCAGGCGAGCTATAAGTGTACATGTGTTTTGTGTGAAGAACAGTGTGATACAAATCACGTAATGGAGTGCAAGAAGAGAGCGGTCTCTCTGACGGAATTTTGCTCTGATTCTTGAGCCTGATGTAATGTATATATTGTACGCATTGTGCGTAATAAATTTGTTATAATTTACTAACTAGCAACCCGACCCGGCTTCGCCCGGGAATAGTTATGAATGCATTACGTGATAAGCGCTTTTTTTACAATGTCAATGAACAACGACCAATATCCGTTTTACGTCTCATCATGATGGGTTAAAATCACTGACAGGACTATTAATTATATTATCATGGAGATGCATGTGCAACAAATTCTTGTCAGACGTAACTTAAGAATGGCGAGGTGCATGAAACACAAATTCCCCTTCCGTCCAATCTTAACTTGACTGTGAATTTTGCGGAATGAAAAGTTCACAGGCGAAATGAAGAAAAGCCGAGTTGCACTTCCAGGGAAACTCCAAACACAACCACCTTTCTCAGAAGTCTAAACTCAACACGACTCAACGGTTTGTGGTGGCTGTATCTGGGGCAATAGGTTCGCCCGCTAGCTAGGCTGTAACAGGGATGATAGACTCGCCCTTAGATAGCTCGTAAATTGTCGCCTCAGTAGCTGGATGGACATGGTTGGAAGAAATTAAAACGTAAAAACACTTACTGTATAGTGGGCAATGTATTGAAGATAGACATATGCTCTCGCGGACTTATTTGTAGAACTTTTCATGCAGAAGAATTCTTACACTCATAGTATTTAGATATGTTTAACGGTTTGCCCAGCGTAAGCTTACAAAGCGCTCGGATGCCAGATTTTTTTTCGACTTTTCCACTGAAATCGTTACTGCTCGTCTTCCTTTGATCATAAATAAATAATGTTTACAGAAATCACCCTCGAGATATCCTTTACAGAATGGTGAAACCCGCATCAAAATCCACGTAGTGGTTCTCGAGTTTACCCGTAACATCCAAGAATTGGGGACTTTGTTTTATACTAAGTAGAGATTTGTAAAATTAGATTGCTGGCCCTAACCCACTCTCACTTATAAAACGGATGACGAGGTCCGAATCCTCCATTTCATCGGCTAATACAAGTTCAAGTGTCATCTGCAAACCAAGGTTTCTTTGTACAGTAAGTCAGCAAGATCCACTCACTCGGTTAAAATATGGGCCACGGTGAATACGGCTCCACAGGTACAAAGTTGGGGAATTTGCCCTTCACATTAAGTACGAGTGGGTGGATCTTGCATGACCTATCCTTAGTCTACACTATGTGATGGACTCTCTCCGTGACCGGAGAGAGCTCCGCTACAGAACAATGACTTTGATCTTGTTACTATTGTTAATTCATTTTAGGGACTTGGGACATCTTCGGTATCAGCTCCATGTAGTTGGATGTGTTTTGAAGTTGTCTGATAACCTGTATTTATGTGATGACTGTAGTAGTGTGTGTAAATGTAATAATAATAATAATATCGTATGGCCTCGGATGCCGGGTGCAAGCTTGGTTATTTGACACCCAAAGGGCAGCTTGCATGTAGAATTGTGTTGTTCCTTGGAACGCTATGAAAGTCAAATAGGTTAGATATATAAGCTATAGCGCTTTCTAGTAGAGAAAGGAGGAACTTTCTTTTTGTGTTGGCGGAAAATCCCGAGATTAATTCTGCCATTATAAAGATGGCCTACTGAATTCAAAAGGCTTTTTTAACATGCCAACATCGTATGACTTGCGTGCCGTGATTTTTGTCGCCTTTCAAAAAACACTTACCTCGGCCAGGAGTGAGACTGCAAGTTTGGGGTGTATAAATGTATTAGAGATAGGGATCGAGTCGGCGTCCCAGGACTTGCATTTGGCTGGTGAGTGTGTGTGTGTGTGTGCAAACCCCGGGGGAAAATTACACTCAGCATAGCCGCAGTCAGCGCCGGAATTCGAACCTACTTATTCTGGACCACATGCAGATGTCCCCGTGGCCATGGTGCACGATATATCGAGCATGACTACACCGTGGGATTGTTAGAGTTTGTTGTTGGTCATTCTGGCCTTGTTCATTTATTGATTGACTGACTGCGATATGTCGTACGAAAGGTCTTTTATAGCTCTATACAGCAAGATTATTCTACTTACTTCCTGTAATGAAAAAGTTTTCTTATTTCAATTAATTATAAAAGCTGTAAATAGGAGGCTAAAACACTGAATTTGCATGCCCCACAAGGTTTGTAATTGTATTTAAGAGCGTCATCACGAGGATGGGGACTTGCATCATCGGTGAGGCATCATTAAAGCCTTTGTCTGGAGCGTGGCACTCTATGGAAGTGCAACTTGGACTATTGGTGCAGCAGAAAAAAAGGAGAAATGAAGCGTTTGAAATGTGGTGTTACAGGTGAATGATGAAGATCAGATGGGTAGATAGGGTTACACACGAAGAGGTATTAAGACGAGTGGGAGAGGAGAGAGGTTACTGGCGACTGCTAATGAAGATAAGAGATAGGTTGATAGGACACATACTAAGACACCCAGGTGGCGTAGTTGGTAGCATGCTGAGCTTCTATGCCCAAGATATCCGAAGCCGTTGGATTTTTAAGAGCGTTAAAAATCTCTCAGTATGCCATCTTTCGGAGGGGAGGTAAAGCCGCGGTCCCATGTCATAAATTTTTGGCACGTTAAAAAACCTTCCACTAATTACACCTGTGTGAAGTTAAATTGTTTAGGTTAGGAATGTAAACAACGCTCTTAGGTTTCTACGTTCGTTGCCAAGAGCCGACTGCGGTGGCGTCTAGTAGCTAAGTTCTGAACTAGGCCTAGTAGTCGTTGACGGTGGTGTTTGGCGGGAAAAGTACGAACTATTTGAAAAATTCTCGGTTGCAGTCCTTACTTGAATTAAAAAACAGATACACACACTAATACAGCCATCACAATTAACACCGGTTATCAGATAGATTCTACACACACCCAATGTACATGGGGCTACATGACCGCGTTGTCGCAGCCCCTAAACTGACGAACCAACTAACCAACACCCAGGAATAGCAAGCTTGGTTTTGGAAGGAAGGGTCGAGAACAGGAACTGTATGGGTAGACCAAGGTTAGAATATGATGAACAGATTGCCTCGGATGTAGGATGTGGTATCTATGTAGGGATGAAACGATTACCTCAGGACAGGGAGGCATGGAATGCTGCAACAAACCAGTCAAAAGACTGAAGACTCAAACAACAACGACAACTGACGTTTTTGCCCTAGTCAGAACTCTGTATTTTCAAGGTAGACTACACTGTCTGTTAGGTAGTCAGCCCGAAGGCTGGTTGGATCCTCAAAAAGTACCGCCGTTACGTTATGTGAGTAGATACCCACAAAAACCCAAGGCGGCACTATTTTGAGGCGTTCTAGGCAGTTTGCCATTGCTTTCCTCACTGAGTCAGAACAGTAGTCCTAACCCTATGAGTTGAACCTTTCACAGCATTCACAGGCACTGACTGTGCCCCGAATACCATTACTAAGCACCACCCATACCTCAGTAGCTTCCATCTAATCACAGCCATGAGTGAGACTGAGACACCGGTGAAAAGCCACCTTTTACTCTAGCCTGTGCCAACTGACAAATGCAAAAGTACTGTATTCATCAAGGGATGGCGAACAGGCAAGTAGACTACACACAGAATGAAAATTAGTTTTTAATTGCGTTTATATCCTTACTAGATACAGCCTCGGCTTCGCGTGGGAGCAGTACAAAATTAAGGGAAAATGTACTGATTTAGCCTCCTATTTACAGCTTTTATAATTAATTGAAAAAAGAAAACTTTTTCATTACAGGAAGTAAGTAGAGTGATATTGCTGGTTTCTCTTTCGGCATTATGGGTTATAAAAAGTGATTTTCTTCGTCTTCTTCTTCTTTCCGATGAGGCCTGCTAGGGACCACGTGCCAATTTCAATTCTTCACACTTTGTTTTCTCTTCCGTTCCCTCCAGTACTCCTTCATCCGTTCACTACGCTGCTTCTTTCTGTCCTCGGACCACTTCGCACCAGGTTTCTTTGACAATCTTTCTTGGAATCCTTTCATACTTATTACCCTTTTTCTAAAGATCTCTCTGTTCACCATTTCTTCTTCACTTATATTATTTCTTTCAAAATCTTTCTTTACTTCTTGAATCCAGCTAGTTGTTGCCCTTTTCTCCCAAAGGTACTTGAATATCCTTTTTCTTAATCTGGAATCATCCATTCTGTAAATAGGCCCAAAAAATTGCAATCTCCTTTTTCTTATCGTTTCTGTTATATTTTCTATGTTCCTGTATATTTCATCAATAGATCTTGATTTCCATACTTCTGCTGTTTTCACTGGGCCTAAAATTTTCCTCATGATTCTCCTTTCTAGTACTTCAAGTTTTTCTAATCTATAGTCTAGTACCAGACATTCACTTGCGTATAGGCATTCCGGTTTCACCACTGTAGTGTAGTGCCTTATTTTAAGATATTTAGATAAGCACTTTTTGTTATAAAAATTCTTAGTGATACCATATGCTCTTTCCATCTTGTGTACCCTTTCTTCTACCGAAGATTTTTCTAAACCATTTTCTTGAATTATTTCTCCCAGATCTTATGTTAACAATTTTAAACAAACACTATTACTTACAGAGGCAACACATCTACTCTACTCGAAAGTTTCCTCGCCTGATTCTGGGAAATGCTTCCTCGCTAGCTGTCTGTCTCGCACATTTTCATAACAGTTTACTGGATATTGCGGTATGAAACTGGAGGTACGCTATGTAGAAGACGATGATAGTTGTTGTTTTAAGGGGCTAACATCTAGGTTTCCAGCACCTAATGGTTTGGGTGATTATGAAAATGAAACTATATGTAAATCTAACTACGACTAACAACTAAAACTAACTACAGCTTACACACTAGAAGGAGGAGAAGAAGAAGAAGAAGAAGAAGAAGAAGAAGAAGAAGAATATGAGACAAAAAAGTGACTGTCAGTCTGAAAGACTAGACTTTGTATCATTTTAAATGCTACAAATGCTGAAAAATGCTGGAAAGGCTGGAGGCTTCTCGCTTGACATGTTAGAAAATTATCTACATAATACTTATCTTGCTTTATAATACTTTACCTTGTTTCAAATTACTCGCGAACGGCAAGTGCAAACAAAGGGCAAAGCAAGGTCAAGCGCGCGGGATGCCTTCACGCTCACCAGAGCGCGTGGGGACGTGCCCCTTCCATTCTGTCTAAAAATACTTATAGTGGGCGATGTATTGAAGATAGAGATATGCTCTCCAGGAATTTTTTGTAGAACTTTTCATGCTGACCAATTCTTACGCTCATAGTATATTGATATTTTTAACGGTTTGCCCAACGTGAGGTTAAGAAGCGCACGGACGCCAAGTTTGTTTTCGACTTTTTCACTGAAATCGTTACTACTTGGCTCCCTTTCATCATACATAAATTATTTTCTACATTATCTTTCCTCGAGATATCTTTTACAGAATGGTGAAAATCGCATCAAATTCCATCCAGTGGTTCTTGAGATTACCCGTGACATCCAAGAATCGGTGATTTTTGTCTTATACTAACGAAGTAGAGATTGTCGGGGAACACATGCACCAAGCGGTACTATGACGTCACACACCTCAGTGCATCTGGGTACATTTCGTCCAGTTACCGTAACGTAATGCCAGACCCCAGCGTAACGACAAAGTCGACGAGATCATTAATTAAAATGATAAAAGGTACGAGCCTTAAAGAAGCCGCATATGATGTATAACATCTGACATGGTATCCTACTATGAAATTGAGATGAAATGTATGTGAAGTCATCCGACATGTTATCCTTCTCGTATACTACACAGCTTGGACATTCTTAAAATGTTAATTAACGCTCCGTTTTCATATTGGTACTATGATGAATGCATAGATAGAATTGGAGATATGCTACTGTCACACTTGTTTCAACAAACATCACATACTATAAATAAGAGGAGGAATGAAACCATAGTCTCTAGCCTATCAATACACTACCAGAAATAATGTTCAACTAGCGGATCCGTGCGAGAAATCTCGCATGCTAATAAACCACACTTTCCCCAATAGGTTTATAACCTGTAAGAGAATTAACGTTTAATAGTTTTGAGGTTTTACCCGACAATTCATAATTGCAACATGTTACAGCAACAGTATTGGCAAATCACACACTTTTACCAAAATCCATATTTATGAAATTAGAATGCAGAAGAAAATCTTGTAAAAAAATTAACGTTTAATAGTTTTAAGGTTTTAGATGACAACTCATAATTGCAGAAAATTAGAGCATCAGTATTTGCAAATCGCACGCTTCTTAAAAAAATCGATATTTATGAAATAAGAATGCAATTCATCACTGAAATGTCATTTGTGTGCTGAGTCCATTGGACAGCTTAGCTGTAACACTCATCGGTTATTCGATATTTATGAAATTATACGATTTGAGTACTCATTCCTTTGATTTGCTGTTTCTAAAATCCATGCAAAATGTTAAAATGACATGAAACAGGCGTCACAGCGACCAAAATATGAAGTGGACAGCAATTATGGAGCGTATTTTCCTACAGCAACAGTAAGTAGACTATCTGCAAATCACACACTTCGCACATTTTTTAAAGATTTTATTGATATTTAAGAAATTAAGAGTGCAATTCCTCACTGCTAATGTATATTCTCTGTCATTTGAATGTTCATTTGTCACGATCGGTCGCTTATGAGCTCCGCAGGAGGGATCTATACGACTGAAATAATATATATGATACAATCAAATTTCCCAACTCCTGCTTGGTGCAAAATATTGTAATAAAAATTAGATAAATCGTAATTTCATGTAGATTCTGTTCAAATGACTCATAATGTTATGGTAAATATCTTTTAAATGGATAATCTGGATAATTGCCGGGTCTGGGGTTCGAACCTGAGACCTTATGATTCGCAGACCAAGGCGCTATCATCGCAGCTATTACAACCATAGATATTTAAGAGTACAAGACGGTTACTTATTTTCACGTACCGACATGAAAGGCAAGCTCAGTTCCCGTATAAACACACAATGTGGGTTAATATCTGAATAGCCATTGTGCAGAAACATAATACCGGCATTGCCGACTAGTTACAATCTTTCATATTAAAGCATAATATCATCATTTAAATACTGATACGAAGACTTTCACCATGTGGTTTGTGTTTCAATCAGTTGACACCAGAGTCCACATTACTTTGCATTGGAAATTACGTTACTCGGGAAGTGGATGCCCATCACTTTTATCCAGAGAATGAAAAACAGACCCTTAATAAATCATAATTGTTTTCAGCAAATATAATATTAATAAATATTTTCACACCAAAGAACGACGACTTGAAGATGGCTTATTGTAGGAATAGCTGTAAAGGGGCCTCCAAACATTGACGTAAACCGTATGCGATAGTACGTCGTGGTACCAATATCTGCAACCGCGCGCGCTCATTGCTTCCTGTTACACTTTACCGTCAATCCCACTTCCGTGCCTTCTTTCAAAAATACTCCCACAAAAATATCCACTCCCGGCACCAAAAGCCATACGCTAAATAAATAAACCCAGCAACCGAACGGAAAGATGTTACACATCAACAAAAGAAGAGTAAGGGAAATAGAAAAGGAGAAATAAATGCCCTCAATCCTGGGAGAATGAGGCTTGAGGGAGTTAAGAAGGAGAGCCAAGAATGGCAGATAGGAAAGGGAAAGAAGAGAGGGCCCGCCCGAAAGGTAAAGTAAGAAGGAGAAAAACCGGACCCAGCTCAGGAATCCCTCGGGGTCACCAACTCCCAAGCTCATCAGCTGTGAGCCCTTGAGGGTGTAGCACTATCCAGGGTACACCAGAACTGGTGGGGCTACACACACCCCACCTCCTTGCAGGCTTTGTGCAGAAGCGCTATGAAGACAAGACGACAAATAATGACTTTGTGATGTATTCAAAATATCTGTCTACTCACTGGTGTAGTGGCTAGCATTCTTAGCTGTCGCCTCAGAGGTCTGGCTTTGATTCCCGGCTCTGCCAAGTAATTTAAATCTGGCCTAAACGGGAATTGGGTCCACTCAGCCTCGTGAGGCATCTTGAAATTGTACGACTGATAACCTTGTAGATTAGGCTTCAAATGCTTTCAAACGAAGTTTTACTTTTACAAAATTTTGTACAGATCAGATGACTTGATTGAAGCTTTGAACACTCGGGTGGTCATGTTATCGCTAAGATGGTGAGGATATAAAACATGACACTGAGGTCCTTTTCCCTAGTGCTACCTCTGTACCAAATTTCATTTCATTTAGTTTCCTCGTTTAAGAATTGACACGGTCGGAAGACTCTCACAGACAAACACGTGGACATTTGATCCGTGTACAGTAGGTGTCATAAGTCTACTTTCATTTTATTTTTCAAAATTAAGAATTGGCTAATAAGCGAAAACTTCTGGTATGGGTGCAAAGGAGGGTATGGAGCTAATTAAGGCTAATTAAATTTGACATAAGTTAAAATTAAATTAATAATAATTTGAGAAAAATATAATTTGAAATATTTAAAATCAAAATTTATGTCTAAATATAGTAAAATCCACAGCCTGCTTCCAGTCTCCGACCGGGTCAGGAATGGAATGAATGAAGCCCCCATCTAGCGGCGAGGATATGAACTGTGCCGGCTGCCGAGGCCTGACGCACTCCTCTGGGGCAATGATTAAGTGAATGACAGATGAAGTGAAATGATAGTGGAGAGTGTTGCTGGAATGAAATTTTGACAGGGAAAACCGGAGTATCCGGAGAAAAACCTGTCTGCCTCCGCTTTGTCCAGCACAGATCTCACATGGCGTGACCGGGATTTGAACCACGGACCCAGCGGTGAGAGGCCGGCGTGCTGCCGCCTAAGCCACGGAGGCTTCTCTAAATATAGTAGTTAAAATAAAAATTAAATATCCAGTAATTAAAAGCAAAATGAATGCAATTGATGTGAATATTTGAAAAAATAGTTGTGAATTACAAATGGTTAATAGAACATGAGCAATTCATACTCGTTTAAAAAAAATATAATTATTCGATCCAAACCCAAAAGTTACATTAAAAAGTATTCATCCGATGGTATTCGTCATGTAGTTTCTCTGTGATAAATTTATTTTAAAGGTGTAGGTCGTGAAAATATTGAAGAATAAACTTTGAAGTGATATTTCTTCATGTGTTTATACCCGATTGAAAACCATTCTTCATTTTTACGGACATATTTCCTCCTAAGTTCTCTTTACATCCAATGTAATATTTGTTCACCACATATGACTGAAGAGAAGCAATCTCTTTCATGGAGTCTCCCTTGAGAAACTTATCCTAGATCGCTTTCTTATATGCCGAGAGTTGAAGTCATCCCGATTTGCTCCATGCCTTGTCTATTCAAATTTAGGGGACGGGAGCGTATTCATTGCCTGGCGGCACTTGCCGTTTCTTAAGATGGACTCTACGATAGCAGCCTATCCCTCATGTCTCTCCCTGGGGTCTCACGGGGATCATGCATGTTTATCAGACAGCTCCCTCTTCTTCTGGAGTGACTTCAGCCATTTGACAAGGAAGTTGCACACAAGTAGACGGGATATAATGATAACTTTTCACTTGCCCAGATGATGCAACTATGCATTCAAAATTCAAAATAATAACAATAGTAATAATAATACCAGCGTCTCACCGACTTGCATGGAACCACTAGAATAAAAGAAGTATTTCCATCAATGCCAAATTACGACACTATCGTACAGTAGTCTTACCAAACGCCTTATAAACCCATGGCACTACAGCCCATGAAGGGCATAGGCCTACCAAGCACCGCTACCCAGCCATTTGGCCTGCAGATATTTGGGTGACGCGTGATCAGCGCATCGGGTCCCCTCGGCCGTTAATCTTGGTTTTTGTGATCGGGGCGCTGCCTCACTGTCCGAAAACTACTCAATTGTCCTCACGAGACTGAGTGCACCCCGTTTCAACCCTCACGTCAGTTTCTAAAATCCCTGACGAAGCCGGGAATCGAACCCGGGGCCTCCGGGTGAGGGGCAAGTGCGCTACCCCAAAACCATGGGGACGGCTGACCAAAGGCCTCATACGCTTCAGAAACGACAGCAATCAAGGGACGAACAAAAATCAAGGAATTAGAAAAACAAGAGAGAAACATTCTTAGAAAGGTCTACTGGCCAGTTCAGGAAGAGGGAATAGAACTGTACAAACCGACAGAGACAAACAAAATAAGCAAAAGATGCGCAACATTTTATGGACATATGCATAGGATGACCGAAGACAGACTGACGAAGAAAATTTGTAATACATAAGGTGCGTTCAAATAGCAACGAGCCGGAGGCTGTAATGCGCAAACCGGTGACGACATCGGCTAATCGTGGCGTGTGTAACGAGGTGTGGTTCCGACCAGAGCGTGGAAGGTCACAGCCCGTCGCTGGAGGGCACGTCTGCACGTAACGTGACGATACAAAGTGAGCAGCAGCATGCATGAATCGTCCAACGCTGACAGTCGCATTGCAAACAGTGATATGGAGGCGTCAAACGAAGAACAAAGAGGTGTTGTTCGGTTTCTGACAGCGGAAGGAGTAGGGGGAACGGACATTCATCGGCGAATGTCACAAGTGTTCGGCGAACAATGCATGTCCCTTGCAAGGGTCAAGGCTTGGCACAAGCGCTTCAGGGAAGGACGGGTGTCGTTAGCCGATGATGCCCGGTCTGGGGCAACCCCCTGCATTACCGATGACGACGTCCAGCTGGTCGATGCACTCATTACCCAGGACCGCCGAGTGACAGTGAACGCCATAGCCGCCGTGGTCGGATTGAGCGTCGGAAGTGTGCACACCATCATGATGGAACGACAGCACTTGCGGAAAGTGTGCGTCCAATGGGTGCCCCACATTCTTCAACCACACCAGGAAGCATGTCGAATGGCCTACTGTTTGGTCTTGGTTGGACGATTGATGCATGCTGCTGCTCGCTTTGTATCGTCACGTAACGTGCACGCGTGCCCTCTAGCGACGGGCTGTGACCTTCCACGCTCTGGTTGGATCCACACCTCGTTACACACGCCACGATTAGCCGATGTCGTCACCGGTTTGCGCATTACAGCCTCCGGCTCGTTACTTTTTGAACGCACCTTATAGTATCGCCCGACCCGATGTCAAGCTCCAGGATACTTCCCTAAGGGCGGTAAAGGTGGTATCCCTTGCTGAGTCTGTGGGAAAAGCCTACCTGGAGGTTAAATTGACTACGAAATCGAAAGAAAAATCGAATACACACACTAGTTCAGACAAATTCTACACATATACCCAAGTACACGGGGATACAGGGCCATCATGTTGCAAAGCCCCTAAAGAATCAACAACAACACATTTTCGGAAATAGATTAATTTGTTGTAGCTATACCAGATCAAGTAGTTACCATTTATCATCGAAGAACCAGCAATTAAGAGTGAGAAGTGTTGCTGCTGTAGCAAATGTAGTGAGATCATCAAATATAGTAATCGATCAACTTGTTCCCACCTGCCCAGCATTGATTACGAACATAAACACGATCAAATTGCGAACATTATCCACCAGAAATGGCCCTCAAAGCACCATTCCACACTGGAAATACCTAGCGTCCGCAGTATCCTACTCGGAAATGCTACACTCAAGCTCTACCGGGATAGACAAGTTGTGACAGATGATGCCGTCAGTAACAGCCGACCATACTCCGAAGTCGTCATTAAGCAACACTGATATACATTGCATGTATGTGACACGACAACAAGTAACATATGTAAGTGCAGTAGGTCTTTATAGAGATTGGGATTGAGACAAAGCTGAAGCGAAAACTTGAGTCAGTGACTGCAATCCAACTTGTAGTACAGTGCACCCGGGAATGTTCTCCGTAGTGCCTACAAACTGCTTAGAGATATTACGTCATCAGTTACGTTGGCATCACGGCTGTCGCTTGTATCATAACAAGCAAACAGTAAACTGTATACTCACCACAGCCATTCATAACTGATGCTAGAAGTGCTGATGATACACATGCTCGCTTATTGCAATATACACTGACGAATTCGACAGCCACAGCCCATACAAGTGGCCTTCACCCTATCAAGGACACTGTGCTGCCAACTAAACTGATGACGCAACCACTCACAGAAGCACGTAGTTACTGCGGAGAACATTCCCGGGCGTCCTTTCCCTTGTACTGGCGTAATAGAGAGAAGGCCTTCCATATAGAACGAAGCCTTGCTTGGGCTGTGTGACGGGTAAAGATGATGATGATGATGATTGATCATGATGATAATTGCTGTTTTTAGGGGCAAGTTGGCGATCAGTTTGGTATAAATATACACATTCCGAAAAAATGCAGGACTTTTTTTTTCTTTTTGCGGGTTTATATCGTTTTAAGCCAGCGCTAAAATGGTCGATTTTCCCTTATTCTTATCACGCTTGTGGTAAGGCTTCCTTGCTACCTACCCGCTTCTAACTTGTCGTGTCTAGTAGTTACACTTTCACTCAACAGATGGCATCCAAGCACAGGTTTCTGGCTTTTGGGATTTCGCCGTAAGATTATTTTGTTTTCATCAGTACATCGACCATTTTAGCGCTGGCTTGAAAAAGTTTAAATCTGTAAAAAGATAAAAAGGTCTTGCATTGTTTAGGAATTTGTATATTTACACCAAAATGATCCCCAACTATTGCTAAGTCTTAAATTGAAAATTGAGAGCAATACATCCAACCAGTTGGACTGTACAATGCATTATACCTCTGAAAATAGTGATTGCTGGTGTGATCTTCCAACAGTTAAAAAATCATAACTTCTACAATACTTGGCCCGATTGAACGAGATCAGGACGGCTATATTCTATCAGATGTAAGAGCTCAGTTAAAATATCACAGAGCTCTAGTGCAACAAGTTTAGGTTTTAGGTGAGATATCATGATTTCCTTATGTGGTCCTAAACTTTTGACCGGTACTGTAGATACATCAATTGAGTTCCTTTGATGGGTATAACGATATAAAAAACAAGTAGTTCCGTGAAGAACTAAATAGCCTATTTTCATATATCCTACTGGTCTTAGGCTACTTAGTACACGAGAAATAAAAACGAGATTTTAAAATACTGCACAGCCGCCATTTTTAAGTTCTCATAAAATTACATTAAATTAGGCGTCAGTATATTGAGGCTTGTATGATGTGCCAAGTTTCAAAGCGCTCGGATGAAGAGTCGCGAGAAAAATTAATTAAAATATTTAAATTTCGCGTCACCGTCATGTTGGTTTTGTGCTCACCAGGTCATTGAATGATACGAAGGTGAACTTATATTAGTCTCTATGAACACACACAATGTCAGTCTGATTGCTGTAATATATTCGAAGTTCTTTAGAACCGTCTAAATAACTCGGATGGTCACCATGTTGGATTGTTATATGTGTAGGCCATAGAGTTATGTACGATTAGATGAAGATTAATGCGCAGGTTGATTATTCAACTTTTCACTTCGATCGTATGATTAGGCCACAAGAAATAAAAACATAATTTTTAAATTTCACACAGGCGCTTTTTTGAAGTTATGTATACAATTGAACTAAATTAAATGTCAGTGCATTACAATATGTATAAAAAACATTTGTGCTAAGCTTCACTGTACTCGGATGGTTAAATTGCGAGAAACGTCTATTTAAAAATTAGAATTTTGCATGGCCGCCACGTTCGTTGTGTACCTAACAGGTTTATTTAAATCACATAGATGAATTTCTAGTAGTACCCTTCAACTCCGTACAAAATGCCATAGTGATATCTGTTACTTTTGTGGAGATATAGAATGTCAGTGAAATAAATCGCTATGTTGGATTGGTGAAACTATTATAATTTTAAGGGCACGGTCGAGGTTGGACGAGATAGTAATATGCACTTACCGAATTTCATTGAAATCGCTTGAGCCGTAGTTTCATTAGGGGGACACACAAACACACACATACGCACACACAAACACACACATGGACAAAAGGTGATCATGAATGAAAATAGGCTAATAATATTTAAACCTGGTGTAGAATTTTTGATGTAGGCAATCTACTCTTTTATATTAATATTCCGTTCGTAATACCACCTAGCAGCGAGTGGTTAATAAGCAAGACGTTAGCATATATTTATTCCAATATCTTTTTAACATTATCAAAACGTTGTCGGTAAATAGATACTAATTTAATTATCCTGGGCCCGAACCCATACTAAACATCATTCTATCACTAAACACATTGCGGCTTTAATGGCGTGGTTGGTAGCATGCTGAACTTCTATGCCCAAGATCGTGGATTCAAACCCAATCGAAGTCATCTAATTATTTTAATAGCGTTAAAATACCTCAGTATGCCTTCCTTCGGAAGAGGAATTAAAGCCGGCGGACCAATATCATAGATTTATGGCATGTAAAAGAACCTTCCACTAACTACAATTGTGTGAAGGTAAAATTTGTAGGTTAGATTTGATTAATGCTCTATTAGTTCCAACATTCGCCACCAGGCGCCGGTTGCGGTAGCATCTAGTAGCCAAATTTGCGGCTGGGTGTCGTTGACGATAGTATTTGGTAGCGAAAGTAGGAACAACTTGAAATTGATCGTCTGCAGTCCTTACCTGAATTACTCACACTAATACAGCCATCACAATTAACAGCGGTTATCAGACAGATTCTATACATACCCAAAGTACACGGGGCTACATGACCGCGTTGACGCAGCCCCTAAACTATACCTGTAGAGAGCGATTGACAAAATTCCATCATCATTTGTGGACCATATACAGTACGAGGTGTAAGGCCGCGTGTCATTTCTCTATCTCTAACACTTTCGAAAGTTTCAAGAAATTCTCTGCTCCCAATTTGTAGTCTAGCTCTTGTAGCAAAAGAAAGCAAACCTCCTCCTACTCCCCCTCCACCACACCATCAGATTAAAGGGAAGAAGAAAAGGAGCCAAATCAGAGGAAGCAAAACAAAAACAAGCCGTTTGTTGTCGGATGAAATGTAGCAACGCTTGTGAAGTTGACGAGTGCCGCCGGCCGGCGTGGCGTACGCAACACGCTCTCTGCTGAGAGGAAACCCAGGCAAATAACAAATCCTCTAAACCAGGGAACTACAACCTTCTTATCCGATTGAAGGTCTAGTTTACTAGAACTTCTTTTTCATTATTATTTCAACATCTGTCTGTTAGGCGGCTTCGATGGCGTAGTTGATAGCATGCTGAGCTTCTATGCCCAAGATCGAGGGTTCAAACCCGGCCGAAGTCGTCGGAGTTTTTTTTTACCCGGGAGTGGTAGCGCAGGGTCTTTTGTGACCTGGTGCAAGTTTATTTTGAGTGAATGTCCTTGTTTCTAAAGTTAGAGACCTTGGCTATCACATACCTCTCCCCACATTCCTTGCCGTTAGTCTGAGGTCAGTAACTTTGTAGTGAAAGGTGCTCATTCTTAGAAAGAAGGGTTATTGTCCAGTGGTGCGTGTTAGAGAACCTCATAGTTGATTTATTGTAAACCTATTTTTTGGTAAGTTTGTATTTTAAATATTGGTTGGATGGTTCCTTGGTGTTTCATTTCATTTCCGTGGACTCATTGGTGTATAAAATTTGTTTCATAACCTGTGCTAGTGTGGTATATACGGATTCTTGTATATTGTTTGGTACTGTAACAAATGCTGTGAGGTTAATATGCAATTGAGTTAATAAACCCAATACATCGATGTATGATACGTAAAACTTGGTAATTTTGTTATCAGAGCAAGTTCCGTCATAGGGGTCAGAAAGTACCCCGCACCACCTCTCACGTTGCATCAACGAGTGCCACCTTTCCAGGGTTAAGAGCGTTAAAAATCCCTCAGTATGCCTTCTTTCGGAGGGGATTAATGTCCGCGGTCCATGTCATAGATTTATGGCATGAAAAAGAACCTTCCAATAACTTTAATTCTGTAAGCAAAAATGTGTAGGTTAGTTTGATAAAGCTATATAAGTTCCAACGTTCTCCGCCAGGTGCTGACTGCGATGGCATCTAGTAGCCAAGTCAGCAGCTAGGTATCGTGGATGGTAGCGTTTGGTAGCAAATGTAGGAACTACTTGAAAAATTGATCGTCTGCAGTCCTACCTGAATCAGAGATAACATAGCTTGCCACGGTGGGTGATTGGTTATCGAGTCGGGCTACCAACCCCAAGCTTGCAGGTTTGCTCCTGGCTATGGTAAGTGATTTTCGAAAGGCGACAAAAATCCCTACACGCATGTCATACGTTGCTGGCATGATGAAGAATCGATTTGAATTCAGTAAGCCGTGTTCATAATGGAAAAATAAATCTAGGGATTTTCCACCAACACAAAAAGTTCCTCCATTCACTACTAGAAAGCGCTCTAGTGTCAATGAGCTTAGATATCTAACCTCCTTGATATTCATAGCGCTCCAAGGAACAACAAAAATCGACATGCAAAATGCCCTTTGGGCACAAATAATAAAACTTGCACCCGGCAGCCGACGCCATACGATATTATTATTATCATATACAGATAACACACACTAATACAGCAATCAAAATTAACACCGGTTATCAGACAAATTCTGCACACACCCAAAGTACACGGTGCTACATGACCACGTTGTCGCAGCCCCTAAACTAAGGAACCAACCAAACATCTGTCTAATAGTCTATACTATTGTGATGGCTGTGTTAATACATATATAACAGGGGTGGAGATTTTTAGAAGACCGCTGTGGCCTTACGTTAGGTACTCATCGGCCTTTGCCTAGAGCAGAAGTGGGAAACCACGAAAAACAACTTCTAGGATCGCTGAGGAGGGAACCAAACCCTTTTCTTACAAGTTTGGGTATTATGAAGAGATTTTTGTGACAGTAATCCGACACAGTGAGCAACAGCAGCCAGTTCAGAAAAAAACTCAGGTATACGTAGAGTAGTAGCCTTGAACCACTTTCTTGGTTCATTTAACTTAACCTATTTATTTATTATATTTATATTATTTGTATTTAATATTTCTCGATCTGACATTTAAATTTACCGCTCGCCATGTAGGTTGATGCGAGTCGTAACTTCACTTCCGTTTATTTCTTTTATCTTTGGTACTCAGGCCGATCTTTCTGTGATTGGTCTCTTCCTTCTTTGTTGTCAAGCTGGCGCTAATTTTGGTGTCCATCTTGGCATTTCTCCGCCATTCGAGTCAGAGGCTGGACGTGCATTATGTAAAGTTCTTATTTTAATGTGGTAGGCACTCGGCCTATCCACATATTGTGTTAACTTCTGTATTTTCTTCGGTGTTCGTTCTGGAGTGAGTACTGTGCCCGTCCCGGAAATATGTGCGATGACCCGGCCAAAAATTACACCACACAATTTCCGAGAAAGAACAGAGGAGTGAAATAATAAAAAAAAAGTAGCAGGAAAACAAATGTGCCTGAATTCTAGTTTGTTAATATAAGAAGAAAATCGGCTCGGGTGGCACGAGACAGAGTATCTCCGGATCGTTACGGGATGGGAAAGAGGGCGCCATCAAACCAGAGTTCGCAAGGACACATTCCTGGAGAGGCCAGAGTTAAAAGAAGGAAAATAGAAATGACACAGATAAAAGAAATTTAAGAAGGTAAAGGAAAATGATCCTTATTTATTCATGGATTCAGCTTGCATTAAAATTCCACACCGTGCCTATGATCTTGACGGCTAGAGAATCCCTGAGATATGGTGTAATGTATTTCTGAATCTTGCCAAATCGGATCAATAAAAAAATACATTACAGGACTGAAACGAAAGCCAACTAAAAGTCTCTTCTGTCGCTGCAGGGATTTTTCGGCGAACACGACACGAAAAATTATTAACACTCATACCTAAGCGACCTAACTTCAATTATATGAAAGAAAAATATACACCATTAAATAATCAAGCTAATGCGCCCTGTGATGTGAAACTGCTTGCTAATGAATTGATATCGGCATTGTACTACCGTAATTGCACACAAAACAGTCTATCCAATTTCCAAACTTATTTACAATTATAACTGACAATAATATAATATGAACTCATCTAACTCAGTTCAAAAAATCAAAAATTGCTCAAATCAGTCCACTGATTCTCAGGATCAGTTCAAAAATAAATCTTTTAATCAAATCGAAATCCTTAATTCAATATCTCATGCTGAATTCAAAATCTTTTAGTGAATCCTAAACTAATAATCTTGTTCAAAATTCGATAATCTTTTGTCAATTCAATAATCATCCCTAATGCCCGCAATTATTAAAAAAAACTTACTTGGCCTCGTGGTCTCGAATCCACAATTAGATTCAAAAATAATCCAGAATCAAACTCCATCAAATGATGATTGAAGTATCAGTGCAACCATACTCGATGATTTCGTTAAATTGCTCAGGCAATTGCTGATCAAAATAATTAGTAAAGAGGACAGAGAAAGAAAGAATAAATTTTGCCTCACAAAAGCAAAGAGCTTTTGTCAAAATGAGCCATAAATTCTCTGAGAGAGACCAAATAATTACATCAAAATATTTAAACATCATGATAGGATTATAATTAATTCATTATAAAAACATCATCATATCTTTTGCCAATAAATCGTCGCACTAAGGCCATAGACCTCTAAATAACTCGAGCAACATGTCACAAAAGATCATGGCTCATCAAACTATCATTCAAAACCAGAAAGCAGATCATCATCTGAGCATTTCTGTGCATAACTTCAATAATTCCTATCACAAATATAATATCCAAGTGGCAAATCTAATATTTAATGTTGGCTATCTTCACACTCAAAATGTGGCAACCTGAATGCATAAATCAAACAGTCGGATCTGAACAGATATGCACCCAAAATACTAATAATTCAATCGAAATGTGAACGGCTCAAGGCAAAACTCGCAAAGTCCTCAAATGAGACCCCCAAAGATCGTCCTAGAAAAGGTCTGGAGTTCACAAAAAACATCGCACAGACGGCATATTCATCCTAAGACTTCAACATCAAATCCCCAAAGAAAATGTGGTCCAAAATAAACACCTGTGCATCTGATGCACACTATCGAAAAAATGCATCATGAAAGAAACGCAGAAGAAAAAAAACATTATTATGCAAGAGAAAATAATAATAATAATAATAATCGTAAAAACCCAATCATTATCATCATTAATCCCAACAAAATTCATTAGACTCCGATGTGTACAATCAGATAATGCCCTTGCCATACCGTGGAATTATACAAAGTCTTAATATGATCATGTGCTCTGGAGTGCAACTCATTATGGAAAGATTCAATTTATGTGGGCTGGCGACACATTTTTACCTCCTGGCATCTTCGTTAGGCAGAGACAAACCTCTTCTGCAAATTTAATAGAGTGTAAAGATCCCTGATAAGTGTTCCCTGGTGTCGTGTTGGCTGCAGGCGTCTGCTTGAGAAGATCGTCACGACGCCTCCTGGATCAAAGCTCCATCCCCCCATCACGTCTTCTGCGTGTTTTAATGTGCCATGGTGTAATTAGAAATATTCGACACTGTATGTATCTCCTTCCTCACGAAGACATTTACTTCATTAATATGTTGCCCCATTATTTTAGAGTAACACGCCGCCACAGTTCCAATTCGATCTAGAATGTTCAGAAATGAGATTGTGTTCAGTGTAATTGGCAAAGACTGTTCCAGAAGTCCGTCGTGAAGCAATGTTCAATGAACTATGTGAACTATTACAGAGTTCCAACGATGCCTAAAGCCATGTTCACTTGCCATCACGGCTTTGATTAAATGTGCAATGTTCTGTCGCAAAGATGTCCCAACTGATTTCCATTGAATAGTGTATAAGCTTGTAGCACAGGATGAGAAATATCCAGCCCTCAGACTGTGTATCACTGCTGATTTATGCTGGTAATGTTTATATGATTTTTCAACTTACGTGGCTCCAACTTCTTCAGTATGTCAGTGCAAGTCCCAATACTTACGAATATGAACCATCACTTTCACACTGCCGTTTGCTTGCGATTTGCAAGTGAAAAACTTACATCTAATAGCTCGCCCTTACGACCGAAAGAATACAACACACACGGCGATACCGGTCCGCACTAATCATGTTCTGGACACGAACAGAATCAAACATAAGAATGAGCAAACTCATCTGGCGATCACCTGTCAAGCGGCCTCGCTATCATCCCCGCCGTAAGGGGGTGGGGTTAGCTCGCACATACCTCTCCTTATTCCCAGCCGTGACATCATCACACAAGTGCACTGACCTCCACCGGTCACTCGGGCAAGGTCAAACCACCGTGACGAAATATTTGCGGCCCCCGGCCGTTCACGCAGCACCGTAGCTTAGAGGTTACACTCCAAATCGGGTACAGTACATTTCGTGTTTTAAAATTTAACTTTCATTTTAATTGTGTTCGTGTTTGGATTTTTTGGTGCATCGTTCTTTTAGTGCTTCTGAATCCACGCCGCGTCTTGGTGAGTGGCAGAAAAGTTTATTTGTTTATTTATTTCTTAATTTCTTTTCTTCCCTTTTCTCTTGAGTTTGATACGCGAGTGTAACCTTGCCTGGTGGCTTTTCGCTTTGAGCTGGGTCTTTTTTTGTTGTTATTTCTTGGGGTCAGGGCTGGTTGAATTGTTGGATTCCTTCCACTTCCATTCATGCATTGCCTGACACTCGTATGACCATGTTATGTTGGTATTTTAGCCGTGTTTTTGTGCGTTCCATCATGGCCATTTCAGACGATTCTGTGTTTGCCATGTTCGTTCTGGGTCGGAACCGAGCCGGCAAATCCACATCCTTTGGGACCAGCAAAGCGATATTGAAATCTGGTTGCATCTCGTAGCATCCTCAAGTTTATTTTTTGTGTATCTCTTATTTATTGCGATTTGATTAATTTCCCGTACCCTTGTCTTACCGTAGTCTATTTATGTAGTTCATTTGATGCGATATGGTTCCGAAGTATTCCGTCTTTAGTTTCTGTATGTTATTGTTTTGCGGTTTTCTCGCTACCTGCCTTATTACGGTATGTACCTCTCCCTCCTCGACGACACGCATTTCACTTAATTTATTGTAATGTGTTGTTTGTCCGTCCCTCACTTAGCATCTTTACATCGCACGTTTAGCCTAGTCTGCTCATATCCTTTCGTTCTGTTTATCTGTGACCTTTATGTCACTGCACATTTATTGCAGTACTTCGGTACTGTTTTATAATCCCCGCATCGTCATTTACTTGATATAACTTTTGAATACATCCTCTCGACCTGTTTCATATTCCTTCGAGTTTCATTTATATAGTAGTAGTCTTCCCTCCCGGTTGCGTTATAGACCGAGTGATGGCGTGAGTTGTCTTGGGGTTTTCGGCAGTGCTTATTTCCTTGCGAAATACGCACGTCAGCGCCTCTGGAGGTGTCAGTTGTCATCTTCTCGGCCTAGCACTAACTTCCACTGCGTTTAACATCTTATGCTCTGCGAGAAGATCGATGCTGTTCATCATCTAATTGAGGGTAAGTATCTCCCCCACTCGTAGGTAGTTCAGCATTCAGTCAAGTTTTGAGACGTGCCGCCTGGAGGATAGGCCACCACTCGAACCTGATGTTTCACACGCTGCCGCATTACCCGGAGTACACCTACACAGAACCACATCCACCCTCAAAATAGTCGCCGTTGGCCGTTATGCATTTTTGCCAACGTTGGTATAGCTGCTGAAAGCAGTTGGCAGGAAGGTCCCGTATTGCTTCTCTTGTGACCGTCATGATCTCTTCGGACGACCAAAATCTGCGCCCTCGTAGGAGTGCTTTCAGGCGAGGAAAGAGAAATACATCCCATGGTGCGAGATCAGGTGAGTACGGAGGATTGGGCAAAACTGTCACCTGTTGCCTTGCGAGTTCCTCTAGGACAAGGACAGAGCAATGTGCTGGGGCGTTGTCGTGTAGCAACAACCTATTCTTTGTACGCCAAAACCCAGGTCGCTTACGGCAAATTGCATCGCGTAAACGGCCAAGGATCTCCTTGTAGCTGGTTTTATGTACCGTTGTACCGTCTGGTAGGAATTCCATGTGAACGATTCCATTTGAATAACCAGCATCACCTTGCCTTTTGACCTGTCTTGTCGTGTTTTTTTTCTGCCGTGGTGATGGCTTTATCCAGGTGACTGATTGTCGTTTCAGTTGTGGATCGTAAAGGAAACACGATGTTTCGTCACCCGTTATTATCCAGTTGAGAAACAACGGATGATCATCAGGTCCGACTGGCGCATTCAAATCACTATTACAATGATGATCGTACGTTCGCTGCCAGTGTATGCACTCAACTGCCTCTTGCAGGGACGAGAGACTAACTGACATGGTACCATACCACGGCGCCACCTATGCTCTATATTGCCCCACAACGCTGTCATGCGGGCAGTCTTAGAACTTAATGACTGTACCACGTATATCAGGTTGTGTGAAACCAAATTTGTAGATTATATTTGGTTGGAAACGCTCTATAATGTTCCAACGTTTGCCACAAGGAGTCAGTGACACTGGTATCTGGTAGCCATAGTTAGAACTACTTGAAATTGAACTTGCTGGGAGCCTATGAACGTTCAATTAAAATACCCTGCTATGGCTATTGTCTGCATTTCATTGCATATGTCTGGCATTTTAATTCAGAAATAAGAGATATTTATGCCGAGTCTCATACATTAACCAGTCTTGGTAATCAGCTATACATATCTGCCCGAACAGCAGGAAATTCGGGTTCGAATCAAGACTTCAGATAAGACCGATCCATGCAGAGCCGTTTCTAAGCCAGTTTTGATCGTTATTTGCCTATTTTCATTTTATAAAAAAACAAGATGTTCAGTAAAGAACATATAGCCTACTTACTCCTAAATGCATGGGTATTGTTATAACTCTTTGTCCTTTTCAAGGAGTATAATTGAATGTTGGTTGTAGTAGCTTCTTGAAATACAACGTGCTATAGGGATATTAAACATGAATATGAGGTGTCCTTTGCTAGTGCTACCTCTGTAAAATAATTCATTCAATTCGGTTTCACCGTGTTTGAATTGATAGGGGGAATCGATTCGCACACATACTTGGCCACCATCTGCAAACTATTGGGCTGATGATCTAGCAGTTTGGTCAGAATATGCTTCCCACATAAAGATTTGTTGTTGCAAAATTTGGTAGAGACTAGATTATTAGGTTGGTCGTAATTACATTTTAGCCTTTAACATTTGGGTGACCGCGATTACGTTTCCGTCAAGATGGCGGTGATATAAAACATGACACTGAGGTGGCCTTTTTTAGTGCTACCTCTGTACCAAATTTCGTTCCATTCGGTTTCACCGTGTTCGAATTAATAGGGGGAATCGATTTTCACACAAAGATGACCGCCATCCGTAAAATATTAGGCTAATGACCTATTAGTTTGGTCAAAGGATGCTCCCTCCATAATGGTATGATGCAAAATTTGGTAGAGATCGGATGATTAGGTTAATCGTAATTTGATTTAAGCTTTGAATATTTGTGTGGCCGCCATTACGTTTCCGTCAAGATGGCGGTGATATAAAACATGACACTGAGGTGCCCTTTGCTAGTGCTACCTCTGTACCAAATTTCATTCCATTCGGTTTCACCGTGTTCGAATTAATAGGGGTAATCGATTTTGACACAAAGATGGCCGCCATCCGCAAACTATTAGGCTAATGACCTATTAGATTTGTCAAAGGATGCTCCCTTCATGAAGGTATGTTGTTGCAAAATTTGGTAGAGATCGGATGATTAGGTTAGTCGTAATTTGATTTAAGCTTTGAACATTTGGGTGGCCGCCATTACGTTTTCGTCAAGATGGCGGCGATATAAAACATGACACTGGGGTGCCCTTTGCCAGTACTACCTCTGTACCAAATTTCGTTTCATTCGGTTTCACCGTGTTCGAATTAATAGAGGCAATCGATTTTCACACAAAGATGGCCGCCATCCGCAAACTATTAGGCTGATGACCTATTAGTTTGGTCAAAGGATGCTGCCCCGATAAAGGTATGTGTGTCTACCCCTTATTATTTCCGTTTTCCAACGGGGTCGGGGATGGGATGAGAGGCGATGGAAGTCTTTGTGGCGATGGTTTTTACGGCCGGATGCCCTTCCTGACGCCAACCTCATGAGAGGAGTTAATGAGAGATGAAATGAATGATGGTGAATGAAACTGGGCAAGGATGTGGAAGGAAGCGGCCGTGGCCTGTCAGAAGGTACCGTCCCAGCATTTGCCTGGTGTTGAAAATGGGAAACCACGGAAAACCATTTCAAGGACGGCCGACGGTGGGGCTCGAACCCACGCGTCTACCGAGTCAGGAGAGAGCTTGGCCCCATGACCTAATGCTGCGCGTTAGCCAGCGTAGCCACTACTGTCGGTTGCCCCCATAAAGGTATGTTGTTGCAAAATTTGGTAGATATCGGATGATTAGGTTAGTCGTAATTTGATTTAAGCTTTGAACATTTGTGTGGCCGCCATTGCGTTTCCGTCAAGATGGCGGCGATATAAAACATGACACTGAGGTGTCCCTTGCTAGTGCTACCTTTGTACCAAATTTCGTTCAATTTGCACTCACCGTGTTCGAATTGATAGGGGGGGACAGACATTCAGAGTACACACACTAACACTCTCTCACACACACACACACACACAGACTCACACACACACATACACACACACACGCAGACAGACACACTTTTTTTCGCCCTGTAGTGATCTCATAAGTCTACTTTCATTTTTTGCAAAAATCGAAAGTAGGCTAATAGGCTTATGAGATCACTTTCTGTGTGTGTGTGTGTGTGTGTGTGTGTGTGTGTGAGTGCCCCCCCCCCTAATAACTTTTAGCGGCTGGAGCGATTTCAATGAAACTCAGTAAGGTCACAGCATCACTGTGGCCGACCCCGATCGTGCCCTTCAAATTTTATTACGTCTCACCAATCCAACATGGCGGCTGTGCGAAATATTTAACCAACATGAAATATCTCCGAAACTGTCATCGATATCATCCTGAAATTTTGCACGGTGATAAAGGGCACTACTAGAAGTTCACCTTTGAGACTTTCAAAAAACTGCTAACTACAAAACCAACATGGTGGCCAAGCGAAGTTCAGACTTTTAAATTGCCTTTTCTCGCGATTTGACCATCCAAACGTAATGAAACTTGGTACAAAAATATTTATATGCATTGTAATGCACTGGCATCTACTTTATTTCAATTGCTTTCATAACCTCAATAGGACAGCTGTGCGAAATTTTAAAATCTCGTTTTTACTTCTTGTGTCCTAAATATGCGATTGAAGTTTGAATACCACTCGTACACAATAATCTTCATGTAATAGTACATAAATAGAAATCCAACATGGCGACCGTCTGAAATATTTAGAAGGTTCTCAATATCTACGAATCTATTACAACAATCAAACTGGAATGGTGTATGTTGATAGAGACAATTAACATGAGTAGGATATATGAAAATAGGCTGTATAGTTCTTCACGGAACTACTTGCTTTTAATAATAAGTTATTTCGTTTCTGAGCTCTGGGATTGTTCATATAGCCTTGAGAGCTATCCCGAGAAATGGCGCCCTCTTTTTATAGCCCTCCTCTACATAGAAGGTAATTACTTTTTTTTTTCATTTCTACATCAGTTGATATATTAACAAGGAAATGTTTCATCTTCTGTTTCTGAGGGTTCGAGTGTACCACTAAAGGGAAATTCTGTATGGAACTATAGCAGTAATTTGTGTTTCAGTTTGAGGATTGTTCTTTCGCTATTGGTCTTCGCAGAAGTACACAGTTCTCCCGAGAGAGACAGTGAGAGAGATGCTGTAATGACTGCTGCTTTTCACTAGACCCTCCAGGGTCCATGCTTTGGACAGAAATTAACTGTGGCTTTAAGTCCAAGTTCTGTGAACTTGCCTCTCTTATTTTATTCTCTCGTTGCTATCTCTTTTCCGACTTCACTAATAATACTTCATTTTAATCAGCCATTCGTTTTTGTGGTTACTAACTGTGGTGAATTCTGGAGGAACGTATTTTCAAGAAAAATGTAAATATTTAGACACATTTTCGGACAAAATTTGTAACACAAACATTTTTAATTAACTTACATTGTTGTTTAACACTTACCATGCTGATGCCTTAAATGTTGCTCCTCACCCCTGTGCTGGCTGATTTCCAGAATGTATGGCTATGTTCAGAATGGCACAAACTGAATGTGGTTTGAGGTACAAATAAATTGAATAGTCCGTTCGATTTCCGAACCCTTACTGTACAAATTTAATAAAAATCTGACACGATTGAAAATAAAACTATAATGTAAAAAAACGTAATCAGCTGTCGCGCGCGCTCTCGTCCTGGAACGAGCGGGCGCGCTGGCAGAAGTAGAAGGGAGAAATGTCTCTTCGATTGCGTCAGATTCAGAATCTGTAATGCGAATTTTAACTCCAAATAAACATACTAGTCATAAAATAAACTCAACGTTTTTGCGAGAGAAAAATCTATCCACAAAGAATAAAAACAAAGGAACGGAAAACAGACTTGACCTACTTGAACTTGCATCGCTTGCCATCGAAGAGATCGATATTCTTTCGCTGAACAGTAACGTGGTGCTATCTAGCGATAGTATGTGCAACTTCATGCTTACTGGCACCCACACGCGAGTGCTAGATCTGTAATATTACGTTCGTCTCCGACACAAAGCGCGAGAAATCGATCAACGTAATATTACGCTCGCCGCAGTTTTAAAAAGTTACATTCGAATGTAATATTACGGCGCCCGTACTCTTAAGTATTATGACTTCAGTCTTTTGACTGGTTTGATGCAGTTCTGCAAGCCTCCCTGTCCTGAGCTAATCATTTCATCTCTATGTAGCTACCACAATCTGCTATGCATATTCTAACCTTGGTCTACCCCTACAGTTATTATCCTTGACCCTTCCTCCCATAACTAAGGTTGCTATTCCTGGGTGTCTTAGTATGCGTCCTACCAACCTATTTTTTCTCCTCATAAGCAGTCGCCAGAAACATCTCTCCTCTCCCACTCATCTTAATACCTCTTCGTTTGTAACCGTATCCTTGCGCGGATAAACAAATCGTTATCCGAATCCATCCCACATTCGCAGGACTTTTATCCGCATCCACCGCACATTCGCACGACTTTTATCTGCATCCACACGTTTGTTATCCAAATCTACTGGCATTACAATATTATTTTATCAATTTAAATGATTATGTCGACTTTGCTGGGGTCTGGCGTTACGTTACGGTGACGGGACCAAATGTACCGAGAATGCACTGAGGTATGTGACGTCATAATACTACTTGAGCTTCTTCCTTTCCCCGCACGCTCCGGTGAGCGTGACGTCATCCAGCCAGCTACCTCCTTTGACCTTGGTTTGCACTTGCTAACGGACTTTGAGTTCACGCAGCATTTGTAGCATTTAAAATGATATAAAGTCTAGTGTTTCAGACTGACTCTCAGTGGTTTTTTTAATTAGATAAAGCATAAGGCAACACATTTTAGGAGAAAGTCGTTCCCCTAGGCTATGCACGTCATGTGCTATGTTTAATATGAATGTTATACAGCCAAAATTGCAACCCTTTCCAGTTCAGAATGTTAATTATTCTAACGATATAATTTGTATGAGATTAGCATAAATCATTATCTTACATTTGTCATGAAAAAAAAAACGTAACGGAAAAGTGTGTTATAACATCCGGGTTCTAGTAATGATATTGAACAAGTTCGGATTGTATTCCAAAAACTATCCGCAAATTTACTCCAAGCATTAATACCCATCTGATCTTCATCATTCTCCTGTAACACCACATTTCAAACAGTTCAATTCTCCTCTCTTCCGCTGCGTTAACAGTCCAAGTTTCACTTCCATAGAGCGCAATGCTCCAGAGAAAGGCTTTCAAAACTTACTTCCTAATACCGGACTCTATATTCGATGTCAACAGATTCCTTTTCTGTAGAAATGCTTTCGTTACCTGTGCCAACCTACTGTTTAAATCCTCTTTGCTTCGTCCATCACTGGTTATTTTGCTTCCTAAGTAACAGAAGTCTCCTACTTACTTTAGCTTTTCCCCTGCCAATTTGACGTCCATAGGGGTTTCTGATATCTTTCGGCTGCATTGCCACATTTTGTTTTGCATTCATTAATTTTATCATTTTAAATGATCTTGTCGACTTCGTCGTTACGCTGGGGTCTGGCGTTACGTTACGGTGACTGGACGAAATGTACCCAGATGCACTGAGGTGTGTGACGTCATAGTACCGCTTGGTGCATGTGTTCCCCGACAATCTCTACTTCGTTGGTATAAGACAGAAATCCCCGATTCTCGGATGTCACGGGTAATCTCGAGAACCACTGGATGGATTTTGATGCGGTTTTCACCATTCTGTAAAGGATATCTCGAGGAAAGATTCTGTAGAAAATAATGTAAGTTATGTATGATCAAAGGAAGCCAAGCAGTAACGATTTCAGTGAAAAAGTCGAAAACAAACTTGGCGTCCGTGCGTTTCTTAAGCTTACGCTGGGCAAACCATTAAAAATATCAATATACTATGAGCGTAAGAATTAGTCAGCGTGAAAAGTTCTACAAAAAAAGTCCCCGAGAGCATATCTCTATCTTCAATACATCGCCACTAGAAGTGTTTTTAGAGTGGGTGGAAATGGCACGTCTCCGCGCGCTCTGGTGAGAGTGACGGCATCCCGCACGCTTCACCTTTCTTTCCCCTTGGTTTGCACTTGTGATTCGCGAGTAATTTGAAACAAGGTATAGTATTATAAACCAAGATAAGTATTATGCAGATAATTTTCTAACATGTCAAGTGTCTGGCTTCGAGCGAAGCGTGAAGCCTCCAGCCTTTCTAGCATTTTTTAGCATTTGTAGCATTTTAAATGATACAAAGTCTAGTCTTTCAGATTGACTGTCACCTTTTATGATGAATTCCTTCCTCAATACAGATTCCGTACCATTTAAAACCTCTTTCAAATGCTCTGGTGTGCTGGCTAAGATGACAATGTCATCAGCAAATCTCACAGTTGAAATTATTTCTCGTGAGGTATGTATTATTATTAACACCTTCACCTATACTTAATAGCGTAAGTGTGAACAATCTGATGGTGACCACTTGATAATCGAAACTGGTCATCCAAGTGAATGAAAATCCACAGCCTGCTTCCAGTCACCGACCGGATCAGGAATGGAATGAATGAAGCCCCCATCTAGCGGCGAGGATATGAACTGTGCCGGCTGCCGAGGCCTGACGCACTCCTCTGGGGCAATGATTAAATGAATGACAGATGAAATGAAATGATAGTGGAGAGTGTTGCTGGAATGGAATTTTGACAGGGAAAACCGGAGTACCCGGAGAAAAACCTGTCTGCCTCCGTTTTGTCCAGCACAGATCTCACATGGAGTGACCGGGATTTGAACCACGGACCCAGCGGTGAGAGGCCGGCGTGCTGCCGCCTAAGCCACGGAGGCTTGGTCATCCAAGTATATTTATTAAAATCATGTATATTTTTTCAGGATTAGGGAACAACCCATTACAATCATGATGATCAACTGAAAATAAACCACTGATAGTCAGTCTGAAAGACTAGACTTTATATAATTTTAAATGCTACAAATGCCGCGTGAACTCCTAGTCCGTTAGCAAATGAAATAAAAAGCAAGTGCAAACCAAGGTCAATGGAGGTAGCTGGCTGGATGACGTTACGCTCACCGGAGCGCGCGTGGAGAGGAGAAAGCTCAAGCAGTATTATGACGTCACACACCTCAGTGCATTCTCGGTACATTTCGCCCCGTCTTCGTAACGTAACGCTAGACCCCAGCGAAGTCATTTAAAATGATAAAACATTACTAATCGAGAAGTTATGTTGTATAAAGATCTGGAAACTCAAGCCAGAACTTATGATTTATACTAATACCCAAAATTTATGGGCAGAGCATATCACTCCTGATTGTTTCATCGAATTCATTTATCTTCAGTGACTGATCAGTGGCTGCTAGAATCACTCAAAGGAAATTAACGGTTCACCTAATATGTCCAGCCCCATTAAATAGCACCAATTTAGGAATCTTAAACACTATCGTAAACAAGGGCTTCGGTGGCGTAGTTGGTAGCATGCTGTGCTTCTATGCCCAAGATCGCGGGTTCAAACCTGGCCGAAGTCGTCGGATTCTTTAAGAACGTTGAAAATACCTCAGTATGCCTTCCTTCGGTGGGGAAGTAAAGTCGGTTTTTTTAGCGTATGGCTTTTAGTGCCGGGAGTGTCCGAGGACATGTTCAGCTCGCCAGTTTTGTAGCTGCTTCGAGACGGACACCCAATGGGTGAGCTACAAGTACCGTTGGGGAGGAAAGTTGGAAGGGAGGGTCGAGGAGTTGGAAGGTAGCGGCTGTGGCCTATAGTTAAGGACCAACCCCGGCATTTGCCTGGAAGGAAGATGGGAAACCACAGAAGACCATCTTCAAGGTTGCCGGCGAAGGGATTCGAACCTCCTCGCCTCCCGGATGTGAGCGACTGCCAACAGTCATGCCGCAACGACCTCGGCTAACTCACCCGGTAGTAAAGTCGGTGGTCCCATGTCATAGATTTATGGCATGTTAAAGAATCTTCCACTAATTACACCTGTGTGAAGCTAAATTATATATATAGGTTAAACATTTGACTAACGTTCTTAGGCTCCTACGTTCGTCGTTAACAGCCGACTACGGTGGCATCTGGAAACTAAGTTCTGAACTAGTTGGTCGTTTTCTGTCGCGTTTGGCGGCAAAAGTAGGAATTACTTGAAAAAAGTCAATGTCTCCAGTCCTTACTTGAATTAAAACAAATACACACACTAATACAGCCATCACAATTAACACCGTTTATCACACAGATTCTACACACACCCAAAGTACACGGGGCTACATGACCGCGCTGTCGCAGCCCCTAAACTGAGGAACCAACCAACCAACTATCGTAAACATGGCCCACTACTGATAGGTTCCAAGAAAAATATTTAAAAACAAGATGTTCAGTAAAGAACATATAGCCTACTTTCTCCTAAATGCATGGGTATTGTTATAACTCTTTGTCCTTTTCAAGGAGTATGATTGAATGTTGGTTGTAGTAGCTTGTTGAAATACAACGTGCTATAGGGATATTAAACATGAATATGAGGTGCCCTTTGCTAGTGCTACCTCTGTACCAAATTTCGTTCAATTCGGTTTCACCGTGTTTGAATTGATAGGGGGAATTGATTTGCACACATACTTGGCTACCATCTGCAAACTATTGGGCTGATGTTCTTGCTGTTTGGTCTGAATATGTTTCCCACATAAAGATATGGTGTTGCAAAATTTGGTAGAGACTAGATTATTAGGTTGGTCGTAATTACATTTTAGCTTTTAACATTTGGGTGGCCGCGATTACGTTTCCGTCAAGATAGCGGTGATATAAAACAAGACACTGAGGTGCCCTTTGCTAGTGCTACCTCTGTACCAAATTTCGTTCCATTCGGTTTCACCGTGTTCGAATTGATAAGGGGAATCGATTTTCACACACAGATGGCCGCCATCCGCAAAATATTAGGCTGATGACCTATTAGTTTGGTCAAAGGATGCTCCCTCCATACAGGTATGTAGTTGCAAAATTTGGTAGAGATCGAATGATTAGGTTAATCGTAATTTGATTTAAGCTTTGAACATTCGTGTGGCCGCCATTACGTTTCAGTCAAGATGGTGGCGATATAAAACATGACACTGAGGTGCCCTTTGCTAGTGCTACCTCTGTACCAAATTTCGTTCCATTCGGTTCCACCGTGTTCGAATTAATAGGAGGAATCAATTTTGACATAAAGATGGCCGCCACCCGCAAACTATTAGGCTAATAACCTATTAGATTGGTCAAAGGATGCTCCCTCCATAAAGGTATGTAGTTGCAAAATTTGGTAGAGATCGGATGATTAGGTTAATCGTAATTTGATTTAAGCTTTGAACATTCGTGTGGCCTCCATTACGTTTCTGTCAAGATGGCGGCGATATAAGACATGACACTGAGGTGCCCTTTGCTAGTGCTACCTCTGTACTGAATTTCGTTCCATTTGGTTTCACCGTGTTTGAATTAATAGGGGGAATTGATTTTCACACAAAGATGGCCGCCATCCGCAAACTATTAGGCTAATGACCTAGTTATTTGGTCAAAGGATGCTTCCTCTATAAAGGTATGTTATTGCAAAATTTGGTAGAGATCGGATGATTAGGTTAATCGTAATTTGATTTAAGCTTTGAACATTTGTGTGGCCGCCATTACGTTTTCGTCAAGATGGCGGCGATATAATACATGACACTGAGGTGCCTTTTGTTAGTACTACCTCTGTACCAAATTTCGTTCCATTCGGTTGCACCGTGTTCGAATTAATAGGGGGAATCGATTTTCACACAAAGATGGCCGCCATCCGCAAACTATTACGCTGATGACTTATTAGTTTGGTCAAAGGATGCTCCCCCCATAAAGGTATGTTGTTGCAAAATTTGGTAGAGATCGGATGATTAGATTAGTCGTAATTTGATTTAAGCTTTGAACATTTGTGTGACCACCATTACGTTTCCGTCAAGATGGCGGCGATATAAAACATGACACTGAGGTGTCCTTTGCTAGTGCTACCTTTGTACCAAATTTCGTTCAATTCGCATTCACCGTGTTCGAATTGATAGGGGGGGACAGACATTCAGAGTACACACACTCACACACACACACACAGACACACAGACACACACACACACAGACTCACACACACACATACACACACACACACACAGACAGACAGACACACTTTTTTCGCCCTGTGTTGATCTCATAAGTCTACTTTCATTTTTTGCAAAAATCGAAAGTAGGCTAAAAAGAAAGCAAGATATGATGCTATGTTCAGTCCATATTTTGCCATCGCATGCATGAACAACATCTACAATAAAACAAGCCTTTATTTACAATGTATCTTCAAGGTTCTCACTTTTCTTGCGATGTTTGTACCATTCCTTTGTGTCGTAGCATTTTTTATTTTTTCTCCCTATTTCATTCCTTTCAAAACAATAACATAATACCACTGGGTCGTAATGAAGAGACTGAGCTTAAAGAAGCTCATGTATTCAAAGTACCTCTCCTCCTCTTCCTCTTATTCTTCTCCTTGTTCTGCTCCTCCCTCTGTCCGTAAGACTATCGTTGTTTCCTTCTTCACTTTCCTTCATCTGTTTCTCCTTTACCTCCCGTGCTGCCTGCGCTCTGGTTAAAATTACCCACTACACGTCATATAGCATGTTCCATTACTTTTGAATGGTCTTCAGAAACACGCAAAGGCCTCTGAAAGAAGATGTTATATGAATAGAAGTCCACAAACCATTCAGAGGAAATTAATGAAGAAGAAACAATTAACAGGATAAAATTAACTCATCATCCTTCAAAGATTGTGCCATTTTACTTACGAGATTGCGTCCAGTTAATAGATATATTAATATAGCTGTATAAATCATAGTAGTTAACGCCAAATTCCTTACATTTTATAAGCTGTACTGACGTTAAAAAAACATGTTTGCTTTTGTTCAAGTAATAAATTATGAAACTAAATATTTTCAAAACCTACTCAACTCTCATGATGATGATGATGATGATGATGATGATGATGATAATTGTTGTTTTAGGGGGCCTAACATCTAGGTTATCGCCCTTAATGGTCTAGGTGATAGCGAAAATGACAATGAAATGGAATCCAGAACGAAAAGGAAGGAAGGAAGCTTGTAGTTTAACGTGACCGTTAATCTCGAGATCATGAGCCACGGGACCTCCATTTTACGTGGAATCCGAACCACAGGACATGGCATTTCACTTCGAAAATCTCACATGCATTGACCGGGAATCGAACCCGGACCACCTTGGTGAGAGGCATTCAGCTAGACCGCTGAGCCACCACGCCCCCACCAGAACGAAAATTAAGTGACACTGAAAACATTTATAAAATGGAACTCAGATTGAATCGAATCACAAAATGAAGAGTGGTATTACTTACAAAAGGGAATTTAGAAGGAAAATACTCACAAAATGTAGTTTAGGTTCAAAATAAGTACAAAATTCAATGTAGAGTCGAAATACTTACAAAATGCAATTGAAATTCAAAAAAACTTACAAAATACAAATGAGATTCAAAATACGAAAAGAATGCAATTGAGGTTCAAAATACTTACAAAATGCAATTGAAATTGAAAATGCACAATGCAAGTTAGATTGAAAAAGGCCGGTTCAGATTCAAAATACTCACAAAGTGCAATTGAAATTCAAAATACTTACAAAATGCAATTGAAATTGAAAATGCTTACAAAATGTACGGTAGATTCAAAATACTCATTTGGATTGACAATATTTTCAACACGCAATTTAGATTGAAAATACAAAATCTAATTTAGACTCAAAATACTCACAAAATGCAATTGAGAATCAAAATACTCACTAAATGTCCACCATTCAAAATGCAATTTAGATTGAAAATACTTGCGAAATGTGGTTTAGGATGAAAATACTTCCAAAATGCAATTGAAATTCAAAATTCTCACAAACGTCTCACTTACTAAAAAGCAATTTAGATTGCCAATCCTTACAAAATGCAATTGTGGTTGAAAATACTCGCAAAATGCAATTTAAATCGAAAAGACAAAATGCAACTTAGATTGTAAATACCTACAAAATGTAGTGTAGATTCAAATAATGTCCTTACAAGAGGAGCCAATTACCGAAAACAGTGCGGGCATCTTAATGAGAAAGGGAAATAGAATGAAAAGATAACAAGACGTCTGACCCCTCGAAGAAGGGGGGGATCAGGAAACATGAGACAAGGGTCAATTAAGGCGGGAAAGTGAAAGACTCCCTAGGCCTCGGATACCCTAATACCGTCGGGGTCGGAAAAGAACAAGTGTTGGTCAACGGAGGTCGACAGGGAAAAAGACGGAGTAGTTCTTAATCAGAATTGTACCCCTACCTGAATCAATACTATAAAGAAAATTAATTATTTAACTTGTTTTAGTAAGCCTCCGTGGCTTAGGCGGCAGCACGCCGGCCTCTCACCGCTGGGTCCGTGGTTCAAATCTCGGTCACTCCATGTGAGATCTGTGCTGGACAAAACGGAGGCAGACAGGTTTTTCTCCGGGTACTCCGGTTTTCCCTGTCAAAAATTCATTCCAGAAACACTCTCCACTATCATTTCATTTCATCTGTCATTCATTTAATCATTGCCCCAGAGGAGTGCGTCAGGCTTCGGCAGCCGGCACAGTTCATATCCTCGCCGCTAGATGGGGGCTTCATTCATTCCATTCCTGACCCGGTCGGTGACTGGAAGCAGGCTGTGGATTTTCATTTCATTCAACTTGTTTTAGTACATGTTTCGAGGATTAATTACATTTATCCCCTTCATCAGCTAAAAACCATATTGAGAGAATAAAATAAAACGTAGCACAGTAATAAGATACGTTATTATACCTAATATGGTGCACCATATAATTTAGGTTATAAGATCAGAATAAAATGAAATGAAATAGATGGTGACGGTGATCAGATTGCAGGTGCTTATGACAAATAGTAGTTCCGTATTGAAGCTTGAAATGGTAGATTTGGAAATACCAATACTTCACCAATCCGTGTAGGTCTATAATTAACGAAGAGCCTGTATGCTTACAGATCCATTTTTAAGCCTTTTCAAATCAAAGCGGCTTCAAGTAACACGACGTGATGGTAAGTGAACTATTCTAGCATATCAATACGGAACCACCATGAGTCATTTGAATAATGTAAACAAGACGGAGAGGAGCCCGGCACAAGTAAGCGGAAGCAATGCCGGTCTCACCTGGGGTCCCGTGATCGCCACTCCAACTCTCAATTTAGGTTTCAGTGAAAAAAATTATATTTTTCTTTTTTAATGTTTTGGGTTCTCAGTATATTGACATATCGTAGAATGTTTGTTTGGAGCAAAAATAGTACTCTATGTCCAAGATAAAGGTTTCTGAAGTTTGTCAACTTTGGCAAGCATTTGCCAAGTCTTTATTCATCTACAATTGCAAACAGCCTTGACAGCTATTTCTTACAACTTTCATTTATTTCCAAATAAGTTACATTACCTCAGAACTTACTGAACCGATCTACTTGAAATTTTCGCAGTATATTTATATGCATACTAGCAGAAGTACCCATTCTTCGAACGGTCTTTGGTATTAATAGCCAGACGTAATCAATTGAGCTACTGTTGCAATGGTTAGAGGCTTGGAACCTGTTTGTCGACAAAGATAAATGATTAGTTAAAATATGCTCAGAAAATAAATTTAGCCTACCTAACGTGTACTTCCTGACGTGAAAATAAAATTGAAAACCTCGTAGACGAAACGCAATACATGTCATGTTGCTGTTTGGAGATATAATATACCTTCTGTACGACATATCGCACGTTTAAGTTGTGTGAAAAAATCTATGATAACCCCTGACCCCCTTAAGCGCATTGATGAATTTTACAGTTTTAGTTGGTTCCGTGTTAACCTTATTGCCATTTGCTAACGTTCACAGAAATGTAATAAATGGAGTGGCATTACTTCCTGCAGAAATAGATGGAAAGTTGGATGTACCTTTTGAGATGCTTTTGTCATGGCTATTGGCGTGCATTCCTTCAATAGTTTATTAAATGAAATTAGTTTTCTTGGAATATCAGAAACTGTTGGTATTAGAGGATTAAAATGTAGTTTTTGGGAACCCTTTACGGCTATTTAGGGTCCCCGAGTTTTGTTTCTGACACCAAGGGGCAGAAAATAAGCTTTGTCTCGTCGTTGTAGGCCGTAGTATAATAATAATAATAATAATAATAATAATAGTAATAATTATTAATAATATTATATAGCAATATAGAGATAGGGACGTAATAGAACTTCTGTACCACACCCGCACGTGTAAATCGCGTGTAAAAATTCTAGAGTACCCCTTGACCCCCTTAAGCGCATTATACCCTATGTATTGATGAATTTTACAGCTTGATTTTGTTCCGTTATAGCCTTATAACCGTTTGCAAACTATCTCAGTAATGTAACAAGATGTTCAGTAAAGAACATATAGCCTACTTTCTCCTAAATGCATGGGTATTGTTATAACTTTTTGTCCTATTCAAGGAGTATAATTGAATGATGGTTGTAGTAGCTTGTTAAAATACAACGTGCTATAGGGATATTAAACATGAATATGAGGTGCCCTTTGCTAGTGCTACCTCCGTAAAAAAAAATCATTCAATTCGGTTTCACCGTGTTTGAATTGATCCGGGGAATGGATTTGCACACATACATGGCCGCTATTTGCAAACTATTGGGCTGATGACCTTGTAGTCAGTCATAAGATGCTTTCCACAAAAAGGCATGTTGTTGCAAAATCCGGTAGAGATCAAATTATTAGGATGGTCGAAATTTGATTTAAGCTTTTAATATTTGGGTGGCCGACATTCCGTTTCCGTCAAGATGGCGGCGATATAAAACATGACACTGAGGTGCCTTTTGCTAGTGCTACCTCTGTACCAAATTTCGTTCAATTAGGTTTCACCGTGTTTGAATTGATAGGGGGAATCGATCAGCAAACTATTGGGCTGATGATCTAGCAGTTTGGTCAGAATATGCTTCCCACATAATGATTTGTTGATGCAAAATTTGGTACAGATCGGATGATTAGGTTAATCGTAATTTGATTTAAGGTTTGAATATTTGTGTGGCCGCCATTACGTTTCCGTCAAGATGGCGGCGATATAAAACATGACACTGAGGTGCCCTTTGCTAGTGCTACCTCTGTACCAAATTTCATTCCATTCGGTTTCACCGTGTTCGAATTAATAGGGGTAATCGATTTTGACACAAAGATGGCCGCCATCCGCAAACTATGAGGCTAATGACCTATTAGATTTGTCAAAGGATGCTCCCTTCATAAAGGTATGTTGTTGTAAAATTGGGTAGAGATCGGATGATTAGGTTAGTCGTAATTTGATTTAAGCTTTGAACATTTGGGTGGCCGCCATTACGTTTCCGTCAAGATGGCGGCGATATAAAACATGAAACTGGGGTGCCCTTTGCTAGTGCTACCTCTGTACCAAATTTCATTCCATTCGGTTTCACCGTGTTTGAATTAATAGGGGTAATCGATTTTGACACAAAGATGGCCGCCATCCGCAAACTATTAGGCTAATGACCTATTAGATTTGTCAAAGGATGCTCCCTTCATAAAGGTATGTTGTTGAAAAATTTGGTAGTGATCGGATGATTAGGTTAGTCGTAATTTGATTTAAGCTTTGAACATTTGTGTGGCCGCCATTACGTTTCCGTCAAGATGGCGGCGATATAAAACATGACACTGGGGTGCCCTTTGTTAGTACTACCTTGTACCAAATTTCGTTCAATTTGCGCTCACCGTGTTCGAATTGATAGGGGGGGGGGGGGGGACAGACATTCAGAGTACACACACTCACACTCACACACACAGACTCACACACACATATACACACACAGACAGACACACTTTTTTTCGCCCTGTGTTGATCTCATAAGTCTACTTTCATTTTTTGTAAAAATCGAAAGTAGGCTAATAAATGGAATTGTATTGCGTCTTACAGCAATAGATAGACCTGTGAGATTCCGTTGCCATGGTAACCGGATTGCATTCTTTCATTATTGTATTAAGTGAAATTAGTTTTCTGGGAATATCTCAAAAACGGTTGGCCCCGAGTTTCATTTCTCACATTGAGGGGCTGAAAATGAGCTTTGTCTCGCCCTTCTACGCCTATTTCAGCTAGGGTTTTAAGGGGGTAGCCCCCTTTTATTGTAGCTACAGAGAAGAGTTACATCAATGATTAGAGTCGTGCCTCTGTAGGATATCTGTACCAAATTTTACGTTGATCCACCCAGCCGTTCTCGATTTATAAGGGAACATACTTGTCCACAGACAAACAGACAGACATACAGACAAGACAGACAAAAAAATATTTTCGCGCGCATCCGTCATAAAACAGTCTGAAACGCGTAAATAACGCATATTTCCGTAGAAATTCAGAAAAAAAAACGGACAAACTTTCATTCTTATATATATAGAGATGTGCAATACTCTGATACAGAATAATGACCGCAGTATTTTATGCAACTTGGGAAAAAATGCATTGCTTCAAAAGTGTATAAACGAATCAAAGACATATTTACAAATATAAAGTTTGAAGTACTAGAATCATGATTCTACAGAGAGTTTATTTTGTATCTCACGGAGACCCTCGCTTGCCCACTAGCCCGCGCCGCACCGCGCCGCGCCGCCGCGAGCCTGTCTCCTACCACGCACTTTGCCATTATGCGCGCCTGCGCAGCACTGAGTCATTGAGTATAGGAATTTGTACTTACCTGGTTCATAGCTGGTGCTGAAAATGTTCACCATTCACTTCTACACATCGCTGGCACCTTTTTATGAAACTGGCATTTACTTTCTGAAGTTCCTCAGCACCGATTGACTGCATTTCAGCTGTAATATAGTCTTTAAGCTGTCTGTTTGAACTTTACTTCTAGATCTTTTATTGTATTGACGCTAGGCAGGGGTCTGTTTGGAAATTTCTGACGGAATTTCCGTCGTGTATTCGCACAAGATTTCCTGTACTTTATGAAGGTATTATATATACACACGTTCACGTAATGAAAATCGCATTGGAACAGCACACTGAGCACTAAACACGTGAACAATTGGCTAAACTGAACCTCACACTGTTAAAGCTCTCAGCAAACTGCAAAGGAGGGAAACTTGTGGCGCCAAGAAGCGGATTACGGCCAAGTGCTCGGCAGGAGACCGGCTCGCACCGCGGGCAAGCGAGGGTCTCCGTCAGATACAAAATGAACTCTCTGTAATTTGGATTGCAAACCATAAAATGTTTTTCAATTGTATTCAGTTTCGAAACTTTAACTTCAATAGTTAGTATTTAAACACAAATTGTGCTAAATGTTCCGGCAAATCTCAACAAAATGACAGTGTTTCGCCCCGGTGTGCCATTGGGCTCTTCAGTAGGTTAAAGCACACCTCACCAAGACACTGTCTAGTACACACTGGGAAGGCCATTGCAAGACGTATTTGATACATGTATATCCACGTCACGAGCAAAGCCAGTGCACTATGGAGTCGAAACTCCATTCCAAAGCAATTATAACCTTACCTTGGCATTGAATATATAATTTTCAAAAGAAAAATTTGTATTGTCCGTTGAGCCATTATTATTTATACACAAATTGTGTTAAATGTTCCGGCATAACTCAACTCAACCAATTGCACACCGGGGCGAAACACTGTCATTTTGTTGAGTTATGCCGAAACATTTAGCACAATTTGTGTTTAAATATATAATGGCTCAACGGACAATACATATTTTTCTTTTGAAAATTATATATTCAGTAGTTAGGTCATACAATGCATGTGCCTTGAATAACAGTGGAGAACTGGCGTGAAAATATATAACACGAGGACTGGCCCCATGTCATTTTGACCCATAGTGTGTCACTCCCTTTTTGTCGTAGTCGTACGTACGGTATTTTATAGTAATTTTACACCTAGTGTCTCCCAATGAACTATTCGCAATATACAATGCGGTTTATTTATATTTTTGAAATTTAACTTGCAGAAAAATGACATTAATTTTCGCAACAGTAGAATAAACCTTGATAGTGGCAGCAAAGCAGTAATCTCAATTTTTTTGAACAAAGGAGCTGATGACCAAGGTGTTCCTTGACCCTGATCGTGAAGTAATAAAAAAAACTGAGCTATGTGATTGTGCTGCATCAATATATATGGGTCTTTTGCCCTTATTAGCCTATTTTCAATTTTGAAAAAAAATAGGCTTATGAGATCACCTTTTGTCCGTGTGTGTGTGCGTGTGTGTGTGTGTGTGTGTGTGTGTGTGTGTGTGTGTGTGATTCGTGTGTGTGTCCCCCCCTAATAAAATCTAAACGGCAGGAGCGATTTCAATGAAACTCGGAAGTTCATAGCACTATTTGCGGCGACCTCGACCGTGCCCTTCAAATTTTGTTACGACTCACCAATCCGACATGGCGGCTGTGCGAAATACTTAACCAGCATTCAATATCTCCGAAACTATTACCGATATTACCCTGACATTTTATATGGTGATAGAGGGAACTACTATAAGTTCACTTATGTGACTTTTGAAAACCTGGTAACTACAAAACCAACATGGCGGCCAAGCGAATTTGCGACTTTTAAATAGACGTTTCTCGCGATTTGACCAACCAAACGCAATGAAACTTGGTACAGTATATGTTTATATACATTGTAATGCACCGACATCTAACTTCGTTCAATTGTTTGCATAATCACAAGATGGCGGATGTGCGAAATATTTCACCGGCATTCTATATCTCTGAAACTATTAGCGGTATCTCCCTAAAATTTTGTACGGAGATAAAGGTCACTACTGGAAGTCCATCTATAAGACTTTCAAAAACCGGTTAACTACAAAACGAACATGGTGGTCAAGCGAATTTGAAAATTTTAAATAGATCTTTCTCGCGATTTAATGTTCCAAGCGCTCTGAAACCTGGTACAGGAAATATTTATACACATTGTAATCCACTGGTATCTAATTTCGTTCAATTGTTTACATAACCTCAAGATGGCGGCAGTGCGAATGTTAAAATTAAGTTTTTATTTCTTGTGATGTAGTCATGCGATCGAAGTGAAAGTTTGAATAATGAACCTACGCAATAATTTTCCTTTAATGGTACATGACTCTATGGCCTATACATTTAACAATCCAACATGGCGACCATCCGAAATATTTAGACGATACTGAATATCTAAGAATCTATTTTAGCAATCAAACTGCATTTTTATGTTCATAGGGGCTATGAACTTAAGTTCACATATAGGACTTTAAATAACCTGGTGACCACAAATCCAACATGGCGGTGACGCGAATTATAAATATTTACATGGACGTTTCTCGCAATTTAACCATCCGAGTGCAGTGAAACTTGGTACAGTAAATCCTTATACGAATGTTAATCCACTGGCATCTAATTTATTTCAATTGTTTCCATAACCTCAAGATGGCAGCTGTGAAAAATTTTAAAATCTCCTTGTTTTTTCTTGTGTCCTAATTATGCGATTGAAGTTTGAATACTACACGTTCACAATTATCTGCATGTAACAGTACATAACTCTAGGACCTACATATATAAAATCCAACATGGCGACCATCCGAAATATTTAGTCGGTTCTTAATATCTACAAATCTATTACTGCATTCAAACAGAAATTGTGTATGTTGATAGTGGCAATTAACATAAGTAGGATATATGAAAATAGGCTGTATAGTTCTTCACGGAACTACTTGTTTTTTACAGGTGATCCTGCTTAACTTGAGCTGAAAATTGTCGCGCGCGGACTGGCGCCATGGGTAAATCTGACCGGACCATAATTTATATAGTGTTCGAAAAGCTATGAACATGTTTATTTTGCAGGGTGTAGTTCAAGGCCTGGAAGGAAGGTACAGTAAGCGACAGGAAATAAGGGCTGACCAAAACGAAAATATAAAGTATTATTTAAGCCTCGGGTCAAAAATATCCATGCGCCAGTCCTCGCGGGTTAATATTTTGTTTTTAAAAATTCATTACTACAGTATGTAATGTTGCTAACAGTGAATGGTAACGCCTTTTCAGTACGGTAACTATTTTATCTTATGAAAGTAAATGTTGACAAATTTTCATAACAATCCATTCACTAGTTTTTGTGGTGGAGCATATTAAGGAACTGAACTGTTTTGTTCAATATTCAGTTAATGCCACCATAAATATCAACTATTCAGTTAGCGCCACCTTAAATGTCAACTATCCAGTTAACGCCACCTTAAATGTCAACTATTCAGTTAGCGCCACCTTAAATGTCAACTATTCAGTTAACGCCACCTTAAATGTCCACTATTCAGTTAACGCCACCATAAATGTCACTATTCAGTTACCACCAGCTTGAAAGTCAACTATTCAGGTAACGCCACCATAAAAGTCAACTATTCAGTTACCGCCACCATAAATATCAACTATTCAGTTACCGCCACCATAAATATCAACTATCCAGTTAACGCCACCTTAAATGTCAACTATTCAGTTACCGTCACCATAAATGTCATCTATTCACTAAACGTCACTTTAAGTGACAACTATTCAGTTAACGTCACAATAAAAGTCAACTATTCAGTTAACGCAACCATAAATGTCAACTATTCAGTTAACGCCACCTTAAATGTCAACTATTCAGTTACCGCCACCTTAAATGTCAACTATTCAGCTAACACCACTTTAAATGTCAACTATTCAGCTAACGCCACTTTAAATGTCAACTATTCAGTTAACGCCACTTGAAATGTCAACTATTCAGTTAACGCCACCTCAAATGTCAACTATTCAGTTAACGCCACCTTAAATGTCACTATTCAGTTACCGCCACCTTAAATGTCAACTATTCAGTTACCGCCACCTCAAATGTCAACTATTCAGTTAACGCCACTTTAAATGTCAACTATTCAGTTAACGCCACCTCAAATGTCAACTATTCAGTTAACGCCATCTCAAATGTCAACTATTCAGTTAACGCAACCTCAAATGTCAACTATTCAGTTAACGCAACCTCAAATGTCAACTATTCAGTTAACGCTACCTCAAATGTCAACTATTCAGTTAATGCCACCTAAAATGTCAACTATTCAGTTAACGCCACCTTAAATGTCAAATATTCATTTAACGCCACCTTAATTGCCAATTATTCAGTTAACGCCACATTAACTGCCAACTATTCAGTTAACGCTACCTTAACTGCCAACTATTCAGTTAACGCCACCTAAAATATCAACTATTCAGTTAACGGCACCTTAAATGTCAACTCATTAGTTAACGCCACCTTAAATGTCAACTATTCAGTTAACGCCACTTTAAATGTCAACTCATCAGTTAACGCCACCTTAAATGAGACTATTAGCAGGATCTGTTTCGGCTATGAATTATAGCTTGCATAAGCCAAACGTACTACATCTGCAGAAACATAAAAAGGAACTGAAAACGCGTAAGTAAAAAGAATAAACATTAATCACAATTAAACTAGATTTAATTGTGATGGTTAAGTTGTAATATATTAGAATTCGTAGATGTACAAGTTTTACAATGGTACAAATGCAATATCAATGAATGTACAATTAACGGCAGTTTGCTCTACACACCCTCATCACACTCCCCGCACCGCTCTACACCCCTCTCCTACCACTGAGTTTTGTAATAGCGAAGTGTAAGTTCCGTAAGGAGGAGGGGGTTGGCTTATGTCATGGTTGCTGGAAGACAAGTGCTCTCTGCATTCCATTGAGGGAGCTGCTTAAACGGTCAATGGCTGTTATATTGTCATACAGTAAGATAAGGCACGTTGTCGATTCTTCAGAGCACAATGTGGGCGAGTTATCTTTATATAGTGCATTATGCAACGAGCCTAAAATGGCAATACTTAACACACGAGTATGTTTATAAAGCGAGCGTATGCGAGTTTTATAATTTCCATACGAGTGTCTTAATTACAATTATAGGGGAGTTGCATACAACTGATTATGTTCGACGCTAATTATTATAACTATTTTATATTCGGACATAAATATTCATAAATATTTGTCGAGCTTTCGCCAGTTTTATGTACTGAACAGAACGCACGAGATGCACAGAATACCTTGTGTTTGACCATGGCATCCTCCAGTACCCCACTATGACACTAGGCCACGCAGTGAAATTTAAATTAGAAGGCCTTGGAACTCAGCGCAGGTGTGATGCTATCCTTACCTAATTGGTCAAACATCTGTTTCTTGAGCTCTGATTGGTGGGCGAAACTGCCCTATAATGAAAACGTGTACTATAATGAGCCTCATTATAGTACACTTTTCTGACATATAATACAAAGGTTGCTGTTTTAAGTTTTGGCAACTATGTTATAAATTGATAAGTAACACACCTACATGGTTCCAAGTTTCATAGGCCCCCGATGTAGTCTCCAGCACTGCGTACAACGTGTTCCCAGTGACGCGGAAGCCGTTGGATTCCGTTGGCACTGCCCAATCTATCGATGGTGCGAAGAGAGCGCTCGGCAGCCTGCACAACATCACCAATTTTAGGGTAGTAGTAGTGGTTCCGCAGTGGCTCCTTCATCTTCGGGATGAGATCAAAGTCGCAGGGACTTAGGTCGGGAGAGTAGGGGGGATGATAAGAGCACCTCCCTGTTCCAGCGATTCAACAATGCAGACACAACTCCTGCTGTTTGTGCCCTAGCATTGTCATTCAGAACGATGGGCGGAGTATCGATGTGGTGCCGCCGTTTCCTCCTCAGAGCTGCTAGGAGATGGTCTTGCAGAAACGAACAATAGTACGCCGCATTAACGGTTTGGCCTGGGGGAACGGTATGTTTTATGATCACGCCATCCCAATTATAGGCAAGAATCAACATTACCTTCACATTGGTGGGGGTTTGTCGAACTGTTTGTTTTCGTGGTGATCCGTGGTGCCGCCACTCATTCGAATGTCGTTTCAACTGTAGCTCATAAGCTTTGGCCCACGTCTCGTCAATGGTTATGATACGCCGTAAGAAGTCCTCTCCTTCACTCTCATAACGCTGCAAGTGCGTACGAGAAGCGTCATATCCCAGCCATTTCTGCATGTCGGTTAAGTCATGCGGAACCCATTTTGACGCAATTTTCCTCATTTTCAGGCAGTCCTTCAGGATGTGGAGGACAGTCGAATTCGCCAGTCCTGTATTTTGCGCTAATTCACGAAGCGTTACGTTCCGATTCGCCTTCCTGGCGCGGGCACCTCTGTACATTTTCATCACTTACTGGTGGGTGACCAGATCGAGGCATGTCCTCCACACGTTCGCGCCCATCTCGAAAGGCTGAAACCCATCTTGCTACCGTTCTGTAAAGTAACGCAGCTGCACCGCACGCCTCGTGCAGTCCTTGGTGGCACTCTCGAGCCGTGCGACCCCTAGCACACTGAATTTGTGTCCCCGTTCTCTGCTCCTGCTTCAAAAACATTGCGACCGTGTTGTGCAAGCGCTTGCCCACAACTACTCATCAAACAGGCACCACTGCATACGAATGGGGGAGGGGACGGACGAGGTCATGTGCTCTAAGGGAGGTAATACAGGTTAGCTACTTTTGGTAACAATCGCAGAGTCCAACACCGCGGCAACTGAAAGCAGCAGCATCGTTGCCAAAACTAAGATTAGATCATTTTCGTTCGTATTTCTCTCATGTCCTTCTCATACCGCACACTGCCTGCAAATCACTAGTTTGCGTCCTGAACACACAACATTCTTACACTCAGAGCAAATGACTGTGATTGATGATAAACAAACAAAAAGACGCTATACCGCTGAAAAGTAGGACGAACACTAACGCGGGGAATAGCATGCCCCAGAACATCGATAGAACAGCGATTCGACCAAGGTGCATCAAGACAAGACCAACTACAATACTCAGACCTTAATGCAGGTCTCGAAAGTGTGAAAATGGCGTATGCTGCAACCCGGTATATTGTTTGTTTACATTCGTTGCTGGGATACACTATTTAGTTTTGGTTAGCTTCGTTTGATAAAAGTTGGGAAAAACTGTCGCTAATCTGTCATTTTTAGTGTCTTCTGTATGTCTGTAAAGTCCAGTTCGCGTTAATGTACTACAATCGTATGTAAATATGTGATAATACGCTTAATATGGACTGGTTCGTTTGTGGGATGATTGTCCAGTCAACCGATGGCATTGTGTCATTTACTTCCGATTTTGAAGTACCTAAGACTAAAGCATAATAGAAGTGTCTCAAGAATATACACCGAAATGTTTTGTTAGTTAGTGACAATATGATAATAGCTTAGTACACTTCAGAAATGTCCAACTTAAGTACGTAAAGGGAAAACGCAATGAGCATCTACGGCTAGACCAAACCATTGAGTTATCTTGAACGCTCAGCAATATGTGCCTCTGTAAACCCTTACCAGTCTGGCAGATGTTCTACACTGCCTTGTATACGCGCCAAATAATACAGTGAACTTCTGTTTTATTGGTTAAGGAAGATGTTCCCCCTGTGCCAAACAGTGAACTCATTGTGTTCCGTCATTATTCATACTTTCGTGATTCTTACAGCTTGCAAGTTATTTTTTATTATGATGTGTGTAATAAAGTGTTGTGATTACCTTGCCAATTATATACTTATATTGCGAGATGGTGTGCCGTGATAATTCCGTAAGAGGGAGATGGTGCTTTCCTACTTACATTACTTTACTAAATCAACTATTTCCAGCGTACAACTATTCCAAACGATAACAGCGAATGTTTAATAGGTTAGATGGTAACATATTATCGTGTCCCTTGTGTGTAGTAATCTCCATAATTATGTTCTGATATCCACACGACGACTTCTTTGCATATTTCAATCAACTAATTCGGTGTGATGTTTTAACCCGAGATTTTAGACAATTCCACGAGAGGTCTTAATTGAATTGTATCTCTATGGCGTTGGTTCGATTATTTCAGGCAACTATCCACATTCCGATTGAGTACACAAATACTCTGCATGTGCTGGGACAGCACTTCAGTAACCGGGTACTTTCTTCTCTCCTACTTCAGTCTGTTTAATTTTTTGCTATTAATATTAATCTATAATTACTGAACTTAAATACAAATCGTGATAACTCGCCAAAAAAAAGCTTCTTATTCAACCACAGATACAGTGAGACTATTGTGTCTGCCCCTTGGATGAAGACGAAGAAACCTATAATTCGAGGCCAACACTATATAGATAATTTAATTCAGGTAAGTCTAAATTATTGATGCATATTTCTTCGGAACCTAGTCTCGTCTTGTGATATCTTTTATGCTCTTCGGTGAGTAAAAATAATAATTTACACGAACTGTGACAAGCCCGATGACATGATCTTAGTTATTGGTAGGGCAACCATCGCCGCCATGTTTTTTCTACATTAAGGTCTGAGGATTGTATTTGGTCTTGATCACGATCACTGCGGAGTTGGAGACTGTTGAGCGGTGGAAATAAAGTAGTCGAGGCTGAGACACATCAGGGCTGCCAATCCACAATTAGAGAGAAAGTAAGTTTCTCTGGGGCACTCAGTGCCCCACGTTACTATTCCAGGGATAACCTACAGCTGTGGATCGATTGAAAATTTTGATTGTTTAACCAAATGCATTTAATCGGTCGATTAATCGAATTTAATCGATTTCACACAGTGTCAGTTCGAGAAAAAGAAACCTTTGAATAATATATTTTAAAATGTTTACAATTTTTGCTATGAGGAATATATAATTTAAAATTATTATTGTATTGGTAGCGTGCAAGTATAAACAATCAAATTAATTTAAGTTAATAATATGATTTATGTTTGACCCTGACTATTACATGTCAGAAAACTGTACTATAATGAGGCTCATTATAACACTATTTTTCATTATGAAACAGATTCTCCCACCAATCAGAGCTCAAGAAACAGTTGTTTGACCAATTAGGTAAGGTATGCATCGCACCTGCACTGAGTTCCACGGACTTCTAATTTAAATTTCACTGCGTGGCCTAGTGTCATAGTAGGGTAATCGAGGAGTCCATGGTCAAATACAGGGCATTCTCTGCGTCTCATGTGCTCTGTTCAGTACACAAAACTGGCGTGATCTCGACAGATATTTATGAATATTTATGTTCGAACATAAAATAGTTATTATAATTATCGTCGAACATAAACAGTCGTATGCAACTCGCCTATAATGGTAATTATGACACTCGTATGGAAATTATAAAACTCGCGTACGCTAGTTTTATAAACATACTCATGTCTTAATTATTGCCATTATAGGCCCGTTGTATATTGTACTATTAAAATATATTTAATAATAAATGTAATTGCAGCCGAATGGCCAATTTATAAGGTGCGTTCAAAAAGTATCGAGCCGGAGGCTGGAATGCGCAAACTGGTGATGACATCGGCTAATCGTGGCGTGTGTAACGAGGTGTGGTTCCGACCACAGCGTGGAGGGCCACAGCCCATCGCTAGAGGGCACGCGTGCACGTCACGTGACGATACATAGCGAGCAGCAGCATGCATCAATCGTCCAACGCTGCCAGTCACATTGCAAACAGTGACATAGAGTTGTCAACCGAAGAGCAAAGAGATGTTATTAGTTTCTGACAGCGGAAGGTGTAGGGGGAACGGATATTCATCGCCGAATGTCACAAGTGTACGGCGAGCACTTGATGTTCCTTGCAAGGGTCAAAGCGTGGCACAAGCGCTTCAGGGTAGGACCTGTGTCATAAGCCGATGATGCCCGATCTGGGGAACCCCCCCTGCATTACCGATGACAACGTCCAGCTGGTTGATGCACTCATTACCGCCGAGTGGCAGTGAACGCCATAGCCGCCGTGGTCGGATTGAGTGTCGGAAGTGTGCACACCATCATGAAGGAACGACTGCACTCGCGCAAAGTGTGTGCCCAATGGATGCCCCACAGTCTTCAACCACCCAGGAAGCATGTCGAATGGCCCACTGTCTACGTCATCTGCAGCGCTATGCGAGGGAAGGGAATGGGTTCCTGGCACGAGTGGTGGCTGGAGATGAGTCATAGTGTCATCACGTCGAACCAGAATCCAAACGACAAAGACTCCAGTGGAAGCATCCAGGGTCACCACCACCCAAAAAAAGGCAAGGCCATCCATACGAGTGCAGGAAAGGTAATGCTGACGTACTTCTTTGACCAAGATTGCCCCCTTCTTATATACTACATGCCGCAAGGGACAACAGTGAATGCCCTGCGTTACTCACAAACCTTGACCTCCCTTCGCCAAGCGATCAAAACAAAACGACCAGGCAATCTCACCCGTGGGGTCATTGTGCTCCACAACAATGCACGACCTCATACGGCCAACACAGCCACGGCACTCCTGCAGAAATTGAAATGGGAGGTTCTCGGCCACCCTCCATACAGTCCAGACCTCTCTCCCTGTGATTACGCCATGTTTGGTCCCCTGAAAAGGGCTCTGCGGGGCCAACGATTCACCTCGGACGTCGACATGGATCTGTACGTGCGGAACTGGTTCACATCGCAGCCCACGGAATTTTATGAGACATCCATTCACCGCCTCGTGTTAGAGTGGGACAAGTACCTCAACAGCCAGGGTCAATACTTCTAACATACAGGTACTGGTTTCTGTAATTATGCCTCTGGCTCGTTACTTTTTGAACGCACCTTATACAATTCATGTTGGTTCTTTAGTCTACAGATCTTTACTATACTCCACAACTGATTTTGTCCCATTTTTGCATCGGTTGATGTGCTTGCCACGGCGGGTCAACGTATCGGTCTACTATCCCCAAGCTTGCAGGTTCGCTCCTGGCCGTGGTAAGTGATTTTTGAAAGGCTGCAAAAATTCCGACACCATGTCATACGATGTTGGCATGTCAAAGAATCCATTTGAATTTAGTAGGCCGTGTTCATATTGGCAAAATTAATCTCGGGAGTTTCCGCCAACACAAAGTTCCTCATTTCTCTACTAGAAAGCACTATAGTGTTCAAGGAGCTTAGATATCTAACCTCCTTGACTTTCATAGTGCTTCAAGGAACAACGAAATTCGACATGCATGCTACCTTTTGGGTGTCAAATAACAAAGCTTGCACACGGCACCCAAGCCATTAGATATTATTAATATTATTATCGGTTAGCTTGCCACGATGGGTGAGTGGATAGCGTGTCGGTCTACTAACCCCAAGATTGCAGGTTCGCCCCTGGCCGTGGTAAGTGATTTTTGAAAGGCGGCAAAAATATGATACGCATGTCATACGATGTTGGCATGTCAAAGAACCCATTTGAATTCAGTAGGCCGAGTTCATAATGGCAAAATTAATCTCGGGAGTTTCCGCCAACACAAAGTTCCTCATTTCTCAACTAGAAAGCGCTATAGTGTTCAAGGAGATTAGATATCTAACATCTAACCTCCTTGGCTTTCATAGTCAAGGAACAACGAAATTCGACATGCAAGCTACCCTCTGGGTGTCAAATAACAAAGCTTGCACACCCGAGGCCATACGATATTATTATTATTATTATTATTATCGGTTGATGTGATAGCGTTCTCATCCTTCACCACAGTAAATACACACACACTCCTTCATGGAAATGTGTCGTCGTACATAGTTATTGGTGATATTCAATATTGATTATTTAATGACACAAGAGTTTGAAGTTGAAGTTCATAGTTACAGTCACACTTCTTTGCTCTAGGATTTCTGCCATGTCAGTAAGATGACATGCTCAGAACTAAGGGCTGCCCTTCTCTTAGTAACAATATTTCCAGCGTCACTCAACACTTTCTCACACGGAACTGAAGTAGCTGGAATGCAAAGCAATTTCTTCGCTATGAGTGCGAGATGTGGAATTTGGACTAAATGTCTATTCCTTCATTGTAGAGGGACTGCGAATTCATCCTCTAATTTCACCAAAGACTTAAACTTCAGTAATAAGACAATAATAGCCTGACCGGAATTTCCTTTCCTATTGTTTGTAAAAGCGGTGGGCAAATCCCTCAGATTATAAGAATGCAATTATGGAGATATTGTTTTGCCCTGGGGTTGCTAGCTCAGTTGGGGGTGATTTCGTCTGAAGGACGGTTGTTTTTGTGTGTGTTACGTGTAGTGTTGGAGAGAGTTAGTGCTAAGTGAAAAGAGAGCGCAGACAGGCTGCTGGCATGAAGTCTTGGCTACTTAATGCTGACGATTGTTTACTAGGTTACAGAGGCAATGGCCGCGCCTTGATCGGGCACTGCGGCGCAGCGGAGTAGGATTCGCTGGTTGATGACCGGCGTACAAACAAGGATGCAAGAAATACGACAGAGTAATTTTAAAAGAATGTAAATGATTTAATTACTGTTGCAGGATAAAATCCAAAAGTACACACTCACCCGATCTGCTGGTCTGTCTGTCGATGGACGGTACTTCGGCGTGGTTCAGCGTCGAGTGGCAGAGAGAGACCCCGTGTCCTGGAGTATCGGGTATTTATGGAAGCGTCGATGGTGTGTCAGAAAAGCTAGCACATTTCTTGTGCTACTTAGAAAGGTCAATGTTCGATGTTGCGTACAATGTCAAGTCGGCAAAAATTCGGCACTTGTCTTATGCTATGAATGAGGAAGTAGGTAGTTTGCTAAGCTTGAGTATGACTGAGATATCTAGATGGTGTGTTGTTGTTGGTTCCTTTCTGGTTTAGGCGTGGAATGGGGGTGAAGGGTGGCCATTGTGGTGAAAAGGTGGCTGATAGGGGGTGGTTATACCCTGTAGGAACCTCGGGGTATAACAATATTATGGCTTTTAACTTTCTGAAACAAGGGCATTAGCATCAGCTAACATTAATGACCTGCCAATCTTACAATAGCTGATGCCAAACGGCAAATAATAATACAATACACCGGTTTCGTGCTACGCAAAACAATTACTTTTCCTACAGCACTCTGCTATTTTAATCAGTTCGATTATCGATTAAAGCATATCGATCAGTTAATCATAATTTTAGATTAATCGGTCCGATTACTCGATTAAATCGACAACTATAATTAATACCATCCTTACCTATAGGGACAGATGACCTAGATGTTACGACCATTAAATAAACTATCACCCGTGACTGATGACCATGATGTCCAAAACTCCTTAGCGGAATAACAAGCACCAATGATCATCCAGTGTCAAGTGTTGGTTTGTAGATATGAAATTCTTGTCAAGTAGCAGATATGGAGAAGTGTCATAACCACACGAACACCAGCGCAATTACAGTTTAAGAACTCAATGTCGGGAGCGTTCTTGACAAGCTACCGTGACTTGCGGATTCGATTTCCGCTGTCACTGGAGGAACCTGTCTATTGGAAGGAAGTGCTCATAATGGTCTCCCCTGCCGATAAGGAACTTGATTGACATCACGTGCTCGTGACAGAATCACTGGAAGGGATTCAGATGTTAACATTGCTGGCTAAGGAAACATAGCGCACGTCAAGCACTAAGTCTTGATGAAACTCGATATAAATGTTGGCTATCTGTGATGGTATTCTATCCCCTATTTTGTTCTGGCAATCCTTAGAGAGGGTGAAATTAATTGTGCGTGAATATGGACGTGAGAATTTGAGTACCACAGGAGAGTATGTGCGCAGATTATTATTAATATTTTTATTATTATTATTATTATTGCATTACATTACATTATGCGAACCGGCCAAAACTAAGGATCACGCAAATATTCGTATTATTATTGTTATTATTATTATTAATTCCTATTATTCCCATTCAGGAGACCGTGTGAACTTGAGCCCATCACAGCTTCACTTCATTTTCCTCTCTTCTTTTCTTCCCAAAACCTCTTCATTAGTTCACTGTGCTTTTTCTTCCTTTCCTCTGTCCATTCTTTTCCTGATGTGTCCTTCCTTGAAACTTGTACAGTTTTCGTGTTTCTGATTTTATTTCTAAATTGTCCTCTGTCCTTAATGCCGTCTCCAGATATATTAAGTAATGCCATGCCTTCATTATTTTTTTTTATACATCGAGCTGAGCCTCTATAGACTGCGTGGTAACAACCTACTTCACATTAGTGTTTAGGTCTTGTTCTTGTTCCGACTTTGACTTCCTGCCAGTATCTTCTGACCCCAGCGACGAGTGCCTGTTTATGTTCTTCGGACAAACGTCTTCTCTGTCTTCCGAAAGTTGATACCATTTTAAAACCTTGGTATTTGTTCACCAATCTTCTAAATGTGTTCCTGTCAGGAATTTCTCGGTCAAGAATACCAATTTGCTGAGATCTTTTTCGCATTACTCGGACCATCTCGGCCTTGTTGCCTTAGACTTGATGAAACTCCATATTCTTTTGTTTAATCGATCATCAGTCATCCTCAAAAGGTGACCGTAAAATAGTAGCCGTCTCCTCTTAATTGATGCTGTGATAGGGTCTATGTTGTTGTACAAGTCCTCATTTGCTCTCATTCGCCACTGTCCATCAACCCATCTATTACCTAGGATTTTTCTTAATATCCTACACTCTCTTTTTTCCAGTTGGTCAGCTTGACCTTTACTATTCATGGTCAATGTTTCGGACTCATATAATCCCTCAGGTTTTACAACTGTGGTATAGTGTCGGAACTTGACCCCTATACTCATAGACATTTTGTTATATGTATTTTTTGTAATGTGGTATGCCTGGTCTAACTTCCTCATCCTGACATTAATTGCTTCCTCTTCTAATCCATTCTGCTGGATGACTTCACAAAGATATCGGAAATTTGTGACTCAACTGATCTTTCCAAGATTAGTGATCATCCATTCAGCTCCATCGCAGATGTTTGTCATATATTTTGTCTTCTGAATAGAAATCTGGAGTCCTACCTTTACAGCAATTTCTGACAACCTATTTATCTTGTTGACTGCTGAATCTATGTCGTTAGCAAAAATGGTCAGGTCATCCGCAAAGGCCAGACAGTCAGTGCTTAGGACCAAGTCTGAACCGATCTTCTTTTGCTTCTTCTTGGTCTAACATCTTCCTCCATTCTCGAATGACTTTTTCCAAAACACAGTTGAAGAGGAGTGGAGATTTATTTTTATTTATTTATTTATTTATTCATTCATTCATTTCTTTATTTATTAAATTAATTTATAAATTTATTTATTTATTTATTTATTTATTTTAAGCGAATTCTTCCAATAAATGGAAGAGGTTAAGCAAATAACTCAATCAACTTTTCTTCTTGTTGTTCCAATAGGCTTTCATTCTTTCCGAGGAGGCTCGTTTACGTTCTTCGGACCACTTTGGACGGTACTGTTTTTGCTCTGTTGTAACTTCCCATTTGTTTACTTTATGTTATTATTATTATTATTCAGCGCTTGTCCTGCGTGGCTGCAGGGACCTCTACATGGATCCGTTGTCTCCATTTTGCTCTGTCTGAGGCCACATCTGGATGGAGATTCACGCTTATTAGGTCTTTAAGTAGCGAGTCACACCAACGTTGCAGAGGTCGTCCTTTTGGTCTTTTGCCGATGACTTCAAGTGTGTATCCCGCCTTGGCAATCGTTTCACTTCCTGTCCGTAAAACATGACCAAACATGCGCAGACGGCCCTCTCGCATTTATTATTATTATTATTTATTTAAGCCAAATTCCCCTACAGGAGAGTGATTAAACTTGATAACATGATGTCATTTGGATGTGTGCCTACCTCGCTCTTCCCAAAATATCTTCATTCTCGCTGAATGTTCCCTCTTCCTCTCAACCTTCCAATTTACCCCTGGTTTTCGTAATGAATTTAGTTCAAACTTAACATTCGCGAGTTTCGTCTGGCACTCAGTTCGGTCTTCGAAATGTTCTATGCGGATTACTTGTAAGTCTCTCTGTACCTCTTTAAGCCATTCTGTGCCACATTTACTCTGTGTTATGAAACCAAGTAGTTCCTTTTGGCAATCTGGAGGTAGCCATTCTGTGGATGTGAGTGTAAAATTTGGCTCGGCATTTTCTAATTTCGTATGTTATCGATTTATTATTATTATTATTATTATTATTTAATATATGGAATTTACATTAAAAAACAAAACTATCAGAGTCGGTCTCCTTGCGAGCCAAAAGAAACTGATAGAACTGCATCTCAATATGTTCAGAGTCACTGAAGAGAAAAAATTGTTCCTGCCATGCGTTTGTTTTTTCTGAAACTTATGGTAAATCCCGTGGTTCGTCACGGGAGGATGCCATCTCGTGGAAGGAGTCTTAAACACCGATATTGAAAGCTAATTCTATCAGATAACTTCTCATTATATAAGGTGCGTTCAAAACGTAAAGAGACGGAGGATGGAATGCGCAAACCGGTGACGACATCGGCTAATCGTGGCGTGTGTAACGAAGTGTGGTTCCTACCAGCGCGTGGAAGGTCACAGCCCGTCACTATAGGGCAAGCGTGCACGTCACGTGACAATAAAAAGCGAGCAGCAGCATGCACCCATCGTCCTACGCTGCCAGTCGCATAGCAAACAGTGACATGGAGGCGTCAAACAAAGAGCAAAGAGCTGCTGTTCGGTTTCTGACAGCGGAAGGAATGGGGGGAATGGACAATCATCGCCGAATGTCCCAAGTGTACGGCAAACACTGCATGTCCCTTGCAAGGGTCAAGGCGTGGCACAAGCGCTTCAGGGAAGGACGAGTGTCGTTAGCTGGTGATGCCTGGTCTGGGGTACCCCCCTGCATTACCGTTGGCAACGTGCAGCTGGTTGATGCACTCATTACCCAGGACCGCCGAGTGACAGTGAACGCCAAAGCTGCCGTGGTCGGATTGAGCGTCGGAAGTGTGCACACCATCATGAAGGAAAGACTACACTTGCGCAAAGTGTATGCCCAATGGGTGCCCCACCGTCTTCAACCACTCCAGGAAGCATGTCGAATGGCCCACACTCTTGGTCTTGGTTTGACGATAGATGCATGCTGTTGCTCGCTTTGTATCGTCACGTAAAGTGCACGCGTGCCCTTTATCGACGGGCTGTGACCTTCCACGCTCTGGTCGGAACCACACCTCGTTACACACGCCATGATTAGCCCATGTCGTCACCGGTTTGCGCATTACAGCCTCCGGCTCGTTACTTTTTGAACGCACCTTATAATACGGCTGGTGAAGACATACGTCGGGAACCAAAGGCTGTTTAGTATATCAGAAGCAAACTCATTGTAATATGCAGGAGAATTTAAAAGCAAATACCAGAGGGATATGAAAATAGGCTATTTGGTTCTTCACGACACTACTTGTTCAAGAATGCGTTTACCTATAACATCTTCAAAAATTGCTAGCGTTATCCTCCTTTCGATCCATTATAATCTGACAAAAGCCATGACACATGACGTTCTTACCCTCTTTACCACTCTTCAAAAGGTAGAATATGGATATGTGGGCTTCCCTACTCTCTTTGAACTTTTATACTGCACGTATGATCATTTATTGGTGGAAGTTCTGAGTTGCTCTTCTCGCAAGCATGTGACACACAGACAAGTACACTCGGCTTTAGCCTTTGTCGTTCTGCCAGCTTCAAAGTGCACATAGCCTGCCTACGGGGAGTGGATGGCCTTCTTTGTCGTTTAAATAATGTAACTCCTCCACACCCTCCTTCATTCTGTATGTTCAACAGTGAGGAACTAAAAGTAACCCTCAAAATGTTCTTTTTATTCTTTATTTTCAAATAAAAAGACAAAATCTTCCTATGTAGCAGAAACGTTATTATATTTGCTAGCACTTGATGGTAAACATTAGGAATAAATACGGAGATAAAAAAGACTTGGGAAAGGTTAACATGAAGTGCTAGTAGAGATATTCTTATTCTGTTAAATAACAAAAGAGCGAGAGATATGAATGGTATTTTAGTGAGATGAATGTAGTGGGGGGATGATGGGGTGTGGGGCATTTTCTAGTCCATATTTCCCCGTATTAATATTCCGTTAAATATTCAGGCGTTTTATGAGTATTTTCTCATTTTAAAAACGTTATTTATTTATTCATTTATTTATTTATTATTCATTTATTTATTTATTCATTTATTCATTTATTCATTTATTCATTTATTCATTATTCATTTATTCATTATTCATTTATTCATTTATTCATTTATTCATTTATTCATTTATTCATTTATTCTTCTTCTTTGTTTGATTTTGGCCTAATTTGGACCACGGGAAACAATTGACTTGCTGATTAGTCCTTTTTCTGCTCCCAGAAACTCTTCATCCTTTCACTGTGGATTCTCTTCCTTTCTTCCGACCAGATGTTCTTGGCTCTTCTCCTTTGATTTTCCCGGAAGCCCTTGAATTCATCAATCGTACCTCGAAACACCTCTCATTTGGACTGACCCCAACTTCCTCCATATCCTTTCTTATTTCATCTACCCATTTTGTAGTCGCTTTTATCTTGGTGATGTAATTAAAAATCTTCGTTAGTCGACTATTAGTGCAGGAATATTAGACAGAATATGGTCAAAGTGAGGAAAATTAGTTTATCAAGCTAAAAATTGGTGGAGAGGTTCCTTGAATAGCCTGGATCAAAATACTAAAAGTCCCAAAAATTCCCTCTTGGGGAACATGCCGCCATCTTGGAAAAATGGCCGGCATCTTGGATTTCGTATCCAGCATCGCATTGAACGTCATAACTCGGTACCTAAGGGTGATAGGGACATGTGGTTTGGTCAGGATAACTTACCAGAATGCAGGCTATCATTTTGACACTACGTAAGCTAGATAACAATCGAAATAGTTATTATAAATCACTTAAACAAACTCTCATAGGGTAGCGTTAAAAGCCATCTTGATGTTCAATGTCGATTTTTCACCTTTTACAGTCATGGGATTGAAAAAAGTACACAAATAAATGTTGTTAAGCACATCAAAACGCACAAAAATATGTAATCAGCACTGTCGTGAACCAAACATTACGGGTGTGAGAAGTTGTTAAACATGCGCATGCAACTCGAGAAGCGGAGCGCCGAGGAGGGGGGCTTCTCAAAGCCGGTGCAACTGGTGATGTGAACATATTCTGTAGGCGCAACTATGCTCCTTTTTAATGATAAGTAAAAATTTGACACTTTTATATAGAATGATAGCATCTTATAACCTAATAAATAATATAAAAAAACAATAATTAATTTGTTAATACGGTAACTTTTCGATCTAAAACTCTCTTTCTTAGTTACTTATATTGTATGTATAAAGAGAAAGGAATATTTCCTTTTAATTTTAATAATTAAGTAATTTTTGCACTACGCTCGTATGTAATTAAACAAGAATGGACTGTCCATCGCAAGTCCAGTTGAGTGGCAACACTTTCTAAGGCGTAGTCGGTAGCATGCTGAACTTCTATGCCCAAGATAGCGGGTTCAAACACGGCCGAAGCCGTCGGATTTTTAAGAGCGTTAAAAATCCCTCAGTATGCCTTCCTTCGGAGGGGAAGTAAAGCCGGCGGTCCCATGTCATAGATTTATGGCATGTAAAAGAACCTTCCACTAATTACACGTGTGCGAAGCTAAATTGGATAGGTTAAGAATGTAAACAACGCTCTTAGGTTTCTACGTTCGTTACCAAGAGCCGACTGCGGTGGCGTCTAGTAGCTAAGTTCTGAACTTGGCCTAGTAGTCGTTGACGGTGGCGCAAAAGCAGGAACTATTTGAAAAATTCTAAGTTGCAGTACTTGAATTAAAAAAACAGATAACACACACTAATACAGTCATCACAATTAACACCGGTTATCAGACAGATTCTACACACACCCAAAGTACACGGGGCTACATGACCGCGTTGTCGCAGCCCCTAAACTTAAGAACCAACCAACCAACCTACGCTCGTACTGTATGTAATTAAAGTAAGAATGGACTGTCCGTCAACGCGTTGCCGAGCGACATCCCTGCCGCTGCGCCGCCAGAGCGCTCTCGTTCCCCCACTCCACCTTCCCTGTGTTGCTTAGCAGTGGCGCCGGCCGGCCAAAATCAACGTCTTTACGGTAACGTTTACCATAAAATTTATCTTAACGGGTACGCCACAGAAAATAATCATAAAAGCGAAAATGTGTGTTTCAGTTTAACTGCCCCTTTATGCTTAATTTGCCGATGTTAACCATCCGGTTTAAACGTTAATGCCGTTTACTGTACTTTATAAATGTCCTACATCAAAAACAATTTTACCATTAAATTCTATGCAACACGTTGAACTTGGGCAAGCTTGCCAAAGGCGAGAGTTCAAGCATATCGAAAAATTCCCAGAATGGCTACGTATACATTCTCCTATCGACAAACCTCAGGATATTTTGGTGTCCTAATCAACCGGCGTTATAGGTGACGAAACGGTGACCTGCGACTCTGCTTGGGAGATAGGAACCGCGACTTTGAAGAAGCTGGAAGGGAAATCGTTCGCCGAAGTTAAACTCCAACGAAAGGACAAAGTTGTCACTCTTGCAGCTCTTGTTGTCCGAGGTGAGATCGTGCCTGTAAATCCGAACTAGCTGTTTCATCAAATTGCGTGTGTCGCTCGCAGTGAAGAGGACCTTGAATCTTGCTTTGAATACGAGTTGGCTTTATTGCCGCCAGCGCTGTTCGATGCTTCATCTATCAGAAAAGGTACAAAATCAACTTTACGGACAGTGATAGAGAAGTTCTGTGCACCGATGACCTGTCTTCCCAAAGACCTTACCTACGTGTTTGACAGTGGAGATCTCCTGCACCGGTTGGTATTGCCGAAATCGGGAACCTTCGATGATGTTTGTAAGAACTACATTTCGTACATCAAGGCGAACTACCAAGGGAAAGCTATTGTAACTTAGTGTTCGACGAAAGTCGTGGAGCATATGAGACGACGTGCCAAGACGTCATCTTCTGAAGTTTTGGTGGATTTGGAAGTGCAAGTGGTCTCGTCGCAAAATCAGTTCCTAGCCAATACTTCAATCAAATCAAGATTCGTCGCCATTTTAGGTCGTTGTTTCGAAGAAAGGGGGATTCCAGCTATTCATGCCAAGTCTGATGCTGATCTTCAGATCGTGACAACAGCGATCAAGGAAGCAGAGAAGGGAGGTCATGTGGCAATTGTTGGAGAGGATACCGATTTGTTGGTATTTCTTTCGAGCCTTGCAGAACGCGATAGAAACGTCTATATGCTGGTGCCACCATCAAAAGCCCATCCGAAGAAACTCTTTGGCTCTACGGAATTGCAGAAGGCTCTTGGGGACATGACCGACAATCTTCACTTCTTCCTCCATGCCATGTCCGGTTGCGACACAACTTCGGCTCCCTACAAGAAGGGGGTACACGCGTTCAAGACTTTAAACAATAACCCAGGTCTTCGCCAAAGAATTGCTGTTTTTAACAGCGCAGACGCTTCAGTGGAAGAGATCGTGAAGGCAGGGGAAGAATTCTTCATAGCGTTATACGGAGGTAGAACTACATATAGCCTAAACAAGACAAGGTATAGTCAGTACCTTAAGACCATTGCCAAACAACGTCCCCATGCAGACTTCGACCTCGCAAGTCTTCCACCAACATCAGCAGCATCTCGACAGCATAGCCTAAGAGTTTACCACCAAGTGCAGGAATGGCGCGGAATCTCTCTTCCACCTGCAGAGTGGGGATGGAAGAAGAACAGAATCGGCAAATTTTTACAGATTCCAACAGAATCTCCTCCCGCACCAGACTTCCTCCTAAACCTCATCAGCTGAGAGTGCAAGACAGGATGCGGCAGCAGATCTTGCGGTTGCCGAAGACAAGGTCTCTCCTGTTCAGAAATTTGCAGCAATTGCACTGGTGATGGTTGTTCTAACATGCCAGAGCCAGATACTCTTGACGATATGGTGAGTGAGGAACAGGAGGACAACCCCGAAGATTTGCCATGCAGATCCTCGTTACCTCTTCGCCGCAGAGTAGACTCTTCTGAAAGTTCAACCTTACCAAAGAAAAAGCGTCAAGATTAAGGCAAGTGTCACGTTTTTTTTACCAACTCATGACCAATATTAAACGCGTACGATATAATTAATAATTGGCTTTATTCATTTACTCGTTTACAGGCACACCGCACTACAGCGTCCCGTGGCAGTAGAATATCCTCTTTTCCGTGTTTTTCGTGTTTGTACAAAATAAATTGTAATGTGCTTAAACGTTAGTGTGTTGAAGGCGTGGTATAAGATAGCAAATAAGCAAATAGCTGCTTAATTTATTTTATAATAGTAACGTTTGTCATTCCTTTTCTAAATAATATAATATACGTAGCTAAGAAAGAGAGTTTTAAAGCGTTAAGTTACTGTATTAATTTTTTTTTTATTATTATTATTTATTAGGTTATAAGATGCTATCCTTCTATATAAAAGTGTCAAATTTTTACTTATCATTAAAAAAGGGGCATAGTTGCGCCTACAGAATATGTTTACATCGCCAGTTGCCCCGGTCTTAGATGCCCCCCCTCCTCGGCGCGCCGCTCCTCGAGTTGCATGCGCATGTTTGACAACTTCTCACACCCGTAATTTTTGGTTTACGAAAGTGCTGATCACATATTTTTTGTGCGTTTTGATATGCTTAACAACATTTGTTTCAGTACTTTTTTCAATCCCATGACAGTAAAAGATGAAAAATCGACATTGAACATCAAGATGGATTTTAATGCTACCCTATGAGAGTTGGTTTAGGTGGTTTATAATAACTATTTCGCTTTTTATCTAGGTTAAGTAGTGTCAAAATGATAGCCTGCATTCTGGTAAGTTATCCTGACCAATCCGCATGTCCCTATCACCCTTAGGTACCGAGTTATGACGTTCAATGCGATGCTGGACACGAAATCCAAGATGCCGGCCATTTTTCCAAGATGGCGGCATGTTCCCCAAGAGGGATTTTTTGGGACTTTTAGTATTTTGATCCAGGCTATTCAAGGAACCTCTCCACCAATTTTTAGCTTGATAAAATAATTTTCCTCACTTTACCCTATTCTTCTTACACTATATCGCTCATTCTCGTAAGGTGTCCATAGAACTTCAATCTTCTCTTCCGTATGGTATCTGTGATTTATTCTGCTTGTCCAGAAAGATCTTTGTTTCGTCTCTTCCACCATGTACCATCATTTCTCTTTTCGGGTCCTAAGATCTTCCTCAAGATTTTTCTTTCTTTCTTCTCCAGTTCCTCTAATTCACCTTTCTTGTTCAGTATCAAACATTCTGAACTATACAATCCCTCAGGCTTGACAACAGTGGTATAGTGTCTTATCTTCGCTCCGTAAGATATTGTTCATTTAGTCATTTATTTATACATTTATTTATTTATTCATTTATTCTATTATTCATTCATTCCTTTAGTTATTTATTTAATTTATCTAATTATTTATTATTATCTTTATGGACAGTGTTTGAACTCGTAAATCTCACGATGACATATTTCTCATTTCTTTCTCGTCTTCCTCTTCTAATCCCAACTTCAGTGAAATGCCAGTACGGCACTTAACTAAATTACAAATGCTCATTTCTCAACAGGCAACATAATAATCATCATCATCAGCTTCTAGAGGCTAAAAGCCTTGTCGTTGCAGCCATTTCTTACGGTCTTCAGCAGTTCTCTTCGTGTGGGCATACTAGTCAAATTCCATTTCCTTGACAATGTTCTTGAGATACGATTGTCTTTATCGTCCCCGTAGATTTTTTCCCAAAATCTTTCCTTCAAAAATTACCTGAAGGAGAGTGTCATGTCTGAGAATACGACCCATGAATTTTACTTTCCCTTTCTTGATGGTGTTCAACAGGGATCGATTCTCCTGAATTTGGTTCAGAACAAGCTCATTTGTATTTCTTTCCTTCCAGCTTGTTTGGGTCATTCGTCTCCAAAACCACATTTCAGCTGCCTCAAATTTTGTTTCTTCTCTTTTCCCAAGTGCCCATGTGTCACAACCATCGGTAGATTATAAAATTACAAAAAAAAATACACACATAAACACTAGGAGCTAATGACCACTATGCCCAAGCCTCTAGATGTAATAAATACAACATGCTAGAGGTATGTAATGTTAAGCAGATCCAAGTTTGGTATATCGGAGATAGGCTATTAATTTATGTCTAGTACATGGTCATTATTGTAGCACGCATTTTAGCGTTCAGTTCAGTTACGCGAGTTAAAGCGCAAGGACTTGGTGGAGAAGTGGATTAACCCCACCAGCTTGCGGTGACGACCAATGATGTTAAATAAAAAGCGTGTATGTTTACCACGTTAGATTGGTAACAGTTTATCCGTATTGACTGATGGTAAAATATATGAGGGAATTCGCTTAGAATAAATAAATAATAATAAACAAGATGTTCAGTAAAGAACATATAGCCTACTTTCTCCTAAATGCATGGGTATTGTTATAACTCTTTGTCCTTTTCAAGGAGTATGATTGAATGTTGGTTGTAGGAGCTTGTTGAAATACAACGTGCTATAGGGATATTAAAAATGAATATGAGGTGCCCTTTGCTAGTGCTACCTCTGTACCAAATTTCGTTCAATTCGGTTTCACCGTGTTTGAATTGATAGGGGGAATCGATTTGCACACATACTTGGCCACCATCTGCAAACTATTGGGCTGATGTTCTTGCAGTTTGGTCAGAATATGTTTCCCACATAAAGATATGGTGTTGTAAAATTAGGTAGAGACTAGATTATTAGGTTGGTCGTAATTACATTTTAGCTTTTAACATTTGGGTGGCCGCGATTACGTTTCCATCAAGATAGCGGTGATATAAAACATGACACTGAGGTGCCCTTTGCTAGTGCTACCTCTGTACCAAATTTCGTTCATTCGGTTCCACCGTGTTGGAAATAATAGGGGGAATCAATTTTGACATAAAGATGGCCACCATCCGCAAACTATTTGGCTAATGACCTATTAGATTGGTCAAAGGATGCTCCCTCCATAAAGGTATGTTGTTGCAAAGTTTGGTAGAGTTCGGATGGTTATGTTAGTCGTAATTTGATTTAAGCTTTAAACATTCGTGTGGCCGCCATTACGTTTCTGTCAATATGGTGGCGATATTAATCATGACACTGAGATGCCCTTTGCTAGTGCTATCTCTGTACCTAATTTCGTTCCATTCGGTTTCAGCGTGTTTGAATTAATAGGGGGAATCGATTCTGACACAAAGATGGCCGCCATCCGCAAACTATTAGGCGAATGACCTATTAGATTGGTCAAAGGATGCTCCCTCCATAAAGGTATGTAGTTGCAAAATTTGGTAGAGATCGGATGATTAGGTTAATCGTAATTTGATTTAAGCTTTGAACATTCGTGTGGCCGCCATTACGTTTCAGTCAAGATGGCGGCGATATAAAACATGACACTGAGGTGCCATTTGCTAGTACTACCTCTGTACCAAATTTCGTTCCATTTGGTTCCACCGTGTTCGAATTAATAGGGGGAATCAATTTTGACATAAAGATGGCCTCCATCCGCAAACTATTAGGTGAATGACCTATTAGATTGGTCAAAGGATGCTCCCTCCATAAAGGTATGTAGTTGCAAAATTTGGTAGAGATCGGATGATTAGGTTAATCGTAATTTGATTTAAGCTTTGAACATTCGTGTGGCCGCCATTACGTTTCAGTCAAGATGGCGGCGATATAAAACATGACACTGAGGTGCCCTTTGCTAGTGCTACCTCTGTACCAAATTTCGTTCCATTCGGTTGCACCGTGTTCGAATTAATAGGGGGAATCGATTTTCACACAAAGATGGCCGCCATCCGCAAACTATTACGCTGATGACCTATTGGTTTGGTCACAGGATGCTCCCCCCATAAAGGTATGTCGTTGCAAAATTTGGTAGAGATCGGATGATTAGGTTTATCGTAATTTGATTTAAGCTTTGAACATTCGTGTGGCCGCCATTACGTTTCAGTCAAGATGGCGGCGATATAAAACATGACACTGAGGTGCCCTTTGCTAGTACTACCTCTGTACCAAATTTCGTTCCATTCGGTTGCACCGTGTTCGAATTAATAGGGGGAATCGATTTTCACACAAAGATGGCCGCCATCCGCAAACTATTACGCTGATGACCTATTGGTTTGGTCACAGGATGCTCCCCCCATAAAGGTATGTCGTTGCAAAATTTGGTAGAGATCGGATGATTAGGTTTATCGTAATTTGATTTAAGCTTTGAACATTCGTGTGGCCGCCATTACGTTTCCGTCAAGATGGTGGCGATATAAAACATGACACTGAGGTGCCTTTTGTTAGTACTACCTCTGTACCAAATTTCGTTCCATTCGGTTGCACCGTGTTCGAATTAATAGGGGGAATCGATTTTCACACAAATATGGCCGCCATCCGCAAACTATTACGCTGATGACCTATTGGTTTGGTCACAGGATGCTCCCCCCATAAAGGTATGTCGTTGCAAAATTTGGTAGAGATCGGATGATTAGGTTAGTCGTAATTTGATTTAAGCTTTGAACATTTGTGTGGCCGCCATTACGTTTCCGTCAAGATGGCGGTGATATAAAACATGACACTGAGGTGTCCTTTGCTAGTGCTACCTTTGTACCAAATTTCGTTCAATTCGCATTCACCGTGTTCGAATTGATAGGGGGGGACAGACATTCAGAGTACACACTCTTTCACACACACACACAGACACACAGACACACACACACACAGACTCACACACACACACATACACACACACACACAGACAGACACACTTTTTTCGCCCTGTGTTGATCTCATAAGTCTACTTTCATTTTTTGCAAAAATCGAAAGTAGGCTAAAAATAAGCGAAACTTTTGACACTTAACAATAAACATGAACATGAAGAAATCATAAAAGTGGAGAGGACGATCATTAGGAAAATCCTAGGAGCAAGATATACCCAAGATGGTTGCAACAAAACAGTATTCAAACATCGAAATTGATATTAAGAAAAGACGAATGAAATTCTTTGGTCATCTCACTAGACTACCAGAAAATCGATTGACGAAAAGGATAATGGACTATGTAACCTCAACACCTTGGCTAGAAGAACTTCGAAAGGACCTCAAAAGAGCAAACATAAGTTCAACAGACACAAAGTAAACAAATGGGAAGTTATATCAGAACAACCAGAACAAGAACAGTACAGACCAAAGTGGTCCGAAGAACGTAAAGGAGCCTTCTCGGAAAGAATGAAAGCCTCTTGGAACAACAAGAAGAACCAAATAGGTTCACTGAATTATTTGCTTAACATCTTCCATATTTTGGGAGAATGCACTTAAAATAAAATAATAAATAATAATGTATTTTAAAATAGTAATACTTTTGTCATTACATATTTCAACTACGTACATATTTATGAACAATAAATAAATATTAATAAACATTAATTGTTTTTTCTCTACATTATCTCAATTCCTAAAACTGATAAAGAAAAGTAAATTTGAAGACAATCAGAATCTTATTCACCCTAGTTCGTACCAGCTAAAAATATAATCAACCACCCTGATTTGAAGTAGTCTATCCTGACATGGGCGCAAATTCCATGTTTGCCATGGGCGCCTGGATTCCTGATACTCCTCCGTCCACAATAGTTCCAGGGCAATAAGGGAAAACATATTCGCATTTTGTCTCCGCCAACAGTCCGTGTGACTGTTCCTTGATTTGAGTAAACTTATAAGCACTGATAGAACTAGAAAGATGAGTAAATGAAAACCACCTCGAAATAAACCTTCATAAAACAGCACAAATGACATTCAGGAAAGAAGGAAAACCAACGTTTTATGACACACTCATTTGCACAACGAACCATTAGTTGTAGTAAAAATGTTCAAATAAATGTGTATAACCCTCCAGACTACAGCTACCTACTTCAGCCATCAGTGCCATATACAAGATCCGGAATTTAACAGCCCTATTTCCAGCTACAGCCTTAACGCTATTCCATACCGCCATCTCACCCATTGTCAGGCCCGGTGACAGGATTCTTGGGCTCCTGGGCAACTGAGTGGTCCGGGACCCTAAATACCAATACACACACCCCTCCTCACTTAATATCATATATATTATTTCAGTAGTATGCTTCCCTCCTGCGGCGCTCACAAGCGACCGATCGTGACAAATGAGCATTCAAATGAAAGAGAAGAGACATTAGCAGTGACTTATTGCACTATAATTTCATAAATATCTATAATTTCTTTAGAAAATTACTTTTAAAAAATTGTACGAAGTGTGCGATTTGCAAACACCGTTGATGTAGGAAAATACGCACCATAATTGCTGTCCATGGGCCGCTGTGACGCCTGTTTGATGTCATATTAACATTCTGAGGTCTTTCCTTTATCCTGAAATGTAAATAGTGTTCTATAGTCATTTGGTTGAAATAAAAACATAGCCTTTCTCCTTAAGTCTCTTATTATAAACCTATTGGGGAAAGTGTGGTTTATGAACATGCGAGATTTCTCGCACGGGTGAGCTAGTAGACCATAATATTGGAATATTTAATAAATCACCCAAGAATATGTTAATCTTCTCAGAATACTCATTGCTATTAGAGCTCTTACAGACAATGGTTGGTTGGTTCCCCAGTTTAGTGTGTGTAGAATCTGTCTGATAACCGGTGTTAATTGTGATGGCTGTATTAGTGTGTGTTATCTGTTTTAATTCAAGTTAGGACTACATGCATTACATTTTCAAGTAGTTTCAATGTTTGCTACAAACCACCACCGTCAACGACCAACTAGTTCTGAACATTATTACTAGGTGCCACCGCAGTTGGCTCCTGGAACGAACGTTGGAACCTAAGAGCGTTAGTCAAAGATAACTTATAATTCAGCTTCACACAAGTGTAATTAATGGAAGGTTATTTATCATGCCAAAAATCTATTACATGGGACCGCTGGTTTTACTTCCTCTCCGAAGGAAGGCATACTGAGGGATTTGTAATGCTCTTAAAACATCTGACGACTTCGGCCGGGTTTGAACCCGCGATCTTGGGCATAGAAGCTGAGCATGCTACCAACAACGCCACCGAAGCCGCCCCTTACAGACATGAGCATATTAAGGTGGTTGTTTTTTATTTTTATTTTTATATTTTACAAAATGTTTGCCTGGTAGGTTATATTCGTTAATTTATCATTAAAACACAATTACATAAATGAAATAAAGACAGACAGGTTTTTCTCCGAGCACTCCGGTTTTCCCTGTCACAAATTTCATTCCAGCAGCACTCTCCACTGTCATTTCATTTCACCTGTCCTCAAGGGAGTACGACAGGCTTCGGCAGCCGGCACAGTTCATATCCTCGCTTCATATCCTTCATTCCATTCCCTGACCCGGTCGGTCGACTGGAAGCAGTCTGTGGATTTTCGTTTCAAATGAAGGCAATATAAATTATTAAATACTATAATGTACGTGTAACACATTTCCACGTAACGATCTCAAGATTTTATAGCATATGCCGTCATTTTTTGCTACCTCGTGGTTTGAGATTTTAGTACAAGGTGCTGATTAACTAGTCACTGTGCAACGCTGGGAGTGCGCCACCTCGTTAATTACAGCACGCTCGCTCTATTGTCCCCATCACCGGCGCCACAACCCTCGACCACAACAACAACAACAACAACAACAACGCTAACGGTCTGCTGCACACTGACACCCGCTATACCTTCATTTTCTTTTCCACTTTACACAAGTTTGTATTCTTATTGGCATTTACACTTAATTAAACTTTAAATCTTTTTTTTATTTCGGGCCCGGGCATTTTCCCCCTCTGCCCCTCCCCCTCCCCCCCCCCCCCCCATTGACGCCGACCCTGCTCATTGTGACATATGATCTAGAAATGGGATGGGATCACCTTACAATAATCGATCTCGAAAGAATAGAGAGTGTCAGGTCGCAATTCTTAAATGTATGTGCTGTGAGATGGAAAGATGGCCCCTACAAGATTTGTTAACGAGCTAGCGAAGGAAACGTTCTGCATAGAGGAACTCAGATTGGCAGCTACAGGACCATCTGCTGATCTATACAGGGTGTATCAAAAATGTACGGCTCAAAATCCGGGACACATTCCTCACACATAGACGAAGAATTTATGTTATATGAACATGGGTCCTGAAACGCTTTGTTTCCATCTTATATCTCATTGTTTCCAAATCATTAATCATGGGAAACACACAAGAACAGAACGTAGCAGCATACCACATGCAACTCTTACTCACAGGAAATGTTCAATATGCCCTCCGTGCATCAACCCACCGTCGTGAATCTCGGAAGCGCTGATGTATACCTGGAGTACTGCGTATGGTTTCTCAGTCTTACATAATACGGGCACGGAGACTCTGAACATCTTGTACTGGGGTTCAATACACAAGAGCTTTCAAATGCCCTCACAAATATAAAAGTCCAGTGGGTTTAGGTCCGGAGAGCGTTGAGGCCAGGCAATTGGTCCACCTCTACTTATCCATCTGTCACAAAATCTGTTATTTAGAAGCAGACGGACATTAGCACTAAAATGAGGAGGTGCTCCATCGTGCATGAAGTACATGTTTTGTCGCACAGCTAAAGGCACATCTGCTAAGTCGCATGGCAACGGGGCCATGTAATACAAACCACAGGCGATGCACCTACGATAATGACAACGTAACCAGACGAACTAAGAGTGCATTTTCCCCATGATTCTTACGTTCTGTTCTTTTGTGTTTCCCATAATTAATGAGTTGGAGACAATGAGGTGTAACATGGGAACAAAGCGTTTCCGGACCCATGTTCATATAACATAATTTCTTCGTCTACCTGTGAGGAATGTGTCCTGGATTCTGTGCTGTACATTTCTGTTACACCCTGTATAATACTGACGCCATGATGGACAGAACGCGGACCAATGAGAATCAACAGATAATAATAATAATAATAATAATAATAATAATAATAATAATAATAATAATAATAATAATATCGTATGGCCTCGGGTGACGGGTGCAAGCTTTGTTATTTGCGCCCAGAGGGCAGCTTGAATGTCGAATTTTTTTCGTTCCTAAGAGCGCTATGAAAATCAAGGAAGTTAGATATCTAAGCTCAATGACGCTTTCTTGTAGAGAAAGAAGGAACTTTTTGTTGGCAGAAAATCCCGAGATTAATTTTGCCATTTTGAACACGTCCTACTGAATTCAAATGGGTTCTTTAACATGCCAACAACGTATGACATGCGTGCCGAGATTTTTGTCGCCTTTCAAAAATCACCTACCACAGCTAGGAGCGAACCTGCAAGCTAGGGGTTGGTAGTCCGACACGATAACCACTCACCCACCGTGGCAAGAGACATAATAACATGACTCGCCATTCATGGCTTTCATCAAAAGATATGCTCATCCAGATCTTACCATAGACCCCGAGTAAGATATGTATCTGTGTACTGTGCAAGGGTAGGTGTACCAAGTACCATATTACGACATACCCCAAAAGAACAGTGATTACAGTAAAAACAAGAAGTTCCGTGACGAACTAAAGAGCCTACTTTTCTTAAAATGTAAGATTCATACCAATGATTAATCTACAGTGACCTATCTAGAATAATGACGAAATTAAGTTGGTAATATTGAAATTTCTAATTATTTCGAAAGATAACTGATATAATGTAGCCTAATAGAGCACTACAGTTGGCAGCACTGGTGACTGAATATATTCATAATCCTTCTCCTAAACTACAGAATACAAAATTTGGTTGAAGTCCAATGGATAGCATGGATGTTACATACAGTTAGACATTGGAACTATCAGTGCGCGTAAAAGCATGTTGGCAACAATGTCATCATGTGTTGGTCAAAAATAATCTGAAATAATATGATCTCTTGTTGTGCCAATTTTGTATGGAATCCATTTGCTAACATAGAAGTTACTGGTATTTTAAAATTTGACCTATCAGCAGGCTTAGAATCATGTTGGCAGCACTGACATTCATTAGTTGCTCCAAATTATTCTAGAATGTCAGGCACTATACGTGTGCAACGTTTAAAGCTGTTGGCTCGCATACTTTCTGATATATTGGTATTTGGATGGAAAATAGAGAGAGCATTTATTTACAGTTGGCAGCCCTGGTGGCTCTTAAGAATTACCTCAGTCATATCTGTTTATGTACACATAGTACATACGAAATTTGGTTGAAATCCAATTGATAGCGTAGGAGTTATATGCATTTAAAAATTGGACCTATCAGTAAGCTTAGAATCATTTTGGCAACACTGTCATATATGGCCTCTTGAAAATTAAACTGAAGTATTATTATCTAGATGTGTGCCAATTTTGGAAAAGTTTCCAGGTATACATTTCAAGATATCCAACATGGAGCTCACATTTCAATTGCGATTTTTCAGCAGTTTGTAGCACTGACATCATTTCCAAGTATGTCATTCAGATGTTCCGGTATAGATCTTTACTCATACCAAATTTGGTTTCGATTGCTGCAGACTTTAAGTAGTTGATAGGGCGACACACACACAGACAGACAGAAATTTTCCCGTATCGATCTCATAAGCCTACTTTTTCCTCATTTTTGCAAAATGTGAAAAGTAGGTTAATTAATGTCCATTCGGGTGAACGTCCTTCCTTTATTTTGTGTTTAATTTAGTTGTTGTTTCAATAGAGGAAATCTTTCATAAGTCCTCGGTTAAAAGTTCCCCTTCGCCTTAAAATTCATAACATACTGCTCCTATGTTAGACGGGTAGTTAGTAATGAAATATTGCAATGTAGGGTCTAATAAATATGTTTAAGAATGATTATGGGTTATTTTTGCGAATTTAAAGAAATATTTCAAATTATTCTTTCTCGAGAAGAAGGATTTATAAATCATTAACAACGAACAATAATTTTGTTTTCTAGTTATTCCTAACATTGAAATATGTTAGCTCAAGTTTAAGCCGATTATATGAAAAATGTGTTCATGTGAAGCATTACCTCACAATTGTGTATTTTTACGTTAGGAGGATGTAATGGGATATTTTTCATCAGCGTGTGTTGGAAGTTGCTAAGTTTGATAACCGCATTCCTCAGAGGGAAATGTTTGTACTGAGCCGGTCTCGCATCAAAACGTAATTACAGTACATACTTCGAGTTAAACAAATGTGATCCGTGTGGCTACTTTTATTATTCATTCATTTCATAAGTTCCAGTTTCTGAGTCAGTGGATTCGGTGGCGTAGTTGGTAGCATGCTGAACTGCTGTGCCCAAGATCGCGGAAGTCGTCGGATATTTTAAAAGCGTTAAAATCCTCCAGTATGCCTTACTTCGGAGGGGAAGTAAAGCCGGCGGTCCCATTAGAAATATTTCTTCAAATTCGTAAACATATGGCATGTAAAAGATCCTTCCACTAACTAAACTTATGTGAAGCTAAATTTCTAGGTTAGATTTCGTTATAACGCTCTATGATACTTCCATCGCTCACCACTAGGTGTCGGCGACATCTGGTAGTGAAAGTTAGAACTAATTGAAATTGAATGGAACTTGTAGCTCACCCCATGGGTGTCCGCTTCAAGCTGCTACAGCCTCTGGCGAGCCAAACATGTTCTCGGACACTCCCGGCACTAAAATCCATACGTTAAATAAATAAATAAATAAATAAAATAAAGCTTCTGAGGTTATACAAAATATATCGTGTTCCAGCTAATATTTCACATATAGCTTCAATTAACTTGTAAAATGAATTATATGGGGTGGGCAAAACTATTCCGTTTGATGGCCGTCACAATCACCGTGAGCACTCAGGCTCTCATCGCACCGATTCACCAGGTTGAAGATCGCTGTGTGGTAAAACATCATGTCGTGCGGCGTGAAAAAGTCCGTATTCACCTGCTGCACATCCTCGTCCGACAGGAATCGTCGAGCCTACAAGGTATTTTTTTAAGGGACCGAAGGCGTGATAATCGCATGGGGAGAGATCAGGACTATAAAGTGGTTGTTCGAGTGTCTCCCATTTGAATTGGCTTACTTGCTGAGTTACGATCTTTACGGTATGGGAACGTGCGTTATCATGAAGCAGCATCACCCCTTGTCACAGTTTTCCAGCACATTTCACCTTCATTGCACGCCGTAATTTCTCCAGTGTTCGTTGGTTGGTTCCTTAGTTTAGGGGCTGCGACAACGCAGGCATGTTGCCTCGTGTACTTTGGGTGTGTGTAGAATCTGTTTGATAACCGGTGTTAATTGTTATGGCTGTATTGCGATGACGAAATTCTCCGCCAACACAAAGTTCCTCCATTCTCTACTAGAAAGTGCTATAGTGCAAGGAGCTTAGATATCTAACCTCCTTGACTTTCATTGCGCTCCAAGGAACAACAAAATTCGACATGCAAGCTGCCCTCAGGGCCTCAAATAACAAAGCTTCCACCCGGCACTCGAGGCCATACGATATTATTATTAATTCAAGTAAGGACTGGACACAATAATTTCCAAGTAATTCCTACTTTTACCACCAAATGCTACCGTCCACGACTCCTAGCTTGCGGACTTGGTTACTAGGTGGCATCGCAGTCAGTACCTGGCAGCGACAGTTGGAACTAATAGAGCGTTATCAATTATAACCTACAAATTTTGGCTTCACACGAGTGTAGTTAGTGGAAGGTTTTTTTCTTCCCATAAATCTATGACATGGGACCGCCGCCGGCTTTACTTCCCCTGCGAAGTAAGGCATACTGAGGGATTTGCAATGCTCTTTAAAATCCAAAGACTTCGGCCGGGTTTGAACCCGCGACCTTGGGCATAAAAGCTCAGCATGTTATCAACTACGCCACCGAAGCCACCCTTTCTCCAGTGTTGCACAGTAGCCTACCATTCCCCAGTGATGGAGACACCAGGTTCCTTGAAATCAATAAGCAATGGGCCCCGGTAATCAAACAACAGGGTGAGCATCATCTTTCCAGTGGATGGTTCTTGAAACAAGGGGACGATGGATGACGTCACTGCATCGTCGACGCTTTCGATTCCGGTTCCCCGAGTGGGCACCAGCTTTCGTCTCCTGCAACAATACGCTACACGAACGTGCTGCTTTCAACATTGAAACACCGACAGCAGTGGCTGCGCTGGCTAAAGCGCAGCGTTAGGTCATGCGGCAAGGCTCTCTGCTGAATTGGTACACGCGTGGGTACGAGCCCCACCGTTGGCCGTCCTTGAAATGGTTTTCCATTGTTTTCCATTTTCAACACCAGGCAAGTGTTGGGACGTTACCTTCTGATAGGCCACGGCCGCTTCCTTCCACATCCTTGTCCAGTTTCATTCATCTTCATCCATTCCATCTCTCATTCCGACGCGCAAATCGCCCACAGGCGTCGACTAGAAAGACCTACACTCGGCCTCTGAGGAGGCCACACGAAGAAAAGAAAAGTTACAGTCAGTCTGAAAGACTCGACTTCATATAATTTCAAATGACGCATGCTACAAATGCTACACATGTTAGAAAGGCAGGAGGGCTTCCAGGACTCTTTCAACAGAATCCATTACCCATTAACTTAGGCTTCCCGTGCGGGGAACGGAGAGCGGGAGATGCACTCTGCTGCATGACGTCACCCGCTCTCCGTCTCCGTATCGCATAATGCCATAGCCCAGGAGGAAACTCAGACTCGGTGCATATGCACTGAACAACATGATGACGCCATACGCTCTCCGTCTCCGTATTGCATAACGCCATAGCCCAGGAGTAATCTCAGACTCGGGGCATATGCACTGAACAACATGATGACGCCATACGCTCAAATGCAACCTTAGTACATTTCCTCTCCGTAACCGTAACGATTGGAATAAAGTACAGGGATAGGAGGGTGATATACAATCTGTACAGAAACCAGACAGCAGTCATTCGAGTTGAAGGACATGAGAGAGAAGCTGGTATTCAGAAAGGTGTAAGGCTAGGCTGCAACTTATCACCCATACTTTCCAATCTTTACATTGAACAAGCAATGAAGGAAATTGGAGAAAAATTTAAAGTGGGAGTGAAGATTCAAGGAGAAATAATTTCAACTCTTGAGATTTGCTGATGACATCGTCATCTTGGCCGACAAGCCTGAGGATTTAAATGAGTTTTTGAATGGTATGGACTCCGTCTTACGGAAAGAATTCATGATGAAAATTAATAAATGTAAAACAAAAATACTGGAATGCAGCCGAAATAAATCAGAAACCTCTATGGAGATCAAATTGGCAGGTGAAAAGCTGAAGGAAGTAGGAGACTTCTGTTACTTAGGAAGCAGAATAACCAGTGATGGACGAAGCAAAGAGGATATAAAAAGTAGGTTGGCTCAGGCAAAGAATGCATTTCTACAAAAAAGGAATCTGCTGACATCGAATATAGATTTAGGTATTAGGAAGTCATTTTTGAAAGCCTTTGTCTGGAGCGTGGCGCTCTATGGAAGTGAAACTTGGACTATTGGTGCAGCAGAAAAGAGGAGAATTGAAGCATTTGAAATGTGGTGTTACAGGAGAATGATGAAGATCAGATGGGTAGATAGGGTTACAAACAAAGAGGTATTAAGACGAGTGGGAGAGGAGTGATGTTTCTGGCGACTGTTAATGAAGAGAAGAGATAGGTTGGTAGGACACATACTAAGACACCCAGGAATAGCAAGCTTAGTTATGGAAGGAAGGGTCGAGGACAAAAACTGTAGGGGTAGACCAAGGTTAGAATATGTTAAACAGATTGCCTCGGATGTAGGGTGTCGGAGCTATGTAGAGATGAAACGATTAGCTCAGTACGGTAGACCAAAGCATAACGATGAAGTCGACAAGATCATTTGAAATGATAAAAACAATCAGGTGCTGCAGGGAAATAGCCAAAGGGTGTGCTTTTCATTCGACATTCAACGCCCGGGGTATCCACTGGCCACAGACCTTTCGGTAACCCATAAACGGTAACATTTTGATCACGTCTTATATATTGTAGACAAAGAACTACTAAAAGGGCAGCAATTCTTTTAAAGTCATTTGCGTAGTTCAAAAAGGGGGAGTAAATGTATGCCTTGATCTTCTTCTTCTTCTTCTTCTTCTTCTTAGCGTCATCCCGTAGGAACGGGGTCCGCTTTTTGGATCAATGCACGCCATTTCTTGCGATCTAATGCTTCGCGTGATTTCAAGTTTCTTGATCGTAAATCGGCGTTAATGGTGTCGAGCCACCGCAATTTTGGTCTCCCACGCTGTCTCTGGCCGTCGACCGTTAGATGGTAGGCCGAGCCGATGACTGAACTTTGTGGTGCACGGATAACGTGCCCATACCAACGGAGTCTCCATTCCTGCATTTTCTCATTGATTGGAGCCACGCCAGCTGTATGTCGAATCGTTGTGTTGGGGATACGGTCGAGCAGAGAAATGTCTAATGATCTTCGCAGCATCCGCATTTCCATGACACGAAGCGAGTGCTCAGCACTTCTAGGTGCTGGCCAACACTCGGTACCATATAATGCAACTGGTCCCACCATTGTGCGGTATATCTTTGATTTTAGGCGGATAGGCATCTTCTTATCACAAAGATGTATGCCTTGATATACTAGGTAAAATACCAGAGTCGCAAAGCAACTTCAGGTTCGTGGAGAGCGGTCGTGGGTCACGGGTCAAAACAGCCTGACCCCTATTTATATATTCCTTCCATATCATCATGTACATTGATAATAATTCATTGGCTGTGTGGCTCAGCGGAAATGTTCTCGTCTGCTGTGCCCAAAATTGCTGGATCAAATCCTGGCATAGTCAGCTGTCATTTGAGGGTTCGCAAATGCGATGGAGCCGAGTCAGTAGATTTACATAATTGGTAATGCGGACAAATGTGTAAAGTATATCATCATCATCATCATCATCATACCGGGTGAGTTAGCCATGGTCGTTACGGCATGGCTGCAGGCAGTCGCTCACAACCGGGAGGCGAGAAGGTTCGAATCCCCCCGCAGGCAACCTTGAAGATGGTCTTCTGTGGTTTCTCATCTCCCTTCCAGGCAAATGCCGGGGTTGGTCCCTAACTATAGGCCACAGCCGCTACCTTCCAACTCCTTGTCCTTACATTCAAACTTTACTCCCCAGACAACACTCCACACGCGACGGTACTTGTAGATCACCCCATGGGTGTCCGCATACAAGCAGCTACTAATTCTAGCGAGGCGAACATGTCCTCGGACACTCCCGGCACTAAAAGCCATACGCAAAAAATCATCATCATCAGTTTATCTGTCCGATGGCAAGTTGACTCTGGTCGGTCTCTCCACCTCATCCGGTCTCCAGCAGCACGTTTCATCAGCTCATAAGATTTATCAATCTTGATGGAATCCAGCATCTGAAACCTTCTTCTTCCTCTTCGGATTTTCCCTTGGACTGTCCCTTCTAATGTGATTTAAATAGTATTTCTCTTGATACTTTGATTTGCGTATTCACTTATAGTTTTTTTTTCTCATTGTACAAAATTCAATGTGATAACGTTCACACGTCTTTTCACACAGCAGGAAAATTCACATATCCGTCGGAGTGTGGAATGTATTGGTTTTACACCGATGATGAAACCCGTGTACAGCCAGTCTAGTCAATACATGTCTTATCTCTAAATTTGCGTAGGTCCAGGTTCTGTCGGTCATGTCTTCAGTGCAATAAAACTCTGGCCAGATTTCCTTGCGGTTGTCCATTAGGCTTTGAAATTAATTAATTTTCTGATGCTGAAGTACATGATAACAGGAAGGTTGTTTTCTAGCCCTCCAGCGGAAAAGTTTCTCTAGCTAGCAAATACACTAGGTGAGATCTTGTTGTTTAGGAAACACCAAGGACTTTCATTAGGATATATGCTTTAACCTTTTCCAAAGTAGCTAGATTTATCCTGTTAAGGTCACAACAGATAACTTTGATATCGTAGGTTAGGATAGGAATAACCTTAGCCACAAATAACTTTATTGCTGTATGCAGTGTGAGTGCTTGTATGTGTTGAATACTATTGATAAAGATCCCCTTCGGGGCAATATTTCGGCACCCTGGCATCTCTAAGAACCACAGTTGTTAAAAAGGCCGTAAAATCAATAACATTATTATTCTTGCTTAGGATTTCACGGCTGGCGTTCATAATTAAGAACAAGTTTTTCGAACGCAGTTTCCGGTGAAACGTCGGGAGATATCCTGTCTGGACCACGGCCTACAAGCCCGAAAAACTTGCACTTAATTATTATTATTCTTGTCATTTCGACTTTCACGGCCCGTGCTACTATTCATAATGTTGAATTTTGGGCTTATGCCGTGTTTTATTATACTAAAATTCGACGCGTTTCGAAAGAAACCATGTCTTTCATCGTCAGGAATAATCTGGAATACGACAATGTTGCTAAGAGAAAGCAACGAAGAACATATAGAACAACCGGGTATCTACAGAGTTCCCTGTACTTGTGGCAAGGTTTACATCGGGCAGACTTCGAGAACAATATACACTCGCATTAAGGAACATAATAGATGTATCAGGCTCATTCAACCTGATAAATCAGCTGCTGATTTCCGTTGTCCCTAACATGGGGCTATAATGGCGTCCATCTTTGGGCACCTTCTATATGTTCTTCGTTGCTTTCTCTTAGCAACATTGTCGTATTCCAGATTATTCCTGACGATGAAAGACATGGTTTCTTTCGAAACGCGTCGAATTTTAGTATAATAAAACACGGCATAAGCCCAAAATTCAACATTATGAATATTATTCTTCTTCTTTATTTGTTTCACCCAACTTTGGGGTACATGAAATCAATCACTTTTTATTGTTTTGAGCTTTCCTTTTGTTCCAGTATTGCCTCATCCTTTGAGATCTTGCTTCCCTTTCTTGGGCCGAGATGTGGATCGTACGCTTTTGTTTGAGTTCCACTTGGAACCGTTGTTTCTTATCCTTGGTGACGGTTTTGGCTGTTTTGTCCATGAGCATAGTGTCTGTATTTGGAGTTCCACGAGGTCTTTCTCGGTTTCCATAAACCAAAGAGGTTTTGTTTTTTTATTACGGAAGTGGTCGAAGATCCTTTTGGTTAATCTATTTGAATTTATCCGGAGGATATGCCCATAAAAATCATTTCTCCGTTTTCATATTGTGTCCGTGGGTTTTTCAGTTTTTTGGTAAAGAGTTTCGATCTTGACATGGATTAATTTGTTGTTATGAAATTTGGGGCCTACGATTTTGCATATTATCTTTCTTTCCTTGACCTCCAGCCTTTCAAGCGGTCCCTGGATGGTGAGAGACAATGCTTCGGCTGCATATAAGGTTTCCGGTTTAATTACCGTGTTATAATGTTACTATTATTATGCAATGATAATTTGATTTCAATTTTTTTACCACTCTACTAAAAATGGCTTTGTGCATTAACCCCTTATAGGGCAGAATAATATTGCAGATCCTTTATTTGTATTTATTTTAAATTAATGTTCATTGTTTTACCCTAATATTAATTATTATTAATTTTAATATTTGTTTTCTTTAATATTTTATTGTTCTTTTAATTAAGATTAAAAAACAAGAAGTTCCGTTAAGAACTATACAGCCTACTTTTCATGCCAATGATTATTCTACGGAATATGAACCTATCTAGAATAATGACGAAATTAAGTTGCTAATATCGAAATTTCCAATTAGTTCGAAATACTGTATACCTGCCATAATGTATCCTAATAGAGCACTACATTTGGCAGCCCTGATGACTGAATATATTCTTAGTTCCATGTCTTAAGGTACAATATACAAAATTTGGTTGAAGTCCAATGAATCGCATGGACGTTACATGCAGTTAAACATTGGATCTAACAGCGCGCGTAAAATTATGTTGGCAACAATGTCATGCATGTATTGGTCAGAAATAATCTGAAATAATATGATCTATTGTTGTGCCAATTTTGTATGAAATCCATTAGTTAGTATAGAAGTTACATGCATTTTAAAATTGGACCTATCAGCAGGCTTAGAATCATGTTGGCAGCACTGACGTATATTAGTTACTCCAAATTCGTCTAGAATGCCAGGTACTATACGTGTGCAAATTTTAGAGCTATTGGCTTGCATACTTTCTGATATATTGATATTAGGGTAACAAAAATAGGGACAGCACATATTAACAGTTGGCAGCCCTGGTTGCTCCTCAGAATACGCATAGTCATATCTGTTATGGTACACATAACACATACGAAATTTGGTTGAAATCCAAATGATAGTAGGGAAGTTGCATGTATTTAAAGTTGGACCTGTCAGCAGGCTTAGAATCATGTTGGTAGCACTGACGTATATAAGTTACTCCAAATTAATATAGAATGTCAGGTACTATACGTGTGCATAGTTTAAAGCTGTCGGCTTGCATACTTTCTGATATATTGGTATTTGGATAAAATAAATTAGGAGCATTTATTAACAGTTGACAGCCCTGGTAGGTCTTAAGAATACGCTCAGTCATATCTGGTTATGTACACATACAACATACGAAATTTGGTTGAATTCCAATTGATAGTGTAGAAGTTATATGCATTTAAAAATTGGACCTATCAGGATGCTTATAATCATTTTGGCAACACTGCCATGTTTGGCCTCATGGAAATTAAACTGAAATATTATGATATGTACGTGTGCCAATTTTGAAATAGCTCCCATTCATACTTTCCAAGATATCCAACATGGAGCTCAAATTTCAATTGCGATTTTTTAGCAGTTGGTAGCACTGACATCATTTTCAAATATGGCCGTGAGATATTCAGGTGTAGATCTTTACTCCTACCAAATTTTGTTTCGATTGCTGCAGCCGTTTAGGAGTTGATAGGTGGGGGACACACACACAGCCAGCCAGACAGACAGACAGACAGACACACATTTGCCCGATCTCATAAGTCTACTTTTTCCTCATTTTTGCAAAATGTGAAAAGTAGGCTAATAATAGCATTCTAATATTTATACACTTATTTATTTTTAATTCTAATTTTATTATAATTTCTTTTACTATTTAATTTTAATTGTTTCACCCTAATATTCATTAATAATTTTTATTTTTATTCTCTTTAATATTTTAATGTTCTAAAAAATAAGGACATACCAGTTTTAAAACTTTTTATTCTTTTTCTTCTTTTTCTTCTTCTTCTTCTTCTTCTTCTTCTTCTTCTTCTTGATCTTCTTCTTCTTCTTCTTCTTGATCTTCTTCTTCTTCTTCTTCTTCTTGATCTTCTTATTCTTCCTAGCGTTGTCCCGCTGGTGCAGGGTCCGCTTTTTTGGTCATTGACCTCCATTTTCTCCGGTTTCGTGCGTCAGCTGGATTTAGGCCGGTAATTTTTAAGTCTCCATTTATTGTGTCTTGCCAACGCTGCTTCGGTCGTCCTCTGGGGCGTAGGCCTTCAACCTCAAAATGAAGGACAGAGTTAGTAACAGTTTTCGGTCACGAAGATAAAGAGATAACGTTTGGTTTTCAGTAATACTCTATTAACATTTCCAAAATAAAATTTGTTGGTATTTGCCTGAAAGATTTAACCATCAGCATTTCTGTCAATATAAATTGTCCTTATAGTAGGTGGTTAATATACAGGGTGTCTTCTATGTATCTTTGGAGAATGATAGGTTGTGTAGGGGACCGGTATAGAAGTAATTTGAGATAGGGAACTTGGGGTGGTCGGAGCGGCCTACCTAACCCCTAAAATAAGGGTTGATTCAGGCCCTCCGCCCTGTAAGTTAGGCAACTGACCCAAGACTCTTATACCTTTCTCAATCCTTTAACTCTTAGCAAGATTCATTTGACCATGTGGCGCTGGCGTAATGGATAGCGTTGCGGTGTGGAAGGCTGTTTGTCCCGGGTCCGATTCCAGGCTTCGGCAAAAACTTTTTTTTAATGTTATTTGTCGTATTGTAGTAACATGATACAGTCCGGTGCTACGTCAGAGAAGTGAGTGCAAATACGACAAATAGCACACACCAAAAAAAAAAAAGATTTTGCCCAAGCCTGGAATCGAACCCGGGAGTACCGGCCTTTCGCACCGCAACGCTATCCATTACGCCAGCGCCACTTGGTGAAATGAATCTTGCCAAGAGTTAAAGTGTGGAGGGCCTGAATCAACCCGTATTTTAGGGGTTAAGGAGGCCGCTCCGACCCCAAGTTCCCTATCTCAAATTACTTCTATACCCGTCCCCTATATGACCTATCATTCTCCAAAGGTACATAAAAGACACCCTGTATCGACTACTTACGTACACATTTAGTAGTATTTTTTTGCTGAACAGAAATTACTAGAATATTCAGGTAGAATCTAATACACCCTCACGAGGCTGAGTGTACCACCTTCTAGCCTGTAGACCAGAATCAAATTTCTTGGCAGAGTCGGTAATCAAACCCGGATTTTGGCGGTGACAGTTAAGAATGCTTCGAAGAGACCAATTGAAAGTTTAATTTGGGTTTAGAGCATTCAGGAAAAGCCAATACTTTGGTAACTCTACTTGTACTACTACTCCTTTGATAAGTTTGTAAACGCACGAATCCTAGGAGTGTATTGAATTCGACTTCAGGAAGTTCTGACTTTATCCTCATACTAAACAAGTTTCATTTTCTTCCAACAACTCATTGTGTTCATGTGTGTGTCTCTTTCATCTTCTTGTTCGTGTCCACAACGAGACAGTTTGGGTCAGATGAATACAGTTGCTGATTGGCTACCTCACTTCACAATGGCGTGGCTGTTTGAATAGACGACTAATATGCCCCTCTCATCTCTCTTCCGTCTTGTTGCGTCGAATAGGGGAAGAAAATCGACGTCCAGGAGTCCAGTATATATCCTACTCTCTCTTTCCCACCGGGCAAATGAATGCAACTGGGAGAGACACGGAACAAACACGATACAACTCCCAGTAGACCTAACCCAAAAGGTTTTGCACAAAGTTATAAGCTTTCAAGTTACTTCGAAAAATACTTTGTATCGGCCGGAGAGCACTTTTACTTTTGTTATATATTCTCTTTTCAAAAGATTTTGACGTATACAAAGTGCAAGTGTTTAAGACAGGGGTTCTCAACCTGTGGTACGCGTACCCCTTAGGGGTACGCGAAACATTTCAGGGGGTACGCGGCAGGCCATCCTTCTACTCGATCCACATGCGCAGTGTGCTTCGTGCCGTGACTACTGTGTGAGTTATTTACGGCGCGTGTATTTGTACTCCACAGAGAATTGCATCTTTCCTTTACCGAGCACAATTCTAATTTATCATCAGTAATCAATGATTTTGGTTGGCTTTTAAAATTGGCCTATTTAAGTGATATTTTTGAAAAACTGAACATTTGGAATAAGTGTATGCAAGGTAGTGTTTCTGATATGTTCTATGTTGAAGGAGGAAGATTTATACTCGGATTCGAGTTAAAGCCGAAGCCGATGTTGAAATGAAAACTAACGCAAAGATTGTAAAAATCACCCTTTGGGAAAAGGAACTGAAAAACAACAACTATATTTTATTTTATTAAAATATCTTTCCTTATAAAATGACAAAGGTTAAACCATACTAACTAAATACCTTTTACACTTTTAATAACCATTATTACTACCTAAGAAAGGTTAGTAGGGGGTACGCAGAATGTTTTAATTTTTTAAAGGGGTACGATGGTTGAAAAAGGTTGAGAACCCCTGGTTTAAGATATTGATAAAGAATATATTATCTACTAACAATATAAAAATAAGTAGAAGCTAGGTTTACTAATCACTCACGAGACGATGTAAATATATTTAGATAGCCTATATAAAAACACAATAAAAATACAAAACACTAAAGACACAAAAATACAAAAAACAAAACACAAAACCCAAAATACAGAAAACAAAACAAAAAACTCCAAAATACAAAATTCAAAACACAAAAACAAAATAACGATAAACACAAAAAATGCAAACAATACAAAAACAAAACACAAAGAACTAAACAACAAAAATACAAAATACAAAACATAAATCACAAGAAGCAAAAAAAAAAAACAAGAAAAAATACAAAAAATACAAAAAACTAAACACAAAACTCAAAAATACAGGAAACAAAAATACAAAAAAAACTCAAAATCCCAAAATAAAACAAAAACACAAAACACTAAGAGAATACAAAACACGAAAGATACACAAACAAAACACAATAAACAAAACAAACAAACAAACAAACTAAAAATACAAAACACAAATCACAAAAAACAACAAACAAGAAAACACAACACCGAACACATCGAACACAAATACGAAATATAAAACACACACAAAAAACACAAAACGCAAAACGCAAAACACCAAAAACACGAAGCACAAATAACAAAACAAAAAATGAAAGAAACACAAAAAAACAAATCAAAACACAAAAGCAGAATTCAAAACACAAAACTCAAAACACAAAAGAAAAAGGAAAAGAATGCAAAACACAAAACATAAAAGCCAATCACAAAACACAAAATACAAAACACAAAAATCGAAAAGGCAAAAAACGAAGAAACAAAACACAAAAACTAACAAAACAAAAATCAAAATACAAAAATCTAAACAAAATACAGAAAGAAAAATCAATAACAAGAGAATCAATTAATTCATTAGAAACAATTAAACAAATGAAATAAATATATTGATAAATGAATAAATGAATCCTAGGATTATTGGTTAGAAAGTAGTAGTAGTAGCAGTAGCAGTAGCAGTAGCAGTAGCAGTAGTAGTAGTAGTAGTAGTAGTAGTAGTAGTAGTAGTAGTAGTAGTAGTAGTAGTAGTAGTAGTAGTAGTAGTAGTAGTAGTAGTAGTAGTTATTTTGCTAAAGGAAATAACGAACAGAATCTAGGTGTTAAATTTATAATGTAATACATAAGAGATCTCTGCTACGCCATGCGGTAAAGTGCAGTATATCGATTCTCCCACTCTCACACTCACATACGTTGCATATTACACTCCGCCGGATGTAATAAAAGGATAAAATGTATGAATTTTATACAGGCTCCACTTTAAGTAAGAAATACGCTCTCTCACACTCACCTAATATTTTATCTATGTTTATATAGCCTGAATCTATTCCCGGATAACGTAGCATAGGGTAATATACTGTTCCTAGCACGAAAATATTTAACGCTTCTATATTATCGAATGGATCCCTTGCTTTTATTTTATCTCTATCTAGTCTAGTTCCAGAGCACAGTTACCTCCATCAGCCTTATAGAATTCGGTTACTCGTTAATATTTATACAACAGGACGGTGTATTTCTATTGGTAAGGTGGAATATACAGGGCACCCGAGAATTTTCTCTGCAGCGGGTACATGCAGCTGCGAGAGGTTGAGTCATCAGTTTAGTTGGCTGCACTGTGTCCTTGAAAGGGGGACTCCCGCGTGTCGGCTGTCAGTGTGTATTGCTATAAGCGAGCGAGCCTGTATGTCATCAGTGTGTATTGCAGTATGCGAACTTTCAGATAGATTATTGGAAGAGTGCAACAGTATAGAGGCGGTAATGTTTACTACTGAAGAGAGAGGTATTTTTTGGTGGAATACGTTTTTCGTGAAGGCGTTTGGTTTACAGAAAATGTAAAATTAAGATTTCAGGCGCGGATTCCTAATTCAAAGTGTCCAAACCGTGATACCGTTCGGGATTTGGTAAGTAAATTTCGTGTGACAGGCTCAGTTCACGATGTACAGGGAACTGACTGGCCTACGCTTTTAACAGACGAAAAACTTGATGAAATCTGCGATATAATGCTGCGTAGTCCAAGTAAATCAACACGAAAATTAGCTCAACAAACAGGAATCTCTTAGTCGACAGCACATAAAGCTGTAAGAGACAAGCTTCAGTTGTTCCCTTATAAAGTTACCGTGGTTCATAAATTAAAACAAACTGATTACGGAAAAAGAGTGATGAACTTTGAATGGTTCCAGAATCTGTTATGAATGGCTGTGGTGAGTACAAAGTTTACTGTTTATTTGTTATGATGCAAGCGGCAGCCGTGCTACCAAGGTAACTGCTGTAGCTAGCTCTTGCAGACGCATGTAGGCGCTGCGGAGAACATTTCCGGACTCACTGTAGAAGCAACAGTACCTTGGCTCGACAATTTATAGGTCCTGACGGATATCTAAATGCAGAAATCAGTCATCGCCTCAGCAGTACGTGACTAAAGGCGTGTATACACTTGATGGTTCGTTGGTTCCGCACTTTAGGGGCTGCAAAAATGTGGTCATGTAGCCCCGTGTACTTTGGGTGTGTGAAGAATCTGTCTGATAACCGGTGTTAATTTTGATGGATGTATTATCGTGTGTCATCTTCAAATCAGGTTATTTTATTTATTTATTATTTATTTATCGTATGGATATTAGTGCCGGGAGTGACCGAAGACATGTTCGGCTCGCCAGAGGCTGTAGCTGATTCAAGCGTATACCCATAGGGTGAGCTACAAATTCCGTTCAATTTCAAGTAGTTCCAACTTTCGCTACCATATATCACTGATACCTAGTCGTGAACGTTGGAACTTTGATAGAGCGTTCCAACGAAATCTAACCTAGATAATAATAATACTATCGTATAGCCTCGGGTGCCTGGTGCAAGCTTTGTTAATTGACACCCAGAGGGTAGCTTGCATGTCGAATTTCGTCATTCCTTTGAACGCTATGAAAGTCAAGGAGGTTAGATATCTAAGCTCCTTGACACTACAGCGCTTTCTAGTAGAGAATGGAAGAACTTTGTGTTGGCGAAAAATCCCGAGATTAATTTTGCCAATGAACACGGCCTACTGAATTCAAATGGGTTCTTTAACATGCCAACAACGCATGACATCCAATGTCGTGATTTTTATCGCCTTTCAAAAATCACTTACCACGGCCAGGGGTGAACCTGCAAGCTTGGGGTTGGTAATCCGACACGTTAACCACTTTCCCATCGTGGCAAAGATCTAACCTAGAAATTTAGTTTCACACAAGTTTAGTCTGTGAAAGGATCTTTTACATGACATAAATCTGTGGTATAGGACGGCAGGGAGCCGATAACCTAGATGTTAGGCCCCATAAAACAACAATTATCATCATCATCATCATCACCTTCCCCTCCGAAGCAAGGCATACTGAAGGATTTTAACGCTCTTAAAAAATCCAACGACTTTGGCCGGGTTTGAACCCGCTATCTTGGGCACAGCAGTTCAGCATGCTACCAACTACGCCACCGAAGCCGCTTATGTAATTCATGTAAGGACTGCAGGCAATCAATTTCAAGTAGTTTCTAATTTTGCTTCCAAGTGCTACCGTTAACGACACCTAGCTTGCGGACTTGGCTACTAGATGCCATCGCAGTCATCACCTGGCGGCGAACGTTGGAACTAATAGCGATATCAATTCTAACCTACAAATTTTTGCTTCACACATGTGAAGTTAGTGGAAGATTCTTTTTCATGCCATAAATCTAGCCTATGACATGGGAACGCCGGGTTTACTTCCCCTCCGAAGGAAGGCATACTGATTGTTGTTTTAAGGGACGGAACAGCGAGGTCATCTGCCCCGTGTTAGGCCTATGCTAAAGATATTCCTTATTTCCAATCATTACGGTACTTCCTGAAACTACTGTTTACCAGGTGAATTAGCTGCCCCTTATAATGTTGTTTTATGCATCCTAACTAACGCTTGTTATCAGGAAGGTCGATATGGTACTAATGCTCTGCTAGCATACCCTACAAACGATAATGAACCAGTGGCGGCTGGCAGATAATTGTTCTGGGTGTTGCACTATTTTAGGTGGGTGGTGGGGGTGGGGGTAGGGAAAAAGACTGCTTCTAATCAGAGAAAACTCTAAACAATTGCGCGGTAAAACGAATGAACCTCATTCATCAAGAATGTCGCAGTTCATAGAACATCACATTGTCATCGGATTAAAGTTAGTTGTTCCGTTTTCATATGTCATTTTTACTGCCCCTCCTTGAGGTTGTGTATTTGCGCCGCTAGGCTAATAGTTAGTTATTCTGTTCCTTTGCTTATATGGGATGCTCACCTCTGATTTACTCTGATCAGTTCCTTCTCCACTCTTCCACTGGAGCACAGCACACTTCTTGTGCCTGAATCACGGCTTTAGGAAGCAGTGGAAGGGAATGGCCACAGATATAGATTGGGGCTGGGTATTCCGTGGCAAGAGAGGGATTGATGTAGTAGAATGGCTTCTTACAGCAAGAGTGAAATAGCTACACATAAGAACTGTTAACATTGAACCCATGGGCCATCGGGTCCATGAAGGTCGAACCCATGTCCTTAAGGAAGAAATGAAAGAAACGTATAGTTTCCTAAAGGAACGGAGAGAGATTTTAAGCCAGGATTATAGCTTAACGTTGCGCAAGCGACTAGGGACAGATGTTCCTTAGATGAGATCACCCCACTCGACAGTCAAGAGAGGGCTGGTCACGAGTATTAATAACTGAATGGAAATTTCCACCGTGTTAGACAAGGAAGCCTGAATCGGAATTCGAGCTTACGTTGCTGGAAATTGACAACGTCGCTTATGCACCAGAAGAGGAATAATTAAAATTAACACGTTTACGAGCATAATAATGAGTAAACAAGCACAGTACAGTGAATCATTTTGAATGAGAGATTTTTCAGTAAAAAGAAACCATGTAATAATTGTGCAGAAAAAAACTGCCGACGTAAGACGACGTCATTGGGGAATTACCTAAGCCTCTGTGGAGGGGAGAGAGCAAAAAGAATGCAACACCCACACAATTGAGGACGAGAAATTAATTAATATCTCCGAATTGCACGATCGATTCTTAGGTGCAATAAGATCATTTGACATTGAGAAGAAGAGCTTTCGGAAGGTATAATTTTTATATTTGTGGCACCATTATTTTAGAAGTTGACCACAGAAAAGGCTTGAGTCTTATTTTTTTGTAGTAAAATAGTATAAAGCTTCGGGCATTACCAAGCCAACCATGCAGTTATTCTGAGAGCCCGTGAGGGGGCGTAAGGCTACATCACAGCACATGCAGTTTTACAACGAGCACTCCGTGAGCGGAGGTGCTGCATCAAAGTCTTCAAACGTATGAACCTCAGGGGAGGTCATACTGTGCAACAAGTATAAGCACCGAATGCAGTTTCAGACAGCCCGAGGGGGGCGTCACTGTGTCACGATCATCATTGAATGCAGTCCTACGAGCACTCCGTGAGGGGAAGTGCTGCACCACGACGTAGAAGTAGTCATTCCGACAGTCCGTGAGGGGACGTAACTCTGCGTTACATCGAAAACAGCTACCAGTACTCCTTGAGGGGAGAAACGCTGTGTTACACCGCAGAAGTAAGATCCGATAGCCACAGGCGTCGCAGTATAAACGACTTGCTTGCCTCCATAGGAGTGGTCAAGACGAAATTTTAAAGTATCGCCGTAGTGAAATATTAGGAAAATCCTAATTATAGGATTTAGGCCCGACTGTATACAAGTTAAAGTGAAAATTCGTAAGATATAGTCAGAGCAGGCCGCGAACATCGGACTTAAAGGCGATAGGTCGTTAAATGTACGAACGAATAGATCATAACGTACGGAAGTATCGTACCAGACAGATAAACTGTTATTTAAATTAAAGAAACCTAAAAGGGAAGAACAGAATAATAAAACAGTTCAAATAAAGACGATAGGAGACTATAAACATTATCTCCTGAAAGCAGGCGAACAATTCTAATAGTACTAGAATCGAGAAGTGCTAGCTGCTATAAACTGAATCTATAGGTCTTAGAGGAGACCTCGATCCGTATAGACTTTCGTTAGGATCGATAGACAGATCTACAAAGAAGCCGTTCAAGATAGATAAATAGCCAGTTATCCAGGATAGAAGTAGCAGAATTGGACTCCAGGGAACAGTAGATGTTTCGGGACTTTCGCATTCTGCAGGATAGGAAGCCGACATCGAATAAATTTCACCCTTGGAAACGGGAATTTAAGAAGATCACGTGTGATAGGCTCAGAAATACGGCCTAGTGATCGAGAATTGTGAAGTGTAAAATAATAAAGATTGTGTGTTAAATTAATATTTTTAGTGTTTATTATGTGTTCCAAGGGAACACATCAGTATATAAAAATGTCGTCAATATTAAGTGTTTTAAATGTATATCAAAAAGTGTTTTTAAGTAAGATGAATTCCTTTAATATGGAGTAAAAAGGTCAAAGTGGGCCCAAAAATGACGCACCGCACCAGATTAAAGATCATGGGATGATCTGGAAACATGTGAGTACTAAATTCATTCTATTTTTGTGTCAGAAATTGATTGTGTACAAAACCACCGGAGTTTTGGAGTGAAAGGGATGTGTTTTAATAAATAAATACTGAATAATCAAGAACACGGTCTGAACAATAATAAAATAATATTTGAGAAATTATAAATAATTATGTAAAGAATAAATCCCGTAGAGGAAATATGTGAATAAAGGGTTAATTCATTTAACAAATGTCATAAGAGCAAGCGAAATATCATTAATTATCATGAAAGATATTGAAATAAAGTAAAGTTGAGATATGAAAGAAATAGCTTCTGAGCTTATATAAAGAATAAAGATAATAATAATAATTAAATATGGAAATGTTAAATAAAAATCAAATAAATTGATATGAATATAAGAACGTTAAGCCTTAACGTATGTGTAAGAGATGAGGTTCAATGGAATATTTTAAAACAGGGAGCGATTTATCGACAACGAAAGGATTAAATTGTGAATTAAAATAATATGAATTGTTACTAAAGAGATTTACCAGTTCTTGGGAAGACATTTCGGCTTAAAATAATGCATAGCGCATAATGAGCGCAAATATAATATTAAAGTGTCACGCTAGGAACGCGTAGTGGTTGAAATACTTGGTACATTACTTATGGAGGGTAGTTGATTGCAGTGAATTGATAATTGTATAAGTCCTCTATTTGTGACATGGTATCACGAGGCATTGTGTATGTATTTAAAAAGGGAGCTAATATATGGTATTATTGAGCGTATGTCATTGGGCCACGGCCGACTCTAAATCGCATTTTGTATAAGTCCTCTGTACGGGATTGGTTCCCGAGGCACTTGAAGAGATTCGAATGCAGGATCTTCTTATGATAAAAGCCCCTGAAATTCTCCGTCGTCGTATGTGTATTAATCTTCCCAATCAATGAGGACCCTCTCATAATTAATAAATGCCAAGGATACGAAAATGGTCTTTGAACCAAAGAATAGTTGTTTGAATGTTACGGTACAATAAAGCCCGGTCTCCCCAGAACTGGATATAATGGGAAGGTTTGTTTTGAAAGCCATGGAAATAGCTACTAACGTTGGGTCAGACATGCAGTCGCCGTCACCCTAACGTGTCATAAATCGCACCCCAAGTAGTAGAGTCTAGCTTTCTTAAAGCGAGAAGGAACAGAGACAGTCTCGTAAGCTGTTGTAAAAGAGAAATGAATACACCAGGAGTGTTTAAAGTTGTTAACGACCCGGGCGTTGAACCGAGGTCCTTAAAGATGGATATTTCGTTTGCCGGTTCAGATCGTAGTTTCTTATATGATAATGGTCTATTAAGACATAAGAGATAAATAACAATCCCTATTGTAATAATGTATGGACGTGGGATTCCACGAGTTGATTGAAGGCAACTGAGTTCGGGAGTAACTATAGTTTTTTGACTGTGTCAAGTACCTTCACGCTCTGGAGTACACAATTGATTTTCTGATTACCTTAATATATTTGTGAAATAAAGAGAGATGATAACAACTGAATGTGTGGACATGCCCAAAATATTGAGTTAGATAATTAACATGGATTTTAAATGTAAGTATACATTTTTTTTGGAACCTTTATGAAAATAAAAAATAAATAATTAGGTGTATGTTGGTTTATGTGAACCCACATTTTTTAAATAACATTTGTGTTATCTTATGAACTCCGTGTTTATTTGGAACCGGAGTAATTTTAATTTGTATAGTGGCTTCAACGTGGGGCCTCTAGCAAATCATATCGATTTTGGCGCCCAGTACGCAGGGCTGAGTTTTCCTAGGGAAAACCCGAGTTTTTCTCGAAAAATCAAAATTTTCATTAAAAAAAAATGGTTTTTCGAAAGTTTGAATTTTAAATACTTCCATAAAGGTTTTATGAAATTGAATAAAAGTATCAAAAGGGTACGTTGTAAGTGAATACCCGTACTAAAGTAATATGTTAAAGAAATTGGGACACACGAATTCAGAGTATCATCTCTCAAGCATGTACTGGTGTGGTGGCATTTGTGGCCCACTGTATTCTCATAAGATGGCATTTAGTGAGGAAGTGCAAAGGCTTTTGGAGGCCATGAACAATAAACTGGGAACAATAGACAATACATTGGGTCTCCAAAAGGAGGAAAATAACAAAGTGTTCGAATCCATAAATGAGAGTTTGAATAAGTTGGACAGCCAACAGGAGGAAAATAACCAAAGGTTAGGATCCATGAATCTAAGTTTAGAGTCACTAAAAACTAACAGTGATAATATGGGCACTAAATTAGAGAATATCGAAGTAAAAAGTAATACCATGGAAACTAAGTTAGAAGCTATCGAGGCTAACTGTGTAACAATGAACAATGAAGTAAAGGCTGAGATAGATAAAATAAATAACAAATTCCAAGGTTTTGATACTGATTTTGGGAATAAGTTAAATGAATTAAAAGGGAGAATAAAACAGGGGTCAGATGAACTCCGAGAAAGTATAGAAGGAAACATAGATTCCAAATTTCAAATATTGGATAAAGCATTTGGGGAGAAGTTAAAGGCATTGCAGACTGAGAGTAACACGTTTAATGCAGGATTGAGAACCCAGATAAGTACTATAGAAAAAAATAGTATAGAATCCAAAAAGGAGTGCCAAGATAATTTTAAAAGTATAGGGAATAAAATTGATACCATGGAAAATAAATTTGGTTCTATAGAAACTAAATTAAATAGCATGGAAGAATCTTGTAAAAAAAAATGTAAAGGCATGTGAGGAAAAACTTGTAACCCAGATCCAAGGTGTGCAGAAAGAATTGAAAGCTCAGATAAAATCTAACAGCGATATTTGTGAGGCATCCCGGGATGAAATAAAACAAAGCGTGAATAAGCTAGGAGATAGATTTGAAGGGGTTGAGGAGAAAGTAGGGACCCTCGAGAACAAAATCAGTGCAGTTCAGACTGAAGTAACTGAGATGAAAAATCAAAATATAATGGAAATTCAGGAAGAGATCGTAACTCCAGAACAGGAGGATAGCCAAAATGAATATGAGCTCCAAACTGAAGAGACTCATTTTGATGAAAAAGTTGAGCTGGAAGAGCAAGAAGTAATCTCGGAACAGGAGATAACAAAGGAATTAATAGTCGAAGAAACGGAAATGATAATTCCAGAAGAAATAGAGAAATTAAATGAAATAAATATAGAAAATATCAATGAAGCATCGATGGAAACAGAGGTTCAAGATTTCACAGAAAGGGAAGAGGAAAACTTCGAAGAAATGCAGGACCAGGAAAATAAAAGGGCATTAAAGGAAGAAGAGGAAAAATTGAAAGCCCAGATCCTCGAATTAATGATTAAATGTCTAGACTGCCAAAGAAAGACTAGAGAAATGGAGGAAGGTGCTAATAAGAGCCAAGATACCCTAAAAGAAAAAGATGAGATTGTTGGGAGCAATGAAAAAATGAGAGGAGACGTCTCTGAAGAAGAGCCAAAAGGAAGAAAACCGCCGTTGATAATTGGTGTACCAGGAAATGGATACCCCATGGAAACAAGGAAAGGAGCTGAAATAACCAACGATGTCTTGGAGAAAGAGGATGCCCAGGCATATTTCAGCTGGAAGCATCGTAAGAAGAAAGGGAAGGATAAAAAGAAGAGAAAGAAAGGAGATTTGGAAAATCTAAAGAATTGGAAGAGTAGGAAAAAGAAATACTCTTTGAAAATGCCATCTCAATACGAGGTGAAGGAAAAGGATTATCCCATTGGAACAAACGGGTAAAGATATTTGCAACCGTCAAAGAATACGAGAAATAAGTATAATATTTGCTGAAATACCATCTCAAAGAGAGATAAGGAAGGGGGAAGAGAACCAGAAAGAGTCAGGTGAGGTCAGACTGAGCTCTTAAAAATTTTAAATAAAGTGTAACAGACTTGAAGTCTGTGAACGGTAATGAATTGAGTTACGGGTAAAGCTAATTGCACCCGCAAGATAATTAACATAAAGTCATTTAAGAAGAAATATAATGAGTAAAGAACAGACCGACTTGAAGTCTGTCCTGAGAAAGGAAGAAAGGAAACCAACTGTTGACTCGAGTTTGGAGGAGCGCGCCAGACGAGGGTAGAGAGTTGTAAACATCGAACGTGACAAGAGATTTATGGCCTGAGTGGAGACGTCCACTAGGGAAAAATGAATGAATGGGAACTCTTGAAGACCCAACCTAAACACAGACCAGAAAGGAGAGGAACTTTAAAGAAGTAATTGATTTTATTGAAAAGGAAAATTTTAATGTAATAAAGGAGAAAGAAAGGGTAAAGATAGAGTATACCCAACCTACATAATTAGGGGAAGGAACCTTAAAAAGAAGTAAAAACAACAGTAAATACGGATGACATTATGATGGATTCGACGAATAAAGAAATACAAATTAAATTGAAATAAATTTCCTCAAAATTTTCGAAAATTTATTTACCTAAGGAGGGGAGAGATGAACCCATGGGCCATCGGGTCCATGAAGGTCGAACCCATGTCCTTAAGGAAGAAATGAAAGAAACGTATAGTTTCCTAAAGGAACGGAGAGAGATTTTAAGCCAGGATTATAGCTTAACGTTGCGCAAGCGACTAGGGACAGATGTTCCTTAGATGAGATCACCCCACTCGACAGTCAAGAGAGGGCTGGTCACGAGTATTAATAACTGAATGGAAATTTCCACCGTGTTAGACAAGGAAGCCTGAATCGGAATTCGAGCTTACGTTGCTGGAAATTGACAACGTCGCTTATGCACCAGAAGAGGAATAATTAAAATTAACACGTTTACGAGCATAATAATGAGTAAACAAGCACAGTACAGTGAATCATTTTGAATGAGAGATTTTTCAGTAAAAAGAAACCATGTAATAATTGTGCAGAAAAAAACTGCCGACGTAAGACGACGTCATTGGGGAATTACCTAAGCCTCTGTGGAGGGGAGAGAGCAAAAAGAATGCAACACCCACACAATTGAGGACGAGAAATTAATTAATATCTCCGAATTGCACGATCGATTCTTAGGTGCAAAAAGATCATTTGACATTGAGAAGAAGAGCTTTCGGAAGGTATAATTTTTATATTTGTGGCACCATTATTTTAGAAGTTGACCACAGAAAAGGCTTGAGTCTTATTTTTTTGTAGTAAAATAGTATAAAGCTTCGGGCATTACCAAGCCAACCATGCAGTTATTCTGAGAGCCCGTGAGCGGGCGTAAGGCTACATCACAGCACATGCAGTTTTACAACGAGCACTCCGTGAGCGGAGGTGCTGCATCAAAGTCTTCAAACGTATGAACCTCAGGGGAGGTCATACTGTGCAACAAGTATAAGCACCGAATGCAGTTTCAGACAGCCCGAGGGGGGCGTCACTGTGTCACGATCATCATTGAATGCAGTCCTACGAGCACTCCGTGAGGGGAAGTGCTGCACCACGACGTAGAAGTAGTCATTCCGACAGTCCGTGAGGGGACGTAACTCTGCGTTACATCGAAAACAGCTACCAGTACTCCTTGAGGGGAGAAACGCTGTGTTACACCGCAGAAGTAAGATCCGATAGCCACAGGCGTCGCAGTATAAACGACTTGCTTGCCTCCATAGGAGTGGTCAAGACGAAATTTTAAAGTATCGCCGTAGTGAAATATTAGGAAAATCCTAATTATAGGATTTAGGCCCGACTGTATACAAGTTAAAGTGAAAATTCGTAAGATATAGTCAGAGCAGGCCGCGAACATCGGACTTAAAGGCGATAGGTCGTTAAATGTACGAACGAATAGATCATAACGTACGGAAGTATCGTACCAGACAGATAAACTGTTATTTAAATTAAAGAAACCTAAAAGGGAAGAACAGAATAATAAAACAGTTCAAATAAAGACGATAGGAGACTATAAACATTATCTCCTGAAAGCAGGCGAACAATTCTAATAGTACTAGAATCGAGAAGTGCTAGCTGCTATAAACTGAATCTATAGGTCTTAGAGGAGACCTCGATCCGTATAGACTTTCGTTAGGATCGATAGACAGATCTACAAAGAAGCCGTTCAAGATAGATAAATAGCCAGTTATCCAGGATAGAAGTAGCAGAATTGGACTCCAGGGAACAGTAGATGTTTCGGGACTTTCGCATTCTGCAGGATAGGAAGCCGACATCGAATAAATTTCACCCTTGGAAACGGGAATTTAAGAAGATCACGTGTGATAGGCTCAGAAATACGGCCTAGTGATCGAGAATTGTGAAGTGTAAAATAATAAAGATTGTGTGTTAAATTAATATTTTTAGTGTTTATTATGTGTTCCAAGGGAACACATCAGTATATAAAAATGTCGTCAATATTAAGTGTTTTAAATGTATATCAAAAAGTGTTTTTAAGTAAGATGAATTCCTTTAATATGGAGTAAAAAGGTCAAAGTGGGCCCAAAAATGACGCACCGCACCAGATTAAAGATCATGGGATGATCTGGAAACATGTGAGTACTAAATTCACTCTATTTTTGTGTCAGAAATTGATTGTGTACAAAACCACCGGAGTTTTGGAGTGAAAGGGATGTGTTTTAATAAATAAATACTGAATAATCAAGAACACGGTCTGAACAATAATAAAATAATATTTGAGAAATTATAAATAATTATGTAAAGAATAAATCCCGTAGAGGAAATATGTGAATAAAGGGTTAATTCATTTAACAAATGTCATAAGAGCAAGCGAAATATCATTAATTATCATGAAAGATATTGAAATAAAGTAAAGTTGAGATATGAAAGAAATAGCTTCTGAGCTTATATAAAGAATAAAGATAATAATAATAATTAAATATGGAAATGTTAAATAAAAATCAAATAAATTGATATGAATATAAGAACGTTAAGCCTTAACGTATGTGTAAGAGATGAGGTTCAATGGAATATTTTAAAACAGGGAGCGATTTATCGACAACGAAAGGATTAAATTGTGAATTAAAATAATATGAATTGTTACTAAAGAGATTTACCAGTTCTTGGGAAGACATTTCGGCTTAAAATAATGCATAGCGCATAATGAGCGCAAATATAATATTAAAGTGTCACGCTAGGAACGCGTAGTGGTTGAAATACTTGGTACATTACTTATGGAGGGTAGTTGATTGCAGTGAATTGATAATTGTATAAGTCCTCTATTTGTGACATGGTATCACGAGGCATTGTGTATGTATTTAAAAAGGGAGCTAATATATGGTATTATTGAGCGTATGTCATTGGGCCACGGCCGACTCTAAATCGCATTTTGTATAAGTCCTCTGTACGGGATTGGTTCCCGAGGCACTTGAAGAGATTCGAATGCAGGATCTTCTTATGATAAAAGCCCCTGAAATTCTCCGTCGTCGTATGTGTATTAATCTTCCCAATCAATGAGGACCCTCTCATAATTAATAAATGCCAAGGATACGAAAATGGTCTTTGAACCAAAGAATAGTTGTTTGAATGTTACGGTACAATAAAGCCCGGTCTCCCCAGAACTGGATATAATGGGAAGGTTTGTTTTGAAAGCCATGGAAATAGCTACTAACGTTGGGTCAGACATGCAGTCGCCGTCACCCTAACGTGTCATAAATCGCACCCCAAGTAGTAGAGTCTAGCTTTCTTAAAGCGAGAAGGAACAGAGACAGTCTCGTAAGCTGTTGTAAAAGAGAAATGAATACACCAGGAGTGTTTAAAGTTGTTAACGACCCGGGCGTTGAACCGAGGTCCTTAAAGATGGATATTTCGTTTGCCGGTTCAGATCGTAGTTTCTTATATGATAATGGTCTATTAAGACATAAGAGATAAATAACAATCCCTATTGTAATAATGTATGGACGTGGGATTCCACGAGTTGATTGAAGGCAACTGAGTTCGGGAGTAACTATAGTTTTTTGACTGTGTCAAGTACCTTCACGCTCTGGAGTACACAATTGATTTTCTGATTACCTTAATATATTTGTGAAATAAAGAGAGATGATAACAACTGAATGTGTGGACATGCCCAAAAATATTGAGTTAGATAATTAACCTAGATTTTAAATATAATTATATATTTGTTTTTGAGAAATAAGAAAAAATAAAGGATTGTGTTTGAGGTGTACAAGAATGACACCATAATAATGTAAATGCATGGAGCCAAAGAGCTCGGAGTTATGTAAACTTAATGTTAGTGCTTTATGGAAGTGAGACTAAGTAAGAATTGTTGGTTTATGTGGAAACCACAGGTTTTGAATACAATATTTGTTTATATTTGTGATCCCTTGTTCATTTGGAACAAGCAGTTGATATTTGGGTCAGTAATTAAAGTGTTAAAATGTTTGTAGCGCCATTAATTTTATTAATTAAATGTGTTTAAATAGGAGTTGATTTTGTTGTTATTTTTGCAAGTGTATCCTCTAATTAATCCAAAATATGTGAGTCACAGAGTGGGGGAACTTACCGCTGCCCCGAAATCCCGAATTGAGCTACGCTGGTATACTGTGATTGGCATATTTCTTGCTAAATGGGCACAACATATAGAGTTAAACTGCTACCATACACATTATGGCTAGCATCAAATATTATAATCAGACGCACTCAGTTCAATAAATTATGTTCCTTTCGAAGGAAGATAATACAGACCTGTACGAAGTATAGCAAGCTTCTAATGGCAGCTAAAAGCCACTCCCAGAAAATACCAGGTACAGTTCTTCATAGAAATAAATGAGAGTTATTTTCTAGTCTTTCTATATACTGGTTAAGTACGACTCATTCTATTCATTGATTGTTAGGAATGCTAAACATAAAACTGACCTATCCAAATACAGTCCTCTGCTCAAGTAATTAAACCTAAAATATTGAGCCAGAGACGTAGGGAAAGATGGTCACGGAAACCAGTCAGCTGGTGGGCCGGATCCATTTACAGAACAAGTCATCCAGCAAGAAAAGATGGTCCTCCTAGCACGGATCATACAGCGACAAATGGTCCACCGGGCCTGAATATAACCCCACAATTTGGTCTTCCAAGACCCTAGTCAGAAACAAAGGTCCTCATGGTCCCCATCAAAACATTAGTCTACATGAGAACTTTGACGAGACCAAAACAACTTAAGTCACATACGAGGGCGAGAAAGAATCGCGAGTGTCACAAGTACGCGCAAGGCTGTTGACGGAGCATCTCGGAGGTCGTTCACACCTCGACTCCCTTGTTTCAATCAGCGGGCAACGACCAGTCGAGTTAACTGTTGGGGTAGAACTTACTAAGTCCATCATCTCTCCCATACCCTTCACTATTGAGATCTGGCCGGTGCTTAGGGCTGGCAACTACCAAACGGACGAGCGCTCCTACACAGTTTCTGAGACAGTTCACATTAACTTACTACACCATAATTCCTATACATATAAAAGGAAACGTTCAGGTTTTATTACTAAAAATATTATTACGGTATTAATTATGTATCTTAAAGAAATCTGGTCGTTGTGCAACACTGCAAACTTACTACCGGCCGCCATAGTAATGAACACTAATGTTCTCCCTCCTATTAGTCTGTAGTCACATGGAGCAAACAATAATACTGTTCAGTATTGTTTGCGTGATATGCTTGCAATGCATTAGTACCATACAGGATGCAAGCAGAGAAAATATCGACCTTCCTGATAACATGCGATAGTTGGGATGCATAAAACAGTATTATTAGCGTCACCTTATACACCTGGTAGTCTATTCATTACCGTCACAATATAACTCGATTCACAAACTGGTATTTTATTCTCCACAGTCGAAATGACCGTGTGTGACCCATCATGTAACTTTCTTGATGCAATACGTAAACAACGTTAAGAGTCAAACTGGACGTAAGGCCACTATGCGCAGAACTGTTCTTTTTAGCCTATTTTTAGCTTATTTTCATTTTATGAAAGAAAAAAAATGGCTTATGAGATCACCTTTTGTCCGTGTGTCTGTGTGTGCGTGCGTGTGTGTGTGTGCCCCCACCATAATAAATTCTAATCGGCTGGAGCGATTTCAATGAAACTCAGTAAGATCATAGCAACATTCTGGCCGACCCCGACCGTGCCCTTCAAATTTTATTGTGTCACACCAATCCAATATGGCGGCTGTGCGAAATATTTCACCAGGATACAGTATCTCCGAAACTATTACCGATATCACACTGAAATGTTATACGGTGATAAAGCCAACTACTCGAAGTTCACCTATGACGCTTTGAAAAACCTGGTAACTACAAAACCAGCATGGCAGCCAAGCGAAGTTGAGACTTTTAAATATACTTTTCGCGCGATTTAAACATCCAAACGTAATGAAACACGGTACAGCAAATGTTTATACACATTGCAAGGCACTGGCGTCTAATTTAGTTCAATTGTTTACATAACCTCAAATTGGCGGCTGTGCGAAATATTTCACTAGCATTCAATATCTCCGAAACTATTTATGATATCACCCTCAAATTTTGTACGGTAATAAACGGCACTACTACAAGTTTATCTATGTAACTTTCATTAACCTGTCGAATATGAAACGAACATGACGGCCAAGTGTAGTTGAGATATTTTAATAGACTTTTCTCGTGATTTAACCATCTTAGCCCAGTGAAATGTGGTACAGTAAATGATTATACATATTTAATGCACTGGCATCTAATTTAGTTCAATTGTTTACATAACCTCAAGGTGGCGGCAGTGCCAAATTTTAAAATTAAGTTTATATTCTTGTGTCGTAATCATACGATCGAAGTGAATGTTTGAATAATGAAGCTACGCAATAATTTTCCTTTAGTGGTACATAACTCTATGGCCTATACATATAACAATCCAAAATGGCGAGCATCCGAAATATTTTGACGGTTCTCAATAACTACGAATCTTTTACAGCAATCTAACAGAAAATTTTTATGTTCTTAGAGGCTATGAACATAAGTTCACCTATAGGACCTTCAGTACCCGGGTGAGCACAAATCCAACATGGCGGCGACGCTAAGTATAAATATTTAAATGGACGTTTCTCGTGATTTAACCATCCGAGTGCAGTGAAACTTTTGTACGTTAAATTCTTATACAAATGTTAATTCAATGGCATTTAATTTATTTCTCTTGTTTTCATAACCACAATATGGCAGCTGTGCGAAATTTTAAAATCTCTTTTTTACTTCCTGTGTCCTAATCATGCGATTGAAGTCTGAATACCACACGTACACAATAATCTTCATGTAATAGTTCATAAATAAAAATCCAACCTGGCGACCATCTGAAATATTTAGACGGATCTCAATATCTACGACTCTATCACAACAATCAAAATGAAATTTTGTATGTTGATGAGTAGGATATATGAAAATAGGCTGTATAGTTCTTCACGGAAATACTTGTTATTTATGAAAAAATAGGTTTATTAGATCACCTTTTGTCCGTGTGTGTGTCTGTGTATGCGTGTGTGTCCCCTTAATAACTTCTAACGGCTGGGGCGATTTCAATGAATCTCTGGAAGATCATAGTACTAATTTTTCCAAGCCCAACCGTGCCCTTCAAATTTTATTACGTCTCATCAATCCAAAATGGCGGCTGTGCGAAATATATCACCAGCATTCCATATCTCCAAAAATATTACTCATATCACCCTGAAATTTTGTACGGTGATAAAAATGTACTACTAAAGTTTATCTATGAGACTTCCAAAACCTTGTAAAATACAAAACGAACATAGCGGCCAAGCAAATTTGAAATATTTAATATACTTTTTTCTTGATTTTACCATCTGAGCGCTGTGAAATATGGTACAATAAATGTTTATACAAATTGCAATGCACTGGCATATAATATAGTTCAATTGTTCACATAACCTCAGGATGGTGGCTGTGCGCAATTTTAAAATTCAGTTTTCATTTCTTGTGTATTAATCATGCGATTTGAGTTTGAATACTATATCTACAGAATAATCTTAATGTAATAGTGCTTAACTGTAAGACCTACATAAATAAAACTCCAACATGGCGACCAATCGAAATATTTAGGCAGTTCTCAATATCTATTAATCTAAGACAGTAACCAAACTGAAATTTTGTATGTGTATTGTGAATTAAGGGTTCAGTATAGAAGCAATGAATAAAAGTAGGATACATGAAAATAGGCTATTTAGTTCTACACGGAACTACTTGTTTAAAATACTGAAGTCTTCAGCTTGGAGTAGGGAATGTAATGTATTCAACCTGTATTACCTTATCGATACGTCACAATAAACAGCCTTAACTTCATCTCTTCAGTACTCCAACCCACAACTGCCTCGTTCATCAATTTACAATTCCGTCATTTTCTAATTTATTCATAGGCACACATTTTAAAATTTCTCCCACCCTCCTTCCCTCTACTTCACTCCAGCGAAGATTTAACAAACCATTTTATGCGAGGAACAGGAATGAAGTTTCAATCTGTACCTTCACAGCCATGAAACTTGTTGATGCAGAAAGGAAATTAAAACACAGTATTAACTTGGAGAGAACATGCGCTAAGAAGGAGAGAAAAAATACTTACCGTACTTTATAATATCACAGAGCTAAGAATACAAACTTGCTCATAAAGCTTGCAATTTAATGAACTCCATCTCAAAGGCTAATTAAAGTAACAATGAAGAGGGTAGAAATTAGAGAATAAAGGAAGTCATGGAAAATCACTGAAATTTCGTTTTAAGTGTGTTGGTAAACACAATATGGCTGTAAAAATGCCAGGCACGTATCCTGGATTTTCTTTCGGAGGGAGCTGTAACCATTAACCACTTTTAGTATTGCGGTTTGTACACTAACCACTATCAGAAGTCTGCAGCAAACCCGGCTTTCGTAGGTTGAATCCCGGAGCTGAGAGTGGCTATTCTGAGTGTGGTTTTCTCTGAGTTTTCCCTCACTAACTTCCGGAAAATGCAAAGTTAGCATCTTACTTTTTCAAGTCCAGAGCCACATACCCCATCCCTATCCCTACCACTGCTACACATATTATTACAGTCATCCCAGGAATACAGGTTAATATAATGTAATTTATTTTCAGTATAAGAGAACTACCCATTTAAATTGGGCACAATCATGTCGACCGACTGAAAATTATTACATTTCAATTACTAAGGCAACAGTGAGAAATGGCTTCGAACACGATATCTAGTCTAGATAACCACTTAAGTTATATATAATGTGTGGTTTAAAACTATTGAAATTTTCATAAAACATTTGTGAATACCTTAAATAATTTGAACTTTCTGACAAAACCTCGTACTTATCACCTATCTACTATCATACAAGAATTTACTTCAATGTTTCTTTCACATAACTATTAACATTAGTGCTTTTGTTGTCCCCTACTAAATGCATTAGTTTATCACTATTAGACTACTTTGATTTTTTTAATATAAGTAGACTGATGCGGTCTACACGGGCTGAACGTTGTCTGTCTGTCTGCCTGTCTGTCTGTCTGTGTGTTTGTGTTTGTGTGTGTGTATGTGTATGTCTGTCTTCCCCTTATGAATACAAACACGACGAATCCTAATTGAACGAAATGTACAGAGGTAGCACTAGCAAAGAGAACCTCAGTGGCATGTTTTATATCGCCACCATCTTTACCATAACTGAATGGCAGCCACCCAAATGTTCAACCCTTAAAATTAAGGTACGACTAAGCTACTCATCAAATCTCCACCAAATTTGGTAAAAACATACTTTCATATGAGAAGTATCCTGCACCCAAACTACAAGGTCATCAGCATTACCATTTCAAGATGATGATTATGTGAATCGTGCAATCATGATAATCCATAACTTAGGACCCACCAATTCTGATTATCGAACCAAGGGTGGTTTAAGGACGTGACCCATGGGATATTACAATTTTATATTATAATATTATACTGAGCCTCCATGGCTTAGGCGGCAGCACGCCGGCCTCTCACCGCTGGGTCCGTGGTTCAAATTCCGGTCACTCCATGTGAGATTTGTGCTGGACAAAGCAGAGGCAGACAGGTTTTTCTCCGAGTACTCCGGTTTTCCTTGTCACAAATTTCATTCCAGCAACACTCTCCACTATCATTTCATTTCATCTGTCATTCATTTAATCATTGCCCCCGGGGAGTGCGACAGGCTTCAGCAGCCGGCTCAGTTCATATCCTCGCCACTAGATGGGGGCTTCATTCATTCCATTCCCTGACTCGGTCGGTCGACTGGAAGCAGGCTGTGGATTTTCAATTTTCAATATGATACTGTAGCAGTGACTTAAAAGACCTGAGCTGTCTCGGGCACATGACAAGATGGCAGCTGAACTTTCGTGCATGACCTATATTTCAGTAGTTAGTGTATGTTGCATGCAATATAGCCTACTGATATAAATAATATGAAACTTGTATGACATGGTTTATAAAGAAGCTATACTGCACTAAATAAATCGTTTATTCCAAATCATTATTTGCTAACACGTTTTATCTGAGTCGGTTGATAACTCCAAAGTACTATGGACTTTATAATAAGAAGATTAAACCCTGAAGTCAATATATGTAGTACTTTTAATGTTGTACCGGTTTTAGTCACATTGTGACCTTCCTTAGATCAAGTTATAATAAGAATATGTGCAAGAACTTACATTTAACCCGCCATCGGTATCGTTGTTAGGTTGCTCCTAAAAAAAACGTTCCTTATTAAGAAAATTTTTTTGTTTTAAGACTCTACCTTTTCAAACTCCAGGTATTCTCAAATGAGTATATGAGTCACATGTTTTGCTTCGTTATGCGATGATTCAAGCACAGGTGTCACATGTGGGAAGGTGGTAAGTCAGTGTCACAGGCAGTGTTAGGTGGCTTCTAGCCTCGATACCTTTGGCGTTACATTTTTTGCGCGTTCCGTGCTGATGTAATATTTTTTGAGAAGTGTCAAAGAGAAGTTTTAAAGGCTGATAGGCTTAGTGAATCTATTCTTTTGAGCTGGATTGAAGAAGAGGACGACGTATTTACAGATGTTGACGACCGAGACTGTGCTTCTGAATGTCTAAGTGATGCTCCTAGAGAACATTCCATGCATCAAACTGATACTGAGCAATCCAACGATTCAGATAGGTTTTTTTAGCATATGGCTTTTAGTGCCGGGATTGTTCAATTTGCCGGACTTAGTAGCTGCTTCTATCGGACACCCATGGGGTGAGCTACAAGTACCATCGCGTGTGGAGTGTTGTCTGGGGAAGGAAAGTGTGAATGTAAGGACTAGGAATTGGAAGGTATCGGCTGTGGCCTATAGTTAGGGACCAACCCCGGCATTTGCCTGGAAGGAAGATGGGAAACCACAGAAAACCATCTTCAAGGTTGCCGGCGGGGGGATTCGAACCTCCTCGCCTCCCTGATGTGAGCGACTGCCTGCAGCCACGCCGTAACAACCATGGCTAACTCACCCGGTATTCAGATAGTGAAATGAGTGAATAGGAGAATGATAGAAAATATTGTTGTTTACAAATCATGATCAAATTTGTTGTTTAGCAATGTAATGCCAAGGTTTTTTGTTCCTTTTCATAATATTTAGTAATGTTTAAGTAGATTTATGTGTACATAAAGGGGTAACATAAAACGAGACTGATAAAACAAAATTATAATTACCTACTAAAAGTACGAAAATAATGTAGGAGTCAAAATTGTAGTAGTTAACAATTAGGTAATAAACCATTGTGGATATATACAAATATTTAAGTATATACTTATCTAGATATATTAATAAATAACCAAAGACTAATATCATTTATTCTAATTGCCAAGAAGAGCACGTATGAGCACAATCATATACCAAGCCGATGTTAGGGAGCGCCTATACACGATACCTCTCGCGTAAGTGAGGACAACGCTACCGATGGCGGGTTAACAAATTTACCACAACAGAAGTTGTTATCAAGAATAATTCTAAAAATATTAATCGTCTAAAAGTTAAAAAACCCCCATTAAAATTAAAAAAGAGCAGATCTGTTACATAAATATATTAAATAAGAAAGATGTACAGTAAGTCTTGATACAAAACCAGCTTGAAGTAGGAGAGATGTGGATTTAATACTGTATATGGGACAAACAGCCCTATCTATTCCATACCTTGGATTATTTATTCCGAAGGATGTTATCCATTCTTACGTCATTAATACCCATATTCGCACCCATCTATAACTCAATCCTAACCTATCAAATTCCACATGTATAGTATCAAATCCACATCTCCCCTACTTGAAGCTGGTTTTGTATCAAGTCACATCTTTCTTATTTAATATATTTTTTAAACCTGATTTTTTTCTTTAATTTTAAATATTTTATTATTTCATATTTTTAGAATTATTTTTGGTAACTACTTCCGTTGTGGTAAATTCGTTAAATGTAAGTTCTTGCGCCGTTTCTTATTATTACTTGCGTTGAGAAAGGTCACGACCGAAGACGGTGCGACATTGAAAGTACATCATATATTGACTAGGTTTTTATCTTCGTATTATAATATACTTTGTCAATTATGAACAGGGCAAATATGGCCATTTTCATGTCCTTTCATACACACATCAAAAAAAGTTTTGCATCACCTCGGTTCCAAGAGTTCCGGAACCGTTAAATACAAAGGGAATAGAGATCAACACAAACAACATTTCAGCTCGTTTTATTGCTCATGAGACCCACACATTGCATGTTGTACCATCATACAGCTAGACTTTCAGCATTTGTGGTCCAGATTGCAGTACACACCACTACCTCTAATACCCAGTAGCACGTCCTCTTGCATTGATGCATGCCTGTATTCGCCGTGGCATACTATCCACAAGTTCATCAAGACACTGTTGGTCCAAATTGTCCTTTAGGGGCCGATAACCTCGATGTTAGGCCCCTTAAAACAACAATTATCATCATCATCATCATCATCCAAATTGTCCCACTCCTCAACGACAATTCGGCGTAAATCTCTCAGAGTGGTTGGTGGGTCAAGACGTCCATAAACAGCCCTTTTCAACATATCCCAGGCATGTTCGATAGGGTTCATGTCTGGCGAACATGCTGGCCACTGTAGTCGAGCGATGTCGTTATCTTGAAGGAACGCATTCACAAGATGTGCACGATGAGGTCGAGAATTGTCGTCCATGAAGACAAATGCCTCTCCAATATTCTGCCGATATGGTTGCACTATGGGTCGGAGGATGTCATTCAGGTATCGTAAAGCCGTTTCGGAGCCTTCCATGACCACCAGTGGCGTACGTCGGCCCCACATAATGCCACCCCAAAACATCAGGGAACCACCACCTTGCTGCACTCGCTGGACAGTGTGTCTAAGACGTTCAGCCTGACCAGGGTGCCTCCAAACACGTCTCCGACGATTGTCTGGTTGAAGGCATATGCGACACTCATCGGTGAAGAGAACGTGATGCCAATTCCGTGGGGTCCATTCAGCATGTTGTTGGGCCCATCTGTACCGCGCTGCATGGTGTCGGGGTTGCAAAGCTGGACCTCGCCATGGACGTCGGGAGTGAAGTTGCGCATCATGCAGCCTATTGCGCACAGTTTGAGTTGAAACACGACGTCCTGTGGCTGAACGAAACGCATTATTCAACATGGTGGCATTGCTGTCAGGGTTCCTCCGAGCGGCAATCCGTAAGTAGCGGTCATCCACTACAGTAGTAGCCCTTGGGCGGCCTGAGCGAGGCCTGTCATCGACAGTTCCTGTATCTCTGTACCTCCTCCATGTCCGAACAACATCGCTTTGGTTCACTCTGAGACGCCTGGAAACTTCCCTTGTTGAGAGCCCTTCTTGACACAAAGTAACAATGCGGACGCGATCGAACTGCGGTATTGACCTTCTAGGCATGGTAGAACTACAGACAACATGAGCAGCGTACCTTCGTCCTGGTGGAATGACTGGAACTGATCGGCTGTCGTACCCCCTCCGTCTAATAGGCCCTGCTCATGCATGGTTGTTTACATCTTTGAGCAGTTTTAGTGACATCTATGAACAGTCAAAGGGACTGTATCTTGGATACAATATACACAGTCAACGTCTATATGCCGGAGATCTGGGAACCGAGGTGATGCAAAACTTTTTTTGATGTGTGTACTATGGACATGTTTGGCTCTGTGGTAGAGTGTTGGTCTTTTACTCGGTCGGCCGGGTTTCAAAATCTATTAGAGTTGGATTTTTTTTACTTGAATCTTTTTTATATTTATTATATCAAGAGGTATAACATATTATTTTAAAATGCAACATTTCAGAAATATATATTTTTCTTTTCCTGATATTAATTTTTTGAATGGTGTGTGCTCTACTATGCCACATTGGAGTTCGCTGCAGGTCCCACCGCTCCACCGCGGGACGGACCTGGAGTCCGGAATACAGTGTCGCAGCGTAGCTTCATGTCGCAACATAAAATGGGCCGTGATAATGAGTGGTGGTAGTGCGATATATCATGTTGCTCGCTAATCCCCTATAACGCATGGTACTCTAATCCAGCCTCGCACGCATAGGGATTACACTTTATTCCCGGTGTGTAGTGTCATTGTTGCTCCACAATGGCTAGTACTTAACCGACTTGAGAATACATGTGTTAAAATATGAAGTGACACTCTATATAAATATATACCTAGAGGTGTACCTTCAATCCTCAATTGTAGGGGGGGAAATGAAAATACGAGGGTAAATCCAAAATGAAAGGGATGTCTGAAATATTTAGTAAGGGCTTTGACCTATCAAGTGACCACTGTCCAGCCTTGTTGACCTACATATTGAGGGGCAAAGCATTGTCAGAATGTCGAGTTCCCTCATTCGTTAATCTTAGTATTGTTGTTGCCTATTTCTGGGGCTGCGCATTGTTATTGTGATGGCTGTACCAGTGTGTGCATAAATAGGATTCATTCCAAAACTAATAAAAGTCAAAAAATTGACTTTTTGAGATAAATCTTCTTTCTCTTCAAGGCCAGCTCTACGTATAGACATTATTGCTGTCCCCAAAAGGTAGACAGTTCAGCTTATATACGAGTATGAAATATTGCAGATTCTACAAACATAAGCCAAGTTTAATGCCATTTTAAGATAATTAATTACCTGGAATTTACTATTAAGTGACACCTATAATACCTATAATACGGATTTTTCAAATATATTTTCAAAGGATAATGTTTTAATGTTTTTTTATGTTCGACCCGGAATATTATATGTCAGAAAACTGTAATATAATGAGTCTCATTATAACACTATTTTTCATTATGAAACAGTTTCCCCCACCAATCAGAGCTCAAGAAACCGTTGTTTGACCAATTAGATAATTAGATGCGCTGAGTTCCACGGCCTTCTAATTTTAATTTCACTGCCTGGCCTAGTGTAATAGCGGGGCAATCGAGGAGGCCATGGTCAAATACAAGGTATTCTGTGCGTCCCATGCGCTCAGTTCAGTACATAAAACTGGCGAAATCTCGACAGATATTTATGAATATTTATGTTCGAACATAAAATAGTTATAATAATTATCGTCGAACATAAACAGTCGTATGCAACTCGCCTATAATGGTAATTAAGACACTCGTATGGGAATTATTAAACTCGCATACGCTCGTTTTATAAACATACTCGTGTCTTAATTATGCCATTATAGGCTCGTTGGATAATGTACTATTTTTAATTTAATTCTTAATTCTTATTTGTAAGAATATCATTACTTAAGATATGTTCTATTTATGTGCTGAAAAAGAAACCAACGAGTTTTGACACGTGTACACATAGTCTGTAAAAGAGACAATTAAGTGTTTTAAGTATTGATTTGGCGAATATTATAACATAAGAGTTTTAATTAGTCAATCAATACGGATTTACACAATTTGCTATTATGTCAAATATTTTTGCTTATTATACCTGGAATGTTTGCCATTCAATAATGATTTGTACTTAGTTAGGATTTAAAAGCCTCCGTGGCTTAGGCGGCAGCACGTCGGCCTCTCACCGCTGAGTCCGTGGTTCAAATCCCGGTCACTCCATGTGAGATCTGTGCTGGACAAAACGGAGGCAGACAGGTTTTTCTCCGGGTACTCCGGTTTTCCCTGTCAAAATTTCATTCCAGCAACACTCTCCACTATCATTTCATTTCATCTGTCATTCATTTAATCATTGCCCCAGAGGAGTGCGTCAGGCCTCGGCAGCCGGCACAGTTCATATCCTCGCCGCTAGATGGGGGCTTCATTCATTCCATTCCTGACCCGGTCGGAGACTGGAAGCAGGCTGTGGATTTTCATTTTCACTTAGTTAGGATTTACATAATAAATAATCGTATTTGAGGAATACAGAAGCCTCCGTGGCTTAGGCGGCAGCACGCCGGCCTCTCACCGCTGGGTCCGTGGTTCAAATCCCGGTCACTCCATGTGAGATCTGTGCTGGACAAAACGGAGGCAGACAGGTTTTTCTCCGGGTACTCCGGTTTTCCCTGTCAAAATTTCATTCCAGCAACACTCTCCACTATCATTTTCATTTCATCTGTCATTCATTTAATCATTGCCCCAGAGGAGTGCGTCAGGCCTCGGCAGCCGGCACAGTTCATATCCTCGCCGCTAGATGGGGGCTTCATTCATTCCATTCCTGACCCGGTCGGAGACTGGAAGCAGGCTGTGGATTTTCATTTTTCATTTGAGGAATACAATATTATTCATTTTCATATTCAACTAAGATTTCGGCAAAACCAGACTAAAACTCAGCAATTCTTGTAGGTTTGTGCCGTGTCTTGTGTGGGGTTTCGCCTAGGACACCAAGCTGGCTCATTGGCGGGCTCTTGGTGTCCCCGCCCAGACCCCCACAGGAGTAACGAACTGCGCACTACCTCCCTTGATATAGAGTGCAACTGCACTACTTGACTGCGAGAACTAAAAGCTCAAGCAGCCTGAACCTCCCTATGAAGGCTTCCAAAAAGATGGTATATTGGCTTTCACGGCCGGTGAATTAGTATGAAGGTATTTTTTAGGATTTTTCAACTATCCACATAAAAATATATTTCCTTTAAGTTCAATGTAAAACTGTTAGTGAGACAATAGTGGGTCTAAAAGCAATTGTTATTTCATTCAGCACAAATAATGCTATAGACTACTGTTTTCTTGAGTTTATGAACAATTTAATTTTTGACCTTGTCTGGTTCTTGGAATGAACGCTTCATATGTATTTTGGGGATGGGATTGCTAAGGCCTGTCAGTGGCATTTAGTTACGAAGTATCTCAGCATTAGTGGAAGAAACACAGAAAACCACCTCCAGGATGGATGAGGTGGGAATCGAACCTTTCTCTTGTCAGTTTTGCCTCACGAGGTTGAGTGTATCTAGTTCTAACCATCAAATCACAATAAAACTTACTTCGCAAAGCCGGAAAGCGAACCTGGACCTCCGAGCAAACAGTTTAGACCTCCGAGCAAACAGTTTAGAACGCTAGCTGCTACGCTTGGTTTTCTTGGCCGGGCTGTTGCCTCTCTACTCAATCGTTCTCGCGAGGCTGTGTGCTCCGCATTCCAGCCTTCACGTCAGGTTCAAATATCTATTATGGAGCCGGGAATCAAATACGGAACCTCCAGGTGAGAGGCGGGTGGACCACCCCAACACCATGGGTCAGGCTTCAAATTTAAGATCTTGGTAACATGAGAGGTCATAACACATGAAAATATGGCCGCACCCAGAATCGAAACCGAATCTCCTGCTATCTGGAAATCACGTATTCCAATGTGCCTACGCTTCGATTGCTGCACATTTTCAATTCTTAGATGGAGAAGCACTGTTGCGTCGGCTTCTGGAAACTGAATTGAGTTCGCGTTCTCTGGATCATGAAGTGGTCAGTTGATCACTGACCAGTCAATGAATTATTATTATTATTATTATTATTATTATTATTATTATTATTAGAACGCTGACAAGTCCGGGGCCCTATTCGCAAGAAATGGGGAAGGAGAAGTCGGAGGAGTAACACCTCGTAAAAAAAACTAGGTCCAGCTGACCCGGCTGGTATAACCTTGTAAGGGTCCCTTGCCAGGGTTACGGTGAAGTCCTCAACGGCATTGTTGGTGGAGCGGTTGAACTGCGGTACAGTAATAATGGCGGAAGGGGCCTCCTTGTGCTCGGGAGATTAGGAGTAAAAGGTATATGGTCCACATATATCAGGGTAGCGTCTGTCTCAGATTGAGCGCCTACAAACAGCGTCTGTTCCAGATTGGGCGGCAGATTTTAATACTGGGAGGCTTACTACCTCATCAGTTATAACCCCGCTATCCTTCGGGATAGCCTTTCTCAATTCTTTTCTTCACTCATGATCGAAACACAAAGTATTGGATTATCTACCCCAGGTGGTAATAAATCCACCTCCACGTATTGTGGAGTTAGTAGGCCTGCGGAGTCTGGGGAGCCTGCAATGTCATGTAAGAAGAAATATATTATGTACTTAGCAACACTTAACATAAACTCACTCCTTCAGATAGTAAAACTAAAGAAAACATTGGATGTTCTTGAGAAACATAACATTGTCATCACTGCATTGCAAGAAACACGATTTTGTGATGAAGAAGCTTTTGAGTCTCAAGGATTCAGAATTTATTAAGGAATACCTGGCACAAGAGTTACACAGAACATCCCTCATCTTGGTACAGGTTTTATAGTCCACAAGAAAGTTGTTGAGTCAGTGCTGGATTTTACATCATTCAATGGAAGACTATCCACATTGTCATTTAGATCACTTAATAAAGCCTACACCGTGGTCAATTTTCATGCACCGACGAACGTGTCAAACAAGAAAGATCGAGAGCAAACTAATATATTATGGGAACAATTAGAAGACGTGATTGACAATATTCCAGCGCATCACACCACCATCCTACTCGGTGATTTTAACGGTCAAGTAGGAAGAGAGAAAAAGTTTAGAAATATAGTTGGAAACTATCCCGCACATAAACGAACGAACAAAAATGGCGAACGGCTGATTGACACCTGCAAAAATAACAACCTAGTTCTTAAATCTACTGCGTTTAAACATCTTCCTCGGAAAGCAAAGACATGGAGACATCCAAATTCACTTATGGGTGAATTTCAACTGGATCATGTTGCAATATCAAAAAAATCAGATCGTGAAATCCAAAATGTGAAGGTCCTGCGTAATGCGAATATAGATTCAGACCATTATCTGTCCCTTATTAAAATGAAAGGTATTCCGTTTAGGAACAATAGAGTGAATGTTGAAAAGGGAATGAAAACGCAAAAGTACAACATCGGTGGTCTGAAGTCAAATAACACTTTTGCGGAAACACTCCACAACAAACCAAAAGATGGAACATGGTCTACTTTAAGGAACGCCATTGTTACTGCGGCTTAGGAATCCATTCCTCTTGATAGAACGCGCAAGCACCCTTGGTGGAACGATCAATGTGATCATGCAATAGAGGAAAGAAGAAAAGCTTGGATCAAGTGGAATAACAAGAAAGACGATGTGTACCTTGAGAACTTTCTCTGCGTCAGGAAAGAAACTTGTAAAATTTTAAAATTGGCAAAAAGAAATTTCCAAAAATCACAAATTATTCAAATTGAAGATGATTTTCAAAGACACAAAACAAGGGATTTCTATCAAACTTTTAAGCACCAACTGCCCAAATACGTCGCCCCTACTCTTCACATCCGAGGATCTGATGGTAAACTTAATTTCAATAATAAAGACTGTGCTAAAGCCTTTGGAGAATATTTTGAAACCCTTTTGAACACGGACATACCTACTGAACAACTTGCTTTCTATCCTAGCGTTGCATACCACGACAGCTCACCACCCTCTGTCGAAGAAATAACACAAATCATCAAGGGGCTAAAAAATAATAAGGCCTCTGGGGAGGATAGTATTGTGGCTGAATTATGGAAATATGCAGATAATGACTCCATCATTTGTCTCCACAAAACCACTGAAGAAATATGGCATAGTGAAAAATTGCCGGAGGATTGGACTTCCGCCATCATTCATCCTATAAATAAGAAAGGGTATAAATCCGACCCGAATAATTATAGAGGTATTTCACTGGTATCGGTAACGTACAAAATATTTGCAAGGGCTCTTCTGAACTGAGCAGAACTGATATTAGACCGTCAGTTAGGGGAATATCAAGCTGGTTTCAGGAAATCAAGATCCCGTCCTGAACAAATTCATAACATTAAGACCATAATTTCCTACTGTACGGTACGATCAAAACCTTATGTTGTGATTTTTGTGGACTTTCAAAAGGCTTATGATTGCATTCATAGAGACACAATAATTAACACCTTACGTGAGTTTGGCCTAGACAATAAATCAATTAATTTGTTCAAAGCAAGCTTAGAAAACACCATTTCTAAGGTCAAATTTCGTGGTGAATTGTCCGAAGCCTTTGCAATCAAGACTGGCTGTAGACAAGGTGATCTGGGATCACCGATGCTGTTCAACTGTGTCTTGGAAAAAATTATAAGAGAATGGTTAACAATCTTACCAAATAATTATGGTATTCGAATTGGTTATAAAAAAGAAGACCTGAATATAAACTGTCTCGCTTTTGCAGATGACATTGCTTTGTTCGCTAATACAATGGAAGAGGCCACTGACCAACTTAATAAACTACAAACCATAGCTGCTAAAACTGGACTTAAAGTGGCCTTTCATAAAACTAATTTTATCACAAATGTTAAGATGCCTCAAAATTCATCACGATTGATCTGCAAAAAATCAAAAAAGTCCGAAAATGTAAATACCTAGGGGAATGGATTACCCCTAATAATTCAGAAATAGCTGCCATTGAGAGCAGATGTAACAAATTGGAAGGTGCCTTTCAAACCTGCAAAAACATTTACAAAAGTAAAAGCTTGTCCCGGAATGTCAAACTTTGTCATTATAACACAGTAATTAGGCCGTCAGCACTGTATGCCGCAGAATGCTTACAGATGACAAACAAAGGTCCATTGAGAAAATTAGAACTTAAGGATCGGAAAATTCTAAGGAAAATATTAGGACTTGTTATTGATAATGATACTTACAGAAGAAGACATAACAATGAATTATTTGAACATATAGAAGATTTGGTGAGTGTGATGAGAAAAAGGAGAATGTCTTTCTTTGGACATTTGGAGCGGATGGAGCATCATCGACTTTCATATCGAATCCACTCATCAATATCTAAAAAAAATCCTATTGTAAATGGTCGATGCAAATTAAAAAGGACCTAACAGAAGCTCGAATCGATCAAGCTCTGGTTTGGGATAGGAACCTGTTCAGAAAGGCGGTTAAATCAACCTGTAATCTACACCCTTTAACATCTGTGATGCCTCGCCCTCACTGCAAGTGGACGGAAGAAAGGAGAGCAGAACATTCGTCAAGAATGAAGATCTACTGGCAGAGAAGAATACAAGCATTACCGTGATCATATGAGTGAAGAACATCGTGGTCCATTGATGGCCGAAACGTCTCAAAAAAAAAATATATTATTATTATTATTATTATTATTATTATTATATTCGTTCAGCCCCCTAAGGAACACGTGCAATCATTAAATAGCACTGGAATTCTTCATCTTTTTTAACTTCTTATTCGCCCTAAATTTCTTCATTCTTTCACTCTGGGCCTGCCGTCTTTCTTGTGTCCATGAGTATTGGAGTTTCAAGCTTTTCACGGATGGATTCTTTGGTGCAAATTAGTGGGTGTTGATCTTTTGTCTGTATGTGGTCCTTGTTGTAGCCTTTGGATCAATGTCGACTTCAGTAAGGTCCATTTGTGTATCTACTAGCCAGCGAATTGTGGTTAGTCGGTTCCCATTGATATTAAGAAATATTTTCTTAGTCAAACGTGAATCATCCATTCGTGTTAAATGTCCATAAAATTGCATACGCCGTTTGGGTGTGACTGAAGAGAATCGTTCAGTTAAAGCATAGAGTACTTCCAAGCTTTCTCGTATCCATATACCCTCTTGAAACTTGGGCCCGAATATCTTCCTTAGTATCTGTCGTTCAATGTTCTCAATGCCCTTGATGTGAACTGTGAGTGACGATGTCTCTGTTGCGTCGAGTGCTTCTGGTAGGAAAACAGTGTGGTAGTGTCGGAGTTTGGCTTTTGTGGGTAGGGATTTCTTATTGTAGAAATCAATAATATAATAATAGTAATTGTGGGGGGGGGGGGGGGAATGGGAGCAGTTCAGACTGAAGCAACACAGATGTCTAACAGAACGTGGAAAGAATCTCAAGAGCATATGCGGAAGAGGATGCTGACATTCCTCGGATATCTATCCAGAATGAACCAACATAGATCAACCAAACAAATATTCGACTATCTTTGGAAGGAGAAGGAAGACCACTACAACGTGGACTAAGGAAGTTAGGTAGGATTTAGAAAAGTTGAACATCACTGAGTCTCAAATGCTACAAAAAAGTGAATTTAAGAGTGAAGTGAAAAATCTGCAAGGTTTTCAATATGAAGAAGATCTAAGAGGAGTAAACACGCTAGTGAAAGATTATTGGAGACAGAAAAAACTCCAGGCAAAGGAAAATATCAAGAAAAAAAAGTTTGTAGCGTGATCCCAAGTGGTCATTTCGCTTGGAAAACAATTATTATATATTTATCGTATGACTTTTGCATGCAGAAACAAGATTGAAAGATGACAGAAAGTACTATATACAATATATACATAAATACACATGACAAGAAACAGCAACATATCTATATTTTTAAGTCCAAACTATCCAGCCACAGTATCACAGAAGGTGTGGCCTGAATAAAGTCCAGTGGATCACCTTCATAGGCCCGCAGTCTGCACTCGAATGCAATGTGTTGTATAGACTGGGAAGGAGCACCGCAGTCACACTGGGGGGACGGAACTTTGCCCCATCTGAACAAGGACTCTGCGCTGATTCCGGTATTTGTGCGGATCCTATTTAGAGCAGTCAATGTCCTCCTTGGGAGGTGAAATCCTGGAACTGGACTGTTTTTGGAAAGTAGAGGCCAAAGCAGGTGGTCAGTATTGAGAGTCCACTCTCCTTTCCATTCGTTGAATGGATTAAACTGGTTCTCAGTTAGTTCCTGTGCAAAAACAATTGGCGGATGTCTGGACTTCAGCCTGCCTCTCTGAAGATCCGGGATGTCATCGTGAATGGGAAGGTCCAAATTAGCCATGATCTTGTCATATTCTCTGAGAAGAGCGACTTTTCTCCGCAGGTGAGGTGGCATAATGTGGCTGAGGGCAGGAAGCCAATAAGAGGGAGTGGGTCTGATGACTCCACTGATCTTCCGCATGGTATTGTTGAGCTGGGTATCAATCAGTTTCACATGAGGACTATTTATCCATACTGGAGCACAATATTCAGTCACAGAGAAGACAAGACTTATAGCAGAACTCCTTAGGGTTTCTGCAGAGGCTCCCCACGATGTGCCACAAAGTTTGTCGAGGATGTTGTTGCGACTTTTTATTTTAGCTGCTGTATTCTCAAGGTGTTTTCTGAAAGAAAGGGTGCGATCCAGGGTAATGCCCAAATACTTAGGAAATGTGTTGTTCCTGAGGATAGTTCCTCCAAAGGGTACTTGAATTACATTGTTTGCCATTTTGTTGTTGAGATGAAAACAGGATACCTCAGTTTTAGTTAAGCTTGGCTTAAGTCTCCACTTGATGAAATACCTTTCTAGGATAGCCATGTCCTCTCCAAGCGTTTTTTTCAGTTTCACTGATGCTGCTGTGCCTTGTGGCAAGAGCTATATCGTCAGCATAGCAGAACTTCTTAGACTGAGTTTCCGGTAGATCTGATATGTATAGGTTAAAGAGGAGTGGAGCTAGTACCGATCCTTGTGGAAGACCGTTGTTCAGTTTCCTTTGCTTGCTTATTTGTGTTCCCATGATCACTTGGAAGATCCTGTCACTGAGCATGTTCGTGATGAGCTTGGCAGTTGTTTTACAAGAAATCACTCGGTGTAGTTTGTATATTAACCCTTCTTTCCAAACTGTATCGTAAGCAGCTGAGAGGTCTAAAAATGCAACAGAAGTTTTCAGTTGCAGTTGAAAACCAGCCTCTATATATGAGGTAAGGGTAAGAATTTGTTCACAGCAGCTGCGTTTTGGTCTGAAGCCCGCTTGTTCAATAGGAATGTGTTGGGTGATTATAGGGCAGAAAACAATAATAATTGTGGAACAGGTCAAAATAAAGCAGTCAGACAAGTTTAAGTACTTAGGTGAGTGGATAGCACCTAACAATTCTGAGAAAGAAGCAATCATAGCTAGGATCAACACGATAGAAGAGGCATACCAGCTAACTATAGATGTCTACAATAAAAGATCAATGCCCATCAATGCCAAGCTTAAGCATTATTGTTCAGTCATTCACCCAGAAACCCTCGACGAAGCAGAATGTCTGGCAATGAATAGACAAGGTCTGATTGAAAAGCTCGAAGCCAAAGAAGGGAAAATCCTAGAGAAGATCCTTGGACCAATTAGAAAAAATGACAGAGAAAAGTACAGTTGACGGCATAACAACGAACTCTACCTGCACAATGAGAGGATAACAGACACCATTAGGAAAATGAGGATTTAAATGTATGGCCACATAACACGCATGAACTCGCAGAGACAGACCAACACGATCTTATTCTACTTTGTTCACAAGAAAACCAAGGGACCCTGGTTCATCGAATTTGAAAAATATCTTCGAGAAGTAAGAATGACACTTGCAAGACATCCAGGAACGTGCCCCTCTCCAGAAAAGACTTCCGAGCATACCAGAGCTTCCAAGAAAATCCAAAATTGAAAACCGGCAACAAGTGGACTGATGAAAAAAGGAAGATCACAGAACGCGAATGCGAGAATATTGTGGATGAGTTAAAGCTCGAGGGTGCAAACGGTTGAACAAACTTGGCCCACTGCAGGCCAAAACGAAGGAAGAAAGAAAGAAAGATAGAAAGAAAGAACGAAAGATAGAACGATAGAAAGAAAGAACGAAAGAAAGAACGAAAGATAGGCTACAAGGAAAGAAAGAAAGAAAGAAAGAAAGAAAGAAAGACAGATAGATAGATAGATAGATAGATAGATAGATAGAAAGAAAGAAATAATGATAGATAGAAAGAAAGAAATAAAGATAAAAAGATAGAAAGACAGATAGATAGAAAGAAAGAAATAATGATAGATAGAAAGAAAGAAATAAAGATAAAAAGATAGAAAGATAGAAAGAAAGAAAGAAAGAAAGATAGATAGATAGAAGGAAAGAAATATAGAAAGATAGAAAGAAAGAAAGAAAGAAAGAAAGAAAGAAAGAAAGAAAGATAGAACGATAGAAAGAAAGAACGAAAGATAGAACGATAGAAAGAAAGAAAGAAAGAAAGATAGATAGATAGATAGATAGATAGATAGAAAGAATGATAGACGGAAAGAAAGAAAGATAGAAAGATATAAAGAAAGAAAGAAAGAAAGAAAGAAAGATAGATAGATAGATAGAAGGAACGAAAGATAGAAAGAAAGAAAGATAGAACGATAGAAAGAAAGAACGATAGAAAGAAAGAAAGAAAGAAAGAAAGAAAGAAAGAAAGAAAGAAAGAAAGATAGATAGAAAGAAAGATAGATAGAAGAAAAGAAAGATAGAAAGATAGAAAGAAAGATAGAACGATAGAAAGAACGATAGAAAGAAGGAAAGATAGAAAGAAAGAAAGAAAGAAAGAAAGATAGATAGATAGATAAAAAGAAAGAAAGATAGAAAGAATGATAGAAGGAAAGAAAGAAAGAAAGAAAGAAAGAAAGATAGAATGATAGATAATTAGAAAGAAAGATAGAAAGAAAGAAAGAAAGAAAGAAAGAAAGAAAGAAATAAAGAAAGAAAGAAAGAAGGAAAGATAGAAAGATAGAAAGAAAGAAAGATAGAACGAAAGAAAGAAAGAAAGAAAGAAAGAAAGAAAGATAGAAATAAATAAATAAAGAAAGAATGATAAAAAGATAGAAATAAAAAAGAAAGATAGAAAGTACGAAAGAAAGAAAGATAGAAAGAAAGAAAGAAAGAAAGAACGAAAGAAAGAAAGAAAGAAAGAAAGAAAGAAAGAAAGAAAGAATAATAACTGGGGGACCTGTGCGAGAAATCTCGCTAGTTCATTAATCACCCGCCCGGCTTTACTGTTATGCTATAAATGTGTTTATTTGTTTAAAGGCACTTTTTCAACAAATTGTCGATATTTCTGTAAACAGAAAGCAATTCATCACTGTTGCGGGTAATCCTGTTTGAAAATTATTTTCAATGCACAATGTGTTGTGTGCGCCCCATGTGTATTGACTATCCGCCCGGCTCTAGTGTTATGCGGGCTGTACGCGACACAGTTCTGCCAGGGACTATTGTCTTGATTATTTGTTTAAGCACAATTTATAAACGAATAAATATATTTCTATATAAATAATTCATGCTTTTGGGCTAATGCCGTGTATATTTTGATTTGAACAATACGTTTCGGAGAAACCTTGCCTCCTTTTTAAATGGAAATAAACAATGTGGCCAAAGAAAGTATATCAATGAGATTACAAAAAATATAGATAAATTCCTGTTCGTCACCAGAGAGCAGCAGCCAGAAATTACTGTATGGACCATGGTAGAACGGCGGACAGAGTAGTAAGTAACGAGAGGGTAAAGGGGGCGGGGTGAAAATATTGAAACTCCTCGAAGAATGAGGATGTCCAAAAGAAAAGGGGTTGGGGGGTGGGAGCGGTAGATGGATATGAGGAAACATAAACAAAAGGGAAGTGTATCTGAACGATACCTAACGTCGTACAGTGAACGGCAAAAAACAGATGGAAACTCCTCCAGTGACGAACATAGGATATCAAATCCAGACTCTGAGCCATAGAGGGAAAATGTACAATTTTAAATAGGTGAAGAACAGAGAGACTGAGAGGAACTATCTCCCTAGATCCTTAATAACTGGTAGCCAAGTGTCACTTAGCTGATATCCAGTGTCTCTGTTAATATTATTGGGATTTTTACGAATTTCAACTGCCTCCCTTATAATTCTAGACCAGCTGTGCTTAACAAGGGCAAGCGCATGGGCATCTTTGAAACATACATCGTGCCCTGAAGACAGGGCATGTTCAGCTATAGCTGATTAGTCAGGTTGGTTTAGACGGATGTTCCTTTGATGCTCTTTGATGCGAGTTGCAATGGACCGTTTTGTTTGTCCAATGTAGACTTTTCCGCAAGTACAAGGGACTTCATACACCCCAGGTGGTAGTATTGGTGACAATTTATCTTTGTTTAATGCTAAACGTCGACCAATTTTCGTCATAGTGCCGAAAACTGTTTTTATCTTGTGCTTGCGGAGAATCTTAGCAACGCGGTCAGTTGTGGTGTGAATATAAGGGAGGTAAGCAGTTATCCTCACGTCGGAGCTCTGAGAAGGTTGTCTATCCCTCCTTCTGGGATGTAGGGACCTATATATAGTGGATTCATTATAGCCATTACCCTTAAACATGGTCTGTAACGCATGTAACTCTTCCTGAAGAGTTGATGCCTCACAAATACGTTCCGCTCTTTTGGCTAGAGTTGTTATAATTCATTGTTTTTGTGATGGGTGGTGGTGGGAATCCGCATATAAATAACGGTTAGTGTGAGTTGGCTTACGGTAGACGCTGTGCCCCATGGAGCCATCCGCCTTCCTCCTCACAAGAACATCCAAAAAAGGTAAGCATCCACCTTGTGAAGTGGATTGAAGGATGCAGCTGATTTAGGTGGTTCAGAAAGTGGTTCAGTTTCTCAGAACCCTCCTCCCACACCACAAACGAATCATCCACATACCTCCACCAAATCAGAGGTTTGAAAGACGCCGAAGATATAGCCTCCCCCTCAAAATGTTCCATGAAAAAATTTGCCACGACAGGCGAGAGTGGGGTTGGATGTTCTTGTGAGGATGAAGGCTGATGGCTCCATGGGGCACAGCGTCTATCGTAAGCCAACTCACACTAACCGTTATTCACATGCGAACTCCCACCACCACCCAGCACGAAAACAAGGAATTATAACAACTCTAGCCAAAAGAGCGGAACGTATTTGTGAGGCATGAACTCTTCAGGAAGAGTTGCATGCCATACAAACCATGTTTAAGGGTAATGGCTATAATGAATCCACTATATATAGGTCCCTACATCCCAGAAGGAGGGATAGACAACCTTCTCAGAGCTCCGACATGAGAGGAACTGCTTACCTCCCTTATATTCACAACACCACTGACCGCGTTGCTAAGATTCTCCGCAAGCACAAGATAAAAACAATTTTCGTCACTATGACGAAAATTGGTCAACGTTTAGAATTAAACAAAGATAAATTGTCCCCAATACTACAACCTGGGGTGTATGAAGTCCCTTGTACTTGGGGAAAAGTCTACATTGGACAAACAAAACGGTCCATTGCAACTCGCATCAAAGAGCATCAAAGGAACATCCGTCTAATCCAACCTGACAAATCAGCTATAGCTGAACATGCCCTGTCTTCAGGGCACGATGTATGTTTCAAGGATGCTCATGCGCTTGCCCTTGTTAAGCACAACTGGTCTAGAATTATAAGGGAGGCAGTTGTAATTCGTAAAAATCCCAATAATTTTAACAGAGACACTGGATATCAGCTAAGTGACACTTGGCTACCAGTTATTAAGGATCTAGGGAGATAGTTCCTCTCAGTCTCTCTGTTCTTCACCTATTTAAAATTGTACATTTTCCCTCTATGGCTCAGATCCTGGATTTGATATCCTTTGTTCGTCACTGGAGGAGTTTCCATCTGTTTTTTCGCCGTTGACTGTATGACGTTAGGTATCGTTCAGATACACTTCCCTTTTGTTTATGTTTCCTCATATCCATCTACCCCCTCCCACCCCCCACCCCTTTTCTTTTGGACATCACTTGATGTTTGTCCGGGAAGCAGCAAATGAACAATTTCTATCCATTTTGGATTACAGGTAAAAGTAATAAAGAGATCTGGCCGACCGTAATGACGAACATATGTCATTGCATCTTGTGCATGTTCATGCATATGACGTGGACTACCTATGTACGTCGCCGGAAGAATAGTTAATCGACCAATATTAGCTGCATTTCCTTCAGTACGAATTGCATCACGTAAGTGGATATACTCCTCAGAACGCAGTTTGGCTTGGTTCAACCTAATTAAAGTTAAACGCTCCGTTTCTATTTTTACGTACATGTCGACGCAATACTGCTGAAACAATTGACGAAACCGCAGCAAATAGTTGTCAGTATTTTGACGAATCATCAAACGATATGCGTAGTAATTCATCGAGCTAACTTTCTTTGTAGTTTCTTCCCCTGAAATTAAAACAGTAGATTTAGTATTTCGTATGTAAATTTTTTGCATAAATATAAAGGGGTGAAGTTAAATGATTTTAAATCGGTTGCCAGTTATTTGTCTAATTTTATGTATACAAACAACCCCTAATCTTTTCCTGGTAATAAGCAGTGTAATTGGTCTTTTATTGTAAACCAAAACCAAACAATGTAAAATGTACGTCATGTTGAACTATGATATTGATACTCACCATTCAATGGATTTATCATTTTGATATTAAAATAATATCCATCTTCACCTTGCCAAAACATCAGCGGGTATAGCAGCGTGTCATATGAACGATGTGTTTCAGATATTTGTTTCAGTTGCCCAGTATCACGACGTGTAAGCACAATATCGCGTGTTTCCAAGTGTTCACCACAATCAGGATGGCAACTTCCTCTATTGTTGGAGCGTTAAATGTGCGTTCGTGTGTTCCAGATGGTCGTATATCCACTCTGATCACGACTTTGTAGTCATCATTTGGCATGTGCTCCAAAGCACTCTTGAACAGCCTGACCAACGCATGATGTTCATGAAATAGTTGCTGCAAATCTTGAAGAATTGCTCTTTTCATTGCTGCATTGATTTCTTGACGTCGATCAAGTTGTTCATCCACGTTGCCCATGAAGTATGTTTGTAAAAAAATGTGCTGTGCATCTTCGAGAGGTTGCAATGATCCAATTCGATGGTGAATCTGTCCTTGTATCTACAAAATAAAAAGCAAAGACAGAATTACTGATTTATAAACACTTTTGTTAGAATTAGCAAATAAGTATTGTAAGTTATTATTCAATTATATTGTGTGTAAGTACAAAAATACATACCTTGAATGTCGGATTAAATCCTCGTTCTTCGATAATGTCTGCCCCAAATGAGGTAATTTGGAAACAACCATTGTATTTTTTAGTGTTTGAAAGAAAATGACGTAATTCGGGAGTTTCGCCACAAAGCAAGGAATGCAATGGCTCAGGTGGCGGAGTCAATAATGGCGATTTCACTTTCCCACTAAGGCAGCACAATCCAGGCACTTCTCAGGAAAACTTCAATGCGCCACAATACTCGCAAACAACATCAATTGGCCCAATGCAAACGCTAGGATGCAAGCAGTAATCAGTGCTGCAATCGTATTGATATGCTGCTCGATTCAAATCAGCACTTGATAAATCTCTTCTTGTGCGTCGAAAATTATCTTCTTCTTGATCTCTGTTGTTCGATCGACGATTTCGCTTTGCCAACCGAGCCGTTTCACGGGCTGCCTCACTTTGCTCTTGTGATTGAGAAGCACGAAGTCGAGCCATACTAACGCGGCGCTCTTCACGGCCAATTTCTTGTTCTTCTTCAGTCCTTTCATTCGCAATGTTTCGTATCCTTCTTGCATTATGGCTTTGTCGGGAAAGATTCGATCGTCTTTGTCGCGGCATTGTTAATGATGATTCAAAGAGAATACAAATTATGTTGAGTAACTAACGGGATTTCATGTTCAGAACCTCATTTTCTATACCGGTAGTGGAGAGCGCTACTCGCATCTAGTCGGCCGTGTCTCGTCAAGAGCTACTGTTGCCTGGAAACGGCTTGCCTTAGCTGTCATTTGCTTTACGTTTTATAGTGACTTGTATTCTCTTTGACGTTTTATGTCACGTCACGGGACAAAAAAAAGTATCCTATGTCCGTCTCCTGGTTCTAAGCTACCTCCACACCAATTTTCAGCCAAATCGGTTCAGCCGTTCTTGAGTTATAAATAGTGTAACTAACACGACTTTCTTTTATATATACCTATGTCTGTTAGGTAGTCAGCCCGAAGGCTTGTTGGATCCTCAAAAAGTACCACCGTTACGTTATGTGGGTAGATACCCACAAAAACCCAAGGCAGCACTATTTTGAGGCGTTCTAGGCAAGAAGAGGAGTGAGGTAGTTTGCCATTGCTTTCCTCACTGAGTCAGAACAGTAGTCCTAACCCTATGAGTTGAACCTTTCACAGCATTCACAGGCATTGACTGTGCCTCGAATGCCATTACTAAGCCCCACCCATACCTCAGTAGCTTCCATATAATCACAGCCATGAGTGAGACTGAGACATCGGTGTAAAGCCACCTTTTACTCTAGCCTGTGCCAACTGACAAATGCAAAAGTACTGTATTCATCAAGAGATGGCGAACAGGCCAATATATACTTACAGATGATTTAAAAAATAAGAGTGAGTTAAGTAACAGAATCAATATTATACTTATATAGATACACGCTTGGAATACTTCGTTCACCTACCACGCAACAGCTGGATGTTTATGGTATCCCTGTGAATAATAGAATCCAGCAACAATGACACTGCTTGTAGTCGTTTGGGAACATTTTACGGATAGGTTAGATGGCACCTAATAGCCTGCAGAAACATTACAACCAAAAATACACCATCTTTAGTACACCTGGTGAACTTTATACGGGGCAGATGACCTCGTAGTTCCACCCCTTAAACAACAATAATCAATCAATGTACTTTATACACCAGCGCGTGTACTTGAAGGTTAAGCAACTCTTCCACTCAACTCGACTGGTCAGAAAGCAGATGGCAGCAAGGGGACTTGTATTTCTCGCCCCGTGATATTTGGAGAGGAAACCAATTCCTACCTACACCACCCCCTTAATGGAGAGCGGCCAAAGCGTTAAATGGCTGACGGTTAAGAGGGTTGGGGGGTTGAAAGGGAGTCTGAGTGAGAGTGGTTGGGATGAGACTTTCACGTGGGAAGGAAATTCACTTGTCTCCGCAGGAGGATATTTTCTTAAGGCGGATGAACCGCTTACTGCGAAAGTTCAAAGGATGAAGCTGGAAGTTAAAACCAAATATTTATATTCGTGTCGGTAGTAGCTCTTAGGACCCGTGAATGAAGGGTTCGTATCGTGACAAAATAAAATAATTTAATATCATCAAATGGAGTTCAGATTCTGACCTTAGCTCTTGCAATAATGACGGACAGAGGGTAGCCGTGGCTAGGAAGAGCAACAGATACAGGATGGTGCAAAAGTCTCTACACACTCAGGAAATGTACTGTATGAAGGCTAACTACTTACTGTACGGTTGGTATGAAATGATGCATAGTGCTAGCAAATGAATCGTAACTATAGTAACTATGATGCTATCTGATATTTGTGTTGTGTTCTCAAGACTGCGTTAAGGAAAGAAGAGAGAGTATTTTCACTTTGAAGACCGTTTACCAAACCGGTGTAAGAGCTGAACTGAAGGAATGGAGAGAACATTTTGAGTCAAATCCACCAACACGTAGGGCCGTTTACAATGTAATCAAACACAAAACTGAAGTTTGTTGCTTCCATCTAAACAACAAAATAGCTAATAGGGAGCTAAAGGTGTATATGGACAACCAGCAATTGACACACAATAGATACCCTAAATATCTGGAGGTCACATTGTATAGAATGCTGTCTTACAAACAACATCTCCAGAATGTTGCTGCAAAAATAGGAACCCGCAACAACATAATTCATAAGCTATGTGGAACAACTTTGGGATCCTCAGCTGCAACTCTGCGATGCTCAGCTCTAGGTTTGGTGAACTCTACTGCCGAATACTGTGCTCCTGTCTGGGTCAATAGTGCTCACACAAATATTGTAGATACCCAACTGAACAGCACAATGCATCCCATCACTGGCACAATCAAATCTACTCCCACACATTGGCTACCAGTGTTAAGTCATATTCCACCTCCAGATCTCAGACGTAAAGATGTTCTCCTAAGAGAATTCAATAAAATAATGAACAATCCAGGATGGCCGATACATGATGACATCAGCGATGCAACTACTGGTCGCCTGCGTTCCATAAAACCATCAACACGAGATGCCATGAACTTGAGGACCAACAACTACCAAACTTTCATTGAGTGGCAGAAGAGACTCAACAACAAATGCTGTCCAACAAAGCTTCCAGTGAAGAAGACGCCGCCACCTGGTTCCAACCTCCCTCGTAGACTATGGTCCACATTGCACAGGATACGAACGAACCATGGGAACTGTGCAGCCTTCCACTACAAGAGGAACAGAATTTCAACGCCTGAGTGTGACTGTGGTGCTACAGAACAAACGATCCAGCACATCATCACCGGGTGCAGCGAAAGAAAGTACAGTGGCAGTGCTAGTGACTTTGCTCTCGTGACCCCAGAGACTATTGGCTATATCCAGAATTTGGATATAGGTGTATAAATTTCAACGTTCAAACAAGTAGTTCCGTGAAGAACTATGCAGCCTATTTTCATATATCCTACTTATGTTAATTGCTACGATCAACATACACAATTTCAGCTAGATTGCTGTAATAGATTCGTAGATATTGAGAACCGACTAAATATTTCGGATGGTAGCCATGTTGGATTTTATATATGTAGGTCCTAGAGTAATGTACTGTTACATGCAGATTGTTGTGAACATGTAGTATTCAAACTTCAATCGCATAATTAGGACACAAGAAGTAACAAGGAGATTTAAAAATTTTTCACAGCTGCCATCTTGAGGTTATGGAAACAATTGAAATAAATTAGATGCCAGTGGATTAACATACGTATAAGGATTTACTGTACCAAGTTTCACAGCACGCGGATGGTTAAATTGCGAGAAACGTCCATGTGAATATTTATAATTCGCGTCGCCGCCATGTTGGATTTGTGATCACCAGGTTATTTAAAGTCCTATAGGTGAACTCAAGTTCATAGCCCCAATGAACTTTAAAAAAATGCAGTTTGATTGCTAAAATAGATTCGTAGATATTCAGTATCATCTAAATATTTCGGATGGTCGCCATGTTGGATTGTTAAATGTATAGGCCATAGAGTCATGTACCATTAAATGAAAATTATTGCGTAGGTTCATTATCAAACTTTCACTTCGATCGCATGACTACATCACAAGAAATAAAAACTAAATTTTAAAATTCGCGCTGCCGCCATCTTGAGGTTAAGTAAACAATTGAACTAAATTAGATACCAGTGGATTAAAATGTTTATAAATATTTCCTGTACCAGGTTTCAGTGCGCTTGGAACATTAAATCGCGAGAAAGGTCTATTTAAATTTTTCAAATTCGCTTGGCCGCCATGTTCGTTTTGTAGTTAACCGGTTTTTGAAAGTCTTATAGATGGACTTCCAGTAGTGCCCTTTATCTCCGTACAAAATTTTAGGGAGATACCCCTTATAGTTTCAGAGATATAGAATGCCGGTGAAATATTTCGCACATCCGCCGTCTTGTGATTATGTAAACAATTGAACGAAGTTAGATGTCGGTGCATTACAATGTATATAAACATATACTGTACCAAGTTTCATTGCGTTTGGTTGGCCAAATCGCGAGGAACGTCTATTGAAAAGTCGCAAATTCGCTTGGCCGCCATGTTGGTTTTGTAGTTACCAGGTTTTCAAAAGTCACATAAGTGAACTTCTAGTAGTTTCCTCTATCACCATAGAAAATGTCAGGGTAATATCGGTAATAGTTTCGGAGATATTGAATGCTGGTGAAATATTTCGCACAGCCGCCATGTTGGATTGGTGAGTCGTCACAAAATTTGAAGGGCACGGTCGAGGTTGCCCGGAATAGTGCTATGAACTTTCCGAGTTTCATTGAAATCGCTCCTGCCGTTTAGATTTTATTAGGAGGAGGGGAGGGGACACACACACGAATCACACACACACATGAATCACACACACACACACACGCACACAAGTAGTGGAGTGATGACAGTTCTAACCCCCCCCCACCACTACTCCCAATGCGAGCCGATAATTCCCGAACCGGTGGTCGGAGATTCACGAATAAAGTGTCGTTGGACTCGGGCTGACGGGGGCTTTGCTATGGACTACTCGTTATATTTTTGAAATTTTTTTTTGAAAATTTTTGTTTTCGAAAGTTGGTGATAGTTTGAAAACCAAACAGGATAGAACGTTGTGCCATGGCTCAAACGAACAGTCTTTATGACCTTTATTTTTTGTAATAAAACTTTTTTATTTTTTATATTTTTTTGAAAACACTTGAATTTTGAAAATCCTATATTTTGGAAACTAGGAACTCTACAAAAAAAATTGTTTGACGTAAATCAATGGTCCCTACCCCCTCTACCCCCAAAATAAATTTCAAGTCTCTAGAGAAAAAAATTGTGTGTAGTAGTGGGATGAGGGGAAAGCTGCTTCCAAAAGCAAGTGGTGAGCCCCTGCGACCTTGGAATGGAAGGAGCCATGCTAGGAGGGCGTGCTTGGATTCGTTTTTTTCGTCTCGTTGCGCTCTTTACGGGAATGTCGGTGTCGAAAAGATGAAAATTTGGAAACACGGTCTTTTTGGGGTAAAACCGTGATTTTGAACTTTTTGCTATATCTCGCGAACCAATCATGCTAGAGGCATGAACGAGGGGTCCAAGGACTCGGGCTGACGTCCTCTTTGCTATGGACCACACGTTATATTAAAAAAAAATTGGAAACGCGATTTTGGGGTAAACACGTGTTTTTTGTGATTTTTGCCGATATCTCACGAATCAATAACGCTAGAGACGTGTACGAGGTGTCCTAGGACTCGGGATAACGCCCCCCTTTCGAGTGTGGTAGATATTGTTTTCCAAAAAAAAAAATCGCAAAGGGACTAACGCCATACACATTGAAAAAAAAACTGTTTTTTTTTCTTTACCTGTTTATAATGTCCATGAAGCGTGGTGGTTGAGAGAGACGATACGGCTGGGTGTGTGTGTGTGTTTCAACGAACCTGTCGCTAACCACAAGGACCATGCTTAATAGAACAATCGCTATTTCGGCTGGTCGGTGTATGACAGAACGAGCATGCGTTTTCTGATATTTTACCTTTAACGTGTAAACGGTGATGAGAACTTGATTCTATGTTGGTCGAAGCGAGTACCGAAAACAAACTTACAGGAGGTGAAGGTCATTTGAGCTTATTGGAAGGCATTGATCTGACTTGACAACAGGTGCAATGGAAAAAATGACCAAGACGCTTGAAGGTGAAATAATCTGACCATCGTGGTGGCAGGGGAGTGTGAAAGGCGTGCACACACGTGTGAAACCACAGGCACGCTAAACCAGTGACATCCCGTTTTGCTTTGTACGTGACAAAATGCAAGTTCATGTGAAATTTGATCTTTCACAGGTGTTCGCTTGGGTGTTATCTGTCCACGTGCGCGATAACTGTTAACAAGTGACATCCTGTTTTGCTGCGTACGTGACAAAATGCAAGTTCATGTGAAATTTGATCCGGCACAGGTGTTCGCCTGGGACGTTAGCTGTCCACGTGCACGATAAGAGAATGTTCAAAGCGTGGGAAAAAAAGATTATACATGCAACATAGCATATATAAAGACATGTTGTTATCATTTCCACGCTCACTTAAGTGACTACCTTTGAACACATTGCGTTGCATGAAACCCCTGGTCTTGTTTAACAGTTTTGGTGTTGGTGGAAAATACTTAACCTTGTTGTGGGGTAGGTATATATTTATTCATTTATATATTTATAGATTTTTATATAAATACATGCAATTATTTATTGATTAGGTAATTAATGATTTTATTTATTTATTTGTTTGCAGATAACGTGTATAGCAGATCTGTCGTGTGTCGGTGGGAAATATATATTAAAGAAAGAGAAAGACAGACAGATTGAAAAGAAAACCATTTCCACACTAGCCCACGAGACGGGAATATAGCAAAGCATTACACGTCAAGGTGAGATTTGTTTTATTATATAATATAACCTGTTTGATTTTGTTTTGTTTATGAAATACATAAACTATATGGAATGGATATACTTATGGTGGTTTATTTTATTTCTTTTTAGAGTGTTGGAAAACGCTTGACCTTTGTTAATAACCAGGAACGTGTGTGTTTGGGACCATTGTCAAGCAGTCTACAGCTGAAAACTCAGGTGAGAGTGTTCTTTCTAAAATAATGTCATTTGCTACTGCTACCGATAGCCTAACTTGGGAACCTCTAAACAGTTGTTTCAAATCACGTGTGTGCTCTGGCCGCGTAGTCAATGTTAGAAAAAGTTTGATTCCCAAAGAATTTTTAGAATCTTGTTTTGAAATTTTTAAAATTGAAATTTTCACAGCGCAAAGGTTGCATACGGCTTTAAAGGTGAATACAGAACTGGTGTGCGATTTCATATATAAAAAAAGGACGTAGAGCATAAAGAGACATTTTATATTTGCAGTAAAATGCAAGAGCTATTCATAGCCCATAATTTGGAACAGTGGTATGAAACCCACGTGGTGAATGCCTTGCTATCAAAATTTGATAAACTGCAACAAGGACCGAGTGGTCTAGCCTTAGACAAAATTCATCATTTACAAATCAACATTTGTCAATTCAACCCGTTGAATGCTGGGTCTAGCTATATTAAAACACCGCCAGCAATAGCTTCGAAAAAGGCTGTGGTGAATATTGAAAATTTTGATGATGAATGTTTTCTGTGGGCTGTGGCTGCGTATTTGCAGCCAGCACAACATCATGGTTGTCGACCAGGAATGTACAAGGCCAAGTTTGATGAATTAAAACAAACTTTAAATTTAACTCGAGTGTCGTTCCCTATGGACTTAACCGAGATCCATAGGTTTGAACAAGACAACCAGGACTTTTCGTTCATGGTGTATGGTCATGATGGTGATGAGATTGTGGGTCCTCTTTATGCCACAAAAGAACCGAAACGACACCACATTCATCTTTTATATTTATCTTATGGAGAGGTGAATCACTATTGCCTCATTAAAAGCTTGAGTAGATTGCTAAGCAGTCAAATGTCCAAACATGATGGTAAAAAACATATTTGTGATCGTTGCTTGCAATATTTTACAACCCCTACGCTCTTAGAACGTCATAGGGTAGATTGTGTTACTCAGGAAGCGGTGAGACTGATATTGCCACAAGGGGACAAGGCTGTGTTAAAGTTTAAGGACATTCACAAGCATGACACTGTCCCCTATGTGGTATATGCAGATTTTGAAGCTCTCACCACACCCATGGCGGGATGTGAACCAGATCCCTCCATGAGCTCAACCACACCCATTCAAAAACATGAACCCTTTGCCATTGGATTTAATGTGGTGTGTGCCTATGACCCCACACAATCCGTTTACAAATACCGTGAGGGGCCAGATTGTGCCAAATGGTTCTTGGATGAACTTGTCAAGTTGGCTCATGATGTACAGGAATTACTGGACCACCCAGTACCCATGAGCCTATCTCCAGAACAGCAGCAGCAGTATGAGCATGCCACGACATGCCATATTTGCGAAAAGCCATTGATCAGTGCTGAAGACACCGTTCGTGATCACTCGCACTTTACAGGGGAGTTTCGTGGAGCTGCGCATAGTAAATGCAACTTGAACTTTCCAGCTCCTCGCTTTATCAGTGTCTTTTTCCACAATCTGGCGAATTATGACATTCAGTTTTTGATTCGTGAATTGGGCCATGTCAACAAGGGCTCGTTTACCATTATTCCCCAAAACCATGAGCGTTTTACGGCCCTGACATGGTGGTTGGGCGACTTTCGCATTCGATTTTTGGATTCCTTTAAGTTTATGGCATCCTCGCTAGACAGCCTTGTGAATGGCTTGAATGAGGAGGAATTAAAAAATACTAGAATGCATTTTAATGATCCTGAGCAATTTCAGTTGTGCATTCGGAAAGGTATATTCCCGTATGATTTCTGCAACAGCTGGGACGTGTTAAAGCAAAGAAAACTCCCACCACAAGAGAAGTTTTACTCCAAACTAACACGCAGTACCATTTCCGATGAAGACTATGCACATGCATGTCAAGTTTGGCGAGTGTTTGGCATGAACACGCTAAGTGAATATGCTATGCATTACCTAAAACTGGATGTATTGCTGCTCACCGATGTGTTTGAAAAATTCCGTAACTTGTGTCAACACATTTACGGTCTTGACCCGGCTCACTATTATACGAGTCCTGGGCTCTCGTTTGATGCCGCTTTAAAATACACTCAAGTGGAATTGGATTTACTCACTGACGTAGACATGGTTCTATTTTTTGAAAAGGGCATTCGTGGCGGCTTTGTGTCACTTAACCAGCGCCATGCCGAAGCGAACAATGTCTATATGCCTGATTATTCACCGGAAAAACAAGAATCGTACTTAATGTACTATGACGTGAATAATTTGTACGGTTACGCCATGAGTCAGCCTTTGCCCTATGGGAAGTTTGCTTGGCTGACAGACAAACAAGTGTCAGAATTTGATGTGAACATGGCTAGCCAAGAAACAGGCCGTGAATATGTGCTAGAAGTGGATATTGAATATCCCTCATCCTTGTATGATGAACATGCCGATTTCCCATTCTGCCTTGAGCAAATGGTTCCCCCTGACAGTAAAGTGAAAATTGAAAAACTCATGGGCACACTTTACAACAAAAATCGGTATGTGGTACATATCCAAATGTTGGTGCAATGCCTCGCCCAAGGCTTGGTGTTGAAGAAAATCCACAGGGGTATTTCTTTTGCTCAAAAAGCATGGCTTGAGCCATACATGCGACTCAACACAGAGCACCGACAAATGGCAACACAGCAGTTTGAAATTAATTTTTTTAAATTAATGAACAACTGCATCTATGGCAAGTCTATGGAGAATGTCCGCAAATACCGTGACATTAAATTGGTGAATGTCTGGGAGGGGCAGTGGGGTGCCCGGCGGTACATTGCCAAGCCAAATTTCAAATCGATCAAAATTATCGATGAGGATTTGGCTACTATTGAATTGAGTAAGACCAGCGTGACCATGGATAAACCCATTTACTTGGGTCAAGTCATTTTAGACTTTTCTAAATCGGTCATGTATCGATTCCACTATGAGTTTGCGAAACGCCATTTTGAGGACGTCTCTCTTTTGTATATGGACACGGACTCATTCATTTACCACATTCGCCACTGCAACCCCTATGACGTCATGAGGCAACATAGTGACTGGTTCGACACCTCTTGCTATAGTGTTGACAACGTGTTTCAGCTGCCCCTAAAAAACAAGAAGAAAATGGGCGTTTTAAAAGATGAATGCGGTGATTCCATTATGACGGAATTCGTAGGTTTGGCTTCGAAAATGTATGCTTACCGCACACTCGACTGTAAGGAAGCCAAAAGAGCAAAAGGTGTAGGTAGGGCAGTGGTAAAATCGCTACGTGTAGACGATTACCTAGCGGTTTTACGCACTGGCAAAGCTATGTCTCATACACAGTGCAGGATACAATCCAGCAACCATCATTTATATCTTGTGGAACAGAGAAAACGCACCCTCGCCTCCATGGATAACAAACGTGTGTGGGGTGATGACCTGCTCACTAGCCTGCCCTGGGGTTATGATCGCAACGAGGAGGAGGTGTGATTTCACTGTTTAATCGTTTATGGGACATAGCTTTATGTAACTTGTAGATTTAGTATTTTGTAAATATTGGTTTCAGCCATTGTAAATAGTAGATTTTGTAAATAGTGGCAATCCACTTGGATCTTTTGCTCTTAAAACGTTCTATGCAACCTTATTTTTTTAAATTTTTTTGATTGGTAAATAGTGTGATTCTTTTAACGCTGTACAAAGTTGAGTTTTTTTTGTAAATATGAAATAAGTAAGATTTTTAGTAACTTTAATAACTAGTATTTAATTATTTTTCGTAATGTAAATGATAAACTAAAAAGTTCTTTTGGAATGAGTGTGCATGTCGAGAATGTGCTTTTGGGAATAAATAAAGTGGTTGTGTTTGTTCCCAAAGACAGGTGTGAATGTATGAGTGGAAAGAGAAAGCTGATGTGTATGGTTGACCAGAGCAAACACGATGAGGTAGAGTGGGTGGGTGGGGAGGGGGGTAAATGGTCACTTATATATTAATTTTGTTTTAAATAGTTTCGTTTTTTCATTGAAATGTGGCAGTCAATAGACATTATTTTTGTAAAAACAGTCTTACCTGCAGTAGTCGTAGACCTCGACGTTTCTCCAAACATCCATAAACTCACTGCAGCATCGTCATGGTCATGCACTTGCATCAACATCATTGTCAAATCTCAACTTTCGACATACACCAAATGGAAAAAATATGAAAACAGCAAAATGGAAATTCCATGTTTCCATATCACCAAAACAGCAAAACTTAAAACGGACATTTTTAAAAACTGGAAATGGCCATGTGTGAAATTTGAAAATTCAAAAACTTCAAACGGACATTGTTTAAAATGTGTCATCAGCAAAATGGAAAAATCCATATCATCAAAAACGTTAAACTTGAAACGAACGTTTTCAAAAACTGTAAATTGCAAAATGATAAATGACAGTGTGTGGAATTCATCATGTGTGAAATGTGTAAAATGAAAAAATCAGCCATCAACATCACGATTTCTTAAAATTAAAAATAACAAAACATCGTGCTCTGGAAAACTTTTGTTTTTATTTCATAGTCATAGTGAATTGACAAAAGAAAAATAGAATACAAACAAATCCCAATTCCTCACTCCTCAATGTTTATGTCCATGCATCATCAACTTTCCTTTCATAGCACTCATGACAATCAGGGCTGCCATCCTTTCACCCACTGAGGCATCACTGGATGTGAAACGTTGTTTAGCTTTCTTTAATAACAATTTATCTGCCACATGTCTTAAACCAGGATGACTATGGCGATAAGAAAGGTCATGTTCCTTGCATGCTTGATCCAAAAGATTAATGGGTACATCACCACGTTGTAAACGTTTTTCGAGACGAGTTCCAGGGCCGCAAAAACGATAACCTGGAAGATGGATTTCGAAAGGTAGGTATTGAATCACTTTGTCAATGACGCCATTGCCAGTACAGGTCTGGCATATCCTTTTCCATCGATGGTAAAAAGGTTTGGTCTTCCTCCTCCTCTGTGGACGATGTTTGTGTTTGTTGTTGTTGTTGCTTTTTCTCGCCATGACACCCGTGGAATGATTCAACAAAGTCTTTACATGGACTCTTATGACCGTGATACAGTTTCACTAGCTGGCAAGTCGCACACTGACGCATAGACGGTATTTTTGCCATGGCCACTTGCTTATGGTGATCGTAATCCGTACAGGGTTGCAATTCACTCAACACAGGGTCTTGAGTCCATGATTTTGGTACATGTTGCCAGATTTCTTTGACCGCGTTGGCGGCCACATAATAAATGAACGACTTGGGCAGCGCCAAGAGTTCCTCTTTGGTAAAACTGTCTAGTTTCTTTTTGCACACAAAGAACTTGCCGATGGCTTTGTCCGTAGCATTGCCTTTCTCCATGGTATCACGTGCTGTAGATGTTTATACGTCGCTTGTAGAAATCTCACTGACGTCATTCACAGGTAAATCTTGAGTTATAATTTTGTTCAACAACTCCCAGCAGGCATGGGTGGTTAACCAATGAAAGAGATGCCACGCATGTGATAGGGCTGTATGGGTAATGTTGCCACAGGAACAAGTATCCATGAGCGTTTGCAGGGAGGGGCAGCCCAACTCCATGAGGTCGATACATTGGCAGTAAGACGCCAAAAATGGTTGCAACCATTGACGTTTTTCATTACCTTTCACAAATACCACATTGGCCGAGGACAAGTGTGCTTTCATAACCACGTCCAAATATTTATAGGAAATGGTTCCCTGATTCCAGTCTAGTTGCCTATGATTTTCAATCCACTGGGTTTGTTTACGGTCTTTTTCACACAACAAATCAAAAGCATGGGGTGGTTTAAATAGCAAATGCGTAGCTTGTGATATCCAAAACGTGGTACAATCGATCATGGCCACTTGTTTAAATATAAATTTGTTGTCACCAATTTTAAACCCTTGGCAATCCACAATGAGTGTGCGCAACATGTTGACGCTTGTCTGGACCAAGTTCAACTGACGACTGACGGACGATCAGGTGTGATCATGGCATGGACTTACCTGCCATGCTAGTTTCAAAAAATAAGGTTAGGGTAGGACAGAGGCAAAAGCAAAAAAATAAGAATTTAAGAATTACATCATTTTATTATCATTACACGTCTTACAGGCCTTTGTCATTTTGGGATAAGGACGATAGCAACTAATACAACAATATAGTCTCTTGTGTTTGTAACGTCCATAACACCGATGATGTCCCAATGTCTCTAAACTAGGCGTTTTTGATGGTGAGCTGCTCACCGAAGCACTATGGATACCATACGGTCCACACGTATCGTAACTTGTTTTTTTTTCATCACCCAGAGACACAAGCGAGGGATAGCTTGAATGACAGGGTATATTTCCCACTTTCATTCTGCACAGGTAGGGGCAGGTGGGTGACCAGCGCTGATGTTCCTGCATGGGTTCATCGCCCTCCTGCCATTGGTCTATGATGATGGGACAAAAGGCACATTTCACTTCATCTCTTGTTTTTAAATAGTAGAATCCAGCGGCTGCCAAGGCTTGAGGGTTTATGAAAGGCACTGGCCATGTGGCAAAAGTCTTGAAACGTTGTTCCTCAGAGTTTAAATTCATGGATGTAACGTCTCTTGAGGCTTTAAAGCAAGACATGACTGAGCGGCTTGACGTGGGGTGACCTGTTATTTATACACTCGTCACTTGGTTGGACAGTGGATAATAGTTGACTTGTTTGTGATGAATAATCAGACAGTAGGCCGTCGTATTGGCTGGTACATTGTCATGCGTTTCAAAATCTAGTCGAATGTCGATATTGGATGGCTTGACAGACTCTTCCAGGTAAGAACAGTCAAAGACAATCAGTGGTGCTCTTGCCTTAAACGCTTGGGGTAGTAGCATGGGGCCGTTCTCTTTTTGATAATACGACCATCGAAATTTAGAAAACAAGTCGTACAGGGGCCCAAACTTATTTTTTGAAAAATCCAAATCCAGTCCTTCATAGGGAAACACAGCTCCGTTGAGGAAAAGACGTGCATTTCTCAATTGCAGGTGATCAAATTGCGAGGCATCTTTGGTTTGTTGATACTTGCGATTCGTTTGAAAACCCACGATCAGGTAGAGAGGTCTCTCTGTATAGCGAGCTGTTTTTACAGACCAACTGTGTGTGTTGGTAGTGGGCAATAGCGGATACTCATGGAGTGCCCAGCTTCTAAATTCCATGGGTAGAGGCATATCTCTCTTTACCATTTTGAGTATGTCCAGTTTTTTGCTATCGTTAAGGGTCACATGAGGCACTTTCCATAGCAAGCGTTGTAGTTGAACTTTTGAATCGATGGGGGCATTGTCGGCTCCCTTGAGTGCATTATTATCACTCCTGTCTCTCACCAGATAAAGCACTTGCCTTGCGTTGACCACAATGCGTTGGTGATCTTCAGCAAAGCCTAGAATCAGTTTAAGAGGTAAATATCCAGTAAAGGTCCCATCGGTGTGTACCATCCAGTCATTGGTCGAGTCAGGACACCAACCTGCCATGCAAAGTGTTTTACCTTCTTCCTCACTATAAGAGGGGTATAGTTTCATGACACTGGAAATGCCCACATTTCGAGTGCTATCCACCACGATATCGTTAATGACATAACGTACTTCAGAAAACAGAAAGGCTAAACCATGGTTGGCCAACTTGGATGTGGTAGGTGTAGAGCCATCGGCTTTGGTGAGCCGACCTTCAATCTGAATGACACTTTCATGCGGTAGGGTGTAAATATCTTGGTTGTTGATAACAAATTGAATTTCATCATTGTTATTGAGTCCAGGTGTTTGAGCTTGATAGGAATGGAGATCAATTCTTACCACTCCTGGTTGCTCCTCGATGCGGTTCGCTATCTCTAGGATAGAATTCATCATGAGGGTTGACGTGGTAACCCAAATGCTGTAATATCTGCTTGTTCTGAGATGTTAACGTGTATTCACGTGGCAAACAACTAACACCATTCCTAGACGGTGTTGTTGCTTTATACACAAATTTCATAGTGGCTTTAGCACCAACTTGTAAGTCACTGGTGTGGTAGAATCTAGATCAATGTGTTGTTGATCTCTATTGATCAGTCTTAATGTTATATTACTAATACTATCGACAGCCACAGCATGAAAAAGCACCACTGGAGGGTTTTCACGAATAATATAGCCATTGGGCGATGTCACAATAAAGTCATAAAGTGAATGCGATGGTTCCTGATTGGTTTACACTTGGCTAATAATATTACACGTCACCGACACATGATGGTCCTCAATGAATTTCACTTCATGGTCTGATTCATGTTTTTTGTTGGGCTCTAACACACGTGGTTTAAATCCTAGTAATGGGCCAATGGAATCGGGGTGTGTTTTAAAGTCAATGTTGAAGGTAGAGAAAATACTGCAGCGATGAGTGTTGGTATTGCCTACAAGTTCAAACTTGTGCGTTCCGTCGAGAAATGACTTTAAACCATATTGATTGATCAACACCACATAAATGTGTTCATAAATGTCATCGATCGTGTATCCACCAGAGTTCAAGGTGAGCACAGAATCATCATAGTAAAACTTGTTGTTCACATTTTCACGTATGCTGTATATTCGATTGTACGTTTCAAGATAAACAAGTCCTAAACCATAGGGTTTTTCACTCAATTCGATAGGCGGGTAAAAGTCTAGGCTGACTTCAGGTCCACGTCCATGCACTGTAAACGTTTTACTTTCTGCCGACATACTGGTGGCGTTTTAGCTTATGCTGCGTCTTATATAAAAAAATTAAACACAAACGTCCACACTGTTGGCTATTAAACGTTTGCTCTCGTTTCACATTATAATATAGCTTGATCCTGTTTCCAAAATAGGTCACTAGTTCCATGGGCGGAGGCAAATTCCCAAAACTGTCAAAGTACCATACCGTGGATCCCTCTTTGACATAAGCTACATAATGCGTTCCTGGTCCTCGGTGATCATCCAAATTGACAACAGCACATTCCTTTTTCCAGGGTCGTGGGGGTAATTGGTTTCGCATAAACACACCTCGAAAATGAGAAAGCTTTAGTTGTTTAGCATAGCTTTCCACTTGTTGATGCGTCAGGGCATGTCTCGCTATGGCTGAGGTTATTTTTTTTTTTTAATATTTCGAAATGGTGAAATCCCAAATCCTTGTTGATAAAAGGCTGGCTTTAAATTGGCATTTCTAGCCCCCATGGCAATCGCTTCCATCGTTTCATTGTGTCGCTGACTTTCTTTGAGTTGTTGCTTGCCCTGCTGCGCGGCTTTAATGGTTTTCGCCACTGCACTGGCACCGCCCAAAAGTGAACCCAGAGCAGCCAAACCGGCAAATAATGCAGGTAAAAATCCCGCTCGTTTGGGGACGGGAATCACTCGCCCTTGGTTTGAAACCTGTCGCCGACGTTTTGGAATAACCTGTCTCTGTGCTGCTCGAAGGGCTTTCCTTATGGTCAATACATTATTTTTTCTTTTTTTCTTTCGCAAGGGCTTGTCCTCGAATGTTGTAAGCCCAGGCTTTGCCAAGGACAATGTCCTTTTTTTAGTCTTTCTCACCACATACCTTTGTTTCACCATGATGATAATGACCCACAACCTTTCACAAGAAAGTTTAAATCACAACTAACGTCAGATGGTTATTTCATGGCTGTATATTCCAATTCCACATAAAGTGGGAAGTCGTTTATGGTTTTTCCCGCTTGCTTTTCATCCCATGTCAACATGAGGTGAAAGGATAATTCGTCACCAGCTTTGACCATTTCATGGTTATGGACCAACATCCTATGACCATTTATCTTTATTTGTAAATGGTTCTCATCAGGTATGGCATATTTGATGTGAATGGTTCCATCATAGTGTAATCGATAGTGGCTTAAACCCGAAGCAAGCGCATAGGTCAAGTGCTGATCATGGACTAGCGGTAAATGGTTTCTGTCATTCACAGGTTTTTCATTTGTTAGATACACTAAAAATACAGATGGGATAAATTTATAAAGCCTTTTCATTTCATGGGTCATGTAACGCTTGGTACAAACATCGTCTTCGTCTTGTGGGTCTTCCACGTGAATAATCCGATGGTGATTAGCGCTATAGCCATTCACCGTAAGCTGGGGCACTTTGTCATTAAACTCATACACTTTGTTATCCACATACTTTTTCGTAGTAACGTCTGTAGACACTTGAGGATATTTTACATGGGTTAACCGCTTTCCCTTAAAGTCATAATCTCCCTGTTTTGTGCGTGGCACTACTGACGTATCCACATAGTGTTTATTAGCAGGATCTGTTTCCTGTTTAGGATCATGTATGGGGACAGACCTAGCTTTGGCCATCAACGCACGTCCAAAGACATCCATCGTCAACCTGTAGTACCAGTCTACTGTTTCTATGACAAGGCTCGGTGTCCTGTATATAGACAGCCTGCTAGCCTGTCTAAGCCTTAGTTGACATGAAGATTATTAAGCAGCAAGAGTCATTCCCCGTGGGGGACATGGTTTCCCATCTCTGTCCCACATCACGTGAACAACGCCATGGTTCACTGTTTCCATCTTCCATTCGCTGCATCATTGTGGGGCCTTCCGGCTGTGGAAAGACTAATCTTTTGCTAACGCTCATTACAGCGCCCAATGGTCTGCGTTTTCAAAATATTTATATTTTTGCAAAATCTCTCTACCAACCCCTTTACGTGTTTCTGGATCAAGTCATGTCTGGATTACAAAAAGAGAATATGGGTTATTTTACATTTTCCATGCAAGAAAATGTGATTTCACCGGATGAAGTAAAGCCTGATTCACTCATGATTTTCGATGATGTATCCACTGAACGTCAAGGCATCATTCAAAGCTATTTCAGCATGGGTCGACACAAACATATCGATTGCTTCTATCTTGGGCAAACGTATTCTAAAATGTCCAAACAGTTGATTCGTGACAATGCCAATGTCATTGTTTTATTTCGTCAGGACGAGAGGAACAGTCGTCACATTTATAATGAACATGTGAATCCGGATATGACCTTTCAAATGTTTACAGAATTGTGTGCCAAGTGCTGGAACACTCAACGTCATGCCTGTTTAGTGATTGACAAACAAAGTGAACTCAACCAAGGACGGTATCGCTTAGGGTTTGATCATTTTATTGCTATTTAAGGCCTTGTCTCATTCCCCGGCAAGTCATTTGCCAAGACACCATGGCGTTAGCAGAGAGTCAATTAAAAAAGCATTTTATTAGAGCAAAAAATACTATTCGCCAAAAGTTTCGTCAATTGAAACAATCACGTGCCAATCATGCTTTGTTTATTCAACAACATTTAGCACCTCCGCTAAAAGCCATGTTGAAACCCTCTTTCAAGCCATCTGAAACGCTACCCACCGTTTCACAAGCCACGCAGACGCTGCACGATGACCCTGAGGAAGAGGAAGAGGAAGATTTGACTAGTGTTAGTGAAGTTGAGGATGAGGAGGAACAAGTGTTTACGCCTCAAAAAAAGGCCGCACCCCTTGCAGAGTTTTTGAGAAAAAAGAAATCCTTGGCCATGGTCGAAACACCTTGCCCTTCCAGGGCGTCTCCGTTTTCACAACTCTTGGCCACCCCTCAACATAAAGCACAACTGAAAACCATTTTAATAAAATATTATGGATCAACATTGGAACCCTATTTCACCGATCTATTTATTGGAAACACAGATACCACGTATGGTGTTCGCTATGAGGATGATAGTTTTAAAATTGGCGATTCATCCATTAAATTTGCTCGTACTAAAGCTGTCATTAAAAACATCAACTATAAATTAACCCCAGGACTGTTAAAGCTGCTCTTTTCTCGGACCCCCTCTTCCCATGATTATACGTCAGAGGATCTTGACAAATATAAATCCATTTTATTGGATACCCATGCCCATAAGAGACAGTATGATCCCACGCAACAAGTGAATGCCAATATATCTCAAAAATATAAAACCATCATTGCAAAAATGTTTCCCACCAGTCAAAGTACTCGTCGGAAAGTGTCCGCTTCGGGAGTGACATTTAAAGCATTAAAACCCCTTGTGGATGTTACCTACTGGCACAATCCCAATAAGCTCGTCCAGCGGCTACAGTTGTTGCATGCTTCACGTCAAGCTGGCCATACCGGTCACGATTGGGAAATTCAAGAAATTGAACAAGAACTTCGAAATGCCAAAATTATTGTTTAAGCCCTCACCCATTAAAATGGGTATTGCTCACGAGTTGCATCGCCCAGCTAGGCGTCACTATCCGCGACTCAAGGTGATTTCACGAGGTGTGGATGAACTTTGGCAGGCTGACTTGGTTGAAATGATACCCTATGCTGGCGTTAACGACGGTGTACGCTATATGTTGACCGTCATTGATGTCTATTCCAAAATGGCCTTTGTTGAACCTGTGCGTCGCAAGTCTGGTCCACTAGTTACCAAGGCCTTTCAACATATTATTCAACACTCCCAACGTCAACCTCAGCTGCTACAAACCGACCAGGGGAAAGAATTTTTCAACAAGGACTTCTCCAGTTTTCTCAAATCTAAGGATATTCACCATTACACCACGTACAGCAATCTGAAAGCCAGTGTGGTCGAACGGTTCAACCGAACATTGAAAACCCACATGTGGAAAGCGTTTACCGCTCAGGGCACGTATCGCTGGTTGGACATGTTATCTGAACTAGTGTCACGTTACAATGACACCAAACATAGAACGATTGGGACCAAGCCACGCCTCGTGACTAAAAATATTCAGCGATTGGATAAACTGTTTAACCCCATAAAAACAGCCGATCCTAAACGTCACCGACTGAACATTGGGGATTTTGTTCGTGTGAGCAAATTTAAGTCTACCTTCAATAAGGGCTACACGCCTCAGTGGGGGACTGAACTATTTCGAATTCGTCGAGTCAACTTGGACAGTCCAGTCACCTATTTACTCGAGGACCTCAACCATCAACCCATAAAAGGTAGATTTTATCTACATGAACTTCAGAAAACAGCATTTCCTCAGCATTATCTTGTGGAAAAAGTGTTGAAACAAAAAGGAAATAAACTCTACGTCAAATGGTTAGGGTTTAACTCTACGTTTAATTCCTGGATCAATAAATTACATGTTGTGTGAACCTGTGTACTTTTTATTTATTCACACATGTTGTACACCACCTATAGCTCTATGTGTACAGTCCTCAGCTCCACATATTTCTTTCTCTTTCCACCTGTGTTCTCTCTTACATTACCCCTCCCCCTCTCCCCCCCCCTCCACCTCCCACCACTGCTGTTCGCAGCTCTTGCCTATCTATTGGTTGTGACATCATTCCCACAAGTTGCATCATACTTTTTTACTGATTCAGCGATTCCCACGCTTTGAACATTCTCTTATCGTGCACGTGGACAGCTAACGTCCCAGGCGAACACCTGTGCCGGATCAAATTTCACATGAACTTGCATTTTGTCACGTACGCAGCAAAACAGGATGTCACTTGTTAACAGTTATCGCGCACGTGGACAGATAACACCCAAGCGAACACCTGTGGAAGATCAAATTTCACATGAACTTGCATTTTGTCACGTACGAAGCAAAACAGGATGTCACTGGTTTAGCCTACATGTGGTTTCACAAATGTGTGTGCATGCCTTTCACACTCCCCTGCCACCACGATGGTCAGATTATTTCACCTTCAAGCGTCACCTGTTGTCAAGTCAGATCGGAGCCTTCCAATAAGCTCAAATGACATTCACCTCCTGCTCGTCGGCAAGTTTATTTTCTCTACTCGCTTCGACCAACATAGAACCTAGTTCTCATCACCGTTTACACGTTAAAGGTAAAATATCAGAAAACGCACCCTCGCTCTGTCATACACCGACCCGCCGAAATAGCGATTGATCTATTGAGCACAGCCACCGTGGTCAGCGACAGGTTCGTTGAAACACACACACACACCCAGCCGTATCGTCTCTCTCAACCACCACGCTTCATGGACATTATAAACAGGTAAAGAAAAAAAACCAGTTTTTTTTCAATGTGTATGGCGTTAGTCCCTTTGCGATTTTTTTTTTTGGAAAACAATATCTACCACACTCGAAAGGGGGGCGTTATCCCGAGTCCTAGGACACCTCGTACACGTCTCTAGCGTTATTGATTCGTGAGATATCGGCAAAAATCACAAAAAACACGTGTTTACCCCAAAATCGCGTTTCCAATTTTTTTTTTAAATATAACGTGTGGTCCATAGCAAAGAGGACGTCAGCCCGAGTCCTTGGACCCCTCGTTCATGCCTCTAGCATGATTGGTTCGCGAGATATAGCAAAAAGTTCAAAATCACGGTTTTACCCCAAAAAGACCGTGTTTCCAAATTTTCATCTTTTCGACACCGACATTCCCGTAAAGAGCGCAACGAGACGAAAAAAACGAATCCAAGCACGCCCTCCTAGCATGGCTCCTTCCATTCCAAGGTCGCAGGGGCTCACCACTTGCTTTTGGAAGCAGCTTTCCCCTCATCCCACTACTACACACAATTTTTTTCTCTAGAGACTTGAAATTTATTTTGGGGGTAGAGGGGGTAGGGACCATTGATTTACGTCAAACAATTTTTTTTGTAGAGTTCCTAGTTTCCAAAATATAGGATTTTCAAAATTCAAGTGTTTTCAAAAAAATATAAAAAATAAAAAAGTTTTATTACAAAAAATAAAGGTCATAAAGACTGTTCGTTTGAGCCATGGCACAACGTTCTATCCTGTTTGGTTTTCAAACTATCACCAACTTTCGAAAACAAAAATTTTCAAAAAAAAATTTCAAAAATATAACGAGTAGTCCATAGCAAAGCCCCCGTCAGCCCGAGTCCAACGACACTTTATTCGTGAATCTCCGACCACCGGTTCGGGAATTATCGGCTCGCATTGGGAGTAGTGGTGGGGGGGGGTTAGAACTGTCATCACTCCACTACTCACACACTCACGAACAAAAGGTGATCTCATAAGCCTATTTTTTTCAAAATTGAAAATAGGCTAAAAATAAAAAGCTTCCCAACCAGCATGGCAGCAACTCAAAACAACCCAATCTCCATGGTTACCTTCTGCCATTACAAAGAATCTTGACCTCACACGTCAAAGCCACCTGCCAGCAAGAGTCAGACCACCACCGAGAATATATATGAACAGAGAGCATACAAGACTCTCCATGGTGGCCTACCAACCAATGGCCATGGCTGGCAACCCGATAAAAACAAAAATAAATAAATAAATAAATAAATAAATAAATAAATAAATAAATAAATAAATAGATAAAAACAAGATGTTCAGTAAAGAACATATAGCCTACTTTCTCCTAAATGCATGGGTATTGTTATAACTCTTTGTCCTTTTCAAGGAGTATGATTGAATGTTGGTTGTAGTAGCTTGTTGAAATACAACGTGCTATAGGGATATTAAACATGAATATGAGGTGCCCTTTGCTAGTGCTACCTCTGTACCAAATTTCATTCAATTAGGTTTCACCGCGTTTGAATTGATAGGGGGAATCGATTTGCACACATACTTGGCCACCATCTGCAAACTAATGGGCTGATGTTCTTGCAGTTTGGTCAGAATATGTTTCCCACATAGAGATATGGTGTTGCAAAATTTGGTAGAGACTAGATTATTAGGTTGGTCGTAATTACATTTTAGCTTTTAACATTTGGGTGGCCGCGATTACGTTTCCGTCAAGATAGCGGTGATATAAAACATGACACTGAGGGGCCCTTTGCTAGTGCTACCTCTGTACCAAATTTCGTTCATTCGGTTCCACCGTGTTCGAATTAATAGGGAGAATCAAATTTGACATAAAGATGGCCGCCATCCACAAACTATTAGGCTAATGACCTATTAGATTGGTCAAAGGATGCTCCCTCCATAAAGGTATGTTGTTGCAAAGTTTGGTAGAGATCGGATGGTTATGTTAGTCGTAATTTGATTTAAGCTTTAAACATTTGTGAGGCCGCCATTACGTTTCTGTCAATATGCCGGCGATATTAATCATGACACTGAGATGCCCTTTGCTAGTGCTATCTCTGTACCTAATTTCGTTCCATTCGGTTTCACCGTGTTTGAATTAATAGGGGGAATCGATTCTGACACAAAGATGGCCGCCATCCGCAAACTATTAGGCGAATGACCTATTAGATTGTCAAAGGATGCTCCCTCCATAAAGGTATGTTGGTGCAAAATTTGGTAGAGATCGGATGATTAGGTTAATCGTAATTTGATTTAAGCTTTGAACATTCGTGTGGCCGCCATTACGTTTCTGTCAAGATGGCGGCGATATAAAACATGACAATGAGGTGCCCTTTGCTAGTGCTACCTCTGTACCAAATTTCGTTCCATTCGGTTCCACCGTGTTCGAATTAATGGGGGGAATCAATTTTGACATAAAGATGGCCACCATCCGCAAACTATTAGGCTAATAACCTATTAGATTGGTCAAAGGATGCTCCCTCCTTAAGGGTATGTTGTTGCAAAGTTTGGTAGAGATCGGATGGTTATGTTAGTCGTAATTTAACTTAAGCTTTGAACATTTGTGTGGTCGCCATTACGTTTCTTTCAATAAGGCGGCGATATAAAACATGTCACTGAGATGCCCTTTGCTAGTGCTAACTCTGTACCAAATTTCGTTCCATTCGGTTTCACCGTGTTTGAATTAATAGGGGGAATTGATTTTCACACAAAGATGGCCGCCATCCGCAAACTATTAGGCTAATGACCTATTCATTTGGTCAAAGGATGCTTCCTCTACAAGGGTATGTTGGTGCAAAATTTGGTCGAGATCGGATGATTAGCTTAATCGTAATTTGATTTAAGCTTTGAACATTTGTGTGGCCGCCATTACGTTTCCGTCAAGATGGCGGCGATATAAAACATGACACTGAGGTGCCTTTTGTTAGTACTACCCCTGTACTAAATTTCGTTCCATTCGGTTGCCCCTTGTTCGAATTAATAGGGGGAATCGATTTTCACACAAAGATGGCCGCCATCCACAAACTATTACGCTGATGACCTATTAGTTTGGTCAAAGGATGCTCCCCCCATAAATGTATGTCGTTGCAAAATTTGGTAGAGATCGGATGATTAGGTTAGTCGTAATTTGATTTAAGCTTTGAACATTTGTGTGGCCGCCATTACGTTTCCGTCAAGATGGCGGCGATATAAAACATGACACTGAGGTGCATTTTGTTAGTACTACCTCTGTACCAAATTTCGTTCCATTCGGTTGCACCGTGTTCGAATTAATAGGGGGAATCGATTTTCACACAAAGATGGCCGCCATCCACAAACTATAACGCTGACGACCTATTAGATTGGTCAAAGGATGCTCCCTCCATAAAGGTATGTAGTTGCAAAATTTGGTAGAGATCGGATGATTAGGTTAATCGTAATTTGATTTAAGCTTTGAACATTCGTGTGGCCGCCATTACGTTTCAGTCAAGATGGCGGCGATATAAAACATGACACTGAGGGGCCCTTTGCTAGTGCTACCTCTGTACCAAATTTCGTTCCATTCGGTTCCCCCGTGTTCGAATTAATAGGGGGAATCAATTTTGACATAAAGATGGCCGCCATCCGCAAACTATTAGGCTAATAACCTATTAGATTGGTCAAAGGATGCTCCCTCCATAAAGGTATGTTGTTGCAAAGTTTTGTAGAGATCGGATGATTAGGTTAATCGTAATTTTATTTAAGCTTTGAACATTCGTGTGGCCGCCATTACGTTTCCGTCAAGATGGCGGCGATATAAGACATGACTCTGAGGTGCCTTTTGTTAGTACTACCTCTGTACCAAATTTCGTTACATTCAGTTGCACCGTGTTCGAATTAATAGGGGGAATCGATTTTCACACAAAGATGGCCGCCATCCGCAAACTATTACGCTGATGACCTATTACTTTGGTCAAAGGATGCTCCCCCCATAAAGCTATTTTGTTGCAAAATTTGGTAGAGATCGGATGATTAGGTTAGTCGTAATTTGATTTAAGCTTTGAACATTTGTGTGGCCGCCATTACGTTTCCGTCAAGATGGTGGCGATATAAAACATGACACTGAGGTGCCTTTTGTTAGTACTACCTCTGTACCAAATTTCGTTCCATTAGGTTGCACCGTGTTCGAATTAATAGGGGGAATCGATTTTCACACAAATATGGCCGCCATCCGCAAACTATTACGCTGATGACCTATTGGTTTGGTCAAAGGATGCTCCCCACATAAAGGTATGTTGTTGCAAAATTTGGTAGAGATCGGATGATTAGGTTAGTCGTAATTTGATTTAAGCTTTGAACATTTGTGTGGCCGCCATTACGTTTCCTTCAAGATGGCGGCGATATAAAACATGACACTGAGGTGTCCTTTGCTAGTGCTACCTTTGTACCAAATTTCGTTCAATTCGCATTCACCGTGTTCGAATTGATAGGGGGGGACAGACATTCAGAGTACACACACTCACACACACACACACAGACTCACACACACACATACACACACACAGACTCACACACACACATACACACACACAGACAGACACACTTTTTTCGCCCTGTGTTGATCTCATAAGTCTACTTTCATTTTTTGCAAAAATCGAAAGTAGGCTAACTAGAATGAGTCTCTGTAAACCACAAATATTAGATTACAGGCTCATGGACGGCAGGTCACAGACGCAATTCAAGAAGGCCGAGGTGAACAGCAAAACTCCAAGGACATATTATCCTCTTCTCTGAAGTCTTAACTGGACTTGACTCGACAGTTTGATGCTGGCCGAAGCTGGGGTGATATGCTTACTCACTAGTCCGTAAACTCGCTCCGAAGCTAGAAATTTAAATTTCCACTGAATGGGAGATTGTTGGAAGAAGTGGAAACGTAAAGACACTTGCAGTATAGTGGGCGATGTATTAAAAGATAGAGATATGCTGTCACTGACTACTTTTGTAGAACGTGTCATGCTGAACAATTCCTTCACTCATAGTATATAGATACGGTATTTTTAACGGTTTACCCAGCGTAAGCTTAAAAGGCGCACGGACGGTAGCTTTCTCGTTGACTCGATTCATTGGAATCGTTACTGCTCGGCTTTCTTTGGTCATAAATAAATGCTTTTCTACAAAAACCTTCCTTGAGAAATCTTTTACAGCATGGCGAAAACCACATCAAAATTCATACAGTGGTTCTCGAGATTACCCGTTACATCCAAAAATCGGGGTTTTTGTTTTGTACTTTGTAGAGATATCCTAAAATTGTGGTATTGCACTGCATGGATGTATCTTCAAAAATATAATTTAATTACATTTAAATTAATGACAATTGTTGTTATAATTATACGTAAAGCCTACTGTATGAAGATGACTTCAAAATATTTATTTTGAATGATGATATTATCAATATTATTAGTAGTAGTAGTGTTATTATTGTTATATTGGGTATCCAATTAGTAAATCTTCACTTTAAACTATTTATGAATTCATTAATTTATTCATTCTCTTATTATGTATTAATTATTTATTTACTTATTTATTCATTTATACACAATGGGGAAAACCAATTTATGTATTTGATTTTACTTTATTTTATTTATATATTATTTTTTACTCTTTATTTGTTGTTCCTTTTTTGTGTTTTTCAATTTTTAGTTTTAAATTGTATATATTAAAATTTTCATTGTAATTTTTTCTGAAATATTTCATAATTATATTTCTTTTATTTTAAAGTTGTGTTTTTGTTTAATTTTTAATACAGTACTTCACTAGTCTCGAAAGTCACCGCACACCACTGGTCCCTATATTAATAACCGACCAACAGATTTCACACAATGAATGAAAATCCACAGCCTGCTTCCAGTCTCCGACCGGGTCAGGAATGGAATGAATGAAGCCCCCATCTAGCGGCGAGGATATGAACTGTGCCGGCTGCCGAGGCCTGACGCACTCCTCTGGGCAATGATTAAATGAATGACAGATGAAATGAAATGATAGTGGAGAGTGTTGCTGGAATGAAATTCTGACAGGGAAAACCGGAGTACCCGGAGAAAAACCTGTCTGCCTCCGTTTTGTCCAGCACAGATCTCACATGGAGTGACCGGCATTTGAACCACGGACCCAGCGAGATTTCACACAATATACGGCGAAAAAAAAGCAAGGAACAAGACACGACAGAGAGATGTGTTTGCGTTGTAGAAAATACATCAGCGTTCCTATCCCAAAGCACCTAAAGTCCTGCCCTGGGAATTCATGAAGAATGGATAGCTTGATAGGGAATTCTGTTCAGCAGCGTCAACCACAATTGGAGACAGATGTTGAATAAATCATGACCACATCAATACTTATGTCTAGATTCGAACTAGAGACTCGTAAGGGGCATTGTCTCCCTCCCGTTGGGGATGGAAAACAACTGCCTGTGTGCCTGGTACTGAAACATCTCCAAAGTAATTTACATATTTTATGTGGAATGAGGTGGGCCCAATGTGACACGCTTACCCAAGGAGGCAGTTCCATCACGACAGAACCAGGTGACTGCGGACAAATAGAAGCTCCATAGAATAATCTTCAGCTAAAACAATATAGGACAATGACTATGAGACTTTGTGTGTTCTGAAGAAATGAAGAAAATGGGTAACGAATCAATTAATTATGCACGCATTCATGCACACTTCTCACTTCATCGATAATAATAAAAGTTTTAAGTACGGTAAGTATGGAGATAGCCTAGAATAATAACAAGTAGTTCCGTGAAGAACTATACAGCCTATTTTCATATATCCTACTTATGTTAATTGCCACTATCAACATGCAAAATTTCAGTCTGATTGCTGTAATAGATTCGTAGATATTGAGAAACGACTAAATATTGCGGATGGTCGCCGTAATAGATTCATAGATATTGAGATGTTGGATTTTAATATATGTAGGTCTTCGATCGCATGATTACGACACAAGAAATAAAAACTTAATTTTAAAATTCGCACAGTCACCATCTTGAGGTTATATAAACAACTGAACTAAATTAGATACCAGTGCATTACAATGTGTAAAAACAATTTGTTGTACCAAGTTTCATTGCGTTTGGATCTTTAAATCGCGAGAAAGGTCTATTTATAATTTTCAAATTCGCGTGGCCGCCATATTCGTTTTGTAGTTAACCGGTTTTTGAAAGTCTTATGGATGAACTTCCAGTAGTGCCCTTTATCTCCGTACAACATTTCAGGGCGATGCCGTTAATAGTTTCAGAGATACGGAATGCCGGTGAAATATTTCGCGACGCCGCCATCTTGAGGTTATGTAAACAATTGAACGAAGTTATATGTCGGTGCATTACAATGTGTATAAACATATACTGTACCAAGTTTTATTGCGTTTGGTTGGTTAAATCGCGAGAAACGTCTATTTAAAAGGCGCAACTTCGCTTGGCCACCATGTTGCTATTGTAGGTACTAGGTTTTCAAACGTCACATAGCTGAACTTCTAATAGTTTCCCTTATCACCGTAAAATATTCCAGGGTGATATCGGTAATAGTTTCAGAGATATTGAATGCTGGAGAAATATTTCGCACAGCCGCCATGTTGGATTGGTGAGACTTAACAAAATTTAAACGGCACGGTCGGGGTCGTCCGGAATAGTACTATGAACTTACCGAGTTTCATTGAAATCGGTCCAGCCGTTTAGAAGTTAATAGGGACACACACACACACGGACAAGAGGTGATCGCATAAGCCTATTTTTAGCCTACTTTCGATTTTTGCAAAAAATGAAAGTAGACTTATGAGATCAACACAGGGCGAAAAAAGTGTGTCTGTCTGTGTGTATGTGTGTGTGTGAGTCTGTGTGTGTGTCTGTGTGTGTGTGTGTGTGTCTGTGTGTGTGTGAGTGTGTGTACTCTGAATGTCTGTCCCCCCCTATCAATTCGAACACGGTGAATGCGAATTGAACGAAATTTGGTACAAAGGTAGCACTAGCAAAGGACACCTCAGTGTCATATTTAATATCGCCGCCATCTTGACGGAAACGTAATGGCGGCCACACAAATGTTCAAAGCTTAAATCAAATTACGACTAACCTAATCATCCGATCTCTTCCAAATTTTGCAACAACATACCTTTATGGGGGGAGCATCCTTTGACCAAACCAATAGGCCATAAGCGTAATAGTTTGCGGATGGCGGCCATCTTTGTGTGAAAATCGATTCCCCCTATTAATTCGAACACGGTGCAACCGAATGGAACGAAATTTGGTACAGAGGTAGCACTAGCAAAGGGTATCTCAGTGTCATGTTTCATATCACCGCCATATTGACAGAAACGTAATGGCGGCCACACAAATGTTTAAAGCTTAAATCAAATTACGACTAACATAACCATCCGATCTCTACCAAACTTTGCAACAATATACCTTTATGGTGGGAGCATCCTTTGACCAATCTAATAGGCCATTGGCCTAATAATTTGCGGATGGCGGCCATCTTTATGTCAAAATTGATTCCCCCTATTAATTCGAACACGGTGGAACCGAATGAACGAAATTTGGTACAGAGGTAGCACTAGCAAAGGGCACTTCAGTGTCATGTTTTATATCGCCGCCATCTTGACGGAAACGTAATGGTGGCCACACAAATGTTCAAAGCTTAAATCAAATTACGATTAGCCTAATCATCCGATCTCTAGCAAATTTAGCAACAACATACCTATATGGAGGGAGCATCCTTTGACCAATCTAATAGGTCATCAGCCTGATATTTTGCGGATGGCGGCCATCTTTGTGTGAAAATCGATTCCCCTTATCAATTCGAACACGGTGAAACCGAATGGAACGACATTTGGTACAGAGGTAGCACTAGCAAAGGGCACCTCAGTGTCATGTTTTATATCGCCGCCATCTTGACGGAAACGTAATGGCGGCCACACAAATTTTCAAAGCATAAATCAAATTACGATTAACCTAATCATCCGATCTCTACCATATTTTGCATCAACATACCTTTATGGAGGAAGCATCCTTTGACCAAACTAATAGGTCATTAGCCTAATATTTTGCGGATGGCGGCCATCTTTGTGTGAAAATCGATTCCCCCTATTAATTCGAACACGGTGAAACCGAATTGAAATAAATTTTTTACAGAGGTAGCACTAGCAAAGGGCACCTCAGTGTCATGTTTTATATCACCGCCATCTTGACGGAAACGTAATCGCGGCCACTCTAATGTTAAAAGTTAAAATGTAATTACGACCAACCTAATAATCTAGTCTCTACCAAATTTTGCAACAACATATCTGTATGTGGGAAGCATATTCTGACCAAACTGCAAGATCATCAGCCCAACAGTTTGCAGATGGTGGCCAAGTATGTGTGCAAATCGATTCCCCCTATCAATTCAAACACGGTGAAACCGAATTGAACGAAATTTGGTACAGAGGTAGCACTAGCACATGTTATATATCGCCGCCATCTTGACGGAAACGGAATGACGACCACCCAAATGTTAAAAGCTTGAATCAAGTTACGACCATCCTAATAATTTGATCTCTACCAGATTTTGCAACAACATGCCTTTTTGTCGAAAGCATCTTATGACTGACTACAAGGTCATCAGCCCAATAGTTTCCAAATAGCGGCCATGTATCTGTGCAAATCCATTCCCCATATCAATTCAAACACGGTGAAACCGAATTGAAAGATTTTTCTACAGAGGTAGCACTAGAAAAGGGCACCTCATATTCATGTTTAATATCCGTATAGCGCGTTGTATTTCAACAAGCTACTACAACCAACATTCAATTATACTCTTTGAAAAGGACAAAGAGTTATAACAATACCCATGTATTTAGGAGAAAGTAGGCTATATGTTCTTTACTTCGTCGTTATGCTTTGGGTCTAACGGTTGCGTTAAGAGACTGAGACTGAGACGTCATACAGCCGCGTGGGAAGCCTAAGTTAATGGGTAATGGAGTCTGTTGAAAGAGTCCTGAAGCGTCGAGTGACCTGGGGCTTTGAGCGAAGCGAAAAGGATACAGGGTGACTCCTAAAGTGGTGTACAAGATGCCAGATAAGAATACAGGATGACTCCTAACGAGATATACTAGATGTCAGACAAGAATACAGGGTGACTCCTAAAGGGGTACAAGCCGCCAGATAAGAATACAAGGTGACTCTTAAGGAGGTGTACAAGATGGCAGGGAAGAACGCAAGGTTAGTTAATTAGTTGTTGTTTTAAGGGGCGGAACTACGAGGTCATTTGCCAAAAGAATACAGGGTGACTTCTAAAGAGGTGCACAAGATGTCACACAAGAATGCAGGGTGACTTATAAAGACGTGCACAAGATGTCAGAGCAAAATACAGGGTGACACTTAACGAGGTGTACAGTATGTTAGATTCAATTTAAATACAGGGTGACCCTTAAAGAGGTTTACAAGATATCAGATTCAAATAATGGGTGACCCTTAAAGAGGTTTGCAAGATGTCAGACTCAAATACAGGGTGCCCGCACGGGAAGCCTACGTTAATGCGTAACGGAGTCTGTTGAAAGAGTCCTGGAGCCTCGAGCGACCTGGGGCCTCGATCGAAGCGAGGAGGCAGTTGTAGCATGTGTCATTTGAAATGATATAAAGTCTAGTCTTTCAGACTGACTGTAATTTTTTTTCTGATAGCAATTATATGTCAAATACATTTCAAACGATTGTCAAATGAAGCATCATACGCTAAATAAATAATCATCATCATGTCTTATTAAAACTCCACCCTTTGTAAAGCGGAAACCTGTGAAAACGGAAAAAATAAATCCGGAACTATTGCATTCCGCCTTTGGCAGGCATGAACGACAGATGTGCGAAACTAGCATTTAATTTAAAAAAAGGCTAGTAATGAACATTCGCAATTACTTGGTGGCCCGTCGCCGAGACGAGTCGGGTAGTCTTGCACTCGGAACAATTAGTAAGTGACCTCATTTTGCGTTGGGTCTGCACCGAGCCATCTGCTCCAACGAGAAGAGGGAAGTTAGAGTCATGTGAAGCATAAACAACCTTCATTACAAGCACTTCACTTTTAATGTAAAATCTTTACCACGTACATTATATGCTTGCACAATCACGTATTTCGTCTCGGAATTAGTGTTATGGCTTAGGATGAAAATAACACGTGCATGCACAACGTGCAGTACGTAAACAGTTTGCTTTAATAGGCCATATTTCAGGGTTAGAAGCCACACATATTCATAGGGTCAAAATCTCTAATTTTATCTGATTTCAGAGCCGACATCGTACTGGTAAGCTTGCCACGGTGGGTGAGTGGATAGCGTGTCGGTCTACTAACCCCAAGATTGCAGGTTCGCCCCTGGCCGTGAGAAGTGATTTTTGAAAGGCGGCAAAAAAACGATACGCATGTCATACGATGTTGGCATGTCAAAGAATCCATTTGAATTCAGTAGGCCGAGTTCATAATGGCAAAATTAATCTCGGGAGTTTCCGCCAACACAAACTTCCTCATTTCTCTACTAGAAAGCGCTATAATGTTCAAGGAGCGTAGATATCTATTATCTAACCTCCTTGACTTTCATAGTGATTCAAGGAACAATGAAATTCGATATGCAAGCTACCCTCTGGGTGTCAAATTACAAAGCTTGCACCAGGCACCCGAGGCCATACGATATTATTATTCTCGTACTGTCAACTTAAAAAGGCTCCTGTAACAACTACAGGCATCATAGATAATATATAAAATTTTCGAAAGTGCTGAAATGAGCCAAATTCCTTTTCTAATGATGAAGAAGAAATCGGGGAATGATGTACGAGACGCGTACTGTTGTGATATTACGCCGTGTGTACGTGTGTTGACGAGCTTTTGAAATGGCATTGCCGATCAAAGAGTCCCGCCTACTGATTAATCATCGTAGAAAAGAGAGAAAACTCCTCTGTAAGATATGCTGCCATTTGGCCACGACTATCAGGAAAATTGCGAACGTTTAGGAGTTTCCTGAGCAAAAATGCAATCTGCCTGACAGTGGTGCCCAAATGGCAGCATATGTTACAGGGGAGTTTTCTCTCCTTCCTACGATGATCAATCAGTGGCTGGGACTCTGGATCGGCGATGCCATTTCAAAAGCTTGTCAACACACGTACACATGGGCGACTGTGCCGTAATGGCGTCTCAACCTTGCCTATAGGTGCAGGTACACAGCGCGCCTGGACGGAATGCCGACTGCAGCGCTGCAGCGGCGTAACATCACAACGGTACTGACTTAAAAACCGCGCCTTGTAGTAATAAATGTTTACCCTCCGCAGTCCATAACTCACTCGCCATCAGTTATTTAGATCAGGGGTCTCCAAACTTTCCAGCCTTAGGGCCATACTGATTACTCCAGTAAGTTCCGAGGGCCAAAACCATATTATCATTGTTGCCGGTGGTAAAAAGTGAAATAGTCCACTGATGAAAAAAAAGTCCGAAAAAGTACGCAACGTTGAAAAAAGGCTGCAAATCGGACTGAAGTCCGCAAAACGGCAACACTGCATATTATTAATTTTCCTGTCATTATCTGTAATTTCTAGATTAGTCGTAGAGTACGAGCCATGAGGAGTAACGTGACACGACATCTGGTGGACACAAGCGGAAATAGGTAGTACCTTCTATCGCTAACAGATGGCGCTAATAGCACGTACAGAGTAATCTCGTTGGTTCGAGAGAGTTCTGGTGTCTTCCACTCCTAGATGGCAGTAATTGGAATATATAAGAAGGCTAGTTACGCAACCACAAGTCAGTTCCTATGACACTGTTGTGAAATAAAATAGTGCGTACCTCCTTAAAACGTGTTTGTGAGTGTTTAAGTTTAAGACATCTTTGTAACAGTATTTTGATTTGAATTGTTGCTTTTGTGTGTGATTTAGTAGTATGGAAAAGAAGCGAAAAATTGATAGTGAATGCAGAAAATTCAAAGATGAGTGGAACATTCAGTATTTCGTAATTGAGTCCAGTAACAAGGCGCTATGTTTGATTTGCAATGAAAGCATAGCCGTTCTCAAGGAATATAACATTAAACGTCATTATGAAACAAAACATTTTCAAAATTACTCAAAATATACAGGAAGTTTGCGGACAGAAAAATTTGAAGCTATGAAGCACGGATTGAAATCGCAGCAATCTTCATTTACAAAACTCAAAACCGAACAAGAGGCTGCAACTCGTGCCAGCTTTCGTGTGGCTCTTGAAATTGCAAAACGTGGAAAACCATTCACCGATGGAGAAATGATCAAAGAATGCATAATTGCAGCAGCCGAAGAAATGTGCCCTGAAAAGGTAAATTTATTAAAAACTGTCAGTATGTCAGCAAACACTGTGGCTCGAAGGGTAGAAAACATCGCTGAAAATATATCCTCTCAACTGTTCGACAAAAATGGAGATGTTGAGTGGTTTTCTTTGGCCTTGGATGAGTCAACGGTTGTGTCAGATACTGCTCAGGTGTTGATTTATATTCGAGGAGTAGATAAAAGCTATGAAGTGCATGAAGAACTTCTTGATATGTATAGTATTCATGGCACAACTACTAGTACAGATATTTTTAAAGGAGTTGAAATGGCCATTAATCAAAAGAACCTTCGATGGAAAAACTTGAAATGTATTACAACTGATGGAGGCAAAAACATGAGTGGGAAAGATAAAGGAGTGGTCGCTCTTGTGTCAAAGGCTGTAGAAAATGACGGTGGTTCAAAACCATTAGTCTTACATTGTATCATTCATCAACAGTCTTTGTGCGGAAAATGTTTGGATATGTCTGAAGTTCTGAAACCAGTCATATCAACTGTTAATTTTATGAGATCTTTTGGGCTGAATCACCGACAATTCCGACAATTTATTGAAGAGATTGGAGAAAATGACTTACCTTATCATACTGCCGTACGTTGGCTTAGTTGTGGGAAAGTCCTTCAGCGCTTTTTTGAACTTCGAGCAGTGATCGAGATTTTTTTGAATGAAAAGCATCGCCCTCTTACTGAATTACAAAACAACGCATGGCTGTGGAAGTTAGCATTCTATGTTGATTTGACAAAACAAGTGAACGAACTGAATTTGAGATTGCAAGGAGAAAACCAGCATCTTCCTGATTTATACACTAATATCAAATCATTCCGGAAGAAATTGATACTGTTTCAATCACAACTACGAAGTAAATGTTTTTCACATTTTAAAACATGTGAAATATTCAGCCACACCACTGAGACTGAGTTTCCTATCGATTTTGCAATCGAAACTTTGAGTGCTTTGAAAATAAATTTTGATACTCGTTTCTCGGACTTCGATGCCTTTGCGAATCAAATTAAGATTTTTCAGGATCCTTTTGATACTGACATTGAAACCCTAGCCCCGGAACTTCAAATGGAAATGATTGAACTACAGTGCAGTGATATAATTAAGAACAAATATCAAAACTAATCTTTGTTGGAATTTTATAAGTGTCTTCCACTGACACAATTTGATAATTTGCATAAATTTGCTCGTGGGCTGTTTTCTGTTTTTGGTACTACTTATTTGTGTGAGAAGACCTCCAAAATGAAGTACACAAAAAATGTTTACAGATCTAAATTAACTGATGAGCATCTTAAATCTCTTTTAATAATTGGTACAAGAAAAATTAGTCCACAACTACAAACTATTGTCAGTGGAAAATCTCAATTACATAAATCTCATTAGTATTTCATATGTCTGCATGTTATACATGTCTTTACTCATTACAATTCTGTGTTTCTTTATCCAACTTATCACAAAAACAATAACAATAAGCCTACAACAATGTTATGAGTAGTTAGCCCATGACCATATCAATGTAGATGTCATATTAATAATTATTCAACATAAAATTAGAATACTTCAGTAAACTAAATTTAATTTGCTATAAAAAAAAATATGTTCTCTAAAAGGAGTTTTCAAGTATGCTAGCTCTCCGCGGGCCGGACAAAATCTGTCCGCGGGCCGGATGTGGCCCCCGGGCCGTAGTTTGGAGACCCCTGATTTAGATCATGACTCCCTTCTATAGTAAAAATTCAGCTATGTCCGCCATTACGCGCGTGAGTTACCGTACCGTAAAGTACAGTATTGCCAACCCTGGGCTTACGTTATTACTGAGTATATTTTTTCTAATAGTAAAATTTGATGAATCCAAATCAATGGGTTTTGACAAAGGTACGTCCAAACCAATGGTTTTGACAATGGATACAGCTTAACTCGTCCAGAGCAATGGTTTTTGACAATGGTTACATCCTAACTCGTCCAGATCAATGGTTATTGACAATGGTTACAGCCTAACTCGTACAATAAAACGGTTTTGACAATGGTTATAGCCTAACTCATCCAGATCAATGGTTATTGACAATGGTTATAGCCTAACTCATCCAGATCAATGGTTATTGACAACGGTCACAGCCTTACACGTCCAATCCAATGGTTATTGACAATGGTTACAGCCTAACTCATCCAAATCAATGGTTATTGACAATGGTTACAGCCTAACTCGTCCAAATCAATGGCTATTGACAATGGTTACAGCCTAACACGTCCAATCCAATGGTTTTGACAATGGTTATAGCCTAACTCGCCCAAATCAATGGTTATTGACAATGGTTACAGCCTAACTCGTACAATCCAATGGTTTTGACAATGGTTATAGCCTAACTCATCCAGATCAACGGTTATTGACAATGGTTATAGCCTAACTCATCCAGATCAATGGTTATTGACAATGGTTTCAGCCTAACTCGTCCAAATCAATGGTTATTGACAATGGTTACAGCTTAACTCGTCCAAATCAATGGTTATTGTCCAAATCAATGGTTATAGACAATGGTTACAGCCTAACATGTCTAATCCAATGGTTTTGACAATGGTTATAGCCTAACTCGTCCAAATCAATGGTTATTGACAATGGTTACAGCCTAACTCGTCCAAATCAATGCTTATGGACAATGGTTACAGCCTAACACGTCCAATCCAATGGTTTTGACAATGGTTATAGCCTAACTCGTCCAAATCAATGGTTATTGACAATGGTTACAGCCTAACTCGTCCAAATCAATGGTTATTGACAATGGTTTCAGCCTAACTCGTCCAATCCAATGGCTTTGACAACGGCCACAGCCCTACACGTCCAATCCAATGGTTTTGACAATGGTTACAGCCTAACTCGTCCAAATCAATGGTTTTGACAATGGTTATAGCCTAACTCGTCCAAATCAATGGTTATTGACAATGGTTACAGCCTAACTCGTCCAAATCAATGGTTATTGACAATGGTTTCAGCCTAACTCGTCCAATCCAATGGCTTTGACAACGGCCACAGCCCTACACGTCCAATCCAATGGTTTTGACAATGGTTACAGCCTAACTCGTCCAAATCAATGGTTATTGACAATGGTTACAGCCTAACTCGTCCAATCCAATGGCTTTGACAACGGTCACAGCCTAACACGTCCAATCCAATGGTTTTGACAATGGTTACGGCCTAACACGTCCAATCCAATGGTTTTGTCAATGGTTAGAGCCTAAATGGTCCAGATCAATGGTTTATGAAAATGGTTACAGACTAACTCGTACAGATCAATGGTTTTGGACAATGATTACAGCCTAACTCGTCCAAATCAATGGTTATTGACAATGGTTACAGCCTAACTCATCCAAATCAACATTTATTGACAATGGTTACAGCCTAACTCGTCCAATCCAATGGTTTTGATAATGGTCACAGCCTAACACGTCCAATCCAATGGTTTTGACAATGGTTACGGCCAAAAGTCCAATCTTATGTTTTTGACAGTGGTTACAGCCTAACTGGTCCAGATCAATGGTTTATGAAAATGGTTACAAAATAACTCGCCCAACCCAATGGTTACAGCCTAACTGGTCCAGATCAATAGATTATGAAAATGGTTACAGACTAACTCGTCCAATCCAATGGTTTTGACAATGGTTACAGCCTAACTCGTCCAATCCAATGGTTTTGACAATGGCTACGGCGTAACTCGTCCAGATCAATGGTTTATGACAATAGTCACAGCCTGACGTGTCGTCAACAGTGCCCCGCTAGCTTCCTGAGATCAAAGCTACATCTCAACCTGACCTTTCTAACCATCGATTTGTCCAATCCAATGGTTTTGACAATGATCACAGCCTAAAACCTCCAATCCAATGGTTTTGACAACGGTTACAGCCTAACTCGTATTGTTTGACAATGGATACAGTCAAACTTGTCGTCAAAAATGTCCCGCTAGCTTCCCGCGGCCAAAGCCGCACCTCAGTAAGACCATTGTAACCTTAGTTTTGTCCAATCCAATGGGTTTTGACAACGGTTACAGCCTATCCCGTCCAGATCAATTGTGTTTTACAATTAGTTGTAGCCAAACGTGTCGTCAACAATGTCTCGCTAGCTTCCCGCGGCCAAGGCCGCCCCTCAACACAATTCTAACCTTCGTTTTAGCTTACCACGGTGGGTGAGTTGTTATCGTGTCGGACTACTAACCCCAAGCTTGCGGTTTCGCTCCTGGCCGTGGTAACTGATATTTTAAAGGCGGTAAAAGTCACTATACGCAAGTCATACGATGTTGGCATGTTAGAGAACCCATTTGAATTCAGTAGGCCGTGTTCATAATGGCAAAATTAATCTCGGGATTTTCCGCCAACACAAAGTTCCTCATTTCTCTACTAGAAAGCGCTATAGTGTTCAGGAGCTTAGATATCTAACCTCCTTGACTTTCATAGAGCTTCAAGGAACAACAAAATTCGACACAAAATCTGCCCCCTGGGTTTCAAGTAACAAAGCTTGCACCTGGCTGTCCAATCCAATGGGTTTTGACAATTATTTTAGCCTGCAGGCCACCTCTGGTTTTAGTCACTCACAGTTGGGTAGTCTTGGTGTATTTTGTATCCCAAGTATTGGCAACTAGAGACGTCAATGTATGCGAGGATAGTCCTATTGTATTTTGTATCCGACATGATGGCAACGTCAATGTATGTGACTCGTTGTTGTATGCGCTTTGGCGGCAGATTAACGTACTAAATACGCTGTCGAACATGGCTGCCGTTGTTAAATGAGCAATAAATAAAAATATTTACGTAATTTAGCACCTATATCCGGTGCAGTCGGAGCAGAAGTGATCAACGTTAGTAATAAATTACAATTAATAACGTCCCCCCAGAAGATGATATAAGGTAGGCTACCGTATGCAAATCATATAGCCTACTGTAGGGCTTACTGTACTGTATTAGTGAAATGAAGGTGAAAAAGAAAAGTGTGATTGGCCACTTCATTCATAATTAATGAATCATGTCTATAGCCCATAGAACTACTCTCCTTGGTGGCTTCGAAGGCGTAGTTGGAAGCATGCTGAGATTCTATGCCCAAGATCGCGGGTTCAAAGCCGTTGGATTTTTTAAGAGTGTTAAAATTCCTTCAGTATGCCTTCCCTCGGAGGGGAAGTAAAGCCGGCGGCCCCATGTAAAAGATTTATGGCATGTAAAAGAACATTCCACTAAGCACAATTGTGTGAGGCCAAATGTGTAGGTTAGATTTGTTTACGCTCTATTAAGTCCCAACTTTCGTTAACAGTTACCAGTTGCGGTAACATCTAGTAGCCAAGTTCACAGCTAGGTGTCGTTGATGGTAGCATTTGGTAGCAAAATTAGGAACTACTTGAAATTGATCGTCTCCAGTCCTTACCTGAATTACAGATAACACACACTAATACAGCCATCACAATTAACACCGGTTATCAGACAGATTCTACACACTCCCAAAGTACACGGGGAAACATGACCTCGTTATCGCAGCCCCTAAACTGAGGAACCAACCAACCAACTACTCTACAACGAATATGTTGATTAATATTTATGTATTATTTGGCGTATGACTTTTAGTGCCGGGAGTGTCTGAGGACATGTTCGGTTCGCCAGAGTTTGTAGCTGCATCAAGTGGCCACCCATGGGGTGAACTACAAGTTCCGTTCAATTTCAAGTAGTTCCAACTTTCGCTACCAGATATCACTGACACCTGGTGGTGAACGTTGGAACTTTGATAGAGCGTTTCAACAAAATCTAACCTAGAAATTTAGCTTCACACAAGTTTAGTTAGTGGAAGGATCTTTTACATACCATAAATCTATGACATGGGACCACTGGCTTTTCTTCGCGTCCGAAGAAAGGCATACTGAAGGATTTTAACCCTATTAGAAAATCCGACGACTTCGGCCGGGTATAAACCCGCGATCTTGGGCACTGCAGTTCAGTATGCTACCAACTACGCCAACGAATCCGCTAATATGTTGATGAGCCTCCAGTGACTGACAAAAATGTTGGATTAGGTAACCTACCGTTATTCCATTACTAGCTGTATCTGGCGTGCGTTACTATGCCAATCAAGGAGAGAAGTGTTTGTCAAGCATGCGCACTCATACAAAGAAAGCACATAAACAGCCGCTACACTGTATGAAATACTCACATTTGTTGAAACTACTCGTGCACCATCTGTTGTAAAATACACCCAACAACTCACCAATGTTTATTTGTTGGAACGGTAGTGTGTTAACACTTATTTGTTGCTACGACTTGCGTGCCACCAATTGTGATTTGGATTTACTCCCGTGAGCGTGCACACATTAACTAACACAAGGTTCGTTTGTTGGAACGATTTTCGCGCCGTCACTCATTTGTTTAAAATACTCGCGCTCCACTTATTGTAAAATGGATTTAATAATTTCAAAAACATTCGCGGGAGTCCACACAACAACTCATCATAATTGCATTACAATCAAATGAATAGTAAATCAAAGCACACGAGACGTTGCTGAAAGAATTTGCGTGCCAAAACTCATTGGTTGTAACTGCTCGTGTTGCAACTAATTTAAATTAGAGTTACTAATACAGAATCTTTCCCGGGAATGTGCACAACTCGAAAAAATTTCATCGTAATCGAATGAATGGTATATGAACGCATACGGTATTGTTTTGAAATGATTCACGCGACATCACTCATTTGTTGAAACTACTTGTGCACCACCAATTGCAAAATGGATTCACTAGCTCAAAGCCCGGGGATAGGTGTGTACAAGAACTCGCCAAAGTTCCATCGGAATCAAAACCCGCGCAGGAGTATGTACAACAACTCACCAAAGTTTTATCGCAATCATATGAATGGTATATGAACGCATACGGTATTGTTTTGAAATGATTCACGCGACATCACTCATTTGTTGAAACTACTTGTGCACCACCAATTGCAAAATGGATTCACTAGCTCAAAGCCCGGGGATAGGTGTGTACAAGAACTCGCCAAAGTTCCATCGGAATCAAAACCCGCGCAGGAGTGTGTACAAACACCCGCCAAAATTACATCGCAATCAAACCCCACGCAGAAGTGTGTACAACAACTCGCCAAAATTCTATCGCAATCAAATCCCTCGGAGAAGTGTGTACAAGAACTCGCCAAAGTTTCATCGCTATCATATGAATGGTATATGAACGCATATGGGACAAATAGACGAACGAGCAAACAATCAAGATTAATTCAATTTCATATATAGAGATTAGAATCCATTTTACAGTGTTGCCTAGTAATCTGTTATAGAATGCATTTCAATTGGTCAACATGATTGTGTCCAATTATATTAGGCGGGAAGTACAAATATTTATACACCCTAATCTGAAAAAAATACTACATGTATTAATTCATCACTTAATTGGCCTCACAAAAAAGAGGAGGGGGGGGGGGGTTAATCGGCAAGAGATCGTCATCAGATCTGTACTTTATCTACTGTAAACCTAAGTGAACAAGATCTGATGATGACCGCTTGACGATCGAAACATGTCATCCAGTTAATAGCTGCCCCCACCTCTCCTTGTTTGTGTACCAATGAGGTAATTTACATAATATTTCTTTCACGTTAGGGTAATTAAATATTGCACTCCCCGCTTAATATAATTGGGCACAATCATGTCGACCGACTGAAAGGCATTATTAAATAGGTACTTGTCCTCGCGTCAACGTGTTTATTGTATGCAGGAAGAATATTAAATAAAAATTATGTATAAACATGGGACAGGATATTAATATTTATTGAGATATCAGATTTGGAAGTACAGTAAATGTTGTCCCTACAAATTTCAGGGGCATTGTTTATAGACACTTGAATGAGCGGTATCCTGATTCCTGAGTAGGTAGATGTGGGAAATCTCACTTGATTTAAATCTGTTGGATTTTATTTTGTGGGTACATTTAGATTCAGTCATATACTCAACTGCTGTGAAGGATGAATCAACATGTGCAGGGTTGTTAAAGAATACGCATTTGTACCTTAAGCGACGACGTGCAGAAGACTGCATTAAGGAAGAAGGAGGGCATTATAGACACGTGGTGTAAGATTTCACAGGTTAGGTTAAAGGTTCCCCCGGAAGCTTGAAATCTGAGGCGAGGGTTGGAAATGGAAAGAGGTAGACTCAGCCTTCTGAGATGCTTGTTATGAGATGTAACTTTCAATAGCCTGGAGTCAACCAAACTAACAGACAACAAGACATCCAGCGAACAAGACAGACAGCCAACCATCCAAATTAACCAAACAGCCAGACAGCCAACCGAGCAACTAATCAAGCAGCAAGACAGCCAACCAATCAACCTACCAAATTAACTTAACAGACAGCCAATCAATCAACCAACCTAATTTACTTAACAGACTGCCAACCAAGCAATTAATCAAGCAGCAAGACAGTCAACCAATCAACCAACCATATTTACTTAACAGATTGCCAACCAAGCGATTAATCAAGCAGCAAGACAGTCAACCAATCAACCAACCAAATTTACTTAACAGACTGCCAACCAAGCAATTAATCAAGTAGCAAGACAGTCAACCAATCAACCAACCAAATTTACTTAACAGACTGCCAACCAAGCAATTAATCAAGCAGCAAGACAGTCAACCAATCAACCAACCAAATTAACTTAACAGACAGACAGACAACCAAGTAATTAATCAAGCAGCAAGACAGATAAACAACCAACCAATAAACCCATCGACCAGACTGACATCCAACCATCAACCAGACAAACAAACAACCAATCAACCAGTTAAACAGACAACCAGCCAGACAGCCAACCAACCACCAACCAACTAATCAACCCATCAACCAGAGAAACAATTAACCAACCAATCAACCAGTCAAACAGACAGTCAACCAACCTACCAACCAACCTGTCAGACATCCAGAAAGCCAAATGGATAACGTTAAATGCAAATACACACTAATTCGCATATCACCATGAACAAACCCAGGTAACATTGATAGTAAATATTAAAAGTTCGAAATTCAAACATATTGCGAGGAGTGAGTATATTTGAATCGAATAGCCTATGGAGAAATATGTCCTCCATCTTCAGAATTATAAACACTGACCCATTGTTTTTCATTCAATGATTCTGGAAATGTATGTATCAAATAACAAAAAGAATTCAACAGAGTTCTTAGTTTCTCTTATTCATGAAATAGGAGGCATTTGGTTTCCTCTCTTTAATATACTTTGTTGAGACTAAGCACAACAAAAAGAAGAGCTTTGTGGAGAGAAACTTGGTAATTACAATGATGTAAATGTAGGATTTTGTTTTGAATAAAGCAATCCTTTTTCTTTCAACAAAAATAAACATTCCTCGAACAATATGATCTAATGGGAGCGACTTTAAGGGTTTCGGAAATCAGTCTATAACAGATCCCGGCTGAGTTTCTTCACAAATTGTGTTATAAAAGTTTTTCCCTCTAGGTACGACATCTTTATTAAATTACGTTCCGATACTCATTTCATTTGAATGTATTTCTACTCCATGAATCAATGTAACAGAGCTCCAATAAATTGCATTCTAGTCTTGTTTAAAATTCACCACATAGCCTACCTGATGTGAAATGTACGCATCATTTTTTATTTAAAGGTTGGTAGCTTAAATTTATTTCTGTGGGTTTTCATTTTTTTTCAACGTTTTAACATACATAAATATCAGTAGTGAAGGAGCGCTGTTTTAACAACTAATGCAAAAAAATTGGAAGCAAAAATCAAACTTTTTGGAATATATTTCCGTTTTTTATTAGCAAATGAAGAGTGAACATTTCGTATGCAGATTATCAAACATGGTTATGTTCGTAACGAGATTTCAGTTGCGCATAAAAATGGATGAAATCTTTCGGCTCTCCCCTCTCCCTCTTTCTCTTTTTTCACATCACTGCCATCATTTCCTATCGTTCTACCTCTCTCTCTCTTTCTGTATCGTTTTCTCTCATTCTCTCTGATTATGCATCCCTCTTTCATATTTTAGTCTATTGTCGTTTATGAAAAATTAGGTGTATGTGATCATCTTTTGTCCGTGTATGCGTTTGTCTGTATGCGTATGTGTGTATGTGTCCCCCTAATAAAATCTAAACGGCTTGAGCGATTTCAATGAAACTCGGTAAGGTCATAGTACTATCTTTTCTGACGCCGACCAAGCCCTTGTAATTTTATTACGTCTTACCAATCCACCATGGCGACTGTGCGAAATATTTCTCCGGCATTTTATATCTCCGAAACAATTACTGATATCATCCTGAATTTTTTTTACGGTGGTAAAGGGTACTTGTAGAATTTCACTTGTGTGACGTAAAAAAACCTTTCAATTACAAAACTAACATGGCGGCAGGGCTAAGTTGAAAACATTAAATAGACTTTTCTCGCGACTTAACCATCCGAGTGCAATGAAACTCGCTAAAGCAAATGTTTATACACATTGTAATGCACTGAAATCTAATTTAGTTCAATTGTTTGCATAACCTCAAGATGGCGGCTGTGCGAAATTATAAATTAAGTTTTTATTTCTTGTGTCCTAATCATGCGATCGAAGGCAACGTATGAAAAATAAACCTACGCAATAATCGTCATATAATTTTACATAACTCTATGGCCTACATATATAAATATCCAACATGGCGACCACCAGAAATATGTAGACGCTTCTCAATATCTACGAATCTATGTATGTTGATAGAGGCAATTAAGATATATGAAAATAGGCTATTTAGTTATTCACGGAACTACTTGTTTTCTCTATATTAGACAAGTTCCAACAGTGAAGTGATATAAAGTTATACGAAGTTGTCCCTATCTGTGCCGCGCTATGGAACTTATTTAATTTTTTTTCTTCTCCCTTAATCTCTTCTTCAGTGCTCAGAAAATCACCCTCCGTTCTTCAGTCTATAATTTCCTGGTCCTAATAGTCATTTTTTTCAGATGATCGTTGATTTATGTTTTGAACTGGAGTCGATATTATTATTATTATTATTCCAAAATATTGAATTTTTACGACCACGAAGATAGAAAGCTCCCATTATGTCGTTTAATGCACTATTGGTGCAAGTCATGTGTGAGGACTGTTTTTTAAGTAAAGGCCGTATTTTAGGTAGATTTCATTAGAAAGCTAACTATTGCAATGGGTCCCATGTTTCGACTTCCGGAAAATTTCGACATATCTTCGCGTTTCACATCCCCCAGATCCCAAAACCACCGTCAGTTCAAAAGTTTATATATAACTAGTTGAAACCCGTCAAAAATGACGGTCAATAGAAATATATTTACTGAAGAATTTTCTTATATAGGCCTACTGTGTATTCTTTGTACGATTTTTTTTGGCTCTATTGAAACTATAAGGGCGTCAAAAGATTGCACTTTCAACATTACAAAATACTGCTGGCCATGACTGAAAAGTTGATGAGGCAAATTGAGACCTATACGTTCCAGCGTTTCCCCTTGAGCTTTATTGATCGTGATAGAGTATGCCAAATAAATTGGAAAATATTGCCTCTTAAAAGAAAATGATAGTGTTTTATCGGATGGTGTTAAATCAAGTCGAAGGATTAGACCTCTCTGCCTAATTTTAACTGCACTTATTATTTCCAAATCCAAGCAATATGGTTGCATTTAGGAGCCCTTGGGAAACGTTCAGATTTCTAAGCAGCATAACGGATCAAGCGTTTGGAATATGTGGAGGCAAGTCATCTAGTTCCAAGGAATTCAAGAACTCTGAGGAGTCTAATACAACTGGCCGCAAACCATCGCATATAATTTTGGAATATGACGAAGAAATGCGATGATGTGCACCTCCGTACATTTTAAAACAATGTGGACCGTATGCGTGTGGCACAGTAACATTGGCACCAAATGAAACGAAGGACATAGCATTATACTGCCGATTAGTCTTGCTGAAATTCCTTGAGATATCATCTCCAGTGAAAAAGAATTGTTGCAGCCTGTCAAATATTTTATATTTAGTCAGATTAATTTTACCATTACAACTGCAAAGGTAAAAGTAACCAAGTGTAGATTTCTCTCAAGAGATATACAGTGCATAACAATGTTTACATTTGTTCGTCAAGGACCCTACACTGTAACGGCATAGTATCTGGAATTGTTTCTGAAATGCCGTATTTATATTGGATTTTAAAAGTGGCTTCGTATTTTTCTCCGATTTCCCACTTTTTTGCGGCTAATATTCTATTTCTTAAAATGGGTTTATTATTGCAGCATTTCTCCCCAAATTAACGTCATATTAAATAACACTATAGTGGCCTGCATCAACGCAGCCGCCAAATATTAAATAGCAAATAATAACTTACTTCCATTGCCAAAATCAACTACGTGGTTAGACTCATTTTATGTACTCTAAACAAATAATCAATAAACAATAATATTCACTTACACAATGAAGTTCAGAGACTTCCATTCTCAAGTTGGTTGCTGATGAGAATGCGATGAGACTGATCGCCATAATAAAATCCTTGCAATTTTTGCAATTGGCTTGCAAACGCAACTCAGGATGACGATCTTCATTTTGAAATAAACAGAATGAAACTGCTCTAAATAACCAATTTCCATCACCTGTTGAAGGTACAATACTTTGCATTTCCATGACAGTAAATTATGCAAGGGAGCATAGAATCACTTCGCCACTACTGGAATGAGTATATATCACTTCGCCAGCCACCCTAATGGAGGGAGTTTTAGAATTATATGTTCAGTGCTTGTCAAAGATCGTATTAACACAGGGAAGCTCACTCTTAAGGCTACATTCTGAGCTATCGTCCCGGATTCCAGGTTCGATCCCTGCTCTGCCAAGAAATGTAATTCTGGTCTGAGGGCTGGAACGGGGCGCACTCTTGAGGCAAACCTAAGAAGAGCAAAGTTTGATTCCCATCTCAACAATCTTGGATGTGGTTTTCCGTTGTTTCCCACTTCCACTCCAGGCAAATACCGGGATATTTCCTAACTTAAAGCCTCGGTCGTCAACTCCCCATTCCCCATATTAATTACAAATCTACACATCAACACAGCCATCACATTAACAAAGGTTATCAGAGATAGGTTTACACTCACACACCAAAGTAGACGGGGCTGAGTGACCACGATGTCTGAGTCCATAAAATGGATTATGTTCGCCAATTGTCTCTCATGGCGAAAGCGATTGTGGCCATTTTTATCTAATAATTTAAAAGTATCTGGCAACGTAAATCATGGAGAATGCCTTACCTTACGGGAATAATAAACGTAACATAAGTTTAGACAATGTAATACCAATTGCAAGATAGAATAATTGGGAAATAATATTACATGTGTGAGGCGGGAATTAAACTCCTTCGACGATGCATAATCAATTTCGTTGTCCACAATGTTAGCCGCTGAGCCACCCTGACAACGAATTTAGAGTGCAATATTAAGTGACGTAAACAACAAACGCACTCAACTGCCAGTTACAGTTCTTCAATATTTCCCTTATTTCATGATTCTATTCCAGTATATATCGGGAGACAACATGAGCGATATTTCCCTTTTCAATTCTCATAAACAAAGATCACACTACGATACGGTACATCTTTTATCCGCCATTTCTCTCATGAAGGAACGCCATTGTGCGCATGCGCAATTACCAGATATATTACTTTTTTTTACATTTAAAAATATACCGTAACATATATTTTGTCGCCTCCGTAGCGTAGCGGTCAGCATGGTTAGCTGCCGATTCCCGGCTCTGCCACGAAATTTGAAAAGTGGCATGAGGACTGGTACGGGGTCTACTCAGCCTCGGGTGGCCCAAATGAGTAGAGGGAGTTCGATTCCCACCTCAGCCATCCTCGAAGTGGTTTTCCGTGGTTTCCCACTTCGTCTTCGGGCAAATGCCGGGATGGTACCTACTGTAAGGCCACGAACAGGGGCCTCATGTGGGATGGGAAGATTAGGATGGATAGGCTAGGAAGAGGGAAGGAGGCGGCCGTGGCCTTACAGTAGGTACCATCCCGGCATTTGCCCGAAGACGAAGTGGGAAACCACGGAAAACCACTTCGAGGATGGCTGAGGTGGGAATCGAACCCCCTCTACTCATTTGGACCACCCGAGGCTGAGTAGACCCCGTTCCAGTCCTCATACCACTTTCAATTCGTGGCAGAGCCGGGAATGGAACCCAGGACCTCCGGGGCGGCAGCTAACCATGCTGACCGCTACGCTACGGAGGCGACCAGGAAGGAAGAAAACGAAAATAGAAAAACATATCCGAGGTGGGAATCGAACCCTCTCGACCATGATTAATACACATAACTGCGCAGTAACCATAGACCCTCAGCCATCCAAGCTATCTAACCAGCATACACACTCAACCTGCAGTTGAATTCCTTCAATTCATGGTTTCATTAATATAATTCTATTTCAATGCATATCGTAAAAACATAATTAACATTATTGGAGACCCTTTTTAATTCTCATAAAAATAGATCTCAGTTAGACGCGGCCGAATCGCCATTTTCCTTGTTGAGAAAACCCATTGTACGCATGCGCGGGAGTGTCAAATATTACATATTTCTTTAATCATTTAAAAATATACCGTAACATATAAATTCCTTTTAAAGAAACTCTGCAAATCTGCATGCCAAGAGCTTTCGTTAGAATGTCTTACGAAGCCAATCGGTTAAGTCGTTTTCACAATGTCCTGTGTACAAAAAAACAGCTTAGTGTTTTAAATAAAGGATGGGAACGTAAATCGTGGATAATTCCATAGTTTACGGGAATAATAAAATTAAAATATGTTAAGGCAATGTATTACCAATAGCAAGAAAGAATAATTGGGAAATAAAAATATGTGTCGGAGGTGGGATTCGAACTGCTCCCATTGCGCGATGCATAAATTAAGAGCTTTCAACACTGCCGTTTGAGCTAAGGTATCAATGGTAGGACAACGCAATATTAAGTTACTTAAACAACATTCACACTCAACAATCAGTATAAGTTCTTCTATATTTCTCGTCGTTTATAATAATAATATTCTATTCCTGTTTATATCGTGGAAACTTCATAATCAATATTCCCCTCCTTTATTATAATAATTCTTATAAATAACTATTACATTAAAACGCGGTGGACATCCGCCATGTCTGTCATTAACCAAGGTGATTCTGCGCATGCGCTGGGGCCAATAAATTTGCATTTTTGTTTATAAATTAAAAAATATATTTTAACATATTTGTTTATTTTAAAGACACTCTGCAAATATACAGATCAAGGGCTTTCGTCAGAGTGCATTGCGAAGTCAATCGGTTCAGCCGTTCTGTCAATCTCGCGGTAACAAAAATCAGCTTACTGTTTTAAATATATAGATTTATGTATGTATATATCAGTTTCTTGTGGACACGATAACTGCCGTAATTTTGCTGCAATCACTTTGAATCTTTTACATAATATGTATCCCCTTAAAATCTCGGCCGAGTTCGTTAATGGGCAAAATCGGTCAACGGGGGTGAAAATGGGAGGCTTTTTTCGAAAAAGTGAAATATCGCTATAACTCTCTTAATATCTGCAATATTGAATCCATTCAAAGTTCATACTATGTGTCGGACAAGGCCCTAAAATTTATGTTCGAAAAGTTTTTTGATAGCACCAACCATTGACCAAAGGGGTGGGAAAAAGTGGGTTTTTCGGGAAACATTAATCGTATCTCTGTTAATAGGCACAATATCAAAACCGTACAAAATGGACAATATTCATCCAATAATTACCTAAAACTTTTGTCTGAAAGAATTTTTGATATGACCCACCATTACGCCACGGGGTGAGCAAAATGATTTAAATTATAAGAAAATGCCAAGTGCCAAGAGAGGTTGCCATGACAACTTTACTTTTAATTGATAAGGGATGAGCCATCAGCAGTTGATATGACAACGCCACTGCACGAGATAACATTCAGTTTTCCATCTGTCTGTGGGAAGCGACTTCGGTATCGGAACTGGTAGCATGCTGAACTTCTATGCCCAAGGTCGCGGGTTCAAACCCGGCTGAAGTCGTCGGATTTACTAAGAGCGCTAAAAAACCCTGAGTTTGCTTTCCTTCGGAGGGGAAGTTCCAACGTTCGTTGCGAGTTGATGGTTCCGGTGGCATCTAGTAGCCAAGTTCACAGCTAGGTGTCGTTGATGGTAATATTTTAGTCAGATTTCATTAGAAAGCTAACTATTGCAATGGGTACCATGTTTCGATTTCCGGAAAATTTCGACATATCTTCGCGTTTCACATCCCCCAGACCCAAAAACCACCGTCAGTTCAAAAGTTTATATATATGTATATATATATATGTATCTTCTTCTTCTTCTTAGCGTCATCTCGTAGGAACGGGGTCCGCATTTTGGATCAATGCACGCCATTTCTTGCGATCTAATGCTTCGCGTGATTTCAAGTTTCTTGATCGTAAATCGGCGTTAATGGTGTCGAGCCACCGCAATTTTGGTCTCCCACGATGTCTCTGGCCTACGACCGTTAGATGGTAGGCCGAGCCGATGACTGAACTTTGTGGTGCACGGACAACGTGCCCATGCCAACGGAGTCTCCATTCCTGCATTTTCTCATTGATTGGAGCCACGCCAGCTGTATGTCGAATCGTTGTGTTGGTGATATGGTCGAGCAGAGAAATGTCTAATGATCTTCGCAGCATCCGCATTTCCATGACATGAAGCGAGTGCTCAGCACTTCTAGGTGCTGGCCAACACTCGGTACCATATAATGCAACTGGTCTCACCATTGTGCGGTATATCTTTGATTTTAGGCGGATAGGCATCTTCTTATCACAAAGAACACCGGTGACATCTCTGAATCGCATCCAAGTCGCATTGATTCGTGCTCGCACATCTTCATTCACAGAGCTGTCGCCATTCAATCGTGAGCCTAGGTATCGGAATGTATTTACCTTGGTAAGAGGAGCTCCATTAATACCTATAGTTCTAGGGGATGGAATCGTTTCGAGATATTCAGTCTTGTGGATGTTCAAACGAAGACCAAATCCTTGCAGACGATCATGCCATGTCTGCACTTGGGTTTCAAGATCCTTCCTGGAGTCTGCCGCAAGCATCACATCATCAGCGTATAGCAATGTCCATGGGACACACTTCTGCAGGTCTCGCGTTATGGAATTCATGACGATAACAAAGAGCAGGGGGGACAGAACTGAGCCTTGATGAACCCCAACTGTCACAGGGAAGCTGTCAGTGAGTCCTGCAGGGCATCGCACGAGGCTGTTGGTGTTGTTGTACAGCATTTTTATCCAGTTTATATATATTTCTGGAACTTGATGATCTCGGAGAGCTTACCAAATCATCTGGTGTGGTACTCGATCAAATGCCTTCTCGAGGTCAAGGAAAGCAAGATGTAGTGGCCTCCTCTTCTCTCGGAATTTCTCCATCAGCTGGCGCACAGCACTGATTGCGTCTATCGTGCCACATCCCTTGACAAACCCACATTGATTTTCTGAGAGCTGTACGATGTTCCTCAGCCTATTGTCTAGGATACGTTCGAATATTTTCATAGTGTGGGAGAGAAGTCTAATTGGACGGTAATTGGTACATTCAGCTGGGTCACCCTTACCCTTAAAGATAGGTACTGTAATACTAGTTGACCAATCTGTAGGTATTTGACCACAGAGAATAATTGAAATGAAGAATTCTGTCAGCCAGGTGGTCGCGTTGTCAGTAAGTTCCAGATGTCTGCAGGAAGGTCATCTAGCCCTGGGGCCTTTCCATTTTTCATGCTACGAATGGCAACTTTGACTTCATCTTCAGTGATACAAGGTACTGGTCCAGCTGTAACATAGATGTCTGGAATTTGTGGGTGAGGGAATTCAGTGTTGAATACTTCACTAAAATACTCTCGCCAAAGGTGCAGAATCATCATGCTATCGTGAAGTCGTCGACCATTCTTATCCTTCACACACATATAGTGTTCTATATCCTGACCTGCTCTACACCGTGCTCGGGCTAGTCGGTAGATAATTTTGTCTCCGTCTTTAGTTGTCAGTTGATCATATAAATGTTTGTAGTGATCTACTTTAGCCTCAGCAACTGCTCTTTTTGCCTCCTTCTTGGTGGCTTTGTATTTCAGAAGATTCTCCTCAGTAGGTGATGTTCGCAACTGTTTAATAGCGGTTTTTTGATGCACCATTTCCTGTACCTTGTCTGTCCACAACCACGTCTGTTTATCAATTCTACGTGTGCCGGGCTGTGTTACACCAAGCTCAGATTGAGCTATACTAGTTACGCAGTTGTTGAATGATGCCCAAGAATAATCCGTATTTACAGAATCAACTGGAGGGAACACAATATTCTCACTGAATGCCACTTTATGGTCTTGTAGCTTCCACCATTTGATTTTGGCATGACATTTCACATAGGGTTTTCTTATGTAACCTTTCATTCTAAGATCGGTAACTAGCAGTTCATGTTGAGGGGCTAAACATTCAGATGGTATGACCTTAGTGTCTATGACAATTGGGAAATCTCTCCTACGAAGTAGTACATAGTCAATCTGAGTATTGTGCCCTCCGCTAGTGTAGGTGATCAAGTGTGATTTGCGTTTCTTAAAGAAGGTGTTAGTGATAATTAGATCATTTGCTTCAGCAAATTCAAGGATCCTGTTTCCGTCTTCATTTCTGAGATCATAGCCAACATTTCCATGGCATTCATACCCCTCGCTGGTACTGCCAACATGTACATTAAGATCTCCACAAAGTAGAAATAGGTCTTCTTCATTGCACGTTGTAACGGCATCTTGAAGTTCGTTCCAGAATTTGTCTTTAGCTGTCTCATCACAGCCTGTCTGTGGGGCATACGCTGAAAATATATGTATACGGCGAGTTGGGGTATCGATAACTGCTGACATGAGACGATCGGAGTAGCGATGTACAGCTGATACTTGGTTGCGAAGTTTTTCATTCACTACAATAGCGACTCCCTGGCTATTAGTCGTACCATGATAGATCAACTTATACCCTTCTCCAATATCTCTAGATTTCTGCCCTTTCCACCGTGTCTCTTGTAGACAAGCCAGATCTACGCAACGAGATTTTAGGATTGCTGCCAATTCGCGACTGCGACCTGTCAATGTCCCAATGTTCCAGGAAGCAATATATATATATGTATATCAGTTTCTTGTGGACACGATAACTGCCGTAATTTTGCACCAATCACTTTGAATTTTTACCGAATATGAATACCCAAAAAATCTCGGTCGAGTTCGTTACTGGGCTAAATCGGTCGAAGGGGATGAAAATGGGGGACTTAAAAAAAAAAAAAATATATTGCTATAACTCTCTTAATATGTGAAATATCGAATCCGTTCAAAGTTCATACTATGTGCCGGATAAAGCTCAAAAATTTATGTTTGAAACGTTTTTTGAAGCAACAACCATTGACCAAAGGGGTGGGAAAAAGTGTTTTTTTTTCGGGAAACATTAATCAATTCTCTGTTAATAGGCACAATATCAAAACCGTACAAAATGGACAATATTCCCCTAATAATTACCTAAAACTTTTGTCAGAAATAATTTTTGATATGAGCCACCATTATGCCAAGGGATGAGAAAAATGATTTCGGAATTACAAGAAAATGCCAAGAGCTATCAGTGGTTGCCATGACAACACTACTAAATTGATGAGGGATGAGCCATCAGACGTTGCCATGACAACGCACTTGCGCGAGATCAGATTCAGATTTCCATCTGACTAAGTGTGAAGCGGCTTCGGTGACGTAACTGGTAGCATGCTGAACTTCTATGCCCAAGGTCGTGGGTTCAAAGCCGGCCAAAGTCGTCAGATTTTCTAAGTGCGCTAAAAATCCCTCAGTATGCTTTCCTTTGGAGGGGAAGTTCCAACGTTCGTTGCGAGTTGCTGATTGCGGTGGCATCTAGTAGCCATGTTCACAGCTAGGTGTCGTTGACGGTAGTATCTGGTAGCAACATTAAGAACTACTGCTTGAAATTGAGCGTCTGCATTTCTTACCTGAATTACAGACTAATACAGCCATCACAATTCACATCGTTTATCAGACAGATTCTACACTCACCCAAAGTACACGGGGTTACATGACCGCGTTGTCGCAGCCCCTAAACTGAGGAACCAACCAACATCTCTGCGGGAGATATAATTTTGCGTGAAGAAGTAACAGACCGTTACATAGTTACACATCAGTGTCGAAACCTTGCATAAGGACAGTGTGACCACAAGTATAACAAGACGTTCAGTAAAGAACATATAGCCTACTTTCTCCTAAATGTATGAGTATAGTTATAACTCGTTGTTATTATCAAAGAGTATAATAGAACTATTCTTTGTTGAAGTCCTTAGAAACGATTTACCTCTACCAAACGCCACAACCTAGATAAAAACTGCTACCATCATTGAAGAAAGAAAGATAAGAAGTATCTAAAGAATGTTGTGGATCTGGAGACATAATCGACCGGACTGGCGGCGTGGCTCAGCGGTAACGTTCTCGCTTACTGGACCGTATGTTTCAGGTTCGTATTCTGGCGCAGTCAGCTGGCATTTGAGGGTGCACAAATGCGAGGGAGCCGTGTTAGTAGATTTACTGGCACGTTAAAGATCCCCTTCGGGACAAAATTCTGGCACCCCGGCGTCTCTAAAAGCAACAGTAGTTAAAAGGGACGTAAAACCAATAACATTATTATTATTATTATTATTATTATTATTATTATTATTATTATTATTATTACATAATCGGCCTGACGCGGGCAACATCCAACTTTGAGTTGAGGCATGTCTTTACACGTCTGGCTGCGTATGACTTTCACAACCCTAATTGAATTAACAAATCTTTCCATGACCTTACAGAGACGTGTGTATACCAACTATGTGGATATTTTCGATTGCTATTTGGCTGAAATAGAAGTATTAATTAATATCCTGAACTGGCACCAACGATAGAGTTCAGATACTATGTGAAATCGTTTTGTTCTTTACTTCAATTAACATTTTCAAATAACGCACAATAGGCTGTTACAAACCCTTTAAAATAGAAAGTAAAAATGTATCGTAGTATCATCTTGTCATTCTTCAAATTCGATGCGCATAGAATGCAAATGGTATAGTAATCAATGGAGCCCCACGTAGACTAGTCGTGATATCTAGTGGTGAAATATCTAACAATATAATCCTAACAGAGCGAGTGCATTCTAGCGGCCAGAAGAAGAAACTTTTCAATAAAATCTGGTCGGCGTGCAGTTACCTTTTTGGCAGCTAGATGTCTCGAGTAAATCTGCTGGCGAATTATGTTTTAATTAAATATATATTTTACACCATAATATGCACAATATAACGCTTAATTTTAAAACATCTGAGTCATTACAAAACAATAAACATATAAAATTTCAAGCAAAAAAACTAGCTCTGATCGGGTTTGAACCATAGGCATTTGAGCGATAGGCTAACGCTCTACCACTGAGCTAATTGTGTCAACGAATATCGTTCTAAATAAAATGACTTACATAGAACTTGTTAGCAAATAGTGATTTATACTAAACGATTTCATCACTGGAGTATATTATTTATATATAAAGCATTTCATACAAAGTTTATTTATTTTATATCAGTACGCTATATTGCATGCAATACTCAAATTAGTGAAATATAAGTCAGGCACAAGATATCCGCTGCCATCTTGTCTTATTACTGAATCGGCTCAGCTTTTTAAAATCACGTCTGCACTATAGTATTACAAAATAAACTTTTAATTTCGAACGTGCCTCTTCCTTTAGAACAGTTAAAACGATTCTCGGCTCGATAATCGGAACTGGTGGGTCCCATGATATGGATTATAAAGTTTGCATAATTCGCACGGCCGCCATCCAGAAATGGTATGGCGGACGACCTTGTAGTTTGGTCACAAGACGCATCCTATACGAAGGTATGTTGTTACCAAATTTGGTAGAGATCGGATGATTTGATTAGTCGTTATTTGATTTTACGTTTTGAACGTTTGAGTGGCCGCCATTCAGTTTTAGTAAAGATGGCGGCGATATAAAACATGACACTGAAGTGTCCTTTGCTAGTGCTACCTTTGTACCAAATTTCGTTCAATTCGCATTCACCGTGTTCGAATTGATAGGGGGGACAGACATTCAGAGTACAACACTCATACACACACACACAGACACACAGACACACACACAGACTCACACACACACATACACACACACATACACACACACTTTTTTCGCCCTGTGTTGATCTCATAAGTCTACTTTCATTTTTTGCAAAAATCGAAAGTAGGCAAAAAATGGACTCCAAATGACAAGAAGGTTACCGTCATCATATGACAATAGAATGTTTAAAATATGCATAAAATGACGAAAAACGAAGTTAATTACTCTCCAATTATAAAATATTTTCACGCAATAAAAGAGGTCTGATCCTTCTACGAAAACCTGCATATTCTGCCTATTTTCGCCTATCCCCAAGTTTGTCCGGTGAAATCTACCTCCGCCTTCCGGCGTGCCGAGAGGACTTTTTAAGCCCGTAATTGGTGCGCACGCCGCAACAAGCGTGCGCGCTACCTCCCGGCATCCTTTGCGAACAAGCAGGCGTTAGTTGCAGCTGTGTAGCTAACCTGTACGTTGAACTGTGCATCTTTACAATGTTCAAGATTATGGATTCGCCTGCCGCGTGTGAGGTACGATCTGTGATACGCTTTTTGAGTGCAAGAAACATGTTGGCTGCAGACATTCATCGTCAGCTTTGTGAGGTGTATGGTGATAATGCAATGACGGAAGGTAAAGTGCGAAAATGGGTATACGAGTTCAAAAGTGCCGTGAAAATGTTCATGACGATGAACGCTCAGGTCTGTGATCATAGATGACTTGGTGACTGCAATTGACACGAAAATTCACTAGGACCGAAGATTCATGATACCCACTCTATCAATGGATTTTCCTCAAGTGTGAATTCTTGGTTGTCAGAGTAGGCGGCAAACTTTTATGCAGAGGGGTTTCAAAACATAGTTTTAAGGTATGACATGTGTCTAAATTAACAAGGAAACTATGTAGAAAAATAGAGGAAGGTATGTAAACCCTAAAAATAAATGTGGATTCAAAATAAAACGTTCGGTTAATTTTTGAAAAAAACGGCCCTTACTTAAAAAACAGCCCCCGCATATGGAAGTTAGAGGATTAATGTGACCCCTGATAGCTCAGACGTCAGAGCACCGGCATACAAAGGCGAATGTCATGGGTTTGAGTCACGCAAAGGATAGATATTTTAATTCTCTAACTTCATTTGTATTATTATTATTATTATTATTATTATTATTATTATTATTTTTACATCGTTATGATCTTCTAAGGAGCGCTATTGAACATATCTAGCAGGTATTGCCTTTTTGTTAATCCCAAAATCTCTTCATCACACTCTGGCTCTTTCAGCGCTCCCTCGTCCACGTTCCTTTGGATTCAATGTTTGGGTGGTCTGAAAATTGATGATTGTCAACTAGTTCTCTGAATTTATATCTGTCCAATACCATATCACTTGAGATGTCTATTATTCTTCTCTCCTCTAGTGGTCAATCCGAGGATTGGTGTGCAGCAAATCTTCAGTCTTCGCGTATTTCCGCTGTCCTCTTCATTTCTCCGTAGATCTTGCGTCTCACATCTTCCTTACGTTGGTTGGTTCCTCAGTTTAGGGGCTGCGACAACGCGGTCATGTAGACCCGTGTACTTTGGGTGTGTGTACAATCTGTCTGACAACCGGTGTTAATTGTGATAGCTGTATTAGTTTTTGTTATCTGTGTTTAATTCAATTAAGGACGGCAGACATTGAATTTTCAAGTAGTTCCGTCTTTTTCCACCAAACGCCACCGTCAACGACTACTAGTTCAGAACTTGGTTACTAGATGCCACCGCAGTCGGCACCTGGCGACGGACGTTGGAACCTAAGTGCATTAGTCAAATTTAACCTATAATTTAGCTTCACACAAGTGTAATTAGTTGAAGGTTATTTAACATGCCATGAATCTATGACATGAGACCGCCGGCTTTACTTCCCTCCTAAAGGAAGGCATTCTGAGGTCTTTTTCCATCAACAAACCCCTCTATGATTGTCTTCAGGATTCCTTCATGTCTCATTAGATGTCCTGTAAGTCGTATTCTTCTATCAACAATTGAGATCCACAAACTTCTCTTCCCACCCAATCTTTTCAAGACCTCTTGATTTGTAACCTTGTCAATCTATTTTATTTTGAGCACCACATCTCAAAAGAATGTATCTGCTTTCTTTTACAACAGCGGCTTTTAGAGACGCCGCACAGTGGGTCAAATTCGAAATCTAGGAGGATAAAAATTATTTATTTTCATAATTAAAAAATCAAAATTTATTACTTCTACGGCATTCTCATATAATTGCCGCTCACTATTCTGGGATATAAACGCATCTTAGTGTAAATGTCAATCAATAGGTCATATTTTCTATTCTGTGTACCTAGAAGTGAAAAACAGTTTTAATCTCAATGTGTTTATGCGTTTTGTGTAACAGGGTAGCAGCTAGAACTGATTGAGTTACAATGTACCAATGAATTGAAGCAACTATTCCTCAACAATTCGAAAATTGAGTTCTACAAAAGGCCTCTACCAAAATCAAGCTTCCCAAACTTGAAATCTCATGCAGAGAAGATAACTGCCATGTTCGCATCTTACTATATCTGTGAACAGGTGTTTTATACAACGAAGCTTCGCAAAAATAGCGTCAGAAAAAAATTAATAGACCACTATTTAGCTGCGCTACTAAGAATCAGCTCATCCCAGTTTCAACCAGATTATGAAAAACTTTTAGAAGCACAGTCACTGTTTCACTTGTCACATATTCCTTCCCCTTCTAACAAATAATGAAGGTGTGTTCATAGTGCAAAGATGAAGGAATTCAGGGCTAAAAAGAAAGCTCGCCTCAACGAACCAAGAAGACTTATTTTCGGCCCACCCAGATTACTATGTATTGTGACCGTTTGACGGATGACCCACGTCCACATAAGCGCACATCTAAATAACAGCAGAGCAAATCTCAAAAGAATGTATCTGCTTCTCTTCTAGTACAGTGGCTTTTAGAGACGCCGGTGTATCGGAATATCTACTCACTAGGCGCACTCGCACTTCCGCACCCTGAGCATCATCTAAAGCATGGCCATCCATTAGCGCTCCGGCCGCGCTCTAAGCCAGTGCTCCGAGCGCTTTGGTGGAAGGTAATGGTGGGAGGAGCTTGGCTGGTTGAGCGCGTGGCTGAAGAGAGCAATGTTTGACTCAACGCGCATTTGTGAGCGCCTCTTTCCGGTTCGTAAGATTACGAAAAGTAAACATCGTGCAAATATGAGCGATAGAAACTTGCGCAATTGTTTACGAATAGCTGTGTCCATAAATATTGTACTCAATTTAATGAAGATTGTTTCCTCCAAAACTGAAAGCTCGTAAAAGCGACGGAGCAAAGTCACTCAAGGTCTGTACTATCTGTTCATATTGGTATAATCTTGTTGAATTTTCCTCTCTAATATGTTCACATTTCAGTTTGGAACAAACCACAATATTCTTTACTTAACACTTGTGTTCGTTTCTTACACATTCCATATATCGGAGTACCATTCTACAGTGAGTCCGGGAATGTTCACCGCAGTGCCTACATGCGTCTGAGAGAGCTAGCTACAGTAGTTACGTTGGTATCACGGCTGCTGCTTACATCATAACAAATAAACAGTAAACTTTGTACTCGCCACAGCCATTCATAACAGATGCTGGAACCATTCACAGTACATCAACCTTTTTCCGCAATCAGTTCGTTTTAATTCATGAACCACGGTAACTTTATAAGGGAACAACTGAAGCTTGTATCTTACAGCTTTATGTGCTGTCGACTTAGAGATTCCTGTTTGTTGAGCTAATTTTTGTGTTGATTTACTTCGACTACGCAGCATTATATCGGAGATTTCATCAAGTTTTTCGTCTGTTTAAAGCTTAGGCCTGCCTGATACCGGTACATCGTGAACTGAGCCAGTGACACGAAATTTACTACCAAATTCCGAACGGTATCACGGTTTGGACACTTTGAATTTGGAAACCGCACCTGAAATCTTAATTTTACATTTCTGTAAACCGATCGCCTTCGCGAAAAACGTATTTCACCAAAAAAAACACTCTCTCTTCAGTAGTAAACATTACCGCATGTATACTGTTGCACTCTTCCATTAATCTATCTGAACGCTAGCGTACTGCAATACACACTGACAGCCCACACGGGGGCGTCCCCTTTGAAAGACACAGTGCAGCCACCTAAACGTATGACTCAACCACCCGCAGCTGCACGTACCCACTGCGGAGAACATTCTCGGGCGCCCTGTATTTGTATATTCGGTATATTTTGTATGGCAAAACAACCTTATCAATATGATGTCAACAAACCCACAAATGCCGTCGGCCGCACGACTGTACGTACCGTACGTATCTATTCAGCGCGGTGCGAGCATCGTCCGTCTTTCTCAGGTCTCCTCGCTGCCACAGTGTAGTGGTGGTAGGGGAAGGAGCACAAGTCTGACTGCCCAGTGCACCCCGAGCGCGGCCGCGCTCGATGGCCCTGATCTAAAGGCTAGGCCTTGTCGCTGTACCCACATTTGTCTCTCACGTGCTGAACATTTTAAGAGAGCATTCTGTTTAAATTGAAGTCCATGCATCACAGAATCCAGATGAGCCTTCCGCGGTCTTCCTCTCCTTTCTTCCCCAGAACTTTTCCTTCTAGTATGGTGGTCTGGAACTCATTATGACGTAGGGTGTGGCCAACGATTGTTGCTTTCCTCTTTTTTTATAGAAGTGAACAATTTTCTTGTTTTGTCTACTTCCTTGAGGACCCATTCGTTAGTCATTTTCTCCGTCCAGCTTAATATCAGTATCCTTCTTCACATCTAGATTTCCGCTGCTTCCCGCCATTGTTTGTCCTGTTTCCTTAGAATCCAAAATACTCCAGACAAATGTTTTGATAAACGATTTTCTAGTTTACCCTGAGCATAGCAGGTGAAAACGTTACCACTGAGTCGAACAACCAGTAATAGTACCATTAGACTATTATTATTATCATCTTTATTTACTCCACGTACAGTTGGTAACATGATTCATATTGGTGCATTACGTACAAGAAAATGAGTCAAGTCACACTTTGAAAATCCTATCTATCTATATATATATATAAATCAAATTACGTGATAGTTTGTCTGTCTGTCTGTCTGTGGGTGTGTATGTCTCATATGCGTTCATATACCATTCATCCGATTGCGATGAAACTTGGCTGAGATGTTGAGTACACTCCAAGGAAGGTTTCTGACTTAGTAAATCCATTTTACAATAGGTAGCGCACGCTGAGATTCAACAAATGAGCGACGATGCGCGAAGCGTTTCAACAAAGTCCCGTATGTGTTCATATACCATTCGTCCGATAGCGATGAAACTTGGGTGAGATGTTGTGTATACTTACGTGAAGGTTTCAGAATTAGTGAATACATTTCACAGTAGATAGCGCACGAGTAGATTCAACAAATGAGCGACGACACGCAAAGCGTTTCAAAAAAGTCCCGTATGCATTCATATACCATTCGTCCGATAGCTATGAAACTTGCGTAAAATGTTGCGTACACTTCAGGGAAATATTCTGGCTTAGTACATCCACTTTACAATAGGCAGCGCACGAGTAGATTCAACAAATGAGCTACGACGCGCGAAGCATTTCAACAAAGTCACGTATGCGTTCATATACCATTCGTCCGATAGCGATGAAACTAGGCTGAGATGTTGTGTGCACTCCATGGAAGGTTTCTGGCTCAGTAAATCCCTTTATAAATAGGTAGAGCACGAGTAGAATCAACAAATGAGCGACGACGCTCGAAGCGTTTCAACAAAGTCCCATATAAGGTCATATACCATTCGTCTGATAGTGATAAATGTTTGATGAATTGTTGTGTACACTCCAGAAAAGGTTTCTGGCTAAGTAAATCCATTTTAAATACGAAGCGCACGTTTAGATTCAACAAATGAGTGACTACGCGCGAAGCGTTTCGACAACGTCCCGTATACGTTCACATACCATTCATCCGATTGCGATGAAACTTGGGTGAGATGATGTGTACACTCTAGGGAAGGTTTCTGGCTGAGTACGTCCATATTACAATACGTAGCGCAAGAGTAGAATCAACAAATGAGCGACGACACGCGAAGCGTTTCAACCAAGTCCCGTATGCATTCATATACCATTCGTCCGATAGCTATGAAAATTGGGTGAGATGTTGTGTACAATTCATGGAAGGTTTCTGGCTTAGTAAATCCACTATACAATAGGCAGCGCACAAGTAGATTCAACAAATGAGGGACGAGGCGCGAAGCGTTTCAACAAAGTCCCTGTAAGGTCATATACCATTCTGCCGTTAGCGGTGAAACGTGGGTGAAATATGGTGGACACTCCAAGGAAAGTTTCTGGCTTAGTAAATACATTTCACAGTAGGTAGCACACGAGTAGATTCGACAAATGAACGACGACACGCGGAGCGTTTCCATACAGTCCCCTATGTCTTCATATCCCATTAGCGTTTCAACAAAGTCCCGTATAAGGTCATATACCATTCTGCCGTTAGTGGTGAAACTTGGGTGAAATATGGTGGACACTCCAAGGAAGGTTACTGGCTTAGTAAATACATTTCACAGTAGGTAGCACACGAGTAGATTCGACAAATGAACGACGACACGCGGAGCGTTTCAATACAGTCCCCTATGTCTTCATATGCCATTAGTCCGATAACGATGAAACTTGGGTGAGATGTTGTGGACACTTTCGTGACGGTTTCTAACTTAGTAAATACATTTTACAGTAGGTAGCGCACGAGTAGATTCAACAAATGAGTGACGGGGCGCGAATCGTTTAAACAAAATCCGGTATGCGTTCATATACTATTCATCCGATTGCGATGAAACATTGATCAGTTATTGTGTACATGCCAGGGAAGGGTTTCGACTTAGTAAATCGATTTCACAATAAGTAGCGCAAGAGTAGATGTAAGAAATGTGTGTCGACGCGCGAAGCGTTTCAACAAAATCCCCTATGCGTTCATATAACCTTCTTCGATTGTGACGAAACCTTGATGAGTTATTGTGTACACGCCAGGGTAGGGTTCGACTTAGTAAATCCATTTCTCAATAGGTATCGTACGAGTAGAATCAACAAATTAGTGACGCGCACGAATCATTCAAACAAAATCCCGTATACGTTCATATGCCATTCATCCGATTGCGATGAAACTTTTGAAAGTTTTTGTGCACGCTCCCGCGAATGATTCTAAATTAGAAAATCCATTTTACGATAGCTTAGAGGCAGTTAACGGAAATTGAAAAACATGTTGTGTATCCAAAAGCACTTCAAGAAACAGAATTTAAACGCCAACACTTTCTTTGATTGGCATTGCAACGCATGCTGGGTACAGCTTGTAGCATATATTTTCAAATCATATAACATAGACGTTTGACATTTTTTTTTTCAGTAATGTTATCTTCCACGCCTCCTTTTGACAAAGGGTCCAAGAAAATCCTAGTGTGTATTCAAAAATCCTCTAACGATGATGCAGGTCTTCAGAATTGAAGCCTTTTGTGCAATAATGAGGGAGAAAGGAAGAAGGGAAGGATCGTCACATCTGTTTGTCTCCAGATTCTTGCTACCTCCATAGTTAGAGGAGTATATTTATCAACCTTCTCTCTGTATTTATGGTGGATATTATGGTCATTCGGAACAGATAAGTCAATCAAGTTCGTCTAATGGTTCTTATCAGTTAAAGTTATGTCTGGTCTTTTATGAGGAGTTGTTTTGTTAGTTCGAATAGTGCGATCCCAATACAGCTTGTAATCTTCGTTTTCCAGGACACTTTCTGGAGAATATTTGTAATAAGGCGTCCTGTCGTGTATGAGATATCGGGTTAGGGCGAGTTCTTCATGAATGACTTTGGCAACATCGTTACGCCTCTCAGTGTAAGATGTTGGCGCTAGAATTCTGCAGCTGCTGGCAATATGCTCTATGGTTTCTGGGCCAGTATTTCAGTTCCTGCACTCGTCATCTACAACAGTCTTCTTCTTCTTCTTCTTCTTTTCGAATCACCCACTTTGGGGTACGTCAGATCAATCACTTCTTAGATGCTTGTGCTCTCCTTTTCTCCGAATACTTCTTAATTCTCTCTGATCTCCTCTTTCTTTCCTCTTGTGATATCTGCATCGGTTTTCTGGAGACGGCTCTGGCTTGGAACTTCTTGGTGTTGTCTTTGGTCACGGTTTTGGCTGTACCATTCATCAACGTGATTTCAGTAATCTGAAGCTCTCGCAGGTCCTTTTCCACTTCCGTAAACCAATTAGGTTTGATCTTCTTTTTGGTTAATCGGGCAGGATTCATCCGGTAGATGTGTCCATAGAAATTAATCCTCCTTTTCCGTATGGTATCTGAAAGTTTCTCCGACTTCACATACGGGGTGTCGTTCTTATAGAAAACTTGTTTGTTATTTTGGAATTTAGGACTTATGATCTTCCTCAAAATTTGTCTCTGTTTTTTTTTCCAATTTTTCCATTTGCCCTTGTCTCCTCAAAATTAGTGTTTCTGCTGCAAAGCGTGCCTCTGGCTTAATTACGGTGTTATAATGCCTGAGTTTAGTGTTCCAGGAGAGGGTTTTCTTATTGTATGTATTTTTGGTTTTCTGGAAGGCTAGTTCCATTTTGATTCTTCTCGCCTCCATTGTTTTTCCTTCAAGGTTATTCCAGTCGATGCATTCTCCAAAGTATTTTAAACTATCAACCACCTCGATTTTATTAGCTCCTACTGTAACTCTCTTGGGCACATCCAAACTATTTGACATAATTTTCGTTTTTTCAAAGGAAATCTTACGTCCTATTTTGCCCGCCATCTCTCGTAATTCTGTGATTTGTTCTTTGGTTTCCTCCCATGTTTCTGCGAGCAGTGCCAAGTCGTCAGCAAAGGCCAAACACTTAATCGTATAGGGGCAGATGACCTCGTAGTTCGGCCCTTTAAAACAACAATAACTAACTAACTACACTTAATCGTCATTCCTTTGTTTTTTTTTTGTTTCTAGACGTATTCCCCCTCGTATTTTCACATTCCATTCTCTCATAACTGTTTCAAGTGCACAGTTGAACAACAGGGGGGAGAGACCATCCCCCTGCCGGATCCCTGTTCTGATCTCAAAGGGTTCAGTCAGTCAATTATTATTATTATTATTATTATTATTAGACTAGCTTGCCACGGTGGGTGAGTGGATAACGTGTCGGTCTACTAACCCCAAGATTGCAGGTTCGCCTCTGGCCGTGGTAAGTGATTTTTGAAAGGCGGCAAAAATACGATACGCATGTCATACGATGTTGACATGTCAAAGAACCCATTTGAATTCAGTAAGCCGAGTTCATAATGGCAAAATTAATCTCGGGAGTTTCCGCCAACACAAAGTTCCTCATTTCTCTACTAGAAAGCGCTTAAGTGTTCAAGGAGCTTAGATATCTATTATCTAACCTCCTTGACTTTCATAGTGATTCAAGGAACAACGAAATTCGACATGCAAGCTACCCTCTGGGTGTCAAATTACAAAGCTTGCACCGGGCACCCGAGGCCATACGATATTATTATTAGTATTATTATTATTATTATTAGAATACAATATACGACGAGTTGAGATATGTAGACTACTATTGAGAGAACATTCCTTATTTTCTTCCTTGCATAAATTGCATCTGTCCTTTTGGGAAAGACGAACCCAGACGATAAAAGCGAAGGGTGGAGAATTTGTCATTCTGTGGTGTGAAAGTGGGCTGCCAGGGGATGTAAACAAGCCCTCTGATAGATGGTGCGCTTCTGGATCCCTCTGGCATATTGATTAATGTCTTTTGCGACAAAGGAAGAATAGTGTTGAAATAAATGAAGGGTGGTGAAAGATATAAGCGGTGAGGATATTAGCATAAATTGAATATTCTTATCTCGCTGACGGATACCAGGTGTTCAGGTGTTCTGCTCAGTGGTGTAATTGATGCTGATGCTGTTCGGCACGTGGGGTAGTGTCTAGAGTTCTTAACATCATCGTAAAGGTAGGAGTTCTATTCCAAACTCTGCCAAGAAATTTCATTCTGGTCTGAGTGCAGGAACGCGGTTTACACTTTCGTGGAAAACAGAACAGGCATCCTAGAAGTGATTTTCCGTGACTTCCTACTTCTTCTTCAGGCAAATGCTGAGGTGGTACCTCAGTTAAGGCCACGGCCAAGTCCTACCCAAACCCTAATGTCAGTTACAAATACAGGATCTTTATATTTGCATGGTAAGGACATTCTCGCTCACGCGCTCCGCCAGTGACGGCTCAGTTGCCGGCGACCGCGCGCGCGTATGTACGGCAGAGTACGGTTCTTGATATCAGTACCATGCATTTTTACTCATCATGTTTACTGTAGATGCTGAAAATGTTCCCCAACCGCTGTCAAACATAATCGGCCTCTCCTTATGAAGTTTCCGGTTAGCCTACTCCGGTTAATTTAGCTTCAGTATGGAAATAACGACGTATATTTCTATTGTTTACTGAACCTGTACGTTTGAATCTCTTGGCCAATTGTTTTATTGTCTGATTTATAGGAATTGGTCTCCCTGGAAATTACACTCGAAACTTTTGTCCTATTCTAGTGCACGATTTCCTGCACTTTATGTATGTATTGTGCAGATATACACGATCATGTAGCGAATGTTTCACATAAGGCATTACAGCACTATACACTATCACAATAAAACACTATACAATACGATATACAGTACCGGTACACCTAATTAGCTCGGAGCTCGCACGTCTACCGCAGCAAGAGTGTGGGAATACGGCCGGCGACCGCGCGCGCCAACCTATAACAGCCGGCTAAGGTCGAGCGGAATCGCCTTGCCAAGCAAAAATTAAAACCCTGTACAAGCAAAATAACCAGTGATGGACGAAGCAAAGAGGATATAAAAAGTAGGTTGGCTCAGGCAAGGGAATAATTTCTACAAAAAAGGAATCTGTTGACATCGAATATATGTAGATTTAGGTATTAGGAAGTCATTTTTGAAAGCCTTTGTCTGGAGCGTGGCGCTCTATGGAAGTGAAACTCGGACTGTTGGTGCAGCAGAAAAGAGGAGAATTGAAGCGTTTGAAATATGGTCTTACAGGAGAATTATGAAGATCAGATGGGTAAATAGGATTACAAACGAAGAGGCATTAAGACGTTTGGGAGAGGAGAGATGTTTCTGGCGACTGCTAATGAAGACCTATGTAGAGATGAAACGACTAGCTCAGGACAGGGAGGTATGGAGAGCTGCATCAAACTAGTCAAAAGACTGAAGACTCAAACAACAACAACAGTATAGCCGTTTAATTTTCTTTTTTTCTTATAGCGTATGACTTTTTGTGCCAGGAGTGTCCGAGGACATATTCGGCTCGCCAGTTTGTAGCTGCTTCTTATGCGGACACCCATGGGGTGAGCTACATGTACCGTCGCGTGTGGAGTGTTGTCTGGGGAGGAAAGTGTACATGTAAGGACGAGGAATTGGTAGGTAGCGGCTGTGGCCTATAGTTAAGGACCAACCCCGGCATTTGCTTGAAAGGAAGAAGGGAAACCTCAGAAGACCATCTTCAAGGTTGCCGGCGGGGTGATTCGAACCTCCTCGCCTCCCGGATGTGAGTGACTGCCTTCAGTCACGCCAGAACGAACGTGGCTAACTCACCCGGTGCCGTAATATTGTCCCAGGTTATCAGATACAGTGTGTCCGCAAAGTCTCTGCGAAGCGCGTGTCTCGCCTTGCGGGAGGTGTTGGGTTGGCAGTATATTCATGTTGTGTTGTTACAAGGATAATAATTACATTATATTAAGTAATGCAATTATACAGGGTGTTCGCAGCAAGCCCTACTTTGTGCTGTAACTCGTTTGTTTTTCAAGATATTCTAATTTTGACACTTGCTTTGGAAAGTACTTTTCAAGCTCTAAAACTTTTGTTTCGTTGGTTTTTGTGTGAAGTTCGTGCATAACGCGCAAATCAACTTTTTGTGGCACGGTTTTGGTACTTTTTCGTCCAAATCGGTTTTTGACATCACCTATCGAAAGAGCGACATCGAATTAGTCGAATTAGCCACCAAAATATCAGTTTTTGCCCAAATCAAACTCGCAAAATGCGTGTGTGTGTTTAGATTTTTGTCCGCTCATAGCATGCGACTTGCCTCTTCTCGGCCCGGTCGAGCTAATCTAAACACAAACTCGCATTTTGCGAGTTTGATTTGCGCAAAAACTGATATTTTGGTGGCTTATTCGACTAATTCGATGTCATTCTTTCGATAGGTGATGTCAAAAAAACGATTTGAGCAAAAGAGTGCCAAAACCGTGCCACAAAAAGCTGATTTGCGCGTAATGCGTGAACTTCCTTTAAAAACCAATGAAACCAAAATTATAGAGCTTGAAAAGTACTTCCCGAAGCAAGTGTCAAAATTAAAATATCTTGAAAAAAAAACGAGTTACAGCACAAAGTAGGGCTTGCTGCGAACGCCCTGTATATACCTGTCATGGGTAAAGTACGGCCCGTGGGCCAAGTGGGGTCCTTGAGCTAGTCTAATCCGGCCCGCGACATGGTTTCGAATTATACTACCTACAATTGCACATAGGTTATATTTTCTGTTCTGTGTTCCTAGAAGTGAAAAACTGTTTCAATCTCATTGTGTTCAAGCGTTTTGTGTAATAGAGTAGCAGCTGAACTGATTGATTTACAATGTAACAATGAACAGAAGCAACTATTCCACAACGTTTCGATAGTTGGGTTCCACACAAGGCCAAATTTTGAGGTGATATTTTGCTAGAAATGATCTACCAAGTTCCAGCGAAGTTGTCAGCGGCATCTGGTGGCAAAAGTTGAAAATACTTGAAATTGAACTGGCTCATTCATCCTCATTTATTTCATCTCATCCACACGCGATGGGTGTCGCACATAAGCAGCTAAAAAACTCTGGCGAGCCGAACATGTCTTCGGACACTCATGGCACAAAAAGCCATACACTAAATAAATACCGGTAGCGGTGTTGCAATATCTAAGAATATCTCCAGAACGTGCTATCATATCACCACTGCCGAAGTGAGGTGGCAAAAGTAGTAGCCACTCGTGTCAGTGTAGGGGAAACAGAGGGTATTTTACACAAGGCAAACCCGTATTGAAATTGGTGATGTTTACATTGGTGGTCTAGTGTATGACATCATAAGAACCAGTTTGTTTTTAAATGTAAATACATGTTACGTCAGCAACATTAAAGAAATTTTCTCTTGTAGCTGACAGTTGTCAGTCGACTAACAGCAACTTCAATTTATGAAATAAACTGGCGTGAACTATCAAAATATCTACAGTCTTGGAAAACCATGGGGTGGCACCTCTGGTCCCATGCCCCCCCCACGTGCTGCGCCCATATTTTGATTGAAAATACCATGGCTAGTTTGGACTCCTTTCCGACATGGTGAACGTACAGTACATTAAATTACAGCCTTACTGCATAGTTAGGGTGATCTAAAGACCTTGAAATCTCATGCACAGAAGATAAATGTCATGTTCGGATCTACCTATATCTGTGAACAGGTGTTTTCTACAATGAAGCTTCGCAAAAATAGCGTCAGAGAAAGATTAACAGACCACTATTTAGCTGCGCTACTAAGAATCAGCTCATCCAAGTTTCAACCAGATTATGAAAAACTTTTAGTATAACAATCACAGTGGCGGGTTCGGTGGCGTAGTTGGTAGCATGCTGAGCTTACCAGGAGAACTGCGTATGTTTAGGAGTTCTCCTGGCCACATATGCAATTTGCCTAACAGTGGTGGCCAAACGGTAGGATATCTTAGAGGGGAGTCTTCACTCTCGTTTACGGTCGGGGGCTAACATCTATGAAGAAGGTATCCAAAAACTTGTGCCACTCTATGACAAATGCCTGCAAAAGTTCGGCAGTTATGTGGAAAAGTAATTTAAGAGATGTAGAATGTTGTGCAATAAATATTTTTTCTGTATCTGTACACAATTCAATTTTTATTACCAAACGGAACTTACTTTCTGGACGTGCCTCGTATAAGGTACTCACCACTATCACACTATCCCCCAGGGGCTCACAACTCGTGAGACGTGGGTTGGCGACCATGGGACACCAGCAGAGTTCAGCATTACTTCCATTTACTTGTGCCAAGCTCCTCTCTGTTATCTTTCCTGTCGACCTCCCTTGAACAACTCCTGTTCTTTTCCGGCCCCGACGGTATTAGGGTGTCCGAGGCTTAGGGAGTTTTTCACTTTCCCGCCTTAAATGGCCCTTGTCTCATCTTTCCTGATCCCTCATTCCTCGAGGCGCTCTATGGAAGTGAAACTTGGACTGTAGGTCAGCACGCCGGCCTCTCACCACTGGGTCCGTGGTTCAAATCCCGGTCACTCCATGTGGTCGGATTGAGCGTCGGAAGTGTGCACACCATCATGAAGGAACGACTGCACTTGCGGAAAGTGTGTGCCCAATGGGTGCCCCACAGTCTTCAATCACACCAGGAAGCATGTCGAATGGCCCACTGTCTTGGTCTTGGTTGGACGATTGATGCATGCTGCTGCTCGTCTTGTATCGCCACGTGACGTGCACCCGTGCCCTCTAGCGACGGGCTGTGACCTTCCACGCTCTGGTCGGAACTACACCTCGTTACACACGCCACGCTTAGCCGATGTAGTCACCGGTTTTCGCATTCCAGCCTCCGGCTCGTTACATTTGGAACGCACCTTATAGAAACGTGTGTCCGGAAACCAACCATCTTCCCGCTACCCGCAAAAAATCACCACAGCACACGTTCAATTCTCCCGCATTTTCGGCTCACTAACTAGAGCACGTACGTCATTGAACGACCACCTAATGTCCCATATCCCCTACAGGTTTGTTGACATTTTTCATACCTTCTTCCACGAATTCTCTCGGGTGCCCGGTTCTTAGTATTCCTTGAAGACATACTGTACGAGTTCTTAGACGATGTGCCACTGCATGTGCGTCAAACCATGTGGTTTCAGCACAATGACACACCACCTCAGTTTTGTCTTGCGGTACGAGATGATCTGCACCACAGATTTGGGCAACAGTGGATAGGTCGTAGTGACCCCATTTCTTGGCCTGCACGTTCGACCAACTTGACACCGCTGGACTACTACCTGTGGGGTCACATGAAAACCTTGATTTACTAGACTCCTGTGAAATCCGAGGAAGAACTACTGCTGGCGCGTGTTATGGCTGCGGTGGATGTTGGAGGACCAGGGATTGGCGATCGTGTGTACCAGGACATGTTACGGAGGTACCGAGTCTGTGTTGACGTTGGTGGTCGTCACATCGAGCCCCACCTGTGAGTGGACCCAGACGACAAGTCTGACAGAGCGCTGAAAATGCGGGAGCAGTGACGTGTGCTGTGGTGGGTTTTTGCGGGTGGCGAGAAGACGGTACGTTTCCGGACACAAGTTCCTATGCTAAACTTATCCGTCTTGGTCTTCAGAATAGCCTTGATGACTGCCAACCTTCGATACTAGAGGGGACAGCAAGAAAAGGAATGTATTGTTTGGCTGATGATGGCTGTCGAAACTAGTATGACGTTTATTTAAATGTCTGTTAGGTAGTCAGCCCGGAGGTTGGTTGGATCCTCAACAAGTTGTTCCGTGAAGAACTAAAGCCTATTTTCTTATATCCTACTTACGTTAATTGCCACTATGAACATACAAAATTTCAGTTTGATTGCTGTAAGAGATTCGTAGATATTGAGAACCGACTAAATATTGCGGATGGTCGCCATGTTGGATTTTTATATATGTAGGTCTTAGAGTTATGTACCATTAAAGGGCAATTATTGCGTAGGTTCATAATAAAAACATTCACTTAGATCGCATGATTACGACACAAGAAATAAAAACTTAATTTTAAAATTCGCACAGCCGCCATATTAAGGTTATGGAAGCAATTGAACTAAATTAGATACCAGTGAATTGCAATGTGTATAAACATTTGCTGTACCAAGTTTCATTGCGTTTGGATCATCAAATCGCGAGAAAAGTCTATTTAAAACTTTCAACTTCGCTTGGCGACCATGTTCGTTTTGTAGTTAACCGAGTTTTGAAAGTCGCATAGATGAACTTCCAACAGTATCCTTTATCTCCCTACAAAATTTCATGGTGATATCGATAATAGTTTCGGAGATATTGAATGCTGATGAAACAATTCGCACAGCCGCCATGTTGGATTGGTGAGACATAACACAATTTGAAGGGCACGGTCGGGATCACCCGGAATAGTGCTATGGACTTACCGAGTTTCATTGAAATTGCTCCAGCCGTTTAGATTATATTAGGGGGGGGGCACATAAAACACACGAATCACAACGCACACACAGACAGACACACGGACAAAATGTGATTTCATATTTTTAGCCTACTTTCGATTTTTGCAAAAAATGAAAGTAGACTTATGAGATCACTACAGGGCGAAAAAAAGTGTCTGTCTGTCTGTCTGTGTGTGTGTGTGTGTGTGTGTGTATGTGTGTGTGTGTGTATGTGTGTGTGTGAGTCCGTGTGTGTGTGTGTGAGTGTGTGTGTGTGAGAGTGTGTGTACTCTGAATGTCTGTCCCCCCTATCAATTCGAACACGGTGAGCGCAAATTGAACGAAATTTGGTACAAAGGTAGCACTAGCAAAGGACACCTCAATGTCATGTTTTATATCGCCGCCATCTTGACGGAAACGTAATGGTGGCCACACAAATGTTCAAAGCTTAAATCAAATTACGACTAACCTAATCATCCGATCTCTACCAAATTTTGCAACAACATACCTTTATGGAGGGAGCATCCGTCGACAAATCTAATAGGTCATTAGCCTAATAGTTTGCGTATGGCGGCCATCTTTGTGTCAAAATCGATTACCCCTATTAATTCGAACACGGTGAAACCGAATGGAATGAAATTTGGTACAGAGGTAGCACTAGCAAAGGGCACCTCAGTGTCATGTTTTATATCGCCGCCATCTTGACGGAAACGTAATGGCGGCCACACAAATGTTCAAAGCTTAAATCAAATTACGATTAACCTAATCGTCCGATCTCTATCAAATTTTGCATCAACATACCATTATGGAGGGAGCATCCTTTGACCAAACTAATAGGTCATTAGCCTAATATTTTGCGGATGGCGGCCATCATTGTGTGAAAATCGATTCCCCCTATTAATTCGAACACGGTGAAACTGAATGGAACGAAATTTGGTACAGAGGTAGCACTAGAAAAGGCCACCTCAGTGTCATGTTTTATATCACCGCCATCTTGACGGAAACGTAATCGCGGCCACCCAAATGTTAAAGGCTAAAATGTAATTACGACCTACCTAATAATCTAGTCTCTACCAAATTTTGCAACAACAAATCTTTATGTGGGAAGCATATTCTGACCAAACTGCTAGATCATCAGTCCAATAGTTTGCAGATGGTGGCCAAGTATGTGTGCAAATCGATTCCCCCTATCAATTCAAACACGGTGAAACCGAATTGAACGAAATTTGGTACAGAGGTAGCACTAGCAAAAGCAACCTCATATTCATGTTTAATATCCCTATAGCACGTTGTATTTCAACAAGCTACTACAACCAACATTCAATTATACTCCTTGAAAAGGACAAAGAGTTATAACAATACCCATGCATTTAGGAGAAAGTAGGCTATATGTTCTTTACTGAACATCTTGTTTCATAAATGAAAATAGGCTAAACATCACTTTAATGAGGCGTAGGCCTACTAGGCAAGTTGATGAGTGAGGTAGTTTGCCATTGCTTTCCTCACTGAGTCAGAACAGTAGCACTGACACTATGAGTAGCGATTTCGGTGGCGTAGTTGATGGCAAGCTGAACTGAAGTGCCCAACATCGCGGGTTCCAACCCGGCCGAAGTCATCGGATTTTTAAGAGCCTTTAAATCTTTCAGTATGCCTCCCTTTGGAGGGGAAGTAAAGCCGGCGGCCCCATGTCGTAGAATTATGACATGTAAAAGATTCTTCCACTAACTAAACTTGTGTGAATCTTAATTTCAAGGTTAGATTTCGTTGTAACGCTCTATCAAAGTTCCAACATTCACCACTAGCTGTCAGTGACATCTGGTAGCGAAAGTTGGAACAACTTGAAATTGAACGGAAATTGTAGCTCACCCCATTGGTGTCCGCTTGAAGCAGCTACAGCCTCTGGTGAGCCGAACATGTCCTCGGGCACTCCCTGCACTAAAAGCCATACACTAAAGAAATAAAACCCTATGAGTAGAACCTTTCACAGCATCCATAGACACTAGCTATGCCCTGAAGGCCATTACTCAGCACCACCCATACCTCAGTAGCTTCCATATAATCACAGCCATGAGTAAGACTGACACATTTTACTCTAGCCTGTGCCAACAAACACATACAAAAATACTGCATCCATCAAGAGGTAGTAAACAGGCCCTTTCATTTAAATAATGGAACATTATGCAACGAGCCTATAATGGCTATAATTAAGACACGAGTATGTTTATAAAACGAGCCTATGCGAGTTTTATAATTGCCATACGAGTGTCTTAATTACCATTATAGGCGAGTTGCATACGACTGTTTATTTTCGACGATAATTATAACTGTATTATATGTTTTAACATAAATATTCATAAATATCTGTTCAGTCACTAGAATGTTGTGTTCGGGTGCTGCATTGGGTAGTATATTTCTGTTTTCCAAGCTCTCTGGCCAACCGACGCATGCGCTCTGTGTGCTTCAATGCCATATGTTCTGATTGTGCTCCAGTATTCAGTAAAATTTTCACCGAAGTCGTTTCAAAACAACGCGCTGTGTAGAAATTGGTTTTGGGGATATTTAGGTACAGTGCTATTTTTTGTCTCAAATTCACCAGTTTATTTACGCGAACATATGGACGGTGCACTTTCGGTAATTTATATAGACATGTTGGATTTTGAGCGCACGCGCAGGTATCCTTATCTAATTGGTCATACAACTGTTTCTTGAGCTCTTATTGGTGGGAGAAACTGTTTCATAATGAAAAATAGTGTTATAATGAGCCTCATTATGATACAGTTTTCTGACACATAATAGTCAGGGTCGAACATAAACATTATTTTAGTACTGATTTGGCTTTTAATTGTTCATTAATACACATTAACTATTATCATTAGTGTTATTATACTGTAATTGGTTCCTCTCATTCATTTCGGCTAACGAGTTTCCTACAGCGAATCAGCTCGGCAGTCAGGTTTTCTGCTTTGTCCCAAGTGACTCCCATCTACACCCGATCCAATTCTGCTAACAAAGGACTGGTCGGCTGATTACAATTTAACCAATACGACGTGCGTGAGCCTAAGTATGTACACTTCCACGCGTACAAACGATTCATTCGTGGTTGCAGTAGATTAGTAGGCGCTTTTAGAGATACAATGTACGTCGTGAGAACTTCAAACCACTAGGGATGCCCACAGTCTAACCAGACGCCTTAAGTCGTGCGTACCACACCACGATACGTGGGAGTCTGGAGCTGGGAGTTTAAACCCCAGCGTTACCAAACTCTGTTATTATTACCAGTATTCATGAGTGAAATCTTGAAAACCAACAAATCTATACACTTTATATCACATGTTATAGAAGTGCAAAGATCTCCTACATAGAGGGGTAACTAATGCGGTGAGCTATTCGCATTACGTTTGTACTGTATGATTTGTTTTGGCTTTTGTTTTGCCTGCAATGTTCATTAAATAACATTTGCACTTAATTGTTGTCTCATTTTGTTTTGCTGAATTTTGAGTTTCCTTTTTGCGATTTACTAACGTTTCATTTGACTTTAATTACTTTGACACGTTAAATAGTCTGCCTTCCATGGTCCTAGTTCCATGGTCGAAATAGATCCATCCTTGGAATTGTTTTTTCATGTAGTGTGTGGTTATTTATTTAATCGTATACAATTATACATTACAAGGTATATTCAAACTTTAAAGTTAATCCATCTCAACCATTCGGTTAAATCGGGTGTGAGTGCGAACAAATCGTCAGGAATGCCAGGGTACGAATAAAGAGGACAGCGTTGGACCAGATGTTCGATCGTCTGTTCTTCCAGGTTACACTCACACATTGGTGAGCTGATCCAGCCCCACTTGTACCTGAAATAATTGCTGCAACAATGTCCAGTCCTCAGCCTGTTGATGCGGCACCAGAGGTTCCTCGGTGAGTCAAAGCCGTTTGGTTTCTTTGTGGGTTCAAGATTGTGGGCACTTGATCCCAATGTTTTAGTTGACCACTCATGATTCCAGATTTCATTTAGATCAAATCCAGCAGCAATGAGTTGCCCCGCAGTGACACTTACTGCTCTTCCAAATTGCAGTCGTTGCTGTGATAGATGGCAGAATTCTTGGTGCAATGGCAAAGAGGATGATGCAAATTTTTTCTTAGCTTCCCTAAGTAGGGCTTGCTTCCTCCTTAGGTGAGGTGGAGGAATGTGACTCAGCATTGGTAACCAGTGACGTCGAGTTGATTTGATGGAACCAGTAATGAAACGCACTGTATCATTCCATTTTGTGTCTACCTTCTTCACATGTACGCTTTCCAACCAGACGGGTGCACAGTACTCAGCGGCCGAGTAGACAAGACTGACAGCAGATAGCGTAAACAGTCAGAAGAGGCTCCCCAGGATGTACCACTGAGCTTATGCAATAATATGTTGTTTCTTGTGTGGTAGCTATACAATATAAAGCTGAAACAAAAAGCTCAGGACAGGAAGGGAATGGAGAGCTGGGTAAAATACGAGGGATGTTTTTAAGTAAGGTCCGTTTTTTTCAAGCCCGTAGTTAGTGTGCACGCCGCAACAAGCATGCGCGCTACCTCCCGGCATCCTTTGCGAACAAGCAGGCGTCAGTTGCAGCTATGTAACCAACCTGTACGCTGAACTGTGCATCTTTACAATGTTCAAGATTATTGATTCGCCCGCTGCGTGTGAGGTACGATCTGTGATACGTTTATTGAGTGCAAGAAACATGTCGGCTGCAGACATCGTCAGCTTTGTGAGGTGTATGGTGATAATGCAATGACGGAAGGTAAAATGCGAAAATGGGTACGCGAGTTCAAAAGTGACCGTGAAAATGTTCATGACGATGAACGCTCAGATCTGTGATCACAGATGACTTGGTGACTGCAATTGACATGAAAATTCACGAGGACCGAAGATTCATGATAACCACTCTATCAATGGATTTTCCTCAAGTGTGAATTCTTGGTTGTCAGAGCAGGTGGCAAACCTTTATGCAGAGGGATTTCAGAACTTAGTTTTAAGGTATGAAAAGTGCCTAAATAAACAAGGCAACTAGGTAGAAAAATAGATGAAGATATGTAAAACCTAAAAATAAATGTGGTTTCAAAATAAAATGTTCGGTTAGATTAAAAAACGTCCCTTACTTAAAAAGTGACAGTCAGTCTGAAAGACTAGACAAATGATACAAATGCAGAAAAATGCTAGAAAGGCTGCATAATACGTATCTTGCTTTATAATACTTTACCTTGTTTCAAATTAGTCGCGAACGGCAAGTGCAAACCAAGGGCAAAGCAAGGCCAAGCGCACGGGATGCCGTCACCAGAGCGCGCGGGGACGTGCCCCTTCCATCCAGTCTAAAAACACAGAATCTTTCCTCGAGATATCCTTTACAGAATGGTGAAAACCGCGTCAAAATCCATCCAGTGGTTTTCGAGATTACCCGTGAAATCCAAGAATCGGGGATTTTTGTCTGATACTAATGAAGTAGAGATTGTCGGGAAACACATTCACCGAGCGGTACTATGACGTCACACACCTCAGTGCATCTGGGTACATTTCGTCCCGTCACCGTAACGTAACGCCAGACCCCAGCGTAACGACGATGTCGACAAGATCATTTAAAATGGTAAAAACAGCCGTCGTAGTCTAACAAGAGAACTGAAGACAGAAACACACACAAATGTTTAAAATCAGACCTGACCATGAGAACCCTATACTGTGACAATCCTAGCCATCACATAATAGTACGGCAGAGAGACACGTGGAACTCAAAAACAAATTGGTCCAACTGTTCATTATCATGACAGAGCTATCGATTGCTCCCCACACCATGGCGAGACACGTCATCCGGTTCACCGATAGATACGACTGTTCCGTACATCCGCACTCATACAAATACATTTTTATTAATTCCTCCATGAATATGGAAACCTTACCCGAACTGTTGAAAGTATCCTACGCTGATCAGATTTATACAATATACATGAATTTCCTGTCGAATTCAACGTTTTATTTTCACGTAATATTTCATACTACAATGATTAGATCTACGTGGTAAAATTAATTTTTTATAATACCCTTTCCCTATTTTAATGGTTTTTACTGACAGAGACGCTGGAAAAGCAAGGATTAAGCTATTCAGGGGGTTTTAACTTTGCAATCGGAAGCCGGGAGGCTTCTGTGGCATATTAAGTAGCATGCTGAGCTTCTATGCCCAAGGTCACGGGTTCAAACCCGGCCAAAGTCGTCGGAATTTTAAGAGGGTTAAAAATCCCTCAGTATGCCTTCCTTCGGAAGGGAAGTAAAGCCATCGGGCCCATGTCATATATCTATGGCATGTAAAAGAACTTTCCGTTGAGCCACCGTGGCTTAGGCAGCAGTACGCTGGCCTCTCACCGCTGGGTCCGTGGTTTAAATCCCGGCCACTCCATGTGAGATCTGTGCTGGACAAAACGGAGGCAGACGGGTTTTTCTCCGGGTACTCCGGTTTTCCCTGTCAACATTTCATTCCAGCAACACTCTCCACTATCATTTCATTTCATCTGTCATTCATTTAATCATTGCCCCAGAGGAGTGAGACAGGCTTTGGCAGCCGGAACAGGTCATATCTTCGCCGCTGGATGGGGGGCTTCATTCATTCCATTCCTGACCTGGTCGGGGACTGGAAGCAGGCTGTGGATTTTTTCAAAAGAACTTTCCACTAACTAAACATGTGTGAAGCAAAATTTGTAGGTTAAAGTTTCATTAATGCTCTTAAGTTCCAACGTTCGTCACTGGGCGCTGGTTGAGATGGCATCCAGTACTATCCAAGTTCACAGCTAGGTGTCGTAGACGGTAGCATTTGGTAGCGAAAGTAGGAAATATTTGAAATTATCGTCTACAGTCCTTACTAGAATTAAAAACAAATACGACACACAAATACAGTCTTCACAATATTATCAGACAGATTCTACACACACGCAAATTACACGGAGCTACAACCAACCGCAATCGGAAGCCACTACAACTTCTCTTTACAAAAGACCAGTGCTTCTCCGTCTTCTTTCCTGTCGACGTCACTTGGCCAACTGTTGTTTTTCCGACCCCGACGGTATTAGGGTATCCAAGGCCTAGGGAGTCTCTTCCTTTCCCACCTTAATTGGCCCTTGTCTCTTCTTTTCTGATACCCTCCTTGTGCGAGGGATCAGCCTTCTTTTTCTTTTCCTGTTATCTCCTGCCTTCTGATCAAGGCCCTCAAGGAGGCCAGGTGTATGTAGCCCCACAACTTCTGGTGCACCCTAGATAATGCTACACCCTCAGGGGCTGACGGCTGGTGGGTTCGGGAGTTGGCGACCCCGAGGGATTCCCGAGCTGGGTCTGCTTTCCCCCTTTTTTCCCTTACCTGTGGGGAGGACCCTCTCCTCTTTCCCTTTCCTATCGGCCTTTTATGGCTCTCCTTCCTTCGAAGTCCCTCAATCCGCATTCTTCGAGGGTTGAAGGCATTTTTTTTCCTCCTGTCCTTTATTTGCCTTATTCTTCTTTTGTTTTCCATTTCTTCTTCTAGTATATAAGTTAGTAGTTAGTTTTAGTTATAGTTTACATTTCATTATCATCTTCACGATCAAGCAAACCATTAGGGGCCGATAACCTAGATGATAGGCCCCTTAAAACAACAATTAACATCATCATCTCTTGGTCGGCCACTCGGCACTCCGTTCTTATAGTGTTTGGAGGTGGGGTTGTTTGTTATTTTGTGCGTGTGCTTAATTTTGAAGGATGAATAAAATAACGAACTAATTTACATCCACCCAGGCATCGAAAAAGCTGAGAGTTAATGATTGGAACACAAACAATGACCGGACTTGACAAATTGCCGAATATTGCAAGATCGTGATGTTTTATTGACTACAACTGAGAGTACCCCTTCAATTGCTTAAAAAAAAGCACTGATAAGACTATTTAGCAACCTTAAGTGTCGCTTCTGAGGTCCCGACTCTACCAAGATGGTTGGTTGGTTCTTAAGTTTAGGGGCTGCGACAACGCGGTCATGTAGCCTCGTGTACTTTGGGTGTGTGTAGAATCTGTCTGATAACCGGTGTTCATTGTGATGACTGTAATAGTGTGTGTTATCTGTTTGTTTTTAATTTTAATACTGCAACGTAGAATTTTTCAAATAGTTCCTTCTTTTGCCGCCAAGCGCCACCGTCAACGATTTCTAGGCCAAGTTCAGAACTTAGCTACTAGACGCCACCGCTCTTCGCAACTACCGTAGAAACCTAAGAGCGTTGTTTACATTCTTAACCTATCCAATTTAGCTTCACACAGGTGCAATTTGTGGAAGGTTCCTTAACATGCCATAAATCTATGACATGGGACCGCCGGCTTTACTTCCCCTCCAAAGGAAGGCATACTGAGGGATTTTAACGCTCTTAAAATATTCGACGGCTTCGGCCGGGTTTGAACCCGCTATCTTGGGCATATAAGCTCAGCATGCTACCGACTACGCCACCGAAGCCGGTTCTCTCTACCAAGATGTTGATGATGATTGTTGTTCCGCCCCTTAAAACAACAAGAACTAACTAACTGAAGGGGTTTCCATGGTCTCCCATTCCATCTCCAGGATAGTTCCTGATCTAAGGCCGAGGCAGCCTCCTTCCCAATCCTAGCCCTAGTTACAAACAAACACATTAGCACAGCCATCAAAATGGCACAGGTTATTAGACAGACTCAATACGCATTCAATTACACCGTGCAATATGACCACAATATCACATGCCCTTTAACCATATCATCAACAATTATAGCACTCTGAGAAACAATCCCATTATGATAATTATAATCCGTGTGATAGGATTTTAATTTTCCATCCTTTGCGTACAACAATTACCAGTATATGTAATTTGCACTTTATACAGCCAATTAATTAATATAACTGGCCTCTGCTTTTGCTGTGCGTGTGGATGAAATAAGCTTGATATATCCCCGGTGTGAACCGGCGCTTAAGAAGCTTAGCAGCTTGCACTAGGCTGTTTCTTCTTTGTTGCTACGAGCAGCGGTGAGAAGAGGTAATAATTATATTAACACGCACACAGCAACAACTCTGTCCTTAGTTAAAATGTGTACGCAAACCTCTGGGGCGGGCGGGATTATTTTGCTCTTGAAACTCAACCACTGAGTGAGTTATTATGACTGTGGTCTGAGAACAAGTTTTTAGACTCCACTTTGAGAGATTCTGGGTTCGAATCTGAACTTTAGCTTGCCAAAGTGGGCGAGTACAGTTGGTCACTAGTCGTGGCCGAGTGAGGTACGTGTGTGCGCGCTGTGTGACCGCATTGGAAGAGTTTACTGTTCCTAATACCAGTGCTTCCTTAGTTCCACGTGTGTACTGACCTTCCGTGTGTCATTCGGACAATACTTTTTCAAGTAGTGTTCCAGATAGGACAACAAAACCAGAAACCCAGAAAACCCCGCTGAAAATCATGTCCGGATACCAGAGGAAAAACACCGTACGCTGCCAATGGGACAGGCAGAGTTCTGGCCCCTCACCAGGAGAAATTCACCGCTGGATTGGCGATACCCTCCGGTTGACTGTCGACCAAGTAGAAGCCATCCAGTTAAATGCGCACGAAAAAACCATGTACATCAAGGTAATCAGCATATCTATTTATCAGAAATTGTTAAATACTTTTGCAGATCCTATTAAATTTCATTATGACTCAGGCGAAATGACTAATGTTAAGCTCTCCACAGCGGATTCAAATTTTACCACAGTGCGTATATTTAATGTCCCACTCGAAGTTCCCCCTGAAATTTTCAAATCTGCCCTGTCGAAATATGGCACTGTGAGTGACGTCAGGAAAGAACAATGGTCTTCTGCTTATCAATTCCCGGTGTATAATGGAATACGTGCCGTCACTATGGAAATCAACAAGATATCCCCTCCACTGAGACTTTTGGTGGCCATTCTGGCTATATAACGTATAATGGACAGAAACAGACCTGTTTAATTTGCAATGCTACCACACATCTACGTATTAACTGCCCAAAGAAAATGATTCCCCTCGGTATAACTCCTACACAACAACGACGTGTCCAATACTCGGAAGTTGTGACGCAGCAAACGTCATATGAAAACATGCTTATTCATCAGTCAGCTGGGACAACACCAGAAGTGGCCTCGGATACATCTGACGCAGAACTGGTACCTTGCCCTGACCAGAGCTGCGAGCCACAGAGTGCCCCTGTGCTATCGGCAACCTGTATCCCAGCCTTAGAACCAACTATGCCGTCACTACAGGCTGCCACAGAAATTTTGTCTTCACTGCCCCCACCTTCGCTGGTCCCTACCGACTCACTTAAGCAGGTAGATCGGGGATCCGAGAACGTCTCTAAGAAGATTAAAACAAATGCCTTGATTGCCGTACCAGCCCCGAAGAATCAAACTGGCTCTACAAACGTTCCCGCAGATGTGAAAAAGAAACAAAATCTTCATTCTACGTCATCTAGGGACCCACGAACGCTCTCAACCGCTGACAGCCGGCCTATAAATGGCAGTCATAAGGAACTATCTCAACCTAATTTGACATAGTGCACCAGTATATTTCTCACCTGTGTCTTTTTTTTTCTTTTTTCTTTTTTCTCGAGTCCAACTTCCAGTATGTCTAGCACGACTTTTATACTTCTCTTAATGGCGCAATTTCTCACTGTGGCAACTGTGAATATCAATGTAATAGAATGCCCTCTGAAATTTCAACTGTTGGAGAGATTCCTTCGAGATGCAGACATTGACATTGCCTTCATTCAAGAAGTTGCTCTACCCTGTTTGCCCATATCTGCCTTCTACAAACAATACATCAATACCGGTAATACGAATAGAGGGACCGGATTCCTCATAAGACATGATATCCCACTCGAAGGTGTGCTATGTCATCCATCAGGACGCATAATATCTGGACACATAAACAATATCACCCTGATAAATGTATATGCCCCATCCGGGTCCAATAAACGTATGGAACGGAAAATGTTCTTTCAACAGAGTATACTGCCTCATCTGCACGACGTTAAGGAAAAACTTATTCTTGCAGGGGATTTCAATTGTATTCAACGCCCAGAAGATTCCACTAGCTCATACCAAGGTGTCAACCCGGCTCTCAGGACCCTTCTTACCTCCCTACACCTCATTGATGCTGTGGATAGTTTAAGGGTGCCCCTGCCCCATTACACCTGTATAAGTCACAACTCCTCATCACGACTTGACCGCATCTACTTTTCACAGGAACTTATCCAGCCTAGACGATATGAAGTGATACCTGCCAGTTTCACTAACCATCATGCTGTCGTATGTACAATCTCTTACCCCCATCCCATATTTCACATAGGAAGAGGTTATTGGAAGCTGAATTGCTCGCTGTTACTGGAGGAGGAATGCCAAGATATTTTCAGACAACACTGGACTCGATGGGTCCAACAAAAATGCAAATTTCGCGACTGCACAGACTGGTGGGATATTTTAGTTAAACCAGGGATCCGCCACGTCTTTAAGAACATATCTTACCAACGAAGTCGGGAAAGACGGGATACAGTTGAATTTTACTATCGAGTTCTTCGCCAGCTCCAGCAAAGATCTGATGCTGGGGAGCGTATATATGACCAGATCCGGGAAGTTAAAACCAAGCTCCTGTCTCTACAGCAACGAACGCTCGCTCATATAAACGTGGCTTTAAAAGATCGTACAGTGCTCCCGGACGAAAGTGCAAGTGTATACCATATCGCCAAAGGACAACGTGAGCGGCAACGTAAATATATCCACCGCCTCCGCACCAGTACTGGAAGTGTCGTCACCTCCCCTGACGCTATACGTCGTGAAAAATCATTATTTTATCAACGGTTCTACGCTAAGGCTCCCATTGATCCACAGCAGGTGACCCTATTGCTGTCATCTTGCAGTACCCAACTATCTCCGGACAACAAAACTCTGCTCAGCGCGGATATTACGGATGAAGAGATTCACTCTGTGGTTAAGCAACTCCCAAACAACCGCTCACCTGGCATTGATGGACTGCCATATGAAATGTATAAACATTTCTGGCCTCTCATTGGCGAAGAATTTAGTCATGTCCTGCGTACCATTCTCCAACGTCGTGCTCTTTGTCAATCACATCACGAGGGTACCATAGTCCTCATACCAAAAACATCCTCTCCCATGGCAGTTGGTGACTTCCGACCAGTTACTCTGCTCTTCAGTGACTATAAAGTCCTTACCAAAGTACTTGCATGCCGATTGAAGACTGTTCTACCTGATATCATTGGTGATGAACAATGTTGCAGTATTCCTGGAAGAACTCTGTTAACACACTTAGCGATACTACGGGACCTACACCTAAAAGCCGAAATGCTCCCCACTGAGCCAATGAGTTTTCTCACCTTAGATCTTGATAAATCTTTCGACCGCATCAGTCATGATTACTTGTACATGGTCTTGCAACACTTCGAATTTCCTGAAATTCTTATTGACTACATTCGTATGATAAATTGTAATGCTACGTCTAGAGTGCTCGTCAACGGTTTTCTTTCCCCTCTGATTCCAATACAACGATCAGTTAGGCAAGGATGTCCCCTTTCTATGCTACTTTTTGTCATTGGCCTTGAACCGTTCATTCGGACTACCCAGGTGAAGCTACAGGGTTACAAACTGTCCACACATGTTTTTGGAATGTGCGCCTATGCTGATGACGTATCAATATTGATCCGCAATAAAGAAGACATCTCCCACATCGATAGCGTCCTTCAGCTCTACCATATCGCCTCTGGAGCACAATCGAACCCCCAGAAAACTGCTTTGCTTCCGCTCAATACTAACTCAGTGATTACCCCCACAGCCCTGGTTCCGGATAGTAAATGAGGTGAAAATTCTTGGCATTACCTGGAAGCAATCGCTTCTGGACACAGTGCAAGCAAACTGGACTAAGTTCATTGCCAAAGTTAGGGGAGTGCTGATCCAATTTGGTCAAAGAAACCTCAATATAGTGCAACGGGTCATGGTCCTCAACGTGTTTGCGCTCTCTAAAATATGGTATGTCGCACAACTTTTCCCACTTCCCAAAATGTTTGAGAGCCAATTGGCAAAATATACAGGTTGGTTTATATGGCAAGGATTTTTGTTCTGAGTACAACGGGAACAGTTGTATCTCCCATCCCGGCGAGGCGGGCTAGGGCTAACAGCTCATGGCATGAAATGCCGTGCACTCCTCTGCAAGAACGATATCACCATTCTTTCCCAACATGACACTTTTACGAAAGCGCTATACAAAGATATTCGAAACACAGCCCGTGGTTGTGATAGAGCTTTGCCGAAGATATTTCGGGACCATCAACAGCACCTTCTGGAAACTGTTCGCCAAATGCCTTCAGGGACTGTTCCAACGATGAAAAGTATCTATAACATGTTGCGGCAAGTGGTACACTCCAAACCGCGAATAGAGGCCACCACCCTCTACGTCCATTGGCCCACTGTTTGGAAAAATTTTGGGGCTATGACCATTTCTTCTGCTGTACACTCCCAGGTTTTTATCTTCCTCAACGATCTCATCCCAACCGCTCTACGGCGATATACCATCCGTCTTGAAGCTTACCCATGGTGTACTATATGTGGTCAAACTGATACGGCGATACACCGCTTCACATCATGCACGCAAGTTGCCTCCACGTGGCTGTGGTGTAAGGGAAAAGTATGTCAACTATTAAATGTGCCCACGGATGACCTTGATGACAGGAAGTTGGTTCGTTTGTCGGTGACCGCCTTCCCCCAAATTAAACAGACTGCCATTGTGTGGATAATGGGCCAATATGTACACTTCGTGATGGACAATGATCAACATTTCTCATTCCTGGATCTCAGGTATCACCTGCAAAAAGAGCGTTGGAAGCTTAGTGAAAGTGGACAATTGTACGATAAATATGGACACTATCTGGATTTCTTGTGATGTATTAGTATGGTATTTATCATATCTGAAAATTCTGTAATTCTGTAAAGAGCTAATAAAAAAAGTGAAAAAAAGTGGTTATCGTGTCGGACTGCCAACCCCAAGCTTGCAGGTTCGCTCCTGGCCATGGTAAGTGTTTTTTTTAAGGCGACAAAAATTCACGATACGCATGTCATACGATGTTGGCATGTTAAAGAACCCATTTGAATTCATTAGGCCGTGTTCATAATGGCAAATTAATCTCGGGATTTTACGCCAACCTAAAGTTCCTCATTTTCTACTAGAAAGCGATATAGTGTCAAGAAGCTTAGATATCTAACCTCCTTGACTTTCGTAGCGCTTCAAAGAGCGATAAAACTCGACATGCCATGCAAGTTGCATCAATTAACAAAGCTTGCACCTGGCACCGGATGCCATACGATATTTTTATTATTAATATTATTATTATTAATAATCTGAACTTTGCTAAAGGCATGTTTTCCTAGCGACGCACTTTCTACGCCGCGTACAACGTAAAACGCCGGCGTATATCGTAGAATATAATACGCGGCGTGAAGTGATTTCCTACAAATAGTTCAGTTCAGCTGTATCTGCCAGCAAGGCTTCATCAAGATGAGCTTGTCGAAAAGAAAACAAATATGTGCGTTAGTAATCTATTAATGGACTGTTTAGACGAGTGTGTATTCTAACAAAAAAAGTACCGCTCTATGAGAAGTAAAACCAGTGACGTGTTCAGTTCTAGAGAAGAAGAGGGTTTATTTAAGTTATTAATACATAAGCATCTGTTATATGATGAAATAAAATTTAAAGCTTGTTTTAGGTTTACTAGACACCAATTTTATTACATACTGGACATGGTTCAAGGTCCACAGATCACTACTCATCTACAACTGCGCGGCGTACAACCGAACTGTCTGGCTTGAGTTTAGTCAGCCAGTTGCGCTGCTCTAAACACGCCGGCGCACGGCCAAACTACGCTTCTGGGAATACAGTCTAATGGCTTCTCTTGTGTCTGTCTGGGCAGCGTACATAATGCGTTGTACGCGGCGTAGAAAGTGCGTCGCTAGGTAAACACGCCTTAAGAAACTTTGAGAGATGCAAGGACGGATCGAAAAGTCTTTGCTCCTATTTTTTTCTCTTAGCTAAACAAAAATACGTACCGGTAATTACAAATATACGTATTGTTTTACGTACTTTACACTATTTTCCCACACAGTCTCCACATTTGTTAAGACATTAGTCCCATAGCAACATTAAATTTGAGATGCTCCTGTGGTAGAATTCAGCCGACTGACTGTGGAACCATCGGCGGACTGCTGTCTTGGCGTCATCGTTGCACGTGAATCCCTGTCCTGCCAGGAACTTCTTCAGTGGACCAAGAACGTGGAAATCACTAGGGACGAGTTACGGACTGGATGGTGGGTGGTCCAGAGTCTCCCAGTGAAATGACCGGAGCTTGTTGGTGGTTCTGGTTGCCACATGTGGTTTGGCATTGTCATGGTCTGCTGAAGAAGTACCGGGTGAGTTAGCCGTGGACGTTACGGCATGACTGCTGGCAGTCGCTCACATCCGGCAGGCGGGGAGGTTCAAATCCCCCCGCCGGCAACCTTGAAGATGGATTTCTATGGTTTCCCATTTCCTTCCAGGCAAATGCCGGGGTTGGTCATAACTATAGGCCACAGCCGCTACCTTCCAACTCCTCGTCCTTACATTCCAACTTTCCTCCCCAGCGGTACTTGTAGATCACCCATTGGGTGTCCGTCTCAAAGCAGCTACAAAACTGGCGAGCCGAACATGTCCTCGGACATAGACCTACGCTAAAAAAAATAAAAAACTGAAGAAGTTCCTGGCAGAACAGCTACGATGGAGAGTATGTGTAAAAATAGTGTAAGGTACATAGAACAGTACGTATATTTGTAATTACCTGAAATACCTTTTGAACCACCCTCGTATAACATCAACACCTAATTGAAGATAATAATAATGTCTTTGGTTCTATGTCCCAAAGAGAAAAAGTTACCTTACAACAATGATAACAACTTTGTTTCTTGGACACAGAAAATTGTGAAATTAATAAACCAGTTATACAACATTCCAATGTATATTGTGTTAAAATTTGGATTCGATCTGATGACGGGCTTTGGAGATAATAATTCTTAAATGTGACGCATGGTTGAAACACGCTTAAAAATGGGCACTTTTTGTGTTCCAACTGCGATAACAAATATTAAAATATAAATTTTAAAATCCAAACCTACATGAACTAACGTAAAATAGAACGATGAAAATGTTGATGGTATTGGATTTTATGTACAGTAGGTCTATTGGTTACTTAACTAACAACCTTCAAACTCGAGTACACTAATACTTTGGTCGACAGTAGTGGTGAACGTTGGAACTTTGATAGAGCGTTTCAATGAAATCTAACCAACAATTTTGCTTCACAAAAGTTAAATTAATGGAATGTTCTTTTACATGCAATAAATATATGGCATGGGACCGCCGGCCCTCCGAAGAAAGAAATACTGAGGGATTTTTAACGCTCTTAAAAAGTCCAACGACTTCGGCCGGGTTTGAACCCGCGATCTTGGGCAAAGACGCTCAGCATGCCACCGACTACGCCACCGAAGCCGCTGCCATACAAACATGATAATACCGTAATAATAATAGTAGCAACAACAACAAAAACACTGATAGTCAGTCTGTATCATTTTAAATGCTTCAAATGCTGCGTGACCTAAAAGTCCGTAAAAAGAAAGAAGCAAGTGCAAACCAAGGTCAAAGGAGGTAGCTGGCTGGATGACGTCACACACCTCAGTGCATCTCGGCACATTTCGTCCCGTCACCGTAACGTAACGCCAGACCCCAGAGAAGTCGACATATTCATTTAAAATTATATAATAAGACGAAGAATTTGTGTTTAACGTCCTGCTTAACAGCTGTGTGTGGCTGGCTGCGTGGCTCAGTGGTAATGTTCATCCCCGCGTAGTCAGCTAGCATTTGATGGTACGCAAATGCAAGGGAGTCGATTCAGTAGATTTACTGGAACGTTAAAGATCCCCTTCAGGGCGAAATTCCGACTCCCCTTGCGTCTCTAAAAGCCACAGTAGTTAGATGATGGTGACGATGATGATAACTAGGGCCCGGATGATGATGACATGTCATCTTTTTACTGAGTTGTCTAAAACAATGCTGATGTACATTGAAACTCCGGACGGGCCACCCCGTCTTCAAATATGTCATTTTTATTTTGCATCTCTTTTGAATTATTTGCTATTTTTCCATTTTTATAGCATTTTTTAAAAGTTTGGTAGATTTTCTTGGTCATATTTTAGAGAAAGGTATTTTTTTTTTCAATTTAGTCATGTCACAGCCTTATATGAGGGAGTTACGTCTATCAGAGTGAAGAAGAAGCTAGTAGCTGATATAAGATAATTTAAAATATTTAAAAAAATATATTTCTGTACTGCTATTAGTAGAAAAATATATATCTTGGATGCAGAATAACGGTACCGTGGGTATACAGATACTCTGGTTTTCGTCGCAAACCAGTTATTAGCGGAATGGAATGTTACCTGCTCTGTTGACTAAGGTCATTTGTGGCGGGGTAGAAAGGGGAAGGGGTGTATATTTTTGTCTCAGTTAATTTTCTCCATTGTATAGTGCATTATTCGAATTTTTGAAATATTTTTGAGTTTATTAATATAAGATCATTTTCTCCATTGTATAGTGCATTTTTCGAATTTTTAGGTCATTTATTATTGTCATTTTTGAAAATTTTAAGTGCATTTTGCAAACTTTCTTACGGCATCAACATCCGAACCCTAATGATAACTGTTGTTTTAAGGGGCCTAACATCTAGGTTATCAGCTCCGAATGCTTTGGGTGATAATGAATGAGAATTGCATGAAACCTACAACTAGAACTAACTGCTCACTCAACATCTAATTTACTTACTAAAAGAAGAAATGAGTATATTAAAGAGGAAAATAAAATAAATAATGAACATGTGGAAAATAAATTAAGAATGAGGTTTCAGGGACTTGAGGGCCTTGTGCATAAGGCAGGAGATATCATGAAAAGAAAAGAAGGAGAGCCATGAAAAGCTGATAGGAAAGGGGAAAGAGGAGAGGGCCCTCCCCAAAGTCAGTAGAAGAAGGGGAAAGAACGGACCCTGCTCTGGAATAACTTGGGGCCACCAACTCCCAAACTCACCAGCTGTGAGCCCTTGAGCAAGGGCGGATCTAGGGGAGGGCGACCGCCCAGGGCCCCCCGCTCCGTGGGGCCTCGCGCCATGGATTGTTTAAATTTAATTAATTAATTAATTAATTAATTAATTAATTACGGTATACTTTTCAAACTAATTTATAATTCATATTCCTTTTTTCAGAGCAGCTATGACCTCCCGTGACCGTTTATTGAGTTTAGATTTCAGTGAAATAATAGAAGACTTCTGCCGGAAAATAAATTGAAAAGTAATATTTTAATATTTCATAGTTTACATAATCTTCTTCAAGGGGACTTAAAGGTTTCTGCCATATAATTTTAAAAATTGTACTGTAGTGTATTCAAAATATTGTAACTATTCTTTATTTTATTAATATAACAAAACTACTTTCCATTTTATTTGATTTTTTTTATTTCCTATTGTTGTGGGCCCCACCTTATCATATCGGCCAGGGCCCCGCAAGGCCCTGATCCGCCACTGCCCATGAGTAGTGGGGCTACATACACCCGGCCTACTTGAGGGCCTTGTGCATAAGGCAGGAGATATCATGAAAAGAAAAGAAGGCGGAACCCTAGAAGAATAAGGGTATCAGGAAAGAGTAGACAAGGGCCAATTAAGGCAGGAAAGTGGAAGAATTTCTAGGCCTCGGATATCCTAATACCGTCGGGGTCGGAAGAGGGCAAGTGTTGACCAAGGGATGTCGACAGGAAACATAACAGAAAGAAGCCCGTCACAAGTAAAGTGGAAGCAATGTCAAACTCAGCAGGAGTCCCGTGGTCACCAACCCACGTCCCACAAATCGCAGTAGTTAAAAGGGACGCAAAACCAATAACAATATTTTTATTATTGACAGCTGTGTATTTAGAGACAAAGGAATGCCAAACCTTTGTTCAGAATGGTATTTTAAAACGTGTCAGTACATGTACAATATAGGGTTCATACCATTTAAAACATCATCCAATGCCAACCTATTGTACCGGGATTCGATTCCGCATACTTAGACACAGCAAGTGAGAACCATATAGCTGGAAAACACAGCCAATCGAAATATGAAAGAGAGGAGCCTGATACATTGAATGGAAATATTGCCAGGCTCACTTGAGACACCATTGTCACCAATTCAGCTGTAATAAATAAATAAATAAATAAATAAATAAAATAAATGAAAATGAAAATCCACAGCCTGCTTCACCGGGTCGGAATGGAATGAATGAAGCCCCCATCTAGCGGCGAGGATATGGACAGTGCCGGCTGACGCAGTCCTCTGGGGCAATGATTAAATGAATGGCAGATGAAATGAAGTGATAGTGGAGAGTGTTGCTGGAATGAAATTTTGACGGGAAAACCGGAGTACCCGTTTTGTCCAGCACAGATCTCACATGGAGTGGCCGGGATTTGAACCACGGACCCAGTGGTGAGAGGCCGGCGTGCTGCCGCCTAAGCTTCAAATAAATAAATCATCATCATCCATCATCATCATTTATTGCATTAAACAGGCCTTTGAGGCCTACAGCAGAATAACAAAAGGAAAAGATAAATATTACAAATATTACAAAAACCAAAAAAAATATTACAAAGGGAAAATTATTACAAAACACAAAAAGGATCCAATAAGAGGAAAGTCAGTAAATCATGAGAGGAGGTATTTGCTGCAGATGGCACTACATCTTTTCCAGTCTCTAGCATCATCCTCCACAGCTGTCGGTTCCACTTCTTGAAGGATCGTCGTCACTCGATCCTTCCATAGTGTTCTCGGGCCTCCTTTCGGGCGTTTTCCCGTGGGTTGAGATTGGATGACTCTCTTAGGAAGGGATCCGTCCGCTCGTAAGATGTGTCCAAACCATTGTAGTCGCCTCTGTCCCATTATCCCTCCAATGTGTAGCTTTCCAAACCTCTGGTACAGGTCTTCTTTCCTTCTTCTCTCCCATTTACCTTCCATGTTATTATAGACGGGCCCATATATATTTCGAAGTACCTTTCTTTCAAAAGCACATATTGAATCTTCTGTCGTTGCTGATGTCGCCCAAGTTTCACAACCGTATAAAAGTGCTGGTCTCACCAGTGTCGTGTACAGATGGACTTTGTTCTTCTGAGATATCAGACGAGATTTGAAGATATTGTTCAGACTAAAGAACACGCGATTAGCATTTGTTATGAGTTGATGTACTTCTTTCGTCACTTCACTTTTGTTGGTTAATATTGAGCCCAGGTACTTGAACTCTTCAACTCGTTCGAAGGTATGTCCGTCTACAACAATGTAAGGAGGAAGAACGCGACGACGTGATACTCCAAGATATTTAGTCTTGTCCACGTTCACCTCCAGCCCAATTTTCTCTGCATTTTGGAGGAATCGGGAAGTATCAGCACACATTTGCTCTAGAGTGTCACCAAGGATCACAACATCGTCAGCAAATGCTAGAATTGTATCTGCTTCCACCATCTCTAGTTCTCTGGTTCGGCAAGTGTCACGGCTTACTTTTCCCAAGGCCAAGTTGAATAATATTGGCGCCAATGGATCTCCTTGTCTCAATCCATTTTGGATAGTGAAAGGTGGTGATAGTTGATTGCCAAACCGTACTTTAGAAGTTGACTGGGAGTAGCAGGCTGCGATTAGACGGATGTATTTCGATGGTATGCCAAGTTCCTCTAACGTTTCCCATAGTGCGACGCGGTCAATGCTGTCATAAGCTTGCCGAAAATCGATGAAGATGAGGTGTAGTTCCTAATTAAACTCATAGAATTTTTCTATCAGCTGCCTCCAAGTAAATATGTGGTCGATGGTAGACCGTCCAGGGACGAACCCACATTGATATGTGCCTACAATTCCTTCAGCCAGTGGTTTGATTCGGTTTAACAGCAGAGTTGTAAAGACTTTGTATCCAATTTCAAGAAGTGAAAATCCTCGGTAGTTTGATACTTTGGTAGCATCACCCTTCTTGAAGATTGGACAAACAATTGCTTCCTTCCATTCTTCAGGAATTACTTCTGCTGCCCAGATGGTGGATATCAATCGTTTCAATGCATCCATCAGTGCTTGTCCTCCCAGGCGAAGCATCTCAGCTGTGATACCACTACCTCCTGGGGCCTTGTTGTTCTTGAGTAATTTTAGGGCAAGACTGATTTCTTCCTCTGATGGTTCAGGGACTTCTACTCTATCAAAAAAAAAGGCTCCCGCCTGAGATGTCACCGTCAGTGGAAAGTCCCGATTCAATAGGTTCTCGAAATGATCTTTAAATAGGTTTGCCTGCTCTTCTGGCGGTACCACTTCACCTGTCCCATTCGTTAGAACCAAAGTACGTTGTCGGTAAACACTTCTGGCAAAACTTGAGGCTTGGAAAATAGAGCGTGATGACTTTGCTTCTTCTACTGCTTTCAACAGACCTTTATGGTGTTCCCGTTTCTTCTTTCTTATGAGTTTGTCCGTGTTACGCCTCGCTTCGCAGTAGGCTACCCTTGCTTCTTCCGTGAGCTTTTCTAACCACTGTATTCTCTTCGCTGATCTCATCACAACAGATCCTCGACATTCTCCATCGAACCAAGGTTTACTTCTGCCTTTTGGATGGCAAGCAAGTTCATCTTTTGCACTCTGTGACACTGCATTCTTCAATACCAACCATGTGTCTTCCACGATGGTAGGGTTCTCCGATATTGTGAGGTTTTTAGCAATTTTATCTTGATCGCGTTGTCTCACTTCTGCATCTTCCAATTTATCCTTGTCAAAGCGGGCCATCTTTTTAGGAATTCTTCGCCACTTGGTAGACAGTTTCAGACGTAGTTTGATTATCACTAAAAAATGATCGGAATTCATATCTGCCCCGCGAAAAGATCGCACATGTTCGACACTACCATGATGACCTCGGTCAACAAGCACATGGTCGATCTGATTCATCGTATTTCCATCTGGGGATATCCAGGTGACTTTATGTATTACTTTGTGGGGAAAGTATGTGCTTCAAGTAAATAAATAAATAAATCAAGAAATAAAACAAGTAGATCCGTGAAGAACTATACAGCCTATTTTCATATATCCTACTTACGTTAACTGCCACTATCAACATACAAAATTTCAGTTTGATTGCTGCAATAGATTCGTAAATATTGAGAACAGACTAAATATTTCGGATGGGCGCCATGTTGGATTTTATATATATAGGTCCTAGAGTTATGTACTGTTATATGAAGATTATTGTGTACGTGTAGCATTCAAACTTCAATCGCATCATTAGGACACAAGAAGTAACAAGGAGATTTTAAAATTTCGCACAGCTGCCATCTTGTGGTTATGGCAAAAATTGAAATAAATTAGATGTCAGAGGATTAACATTCGTATAAGGATTTACTGTAGCAAGTTTCACTGCACTCGGATGGTTAAATTGCGAGAAACGTCCATGTGAATATTTATACTTCGCGTCACCGCCATGTTGGATTTGTGATCACCAGGTTATTTAAAGCCCTATAGGTGAACTTAAGTTCATAGCCCCTATGAAAATAAAAAAATCAGTTTGATTGCTATAATAGATTCGTAGATATTCATAGCCGTCTAAATATTTCGGATGGTCGCCATGTTGGATTGTTAAATGTATTGGACATAGAGTCATGAACCATTAAAGGAAAATTATTGCGTAGGTTCATTATTCAAACTTTCACTCCGATCGCATGATTACGACACAAGAAATAAAAACTTAATTTTAAACTTCGCACAGCCGCCATCTTGAGGTTATGTAAACAATTGAACCAAATTAGATACCCGTGCATTACAATGTGTATAAACATTTCATGTACCATATTTCATTGCGTTTGGAACATTAAATCGCGAGAAAGGTCTACTTAAATTTGTCAAATTCGCTTGGCCGCCATGTTCGTTTTGTAGTTAATCGGTTTTCGAAAGTCTTATAGATGAACTTCCAGTAGTGCCCATTATCTCCGTACAAAATTCAGGGTGATACCGCTAATAGTTTCAGAGATATAGAATGCCGGTGAAATATATCGCACATCCGCCATCTTGTGGTTATGTAAACAATTGAACGAAGTTAGATGTCAGTGCATTACAATGTGTTTAAACATATACTGTACCAAGTTTTATTGCGTTTGATTGGTTAAATCGCAAGAAACACCTATTTAAATGTCGCGAATTCGCGTGGCCACCATGTTGGTTTTGTATTTACCAGTGTTTCAAAAGTCACATAGGTGAACTTCTAGTACTTCCCTTTATCATCCTAAATAATTCCAGGGTGATATCGGGAAGAGTTTCGGAGATATTGAATGCTGGTGAAATATTTCCCACAGCCGCCATGTTGGATTGGTGAGACGTAACAAAATTTGAAGGGCACGGTCGGGGTCATCCGGAATAGTGCTATGAACTTACCGAGTTTCATTGAAATCGGTCCAGCCTTTTATAAGTTATTATGGGACACACACACACACACCTCACACATACACGCAAACACACACACACACGGACAAAAGGTGATCTCATAAGCCTTTTTTTTTTTCTTTCAAAATTGTAAATCGGCTAAAAATGACTCAATACAGTTCACAAGTGGATATGCACCAAGGGTCCTGTACCCCGAAGGGATGCTAATGGGATGAAAGAATATCGACCGTGGGCATCAGGAAGCCCGTAAAAAGACTAAAACCTTCTTACAGCCTTGATGGGCAGTGTAAGTAACTTTTAATATAGTCTCAGGTTTCAGATTACTGAAAGTGAAGTCAAGACTATGTCCCTATGCACCCCAGCACTAGTAGGTCTTCCCGTCCATAAGGGGATTAGGAAATCATGCTGACATAAACTCCTGACTGCTTTGTGTGAATTACGAGAAGGGGAAGTAGCTTATTACAAGAAATTTAAGGACAAATGTGAGGTTGAAACGCAGAGTGTGTCCACAATATATGTTACTACCTCTTGATGTACAGCGGTGGACCAAATTATTGGATCACTTTTAATATTTGACCAACCGACAGTAGTGGCTACGCTGGCTAAGCGCAGTGTTAGGCCATCGGGCCAAGCTCTTTGCTGACTCGGTAGACTCGTGGGTTCGAGCCCCACCGTCGGCCGTCCTTGAAATGGTTTTCTGTCATTTCCCATTTTCAACACCAAGCAAATGCTGGGACGGTACCTTCTGACAGGCCACGGCCGCTTCCTTCTACATCCTTGCCCAGTTTCTTTCATCTTCATCCATTCCATCTCTCATCCCGACGTGCAGGTCGCCCACGGGCATCGACTAGAAAGACCTGCACTTGGCCTCTCAGGAGGCCACACGACAAAAAAAAAATGGCCATATTATTCTATTCTCCAAATAAGTATGGTTGGTTGGTTCCTTAGTTTAGGGGCTGCCACAAAGCGGTCATGTAGCCCCGTGTACTTTGGTGTGCAAATTACTACACTTGACGGTACTGTAGTTTTCCAAAATTCCATTTATACCTTTCACGGCTTAATACTCTAAATATGTTTGCACGGCGGTGAAATTACTTCAAATGTTTAACCAAGGGTGTTCATTATATTTTCTTTTAAGAAATTCACAGTAAAATTATTTTTTTTAGAATTTCCACTAACACAGGAGTATTGCTAATGCAAAATGCAACTCGTTTCGTTTTGATTATTTCACTGTAGTTTTCGTGTGAATTTAGAGCAGACAGATTTAGGGTATTTTTTACTGATGATTCGCTCGTGAGCTATTCAAAGATTCATGAACCATGGAATGAAATCACCTGACTTAGAGGGTAGGCCTACATTCCAAAGTCAATGAAATATAGAAAACGGGACCCAGCTCAGGTTCCCCTCAGAATCCCCTATTCTAAAAGTTTCCAAATGCAATTTCTTAAGAAACAAGTAGTTCCGTGAAGAAGTAAATAGCCTATTTTCATATATCCTACTAATACTAATTGCCTCTATCATCATCATCATCATCATCATCATCATCATCTTCCTTCCAAGTATTGGGCCAAATGTCCCGTTACGGTCTTGCACTTTCCCTCCATCTCTTCATCGGACGTCCTATCGATCTATTTCCCCGTGGCTGGTAGCGAAGGATCTCCTTTGGTAATCTTCCAGGTTCCATCCTTTGGACATGACGCTTGCAGTTCTCTTGGTAGTCACAAATGTATGTAGTTATTGGTTTCACTTTTAGTTTCTTCAGCACATCCTCGTTTCTCTTATGATCCCATTTAGTATAGCCTGCTGTACGGCGCATAAAGGTCATTTCGCGTGCTGTGAGTCTGGAGATGTCCTGAGAGCTTATTGCCCATGCCTCGCTGCCATAGCACAGGGTTGGTCTGGCTAATGTGTTATACAAACGCAAGCGTGTATGCCTTTGGACAAGAGATGGCTTCATGACGTGATTGATGATTCCTGTTATTCTGGTATAATTAGTTATTTTTGCAGTTATGTCTCGTTCTTCTTGAAAAGATAAATTATATCCTAAATACTGGAATTCGTTAACTCTTTCTAAAATTTTACCATCGAGACAAATTTTACTGGGGATAGGGTCCTTACCTTTAAAGGCCATTACTTTAGTCTTTTCAGTAGAAATGCACATGCTGAATTTTGATGCCACTTTCTGGAGGTTGAATACTGACCACTGCAGATCATCTTCAGATGCTGCTACCAATGCAACGTCATCAGCAAATAGTATAGCGTCTAAATTTCTTAGATGCCTGCTGATAGGTATTGAACTATGGCTTTCAAACCTCAATTCCTTTATTATAGCATCCATGTAGATTATGAATAGCAATGGAGGGAGTCCACAGCCTTGTCTTACACCTCTGCTGAATGACTTCCACTCGGATTTATGATTACTTAACCTTACTGCAATAAGAGTACCACTATACATGTTGTAAATGTTATCAATTAACTGTTGGGAGACACAATCCCTGGCCAATATGTCAATAAGTCTGTTTCTGTCAACAAAATCAAAGGCTTTCTTAAAATCAACAAATGATATGTGTGTTTCCAAATTGAACTCCCTGCGTTTTTCGATCAAAATTTTTAAGGTGAAGTAGGCATCTGCACATGTGCGACCTTTTCTAAACCCATGTGGTTCATTCCCTATCACCTCAGAGTAATGTTTCAGTAATTTTTCTTTAACAATATTTGCAAAAATTTTGTATCCAGAGTTAAGTATACTTATTCCTCTATAATTTTCCACATCTTTTATATTTCCCTTCTTATGAAGAGGAACTACAATTGCCTTTTGCCAATCTTCTGGAGGCCTGTCACCCGTCCAGATTAAATTCAATATTCTGAGAAATCTTTTCTTGAAGGCATTGCCTGAATATTTCAACATTTCTGCATTTATTGAATCTTCTCCAGGTGTTTTCCCATTTCGAAGTTTCCTCAAGACCTGTTCTAATTCCTCTATCAACATACAAATTGTCAGTTTGATTGGTTCAATAGATTCGTAGATATTGGGAACCGTTTAAATATTTTGGATGGTCACCATGTTGGATTTTTATATTATTGGTCTTAGATTTATGTACTATTACGTGAAGATTATTGTGTAGGTGTTTTATTCAAACTTCAATCGCATGATTAGGGCACAAGAAATAAAAGCGGGATTTTAAAATTTCACTCAGCGGCCATCTTGTGGTTATGAAAATAATTTAAATTAATTAGATGCCAGTCGATTACAATACTTATAAGCATATACCGTATCAAGTTTCACTGCAGTAGGATGGTTAAAACGCAAGAAACGTCCATTTGAATATTTATATTTCGAGTCACCGCCATGTTTTATTTGTGCTCGCCAGGTTATTGAACGTCCCATAGGTGAACTTATGCATATAGCCTCTATACACTAACAAAATTTCAATATGATTGCTGTAGTAGATTAATAGATAGTGAGAACCGTCTAAATATTTCAGATGGTCGCCATGTTGGATTTTAATATATATAGGCCATAGAGTTATGTACTATTAGATGATGATTATTGTGTACGTTCATTATGCAAATGATGATTTCTATCGCATGATTAAAACACAAGAAATAAAAACTTAATTTTCGAAATTCGCACAGCCGCCATCTTGAGGTTACGTAAACAATTGAACTATATTAGATACCAGTGCATTAAAGTGTGTATAAACATTTGCTGTACGAAGTTTCATAGCGTTTGGATCATTAAATCGCGAGCAAAGTCTATTTAAAGCTTTCAAATTCGCTTGGCCGTCATGTTCGTTTTGAAGTTAACCGGTTTTTGAAAGTCTCCTAGATGAACTTCCAGTAGTGCCCTTTATCTCCGTACAAAATTTCATGGTGATACCGGTAAGAGTTTCAGAGATTTAGAATGCCTGTGAAATACTTCGCACAGCCGCCATCTTGAGGTTATGTAAACAATTGTACGAAGTCAGATATCGGTGCATTGCAATGTGTATATACATATACTGTACCAAGTTTCATTGCGTTTGATTGGTTAAATCACGAGAAACGTCTATTTAAAAGTCGCAACTGAACTTGGCCGCCATGTTGGTTTTGTAGTTACCAGGTTTTCAAACGACAAATAGGTGAACTTCTAGTAGTTCCCTTTAACACCGTACAAAATTCCAGGGTGATATCGGTAATAATTTCGGAGTAATTGAATACTGGTGAAATATTTCGCACAGCCATGGATTAGTGAGACGTAACAAAATTTGAAGGGCACAGTCGGTGTCACCCGGAATAGTGCTGTAAACTTACCGAGTTTCATTGAAATCGCTCCTGCCGTTTAGAAGTTATTGGGGGGAGAGGAGCACACAAAAATCCTTCACACACACACAGATAGACACACGGACAAAAGGTGATCTCATAAGCCTATGAAAATAGGCTAAAAAGCAGTCAGCTGTTCACCACAGAGCTTAGTATGCAGTGCGCTCGACAAGGGATTTGCTCAGCACGCGACGAATAGTGTTTCCATTTTATTACAACACGACAATTTATCTCCAGTGTATTGTTTTGATTGTTAGGGTGTTCTTTCACTATTGATTTATTGCGTTGTGAACATTTTGTAGTTATTCAATGGCGTATGTATTTATTTATTTATGTATTTATTTATTTATTTATTTATTTATTTATTTATTTATTTATTTTAGCGTATGGCTTTTCATGCCGGGAGTGTCCGAGGACATGTACGGCTCGCCAGAGGCTGTAGCTGCTTCAATGCGGACACCCATGGGATGAGCTACTAGTTCCGTTCAATTTCAAGTAGGTCCAACTTTCGCTACCAGATGTCACTGACACCTAGTGGTGAACGTTCGAACTTTGATAGAGGGTTTCAAAGAAATATAACCTGCAAATTTAGCTTCACACAAGTTTAGTCTGTGGAATGTTTCTTTTACATGCCATAAATCTAAGGCATGGGACCACCGGCTTTACTTCCCCTCCGAAGGAAGGCATAATGAAGGATTTTAACGACTTCGGCCGGGTTTGAACCCACGATCCTGGGAATAGTAGCTCAGCATGCTACCGACTACAAGAACAGCGAAATCTTCATTGGCTGGAAGAAGTGGAACAGGAACTAAAACATGTAAGAAATATGGTTGGTGAAAATGATTTGGCACAAGTTGGTGTTCCTTATGACAAAAGAAAGTAAAAACAGCTAAATAAACAATGCACAGAACCGATTTTAGCATTGGTTTTGAGAGCGACCACTTTTGCATCGGAATCACATCACAATTCTCAGAATATTATGCTGGAAACTGTGAATAATTGGTGAACTATTTGAGTTCATATTACGTGGTAAGGGCCAAGCCTTTATGGCTTAGAAGGCCGCACGCCGGTCTCTCACCGCTGGATCCGTGGTTCAAATCCCGGTCACTCCATATGAGATTTGTGCTGGACAAACCGGAGGTAGACAGGTTTTTCTCCGGGTATACCGGTTTTCCCTGTCACAAACTTCATTCCAGCAACACTCTCCTCTGTCATTTCATTTCATCTGTCATTCATTTAATCATTACTCCAGGGGAGTGCGACAGGCTTCGGCAGCCGGCACAGTTCATATCCTCGCAGCTAGATGGGGGTTTCATTCATTCCATTCCCTGAACTGGTCGATTGACTGGAAGTAGGCTGTTGATTTTCATTATGTGATGAGACACGTGTCCGTGAACACTTCCATATAATTAACAGATGCAGCAAACTACTATGCCCAAGATAGCAGGTTCAAATCCGGCCGAAGACGTCGGATTTTTAAAGAGCGTTAAAAATCCCTCAGTATGCCTTCCTTCGGAGGGGAAGTAAAGCCGGCGGTCCCATGTCATAGATTCATGGCATGTTAAAGAACCTCCCACTAATTACACCTGTGTGAAGCTAAATTGGATAGGTTAAGAATGTAAACAACGCTCTTAGGTTTCTACGTTCGTTGCCAAGAGCCGACTGCGGTGGCGTCTGGTAGCTAAGTTCTGAACTAGTAGTTGTTGACGGTGGCGCTTGGCGGCAAAAGTAGGAACTATTTGAAAAATTCTAAGTTGCAGACTGTACTTAAATTTAAAAATGAAAAACAGATTACACACACTAATACAGTCATCACAATTATCACCGGTTATCAGACAAATTCTACACACACCCAAAGTACACGGGGCTACATGACCGCATTGTCGCAGCCCCTAAACTTAAGAACCAACCAACCAACCAACCAACCAAGCTACTCATCACAAAAATAAAAAAAATGGAAAAAATTATTAATAAAAGACTAAAATGGATACTAGAGCAGCAGAATTTCTTTACACAAGAGCAGTGTGGTTTCAGACAATTTCACTCAACAACTGATACCTTAATAACCTTAGAATCAGAAATTCTAGATGCTTTTCGACATGGACTCCATCTCCTAGCAGTCAGTTTAGACATACATAAAGCATATGATACGATACGCAAAACTCAAATCATAGAAACCCTAAAACAACACAATATCAAGGGAAATACGATTGGATTCATATACAATTTTCTACAGAACAGAAGCATCCAAGTCCGAGTTAATGGTGCCCTATCTCAAGAAATCCGATTAGAGAAAAGAGTCCCACAGGGTTCAGTCATTGGTGTAACCCTTTTCTTAGTAGCCATAAATGGCATAACTTCCTGCATCAACCTCCCAGTAAACTCTTGCCTCTTTGCGGATGACATCACCATTTTCTGCAAAGGCCGTAATCTATCAACAACCCAAGAAATAATACAAAAATCCCTCGACAATCTTGCCAATTGGGAGAATCTTACAGGCTTCATTTTCTCTGCAACCAAAACCAAATGCATTCTATTTTCCAAACAGAGAAGACAGAATGAACAACCAGAATTATACCTCAAGGGAAATAAAATCGACGTGGAAAGAGAAATAAACAAGTAGTTCCGTGAAGAACTATACAGCCTATTTTCATATATCCTACTTATGTTAATTGCCACTATCAACATACACAATTTCAGTTTGATTGCAGTAATAGATTCGTAGATATTGAGAACCGACTAAATATTTCGGATGGTCGCCATGTTGGATTTTATATATGTAGGTCCTAGAGTTATGTACTGTTACATGCAGATTATTGTGAACGTGTAGTATTCAAACTTCAATCGCATAATTAGGACACAAGAAAAAACAAGGAGATTTAAAAAATTTTCACAGCTGCCATCTTGAGGTTATGGAAACAATTGAAATAAATTAGATGCCAGTGGATTACCATTCGGATAAAGATTTACTGTACCAAGTTTCACTGAACGCGGATGGTTAAATTACGAGAAACGTCCATGTGAATATTTATAATTCGCGTCACCGCCATGTTGGATTTGTGTTCACCAGGTTATTTAAAGTTCTATAGGTGAACTTAAGTTCATAGCCCCTATGAACATTAAAAAATGCAGTTTGATTTCTAAAATAGATTCGTAGATATTCAGTATCTTCTAAATATTTCGGATGGTCGCCATGTTGGATTCTTAAATGTATAGGTCATAGAGTCATGTACCATTAAAGGAAAAGTATTGCGTAGGTTCATTATACAAACTTTCACTTCGATCGCATGAATACATCACAAGAAATAAAAACTTAATTTTAAAATTCGCACTGCCGCCATCTTGAGGTTATGTAAACAATTGAACCAAATTAGATACCAGTGGATTACAATGTGTATAAATATTTCCTGTACCAGGTTTCAGTGCGCTTGGAACATTAAATCGCGAGAAAGGTCTATTTAAAATGTTCAAATTCGCTTGGCCGCCATGTTCGTTTTGTAGTAAACCGGTTTTTGAAAATCTTATAGATGGACTTCCAGTAGTGCCCTTTATCTCCGTACAGAATTTTAGGGAGATACCGCTAATAGTTTCAGAGATATAGAATGCCGGTGAAATATTTCGCACATCCGCCATCTTGTGATTATGTAAACAATTGAACGAAGTTAGATGTCGGTGCATTACAATGTATATAAACATATACTGTACCAAGTTTCATTGCGTTTGGTTGGTCAAATCGCGAGAAACGACTATTTAAAAGTCGCAAATTCGCTTGGCCGCCATGTTGGTTTTGTAGTTACCAGGTTTTCAAAAGTCACATAAGTGAACTTATAGTAGTTCCCTCTATCACAATAGAAAATGTCAGGGTAATATCGGTAATAGTTTCGGAGATATTGAATGCTGGTGAAATATTTCGCACAGCCGCCATGTTGGATTGGTGAGTCGTAACAAAATTTGAAGGGCACGGTCGAGGTCGCCGGAAATAGTGCTATGAACTTTCCGAGTTTCATTGAAATCGCTCCTGCCGTTTAGATTTTATTAGGGGGACACACACACACGAATCACACACACACACACACACACACGCACACACACACGGACAAAAGGTGATCTCATAAGCCTATTTTTTCAAAATTGAAAATAGGCTAAAAATACTGGGAATGACCTTTGATAGCAAACTAACATGGAACTCCCATCTTAAAACTTTAAGAAACGACTGCCTACGTCGAATTAATGTTCTCAAATCATTAGCAGCTAACAACTGGGGAGCTAACGCTCATGTATTAATGTCCACGTACAAAGCAGTCATCCGTTCTAAGCTAGACTATGGCTCCATTATATACAATTCAGCCCCAGCATCAGCTCTTAAATTACTTGACCCTATTCAAAACACATCTCTAAGGATCATCTTTGGAGCTTTTAGAACCAGTCCGATCTCCAGTCTACTAATTGAAGCTTATGCACCTCCGCTCCAATCTCGCAGAAATCTACTGACTATCAATTATGCAACAAAGGTCGCAGCGTCTCCGCACTTCAAAACTTACACCTATGTTTTCCCAAATAATCAATCTCTTCGCTACCCCACGCAGCAAAGAAGACATCTTCCTATCCACATTAGACTTTCACGACTCCTACATGATGTCCACTCTCATTTTCCCCCATTGCTCCGAGAACTACAACAAATATGTCTATTCCGCCATGGAGAATTAAAACTCCACCAACTATTTTAGACTTATGTGAAATTAATAAAGAATCAACTGACAGTAGCACCTTCAAGACCCTCATTCTAGAGAAAACCAAAAGATTTCCGACCTTTACCGCAAACTATACAGATGGATCAAAGACAGAATATGGTAGCGGCTGCGCTAATGTATATCCAGATCATACGATAAAGTATACATTACCAAAATATGCTCTATATTCACATGTGAACAATACGCCATTCTAAAAGCCATAGAATCCATCAAGAATTACACAAAAAGAGAAATCTTTTTAATCGTCTGTGACTCTTTATCTACAATAAACTCCCTTCAAGATTCATCGCCTTCCAACTCCTTAGCCCAAAATATACTGGAGTCATATAACACGGCAACAAATAATGGTCAGCAAATTTACATTATGTGGATTCCCTCACACAAGGGGATAAAAGGCAACGAACAAGCAGACATAGCAGCCAAAGAAGTAACTCGTCTCTCCCATCAAGATCCAAACTTTCTCACCCCCTACAATGATGTGTCCTCTTCTCTTAAACCAAAAATCCACAAACAATGGTTAACCGACTGGATCCGGTCCCCACACTCAAAGCTTCATGACGTCCGGAATGATTCTACAAATAAATTCGACACCCCGCTCCTTCCACGCCGAGAACAAGTCCTCATTACCAGAATGCGAATAGGTCATACCAAAATGACCCACGCACACATCTTCTGCAAGACATCTCCACCGGTATGCGAGAACTGTCAAGAACGGAAAACGGTTAACCACATACTACTAAAATGCCCTTTGTACGATCAACAAAGAACTCTATGCAACCTCCATCAGAGAAGAAGCCTAAGTGAGATCTTAAATGAACACATCCATTTCAAAAACATAATTAATTTTTTAAAACTGACGAATATGTAGCAAGATATATAACCTCTGTAACAACTTTTGTAATTCCGCACCTTCAGTAAATTTTTGTATCCAACATTGTTATAGCTATGTACACACATCAAAAAAAGTTTTGCATCACCTCGGTTCCCAGATCTCCGGCATATAGACGTTGACTGTGTATATTGTATCAGAGATACAGTCCCTTTGACTGTTCATAGATGTCACTAAAACTGCTCAAAGATGTAAACAACCATGCATGAGCAGGGCCTATTAGACGGAGGGGGTACGACAGCCGATCAGTTCCAGTCATTCCACCAGGACGAAGGTACGCTGCTCATGTTGTCTGTAGTTCTACCATGCCTAGAAGGTCAATACCGCAGTTCGATCGCGTCCGCATTGTTACTTTGTGTCAAGAAGGGCTCTCAACAAGGGAAGTTTCCAGGCGTCTCAGAGTGAACCAAAGCGATGTTGTTCGGACATGGAGGAGGTACAGAGATACAGGAACTGTCGATGACAGGCCTCGCTCAGGCCGCCCAAGGGCTACTACTGTAGTGGATGACCGCTACTTACGGATTGCCGCTCGGAGGAACCCTGACAGCAATGCCACCATGTTGAATAATGCGTTTCGTTCAGCCACAGGACGTCGTGTTTCAACTCAAACTGTGCGCAATAGGCTGCATGATGCGCAACTTCACTCCCGACGTCCATGGCGAGGTCCAGCTTTGCAACCCCGACACCATGCAGCGCGGTACAGATGGGCCCAACAACATGCTGAATGGACCCCACAGAATTGGCATCACGTTCTCTTCACCGATGAGTGTCGCATATGCCTTCAACCAGACAATCGTCGGAGACGTGTTTGGAGGCACCCTGGTCAGGCTGAACGTCTTAGACACACTGTCCAGCGAGTGCAGCAAGGTGGTGGTTCCCTGATGTTTTGGGGTGGCATTATGTGGGGCCGAAGTACGCCACTGGTGGTCATGGAAGGCTCCGAAACGGCTTTACGATACCTGAATGACATCCTCCGACCCATAGTGCACCCATATCGGCAGAATATTGGAGAGGCATTTGTCTTCATGGACGACAATTCTCGACCTCATCGTGCACATCTTGTGAATGCGTTCCTTCAAGATAACGACATCGCTCGACTACAGTGGCCAGCATGTTCGCCAGACATGAACCCTATCGAACATGCCTGGGATATGTTGAAAAGGGCTGTTTATGGACGTCTTGACCCACCAACCACTCAGAGATTTACGCCGAATTGTCGTTGAGGAGTGGGACAATTTGGACCAACAGTGTCTTGATGAACTTGTGGATAGTATGCCACGACGAATACAGGCATGCATCAATGCAAGAGGACGTGCTACTGGGTATTAGAGGTAGTGGTGTGTACTGCAATCTGGACCACAAATGCTGAAAATCTAGCTGTATGATGGTACAACATGCAATGTGTGGGTCTCATGAGCAATAAAACGAGCTGAAATGTTGTTTGTGTTGATCTCTATTCCCTTTGTATTTAAAGGTTCCGGAACTCTTGGAACCGAGGTGATGCAAAACTTTTTTTGATGTGTGTACAAAATTCTGTATGTCGCGATATGACTCTACGAGTTAAAGCGACAATAAATAAATAGGAATTTTAAAAAAAACGTACTGGGTGTGGGAACCCTCAGACGCGACCATATATGTGCCAGCAACCACACGACCCCTGCGGGGTATGTCATGGAATGTTGTCTGACTGAATACTAGAGTGCAAAGTGTAAATACCTCAATGTCAAATAAATAGCAACGTAAATGAAAAGGCAGTAGTAAATTAGTGAAAAATGCCAATTAATCTGGAATGCAAAGCAACAAGAGATGGACAATATTCATGACCTCACTGAATGGGAAACTACACATGCAGTGCATTGGAAGCTAGCTGATGTTTTCATTTATAAATATTAATTCAACCTGATCAAACAACACGCATTAAAAATTGACCTATCTCCATTTCGCATGCGTCAACATCAATCGCAGAGGACTGTACATAATATGTTTCATGTTTCACTACATTAACATACCATAAAATAGCTTTTCCAGAAGATCCACATAAACCTAATTAATAAATTAGGGGAAGGGAAAAAAGAGCTTTACATTTTATAGGATTTAATTGCTTTTACAAATACAATAGAAACCATGTCCGCTATATTTGTGCTCAGTGACTTTAATCCCAGGAGCAGTGTGAGCCGTATGTTAAAGAAACATGGGTGGGAATCACTTGAGGCTAGGAGGATGAAATCTAGACTCTGCGCCATGTGCAACACGTATACAAATCAACCAGCATGGGGTAAGCTTAGCAAACGTATGGGAAAGCCCACTTACATGGGTAGGAGTGATCATCGTTTCAAAGTTAAGAACCGACCACAGCGTACAAATTTTGGTAAATATTCTTTCATTAACCGGGCCATTGATAACTGGAACTCTCTACCTGCCGCAGTCTCAGAGCCATTTCCCAAACATTTAGGTGTGTTTAAGGAAAGACTGGCGATTTGTGTAAATACTCCAGTTTAATTGTTAATTGTTATTGAATTGTTATGTATAATTATGTATTTGTTATGTATATCCAATTTTCCACCGGGGAACACACCCTCAATTGCAAATAAATAAATAAATGAATGAATGAAAAATGTCGTCTGCCCTGGGCTGGTCTGCCGCTCCGGTTGATCCGACCGTGCTCCAGCCAAACTTGCTCCGACTCGTAGTGGCAATCCGTCACGCCATTGTTGTTTTCAGTTAGCCTACTTGCTATATACTGGAAAAATAATAAACAACTTAAGATTGCAGATGACACGTTGTTACTCGCGGAAGGTCTAACTTACAGATTAACAGCGACTGACTAACAAGGTCGTGGAGGCAAGTGAACAATGGGGATTAACACTTAATATCAGTAAGACACGTTTTATGGTAGTATCACGAACACAACAACAACAGAGCTTGATAATCAATGGGGAGACAGTACAGCAAGCGATAAAGTACAAGTATTTAGGAACAAATGTGAACTGTTAGATTGACTGTACTGAGGAGATAAAGTCCAGGATCGGTCAAGCCAGACATGCATTCAATAAAATGAGGAGTGTGTTCTGTAGCAGAGACCTTAATTTACATCTAAAAATTAGACTTCTGAGATGCTACAGTATGTCTTCCCCACCTTGTTCTATGGAGATGAGACCTGGACCATAAAGAAACGATAACTGGACAGATTGGAGGAATTTGAGCTATGGACGTACAGAAGGATACTGAGCTGAGTTGGAAAGAAAAGGTCACCAACGATGAGGTGATGAGGCGGATGGGAAAGAGAAAGGAAATATTAAATACTGTCAAAATTAGAAAACTGCAGTATCTGGGTCATGTGATGAGAGGAGAGAAATATCATCTGCTGCAGCTGGTCATTCAAGGGAAGCTACAAGGCAAAAGAAGACCAGGAAGAAGACGCATTTCTTGGATCGATAATATGAAAACTTGGTTCAATTGTTCCACTATTGAGCTGTTTCGTGCTGCATCACCTAAAGCAAGAGTCTCTATGATGGTTGCCAACCTCCTGAGAGGAGATGGTACATAAAGAAGAACTTGTTATAACTTGTCCGGTTTAGTGCTCCGTCTCTCTGGTAGCATTTCTGTCGTTGTTGGTGGGTTTGTACAGTACGTACTGCACTGAGAAGTTCTTAATGCTTACTGTTCGTTGGTTTTACGACATTGTTCTTCTGTGTTCGTTACAGAACTGTAGAGTAATTTGTTTTATGTACATTGTGTGTGCTGTACAGTTTTTTAAACATGTCAGGAGTGAAACGTAAACACGTTACTCTTCCATTAAATGAAGAATTAGCAGTGCTACTAAAACTGGACACAAGGGAATCACTCCAAGAAATTGTCAAGGAACTCAAAGTAGGCGATATGACAATAAAAGATTCGAAAATACATTGAATCATGTACAGTGAAGATAGATACGTACGTACAATAGTCATTTTTGAGTTCATAGATTGTTTATTTTGATGTAAATCCGTATCTTCCTGCACTTTCTGATAATTCGATATTTTTTTTTGCGTTCCGACCACACCCTCAGTCCCAAAGGTGACGGATTACAGGGGTTGTAATGTATATTATGTATATTATTTTATATTTCTCCAAAATTGTTATATATACGCCAATCAATATACAGGCTATCTCAAACATATGTATTCATATATCAAAGGTACATGATTCAACTTAACATTGAGTTTTTCTTCAGCCAACATCAGGAATATATAATTAAAATTAATGTTATATCTAGTCTAAGTCTACTAACGAATGTTGGATAAGTAAGGAATTCTATATTCATCATCATCATCATCATCATCAAATTCCAGCTCCAGTCGCCCGGGTGCCGTTAACGAGCCCTCGCCACCTTTTCCTGTCCTTGAATAGTTGGTCTTCATGGGTCCTTCTCCAGTCTAGCCCTTTGTCTTCAAGCTTGATTTGGTCCAACCATTTCTCCTTTGGTCTTCCTACTGGTCTTTTTCCTGGGATAATCTTGTTGAAATAAGTGTAAAGCAATGCAATGAAATGGATATTCTTACAAAAAAGAGTAAAATTATTCAGATGTAGTCAAAATCAAATACCAATAGATATGTATTAAATATATTTCACTTTAATCAGTAAAAACGGATTATTATAGACTACATTTGGTAATGAAATGTACCAGTTTCTGCCATATTATGGCCTTCTTCAGCGACGTTGTTAACACGAAAATTAAGTACCGTATTGTAATCACGAGGAAAGCTTTGTTCATAATATTTTACGTGGGTTTTCCATGAAAATTTGTATAGAACAGTTAAAAACAAATCTGTAACAAATGTGGGCTTTAATTTGATGTTAATAAAAACAATTTTGCGAAAATGATATTTGGATATCTAAAAGATGGTTGTGTATTCCTATAGATGAGTTTAACAATTTTCCTTTAAAAATATCTTTAGATAGTCAACAGGGTGTCAAGTGTGATGAATAAAGACTCTTTGTGGAGTGGAACAAAGGTTGGAATATGTATTTATGTAAGCCGCATCCAAGGTCGAGCCGCACTGTGCTGACAGTGAGCGTCTCAGAATAACAGGTGTGTATCCCCTCCCTTACCGTAAGTCCTTACTTCCTCTCCACTCCGCGCGGTGGGGGAGTGTCCTCGTTCAAGAAACGTGTAGAGGTCAAATCGTAAGTGACGAATGTATTTTGCAGGCAATGTGGCGTGCACCGTTGCGTTGTCTACCGTGACCGACCAGGCACCACACCTACCACGACTCTGCACTGTGCATTCATAGGTGTGCAGCTGTGCGACTTTGCACAGTGTGAGGCACTCTGGACGCTGCTGATTTATGTTCATGCTCCAATGGAGATTTTGCAGTCATACAAAAAGTTAAAAGTCCTTGAAAACATACTGTTGTGTCGTAATCTATGGAAGTCTTTTTTATCGAAAATGTACTGAAGTCGGATTTTGTCATATGTTATGTGTTAGTCCTCAATTGTAGTTCAATAGATGAGTTCGATAGACTGATTCCCTTCGCTATTCTTCCTTTTCCTCTTACGTCCCTCAATTCATAGACTATTCTTCGAAGGTTCAGGGCATTTATTTTCCTCCTGTTCTGTATTTCCCACATTCCGTTTTTGTTTTTCATTTCTTCTTCTTGTATGTAAGTTAGTTATATTTCTTTAGTTGTAGCAGTAGTTTTTATTTCGTAATCATTTTCACTATCACCCAAACCAATTAGGGGCCAATAACCTAGATGTTAGAGCCCTTAGAACAACAATACCAGGCGCATTGACATCATAGCCTACAAGGAAGATAAAAAGAAGGGTTATATATTGGGACCAACCGTGCGTTTTGAGACCCATGCCGAGCAGCCACATGAAGTAAACAAAGAAAAGAAGGCAATTTACGAGCCTACAGTCCCTTTCTACAAGGAAAAATACCACCTTCAAGAAATAGAAGTTATTGGGTTATTAGTGGGGGCGCGGGGAACAATACATTCTCTGTTTGCTGCTACGTGTAGAAAATTTCGTATCTCAAATGCCACCATTAATACCATAGCAATAACAGTCCTTAAAGGATCTATTAGTATTTTGAGAAACCACTTATGTTCCTCAATTATGTGTATTTTAAGGCTGAATAGCTATTTTAATTATTTATTTCTAGTTGTGGTTTGCCCACTCTTCAGGTCTTTTATTCTAATTTATATGTGTGTCATACATTTCATAGCTCAATACTCGTAGTTTTTTTACCTTCTTTTATTTCTTCTTTCACCTAATTATGATAGTTAAGCTTTGTATATTAGCAGCTTTGTAAGTCGAGGAAGCATCAGGAATAAATAAATACCGACCAGAACCGGCCAAGCAAGGGAGATATATTGGGCAACTGAGGGCACAACCGTCGGTTAGAGGCCTGTGAAATCTTCGTCGAGCATTCGAACATGCCAAAAATGACCTTACAGCTATGCGTACACCCGTCACCGTATGTATTAAATAAATACTGAATAAACTTACTTTGGAATAGTAGCTGCAACATGACCTCTACTCATCTGCACACGGCGATGTGTATCCTTTAACCATTATCAGGAGTGAAAGAGCACGCACCTGAAAAGAAAAGAAAAAAACGAACTCATAATCCAATAAGAAATAATTTTCATATTTTACTTGTCATGTTTCACTGCCGGTGGGATTTTTCTGCATGAAAAATCCACAGACTGCTTCCAGTCTAACGACCAGGTCAGGAATGGAATGAATGAAGCCCCCATCTAGCGGCGAGGATATGAACTGTGCCGGCTGCCGAAGCCCGTCGCACTCCTCTGAGACAATGATTAAATGAATGACAGATGAAATGAAATGATAGTGGAGAGTGTTGCTGGAATGAAATTGTGACAGGGAAAAAACGGAGTACCCGGAGAAAAACCTGTCTGCCTCCGTTTTGTCCAGCACAGATCTCACAAGGAGTGACTGGGATTTGAACCACGGATCCAGCGGTGAGAGGCTGCCGTGCTACCACCTAAGCCACGGAGGCTTCTCATATTTCTGTATAAATTACATAAATACAGAACATTAGAAGATATTTTATAGTGTTTCCTTCGTAATCTGATGAAAGATGGTCAACACGTTCATGTGCCCAATTAAATTCTTCTTTCTACGATTTTCGACTATAATTGACTTGCAGATAACACTTTTGTAGCCTATTTTCATCTATGAATAAATAGGCTTATGAAATCTCCTTTTGTCCGTGTGTCTGTGTGTGCGTGTGTGTGATTGATTCGTGTGTGTGTCCCCCTAATAACTTCTAAACGGCTGGAGCGATTTCAATGAAACACCGAAAGTTCATAGCACTATTCCGGACGACCCCGACCGTGCCATTCAAACTTTGTTACGTCTCACCAATCAAACATGGCGGCTTTGCGAAATATTTCACCAGCATTCAATATCTCCGAAACTATTACCGATAACACCCTGAAATTTTGTACGGTAATAAAGGGAGCCAAGCGAATTTGCGAGGGTTAATTAGACGTTCCTCGCGATTTAACCAACCAATCGCAATAAAACTTGGTACAGTATATGTTTATACACATTGTAATGCACTGACATTAACTTCGTTCAATTGTTTACATAACCAAAAGATGGCGGCTGTGCGAGATATTTCACAGGCATACTTATTTATTTATTTATCGTATGCCATTTAGTGACGGGAGTGTCCGAGGACATATTGGGCTTGCCAAAGGCTTTAGCTGCTTCAAGTGCACATCCATAGGGTGAGCTACAGGTTCCGTTCAATTTCGAGTAGTTCCAACCTTCGCTACCAGACATCAATGATACCTAGTGGTGACCGTTGGAACTTTGATAGAGCGTTTCAACGAAATCTAACCTAGTAATTTAGCTTCACACAACTGTAATTAGTGGAAAGTTCTTTAGCATGTCATAAATCTATGACATGGGACCACCGACTTGACTTCCCCTCCGAAGGAAGGCATACTGAAGGATTTTAACGCTCTTAAAAAATCCGACCACTTCGGCCCAGTTTGAACCCGCTATCTTGGGCACAGCAGTTCAGCATGCTACCAACTACGCCACCGAAGCCGCTTGACTAGGTCTCTGTAACTAACTACGTATATTTTTCTTTGAATCCCTGCGGCGTATAGTCGTGCAAGTTAACTCACTCTTCATGTCCGTGATGGACAGTTGTAACAAGTCTGGTGATCGGAGATTTAAATCCCCGTGCAAACAGTGCCTTATTCAGAGTGTGGTTTTCTCCATGTTGTTCCACACTAACTCTAGGCAAATGCCGGGGTATTATCTTGTATCAAATCCAGGGGTACTTACCCCATCCCCAACGTTTATACGGAGAATGATTAGTCATAACTCAGCTTAGCGTCGAGGCGCGTTACGTTCCCTCCACAATATGACTGCACATTCAGATATGGAATACTTAAGGTTCACAAGGATAGATGAAAAACTCAACATTACAATGCAAACTATTTATTTACTAAAGAAAATATCATTTCAAAAATAATCATTGTTCAAAATCAACCTTCACTCGGTATTTTCCTTTCAAGTGTGAAAGTTCACTGTTTAGACTCACTAGAATTTATTACAATGTCATTCCATTATTCTGTGAAATCTCTGAGTCCTTTTGTTTTGCTTAACCTAATCACTTTTATCATTTATTTTTTTATTATTAAGTTTCTTTCACTTAGGCATCGAGCGCGCCTATCACTTTAGTCACATAATTCATCTAAGGCTTTGGATGTTCACATTACTTATATTTACCTTACAAGGCTCTCTTTATTCTACATTTGTTCATATCTTTACTCATTTATAAGTTATTAAGTTCCTTGACTTTAACAACAACTCTTCACAAAGCCTATGGTATTTAAAATACAATACAATATCTTACAAACATGCCCTTTCTCTCGTGGTTGAACCCTTACTCCACCAGTTACTCTTCCATGCATCAGGTGATTTGCTTCAGCATTGTACCGTGCACTGTGTAATTTATCATAGTGGAATCTTTATTCATAATAAACTTCATTGTTTCATAACCTGTTATTTCATTCTTTTTGAAGAAGGAATCCTTTTTATGAACAATAATAATAGTTGACCAAATCCGTCAAATTCTATATAAACGCTTCAAACTTATACTGTAAAGAATTGTCTCAATCTCAGGATTATAATTGTATAGCTTATTTTAAGCTTGCACCTTTTTATTAAAAACTTTCATACAGTGGCTTCTTTATTATTAGTCTTTGTTAGACCCTACATGACCGCGGAACTCGTTAAATGGTCTCTTCCATTCTTTCAATAGGGTAGGTCAAGTCTGGTTGGCAGTCCCCTTCCCCTCGATACTTTACTTAATTTATGACGTCTCGTGGACCGTCCTGCTTTTAAACCTATGGTTATTTTCTCTCAAACGTATGATCATTCAAGCTTCAATTCCTATGCAAATACTGGCTTCCTCATTACATTATTATTATCATTAATATTTCGTGTCTTCAGGATATTGGTTACTTATTTCGGAGAGGATGTATAATAATTGATTACAACAACCTTAATACAACTTGCATGACGTCTTATTACAATACTATATTTTAACAACGCCTGGTCGGGGATTCCTATCCATCCAACGGACTTACTTGTATATTTCACATACGACGTGTTTTAGATCCCTTAGTTGGGGGGTTGGTTAGGGCTAAAACATATATGTTATTGTATTAATTTGGAAGGTGATTCCTAGAGAGGGCAGCTTCCCGTAGCTGGGTAAGCTTACCAGTGTAGAGTGTTGTTTAGTGTTAAAATACTAGGGGGTGCTCCTATAAAGACGTAAGTGTCGCTTAGGGGATGAGCCTCTGGGCGCAGGTTAACGTACCTGCCTCCCAGCTGGTTGGAATAAGTTATATAACAGACATGCTGATGTCAGCTATGCCGGCGGCTCACTGCCTACGCAGTCGAGTCGCTGCGGGAAACACAATGGAACCTGAGCAGGCGTTTACTGGCTACTAGTCACGGTCAATCGTGACGAGAGTCAGGAAGGGTATTAGGATGTGAAGAGGCGTGTAATTATGAGCACAAAGTGTAGAGAACTGACCAAGTGTTTTATTGGTCAGTGAGTATGAAATTGTAAGTCCCTCTTAGGGGAATGTAAATAATGTAAATAATGGTACAAGTTAGGTGTACAAGTTTGTGGATGAGTGATACAAAGTAAAGGATTGTCTGAACACTTGCTGATGCTCACCTGATGATAGCAGCTGTAGCAGAGCCTTCGGCGACACACACTGTATGACAGATACAGTTCCCAAAAGGCCTCACTTCTTATAGGTCTTGCCGTTGCACAGTCAGCATTCCATTGACATAGCTGCCCCAGTTAGTTATAGTGTAGATGTTTGTGAGTGTGATGTAAGTGGTTGGCTAGCCTCCCGAGCTGGTCGGCCGCCCTTGCTGTGTAAAGAGTACTGTTCTGGACTTATGATGTTTGCCAGTTAGGGGTGGTTTTAATAGATGATGGGGGGTGGCTTTCAGAGGGTGCAGCCCCCCCGGGGCCTGTACAGACGCTTCATTTCGACGATTGTTGCCTACATTACTTTATTATAACAATGCCAGGCCAGGAATACTATCCATTCAGCGGTAACTCACATGTAACTATCTTTTCGACGCTTCAATACGGCAATTCATTTAGTGGGAATTTCACATCCACAATACAACACGACGTTTCATACAACAGCAATACTTTAATGGGAATCTTTCATCCACGATATTTCGACGATACTCTCCATCTCCCGAATAAATATATCCTGATTAATGCATATTTATTAGCTTGAAGCTAAACTTATTTCATTATTAGGCCTTTTCGGCAACACAAATTTGCTTGGATATTCGCGATTTATTTAATCTCTTGTATGAGAACCTTATTTTATAGCGGCGAGACCTCGGTCTCCCTATTACTTTATTCTTACAATTTTTGCCTGGTAGCCTACGATATAACATTTCACCCTTTAGGTGTTTCGTTCCACCCTTTACTTTAGAGATTTATAAATTGATTATTATGACAACAATACGTCAAAATATTACTTATCCTGTTCCATTTTATTAGTTGAGTTCCTCATTACGATTTTTAACCACATTTTATTTTTAGAGTGTAACAACTCGATAATCGTCATTATTATTGTGCCGGTATTACGTCACTATTTTACGATTGCTACGTCTTTCGATATGTTTAATTTTGATTGCCTGGTGTGATGACTTCGGTTCTCTGTTTTCCGCAAGAGAGCTACACCGAAAGGTAAGAACTTATATTTGTCTTTCTACTGAATGCAGCTGATGTTCCGGTCCTGTGAGAGAACGCCGAGTTAGTTGTCATTTGTCTAACTATTATGTTGCATGTCAAGTACGAAGTGTGCCGTGATCTTGTAATATTTTGGTTAGACTTTGATCTCCATGGAAGAAGACAGTAGTTGAGTTTGCTGCTAGGCCTGTTATGTATAAAGGTGGCCAGAGATACGGTGACAGTTCGTGTCTCCGAGAGTAAATATCTGTACTGTATTATGTGGTACAATCTGCATTGACTTTGAGATGTTAAATATGACTTGTCGGGTAAGAATCATGTTAGCCGGGAGTGACAAAATAGGACTGATATATGTGGTGAGTTGTTTTGGTAGCCTTAACCTTGAATGAAGTATTGGAGTTGTTGCTGTTGGTTTTTGTTTTATGAATCTTCTGTTGACAAACGGTAACAGTAGTCTTCCGTCTGCCGAGGAGTGAACAAGAGAAGTTCTCAGGAAGCCATTACAGGGCTTAGACGTTTATAAAGTTTTGCTGCCGAGGATAGTCAAGTATTATATTAAAAGATATGAATTACGACATCTTGATAAGGGTTAAGCATGTATATGTATCGACCAGCTGATATTGATATTGTGAAGAAGTTGAGTATTTTATGAGAGTGAGTGGACGTTGGTTTGATAATGTTTGCTTTGAAGGCTCTTGGATTATCGGAAGAGATAAATGTATTCAGGCCTATTAACATGCGTTGGAACACGAATGAGCTTTATATTGGAACTACCGACGATTTGAGCAATATTAGTAACAAGACGAGTCGATGCAAGTGAAGGAAAGTCGTGAAAGATTATACGCCGTTGTCATTACTTGTTTGGAAACTTGGATTACTGTGAATGTTGATCTGTTGTTTAGAATATAAGGCAAGTACCAAAGAATGTTGTATTTTTTTCATGTTCTTTAAATGTCATGTAATGTATGTAAGTGTTATTGTTAATAGAAGTTGTTACCGCAGTTGTATCAGTGTATTATTTCTAGGCCTATGCTAGATACTGTAGTCTCGGTACATTCATCTGGGTTATATCGCAAATGGGCTCGGTCGTATTCTGCTGTTAGGAGGAGGGGGGGTGTTATATTTATTATCATTATTATTCAACGCTTAGATATTTTCCACTTGATTATATGGTATAAATTCAAACAATTTTTATCTTAACTTATTCTTTGACTTTTAACAATTTCAATATGGTGAATATTTATTTCATAACTTATTTTTTCTGTGGCAAAAATTTTAAGCCATTTAAGTTATTATTTCGATCCCTTCTTTCAAGTTATTTATTAATTATTATTTCATTTCTCGGGTTTCCATTACTTTATATTTACTGATCCCATTAATATTTAATTTTCTACGAGGTCAATCTCGTGATTAACAATTATTATCATCCCAACATTTCAATCATTTAGTGCATTCAACTACCCAGTGAATCAATCGTTAAACTCCCCAGTCAACGATCGATTCTACTGGGTCAGTGCATAGTACAGCTGCAAATTTAATGAAAAATCATAACTCACCCGTGTGCCGCTCTCGTTTCATTCTTAGACAGGTTCGCCCATCTAAATACATAATTAGCACTTTTCCATGCCACTCTCTTCCGTGCACTGTATTTCACTTAGGCACAATCGACCTTCACATACATTTACATACATTATCACTCTTTAAAAACACTATATTTAACAGTAAAAATATATTTCTTTTATATGATTTACACTGCACTTTCTTCACCATATCTCAATGATCTTCGGCACTTCCTGTCGGCGATCGACACCTCGATGAGATCCCAAGACCCTGCATCGGACGTGTAATGGCTCGAACAGCTTCAAATCCTACGCTGGATTTTAGTCTTTACTCTGTTTTTGAACAGTCTATTTTGGCTTCCCTTATTGTTTCTACAAGCGATTAAGTGTCCTTCACCTTGCTTCTACGCTTATATGGCGGTCTATCGCACCTGCGATCCTCCTAATTCTTGACCGTAATCTGCCTCTTTTATACTGCGACGGGATTTATTTTCTTTCTCTTATGGGAAAGTTTTTCTGGCTACGTCTCTTTTGGACATATCGTAGCTTCACTCAAGTTCATTGAATACGCTATGTGTATCGAACCCGTGTCCCTTTACTTGAACATCTGTAGTTCTTTTTGATACCTGATTCTTAATAAGGTGGTCACTTTACTTCACTTGATTTCTACGAAGACCTGTCTATAGCCTCGAAACGATGATTTTCAACGTAGCGTCTTTACTGATCTGGACCTGTACTTTCAGGCTGAAGTAATGTTCTTTAACTCGATGCGGCGCAACTTATTTTCGTCGCGACTTCCGTGTAAAGTTAATTTTTGTTTGATCTAGCGCAAGCGCTTTAATGATCACTTTGAAAAACAGTACTTTATGATGTGACGTATAATGTTACTACGCACACTCGAACCTTTTGTTGAACTAACAGTGAAATATTCCTGCGTTCTAAATTGTTTCTGTCGAATGGCTGTCTAATAACCACCATGTTCCGTCACCGCGGATACTGACGATTTGTTAACTTGGCGTAACACGACCCACTTTAGCGGTCGGTAACGAACTGAGTAACTCGACGCGACATCTCCATACAGGAGTGTGGTGAGATTTTATCAACTTGACGAAGAACTTCCGTCCAGGCGGACTGTCATACTGCGTACTGCTTACTGCGTACTGTATACTATGTACTGTGTGAAACCGCGCAGAGCCTTTCTGGGCCTGTCTAAAATGAACTGCATGTCTTTGCTTCGTCCTAGCCTCTATTTATTCAAATCTACAAAAATATGTGGAGCTTATTTTTTTATTTGGGCTTCCACCTGCTTGAAACTTTGCGTGCTGCTGTAGAATATGCTAATTCTATCATTTAATTCATGCGGAGTTATTTTCAATCACACGTTTATTTCTAATTAATTAAAATGATTATTATCCTCCTTACGGGGCCGGCGGATGACTTTATTTAACTCCCGTATCCTTGCGTTTTAACTATCAATGACGTAATGTTGACGATGCAATTTTTCTCCATGTCAGCTTTCATGGTTGACAACCTACGAAAAGGTATGGTCCCTATGTGTGTCTTTACGCTTGCCATCTGACTATAGTGTATTTCCTCTGTCATGTTACTCCCTAACACCGATTAACATTTGTTTGAGGGTCTCCCGGACTCTCATACCGCAATTAATGCTGCATTGGTCCCTTTATTTTGACAGTTATGCTGTCAAAAATTCGATTAAGACTCGCTTACATTAAGATTTTTAATTATTTCTTGCACGTGGCTTTATCGCTTATGAATATGCAGAATTATTATTATCCTGTTTAAATATCTCGGCTCCAGTCACTGATAAATACAGTTATTACTCCTTTAAATTAGTCTTAATAAGGCAGCTGTGAGGCGTGTTTCATACATGGCTGACGTAACCTTCTGCTATGTCCATTCCTTGGTGTGACATAAACTGTACCTTTACATCTCAAAGGTCTGAAGTTAGGCTCTTGTACCAACCCCAGTTGGGTACAATACCAACAGTTACACGCAATATACTACTACTACTACTACTACTACTACTACTACTAGATCATTAGCTTACATGTTACCATCTATAGGTGTATATAATACGCTAAGGTGTATGATTCACAAAACGCAAGCTCCTAAACCAGAGGGAGTTAGAAGGTGTGGTTTGTACCAAAATCTTCCAAATTGTCTCAATAGTACAGGAAAAATCTTGTATTTCTTGAAAAGTCAACGGAAATATATTTATTTGTTTATAAAGTGCTTTTAAACAAATAAACTAGACTGTAGCCCCTGGAAGAACTGTACCGCGTCTAGCCTGCCAGGTGGGTAGTCTATACACATGGGGCGCACACAACCAGCAGCAGTGATGAATTGCACTCTGATTTCATAAATATCGACAATTTGTTTAAAAAGTGCGTTTAAAAAATAACATATTTATAGAAACCCGCATAACAGTAAAGCCAGGCGGGTGGTTTATACACATGCGAGAGTTCTCGCATGGGTCCGCTACTTTGTATTTAACAAGCTACCACATTCACTGCTGACCTTTGAGAGCATGGCAAAAATAAGAAGGTATAACAAATTGGACATTAAATAATAAAATAATAACCCCAGGCACTACAGCCTGGGAAGGGCCTAGGCCTGCCTAGCGACCGCTGCCTAGCCATTTGGCCTGCAGATATTGGGGTGACGCGTGGTCAGCGCATCGGCTCCCTCGGCCGTAAATCTTGGTTTTCGTGATCGGGGCGCTGCCTCACTGTCAGACAGCTACTCAATTGTCCTCACGAGGCCGAGTGTACCCCATTCCAGCCCTCAAGTCAGTTTCTAAAATCCCTGACGGAGCCGGGAATCGAACCCGGGGCCTCCGGATGAGAGGCATGCACGCTACCCCCAACACCACGGGTCCGGCTTGGACATTAAATAACTCCTTAAACAAAGTGGACAACCGCTTGTGTATGTAATAGACTCCTATTCATAGACTGTGAAACATGAAAGGAGAAATTAATTGAACATGATAGTAACATTTGTATTTTAAGGTTTAAGTAAGTTTATATGGAAGGAAGAAAAAAATATTAAAATTTACTACAATTGCTTTATTGTATTAATATTAACATATTATAATCATTTTAACCATAATTAATTGTTATGAGGTGATTGAATATTTTTGTGAATTATTATTAGCGACACTATATAAAATAATTGGAAAGTGAGTTTTAGGTAGATTTGATTAGAAAGCTAACTATTGCAATGGGTACCATGTTTCGACTTCCGAAAATTTCGACATATCTTCGCGTTTCACATCCCCCAGACCCCAAAACCACCGTCAGCTTAAAGGTTATATATATTTTATGTATATTTATATATATATATATATGTATATATGTATATCAGTTTCTTGTGGACACGATAACTGCCGTAATTTTGCACCAATCACTTTGAATTTTTTACCGAATATGTGCACCTATAAAATATCGGTCGAGTTCGTCACTGGGCTAAATCGGTCGAAGGGGATGAAAATGGGGGGCTTTTTTCGAAAAAGTGAAATATTGCTATAACTCTCTTAATATGTGAAATATTGAATCCGTTCAAAGTTCATACTATGTATCGGATAATGCCCAAATTTTATGTTTGAAGAGTTTTTTTTATAGCACCAACCATTGACCAAAGGGGTCGGAAAAAGTGGGTTTTTCGGGAAACATTAATCATATCTCTCTTAATAGGCACAATATCAAAACCGTACAAAGTGGACAATATTCCCCTAATAATTACCTAAAACTTTTGACTGAAAGAATTTTTGATATGAACCCACCATTACGCCACGGGATGAGAAAAATGATTTCGGAATTATAAGAACATGCCAAGAGGTATCAGCGGTTGCCATGGCAACACTACTAAATTGATGAGGGATGAGCCATCAGACGTTACCATGACAACGCACTTGCACGAGATCAGATTTAGATTTCCAGCTGACTTAAGTGTGAAGCTGCTTCGGTGACGTAACTGGTAGCATGCTGAACTTCTATGGCTAAGGTCACGGGTTCAAAGCCGGCCAAAGTCGTCGGATTTTCTAAGAGCGCTAAAAATCCCTCAGTATGCTTTCCTTTGGAGGGGAAGTTCCAACGTTCGTTGAGAGCTGCTGGTTGCGGTGGCATCTAGTAGCCAAGTTCACATCTAGGTGTCATTGGTGGTAGTATCTGGGAGAAACATTAGTAACTACTGCTTGAAATTGACCGTCTGCAGTACTTACCTGAATTACAGACTAATTCAGCCATCACAATTCTCACCGTTTTTCTGACAGATTCTACACTCACCCAAAGTACACGGAGTTTTATGACCGCGTTGTCGCAGCCCCTAAACTGAGGAACCAACCAAAATCTCTGCGGGAGATATAATTTTGCGTGAAGAAGTAACAGACCGTTACATAGTTACGCATCAGTGTCGAAACCTTGCATAAGGACAGTGTGACCACAAGTATAATGGACCCCAAATGACTAGAATGTTACCGTCCCCATAAGACTATAAAATGTTTAAAATATGCATAAAATGACGAAAAGCAAAGTTAATTAAGCTCCAATTATAAAATACGTTCTCGTAATAAATGAGGTCTGATCCTTCTACGAAAACCTGCATATTCTGCCTATTTTCGCCTATCCCCAAGTTTGTCCGGTGAAATCTACCTCCGCCTTCCGGCGTGCCGAGAGGACTTTTTTTTACGAGGGATTGTGGAAAATCTGCTTCCAGTGTCCGCACTCTTCAAGTGTGTGGGGTTCTTACCCACTAAACACCACACACCATTCCCCAAGACGTGTATATCCGTCCCGGAACCGCTCTCGCATTACCTCAGGGCGGCGTCGTTTATGAAGCATCTTATGCTCCTTCCTCCTTCTGTTCTTCCGCTTCTTTAGGTGCAAAGTACTCTCCACATACACTGCCACCTGATCCCACGATTCCTGGTTTTGTAGCATGACATGGACTATATTGTCTGGCGTGAGCTCTCCCTGCACTGACTCCAAACAACATCTTTATGTTGTTGTTGTTGTTTGAGTCTTCAGTCTTTTGACTGATTTGATGCAGCCTTCCATGCCTCCCTGTCCTGAGCTAATAGTTTCATCTCTACATAGCTACCACACCCTACATCCGAGGCAATCTGTTTAACATACTCTATCCTTGGTCTACCCCTAGAGTTCTTGTCCTCGACCCTTCCTTCCACAACTAAACTTGATATTCCTGGGTGTCTTAGTATGTGTCCTACCACCCTATCTCTTCTCTTCATTAGCAGTCGCCAGAAACATCTCTCCTCTCCCACTCGTCTTAATACCTCTTCGTTTGTAACCCTATCTACCCATCTGATCTTCATCATTCTCCTGTAACACCACATTTCAAACGCTTCAATTCTCCTCTTTTCTGCTGCACCAATAGTCCAAGTTTCACTTCCATAGGGAGCCATGCTCCAGACAAAGGTTTTCAAAAATGTCTTCCTAATACCTAAATCTATATTCGATGTCAACAGTTTATTTTCTGTAGAAATGCTTTCCTTGCCAGAGCCAACCTACTTTTTATATCCTCTTTGCTTCTTCCACCACTGGTTATTTTGCTTCCTAAGTAAAAGAAGTCTCCTACTTCCTTTAGTTTTTTCCCTGCCAATTTGATGTCCATCGAGGTTTCTGATTTATTGCGACTGCATTCCAATATTTTTGTTTTACGTTTATTAATTTTCATCATGAATTCTTTCCTCAAGACGGAGTCCATACCATTCAAAACTCATTCAAATCCTCAGGCGTGTCGGCCAAGATGACGATGTCAACAGCAAATCTCAAGAGTTGAAATTATTTCTCCTTGAATCTTCACTCCCACTTTAAATTTCTCTCTAATTTCCTTCATTGCTTGTTCAATATAAAGATTGAAAAGTATGGGTGATAAGTTGCAGCCTTGCCTCACACCTTTCTGAATACCAGCTTCTCTCTCATGTCCATCAGCTCGAATGACTGCTGTCTGGTTTCTGTATAGATTGTAGATCACCCTCCTATCCCTATACTTTATTCCAATCATTTTCAAAATGTCAAACAATTTAGTCCAATCAACGTTATCAAAAGCCTTTTCTAAGTCTACAGATGCCATGAACGTTCTCTTATCTTTTCTTATTCTACCTTCCAAAATCAGCCTAAGACTTAGCACAGCTTCCCTTGTCCCTACATTTCTCCTGAAACCGAACTGGTCTTCACCCAAATCCGCTTCTATCTGGCTTTCCATCCTTTTGTAAATTATTCTAGACAGGATCTTTGAAGCATGAGTAATCAAGCTGATTGTACGGTAATCCTCACATCGGTCAGCTTCTACTTTCTTCGGTATAGGGATGATAACATTCTTCTTGAAATCAGAGGGTACCTCACCTGTCTCATAAATCCTACACAAAATAACCTGATCAGACCTTCATCTCCTACGCAGCGTAGCAACTCAATCGGTATATCATCTGTACCTGATGCTTTGTTCCTGCTTAAGTCTTCCAATGCTCTGTCAAATTCTGATCTCAATATTAAATCTCCTTTTGCATCATCATCATCAATTTCCTCCTCCCTTTCCATTACATGATTCTCAATCCCCTTTCCTTTATACAAACCCTCTATGTAAGCTTTCCATCTCTCAACCTTTTCTTCCCTACCTGTTAGAGGCTTTTCATTTGTGTCCTTAATATTACAGCACTTAGTCTTCTTTTCCCTAAATGTATTCTTAATCCTTCGATAAGCTGTGTCTACTTTTTCTAATTTCTTTGTGACAGCTAAAGATCACATGTAAAGAAAGTATGAAGTGCACCATCAATTTCACTGCAGCATATGCACGCCGGACTTCTAGCTCGCTCTAGTCTGTCGAGATGAGATATTGGACTGTATATATGTATATTTAATTGTTTATGTTAACATATAAATTGTAATATTATAATTGGCACCTGCCGATAAGTGTCAACTTGGCAGGACCAAGAAATGTAACATTTGGCTTAAATAAACGAACAAACTACTACAGTCACAACAGACACACGGGTTATCAGACAAATTGAACACACGCCCAAGTTCATGGAGCAGATTGGTAACATGTTCCCATCCCCTAAAACTAATTAACAACCGGTCTCCTTCGAATCTGTTGTATACTCAACTAAATATGTTAGGTTACGAGAAACCTATTACAAGCTATCATCATACGGGTCTGAGTTTTAGCGGATATTCCTCGCTCTTTAGAAACATGATTTACTGAGCCAGGATTCGACCTTTGATCATGATGATTACATGAAAAAATAACTAACCATCAAACGTGGGATGTCCAATAGAGTACCGGTTACCTGCAGTGCAAAGGAAATGAGAGAGAAAAGTAGACTGTCCCGTGGCTTCAACTGAAAAGATTTACACTGAGTATACGATGATAATAATAATAATAATAATATTTATTTACATATTTACATATGTTACGCCCTCATTGGAGCACTTGACCAAAACAAGTATATACATGTCTCAAAAACAATATTAAAGATTCAGCTTCTTATTTTTCTTCTTTTCCCAAAACATTTTCATTCTAGTCGACCTTGCCGCTCTCTCTGCATTGCTTATGGTGTAAGTTTTGCGGGTAAAGGTTTTTAAGGGAAGTCGGATGTTCTTGCTTTTCAAGATATTCTTCTCATCTTTGTTAGCAATTTGGGACATTGTCAAGCCGAGTTCATCCAGATCATTTTGAATTTCCATAAACCAAGAGTTCTTTGTCTTACTTTTGAAAAAATAATTAAATAATACTTTTAATTGTCTGATATCCGGCAGGCGTGAGATATGACAAAAAATAGCAATTCGCCTTTTTCGCATAGTATCGACTATAGACTCAGTTTCTTTATAAACCACTTCATTTGGTAATAGACGCCATTGACCATCCACCTGATGTTTTTTATTAATTATAGTTCTGAGAATTCTTCTATCAGTCTTCTGTAACTGATCGAGTGTTTACCTTGAAAAGTGTTTCACAAGCATATATTGCTTCCGATTTAATAACTGATTCGTAATGTCGAAATTTGGCATTTATGGAGAGTGTTTTCTTTTGTAACTAGACCAAGTAATAGATTACGCTTGTCTTAACTCTGTTGTTATATTTTCGATTGACGCTTTCACATTCAAATTCCATGTTATAATCTCCCCTAAATATTTAAATTTATGTACAACTTTAATTTCTTTAATGTTAATCAATGTAATAGCTTGTGTTTCCACATCAAAGGATGCCATTGAATGTTTTCATTATTTTAAATTTAAAACTGTTTTTAGGGATATCCATTTTCTTGATACTGTTAATTAGTTTTTAAGTTCTATTATTTTTTTTCACGCTGATGATGGATCATTGATATTCCGAAACATATACGTTTAATACTGTAATTAAACCTCATTCTTTAGTGTTTGGCTAGGTGGTTTTAATATGATAGAACTACTATCACTCAACAGGGATATTAATCATTACCATTGTCATAATGGTCAATGTTTACGCATTTTATCATACTATAATAGTACATTATGCAACGAGCCTATAATGGCAATAATATTAAGACAGGAGTATTTTTTTATAAAACGAGCGTATGCGAGTTTTATAATTTCCATACGAGTGTATTACCATTATAGGCGAGTTTATATACGACTGTTTATGTTCGACGATAATTATAACTTTATTATATGTTTTAACATAAATATTCATAAATATCTGTTCAGATTGTCACTAGAATTTTGTGATCGGGTGCTGCGCAGGGTAGGATATCTCTGATTTCCAAGCTCTCTGACCAACCGACACAGGCACTCTGTGTGCTTAAATGCCATATGTGCAGATTGAGCACCAGTATTCAGTTAAAATGTCACCAAAATCGTTTGAAAACAACCCGCTGTGTAGAAATTGGATTTGGGGATATTAAGGTACAGTGTCTCATATTCACCAGTTTATTTATGCGAACATATGGACACTTTCGGTAATTTATATAGACATGTTGGATTTTGAGCGCATGCGCGAAACTGTTTCATAATGAAAAATAGTGTTATAATGACCATCATCATGATACAGTTTTCAGACATATAATTGTCAGGGTCGAACATAAATAACTAAATAAATAACACAAAGTGTCTGTAATGGTAAGATATTATTTGCGGTAAGTAACGATGATTGTAACATAGTTACTTTTAGGAATTAACTTACGCAACCCTGTCTGGATCCTTAGGAGAAATTAATTTTATAAAATATACATGATAAAAGTTTCCTGAGTAGTTCTGGAGCAGATAGTTCATAAGACTTGCGCTTAGAAAGAAGCTGAAACACAAACAGTTTCCGCAAAGATGCTCATGCATTAGCAAGAGATGGATTTTGTCCCACTAGCGGCTGGGTAAAGCAGCAACTGCAGCCGGCAGATGAGTTAGCTGTTATCAGCCCACTGACCCGAACAAGTCCGTGGAAGCGCACGCACAAGCTTTTCAAATTTACACTCAAAGAATTTCACGAGCAGCAGCACTACACGCAAGTTTCCTGGCAGGGGTGTCCACAGCTAGTAAACAAGTGCATTACTCTACTCCCATGGTACTACAGCCCGTCTACTGCATCGGTTTGTACAGAACACAATAGTTGTTGATTGATTTAGGGGCATTGTGACATCGTGTCATGTATCCCCATGTACTTGAATGTGTGTGGAATTTGTATGATAATCAGTGTTATTGAATAAAGTTAATAAATTTAATTGCAGCCGAATGGCCAAAATAATTCACGTTGGTTCTTTAGTCTACAGATCTTTACTATACTCCTAAACTTATTTTGTCCTAATTTTGCATCGATTGATGTAATAGCGTTCCCATCCGTCACCACACAAAGTACACACACACCCTTTCGTTGCTTCATGGAAATATGTCTTTGAAAGATTAATAGATGTTCCGCCTTCAATACTGTTTATTTCTATTTAGTCCCTGTAAGTAATAGAAATAAACAGTATTGAAGGCGGAAAATCTATTATTCTTTCAAAGTTATAGTTACGTCAATACGGACCTGAATAATCGACATCATGGAAATATGTCGTCGCACATAGTTTGTGGTGTATCCATGAACCGCTAACCTTGTGATGACATGCCTTAATTCTTGATTCGCCTCCGTCCAGTGTCTATCCCGCATGGCATCTGTATAATAAAATTCAAACCAAATATCCTCCATTTGTAGCTTTCTCTCTTCAAGGAACTTGGCACTATTTTGGGTGGATGGTAGTAAGAACCTTGCCTTTATGTCATCAATATCGAAACCGGGTGAGTTAGCCGTGGTGGTTACGGCATGACTGATGGCAGTCGCTCACATCCGGGAGGCGAGGAGGTTCGAATCCCCCCGCCGGCAACCTTGAAGATGGTCTTCTGTGGTTTCCCATCTTCCTTCCAGGCAAATGCCGGGGTTGGTCCCTAACTATAGGCCACAGCCGCTACCTTCCAACTCCTCGTCCTTACATTCCAACTTCCATCCTTCCCTCGCCAACGGTACTTGTAGCTCAGCCATTGGGTGTCCGTCTCAAAGCAGCTACAAAAACTAGCGAGCCGAACATGTCCTCGGACACTCCCGGCACTAAAAGCCATACGCTAAAAAAATCAATATCGAAAGTCTCTTTGGTCATTTCATAAACCTGTCTCGACTTTGTGTTTATTCTAACACAGTGATCTCTTTTAAGAAACCTTGCCTTCACTTTTTATATGGATTGGAGGTCTGCGAGTGTTACGTGATCCCATATAATCTGTACCCCTTAAGTTGCTACTGGGCTCACTACTGTATTACAGAGTTCCAGTGTTATTGTGATGGCATTTTTAGCCTACTTTTCACATTTTGCAAAAATGAGGAAAAAATAGACTTATGAGATCGATCCGGGAAAATGTGTGTCTGTCTGTCCTTCTGCCTGTCTGGCTGGCTGTGTGTGTGTGTCCCCCACCTATCAACTCCTAAACGGCTGCAGCAATCGAAACCAAATTTAGTATGATGATGATGATAATTGTTGTTTTAAGGGGCCTAACATCTAGGTTATCGGCCCAATTTAGTATGAGTAAAGATGTATAACTGAATATCTCAAGCCTATATTTGAAAATGATGTCAGTGCTACCAACTGCTGATAAAACGCACTAGAAATTTGAGGTCCATGTTTCATATCTTGGAAGGTATGCATGGGAGCTATTCCAAAATTGGCACACATATAGATAATACGATTTCAGTTTAATTTCCAGGAGGCCATAAACGACAGTGTTGCCAAAATAATTTTAAGCCTTCTGATAGGTCCAATGTTTAAATGCATATAACTTCTACACTATCAATTGGATTTCAACCAAATTTTGTATGTAACATGTGTACATAAACAGATATGACTGAGCGTATTCTTAAGAGTAACCAGGGCTGCCGACTGTTAATAAATGCTCTCTCTCAATTTTTTAAAAATCAAAATACTAATATATCAGAAAGTATGCAAGCCGACAGCTTTAAACTATGCACACGTATAGTACATGACATTTAAGATTAAGTTGGAGTAACTTATGTACGTCAGTTCTACCTACATGATTCTAAGCCTGCTGATAGGACCAAATTTTTAATATATGTAACTTCTATACCATCAGTTGGATTTGAATCCAATTTCGTATGTGCTATGTGTAACTATAAGAATTCTTAAGAGCAATCAGGGCTGCCAACTGGTAATAAATGCTGTCTATATGTATTACCCTAATATCACAAAGTATGCAAGCCAACAGCTCTATACTTTGCACACGTATAGCACCTGACATTCTAGATTAATTTGGAGTAATTAATGTAAGTCAGTGCTGCCAACATGATTCTATGCATGCCGATAGGTCCAATTTTAAAATACATGTAACTTCTATACTAACAAATGGATTTCATCCAAAATTGGCACAACGAGATATAATAATATTTCAGATTATTTCTGACCAGCACACGCATGACATTGTTGCCAATATGCTTTTACGCTTGCTGATGGATCCAATGTCTAACTGCATGTAACGTCCATTGGACTTCAACCAAATGTTGTATTCTGTACCTTAAGAGACGGAACTAAGAAATTATTCAGTCACCAGGGCTGCCAACTGTAGTGCTCTATTAGGCTACATTATACCATGTATATTTCGAACTACTTAGACATTTCGATATTACCAACTTAATTTCGTCATTATTCTAGATAGGTTCATATACTGTAGGTTAATCATTAGCATGAAATGTAGGCTCTTTAGTTCGTCACGGATCTTCTTGTTAGAGTGTGTATTTGTAATTCAGGTATGGATTGGGAAGAAGGTGGCCGAGGCCTTAAATTAGGAACCATCCCGGCATTTTCCAGGAGTAGAAGTGGGAAACCGCGGAAAACTCCTATTAAGATGGATAAGGTGAGAATTAAACACGTCTCTTCTCAGTTTTGCCTCAGGAGGCTGAGTGAACTTAGTCTCAGCCCTCAGACCAGAATTAAGATAATTTGGCAGCGCCGGGAATCAGACCCAGATCGCTACGGGTGACAGCCAAATATGCTAGCCACTACACCACGAGGTGGTTAATAAACAATAAATATGCCAGTCGACTGAACAAACTCATAACTGAGCACAGCTTACTCACAGTCGCCCCCTGGTAGGATATGTGTGGGCGATCACGGGATCCCAGATGAGCCTGGCATATCTCATTTGTGCCAGATTCCTCTCTCTGAACTCTCCCGTCTACCTCTCTTGGTCAACTCTTATTCTCCTCCAACACCCGAGGTCAAAGAAATCTTACCTTTTCTTGTAATAATTGGCTCTGGCAAGTAACGCATTTCTACAAAAAAAAAAAATGTTGACATACAATATAGATTTAGATGTTAGAAAGTTATCTCTGAAAGCCGTTATCTGAAGCTCTATGGAAGTGAAACTTGGACTGTTAATGCAGCGGAAAAGAGGAGAATAGAAGCATTTGAAATGTGGTGTTACAGGAGAATGATGAAGATCATATGGGGAGATAGGAGTATCAAATGAGGAGGTATTAAGACGATTGGGAGAGAGGTTTTTCGTGACTGCTAATGGAGAGAAGAGATAGGTTGGTAGGACACGTACTAAGACATCTAGGAATAGCAAACTCAGTTATGGAAGGTTGGGTCGAGGATAAGAACTGTAAGGGTAGACCAGTTGAGAATGTGTAGAAATGAAATGATTTGCTGAGGACAAGAAAGTATGGAATGCTGCATCAAACGCAAGACTGAAACACAACAGCAAACTCCATTATCCCCTATCTGAAAATGAAAATCCACAGCCTGCTTCCAGTCTCCGACCGGGTCAGGAATGGAATGAATGAAGCCCCCAACTAGCGGCGAGGATATGGACTGTGTCGGCTGCCGAGGTCTGACGCACTCCTCTGGGGCAATGATTAAATGAATGACAGATGATATGAAATGATAGTGGAGAGTGTTTCTGGAATGAAATGTTGACAGGGAAAACCGGAGTACCCGGAGAAAAACCTGTCTGCCTCCGTTTTGTCCAGCACAGTTCTCACATGGAGTGACCGGGATTTGAACCACAGACCCTGTGGTGAGAGGCCAGCGTGCTGCCGCCTAAGCCACGTTGGCTTTCCTCAATTATCCCCTATCTATTCTCATTTGTTTGTGGGAACACACCGTTCCCTATATTTCATGGTATCTGCTACGTACTATAAGAGGCTCCAGAGAGGGCAGATTGTGTGTATCGTCACCACGCATGGCGTAACCAGGAAATAATGTTTCAATCTTTGCAAAATGAAAATCTGGAATTCTTACCACTGTGTCACTCCACCTAGCCAACCTTTTATTATATCTGTAATATTCCGCTTTAATTCCACAGTTATTTTCGTTGGTTGGTTCCTTAGTTTAGGGGCTGCGACAACGTGGTCATGTAGCCCCGTGTACTTTGGGTGTGTGTAGAATCTGTCTGATAACTGATGTTAATTGTGATGGCTGTATTAGTGTGTTTTATCTGTATTTAATTCAAGTAAGGACTACAGACGATAATTTCAAGTAGTTTCTACTTTCGCTACCAAATACTACCATTCACGACATCTAGCTGTGAATTGGCTATTACTACTGTCGACCAAAATATTATGTGCACTTGAGTTTGACGTTTTTTTGTGAAGTAACCAATAGACCTACATAAAATCCAATAACATCGTCATTTTCGTCGTTCTATTTTACGTTAGTTCTGTAGGTTTGGAATTTTTAATTTATATTTTAATATTTCTATCGCAGTTGGAACACAAAAAGTGACCGTTTTTAAGGGTGTTTCAACCATGCGTCACATTTAAGAATTATTACCTCAGAAACCCGACATCACATCGAATCCAAATTTTAACACACTATAACTTACATTGGAATGTTGTGCAACTAGTTTCTTAATGTCAACATTTTGTGTTTCCAAGAAACGAAGTTGTTATCATTTTTGTAAGGTAACTTTTCTCGGCTCGGGGTCGTTGGAAAATGTAGTTCTTGGTCGTGTTGTAATCCTTATACATCAAAAAGTTATGCTTTGTCTGTGAAATACGTAAATTAATTCACTTATTTAATTCGGTTTGTATTTGTACGGGGAAATAAGACATGGTTCACCAGCTAGACGCTCCGGAGAATGCTGTACAGCGTTGCTGAGATGGAGCCCATCACTTCCGAGAGAGGCGCGTCATAACGTGTGATGGGCTCCAATTGGCAACGCAGTACAGCTTTCGTCGGAGCGGCTAGCTGGTGAACCATGTCTTATTTCCCTGTACGAATACAAACCGATATAAAATAAGTGAATTAATATACGTATTTTACAGTCACACCTTATAACTGTATGATGTATAACGATTACAACGCGACCAAGAACTACATTTTCCAACGACCCCGAGCCGAGAAAAAGTTACCTTTCAAAAATGAAAACACCTTTGTTTCTTTGACACACAACATTTTGAAATTAATAAACCAGTTATATAACCTTCCAATGTATACTTTGCTAAAATTTGGATTCGATCTGATGACTGGTTTATGAGATAATAATTCTTAAATGTGTCACATAGTTGAAACATGCTTAAGAACGGGCACTTTTTGTGTTCCAACTGCGATAAAAAATATTAAAATATAAATTAAAAATTCAAATCCTACATGAACTAACGTAAAATAGAACGATGAGAGTGATGTTACTGGATTGTATATAGGTCTATTGGTTACTTCACAAACAACCTTCAAACTCGAGTGCACATAATATTTTGTTCGACAGGGTAGATGACATCACAACCAACGCCTGGTAACGAACGTTGGAACTTAAGATCATTGCTCAAACCTAACCTACAAATTTTGATTTACACAAGTTTATTTAGTGGAAGGTTCTTTTACATGACTAAAATCTATGATATGGGCCCACTGGCTTTATTTCCTCTCCGAAGGAAGGCATAGCCTACTTAAGGATTTTTAACGCTCATAAAAATTCCGACGATTTCGGACTGGTTTGAACCCGTGACCTTGGGCATAGAAGCTCAGAATCTCAGCATGCTACCCACTACGCCACCGAAGTCGCCTGCATTGTTATTTTAATTTTATTCAGTAACTGTTTAGTTTTAAGTAAGTATAAGTTACAATAAGTGTAATCTTTATGCCACCGTAATTGGGATGAAAATCCTTTCCTTCTTCTTCTTCTACTTCTTCTTCTTCTTCTTCTTCTTCTTCTTAGCGTCATCCCGTAGGAACGGGGTCCGCTTTTTGGATCAATGCACACCATTTCTTGCGATCTAATGCTTCGAGTGATTTCAAGTTTCTTGATCGTAAATCGGCGTTAATGGTGTCGAGCCACCGCAATTTTGGTCTCCCACGTTGTCTCTGGCTGTCGACCGTTAGATGGTAGGCCGAGCCGATGACTGAACTTTGTAGTGCACGGACAACGTGCCCATACCAACGGAGTCTCCATTCCTGCATTTTCTCATTGATTGGAGCCACGTCAGCTGTATGTCGAATCGTTGTGTTGGGGATATGGTCGAGCAGGGATATGTCTAATGATCTTCGCAGCATCCGCATTTCCATGACATGAAGCGAGTGCTCAGCACTTCTAGGTGCTGGCCAACACTCGGTACCATATAATGCAACTGGTCTCACCATTGTGCGGTATATCTTTGATTTTAGGCGGATAGGCATCTTCTTATCACAAAGAACACCGGTGACATCTCTGAATCGCATCCAAGTCGCATTGATTCGTGGTCGCACATCTTCATTCACAGAGCTGTCGCCATTCAATCGTGAGCCTAGGTATCGGAATGTATTTACCTTGGTAAGAGGAGCTCCATTAATACCTATAGTTCCAGGGGATGGAATCGTTTCGAGGTATTCAGTCTTGTGGATGTTCAAACGAAGACCAAATCCTTGCAGACGATCATGCCATGTCTGCTCTTGGGTTTCAAGATCCATCCTGGAGTCTGCCGCAATCATCACATTATCAGCGTATAGCAATGTCCATGGGACACACTTCTGCAGGTCTCGCGTTATGGAATTCATGACGATAACAAAGAGCAGGGGAGTCAGAGCTGAGCCTTGATGAACCCCAACTGTCACAGGGAAGCTGTCAGTCAGTCCTGCAGGGCATCGCACGTGGCTTTTGGTGTTGTTGTGCGCAAATAAATAGATACTTAAATAAGCAAATAAAATATTTCCATACCCTCAAGATATCACTGTTGGAGAGGTTTGAAGACGGAGATCCCGAGGGATTCCTGAGCTTTCCTTTAGCCCATTTCCATCATATAACAAGTAGTTCCGTGAAGAACTAAATAGCCTATTTTCATATATCCTACTAATATTAATTGCCTCTATCAACATACAAATTGTCAGTTTGATTGCTGTAATATATTCGTAGTTATTCAGAACCGTCTAAATATTCTGATGATTATTGTGAACGTTCATTATGCAAATGTTGATTTCGATCGCATGATTAGAACACAAGAAATAAAAACTTAATTTTCGAAATTCGCACAGCCGCCATATTGAGGTTATGTAAACAATTGAACGAAGTTAGATGTCGGTGCATTACAATGTGTATAAACATACACTGCATCAAGGTTTATTGCGTTTGGTTGGTTAAATCGCGAGAAACGTCTATTTCAATGTCGCAAATTTGCTTGGCCGCCATGTTGGTATTGTAGCTACCAGGTTTTCAAAACTCACACAGGTAAACTTCTAGTAGTTCCCTTTATCACCATACAGAATTCCAGGGTGATATCGGTAATAGTTTCGGAGATATTGAATGCTGGTGAAATATTTCGCACAGACGCCATGTTGGATTGGTGAGACGTAACAAAATTTGAAGGGCATGGTCGGGGTCGCGCGGAATAGTGCTATGAACTTACTGAGTTTCATTCAAATCGCTCCAGCCGTTCAGAAGTTATTAGGGGGTCAAACACAAAAATCCTCACACACACACACACACACACACACGCACGAACAATGTTCAGAAATCTGTGCAACTAATCATAGTTTTCTCATAAGGTGATCTCATAAGCCTATTTTTTAATGAAAATAGGCTAAAATAGGCTTAAATAGAGTATTTGGTTGATGAGATCACCTTTTGTCCATTTGTGTGTGTGCGCGAATGTGTGTGTATGTCGGTAATAAAATCTAATCGGCTTGGGCGAATTTAATGAAATTCAGTAAGGTCATACAACTATTCCGTTTGACCCCAACCGTGCCTTTTAAATTTGAATACGTTTCACCAATACAACATGATGGTCGCACGGTCTATTTAACTGGCATTCTATATCTCCGAAACTATTCCTGATAGTACCCTGAAATTTTTGTATGGTCATAGAGAATACTGCAAAACCGCGTTTATCCGTACTAATTGGGGTTGAGGGTTGTCCGGATTAGCAAAAGTCCGGATTATCTGAAATGAAAACAATCAATTGCATTTTCACGAAAAAATAATAGTTTGATAACATAATGAAGTACAGTATCATGAGTGTAGATGAAACGAGAAAGTTATAAATTGGCTTCCTTTGGTGTGAAGTAACTGTCTATCTTTCTTTCTTTCTTTCTTTCTTTCTTTCTCTTTCTTTCTTTGTGACTTTTTCCTCATCTCCTTTACAATATGTGTACGCAAGTGTCTCATTTGATTATAATACGGCTGGCTGCGTGGCTCAGCGGTAACGTTCTCGCTTGCTGGGTCCAAGGTTGCAGGTTCGTATCCTGGCGCAGTCAGCTGGCATTTGAGGGTGCGCAAATGAGAGGGAGCCGTGTCAGTAAATTTACTGCCACGTTAATGATCCGCTTCGGGGCAAAATTCCGGCACCCGGCATCTCTAAAAGCCGCAGTAGTTAAAAGGGGCGTAAAACCAATAACATTATTATTATAATACCCGTTTATTGTCTCCATATTGTGAAATTAAGACATCGCTTCGTGGTAATTCTTCGTAGTATTTTATGTTTTTCAAAATATGTTTTTTTAATTTATTTACTGACTTTACTTTTAAAGCCTGTCCTTATTAAGCGATATCCGGATTAAAGGGGCCCGGATAAACGCGGGTTTACTATACTAACTAGGTAATGGCTTGGCCATAATGTTCTCATACAAGCAATATGGCAGTTGTGCAAAATATTTAACCAACATTCTATAGCTCCGAAAATATTACCGATATCACGCTGAAATTGTGTATGGTGATAGAGAGTACTAAAGGTAAGTTCAGATATATGACGCTCAAAAACATGTTAAGTAGAAAAAAAACATGGCGGTCAAGGGAAGTTATAATATTTGAATGGCATTTCTTTGAGGTTTAATTGTGGTGAAACTTGGTAAGATAAATGTTTATAGAAACTTTAATCTACTTGCTATAGGTGCCTAATTGCCTGCCTATATTAAGTTCTTGGGCGCCTATTGAGCCATGTTCTATTCATTATACCTCGAAGAATGTAAGCCATTTGAAACTATTATTAAATGTCTTGAAGGGGACTGGGACGTGTGATAAGCTGAAGATTGTCAGTTTGAAAGAATCTCCCATCTTTCCTGAAGAAATTGGTGTATCAATTATTGTGCTGACATGATATTTGATGCAATAGAATTAGGTTTAAACATAATATTTTAAGGCTACATTGTAGCTACTAGCCAAATATTCTTTTTGTGATTTCCGTAAGTCATATTTTTTGAAACTTCATGTACCATTTTCTCAGTAACTATCTGATCAATATATTTGAAACTTGGTAGTCTCTAATACCCTATATAGATCTACTGGTGAAGTAAATGTATTCAGGTATCTTGATTAGTTATGGAGCCCAGCTTGAAAAGCACTGACAATTTTACAGAAAATTTCAGTTTTCAACTACGATGCAAGAAAAAACTCAACTCCCGTCAACAATAGGACAATACATTTACTTTTGTAGCTCAAAAATGGTTTAAACATTATGCATGCAACGTTTGTTGGGTCTGGTTTGAGTATTTACTCAGAAAAAGTGACATGAGTTAAAGGAATTTTTATCAATATATTTCTTTACGATTGTCATTGTAATGCTCTCTCTGACACAAAATATTCAACATAGAAGCTTCAAATTCCACCTAATTAATTACGAATGTACTCTGAATATACCAATAGAACAATCACAGAAATACTGTATTGCAGTTTCTGAGATACGTAACTAAACATCGGATGCTACATTTTTCTATAGATTCACACGTCACGGTTCACGTAAGTATTTGCCTGAGTCTACTTAGATGGCCAGGTGGTGTACACCCCTGGATCCAACAAGCATTCCACTCTGTTCTGAAATAAACTCCCCATGTGTTTATGATAGTCGGGTTAAAACCATCCGTTTTGTAGTCCACGAAGCGTGCTCTCGCACTTCGCCAAAATTATTATGTTGGTACCACGTCGACCGTACACTTTCATATAAACTCAACTCACTTGAATTATTCTCCACAACAGCTGTTTCTCCGGAGAAATAACTCTGACAAGTAAGATAATTATTCTCGCAACTCTTACACTTACAGATAGTACTTGTTGTTTCCAACAGTACATAGGCCTATGGATGTAAAATACGAAATGGAACATACAATTAGAGAGACCACCTCGTTTTTGTGGATTTAACTAAGGGCTTTGCAACATCGTGATCATGCAGCCTCGTGTATTTGGGTGTTTGTGTAATTTGTCTGATAACTTCTCTTATTGAGATGGCTGTATCACTGTGTTTATTTTTATGTCAATTGAGGATTGGGAAGGAGACAGCAGTGGCCTTAAGTTAGGAACCATCTAGGCATTTTCCTGGAGTAAAAGTGGGGAACTACGGAAAACCACTTCCAAGATGGCTGAGATGGGAACCGAACCCTCCTCACAATCCTGAGTGTATCTCTTTCCGGCCCTCAGACCAGAATTAAATTTATTGTAATGACCTCCTCTTGGTGTAGTGCCTAGCATTCTTGGCTGTCACCGCAGGGGCCTGGGTTCAATTCTCACCTCCGCCAACCCGGAAGTGGTTTTCCGTGGTTTCCCCACTTTCACACGAGGCAAATGCTGGGAAAGTTCGTAAATCAAGGCCACGGCCACCTCCTTCCCAAATCCTCATCATATAATTACAATAACATACACTAATACAGCTACCACAATAGCATGACTTATCATACAAATTTTACACACACCCAAGTACACGGGGCTACAAAACCACGTTGTCGCAAGGCCCCTCAATGGAGCTAAGTTACAACAACAACAACATTGCGATGACTGTATTAATGTGTTTATTTTTTAAGTCAAATGAGGATTGGGAAGGAGACACCCGTGGCCTTAATTTCGGAACCATCTAAGCAGTGACCTGGAGTTGAGGTGGGAAACCACGGAAAACCACTTCCAAGATGGTTGAGATGTGAATCTAACCCTCTTCCTCTCAGTTTTGCATCATGAGGCTGAGTGTAATCCGTTCCAGCCCTCAGATCATAAATACATTTCTTGGCCATAACTAAGGCTCGGATATTTACGTAAATAAATATTTTTTTATGTAAATACATATTTTAAACATTTTTTCTATAATTAAATAAATTCCTGCTTTTCACTTATTAGCATATAAAAAGACAAAATATTTACATTTTATTTTTAATTAGTGAGCAAGATCATTCAGTTTATTGCATTTTTGTTCTGTATTACTTCAACGGGGATGAACCAGTGAGCTATCTAATCTTCATGCAGAGCGTACGTCAGGTTGCAACTGTTATTCTTAACGTGTCACCCCGTGCCACTCACTGTGGAAGTCGGGGATTTGCTTGTCCGTAGCCACATTGCACCACGTGCTAGAGCTACCTGGAACCAGTGTCACTCACATGTAGTTCATTTCTGGCACTGTGAAGTGTAAGACAATTCTACGATGCATAAAGTAAGAACAACTATAAGTTATCGTCTGTTGCAGAATTCAAGGACAATTTTACTTCTCATGGGGGCGTTCTGTTCTGCTAACCATGTGGGAAAGCAATCATGACTGAACAGCGATCTCAAGTTACACAACACTTCGAGGGCAAGAAACATATTGCCGCAGTTTTGCGCCTTCAGAAGAAGTGTTTCGCGATAATCGTCGGTCATTTGTGATAAATCTCGTTGAGTATTGTAATGCTTCAGCAGTCAGTGAGGCATTGCATTCGTGAATACTGCATATTGTTTATAATCACATTAATAAATTAAATAATAATAATAATAATAATAATTGGCACATATTTCAGGTATTTTTAATACGTAAAAAATAAATATTTTCCCGATTTTTAGCACTGAAAAATCCGAGCCCTAGCCTTAACTACCTCGTAGTGTAGCAGCTAGCATTCTTGTCTGTCACCCCGGAAATTATGGTCTGAGGGCTGGATCGGGGTAGACTCAGCTTCGTGAGAGAAAACTTACAAGAGGTGGGTTCGATTCCCACCACAGCCTTCTTGGAAGTGATTTTCCTCGGTTTCCTACTTCTAGTCCAGTGAAATGCCGGAGTGGTTCCTAACTTAACGCCAGTGCCGTCTCGATGAAGTAGATTGTAGTTTTACGTGACCGTGAATCTTGTGATTATGAGCCATGGAACCTCATTTTTACGTAAAATCCGAACCACAGGATATGGCATTTCACATCGAAAATCACACATGCATTGACCGGGAATCGAACCCAGTCTACCTTGGTGGGAGGCCAACAGCTTAACCGCTATGCCACCACGCCCTCCAGTGCCGTCTCCTTCCCAATTCTTATTTGACACAATGAGAATGATCACAGGCACGATCAGATCAACTCCTATTCAGTGGCTGCCTGTATTAAGCCATATTCCCCCACCCCACCTCCGCAGATGCAGTGCTTTGATGAATGAATACAAGAAGATCCAGATTAATCAAAGACTGCCCATTCATGAGGATATCCACCACCTACATATACATAGACTGAAGTCAAGACATCCACCCATCTGCACGGCGGAGAACCTGGCAATGAGTAATTTCAACCTTATTGAGAAATGGTCTCATGAATGGAGACAATTCGCCCCAGCAGAGTCTTTGGAAATGCCATGCATCTCACAGAAGGTACCTGGCTTTGAACAACCTCGGAAAGTATGGTCCAAGCTAAACCGGATCCGAACTAACCATGGTGTGTGTGCAGATCTGCTATACAAATGGAGGAAAAAAATCATCATCTTGTTGCGACTGTGGTGCTGAGAGGCAAACTGTGAAGCACATCACCCAAGAATGCCCTCTGAGCCGTTTCGACGGAGATAGAAGATAATTTTTCCTGGGGACGCCGCAAGCGATTAACTATGTAAATAGTGTAAATATAGATCTGTAGCTCATGTATACGCCATACGATAAATAAATAATAATTTGACTTATAAAAAATACACACACTAATACAGCCATCACAAAAAGACAGGTTATCATAGAAATTCCATAAACGCCCAAGTACACGGGACTACATGACCACGATTTCGCAAAGCCCATAACTAAATCAACAACAACATGAAGCCTTGTGATTTCAGTAACGGACGAGAGGGCTGGAAAAGGGTGCTTTCAGTATCGTGAGGGAAATTAATTAGCTGTCTGTCAGTGAGGCAGGCTCCGGTAGGGCAAAACAATATCTCGTGTCACTCCATAAATGGCTATGGCGTAGTCGGTAGCATGCTGAACTGCTATGCCCAATATCGTAAGTTCAAACCCGGTCGATTTCGTCGGATTTTTATGAGGGTTAAAATCCTGCAGTGTGCCTTCCTTCGCAAGGGAAGTAAAGCCAGCGGGCCCATGTCATAGATTTATGGCATGTGAAAGAACTTTCCACTAACTACAATTGTGTGAAGCCAAATTTGTGGGTTGGATTTGATTACTGCTCTATTAAGTTCCAACGTTCATCGCCAGGGGCTGGTTTTGGTAGAATCTAATAACCAAGTTCGCAGCTAGGTGTCGTTGACGGTAGCATTTTGTAGCAAAATTTGGAACTATTTGAAATTGATCGTCTGAAATTGATCGTCTGAAGTCCTTACCTGCATTACAGATAACACACACTAATACAGCCATCACCATTAACTCCGGTTTTCAGAGAGATTCTACACACACCCAAAGTACTCGGGGCTACATAACCGCGTTATCACAGCCCCTAAACTGAGGAACCGACCAACCGAAGTCTGGTAACATCAATTTCAGGATTCATTAATAGAGGTGCATACCTCCAGATTAGTCTATTGTGTACGATCGATATGTTCCCAAACAGCAGAGAGCGCTGGATGTACGTAACAAATGGAGGTATATTTACTCTCTGTCTAGTTTTAATGAATGATTTCCCAATACAATCACACTTCAGTAAGCTGTGACGTGAAGCTTCCTCTGAGGGAATCACCAAACGCTGCAACGCGATGTAATACTGACGAAATTCTGGATCTGAGGGATCGCAAATTTATGAGAGAAATTTAGTAGATAGACTTCACAATAGTAATGAATACTAATAGTCCCGCAGCGCAGGAACTCTGGGGATCACATGTTTGTATCCCGGCGCTGAGTGCGGCTTTCTCCACATTTCCTCCAGGCAAATACCGGGACAATACCTTACTTGAAGTCCCGGGGCAGCTAGCCTGCTTATGTTATTGTCAGGGCCGGGTTTCATTGGTTGTAATTTTTTTTTAATATTTGTGAAAAATTCATGAAATATCGTGTTTATGGTCAGGTGCGGATCTGGAGTTTGGCTTTTGGTGGGGGGGTCACAGAATCGAAATTGTTAAGAAAAATGGTATCACTAACAACGCAATCACAAAATAACCAAACGTACAAAACGAGACCAATTTTTCTGCAAGCTACATGGATAGAAATTTGATGCGTTTAGCGCATCAAAAATATTCGTACAAATTGCAACGGCGTGTTTTGCGACTTTAACATCGAGCTTCGAGAAAAGTATCAAGGTACGTTACAGTTTCAGCAAGTCGAGTTGGGACCGACGAAGGGAGAAAGTCACAGCTTAAATTGCTAACCAAGCCTGCAGTTTGGACGTCGGCAAAAAATGTTGGTGCGAAAAAAGCCCCAAATTCCTATCCGTGCATTGCTGCACATTCATCGTGACATCACTATAGACATCGATTCGGTAATCACAAGGTTTGCTAAACAAAATAGACGAGTTGATTTTGTTATATAAATAATCGTTTTTATATAACAGGTACGAAGTTGTAAATATGTACAGTTGTAACAGAACATAATAATTGCAATAAAGATATTTTCAGTATTGAATAAAATGAAAAAAAAACTGTTTTTCAGTTAAAATTCGTTATTGTGTTTTCGTTTTTTGAGTTTGCAAAAAGAAAAGGTCTCCGTTTGGGGGGGGGGGTCATGACCCACGTGACCCCCCCCCCCCCATCCCCTTAAATCTGCGCCTGTTTATGGATGAATGGAAGGTGGTAATGTTGCGAAAATTTCGTGATCATTTTAATGCCATATACCAGGAGTGATCAGATACTAAGGATACAAGGCTGATATTCCTGGAGTTTTGTCTGTTTTAGAGATATTAGTAGTGTGGCGTAAAGCCTCCGTGGCTTATGCGGCAGCACACTGGCCCCTCACCGCTGGATCCGTGGTTCAAATCCCGGCCATTCCATGTGACATTTGTGCTGGAGAATGCGGAGGCAGACAGGGTTTTCTCCGGGTACTCAGGTTTTCCCTGTCACAATTTCATTTCAGCAACACCCGACACCTACAGAGCTAGCCTCTACTTAGTATAAAACTAAGTCCCTGATTCTTGGATGTCACGGGTAATCTCGAGAACCACTGGATGGATTTTGATGCGTTTTCACCATTTTGTAAAGGATAACTTAAGGAAGGTTTCTGTTGAAAATAATATATTTATGATCAAAGGAAGTCAAGCAGAAGCAATTTCAGTGAAAAAGTCGACAAAAATCCTGGCGTCCATGCGCTTTTTATGCTTACGCTGGGCATACCGTAAAAAATATCTATAATGTAAGAATTGTTCAGCATGAAACGTTCTACAAAAAAGTCCCCGAGAGCATATCTCTATCTTCAATACATCGCCGACTATAAGTGTTTTTGCGTTTTTATTTCTTCCAGCAATCTCCATTCAATTACTGTGGCGAAAGTTACAGCCTAGCTAGCGGGCGAGCCTATTACCACAGATACAGTCAGCAGCAACTGTCCAGTCATGTTAAGACTTCAGAGAAGAGTGGTCGTGTTTGGAGTTTCCCTGATAGTGCAACTCGACGCTTCTTCATTTCGCCTGTGAAAGTTTCGTTCCGCAAAGAACACAGTCAAGTTGAGATTGGACGGAAGGAGGACTTGTGTTCTCATGGACAGTTTTACGTGGGTCTATCGCCTGTTAAATCAAAACGAAACCTTTTCGTGTTCACTGCTGGATGGAAAATGACTAATGTCGTATACAAGGAAATCTTATAAGACCTCAGTTATAAGTAGTCTATCACCTTGCATTCATAATTGTTCCCGGGCGTAACCGGGGCGGGCTGCTAGTTGTAAATAAATAACTAATGCGACTCATTTGGAAAACTAGTCTCGCGACGATTCCTGTGGGCAAAACATGTAACCGTAGCCAGGACTTCTCACCGGGAGTGTCGTCTTCTTTCAAGACAACGACCGACCTGATATTATTCGTACAGCCGAGAAGACCAGCACGCTGTTAAAGCGGTTTCACTGGGACATCATTGACCACCCTCCCTATAACCGGACTTCGCTCCAAGCGACTTTCGCCTGTTTCTTCACTTACAGGAATGCCTTGGAGGTCGACGATTCACTTCCGACGAGGAGGTGAAACACTTCGCGACAAAGTGACTGAACGCGAGAGGACAGGATTGTTACCATGAGAGGATATTTAAACTAATTCCACGATGCGACAAGTGCCTAAACTGATATGGAGACTGTGTCGAAATAGTACATCATGCAACGAGCCTATAATGGCAATAATTAAGACAAGAGTATGTTTATAAAAAGAGCGTAGCGAGTTGCCTACGACTGTTTATGTTCGACGATAATTATAACTTCATTATATGTTTTAACATACATATTCATAAATATCTGTAGGATCCATTCACTTCAGTTAGTGAACAGAGCGCGCTGGTTTTGCTTACTGCACAGACCGTATGCGTGAATCAAAGACCTTCGGAAGCAGAGACCATTTACTTTGCTTGACAATGCTATTGTTTACAGCCTGCATGATGTCTAGTGCCGATCGAGACTAGCATTCACTAATATTGTCACCGAAGTCGTTTGAAAGCTAAGCGCTGTGTATAAATTGGGGTTGGGGATGTTAAGGTACAGTGCTATTTCTTGTCTCATAATCGCCAGTTTATTTACGCGAACATATGGTACGGTGCACTTTCCACGTCGGTAATTTATATAAAAGGATGATGTGTTGCTAAGTTCTGGACGTAGATACATAAATTTCTTGCATATGTCATTATTTTCTGCTATGCCCAGCAAAATGCAGCCATTTTCCTTACCTCCTGTTACCGTAAAGGTTCGTACTGATTTTGTCTTTGTGTTTGGCATTGTAACTACAACTAGCATTACCCGTCACGGCTTCGCCCGCGAATATTCTAGTTGTAAAGAGTACACTTAGCAAAATCTCAATAATGACTGCTATGACTGATTTATCCTTGGTATGAATAATCAGACTTTATCAATTCAGCTACTGGTGCAGTGGTTAGGGGTTTGTCATTCCTTCATAGGTATAACAGAGCGAAGTTAGTTTTCTGGGAATATCACAGATATTGTTAATTTAGAGGCCTTTAAATGTGGTTTTCGGAGACCCATTATAGTCGGGTGAAAAAGACCTTTCGTACCACACTCACCCGTGAAAATTGCTTGAAAAAATCTAGAGTGCCCCTTGACACCCTTAAGTGCATTATACTGTATGTATTGATGAATTTTACAGCTTAATTTGGTTCAGTGATAACCTTATAACCGTCTGGAAACTTTCACAGTAATGTAATAATTGAAATTGCATTGCGTCTTACTGAAATAGATGGACCTGTGAGATTCTGTTACCATGGTTACCGTGTTGCATTCTTTCATTACTTCATTGTAAATATACATTTTTAAGGTCTTTATTTAATTGTGAGGCATTTAAAGAGTAAGTGAGTGCGTTTCGCTTACGCATTGGGTTATGCTGAACCTGCAGGTACCCCATATATGTAGGCTGGTGTTAATGGGACCTTACTTTTGGTACAAATCTCGAATGGGACCTTAGCAGAATAATATAGGGAGGGATGGTTGATCCTATATCCAATTTGAACTTTTAAATCATGTAATTCATGTCCGACATGTTGGATTTTGAGCGCATGCGCGAAGGTATCCTTACCTAATTGGTCAATGAATGAGCTCTTATTGGCTGAAGAAACTGTTTTATAATGGAAAGCAGTACTATAATGAGCCTCATTATGATACAGTTTTCTGACATATAATATTTACATTTCGACATCGTCGATCATAAAATAACCAAATGTATTAACAGGATCATTATCTATGTGCGCTCCGATAAACACGGCAAGCTAAGCCGGCTTTGACTGCCGCAGATCGCGGGTACACGTACACGTTTCAGCGCCGGTGGTTGGCGCGCACTTTCACACTTTTACCAAACATGTTCAATAGTGTGTACTTACAGTGCTCATAGGCTATGCTTAAAATGTCCTCCCTCTCTTGTAACACACACCTGACATCTTCTGATGAAGGAATGTCTGTCAACTCTTTTATTATTTACGGAGCCTGTTTCCTTGAATCGCTTAGCGAGTCTCCAAATTGTACTGGTATTAGGTACAGGTCGTCCTGGAAACTTGATTCGAAATTTTCGTCTCGTTTCAGAACAAGATTGTCTGCTTTTCATATACGAATTATGGATACACACACATTCGCGCAATGTGAATTGGTGTCTAGGCATGACCAACAATCACAGTAATCACAATACTCACTAAACGGGCAACACTAACGCCTAAAGCTGCTTCGGTGGCGTAGTTGGTAGCATGCTGAACTGCTGTGCCCAAGATAGCGGGTTCAAACCCGGCCGAAGTCGTCGGATTTTTTTAAGAACATTAAAATTCTTCAGTATGCCTTCCTTCGGAGGGGAAGTAAAGCCGGTGGTCCCATGCCATAGATTTATGGCATGTAAAAGGTCCTCCCACAGACTAAACTTGTGTGAAGCTAAATTTCTAGGTTAGATTTCGTTGTAACCCTCTATCAAAGTTCCAACGTTCACCACTAGGTATCATTGATATCCGGTAGCGAAAGTTGGAACTGCTCGAAATTGAACGGAACTTGTAGCTCACCCTAGTGGTGTCCGCTTGAAGCGGCGAGCCGAACATGTCCTCTGACACTAACGTCTAAGCCAGTGGTTCCCAACCTTTGCCAGCTAACGCCCCCTTTTCAGATACGGGTGGTCATCGCGCCCCCCATCCGTCGCTTCTATAACCTCTTCGATAAACTGACGAGGAGGATATAGACCTAACCTAATAACACTACATAATGGAATAATTATTTTTGAAAAAATAATATGAAGTACGCGCTTTATATCTATTACATGCTAAAAATATGGTATATTGGCTTTCACGGCCAGTGAATTAAAACTCAGCAATTTTTCTAGGTTTATGCCGTGTCTTGTGTGGAATTTCGCCTAGGACACCAAGCTGGCTGATGAGCCACATACTAACTTCATTTTAGCACAATACAAAGAATACACTTTTAAAATACATCCTTAAATTAGTCAACAAATGTCAGTGAGAGGGTTAACACTGTTTTCTCTTGGTAAGATTCGGTATGTTTGGTTTGATATTTGACAGAGCACAGACGAGATTACTTGCAACATTACCAGTGCTTTTGAACGATTGACTTGGCGCGAAAAACACTAGGAGTCATTCGAAAAATATTTATTATACAAAATTGTAATATTCGAGTTTAGAAGAAAATTCGAAAGTCACCTCACGCCCCCCCCCCCCCCCTGATGAAGCCCCACGCCCCTCTAGTGGGGCGAGGCCCTCCCAGGTTGGGAACCCCTGGTTTAATCTTTGCAGATACACGTCCATATGAATGATAAAACATGTGTGAACTAACGATATGAGTCAGTGGAGCGCGACAACCACCGGCTGAACCGCATACGCCCGCCCGCGATCTGCACCAGTCACAGCCAGCGTAGCATGCCGTGTTTGTCGAGGCGCACATAGATAATGACCCCTGTACTATCAGTTGGCTATATTAAAAATAATAACCCCTGGCACTGCAGCCCGTGAAGGGCCTCAGCCTACCAAGCGACCGCTGCCCAGCCATTTGGCCTGTAAATATTGGGGTACACGTGATCAGCGCATCGGGTCCCCTCGGTCGTAAATCTTGGATTTCGTGATCGGGGCGCTGACTCACTGTCAGACAGCTAATCAATTGTCCTCACGAAGCTGAGTGTACCCCGTTCCAGCCCTCACGTCAGTTTCTAAAATCCCTGACTGAGCCGGGAATCAAACCCGGGGCCTCCGGGTGAGAGACAGGCGTGCTACCCCAACAAGTTGCCTGTGTTGGTTGCATGAAATAAAATGTACAAGGTTCACGACAGGCTTTGTAATCTTAGTTTCTGATCATCCCTCGTAGGTGTGCTTCGTTAAACGTTAAAGAGGGAGATAAATGACAATTGTTCAGCTCTTTTAATAAAGAATTAATCGTCGACGGGATGTAGCTGGGGCAGCTCTGGGGGGAAGTTAGCGGTCTCCATTGTGACACCAAGTAAGGTCCCTCAAATGCTCTGCGAATGTTCGTTCCAGGGCGTTTCGAATCAAGATCTTGCAATAAAGATAAACTTCCAGCAGTACAATAGACCGTTGTATGAATGGTCTGTCTGGAGGCCTTTATGGAGCAGTATAAGGCGAACATACACCTACTGTGCAGTCAAGCTCACAAAGGACTTGATTCACCACCGTGTGTGTGGCTTGTTTACTCTATAAGATACGATCAACCCTGGGGTTCACATATAAGGGCACGCGGTTTGGTGACCATGGAGCCTTCAAGCTGAGTCTAGCATCGCTTACATTTTAAGCAAATCTCTATATATTAAAAAAATGAAAGTTTGTCTGTTTTTTCTGAATTTCCTCGGAAATTTGTGATATTTGCGCGTTTCAGACTGTTTTATGACAGATCCACGCAAAAATAAAATCAAAACTCGGGGCCACTAAGGAGCCGTTAAGGGCCCCCGAAAACTACATTATAGGCTCTCAAACCAACAATTTCTTGGTTATTCCCAGAAAACTAATTTCATTTAATAAACTAATGAAGGAATGCTAGTCAGTAACCATGACAACAGTATCTCAAGTGGTGACATCCAACTTTCCATCTATTTCTGCAAAAAGTAATGCCACTCCATTTATTACATTTCTGTAAAAGTTTGCAAATGGCTATAAGGTTATCACGGAACCAACTAAAACTGTAAAATTCATCAATGCGCTTAAGGGGTTCAGGGAGTACCCTAGATTTTTTTCACACGACTTACACGTGCCATATGTCGTACAGAAGGTCTATTATATCTCCAAACAGCAACAATATTTTCAAAAATACCTGATTTGAAATAGTAGACTATTTTTTGCTGCTTTTAGGAATTTGGGCCAGAGGCTGAAAGAAACCTGAATTTTCATGCACCCCTTTATAATTTATAAAAGGGGTCTTCCTGTGGTTGGGCACTTGACACAACGGTTAGGGTCAGTTTGTATGTGACGTGTATTGCAATTCGTCTGCGAGGTTTTCAATTTTATTTTCACTTCAGGAAGAAGACGTTAGGTAAATTTAGTTTGAGAGAACATTTTAACTAATCATTTTTCTTTGTCGACAAACAGGTTCCAAGCCCCTAACCATTGCAACAGTAGTTTAATTGATAACGTCTGATTATTAATACCGAAGACCGTTCGAAGAATGGGTACTTCTGCTAGTTCCATTATAAACCTACGTATTACAATGGGTATCGTGTTGCAACTTCCGGAATATTTCGACATGTCTTCGAGTTTCACATCCCCCAGGCCCGAAAACCACCGTCAGTTCAAGAGTATATAATCATATACCGTAATTTATATAAGTTATAGTTGTGACTTTCTTGTGGATACGATAAATACGAATCACTTTCAAATTTATAAATAATAATAATAATAATATCGTATGGCCTCGGTTGACGGGTGCAAGTTTTGTAATTTGGTGCCCATAGGGCAGCTTGCATATCGAATTTTCTTGCTCCTTGGAACACTATGTAAGTCAAGGAGGTTAGATATCTAAGCTCCTTGACACTATAGCGCTTTCTAGTAGAGAAAGGAGGAACTTTTGTGTTGGCGGAAAATACCGAGATTAAATTTGCCATTATGAACACGGCCTGCTGAATTAAATGGGTTCTTTAACATGCCAACATATGATTGCATATCGTGATTTTTGCCGCCTTTGAAAAATCACTTACCATGGCCAGGAGCTAACCTGCAAGCTTAATTTATAAATAAAACATAACCATTCAAAACACCAGCAAAGTCGGACCAACGGTGTGGAAATGCGGTGTCCTTGCGGAAAAATGAAATATCGCTAGTATGTGAAAAATCAAGTTCATTCAAATTTCATACCATTCTTCGCAGAAGGGCCAAAAACGTATCACAGTGAAGTTTTTTGACAGCACCGACTCTTGACCAAAGGGTGGGGAAAATTGAATTTTGAGAGAAGAACAATCATATATCCCGTATATACGTTTAGGAAGAAAATCCACATTTTGGAAACGATCCCTTTAGAACTTTTACCATGACACATGAAACCCAACCATCAATTGTTTGTGTCAGAAAGTTTGTTTTCGGTTTTCAGTTCTCTGAATTTTTGAAAAACAGGATTAAAAAAACAAGTAGTTCCGTGAAGAACTATACAGCCTATTTTCATATATCCTACTTATGTTAACTGCCACAATCAACATACAAAATTTCAGTTTAATTGCTGTAACAGATTCGTAGATATTGAGAACCGTCTAAATATTTCAGATGTTCGCCAGGTTGGATTTTTATTTTTGTACTATTACATTAAGATTATTGTGTACGTGTGGTATTCAAACTTCAATCCCATGATTAGACAACAAGAAGTAAAAACGAGATTTTAAAATTACGCACAGCAGCCATCTTGTGATAATGCAAACCATTGAAATAAATTAGATGCCAGTGGATCAACATTTGTATAAGCATTTAACGTGCAACGTTTCACGGCACTCGGATAGTTAATTCGCGAGAAACGTCCATTTAAATATTTATAATTCGCGTCGCCGCCATGTTGGATTTGTGCTCACCAGGTTCCTGAAAGTCCTATAGGTGAACATATGTTCATAGTCTCTATGAACATAAAAAAAAACAGTTTGGTTGCTGTAAAAGATTCATAGATATTGAGAACCGGCTAAATATTTCGGGAGCTCACCATTTAGGAGTGTTATGTGTATAGGCCATAGAGTTAAGTACCAATCAAGGACAATTATTGCCTAGGTTCATTATTCAAACTTTCACTTCGATCGCATGATTACGACACAAGAAATTAGAACTTAATTTTAAAATTTCGCACAGCCGCCATCTTGAGGTTATGTAAGCAATTGAATTAAATTAGATGGCAGTGCATTACAATCTGCAAAATCAATTACTGTACCACATTTCACTGCGCTCAGAGAGTTAAATCACGAGAAAAGTCTATTAAAATATTTTAAATTCGCTTGGTCGCCATGTTCGTTTCGTACTTTACAGGTTTATGAAATATACGTAGGTATACCTGTATCAGTACCCTTTATCACCGTACAAAATTGCAGGCTGATATCTGTAATAGTTTCGGAGATATAGAATGTCAGTGAAATATTTCGCACAGCCGCCATTTTGAGGTTATGTAAACAATTGAACTAAATTAGACTCCAGTGCATTACAATGTGTATAAACATTTGCTGTACCAAGTTTCTTTACATTTAGATAGTTAAATCGCGAGAAAAGTCTATTTAAATGTCTCAACTTCGCTTGGCCGCCATGTTGGTTTTGTAGTCACCAAGTTTTTGAAAGTCTCATAGGTGAACTTCTAGTAGTGCCCTTTATCACCGTACACAATTTCAGGGCAATATCGGTAATAGTTTACTAGATATTGAATGCTAGTGAAATATTTCGCACAGCCGCCATGTTGGATTGGAGACACGTAACAAAATTTGAAGGGCACGGTCGAGGTCGCCGGGAATAGTGCTATGAACATTCCGAGTTTCATTGAAATCGATCCAGCCGTTTCGATTTTATTAGGGGGGGACACACACACGAATCACACACACACACACACACACACACACGCACACACACACGGACAAAAGGTGATCTCATAAGCCTATTTTTTCAAAATTGAAAATAGGCTAAAAATGCACTATTACTAATCATTATTCAATCATCAAATGTATTTTACTGAGTTCTTGTCTTTAACGAATATAATGTTCTGAACTAGAATCGTGCAATGATCTGCAACAGACGGAGTGTAGTAGTTTCTTATTCATTTTATCATTGCTTAAAATAAAAAAGTTGGCTAAAGTTTTCAATGTATCCAAACATTCCTAGTTCACAGCATTCCTACATTCATTAGCTTTAATTTCATGTATCGATAATATTTCTATGTCAATTTTTAGCCTACAATTCACATTTTTCAAAAATCAGGAAAAAGTAGACTTATGAGATCGATCCGGGAAAATGTGCGTCTGTGTCTGTCTGTCTGATGTCTGTGTGTGCCCCCGACCCTATCAACTCCTAAACGGCTTCAGCAATCGAAACCAAATATAGTATGAGTAAAGATGTATACCGGAATATCTCAAGCCCATATTTGAAAATGATGTCAGTGCTACCAACTGCTGAAAACCGCACTAGAAATTTGAGCTCCATGTTGGATATCTTGGAAGATATGCACGGGGGCTATTCCAAAATTAGCATACATGTAGATAATACTATTTCAGTTTAATCTCCTGGAGGCCATACATGGCAGTGTTGCCAAAATAATTTTACGCCATCTGATAGGTCCAATTTTTAAATGCATATAACTTCTAAAGTATGAATTGGATTTCAACCAAATATTGTATGTAATATGTGTACATAAACAGATATGACTGAGTGTAGGGGTAAGAGCCACCAGGGCTGCCAACTGTTAACAATTGCTCTCTCTATGTTTTATTCAAATACCAATATATCAGAAAGTATGCAAGCTGACAGCTTTAATCTATGCACACGTATACTAACTGACATTTTAGATTAATTTGGAGTAACTTATATACGTCAGTTCTACCAACATGATTCTAAATCTGCTGTTAGGACCGATTTTTAAATACATGTATCTTCTATACTATCAGTTGGATTTCAACCAAATTTCGTATGTGGTATGTGTAATATAACAGATATGGCTATAAGTACTCTTAAGAGCAATCAGGGCTGCCAACTGTTAATGAATGCTGTCTATATTTTTTTAAACTAATATCAATATATCAGAAAGTGTGCAAGCCAACAGCTCTATACTTTGCACAGGTATAGCACCTGACATTCTAGATTAATTTGGAGTAATTAATATTAGTCAGTGCTGCCAAAATGATTCTATGCCTGCTGATAGATCCAATTTTAAAATACATGTAACTTCTATACTAACAAATGGATTTCAACCAATATTGGCACAACAAGATATCATAATATTTCAGATTATTTCTGACCAGCACACGCATGACATTGTTACCAGCAAGCTTTTACGCGCGCTGATAAATCCAATGTCTAACTACATGTAACGTCCATGCTATCCATTGGACTTCAACCAATTTTTTTATTCTTTTATTCTGTACCTTAAGAGATGGAACTAAGAATATATTCAGTCACCAGGGCTGCCAACCGTAGTGCTCTATTAAGCTACATTATGCCAAGTATACAGTATTTCGAACTAATTAGAAATTTGGATATTACCAACTTATCTTCGTCATTATTCTAGATTGGTTCATATACTGGAGATGAATCAATGCCATGCATCTTAATTATAAGAAAAGTAGGCTCTTTAGTTCGTCACGGAACTTCTTGTTGATGTTGATTTTGTTAATTTGAAAGTCAAAAAATGCTTAAGGTTTTATTCTGAGAATAACGTAAATGAATGTACACAATTGTGATACGTCCAAATAAACTAACTTAAACATATTAAAAATGGTATCTCTTTGGGAGTGATGAACCTGGATCCTACATTTGCTCTTAGTTAATATGTGTCAGTTTCATGATTTTCATACCTTATTTGATATTCCAGGATATTTAGATGCATGTAATATGCTATGGAGCCACGTGCACACTAGCCCCCTTAAGATATTTTTTTAACTACTTACAGACGGAATATTAACATGAAATGTATGTCAATTTAAAGCAGACAAATAAGGCTTCAATTTACAATGAAAGAACAAGGATTCAATTTCTGCTCGAAAATGCCATTACAAACGTATAGGTACACTAGCAGATGTACCCATCCTTCGAACGGTCTTCGGTATTAATAACCAGACGTAATCAATTGAGCTACTGTTGCAATGGTTAGAGACTTGGAACCTGTTTGTCGACAAAGAAAAATTATTAGTTAAAATATGCTCTGAAACTAAGTTTACCTAACGTGTACTTCCTGATGTGAAAATAAAGTTGAAAACCTCGTAAACGAAACGCAATACACGTCAAATAAAATGGACCTTCACTGTTGTGTCAAGTCCCTATCCAGAGGAAGACCCCTTTAATAAATTATAAAGGCTTGTGGTGCATGAAAATTCAGGTTTTTTTAGCCTCCAATGGCCCAAATTCCTAAAAGCAAAAAAAAAAAAAAAAACTATTTCAATTCAGGAATTTTTGAAAATAATGTTGCTGTTTGGAGATATAATAGACCTTCTGTACGACATAACGCACATTTAAGTCGTGTGAAAAAAATATAGGGTACCCCTTGACCCCCTTAAGTGCATTGATGAATTTTACAATTTTAGTTGATTCCGTAATAACCTTATAGGCATTTGCAAACATTCACAGAAATTTAATAAATGGAGTGGCTTTACTTCTTGCATAAATAAATGGAACGTTGGATGTCACCTTTTGAGATACTGTTGTCATGGTTACTGGCTTGCATTCCTTCATTAGTTTATTAAATGAAGTTAGTTTTCTCGGAATATCTCAGAAACTGTTGGTTTTAGAGCCTTAAAATGTAGTTTTCGGGGACCCTTTACGGCTATTTAGGGGCACCGAGTTTTGTTTCTGACACCAAGGGGCTGAAAATAAGCTTTGTCTCGTCGTTGTAGGCCGTAGTATAATAATAATAATAATAATAATAATAATGTAACAATATAGGAATAGGGATATAATAGATCTTCCGTACCACACCCGCACGTGTAAATCGAGTGAAAAAATCTAGAGTACCCCTTGACCCCCTTAAGCGCATTATATGACATTGATGAATTTTACAGCGTAATTGGGTTCCGTTATAACCTTATAGCCGTTTGCAAACTATCTCAGTAATGTAATAAATGGAATTGTATTGCGTCTTACAGCAATAGATGGACCTGTGAGATTCCGTTGCCATGGTTACTGGCTTGCATTCTTTCGTTATCGTATTAAATGAAATTAGTTTTCTGGAAATCTCAATAACCGTTGGTTTTAGGGCCTTAAAATGTGGTTTTCGGGGGCCCTTTATGGCCGCCGAGTTTCGTTTCTCACATTGAGGGGCTGAAAATGAGCTTTGTCTCGCCCTTCTACGCCTATTTCAGCAAGTATTTTAAGGGGTAGGCCCCCTTTTATGAGAGGTACAGAAGAATTACATCAATGATTAGTGTCGTGCCTCTGAAGGATATCTGTACCAAATTTTACGTTGATCCACCCAGCCGTTCTCGAGTTATAAGGGAACAACTTTGTCCACAGACAGACAGACAGACATACAAACAGACAGACATACAGACAAGACAGACAAAAATTTCATTTTCGCGCGCATCCGTTATAAACAGTCTGAAACGCCTAAATAACGCAAATTTCCGTAGAAATTCAGAAAAAACAGACAAACTTTCATTCTTATCTTTATATATATAATTCTTCGACACGTGTGTATGTGACTGAACTCCTCCTAAACGACTGAACCGATTTTGATGGAATTTGGTATGTATATTAGGGTGGGTCCATGTATGGTTTAGATTCACAATCTGACCCGGTAGGTGGAATGAACACAATTTTAGAACCACAATTTCCACACAATTTTAGAACCACGATATACAGTCAAAAACAGTCGTCATGGAAACCACTAGCCTTGGCCTTCGTGAAAGCTGATGTCTTTGGACGGTTTGTCTCTGCACGTTAGAGCCACCTGGTCGCAATCTGTGCAACTACCGCCATTACATACACTCCTCCCGTGGCGAAAAGTTGTGTTTTATACCAAAGGTTGCATTGATGTCGAATTCAACTGTGTGTCTCTGCACGTTAGAGCGTTTCAAAGTCCCGTATGCGTTCATATACCATTCATCCGATTGCCATGAAACTTGGGTGATATGTTGAGTGAGCTTCAGGGAAGGTGTTTGGCTTAGTAAATCCATTTTACAATAGATAGCGCAGGAATAGATTCAACAAATGATCGACGACGCGCGAAGCGTTTCAAAAAGGTCCCCTATGAGTTCAAATACCATTCTTCCGATAGCGATGAAACTTGGGTGAGATGTTGTGTACACTCCAGGGAAGGCTTCTGGCTTAGTAAATAAATTTCACATTAGGTAGCGCACGACTAGATTCAACAAATGAGTGACGACGCGCGAAGCGTTTCAACAAAATCCAGTATAAGTTTATATTCCATTCATAGATTGAGATGAAACTTTGATGAGTTGTTGTGTACACTTAAATGAAGGCTTCTAACTTAATAATCCATTTCACAGGAGGTTGCGCACGAGTAGATTCAACAAATGAGCGGCGACGTGCGAAGTGTTTCAACCAAGTCCCGTATGCGTTCAAATACCATTCGTCCGATAGCGATGAAACTTGGGTGAGATGTTGTGTACACTCACCTGAGGGTTTCTAACTTAGTAAATCCATTTTACAATTGGTAGCTCACGAGTAGATTCAACAAATGAGCAACGACGCGCGAACATAAGTCCCGTATGCGCTCATATACCATTCATCCGATTGCAATGAAACTTGGGTGAGATGTTGTGTACACTTACGTGAGGGTTTCTAACTTAGTAAATCCATTTCACAGGAGGTTTGGCACGAGTAGATTCAACAAATGAGCGACGACGCGCGAAGCGTTTCCATAAGGTCCCGTATGCGTTCAAATACCATTGGTCCGATTACGATGAAACTTGGGTGAGATGTTGTGTACACCCTACGGAAGGTTTCTGGCTTAATACATCCATTTTACAATAGGTAGTGCACGATTAGAACAAATGTGTGACGGCACGCGAATCATTTCAAAAAAGTACCGTATGCGTCCATATACCATTTATCCGATTGCGATGAAACTTTGGTGAATTGTTGTGTACACTCCAGGAAATGTTTCTGTCTTAGTAAATCCAGTTTTTAATAAGTAGCGCAAGAGTAGATTCAACAAATGTGCGACAGCGCGCGAATCGTTTCCACAATGTCCCGTATGCGGTCATATATCATTCATCCGATTGTGATCAAGCCTTGGTGAATCATTGAGTACATGCCAGAGAAGGTTTCAGGCTTAGTAAATCTATTTTACAATAGGTAGCGCATGAGTAGATTCAACAAATGAGTGACGGCACGCGAATCGTTTAAAGAAAATCACTTATGCGTTCATATGTCATTCATCCGATTCCGATGAAACTTTGATGAGTTGTTGTGTACACGCCAGGGAAGGTGTTCAACTTGGTAAATCCATTTTACAATATTGGTAGCGCACGAGTAGATGTAACAAATGAGTGACGACGCGCGAAGCGTTCCAGCAAAATCCTGTATGCGTTCATATACTATTCATCGATTGCGATGAAACTTTGATGAGTTGTTGTGTACACTTACGTGAAGCTTTCTAACTTAGTAAATCCATTTCACAGTTGGTAGAGCACGAGTAGATTCAACAAATGAGTGACAGCGCACGAATCATTTAAACCAAATCCCGTATGCGTTAAATGCCATTTATCCGTTTGCGATGAAACTTTGGAGAGTTGTTGTGCACGCTCCAACGAATGTTTCTAAATTAGTTAATCCAATTCACGATAGTTTAGAGGCAGTTAACAGAAATTGAAAAAAAAAATTGTGTATCCAAAAGCACTTCAAGAAACAAAGTTACAACACATTCTTTGATTGGCAGGACAACGTCTGCCGGGTCAGCTTGTATATATATATCGATTCCTTAATTGGGGGTTATCTCAGGTTGGACATCATCAATGATGTAATTGTGGTGGGTACCAGGTGCTCCTTTTGCACCGTAATTATTCAATTTAATAGGTACATTATTAAAACCATTTAAAATGGTTAATAGTTTTTAAAAATCACCTAAAACGCTTGACTGAAATAATTCTTGATATGACTTGCCCTTAAAACAAGGGATGAACAAAATATTTTCGGCGTTATGCTATAAGGATATGAGGCTTCTCTTATACTGAACAAGTTGAATATTTGTAGATACAAAATCTCTGTGTAGGCATATAACAATTGGAAAATTTAGTGAATTTCAAATATTTTTCGTTGCCCGGTGAAATCTATCTCCGCCTTCCGGTGTGCCGAGAGGGATTTTGTATTACTTGATTTATGTGTGACGGACTCTAGTGTGGTTAGTTTACTCTTTAAGATACGATCAACCCTGGTACTTACAAAGTATAGCACATGGATTAGATATCTTTTCTAAAATATTCAACATCAAATTCAAATTTCAATATTGTCTTTATCATCAGTTAGTAGTATTCTCGGGATTTTCCGCCAACACAAAACGTTCATCCTTTCTCTACTAGAAAGCGCTATAGTGTCAAGGAGCTTAGATATTTAACCTCCTTGATTTTCATAGCGCTCCAAGGAGCTAAAAAATTTGACATTCAAGCTGTCCTCTGGGCGTCAATTAACAAAGCTTTCCCTCGGCATCCGAGGCCATACGATATTAGTATTATTATAGTTGGTAGTAATAACGTCATTTTCAAATAAGATCTTCGGATATTCTGGAATAAGTAGATCTTCACTCATACCAAATTTGGTGTCGATAGCTGCAGGTGTTTATGAGTTGATAGGGGGCGCACACAAACAGACGGACAGATACAGTCTCACACAATCACACATCACTCCAGATTGACCTCATAAGTCTACTTTTTCATCATTTCTGAAAAATGTGAAAAGTAGGCTACACATATTGGTAATGTATTCTGTGAGGACTCCAATCCTTGTGATACCAAACAGGAACCTGATAGATACGTTGTAGTTTCATTTGAGGGGCCTGAACATCGTGATCATTCAGTTCCGTGTACTTGAGTGTGTGTAGAATTTATGGATTGGGTGTCATCATCATCATCATCATCATCATATAAAGGAGAGGCCTTGTCGCTCAACCACACTTGTCTCTCACGTGCTGAACGTTTTAAGAGAGCATTCTGTTTAAATTGAAGTCCATACATCACAGAATCCAGATGAGCCTTCCACGGTCTTCCTCTTCCTTTCTTCCCAAGAACTTTTCCTTCCGGTATGGTGGTGTGGAACTCATGATGACGTAGGGTGCGGCCAACAAATTTTGCTTTCTTCTTTACTATAGTAGTGATCAATTCTCTTGTTTCGTTTACTTCCTTGAGGACCCATTCGTTAGTCATTTTCTCCGTCCAGGAATTTCAGGATCCTTCTCCACATCCACATTTCCGCTGCTTCCAGGCGTTGTACGTAGATGAGTGAAAACGAAATGATCAACCTACCACACGCAAACACAGCACACAGTGACATTGTCATAAGTAAGGATTCTTATTATGGTCTTTAGTGTCCCTTGTTGGAATGGCACTTTGATTTCACAGGAAGAAAACTAAGAATCGTGCAGCTCAGTCGATGTTAGCATGTATTCTGTCTGATATGCGTGTCAACTTACACGTGGAAACAGAGTCAACACCAGTGGCGCCAGTAATAAGGTTGCAGTGTTGCACAACGACCAGATTTTTTTCAAGAACATTAATTGATACCTTAATATTATTTTTTGCAATGAATGCTTTACGTCTCCTCTTACACGCATAGGAATTCATAGTTTTGTAATACCTGTGTAGTTGGTTGGTTCCTCAGTTTGGGGTCTGCGACAACGCGGTCATATAGCCCCGTGTACTTTGGGTGTGTGTAGAATCTCTCTGATAACCGGTGTTAATTGTGATGACTGTATTAGTGTGTGTTATCTGTTTTCAATTCAAGTGAGGACTGCAGACATTGCATTTTTCAAGTAGTTCCTACTTTTGCCGCCAAACGCCACCGTCAATGACTACTAGTTCAGAACTTTATTACCAGATGCCACCGCAGTCGGCTCCTGGCGACGAACGTTGGAACATAAGAGTGTTTGTCGAATGTTTAACCGATATATAATTTAGCTTCACACAGGTGTAATTAGTGGAAGGTTCTTTAACATGCCATAAATCTATGACATGGGACCGCCGGCTTTACTTCCCCTCCGAAGGAAGGCATACTGAGGGATTTTTAACGTTATTAAAAAATCCGACGACTTCGGCTGGGTTTGAACCCGCGATCTTGGGCATAGAAGCTCAGCATACTACCAACTACGCCACCGAAGCCGCCTTAATAATTCAAGTAATCTTATAGTATGTTACTGTGAACTGTTTGAGAAAGCGAAGCGCACCAACTCTCTAGGAGAGCTCGTCCATTTGGGCGTTGCCAGGCCCAAGAACCGAACAGATCTCAATAGTGAAGGGTATGGCAGAGATGCTAGACCGAGTAAGTCCTATCCCCGCTGATTGCAAGAAGGGAGCCGAGCGGCGGACGGAGACATCCGAGATGCTCCGACAACTGCCGATACTATGTCTTGCAATGTAATACCTGTGTAGTTGTGACACTCCCGGTTCTTTCTCGTTCTGTTGTAAATTATAGCTTACGCTGTTTTGTTCTTGTGAAGTTTTTCAAGTAGACTAACGTATATTTAATCTCGATGTGAATGTGATGTTCTCTGAACTGCGGCATTCGTGATGAATGAGCTACATCAGTTTTACCGCGCGATTGAATACACTTTTCTCTGATATCAAGCAGTCTCTATGAAAATACTGCAACACCCCGAACAATTACTCGCCACCCGCCACTGGTCAAAATCCGGAACACTCTCCATAGCATCAGGTATTTTAGGCATCTTTGTTAGAGATGAGCTCATTGAAATCCCCAGCGCTATGTCCACGGATTATCCAAGTCTATTGACACTGATATAATGATCAGCAGTGCCGGGCTTTATTAATTATGAAGCAGGCTTATTAACACATGAAGCATAGCAGCTTGTAACTTTATGTATACCGCGCGACAAGTCTCATCATTGCAGGCTTAATCCTATAATGAGGTCTTTACATGGCATTTGACCTAATACCCATGTTGTGTGTGTGGACTATTATTTATTCCCTTATCGTGGACGGGGTCATAAAGCAAATTAAGGTAGTTTATGGGGAAAACTTCTAGGTCATATCCTCTGGTCACCTATTGTAATAATAATATTAGTAATTAATAATCAGCAATTCTTTTAGATTTGTGCCATGTCTTGTGTGGGTTTTCGCCTAGGACAGCAAGCTGGCTCATCAGCGGGCTATAGGATCCCCGCCCGGACCCCCATAGGAGTAGCGAATTGCGCGCTACCTCACTTTTTATGAAGCGCACCTACGTCTCTTTACTGCGAGAACTAAAAGCTCAAGCAGCCATAACCTCTCTATGAAGGCTTCCAAAAATTGGTATATTGGCTTTCACGGCCAGTGAATTAAAACTCAGCAATTCTTCTAGGTTTGTGCCGTGTCTTGTGTGGGGTTTGGACTAGGACACCAAGCTGGCTCACCAGTGGGCTCTTGGTGTCCCCGCCCGGACCCCCACAGGAGTAGCGAATTGCGCGCTACCTCACTTTTTATGAAGCGCACCTGCGCCCCTTTACTGCGAGAAGCTCTCAGAGGGAGGTTATGCTGCTTGAGCTTTTAGTTCTCGCAGTAAAGAGGCGCAGGTGCGCTTCATAAGAAGGGAGGTAGCGCTCAGTTCGCTACTCCTGTGGGGGTCTGGGCGGGGACACCAAGAGCCCGGTGATGAACCATCTTGGTATCCTAGCCGAAACCCCACACAAGACACGGCACAGACCTAGAGGAATTGCCGAGTTTTAATTCACTGACCGTGAAAGTCAATAGGCCTATACCAATGTTATTGATTTTACGTCCCTCATAACAACTGCAGCTTTTAGAGACGCCGGGGTGCAGGTATTTATCCCGAATTGGATCTTTTACGGACCAATAAATCTCCCTCGGATTTCCACACACTCAGAGGCCAACTGACTGTGACAGAATTAGATATTGCAACCTTGTGCACAGCAGGCAAGAATGTTACTAATGAGCCACGCAACCAGTCAATAAAATATTGAATATGGCAGCAAAATAAAACGGTAGGGTATTTTGAACTTCAAATTTTAATTTAGGAGAGCCAAATTAGTAAAAGTTACCTATTTTCATATCATGGCATTAAAGAAAAAAAGAGTAAAACGTTGTTGTACAGAGTTGGGCCTGTTAACCATCTCTTGATGGATGCTGTAGTTTGGTATTTGTCTGTTGGCACAGGCTAGAGTAAAATGTGGTTTTACACCGATGTCTCAGTCTCACTAATGGCTGTCATTATATAGAAGCTACTGAGGTATGGGTGGTGCTGAGTAATGCCACTCAGGGCATAGCTATACCAGACCCTAAACAACTGTGAACATGAGGGAGGAGCCAGATTCACTCGCTCACTCGCGCCAGCCAATAGCATAGCGCGGCGATGCCTAGTTAACTCAGCTCACTAGACGCGCTGTGCCGTACGAAATCGTAATTTCTCTCCGCGCACGAAAATAATTTATTCTTCAATTATTTTGATGATCCTATGTTACAGAGCCAAACAGTTTGAAGCTGACTGTCCAAAGCCTGTTGCGATACGACCAGCCGTTCGGGAGATAACATCTTCCCTTGAACTGAAATGATAATTAAAGAGAGAATGATTTAGGTGTCGATATATTTAGGTTTGCCTAGGAAGGAAGAGTGCCAGTATTGCTGTATCAATTCAGTAGTGGAGCTTACAGAAGTTGGTGCTGTGAGCTGAAGTTTTGAACTCATAACAATGTTCCGTAACAAGCCGAGTGGCAGTCGAACAGCCATGCAAGAAATATAATTTTCAAGGTATATGACCTTTTATAGAAGCTTTCGAATACAGAAGTACGTGAAAATACAAAATCTGATAACCTGTGTTATTTTGATGTCGGCAATTTTTCTATTTTATTTTGTTATTATTGAGTCGAATAAGTGTTTACTGCGAACGTAGAGCTGTGCCATGTCCTGCCAGTGTCACTGTGGCAACAGTGCTCAGCTGGACGTGCGCTACTGGGCGAGCCCATGTTCGCAGTAGTTTTGGGTCTGGTATAGTGTCTAAGGATGCTGTGAAAGGTTCTACTCATAGGGTCGGTGCTGTTGTTCTGACTCAGCGAGGAAAGGAATGGCAAACTACCTCACTCCCTGCATAGTACGCCTCATTATAGAGCTTCCTTGGGTTTTGTGGGTTTCTTCCACATAACTTATGATGGCGCTTATTGAGGATCCAACCAACCTCCAGGTTAACAACCTAACAGACAGTACAATGTTACTATTGTACAGCCCAGGGGCAGTACCCCCTGAGAACCACCCCGCCATCTTTTACCAAAACCACCCCAACTGGAAATATTATAATTCCAGAACATATCTCTACACAGCAAGCGGCGACCACCTAAGCCTAGGAGGTTAGCCAACGGCTTGCAAAACTCACATAAACATTTACACTAACAACTATCTGGGGCAGCTACACTGATGCAATGCTGACCAAGCAGCGCCGAAATATATAAGAATGGAACCCGGACAGGAGGGTATATCTGTTCTGTTCTTCGCCAGCGGCCCTGCCCGACGAGGTTCCGTTCCAGCTCTTCACCAGGTGAGATCTAGCGGTGCTCAGAATCCTTATTTTTGTAAAAACCTACCCTAAACACTTGTACACTTCACAAATTGTATTTCATATTTGTTTAAACTCCCCAAGAGGGACATCACATTACATCCACTGGCCAATAAATACATGGTCAGTAAACTACACGCGTATTACTAATCATACTCCACTTTACATCCTCATACCCAACCTGACCTTAGTCATAATTGCCCCTGACCGTAGCGGCCAGTAATTGCATCGTCAGGTCCTATTGTACTCGAGCACGCGACTCGACTGCAGAGCGTCGAGTCACTGACTCTGCACATTCATTGAATACTCAGCTGGCAGGCTAGTTTAGCAGCCTGCACTTAGACATTCATCCCCTGGCAGATAATTGCATCCTGCAGAAACGCCCCCAATAGATTAAGTACTTACACCAACACACCACACTGGTAGTCTCTCCCAATCACGGGACGCTACTCTCATCCGGAAGCAGCCTTCAAAATTAGCACACTAACACTACCGTGTTTATCCCAACCCCCAACCAAGGGATAAAACATATTTGGTGGAGGCGCCACTACCACGCAAAATAAGGGTAAGGGACTCAAACAACGAGCCCCCGTGGTAGATCGATCCGTACCGCACGCAGCCAAGCAAAAGTCAATTTTTTTTGTGAGAAAGAATCATTTTTCCCCTTCACTCTAGGAACACAAGGGAAGTTTTACTCAACCCCCCTGGGAAGAATCAGAAATATAATACATTGGAAACCACACACATTTCTTTTCATACCCACACTTAGCTCGGAATGGCACCATATGCAGCAGCAACAGGGATTGTAAGCCATAGAGGCAATAGGGGTACACCAATATTATTCACATTATTACTAAGGTGCCAGAGGCATATACAAAGGCGACAGGCACAAATACGGGCACTCCAGACAAAGGTTGGAGCAATACAGGGCAAACAACCATGCACCCCGTCAGAGTGTAGGACAGCACAATTGCGATGCGCACACAAACATTTAACTAACATACACGAACACCTCAACAGGAGCCATGTCCGAAGGAACAGGATATATAACCGAGTAGTCACTACACATGGCCCTATAATGGATAACGCAACCATAGAAAGGATAAGGGTGCACTACACAATTTTATATACCCAATACAGAGAGCTTATTCGCGAACAGGCTTGCCTACAGTTGGCGGCCACAGAACTGTATAGGACACAAACACGTCAACACAGCAATTTGCGAACAGGCCATATGCCTCAATAGGCAGTACGCCCAAATTTGGAAAGAATATCAGGAGCTCCAAACCTACAAGGCCATTTTTGAGTTCATGGCAGGACCAGCAGCCCAGCCTAGAGAGGACATAAGCGTAGATACGCTAATTCAGCAATTTGCGAGGATGTCCCTCTCGACACGTACCGCCACACAAGAGAAGGAGTCTACCGTGGCCATAGGCCAGAAATCAGTTAGACCACCCTCCAATACATTGCAAGAGCACACACAGACAAATACACGACCCCTACCGCCAGTTCAGAGGGCGATTCCGCCAGAATGGAAGCGGACACTAACATGTGCACCCCCAGTGCAAAGACATACAGGGGGATTGTTTACAGTTCACCAGGGTATAACACACACGCCTGCACACACTATCCTGCCTACGCAACAAAGTACACGGGGTTTAAGGAAAATTTTACTGCCCACCCCACGCGGCCAGGCAGACAGGAGGGCATACACGCGCACAGACACTAACAGGGCAGCAAAGAGCCAACACAGCCCTTCAGGCGCCTGCATACCTACGCATATTAACAGGCACTACGGAGAACGTAGGCTTAGGCCTGCTTTGCTTAAAACACCCCTCAAAGATAGTAAAGAAGCCCCTCAATGGGAACCTGAGGCCTATGCCTTCATAACAGGGCGCAATAATTCACCCCGACGAGCGAGGGCGTGCTCAAAATAGTGAAATTCACTGACCACACAAGCCCATGGATAAATGTTCCCAAGGCCCTCACGGGGGCGCGTACACTACAATTGACACAAAAGACAGGTTCTACCCTGTAGAGGGTAAACACACAAAAAACACATGCACACAACTGTACAATTTGAATGCATACAGATATATTTAATCCATAAGTGTACGCTATTTCTTACGCTGCCCATAGCAGGAATTTTTCTTGTCTCCTATGATGTCGCTCAAACTAAGCGTAAATACCAGGGGATAACACTCACAGTTCAGGGGAAAATACTGTACCATATTTTTGAAGTCACACAGTAAACACAGTTATCATAAAAAGAGTATAAAACACTAACAAAACTGTCACAGAGACACAGGCCCAAAGGGAAACAGGAATGATCATCCTGAACAAAGACGGTCTCAGACCCGCGACCTTCTGAATACCAGGAACGCAAGGTCAGGTAGCTATCCAATTGAAGGATACAGCGATAGGGGACAGTCACGCTAACAGGAATATATTCGCACCAGGTCTACAATAACACAACATTTGGGGACACAATATATGAACAGAGGTAGGGTCTTTTACATGACGAGAAGCCAAAGGCACACCGTATATGCAGACAATTGAAAAGAGTGTCAGCAAACCCACGCACGTTGTCTCAACATATGTAACAAGCAGACCGCAGGCTGGCAGCAGATACTGCCCACGCCATTGAAACTTGACACTATCGCCAGTCAGCGATAAGACGTAATGGAACAGGTGGCCTTCGCAAGTATCAGACGGGCTAGGAGCGCTTTCGCTCCGGCAGTAATATACACAGTCATTCACACCATTTTCAAAGCCGGATAACTCCCGAAATTAAGGTACGAGGGACGTTCCGAATTACACAAAACACTCACACTAACGTACATTTTCGCACGCGTATCTCAAACATAAAATGCACGCCATGGTACATAAAACACAGAAAATGTGGACCCGAGGTATTAGCCTAAGCATTAGCCTAAGGCATATGCGCACGCACAGAAACACGATACAAACGTGCCAAAAAGGAAGCTAGCCAACGGCATTTTTGGCGCGACAACACAATCAGAGGCCACACTAGGGACGCACAAAATCCCAACAGACTACGCAGACATAAAACACGGAGCGCTACACGGGATCACGGGTCCGAATACCCAGTAAAACCGGACGCCGTGACAAACAAAAATTGTCGACTGACGAAAGATCAGTTACATACAACACACGGGTTTTTCAACATGGAAAGTCAGAAAACTCAGCCAGCGCGACTAGACACCAAATAGACCCATTCACAGGGGAAAATTCACTACCACCTAGACGGAAACTGGCCAAAATTAAGGCAATCCGCAAGTACGTCCAAATTAAACAAGGAATATGGACGCGGGGACAGACAATTACACGGGCAGCATCGCAAAAACAGCATGCATACACAATCCCATACAGAAAAAATCCATAGGGTCCCACATAGACGCTGTGCCCCATTGAGTATAGCTGAGAGTGAAGATAGGCATAAGAATATTTAAATTATATGTATATGAATGGCATATTATTATTGTCTACATGCTTTAAACATACACTAGAGGTGGCAGATGCATTGCACTAATGCCATATACAAGCACATAAACGATTGAGCCACACAATCATGAACACAGGAAGGTTCTTTAACACACATATAGGGGCGTAGGTTCGTTCTAAGGTACTCGCTACAATAGCCTACTAAGGGCATTAGCGACCACGGGACTACCAATAGGGAACGTACCGGGAACGCCAGGCTTCCTCGGAGACCACAAGACACTTTCCTTTTAACCATAGCGCCCGACACCTGAATACGGGGGACGCCACTCTCACAAACGCCCACACAAAACAGGTAACACCACATCTCTACGGCCAAAAATCATGGCAATTTGGATTACCCCGAACATAGGCAATAGACTTGCTAGACACAAATCATAGATAATTACATAAAGCAGAGGTATTGCGGAATCAAAGTCCAAACAAGCTTGGGAGCGAAAGTATGACAGGTTAACACATTGGCCTTCCTAAAATGTAAAACACATGTCAACATACGGACAGTGGCGAAAGTCACGTTCCGCCAGCCTTCATACATAACATTAGAGACTTTCTGTATACAAGGACACAAAAACAAATACACAAAAAAGCACTGCGTTGCGAATAAGCGAATTCCAGCGCGTTGCGACACACTAATGCCGATAGACATTCTCATCATAGCCAGACGTGACAATGAAACGCAGACATGATGACACTGCCACAAAAACAATAATTATAATAACATACAGTGACACGGATGTTGACACAGGATTCAGCACCATTACAATAGGCCCTGCATCCACTAATGCACAAATACTATGGGCCGGATTCATCTCAGGAATACAGGAACATGTCTACAAGGGTGTTAACACGCAATAAGCGGCACCTGACAGTTAGCCACACGACACGAGATAAGCCTTCACCGATAACGTCCCACGCGCCAGCGGACGTCAGCGATACGCGACCTCACGCACACAGCCGCGCTAATTACATCCACGGGCACCTCCTTCCTACACGCGCCCAATACTCAGGAGCGGATACAGACAGCGTCCATGAGGGAACAACCCCCTCCCCCCTAATAATTTCTTTTCTTGTTTTTTTTAATCATTACAGGCGATCAGGCTATGACAATTCACACTTACAGTGAAATGCTACCCCAACGTTATGAACGTTATGAACAGGAGACCAGGTTAGGCCGTGACGTCACAGCGTCACCGCACCCAAACATCCTAAGGGCAGCCCGAGGGCGGTGCCCACAGACACAAACATTTTTACACAACGCAGGTATCACAGACCCGCAGCCATTCCACAGACTGGTAGATGCTTTATGGCATCTCAAATTAACTTGCATACATCCCAAGGAAAGATAGAGAACACATAGTGACTAAGAGAGGATGACACACCACGACAGGAGTAGAGATGGATAGTGCCATCAGGATGGCCATGGTACCAACTACGGGCTACCATCCCAGCACCCTTCTTCCTACATACCCTGTCACCTACAACACTATCCAACACAAACACACAGACACATAAAAACAGCTACACTACATTTCAAAATATACATCGGGGTTGATAGACTTCATGCGTCTAACAAATTAAGGTATGCTACACCTTGGCCCCAAACGCCTACACCTGAGTATTAGAGGTGAGTCGGAAACAATATCAAGCGCAATGCACATCTCTGTGTAGAGAGATGAGGCCATCATTTTATTAACAAGTATTTTTATTAAATAATACCGCATGCAAGGGACGTAGACTTATTATACCTTGACACATGCCTTATCCTGAAGTGAGAGCGGACACGCCTCATATCCATCCCTATGCATGAAATATCCTATCCACATACCAGGGATTTTATTATTATTACACCTGCATGGCACCTGGAAATAACCCACCCCATCCACTCACAGTAAATGCCTCCTAGCAGCATCATCGGCTCCCGGCCACCATTAACATTGAGTCCAACGATGCACGACCCCCTCCTACCACGCCTTAAGTCCATTCAGCAAATAACACCCCCGGATCCTAATAACAAGGGACCCAACGCCCTACAAACCTACTAACACCTCCAGGAAATTACCAAGGCATTACCGCTGGAAATCCGACATGGCACTGACGAGCCTAAAGTAGACACTGCATTTAGAAGATCCTACAACCCCAGAACACTAAAATTTTTACATAATTACATGGTACACAAAAACATATTTACACATCACACTTATTTAAAAAAAAGGAATCTGACATCACACTAGATGGTGATGAGAGGTAAACGGAGGGAGCAGAAGCACCACACAAGAACAGAGCTGGAGAAGGCGATGATGAGGCCTGACCCAGTTGAATGACTGATAGACGAAGGGTTGAAGCGTCGCAAATAATCGTAATATGTTTAAAAAAAATATGAATTTATCACAAATAAGCATAATACAGACCTGCAGGGGAGACTTTTGACGCCTAGTAGGAGAATTAGCCAGCTCCACACTAGACTCAGGTGACGAAACTAGAGACGACCACATTAGGACTAGACTTGTAATTAGCATGTAACATAAGTAGAGTTCCTATGGCGGGGAACTAGTCTTCCATTTCGAGGAAGTGAAGCAGGGTCTCAGGATTCAGCGGGACCAATCCTAGATCCGCCAAGTCCTTGTCCCGGAAGACAAGGTGAAGACGATTTAATAAATAATAACAAATGAATAACACATAATGCATATGGAATGAATGCGATCATTCGGTTCCGTGCCCACATAAATGGATGACATCTAGTCACCAGAGCTTAAATGGTAACGCACCGGGCGGCCAGAGATATTAAATAGGTATGCAACGGGCTGCCAAAAGGGGTTCTGTGAGCATCCCAATGACAAATATACCAATGAAAGACAAATGGCGAATAATGCCAACACAGGCAGGTATAAGAACAACGGAAAGGATATCCGCACGAGGCGTCTGCTCCTTCGCAACGCCGTCGCACAGGCCTATATTAATTACTAAGAGGGGGATGTCGACAATTAGTTTAAGAGGAGGGGACTACGGGCCACTGCTGGGTACCGGTCCCGGCAGGAGGTCACAAGGGCCCCCCGGAAGGGAAACCGACCGGGACGAGCCTCCGATCAAAATTCTAGTATATAAGATACAGTGCCATTTCAAAGGCAACGTAGACTTAAGGAAATTTAATAAGCGCTGTTGTAAAACAGCAGCTACAGCACATTTCGGCACTAGACTAAGGACCATTTCGGCTTGTAAATACAATATATATATATATATATATATATATTTCTAATGTTAACTAACATAATTTAGGCTAAGCACCTTTTAATTAACATAGAGCGTCCGGCACCTGGCAACTAGACGTTACCAGGGTAAGACCGACAACACATTAAAGTAAGTAGGAAATATGCGATGCGAACGCGACATCGAGCGTTCGGCACCTGGCAACTAGACGTTACCAGGGTAAGACCGACAATACATTAAGGTAAATACGAACATGAAATGCGAACGCGACATAGAGCGTTCGGCACCTGGCAACTAAAACCGTTACCAGGGTAAGACCGACAATATATATAGCGAAAACACGCGTATGCAACGCGAACGCGACATATATACGGCGAGACATCCGAAGAGGTCTCAAGGGCGGTGGCATCTTCCAAGCCGACCCTTAGAACAGCGCTGCGCGATATGTGCACATAATGTATTGGCCACATGTGCTTAACTTACATGCATTTCATTTCAGCAAACAGCTCCACACTGCAGCATCATGGGAACGCTGACAACATGATCATTACCAGGTAAAGGTGACGTCACGACACACAAATACACTCATACACTTGTATACACGGAGGAGACATTACAAATACACAGGAAGACAGGAGTACATTCATAATTATAACAATAAGGCTGTAGCCGGCTTAGGCTAAGCTAGACTTAAAAGGGTGCACAGTAGTCATAAGTATGTGTACGAGATATACCCAAAATGTATGTGTTTATTATATCACACTCTATTTCAGGCACACCAGGAGGCGCTCTCTACGCACGTTCCACCGAAAAGGGGAACTAACTAATAAATTATTATTTTTCAGATCATCAGCACCATACACATGTCTTTTGTAAATATATTTCCAACACCAACCTGAACACACTCTCTACTCTACACACACACACAAAATACTCACCGATTTCCCGTCACACTAATAAAGTTATGACAACAGGCGGCGGTTACGCGAGGTGACCGTGGGGCACCGAGCGGAGATGACGCAACACACGAGAGACGCTCGAATAAGGAGTGGATGCAATAGCCAGGAAACACGTAGCTTTGTGAACGTCTATCCTAGCCATCAAGGTGAATTCTTCCACCCACAGAGGAAAATTCACAACAGCGGTTGAGCGGTTTAACCACTAAACCACAGAGGCAGGTCAAAAGCCACAGATGAATGGCACAAGGTATAGGTGGCCAAGAAAGAAAAGCGCTATGGCCATATGGATAGGAGAAAGGTACTCATGAGCAGAAAAGATTTAGTAGTAATAGTACTATAATTAAGCGTAGCATGTAAGAATTGTAATCGAAAATTGTAAGAAATTGTAAAACTGTCAAAGCACAAGAAATATGAAGAATACACATAAAGCACTGCAACATTCTAACACCAAACACGTTTCTACACACTTTTGTCTCATTCCTTTCTATTCTACTAACGAAAAAATTTGTGAAGGTGTCCCGTTTCATCCCAACAATAAATCATTCTGATATACCTTTAACTTATACCCTGGGGCACCTGTTTTTCTATTTTCTTCCTTCTTTTATACAATACCTTGCAGGGAGCATTTCTTTCCTTACACAGCGTCGGACGGCACAACCACCCGTCCAACCATGGTTTTTTCCCTTCCAGCATAATACCAACATGCATATAACTTCAAGAACATGTATTAGCCTACTTTCGATTTTTGCAAAAAATGAAAGTAGACTTATGAGATCAATACAGGGCGAAAAAAAAGTGTGTCTGTCTGGGTGTGTGTGTATGTGTGTGTGTGAGTGTGTGTGTGTACTCTGAATGTCTGTCCCCCCCCCTATCAATTCGAACACGGTGAGCGCAAATTGAACGAAATTTGGTACAAAGGTAGCACTAGCAAAGGGCACCTCAGTGTCATGTTTTATATCACCGCCATCTTGACGGAAATGTAATGGTGGCCACACAAATGTTCAAAGCTTAAATCAAATTACGACTAACCTAATCATCCGATCTCTACCAAATTTTGCAACAACATACCTTTATGGAGGAAGCATCCTTTGACAAATCTGATAGGTCATTAGCCTAATAGTTTGCGGATGGCGGCCATCTTTGTGTCAAAATCGATTACCCCTATTAATTCGAACTCGGTGGAACCGAATGGAATGAAATTTGGTACAGAGGTAGCACTAGCAAAGGGCACCTCAGTGTCATGTTTTATATCGCCGCCATCTTGACGGAAACGTAATGGCGGCCACACAAATATTCAAAGCTTAAATCAAATTACGATTAACCTAATCATCCGATCTCTACCAAATTTTGCATCAACATACCATTATGGAGGGAGCATCCTTTGACCAAACTAATAGGTCATTAGCCTAATATTTTGCGGATGGTGGCCATCTTTGTGTGAAAATCGATTCCCCCTATTCATTCGAACACTGTGAAACCGAATGGAACGAAATTTGGAACAGAGGTAGCACTAGAAAAGGCCACCTCAGTGTCATGATTAATATAACCGCCATCTTGACGGAAACGTAATCGCGGCCACCCAAATGTTAAAGGATAAAATGTTATTACGACCAACCTAATAATTTGATCTCTACCGGGTTTTGCAACAACATGCCTTTTTGTGGAAAGCATCTTATGACTGACTACAAGGTCATCAGCCCAATAGTTTGCAAATAGCGGCCATGTATGTGTGCAAATCCATTCCCCAGATCAATTCAAACACGTAGAAACCGAATTGAATGAATTTTTTTTACAGAGGTAGCACTAGCAAAGGGCACCTCATATTCATGTTTAATATCCCTATAGCACGTTGTATTTCAACAAGCTACTACAACCAACATTCAATTATACTCCTTGAAAAGGACAAAGAGTTATAACAATACCCATGCATTTAAGAGAAAGTAGGCTATATGTTCTTTATTGAACATCTTGTTTTTTTTGTACTTTTATTTTTATTATTTCCAATGTCAAATTTCATAGTGATTAATTTTAGATGAACAATTAAATATGTATACCCAAAACCCACCCCCTCTGAGCACACGCTAAACTCACAGCACCACCAGGACAACACGACACCGACACTGAAGAAAAAGAAGACGAGGGACAAGCAGAAAACGACGAAACATCATCACAACGACACGCCCACTCTACTTCCCGTTCGCGAGGACGCGATCTAACGACGAAGGGGTCTTGTACAGCCCTGGGGCAGTACCCCCTGAGAACCACCCCGCCATCTTTTACCAAAACCACCACAACTGGAAATACTATAATTCCAGAACATATCTCTACTCAGCAACGGCGACCACCTAAGCCTAGGAGGTTAGCCAACGGCTTGCAAAACTCACATAAACATTTACACAAACAACTATCTGGGGCAGCTACACTGATGCAATGCTGACCAAGCAGCGCCGAAACATATAAGAATGGAACCCGGACAGGAGGGATTATCTGTTCTGTTCTGTTCTTCGCCAGCGGCCCTGCTCGACGAGGTTCCGTTCCAGCTCTTCACCAGGTGAGATCTAGCGGTGCTCAGAATCCTTATTTTTGTAAACACCTACCCTAAACACTTGTACACTTCACAAATTGTATTTCATATTTGTTTAAACTCCCCAAGAGGGACATCACATTACATCCATTGGCCAATAAATACATGGTCAGTAAACTACACGCTTATTACTAATCACACTCCACTTTACATCCTCATACCCAACCTGACCCTAGTCATAATTGCCCCTGACCGTAGCGGCCAGTAATTGCATCGTTAGGTCCTATTGAACTCGAGCACGCGACTCGACTGCAGAGCGTCGAGTCACTGACTCTGCACATTCATTGAATTGCTCATCCTACTCAGCTGGCAGGCTAGTTTAGCAGCCTGCACTTAGACATTCATCCCCTGGCAGATAATTGCATCCTGCAGAAACGCCCCCAATAGATTAAGTACTTACATCAACACACCACACTGGTAGTCTCTCCCAATCACGGGACGCTACTCTCATCCGGAAGCAGCCTTCAAAATTAGCACACTAACACTACCGTGTTTATCCCAACCCCCAACCAAGGGATAAAACACTATTAACCGGGAATCGAACCCATGATGGAATGCAAGCAGATTAACCGTTGCACCATCATGATCCTCCACTGCGAGAAAAGTAACTACAATGAGTCGTCCAGTTGCGAAACTCGTTTAATCAACTTGTGAATAAGAATCATGTCGTAAAATTATTTATTTAATTAGTTTAGTTTAATTTATTTTATTTTGTTTTCTTTAATTTTATTTTGTTTTGTTTAATTTAATTTAATTTTGTTTTGTTTTGTTTATTTTGATTTTGTTTTATTTTATTTCGTTTTATTTTGTTTTAAATTGTTTTATTTTCATTTTTTTAATTTTGTTTTTATAGAAAACAAACATAAACCCAAAAACAAAAAGCACGAAGCAAAATCAAAAATACAAAACAAAAGCAAAAGCAGAAAACAAAAAAAAACAAGAAACACAAAGCCAAAAGCAAAATTCAAAAAAGCCAAAGCAGAAAATAAACACAAAACCAAAATCAAGAAAGAAAATCAAAAATAAAATTCAAAAGCTAAAGCACAAAGCAAACACAAAACCGAAAAAACAAAAACACAAAGCAAAAAGCAAAAAGTACAAAACAACAAACATAAAAGATACGCAAGGTAAAGTCCAGAGAAACGTTTCTCATGAAAATGATTCTTATTCACAAGTGGATTAAACGAGTTTTGCACCTGGACGACTCAAAAGGATAACTTATGAACGATATTGTATTCTATATCTAATATATAAAAGTGAAAGTCTGTATGTATGTATGTATGTATGTATGTATGTATATATGTTGGTTCCGTATACAAATCTACACCGTTCCACCAATCTCAACCATATTTTGCATACACATAGTTTAGGACCCAGAAGGAACCGCTGGCTACATGAATTTTCGATAGTCTTTCTCATTCTTCTGATTTCGGCCCTTTTTCACTCAAAAACAGGCTAATCAAATCATAAAATATACTCATGAAGGAATGGCAAGGCAGATAGTTTCCATGGCAACATAGCTCAAGTCGAGACACGGCCGTCTGGATGCCAATTGCGCTCTGCACTACCGGTATAGAAAATGAGGATCTTTACTTGAAATCCCGTTAGTTACTCAACTGCTCACACAGCACTGTCAACCGAGTATAGCATAACAAAGACTTGACACTATCTACTAGATATTTGTCAAATACCACTCACTCACTCACACATTCATCACGAAATCTCAGAACCCACCCAACGGATTGGAATGAAATTTGGTATGCAGCTTACTCAAGGGCCGCAAACGCCCCCTAAGAAAGGCTTTTTGGATATTCAGGTTCTAAAGGGGTGTTAAGGGGGTAGACCTGCATTTCATCGAATAGCAATATCTCCCGATTGGTTTCACTGGGGGATGTGATACTCGGCATATAAACTCATCATTAAAAATAAGAAGACATGTGTCTGAGGGTTTTTCGATGTGGTGTATATTATGAGGTGAAAGGGGTGAAAAGTGGGGGTTGAAAGATTCCTAACGGAGCCTGTATCTCATAAACGACATAGGCGAGGAGTTTGAAACTCAGCGGGAAAAAATCAGCATAAAAAATAAGTAAATAGGTGTTTGACCGTTTTTTTTTCATAAATCCAATTTAAGGGGCCTATGGCCGGGGGTGAAATTCTGTGTAAAAGAAAAACAGGAAAGAAAGTGTCCTAACCGATTGACTCACTCGCTCTTCAAACTCAGGGGGAAAAACTGCTTAAAAATAAGTATAACTTATATGTGTTCGACAGTTTTTTTTGATAAACCAAATTAAGGGGTTCATCGGGAGGGGTGAAATTCTGAAGAAAAAAATTGAAAGAAAATGTCCTGAAGTTGGAAACATGTCATTTTCGGGATATGTTCGTTGTATGTCAAACCCATACACTAAGGGAGGATTTTTGAATATTCAGGCTCAAAAGGGTCTTAAGGGGGTTAAACCTGCATTTTATTGAATAACAATATCTCACGAGTGGTTTCATTTGTGGATGTGATACTCGGCATATAAACTAATCATTAAAAATAAGCAGACATGTGTCTAAGGGTTTTTCGATGTGGTGTATTATTATGAGGTGAAAGGAGTGAAAATTGGGGGTTGAAGGATTCCTAACGAAGCGTGTAGGCCTATCTCCTAAACGACATAGGCGAGAAATTTGAAACTCGGCGAAAAAAAATCAGCTTAAAAAATAAGTAAGTCGGTGTTCCACCGTTTTTTCATAAATTAATTTAAGGAACCAATGGGGTGGGGTGAAATTCTGGGGGGAAAAAGGAGAGAAAGTGTCCTAACTGACTGACTAACTCACTCAATCATCAAACTCAGGGGAAAAAGACAGCTTAAAAAATAAGTTAATAGGTGTTCAAACGTTTTTTCATCAATCCAATTTAAGGGGCCCATGGGGAGGGGTGATATTCTGGTAAAAATAATTGAAAGAAAATGTCCTGTCTGACTCACTCACTCGTCACGCCCAGCGAAAACTATTAAAGTTAGAAACATGAAATTTTGGGAATATGTTCGCTGTATATCGAAAACATCAACTAATGAATGATTTTTGTTATTCGGGTTTTAAAGAGGTGTTAAGGGGGTAAACGTGCATTTCATTGAATAACGACATCTCATGAGTTGTTTCTTTGGGGATGTGATATTCGGTATATAAGCTAATCATTAAAAGAATCAGACATATGTCTAAGGGTTTATCGATGAGGTGTATATTACGAGGTGAAAGGGGTGAAAATTGGGGGTTGAGGGATTCTTAACGGAGCGTGTATCTCTTAAACGACATAGGCGAGAAGTTTGAAATTCGGCGGGAAAAAACAGCTTAAAATATAAGTAAATAGGTGTTCGACCGTTTTTTCATAAATCCAATTTAAGGGGCCCTTGGAGAGAGGTGAAATTCTGGGGGGAAAACAGGAAAGGATGTGTCCTAACTCACTCACTCATCAAACTCAGGGGGGAAGAACAGCTCAAAAATAAGTAAATAGGTGTTCGACCGTTTTTTTCATAAATCCAATTTAAGGGGTTCATGAGAGGGGTGAAATTCTGAATAATAATTGAAAGAAAATGTCCTGACTCACTCACTCATCATCGCCCAGCAAAAATTATTGAAGTTAGAAACATGAAATTTTGGGGATAAGTTCGTGGTATGTCGAAAACGTCCACTAAGGAAAGAGTTTTGGATATTCAGGTTCTAATGAGGTGTAAAGGGGGTAAACGTGCGTTTCATTGAATAACAATATCTCATGAGTGGTTTCATTTGGGGATGTGATACTTGGCATATATACTAATCATTTTAAATAAGCTGACACATGTCTAATGGTTTTTCGATGTGGTGTATATTATGAGGTGAAAGGGATGAAAAGTGGGGGTTGAAAGATTCCGAACGGAGCGTGTATCTCTTAAACGACGTAGACGAGGAGTTTGATTTTCTCCGAGTTCCAATCACCTTAAAAATTAATAAATGAATAAATAATTAAAATAAGTAGATGTTCGACCGTTTTTTTTTTCATAAATCCAATTTAAGGGGCATATGGGGAGGGGTGAAATTTTGGAATAAAAACGTCCACTAAGGAAGGATTTTTGGATGTTCACTCTCATCGACCAATCAAAACTATTGAAGTTAGAAGAAGGGGATATATTTGTTGAGTGTCGAAAATGTCTACTAAGGAGGGATTTTTGGATATTCAGGTTCTAAAGGGGTGTTAACGGGGTTAAACCTGCATGTCATTGAATAACAATATGACACGACTATGACGCGAGCGAAGCGAGGCTAAAAATGAGATGGTGTGTGTCTGTGTATTACTCAATCACGCAAGAACCACTGGTCCGACTTACATGAATTTTACATGAAAGTAGCTGATTTAACTGGTTAACATATAGGCTACTTTTGATTTCAATACTTTGCACTATGGCGACCATTTTAGTGACGTCACTACACCCTTTGGTTTCAAACTTTCATATTTCCATTTCAAATAAAAAGTGAACGCTAAGAAATAGCAAACTTTTGATGGCATATACGAGGTTTAAAATTACATTTTCTATCCGAAAGGTATCTCCAACGGTTAGCGAGTAAAACCTAAATTTGTGCTGTAAAACACGGTCAACGCCGAACGGTGTAGTTGGACAAAATATTCCATCCTTAATCTCCCTCTGCACAGCACCTCGCCTATCCCCTGTTTTAACTGTCACTTTCACATTTTAATTTATTTATGACGCGTAGCGAAGCACGGGTACTTCAGCTAGTGTTTCCATAAAATATCAGCTAAAGCTCGAGCGCATTACTGGTTATAATGAAACCGGTAGATTGGAACTGTATCGAGGGCAGCAATTAATAACTTGAACAATTAATCAATCAGTCAATTAAATTCTATATGACTGGGGAGAAGGAAGATACGGTATTTCACACTGACAGTGACACAGGCCACGCTGATAAACTAATTAAAAACGATACGGACCAAACTCAACTGAAATAGATGCATAGCTTTACATGGCCTATATTTTATGGTCGACATTTCAATTCTATGGGCAAAATAACACAACGCTGGCAAGTTATGAAATACATAGACAACCCGCCTGCGGAGCTGAGCGTACTAAGGTATTCATACAAGTTTTAAAAAGCAAATGAAAAAGAAGCAATAGAATACAGAAAAACTAAATTTAAACAAGCACAAAGACGTACCTGGCCAACCTATAAAAAGAAATATCTTTCCATAAACGCTAAGCTGAAACACTATAATTCCATAGTTAAACCAGAGGGAACTGATGCTAGTGAAACTTTATTCAAATTGAATGTAAAAACTACAATAGAAAAATTACAGAAAACTGACAGAAGAATTATTAGAACAATTATTAACAACAACAAAAACATCAATTTGATGGTTAGTGGAGATTGTTGCCTAACAACATCGTCTATCGTGTATGTGAATCAATAATAACTACAATGCGTAAAAGATGAATTTCCTTTTTCTGTTACAGATCAAGACTGCCAGAAACCAGGATATTGAAACAATTATTTGATTACTTTATGAAAATTAAATCAATAATAATTGGTTCAAAGAAGTTCAGGATGATTTGGAAGAATTGGGTATGAGTCGGCAACAAATCAAAGACAGAGAAGAGGAGAGGATTTTGAAGAACAAAAGCATAAGTCTCAAACTAATAACAGTTGAACGGAAACAATATACTATATCGGACACACAAAGGGCTTCTAGGTCGGAGAGGATGAGAAAGTTCTGGGAGGAGATAAAGAAGAAATTTACTCAAATGTATTGATTGAAGTGGTCCAATGTGGGCGTAAAATATGTAAATAATAAAACAAACTTTTTGAAATTTGTTTAATGGTTAACTAGAACGTAAGCATAGGCAGTTTGGCCATTATAATGGTTAATTTATAATTTTAGAGATGTTCAAAATTTATATTTGTAAAACTAATTGGAATCTTTAGCCTATTTTCATTTGCCATTTCAAGCGTATTAAGGGGACACATGCGTAGTAAACGACCTGCATTCGAGGATGATCTAGTTACAAATGCTGTGGGACTATTACTAACATTTCTATAAACCGTATTTTGAAGTTTCAGCATGGTAAAATATCCAATGTTTTCTCCAAATATATGTCAAGATTAGCGTATGTGCTTACCAGGTGGGTGAGTGGTTATCGTGTTGGGCTACCAACTCCAAGCTCGCAAGTTTGCTCCTGGCCATGGTAAATGATTTTTGAAAGGCGACAAAAATCACGACACGCATTTCATACGTTGTTGTCATGTTAAAGAACCCATTTGAATTCGGTAGGCCGTGTTCATAATGGAAAAATTAATCTCGGGATTTTCCGCCAACACAAAAAGTTCCTCCATTCTCTACTAGAAAGCGCTATAGTGTCAAGGAGCTTAGCTATGTAACCTCCTTGACTTTCATAGCGCTCCAAGGAACAACAAAATTCGACATGCAAGCTGCCCTTTGGGCGTCAAATAATAAAGCTTGCACCCGGCACCCGAGGCCATACGATATTATTAGTATTATTACCATGCAATCAGATTGATCACTCATGCTTCAAAGATCCTCACTAGAATAAATTACAAGAGGATGAAAAGAAATAGAGTGGGTTGAAGACTACAGTAATTTGATTTATGAGAAACGTAGGAACGAGGGAAGCTGTATTCAGTTTTTGACTGACCTTAGAAGGCAAGATAAGGAAAGGTAAGAGAACGTTCATTGGCATCTGTAGACTTAGAAAGATCTTATGATAACGTTCACATTGAAAAGAATTGAAATGAAGTCAAGTGATAGGAGGGTGATTTTCAATCTACATATTATAAACCAGACGGCAGTTATTCAAGCCGAAGGACCCAAGAGGGAAGCTGGTGTTAGAAAGGTGTACGGCAAGATTGCAACTTATCACCCGTACTTATCAATCTGTACATTGAACAAGCAATGGTATGCCCAAATAAGGAACGCGATTGCATCTATTTAATAGATTAATTGAATCGGTTGGAGTTGAAAAGCATTAAGTCAACAAGTATTTCCGTGAAGAACTATACAGCCTATTTTCATATATCCTACTCATTTTAACTGCCACTATCAACATACAAAATTTCAGTTTGATTGCTGTAATAGATTCTTAGATATTGAGAACCGACTAAATATTGCGGAGAGTCGCCATGTTGGATTATTATATATGTAGGTCTTAGAGTTATGTACTGTTACATGAAGATTATTGTGTACGTATAGTATTCAAACTTCAATCGCATGATTAGGACACAAGAAGTAAAAACGAGATTTTAAAAATTTCTGGTTATGCAAACAATTGAAAAAATTAGCTACCAGTGGATTAACAATTTCAGAAGGATTTACTGTACCAAGTGTCACTGCACTCGGATGGTTAAATTGCGAGAAACGACCATGTGAATATTTATATTTCGCGTCGCCGCCATGTTGGATTTGTGATCACCAGGCTATTAAAAGTCCTATAGGTGATCTTATGTTTATAGCCCCTATGATCATTAAAAATAGTTTGATTGCTATAATAGATTCGTAGATATTGAGATCCATCTAAATATTTCGGATGGTCGCCAAGTTGGATTGTTATATGTATAGGCCATAGAGTCATGTACCATTAAAGGAAAATTATTGCGTAGGTTCATTATTCAAACTTTCACTTCGATCGCATGATTACGACACAAGAAGTAAAAACTTAATTTGAAAATTCGCACAGCCGCCATCTTGAGGTTATGTAAACAATTGAACGAAGTTAGATGTCGGTGAATTACAATGTGAATAAACATATACTGTGCCAAGTTTTATTGCGTTTGGTTAGTTAAATCGCGAGAAATGTATATTTCAAAGTCGCAACTCCGCTTTGCCGCCATGTTGGTTTTGTAGTTACCAGGTTTTCAAATGGCACATAGGTTTAACTTCCAGTAGTTCCCTTTATCACCGTAAAATATTCCAGGGTGATATGGGTAATAGGTTCGGTGATATTGAATGCTGGTGAAATATTCTGCACAGTCGCCATGTTGGATTGGTGAGACGTAACAAAATTTGAAGGGTACGGTCGGGGTTGTCCGGAATATTGCTATGAACTTACCGAGTTTCACTGAAATCACTCCACCCGTTTAGATGATATTAGGGGGGCACAAACACACACACCCCATCACACACGCACACATAGACAGACACACGGACAAAAGGTGATCTCATAAGTCTATTTTTTTTTTTCATAAGTGAATATAGGCTAAAAGTTGTCATTTTTTTTAAGAATGAGTATTCTGAAGTATTGACCCAATGGCCTTGGAACGGCATAGGAAAGAATTAACTCAGCCTTCTATTTAAGCCAGAAACCACCGCTACATGTAGTGGGATCAGAGGAGAAAATAATTAAGTCAGTAACTTGCTGCCTTTCAGTGCCGTATTCTGTACTTAATGTTGACCGCACTGCAAGATTCCCGCGTGTTACAGTGCTATTGTAAATTACATTTCTACAAGGTTTTGGTGTTTTTTATGTTACAAATCCATTTTTGGATAAAACATCATATGAAATATTCATTCTGGATGGCTTTATGCCGCATTAAACTGACCACGGAGCTGAAAGGCATTAAGTCACGTTTGCAAAATTGATTTGAAAAATATGTTAATTAATTTAAAATTGATTTTCCGCTAACACAAATATAACCTTACTAGCGGATCCGTGCGAAAAATCTCGAACGTTCATAAACCACACTTTCCCCAATAGGTTTATAATGAGACACTTAAGGAGAAAGGTTATGTTTTTATTTCAACCAAATGATTATAGAACACTATTTCCATTTCAGGATAAAGGAAAGACCTCAGAATGTTAATATGACATGAAACAGGCGTCTCAGCGGCCCGTGGACAGCAACTATAGAGCGTATTTTCCTACACCAACGGTGTTTGCAAATCGCACACTTCGTACATTTTTTAAAATTCATTTTTTAAGAAATTATAGATATTTATGAAATTATAGTGCAATATGTCACTGCTAATGTCTATTCTGTTTCATTTGAATGCTCATTTGTCACGATCGGTCGCTTGTGAGCGCCGCAGGAGGGATGCATACTACTGAAATAATATATATGATTAGTTGCTCCACAATATAGGCTAGATAACTAATATAGTGTGTTTGATAAGTTCTGTTCTGTCAATGATGTTTCATCTGTATCTTGAAAAGTAGTGAAAACTGACTAAATATTATGTGCGCTCCAATAAACACGGCAAGCTTAGCCGCCTCTGACTAGCGCAGATATCGGTCGCGCGAACGCGGTTCAGTCAGTGGTGGCACGCTCCGCTGACTCATATCGTTAGTTTTGTTTGTCATTCATATGGACGTGTATCTGCAATACTTAGACGTTAGTGTAGCACGTTTAGTGAGTATTGTGATTACTGTGTTTTTTTGGTCAAGCCTAGACACCAATTCACGTTGCGCGAACGTGTGTCTATCCATAATTCGTATATGGAAAGCAGAAAATCTTGTTCTGAAACGAGACGAAAATTTCGAATCAACTTTCCAGGAAGACCTGTGCATAATGCCAGTACAATTAGGAGGCTCGCTAAACGATTCAAGGAAACGGGTTCCGTAAATAAGAAAAGAGTTGACAAACATTCTTTCATCAGAAGATGTCAGGTGTGTGTTACAAGAGAGGGAGGACATTTTAAGCATCGCCTATGAGCACTGTAAGTACACATTATTGAACATGTTTGGTGAAAGTGTGAACGTGCGCGCCAATCACCGGCTGAACCGGGTATGCGTGGCCGCGATCTGCGTCAGTCACAGCCGGCTTAGCTTGCCGTGTTTATCGGGGCGCACATATTATAATGACCCTGTAGTTTTCAGCTCAGGGTGATTCTATTTGAAATTGCTCTCTTCTCTTCCCAAAATCTCTTCACTCTCTCACCATGATCTTTCTTCCTTTCTGCTGCCCATGCAGTGGTGGCTCTCATCCGGGGGTTTGCAGCAAAATAGTGTTTGTTCACCAACGATCTGAATCTAGGACTGTCTCATAAAATGTTGTCTGCTACATTGATTTCTTGAAGGTCATTTTCAAGTTCTATTAGGGCCGATAACCTAGATGTTCGGCCCCTTAAAACAACAATTATCATCATAATCAAGTTGTATTATCCAGTTATTCTTGGCTTTTAATGAGGAAGCATGATTAAATGTCATTTTAGTAAGTCTTTCATTGCCCATCCTTTGAAAATCTCCATGAAATTTTAATCGACTTCTTCTAATAGAGTCTGATATGTTCTCGGAATGTTGGTATAACTTGTGAGACGTAACTTTCATCCACACTCCGTCTATGCACAGGGTTTTCCTTTCTTGTATTTCTAAATGTTTAGTTAGTATAATAATAATATCGTATGGCCACGGGTGCCTGGTGCAAGCTTTGTAATTTGACACCCAGAGGGTAGCTTGCATGTCGAATTTCGTTGTTCCTTGAATCACTATGGAAGTCAAGGTGGTTAGATATCTAAGCTCCTTGAACACTATAGCGCTTTCTTGTAGAGAAATGAGGAACTTTGTGTTGGCGGAAACTCCCGAGATTAATTTTGCCATTATGAACAAGACCTACTGAATTCAAATGGGTTCTTTGACATGCCAACATCGTATGACATGCGTGTCGTATTTCTGCCGCCTTTCAAACATCACTTACCACGGCCAGGAGCGAACCTGCAATCTTGGGGTTAGTAGACCGACACGCTATCCACTCACCCACCGTGGCAAGCTTATTTAGTTAGTGATCTCCCTCTAATGATCAGAGTGTCTGAGGAGTATAATGCTTTAGGTTGAATTACTGTGCTATCGTGTTTTAATTTTGCATTCCGAGATATTGATTTTGTGTTGTATTTTATTCAGGGTATTCTATACGCTCTTTGTAATTTAAACAAGTTATCTTTGTTGGCTTCACAATTTATTCCAGATGGTTGCATGATTTCCCCAATTTGAAATTAAGGGGGGAGATCTAGCTCAAGAGAGGAATAAAATGCCAGTAATTCATTCGATTGTTGAACATGCTACAAATATTGTTGACAAATGATAATCATATCACAGTAATGGCAAGCTTGTGGGAACAAATAGCAACTTTTATAGTGTCCAAATTCTTATCATAAGAGTTTTTTGAATAATTTTCAAAATTTGCCTAATGTTTAACTGTTTTTCTCATACATCCCAAGTTTATAAGAAATTTCCTATTTTTTTAGGTAGATTTCATTAGAAAGCTAACTATTGCAATGGGTACCATGTTTCGACTTCCGGAAAATTTCGACATATCTTCACGTTTCACATTCCCCAGACCCCAAAACCACCGTCAGTTAAAAAGTTTATATATAATTTATGTATGTATATATACATACATATCACTTTCTTGTGGACACGATAACTTCCGCAATTTTGCACCAATCAATTTGAATTTTTTACATAATATGTATCCCTATAAAATTTCGGTCGAGTTCGTTAATGGGCCCAATCGGTCGACGGGGGTAAAAATGGGGGGCTTTTTTCGAAAAAGTGAAATATATCTATAACTCTCTTAATATTTGAAATATAGAATCCATTCAAAGTTCATACTATGTGTCAAATAAGGCCCAAAAATTTATGTTTGAAGAGTTTTTTGATAGCACCAACCATTGACCAAAGGGGTGGGAAAAAGTTGGTTTTTCGGGAAACATTAATCATATCTTTCTTAATAGGCACAATATCAAAACCGTACAAAATGGACAATATTCCCCTAATAATTACCTAAAACGTTTGTCTGAAAGAATTTTTGATATGACCCACCATTGCGCCAAGGGATGAGAAAAATGATTTCGGAATTATAAGTAAATGCCAAGAGCTATCAGAGGCTGCCATGACACCACTACTAAATTGATGAGGCATGAGCCATCAGACGTTGCCATGACAACGCACTTGCACGCGAACACATCCAGTTTTCGATCTGACTAAATGAGAAGCGGTCTCGGTGACGTAACTAGTAGTATGCTGAACTTCTATGCCTAAGGTCGCGGGTTCAAAGCCGGCCGAAGTCGTTGGATTTTCTAAGAGCGCTAAAAATCCCTCAGTATGCTTTCCTTTGGAGGGGAAGATCCAACGTTCGATGCGACTTGCTGGTTGAGGTGGCATCCCGTAGCCAAGTTCAGAGCTAGGTGTCGTTGACAGTAGTATCTGGTAGCAACATTAGGAACTACTGCTTGAAATTGGCCGTCTGCAGTTCTTACCTGAATTACAGACTAATACAGCCATCACAAATCACACTGTTTATCAGACAGATTCTACACTCACCCAAAGTACACGGGGTTACATGACCGCGTTGTCGCAGTCCCTAAACTGAGGAACCAACCAAAATATCTGCGCGAAATATAATTTTGCGTGAAGAAGTAACAGACCTTTACATAGTTACACATCAGTGTCGTAACCTTGCATATGGACAGTGTGACCACAAGTATAACAAGATGTTCAGTAAAGAACATATAGCCTACTTTCTCCTAATTGTATGAGTATAGTTATAACTCGTTATTATTAAAGAGAATAATAGAATCATTTCTTGGTTGAAGACCTTAGAAACTATTTACCTCTACCATACGCCACAACCTAGAAAAAAACTACTACCATCATTGAAGAAAGATAGATAAGAAATATCTCAAGAATGTTATGGATCTGGAGACATAATCGACCGGACTGGCTGCGTGGCTCAGCGGTAACGTTCTCGCTTGCTGGGCCCTAAGTTGCAGGTTCATATCCTAGCGCAGTCAGCTGGCATTTGAGGGTGCACAAATGCGAGGGAGCGGTGTCAGTAGATTTACTGGCACGTTAAAGATCCCCTTCGGGCCAAAATTCCGGCACCCCGGCGTATCTAAAAGCAGCAGTATTTAAAAGGGACGTAAAACAAATAACATTATTATTATTGTTATTATTACATAATCGACCTGCCGTGGGCAACATCCAACTTTGTGTTGAGGCATGTCTTTACACGTCCGGTTGTGCATGGCTTTCACAACCCTAATTGAATTAACAAATCTTTCCATGACCCTACAGAGACGTGTGTATACAAACTTTGTGGATATTTTCGATTGCTATTTGCCTGAAATAAAAGTATTAATAACCTGAACTAGCACCATCGGTTAGAATTCAGTTACTATGTGAAATCGTTTTGTTCTTTACTTCAAATAACATTTTCAAATAACGCACAATAGGCTGTTACAAACCCTTTAAAATAAGAAGTAAAAATGTATCATAGTATCATCTTGGCATTCTTCAAATTCGATACGCATAGAATGCCAATGGTATACTATCAATGGAGTCCCATGTAGACCAGTCGTGGAATCTAGTGGAGAAGTATCGAACAATATAATCCTAACAGGGCGAGTGCATTCTAGCGGCCATAAGAAGAAACTTTTCAATAAAATCTGGAAGTTAATAAGTAGGCCGGCGTGCAGTTACCTTTTTGGCTGCTAGATGTCTCGAGCAAATCAGCTGGCGAATTATGTTTTAATTAAATATATATTTTCCACCGTAATATGCACAATATAACGCTTAATTTTAAAACGTCTGAGTCATTACAAAGCAACAAATACACACATCAAAAAAAGTTTTGCATCACCTCGGTTCCCAGATCTCCGGCATATAGACGTTGACTGTGTATATTGTATCCAAGATACAGTCCCTTTGACTGTTCATAGATGTCACTAAAACTGCTCAAAGATGTAAACAACCATGCATGAGCAGGGCCTATTAGACGGAGGGGGTACGACAGCCGATCAGTTCCAGTCATTCCACCAGGACGAAGGTACGCTGCTCATGTTGTCTGTAGTTCTACCATGCCTAGAAGGTCAATACCGCAGTTCGATCGCGTCCGCATTGTTACTTTGTGTCAAGAAGGGCTCTCAACAAGGGAAGTTTCCAGGCGTCTCAGAGTGAACCAAAGCGATGTTGTTCGGACATGGAGGAGGTACAGAGATACAGGAACTGTCGATGACAGGCCTCGCTCAGGCCGCCCAAGGGCTACTACTGTAGTGGATGACCGCTACTTACGGATTGCCGCTCGGAGGAACCATGACAGCAATGCCACCATGTTGAATAATGCGTTTCGTTCAGCCACAGGACGTCGTGTTTCAACTCAAACTGTGCGCAATAGGCTGCATGATGCGCAACTTCACTCCCGACGTCCATGGCGAGGTCCAGCTTTGCAACCCCGACACCATGCAGCGCGGTACAGATGGGCCCAACAACATGCTGAATGGACCCCACGGAATTGGCATCACGTTCTCTTCACCGATGAGTGTCGCATATGCCTTCAACCAGACAATCGTCGGAGACGTGTTTGGAGGCACCCTGGTCAGGCTGAACGTCTTAGACACACTGTCCAGCGAGTGCAGCAAGGTGGTGGTTCCCTGATGTTTTGGGGTGGCATTATGTGGGGCCGACGTACGCCACTGGTGGTCATGGAAGGCTCCGAAACGGCTTTACGATACCTGAATGACATCCTCCGACCCATAGTGCAACCATATCGGCAGAATATTGGAGAGGCATTTGTCTTCATGGACGACAATTCTCGACCTCATCGTGCACATCTTGTGAATGCGTTCCTTCAAGATAACGACATCGCTCGACTACAGTGGCCAGCATGTTCGCCAGACATGAACCCTATCGAACATGCCTGGGATATGTTGAAAAGGGCTGTTTATGGACGTCTTGACCCACCAACCACTCTGAGAGATTTACGCCGATTTGTCGTTGAGGAGTGGGACAATTTGGACCAACAGTGTCTTGATGAACTTGTGGATAGTATGCCACGGCGAATACAGGCATGCATCAATGCAAGAGGACGTGCTACTGGGTATTAGAGGTAGTGGTGTGTACTGCAATCTGGACCACAAATGCTGAAAGTCTAGCTGTATGATGGTACAACATGCAATGTGTGGGTCTCATGAGCAATAAAACGAGCTGAAATGTTGTTTGTGTTGATCTCTATTCCCTTTGTATTTAACGGTTCCGGAACTCTTGGAACCGAGGTGATGCAAAACTTTTTTTGATGTGTGTATGTAAAATTTCAAGCAAAAAACCTACACTGATGGGGTTTGAACCATAGTTATATGATTGATAGACCAACGCTTTACCACGGAGCCCTTTGTGCCAACGAACATTGATCTATATAAAATGACGTACATAGAACTTGTTAGCAAATAATGATTTAGACCTAACGATTTCATCAGTGGATTATATTATTTATATATAAAGCATTTCATACAAAGTTTATTTATTTTGTATCAGTACGCTATATTGCATGCAATACTCAAATTAGTGAAATATAAGTCAGGCACAAGATATCCGCTGCCATCTTGTCTTCTTACCGAGACGGCTCAGATTTTTAAAATCACTTCTGCACTATAGTATTACAAAATAATCTTTTAATTTCGAACGTGCCTCTTCCTTTAGAACAGTTAAATCGATTCTCGGCTCGATAATCGGAACTGGTGGGTCCCATGATATGGATGATAAAGTTTGCATAATTCGCACGGCCGCCATCCTGAAATGTTACGGCGGATGACCTTGTAGTTCGGTCACAAGACGCGTCCTATATGAAGGTATGTTATTACCAAATTTGGTAGAGATCGGATAATTTGGTTAGTCGCTATTTGATTTTACGTTTTGAACGTTTGAGTGGCCGCCATTCAGTTTTGGTAAAGATGGCGGTGATATAAAACATGACACTGAGGTGCCCTTTGCTTGTTCTACCTCTGTACCAAATTTCGTTCAATTCGGTTTCACCGTGTTCGAATTGATAGGGGGGGACTGACATTCAGAGTACACACACACACACAGAGAGAGAGAGACTCACTCACACACACACATACACACACACAGACAGACACACAATTTTTGGCCCTGTAGTGATCTCATAAGTCTACTTTCATTTTTTGCAAAAATCGAAAGTAGGCTAAAATTGTACCCCAAATGACAAGAAGGTTACCGTCCCCATAAGACAATAAAATGTTTAAAAATATGCATAAAATGACGGAAAACAAAGTTAATTATGCTCCAATTATAAAATTCCTTGTCGCAATAAATGAGGTCTGATCCTTCTACGAAAACCTGCATATTCTGCCTATTTTCGCCTATCCCCAAGTTTGCCCGATGAAATCTACCTCCGCCTTCCGGCGTGCCGAGAGGACTTTTTTTTTTCTTTAATGTGTGTATTACATCTGCACCTACAATCTGTATCTTACTTAGGTCATTAGGATTTATATTTGTTTTCATATATTGTATCTGTTCTTAAAATGTAAATATTTTCAGATTTTCTGAATTAAAATGCAATTAAAGTATTTAATTTACAGTTAATGTTAGTGACTGAGGTACATTTTGTAGGTGCAGATGTAATACACACCTTAGAAAAGAAAAGTAGGACATTCCTCATAAACCTGTAATATATAAGGAAAAAGTAAAAAATTTGGCAAATTTTCAAAATTTTCTAAAAATCTCCTATGATAAGAATTTCGACATTATAAAAGTTGCTTTTGGTTCCCTTAAGCTTGACATTACTGCGATATGAGTATTATTTGTCAACAATATTTGTAGCATGTTCAACAATCGAATGAATTATTGGCATTTTATTCCTCTCTTGAGCTGGATCTCCCCTTAAAGGATTTTTCCAAACTTAGTAGAGTGGTTGTTTGTCTAAGTATCGAGAAGATCCTTCTATGTATCGGGTTTTCTCATATGAAATTTGAAGTTCAGTTTTAAATATGATTTCATGGAGTTTCCATTTTCCAAGGAATTGATAGTTCCTTGCCTAATATTCAATAATTCTAAATTAGAGTGCCATATCCCTACCAGGGACGTACGCGACCTGAATTAAAGCCCTTGACGTCGACAAAGGATCACTAACCAGGCATCTTGAGCCGGAGTTTGCGTGTGATAGGGTGGCCAGTTTCTTTCCACTCCTCCTCCTGCCATAGCATCCGGTAGGTTCCCGTTTTGCAGTACGAGGCTGGGAGACTCCGTACCAGACCATACCATGACTTGTAATTTTTTTACAGAGCCGGGGATCGAACCCGGTACCTCGAGGGGGGCCAATATTCATTAGAATTACTATATCATCTGTAAAGGCAAAACCTTTCAGATGCATTTTATCTTTAACTAGCAACCCGCCCCGGCTTCGCCCGGGAACACTTATGAATGCATTACGTGATAAGCGTTTTTTTATATCAATGAACTATACCACCTATATCCGTTTAACGTCTCGGCATGGTGGGTTAAAATCACTGACTGGACTATTAATTATATTATCATGGAGATGCATGTGCAACGTATTCTTGTCAGACGTAATTTAAGAATGGCGAGGTGCATGAAACACAAATCCCCCTTCCTTCCAATCTTAACTTAACTGTGTATTTTGCGGAACGAAAAGTTCACAGGCGAAATGAAGAAATGCCGAGTTGCACTTCCAGCGAAACACCAAACACAACCACTCTTCTCTGAAGTCTTAACTCAACACCACTCGACAGTTTGCTGCTGGCTGTATGTGGGGTAATAGGCTCTCCCGCTAGCTAGGCTGTAACAATGGTGATAGGCTCGCCCCTAGCCATCTCGTAAACTGTCACCTCAGTAATTGAAAGGAAACTGTTGGAAGAAATAAAAACGTAAAAAAAAAATATAGTGGGCGATGTATTGAAGATAGAGATATGTTCTCTGGGACTTTTTTGTAGCAGTTTTCATGCTGACCAACTCTTACACTCATAGTATATTGATATTTTTATCAGTTTGCCCAGCGTAAGCTTAAAATGCGGACGGACGCCAGTTTCTTTTTCAACTTTTTCAGTGAAATCGTTACTGCTTGGCTTCCTTTGATTAAAAATAAATAATATTTTCTACAGAAACCTTCCTCGAGATATCAATTACAGAATGGTGAAAACCACATCAAAATAGATCCAGTGCTTCTCGAGATTACCCGTGACAACCAAGAATCGGTGACGTTTTTTATACCAAGTAGAGACTAGCTTGCCGATATTATTCATCTTTATTTGTTGCTGTAGTTGGGGTGAGAATATCTGTTAACCCTGCGTAGGGCGGCCGAGCGGGACCCTTCCTTCCCAGTAGTTTCCTATAGGCCTAACTTTGTCAGCTGGTTGCAACCCATATGGTCAGTTTGTCTCCAGGCGTCAAAGAAGTACGTCACACATGTTTTGATCTGACAGGCTCACCGCGCCCAATTACGTCGCAAATCCAAGGTCTGTATTTTTAGCCTATTTTCAATTTTGAAAAAATAGGCTTATGAGATCACCTTTTGTCCGTGTGTGTGTGCGTGTGTGTGTGATTCGTGTGTGTGTTCCCCCAAATAAAATCTAAACGGCTGGAGTGATTTCAATTAAACTCGGTAAGTTCATAGCACTATTCCCAAAGACGCCGACCGTGCCCTTCAAATTTTGTTACGACTCACCAATCCAACATGGCGTCTGTGCGAATTATTTCACCAGCATTCAATATCTCCGAAACTATTACCGATATTACCATGACATTTTGTATGGTGATAAAGGGAACTACTATAAGTTCACTTATGTGACCTTTGAAAACCTGGTAACTATAAAACCAACATGGCGGCCAAGCGAAGTTGCGACATTTAAATAGACGTTTCTCACGATTTAACCAACCAAACGCAATGAAACTTGGTACAGTATATGTTTATGTACATTGTAATTCACCGACATCTAACTTCGTTCAATTGTTTACATAACCACAAGATGGCGGATGTGCGAAATATTTCACCGGCATTCTATATCTCTGAAACTATTAGCGGTATCTCCCTGAAATTTTGTACGGAGATAAAGGGCACTACTGGAAGTCCTTCTATAAACTTTCAAAAACCGGTTAACTACAAAACGAACATGGCGGCCAAGCGAATTTGAAAACTTTAAATAGAACTTTCTCGCGATTTAATGTTCCAAACGCACTAAAATCTGGTACAGGAAATATTTATACACATTGTAATGCACTGGTATCTAATTTAGTTCAACTGTTTACATAACCTCAAGATGGCGGATGTGCGAATTTTAAAATTAAGTTTTTATTTCTAGTGATGTAGTCATGCGAACGAAGTGAAAGTTTGAATTATGAACCTACGCAATAATTTTCCTTTAATGGTGCATGACTCTATGGCCTATACATTTAACAATCCAACATGGCGACCATCCGAAATATTTAGACGGCTCTGAATATTTACGAATCTATTATAGCAATCAAACTGAATTTTTATGTCCATAGGGGCTATGAACTTAAGTTCACCTATAGGACTTTAAATAACCTGGTGATCACAAATCCAACATGGCGGCGACGCGAAGTATAAATATTCACGTAGACGTTTCTCGCAATTCCTCTGGCATCTAATTTATTTCAATTGTTTCCATAACCTCAAGATGGCAGCTGTGCGAAATTTTAAAATCTCCTTGTTACTTCTTGTGTCCTAATTATGCGATTGAAGTTTGAATACTACACGTACACAATAATCTGCATGTAACAGTACATAACTCTAGGAGCTGCATATATAAAATCCAACATGGCGACCATCCGAAATATTTAGTCGGTTCTCAATATCTACGAATCTATTACAGCAATCAAACTGAAATTTTGTATGTTGATAGTGGCAATTAACATAAGTAGGATATATGAAAATAGGCTGTATAGTTCTTCACGGAACTATTTGTTTCACTTTTGATAGCAATTTTGATAGCGGATGATCGTCCAACATCACCCCCAGCCCCCCACAAGAGGTCCAGATGCTGTGATTGCACCGTGGAGACAGGAATACAACGGCTCACGAACTATTCCTGTGTGAAATTCAACCGAGGAATATGCCTTCCTTGTGCGAAACCATGCTTTTCAGGCTGCTCATGCGATCCCACAGCGGCTTTGATGAATGACGACTCCGACTGATTTTTGTCCCCACACATCTCAACTTCATGCCTGACCTATTTTTGGAACCTTTTTTAAGGATAAAAGGTCGCATTTTGATTTATATTCATATCCATGATATGCGAATTATGCATTTTGACTTATTTTTGTTTTAGTACCTAAATAAATACCAAGATTTTTTTTAAATTGATTTTATATTTTTCCCTTATTCTCAACATCCTAAAGATGATTGGTAAATTTGGTTTAATTTAATACGGCGTTTTAGGGACTTGATGGTGTGCCTGTCAAGCTCACGGCGCCCTGATGTTGAGAATCCTTGACTGCGCCCTATGCAGGGTTAAGGAAGGCCCAGATGTCTTTCACATAAAAGACAACCGACATAAGGAATATAGTAAATATACAAATAAGGCTGCTGTGTGTGGACCATTGGCTCACTGTGCAGGCAATAGACTCGCCTCCCCCACCACTGCACAGCATGTTGTTAATTGCACTACACCCCCACCAGGCCAGGAGCGCACAGCCACAATACCCCCACCCCCACCCCATGTATAAACGGCATGAAGTGCTCACTAGCAACCTGGTTGGCCCCTACCTGCAGCAGGCCTGACATGGCCTATTAGCTGCAGATTATAGCCGTCCTGAACAGCCAAAGGCAAACTAAGGGAGCAGCTCAGGTCACTAACAATGATACTACCTGGAGCATTTAAGGTCTAATAGGAAGAGACGATCTGAGGCGACTCGTGGACAAACAATGAAACTTCAAGGAACATTGACAAGTGGCTAGGTACTGAGCCTTCTATGCCCAAGGTCGCGGGTTCAAACCCGGCTGAAGTCACCGGAATTTTTAAGAGCGTTAAAAATCCCTCAGTATGGCTTCCTTGGGAGGGTAAGTAAAGCCGGCGGTCCCATGTCATACATTTATGAAAAAGAACCTTCCACTAACTACACTTGTGTGAAGCCCAAATTTGTAGGCTATAATAGATAACCCTCTATTAGTTCCAACGTTTGCCACCAGGTGCTGACTGCGATGCCATCTAGTAGCCAAGTCCGCAAGTTAGGTGTCGTGGATGGTAGTATTTGGTAGCAAAAGTAGGAATTACTTGAGAGTATTGTCTGCAGTCATTGCTTGAATTAAAGGCAGATAACACACACTAATACAGTCATCACAATTAACACCGGTTATCAGACTGATTCTACACACACCCAAAGTACACGGGGCTACATGACCGCGTTGTCGCAGCCCCAAAACTTAAGGAACCAACCAACAAACCAACCAATTAGGTACAGAGCTAATCCACTCTTTGATTGGCTGGAAGCTCCCGGATTCCTATTGGTCTGCGGTGGAATATATCTACTGTATATTCGTTGGATTCAAAGCAGCTTTCTTGCTTTAAATTCCAAAAACAATCCAAATTACACGTATTGTATGGAACGATAGAGCAGAAACTAAGAGACTGATATTTCATGCTATTGTTATCTTCTTCACGTGGCTAAAACTTAAAACATTGCGTGGAGGCCGTAATCATTCTATGTATAGCCAAATACCCTAAATGCATTGTCATTTCGAAAAGTGATAACTTATTGGATTTCAGTTATGCACTGGCATGTAATTTAGTTCAATTGTTTACATAATCTCAAGATGGCGGTTGTGCGAAATTTCAAAATTAAGTTTTTATTTCTTGTGTCGTATTCATGAGATCGAAGTGAAAGTTTGAATAATGAACCTATGCAATAATTTTAATTTAATGGCACATAACTCTATGGCCTATAGGCTACATATAACAATCCAACATGGCGACCATCCGAAATATTTAGACGGTTCACAATATCTACGAATTTATTACACCAATAAAACTGATTTTTTAATGTCCATAGAGGCTATGAACATAAGTTTACCTTTGGGACTTTCAATAACCTGGAGGGCACAAATCCAACATGGATGGACGTTTCTCGCTATTTAACCATCCGAGCGCCGTAAAACTTGGTACGGTAAATGCTTATACAAATTTTTATCTACTGACATCCAATTTACTTCAATTTATTGTTTTCATAACCACAAGATGGCAGCTGTGCGAAATTTTAGTTTGTTGTGTCCTAATCATGCGATTGAAGATTGATTAATACATAATAATCTTCATGTAATAGTACAAAACTCTAGGAACTACATATATAAAACTAGCAGAAGTACCCATTCTTCGAACGGTCGTCGGTATTAATAACCAGACGTAATCAATTGAGCTACTGTTGCAATGGTTAGGGGCTTGGAACCTGTTTGTCGATAAAGATAAATGATTAGTTGAAATATGCTCTGAAACTAATTTACCTAACGTGTACTTCCTGACGTGAAAATAAAATTGAAAACCTCGTAGACGAAATGCAATTCACGTCACATAAAAACTGACCCTCACTGTTGTGTCAAGTGCGCATCCAGAGGAAGACCCCTTTAATAAATTATAAAGGCTTGTGGTGCATGAAAATTCAGGTTTTTTAGCCTCCAATGGCCCAAATTCCTAAAAGCAAAAAAATAAAATAAAAAATAAACTATTTCAATTCAGGATTTTTTGAAAATAATGTTGCTGTTTGAAGATATAATAGACCTTCTGTACGACACATCGCACGTTTAAGTCTTGTGAAGAAATCGAGGGTACCTCTTGACCCCCTTAAGCGCATTGATGAATTTTACAGTTTTTGTTGGTTCCGTGATAACCTTATAGCCATTTGCAAACCTTCACAGAAATTTAATAAATGGAGTGGCATTCCTTCTTGCAGAAATAGATGGAGAGTTGGATGTACCTTTTTGAGACACTGTTGTCATGGTTACTGGCTTGCATTCCTACGTTAGTTTGAATGAAATGAAAATCCACAGCTTGCTTCCAGTCTCCGACCGGGTCAGGAATGGAATGAATGAAGCCCCCACCTAGCGGCGAGGATATGGACTGTGCCACCCTGTGCCGGCTGCCGAGGCCTGACGCACTCCTCTGGGGCAATAATTAAATGAATGACAGATGAAATGAAATGATAGTGGAGAGTGTTGCTGGAATGAAAGTTGGACAGGGAAAACCGGAGTACCCGGAGAAAAACCTGTCTGCCTCCGTTTTGTCCAGCACAGATCTCACATGGAGTGACCGGGATTTGAACCACAGACTCAGCGGTGAGAGGCCGGCGTGCTGCGCCTAAGCCACGGAGGCTCCTACATTAGTTTATTAAATGAAATTAGTTTTCTGGGAATATCTCAGAAACTCTTGGTTTTAGAGCATTAAAATGTAGTTTTCGGGGACCCTTTATGACTGTTAGGGTCCCCGAGGTTTTTTTCTGACACCAAGGGGCTGAAAATGAGCTTTGTCTCGTCGTTGTAGGCCGTAGTATCATCATCATCATCCTCTTGCACAGTTTCCAGCCGTTGGCCGGGTCTGTTTGGAACACAGGCCACTCCAAGGTCTTCTGTCTTCCCACCATCTCTCAGCTCCCACCCCTGTCCTGTCTTCTTCAAGCTTTCTTCCATCCCTTTCAGCCACCTGTCTCTCGGTCTTCCTCTCGGTCTCTTTCCTTCCCACTTCGTCTCGTGTATCCTCCTGGGTATCCTGTTATCCTGCATTCGTTTTACATGTCCATGCCATCTAAGTCTAGATTTCTCTATACCATCCCGTAATGGTTCCTCCTTTATTAATTCTCTGGTCCTCTCATTTCTTATTCTGTCCATCTTTGTAGCTCCAATACTGCTTCTCAAGAACCTCATCTCACTGGCCTGTATTTTGCTCTTCTCCCTTCCTTTCATAGCCCAGGTCTCCGAGGCATACGTCAGAATAGGGGCATAGTACGTCCGATATATGAACTTTTTTTCTGTTCTGAGGGACATCCTTGCTCCATAACATGCTTCTCACACTCCTTCGGAATGCTTCTGCCGGTCTCCCCCGCTCATTTTTTCTCTATAGTTTCTTCCATTAACTTGTATCAGGCTTCCCAGATACTTGAAACTCTCCACTTTCTTCAGCTGTTCCCCACCAATTGTTATTCCCATTGTGGTTCTTTCCTTCTTCCTTGTTGTGATCACCATCTCACTCTTATTTATGCTAAATTTCATCCCATATCCTTGTATTATTCCTTCCCACACGTCCAACTGTTCCTGTACCTCCTCCTCCTTGTTTCCCCAAATCATCAAATCATCCGCTAACACCATTGCTTTCATCTTTCCTTCCCCAATTACTTGTGCCACTCGGGTCATTATGTCATCCATCACCACAATGAAAAGTAAAGGTGCCAGTGCACTTCCTTGTTTCAGGCCGTTTCTCTGTTCCACCCAGTCCGATCTCCCTCCTCCCACTTTCACACAGCTCACGCTTCCCTTGTACATCTCCTTTATCCTCCTCATAGTCCATTCTTCTACTCCTCTATCCTCCAGGGACTTCCGTACTTTGTTTCTGCATACACTGTCATATGCTTTCTCATGTCCAGGAAGGCCATCAGTAGATCTGTTCCATACTCACAGTGCTGTTCTTGTAACTGCCTTACAGCAAAAATCAAATCCACTGTGGACCTTCCTGCTCTGAAGCCATGTTGTTCTTCCCTCATCCCTCCTTCTATCCTTGTCCTAATTCTCCTTTCCAAAACTTTCTCAAACATCTTTGCACAATGACTCATCAGTTTTATTCCCCGATAGTTTCTGCATTCTGTTCTACTACCTTTCTTGAAGATCGGGACAATTATTCCCTTTTTCCAGCCCTCTGGGGTCTTCCTTTCCGTAGTGTAATAATAATAATTATTATTATAATAATATAACAATATAGGAATAGGGATATAATTGACCTTCCGTAGCACACCAGCACGTGTAAATCGCGTGAAAAAATTCTAGAGTACCCCTTGACCCCCTTAAGCGCATTATATGTATTGATGAATTTTACAGCTTAGTTTGGTTCCGTTATAACCTTCTAGCCGTTTGCAAACTATCTCAGTAATGTAATAAATGGAATTGTATTGCGTCTTATATTACAGCAATAGATGGACCTGTGAATTTCTGTTGCCATGGTTACCGGCTAGCTTTCTTTCATTATTGTATTAAATGAAATTAATTTTCTGGGAATATCTCAAAAACTGTTGGTTTTAGGGCCTTAAAATGTGGTTTTCGGGGTCCCTGTGGGGCCCCCGAGTTTCGTTTCTCACATAGAGGGGCTGAAAATGAGCTTTGACTCGCCCTTCTACGCCTATTTCAGCAAGTATTTTAAGGGGGTAGGCCCCCTTTTATGAGAGGTACAGAGAAGAGTTACATCAATGATTGGTGTCGTGCCTCTGAAGGATATCTGTACCAATTTTTACGTTGATCCACTCAGCCGTTCTCGAGTTATAAAGACACAAAAAATTGTCCACAGACAGACAGACAAACAAACAAACAAACAGACAGACAGACAAAAACATTATTTTAGCGCGCATCCGTCATAAAACAGTCTGAAACGCGTAAATAACGCGAATTTCCGTAGAAATTCAGAAAAAACAGACAAACTTTCATTCTTATATATAGAGAGATTCCAACATGACGACCATCCGAAATATTTAGACGGTTCTCAATATCTACGAATCTATTACAGCAATCAAACTGAAATGTTGTAAGTTGATAGAGGCAATTTATATAAGTAGGATATATGAAAATAGGCTGTATAGTTCTCCACGGAACTACTATTCTGAAAAGCTTTCTTTAATAATAATATGATTAAAAACAATAAATATAAAACCAAAAATAAAGGAATGCAGTTGACAGAAATCATCAACCCCTACTGACACCAAATTGGCACGTGAAAAGCTAAAGAACGTAGGAGACTTCTGCTACTTAGGAAGCAAAATAACCAGTGATGGACGAAGCGAAGAGGGTGTATAAAAAAAAGGTTGGCTCAGGCAAGGAAAGCATTTCTACAGAAAAGAAATTTGTTGACATCAAATAAAGATTTAGGTATTAGAAATGAATTTATGAAAGTATTTTTCGTGAGCGTGGCGCTCAATGGAAGTGAAACTTGGACTGTTGGTGCAGAAGTAAAGAGGAGAATGGTAGCATTTAAAATATGGTGTTACAGGAAAGTGATGAAGATCAGATGGGTAGATAAAATAACAAATGATGTATGAGACGAGTGGGAGAAACGATCGACTGATAGAGGAGAATAGATAGGTTCGTAGGACACATACTGAGACACCCGTTTGTTGTTTGAGTCTTCAGTCTTTTGACTGGTTTGATGCAGCTCTCCATGCCTCCCTGTCCTGAGCTAATCGTTTCATCTCTACATAGCTCCGACACCCTACATCGGAGGCAATCTGTTTAACATATTCTAACCTTGGTCTACCCCTACAGTTTTTGTCCTCGACCCTTCCTTCCATAACTAAGCTTGCTATTCCTGGGTGTCTTAGTATGTGTCCTACCAACCTATCTCTTCTCTTCATTAGCAGTCGCCAGAAACATCTCTCCTCTCCCACACGTCTTAATACCTCTTTGTTTGTAACCCTATCTACCCATCTGATCTTCATCATTCTCCTGTAACACCACATTTCAAATGCTTCAATTCTCCTCTTTTCTGCTGCACCAATAGTCCAAGTTTCACTTCCATAGAGCGCCACGCTCCAGACAAAGGCTTTCAAAAATGACTTCCTAACACCTAAATCTATATTCGATGTCAGCAGATTCCTTTTTTGTAGAAATGCTTTCTTTGCCTGAGCCAACCTACTTTTAATATCCTCTTTGCTTCGTCCATCACTGGTTATTCTGCTTCCTAAGTAACAGAAGTCTCCTACTTCCTTCAGCTTTTCACCTGCCAATTTGATCTGCATAGAGGTTTCTGATTTATTTCGGCTGCATTCCAGTATTTTTGTTTTACATTTATTTATTTTCATCATGAATTCTTTCCTCAAGACGGAGTCCATACCATTCAAAACTCATTCAAATCCTCAGGCGTGTCGGCCAAGATGACGATGTCAACAGCAAATCTCAAGAGTTGAAATTATTTCTCCTTGAATCTTCACTCCCACTTTAATTTTCTCTCTAATTTCCTTCATTGCTTGTTCAATATAAAGATTGAAAAGTATGGGTGATAAGTTGCAGCCTTGCCTCACACCTTTCTGAATACCAGCTTCTCTCTCATGTCCATCAGCTCGAATGACTGCTGTCTGGTTTCTGTATAGATTGTAGATCACCCTCCTATCCCTATACTTTATTCCAATCATTTTCAAAATGTCAAACAATTTAGTCCAATCAACGTTATCAAAAGCCTTTTCTAAGTCTACAAAAGCCATGAACGTTCTCTTATCCTTCCTTATTCTACCTTCTAAAATCAGCCTAAGACTTAGTACAGCTTCCCTTGTTCCTACATTTCTCCTGAAACCAAACTGGTCTTCACCCAACTCCGAATCTATCTGGCTTTCAATCCTCTTGTAAATTATTTTAGACAGGATCTTTGAAGCATGAGTAATCAAGCTGATTGTACGGTAATCTTCACATCTGTCAGCTCCCACTTTCTTTGGTATAGGGATGATAACATTCTTCTTGAAATCAGGGGGTACGTCACCTGTCTCATAAATCCTCCACACCAAGTGAAATAACCTGATCAGACCTTCATCACCTATGCAGCGTAGCAACTCAATCGGTATATCATCTATGCCTGGTGCTTTGTTCCTGCTTAAGTCTTCCAAAGCTCTATCAAATTCTGATCTCAAATTTAAATCTCCTTTCGCATCCTCATCAATTTCCTCCTCCCTTACCATTACATGATTCTCAATCTCCTTTCCCTTATACAAACTCTCTATGTAAGCTTTCCATCTCTCAACCTTTTCTTCCCTATCTGTTCGAGGCTTTCCATTTGTGTCCTTAATATTACAGCACTTAGTCTTCTTTTCCCCAAAAGTATTCTTAATCCTTCGATAAGCTGTGTCTACTTTTCCTAATTTCAGACAATTTTCTATACCTGCACATTTCTCTTTCAACCATTCTTCTTTCGCTTCCTTGCACTTCTTGTTAACCTCATTTCTCAGACTTCTGTATTCTGCTTTCCCCTTTTCATCTCTTAGATTCTTGTGTTTCCGCCTTTCATCCATCAATTCTAGTATATCCTGAGTGATCCACGGTTTTCTACCTATTCTTTCTTTCCTACCAATGTTTTCTTCTGCGGATTTTGTAATTTCATTCTTCAAAAGTGCCCATTCGTCTGCAATTGAAGTTTGTTTAGGGTTTTTCATTAGTCCTTCCTTTATACTCTTCTTGAATCTTTCGTTTACATCCTTCTCTTTCAGTCTGTCTATTGCCCATCTCTTTGGCTTTTGACTTTTCTTCAGTTTCTTCAACTTTAATCTGCATTTCATTACAACCAGATTGTGATCAGAGTTTATGTCAGCACCAGGATATGTTTTACAATACAAAATCTGGTTTCGAAACCTCTGCTTGACCATAATGAAGTCGATTTGGTAACGCCCTGTATCTCCTGGTCTCATCCATGTGTATATTCTTCTATTGTGGTTATTGAATAAGGTGTTAGCTATGACCAATTCATGCTCGGTGCAGAATTCTACCAGCCTGCTTCCTCGATCATCCCTTTCACCTAATCCGAAATCTCCTACTATCTTCCCTTCTCTCCCTTTTCCTACCACAGCATTCCAATCTCCCATTACTATAACATTTTCATCACCCTTGATATACCTCAGAATTTCGTCTATTTCTTCGTAGACCTTTTCAACATCCTCATCATCAGCTTGACTGGTAGGCATATAGACTTGTACCACTGTAGTGCAGGTAGGTTTTGTATTGATTTTTGCTACAATAATCCGTTCAATATATTGCTCATAATATTCCACCCGCTGTCCAAGTTTCCTACTCAATATGAGGCCAACCCCTGCTTGGCCATTGTTTGATTTAGTGCTAAAGACCCTATAGTCTCCTGACCAAAAGTCCTGTTCTTCCTGCCAGCGCATTTCACTAATCCCAACCAAATCCAACCTCAACCTATCCATTTCCCTTTCTAAGTTTTCTAACCTTCCACTTCCTAGCAGACTTCTAACATTCCACGCTCCGATCCGTAGAATGTCAGATTTCCTCTTTGTCACTTCTGTGATGTTAACCCCCTCTCGAGTAGTCCCCACCCGGAGATCCGAACGGGGAACTAGTTTACCTCCGGATTGAAATTTTACGAGGGAGGAGGCCATCATCACATGTAATTATGCATAGAGAGGTGCATATCCTCGGGAATAGCATACGGCTGTAGTTTCCCGTTGCTTTCAGCCGTGCAGCAGGACGCAGTGTAGCCATTATTGGCTTATATTATCAATATCTTAACCGTCTATAAGACTAGTAAAGAATTGATTTATTCTGAAAGGCTGCTACTCCCTTTCAGAATAAGTAAAGAGCAATTCTACTAACAAAAATACTAACCTTCTACCGTACTAACAATTAAATACCAAAACTCTACTAACAAAAAACTTAAGTTCCACCAACAACAAATACAAAAAAAAAGTTAACCCCTGGCACTATACAGCCCATGACGGGCTAAGGCCGACCAAGCGACCGCTGCCCAGCCATTTGGCCTGCAGATATTGGGGTGACGCGTGATCAGCGCGTCGGGTCCCCTCGGCCGTTAATCTTGGTATTCGTGATCGGGGCACTGTCTCACTGTCAGACAGCTACTCAATTGTCCTCACGAGGCTGAGTGCACCCCGTTCCAACCCTCACGTCAGTTTTAAAATCCCTGACGGAGCTGGGGATCGAACCCGGGGCCTCCGGGTGAGAGGCAGGCGCGCTACCCCAATACCACGGGGCCGGCCAACCACAAATACTACCACTAAAACAGTCTGTCAACAGGCACACTCACATGCACCCTCACACATCACAGTCAACTGAAACAATGAACTATAACTAATAAACAATGCAACTGCTACCAGACACACTCACACACCACAGTCTAATAGAAAAATGGCATATATCTAATAGACAAACTAACTACCTACTTACAACTAAAACTAACTACATACTTACTGTACTTTTATTTGAATTGACAATATTTTCATAGACACACAATAATTAACACCTTACGTGAGTTTGGCCTAGACAATAAGTCAATTAATTTGTTCAAAGCATGCTTTGAAAACACTATTTCTAAGGTCAAATTTTGTGGTGAATTGTCCGAAGCCTTTGCAATAAAGACTGGCTGTAGACAAGGTGATCTGGGATCACCGATGCTGTTCAACTGTGTCTTGGAAAAAATTATAAGAGAATGGTTATCAATCTTACCAAATATTTATGGTATACGAATTGGCTATAAAAAAGAAGACCTGAATATAAACTGTCTCGCTTTTGCAGATGGCATTGCTTTGTTCGCTAATACAATGGAAGAGGCCACTGACCAACTTAATAAACTACAAACCATAGCTGCTAAAACTGGACTTAAAGTGGCCTTCCATAAAACTAATTTTATCACAAATGTTAAAGATGCCTCAAAATTCATCACGATTGGTCTGCAAAAAATCAAAAAAGTCCGAAAATTTAAATACCTAGGGGAATGGATTACCCCTAATAATTCAGAAATAGCTGCCATTGAGAGCAGATTTAACAAATTGGAAGGTGCCTTTCAAACCTGCAAAAACATTTACAAAAGTAAAAGCTTGTCCCGGAATGTCAAACTTTGTCATTATAACACAGTAATTAGGCCGTCAGCAATGTATGCCGCAGAATGCTTACAGATGACAAACAAAGGTCCATTGAGAAAATTAGAACTTAAGGATCGGATAATTTTAAGGAATATATTAGGACCTGTTAATGATAATGGTACTTACAGAAGAAGACATAACAATGAATTATTTGAACATATAGAAGATTTGGTGAGTGTGATGAAAAAAAGGAGAATGTCTAATAATTAATAGCTTGTATGGGTATAATTATACGGTCCACATATTTTCTTGGCAATAGAGGACTAATTATTGAGAGCTTGTATGGGTATAATTATACGGTCTACATATTTTCTTGGTGATAGATGACTAATTAATGAGAGCTTGTATGGGTATAATTATACTGTCTACATATTTTCTTGGTGATAGAGGACTAAATTACTAAGAACTTGTGTGGGTATAATTATACGGTATGCATATTTTCTTGGTTATAGATGACTAATAATTGATAGCTTGTATGGGTATAATTATACGGTCTGCATATTTTCTTGGTGATAGAGGACTAACAATTAATAGCTTGTATGGGTATAATTATAGACTACTATCTGCATATTTTCTTGGTGATAGATGACTAATATTTAATATTGTCATTTAGACTTTCACGGCCCGTGTTATTATTCATAATGTTGAATTTTGGGCTTATGCCGTGTTTTATTATATTGCAATTCGACGCGTTTTGAAAGAAACCATGTCTTTCATCGTCAGGAATAATCTGGAATACGACAATGTTGCTAAGAGAAAGCAACGAAGAACATATAGAAGGTGCCCAAAGATGGACGCCATTATAGCCCCATGTTAGGGACTACGGAAAGCAGCAGTGAATTACTTTCTCAGGGTTCTGATAATAGGTAGCCAGGATTCACTGAGATTGTAGCCGGTGTCGCGGTTGAAATTATCTGGGTGTTTACGTATTTCAACCGCCTCCCTGATGATTCTGGGACGATATTGCTTTATACGGGCAAGAACATCCACCCCTTGGAACATGACATCATGGCCAGGTGTTAAAGCATGATCGGCAACAGCTGATTTATCAGGTTGAATGAGCCTGATACATCTATTATGTTCCTTAATGCGAGTGCATATTGTTCTCGAAGTCTGCCCGAAGTAAACCTTGCCACAAGTACAGGGAACTCTGTAGATACCCGGTTGTTGCAATTTAGGCAAACTGTCCTTAGTTGGTCCCAGGAGTTGCCTAATCTTAACAGAAGTTCCAAATACAGTCCGTATGTTGTATCGACGTAGGATTTTAGCAATACGATCCGTTGTGTTATGTATGTACGGAAGGTAAGCAGTTCCTCTTACATCTCTTTTCTCAACTGACGTCCTATTATTATTTGTTGGTTTCAGAACCGTAGAAATCAAAGCCTTGCTATAACCGTTGCTCTCAAAGGTGGTTCGCAGGGTGTTAATTTCTTCTTGTAAAGAAGACACTTCACAAATCCTCCTAGCCCTGGTAGTTAGAGTTGTAAGGATACCATGTTTCTGGGCAGGGTGATGGTGAGAACTTGCGTGGAGATATCTATTGGTGTGTGTTGGCTTACGAAAAACGCTGTAACACTTCAGCCGGCTGATATTCTAGTGAGTCTCGACGTGGTGTCTCTGTTTACGAGAGTACCTATTGATGGTGTTATGTCTCTCATTAATGGCTTTTTTCCTGAAGACATCACAAGACTTTTTTATCACTGCATGACCTCCTCCTACTTTCTATGGAATGAGAATTTTTATGAGCAGACTGATGGTGTGGCCATGGGTAGTCAGTCCTCTCTCTCCTGTTGTGGCTAATTTCTTCATGGAGAACTTTGAAGAGAAAGCTTTGTCGTCGGCTCCTTTCAAACCGAAGATCTGGTGGCGTTATGTGGATGACACGTTCGTTGTTTGGACGGAAGGTGAGGAAAATCTTAGCCATTTCCTGGATCACCTTAATCTCCAGCACCCTTCTATTTGTTTCACCATGGAAAAGGAATCTGACGGCAAAATTCCTTTTTTAGATGTTCTCGTCACCAAGAAAGAGGATGGATCTTTAGGACACAGCGTTTTTCGTAAGCCAACACACACCAATAGATATCTCCACGCAAGTTCTTACCATCACCCTGCCCAGAAACATGGTATCCTTACAACTCTAACTACCAGGGCTAGGAGGATTTGTGAAGTGTCTTCTTTACAAGAAGAAATTAACACCCTGCGAACCACCTTTGAGAGCAACGGTTATAGCAAGGCTTTGATTTCTACGGTTCTGAAACCAACAAATAATAATAGGACGTCAGTTGAGAAAAGAGATGTAAGAGGAACTGCTTACCTTCCGTACATACATAACACAACGGATCGTATTGCTAAAATCCTACGTCGATACAACATACGGACTGTATTTGGAACTTCTGTTAAGATTAGGCAACTCCTGCGACCAACTAAGGACAGTTTGCCTAAATTGCAACAACCGGGTATCTACAGAGTTCCCTGTACTTGTGGCAAGGTTTACATCGGGCAGACTTCGAGAACAATATGCACTCGCATTAAGGAACATAATAGATGTATCAGGCTCATTCAACCTGATAAATCAGCTGTTGCCGATCATGCTTTAACACCTGGCCATGATGTCATGTTCCAAGGGGTGGATGTTCTTGCCCGTATAAAGCAATATCGTCCCAGAATCATCAGGGAGGCGGTTGATATACGTAAACACCCAGATAATTTCAACCGCGACACCGGCTACAATCTCAGTGAATCCTGGCTACCTATTATCAGAACCCTGAGAAAGTAATTCACTGCTGCTTTCCGTAGTCCCTAACATGGGGCTATAATGGCGTCCATCTTTGGGCACCTTCTATATGTTCTTCGTTGCTTTCTCTTAACAACATTGTCGTATTCCAGATTATTCCTGACGATGAAAGACATGGTTTCTTTCGAAACGCGTCGAATTGCAATATAATAAAACACGGCATAAGCCCAAAATTCCACATTATGAATAATATTTAATAGCTTGTATGGGTATAATTACACGGTCTGCATATTTCCTTGGTGATAGATGACTAATTATTGAGAGCTTGTATGGGTATAATTATACGGTCTACATATTTTCTTGGTGATAGAGGACTAAATTACTATGAGCTTGTGTGGGTATAATTATACGGTGTGCATATTTTATTGGTGATAGAGGACTAATAGTTGATAGCTTGTAAGGGTATAATTATACGGTCTGCATATTTTCTTGATGATAGATGACTAATCTATAGACTATATTTAAAACATTAAGGTGATTTTGTTACCACGAGATTGAGAGAACGACAGAACCGATTTACTTCGTAGAGCACTCTGACGAAAGCTCTTGGCCTGTTGATTTGCAGAGTGTCTTTAAAATAAACAAATATGTTAGAATATATTTTTAAATTAATAAAGAAAATGCAGAATTCTTGCCGCTCACGCATGCGCACAATCCGCCTGGGCTCATGACAGAAATGGCGGTGAGAAGTCCATTAAAATGTAATTTACTTAATAACTGTACGCGCCCATGTATAAAGCTTCCGTTAATTTGAAAACGGACATTAACCAGGTCCTGACAATAAAATATAGTAACAGTATGAACCTAAACGAATGTGCAACATTTATTTTTTTGTTAATGAAATGGACTTCCACCAGACAGCGGGTTATGATGATACTGAATGGTTTCGCCAGTGACTGAACAAGAGTGCGAGAATAGCTATGTGGTTAAGGTGACTGACTGTGGATCGAAAGAGTCCAGATTCGATCCCACCACTCGGCAGTTTTCTTACCACTGAAATATTGTTTTATCAAGGAGTATTATTAAAGTTTTACATTTTGTAAGTGAGTTATGTAGGAGTTGACTGGAATTACAGTATTTCATGCATAAAGCAGGCAAGAAAGCTACGAAATACATCCATCAAGCTCGGCGCGCGGATTCTTTCAATGCGAAGCAATCTAATATAAGGGCCGAAGGCATGTCACTTATATTGACCAAGGAGAGAGTTTAGATGTCTTGCATGTTGTAGACCAGTTAAAGACAAGTGAGTAGGCCTATTGGTTACAATTATCTTTGTACCTTATTTGTTGCAATAGCACGAATTTTTATTTGCCATCAAGACGAGATGGTGTTCATTTTAAGTTTGCAAAGCTCTTTTTTAAATTGATAGTTGGTATAATTATCAAGTCAAATCGGCAGCAAACTTATTTATGGAAGGAAGGGTCGAGGACAAGTTGGTTGGTTCCTTAGTTTAGGGGCTGCGACAACGCGGTCATGTAGCCCCGAGAGGACAAGAACTGTAGGGTGGACCAAGGTTAGAATATGTTTGTGTCCCCACCTGATGGCATGGACTTAAGCCTTAGGCCGAACAGGGGTTCTTCAAGATCAAGTACCAGGATCTTTGCCGTGTCCTTCCGATAGCTTCTGATAGCGATTACAGCACATCCCTATTATACAAGGAAATGGGAGTGGGATGAGATTCGGGAATCAGGGAATGCTCCCCAATGAGAGAGATTGAAAGCTTAACTCCCAGTTTATTCTTTTAAGGGAGTAAAGGAATCCGCCACATGGATACAAGGATTGAATGGATAATTCAATCCTGAAAGGAATAGAAATATTGGTTCTCACCTGATTTTCAAGCTGGTGCTCTCAAGTACCGGCTCAGCTCCATGCCCCTTGGTCAACGAGCGTTCGACGATCCAACTTGACCGATCTTCCGATCGGGAGGCAAACGACCAATCACTCTCAGACTCCCGTCTCTGCCGTGCCTGACTGACCCCCCCCCACAACTGAGTTCGCAGCTTTTTATAATAAAGCATCACGGTTGTTGGTGACGAGGATGAACTGAGGTTGAATGTCCGATACGGTTTCACCTTGAACCGACAGCGGGACATAACAATATGTTAAGCGGTTAGCCTCGGATGTACGGTGTGGTAGCTATGCAGAAATTAAACTATTATTTCAGGACAGAGAGACATGGATAGTTACATCAAACCTGTCAAAAGACTGAAGACTCACAACGATAACTGTAACATAGTCATGCCTGGGATACAGCGGGAGCTGACTACTGTAGCGCTTGAAGAGAAACACGCTGTACTTCACAACAGTGAAGCGCAAGGATAAAAAATAACCTACCTACTTATTGTATGCGGGAGCTCCAGGTGGTCGCGAGAGACTCTATAATATTCTTCATTCCGTGCGAAAATTACTTGAAGTAGACAGGTTTATTGGTAGATGTGGTTGTAGACCGAGAAGATGTAACGTGGAGGGCAGAAACTTATCATCCCCACAGTTGGAAACCATCTCGAGAAGTTTCTTAAATGAATTATCTGATTACTAACAACGAGAAATAATTTATATTTGTATTAGTTGCATTTTGCGGCTGTACTACGTTAGAGAAGTTCAGGTTAATAATAAACGCAGAGAAAACGAAAATCGTGGTCATTGAAAATAAGGTTGGTTGGTTCCTCAGTTTAGGGGCTGCGGCGACGTGGACATGTAGCCCCGTGTACTTTGGGTATGTGTAGAATCTGTCAGATAACCAGTATTAATTGTGATGGCTGTATTAGTGTGTGTTATCTGTTTTCAATTCAAGTAAGGACTGCAGACATTCGATTTCCAAGTAGTTCCAACGTTTGTTACTAAACGCCACCACAAACGACCAACTAGTACTGAACTTGGCTATTAGATGCCACCGAAGTCGGCTCCTGGCGTAGAACGTTGGAACCTAAGAGCGTTTTTCAAATCTAACCTATAATTTAGCTTCACTCAAGTGTACTGTAATTAGTGGAAGGTTCTTTATCATGCCATACATCTATGACATGGAACCGCCGGCTTTACTTCCCGTCCGAAGGAAATCATACTTTAACGTTCTTTAAAAATCCGACGACTTCGGCTGGGTTTGAACCTGCAACCTTGGGCATAGGAACTCATCATGCTACCAACTACGCTCTTTCAAAAGAAGAAGACTGAATTGAAAACAAATATTAAGTTAGGCTGTACAAAAATAGATCAGGTTACAGAATTTCGTTATCTGAGTAGTGCGATTACCAGTGACATTCAGTCCCTTACAGTAGTCAAAAGAAGAATTGCTATGCCAAAGCAAGCATTTCAGAGCAGGAAAAATCTATTGTTAAATTAGCAAACAGGAATTGAAAAGGGAAGAAATTTGTCAAAACCATTTTTTGCAATGTTCTAACTTACGGATGTGAGACCTGGACTTTGTGAAAATAAGCACAATCAAGACTAGAAGCTGCTCAAATACGGTTATGAAGAAGACTGACAAGGGCCGAGTTGAGGGCAATAGAATACTAATGAAAAATTGGATAACGTTAAGGGGAAACGGACATTACTTTAGTCATTAGAGCAAAGGAAAACGAAATTTCTTGGACACGTCTTATGGCATGACTCTTTCCTCCGGATTGTCTTCGAAGGTAAGATCCTATAATACAATACAGCTGGAATGGTTTTGTTCCAAAAACTGTGTTATGGTTGGCTTTCTGTAAATCGTAAGAAAAGCACAAAAAAAGCTTAACTCTAAATTTCGGAATAATTTGTAGTATCATGTTGTCGGAAAACTCAAAAAAATTGTAAAGCGTTTTTCTCTGAATCTACGTATGTTAAAGAAAAGTTTTATAAACAAAAAAGGTAGAGGACATTGTCACCTACAATTTGTCTCATTGAGGTCATGTCATACGTTTTAAAATGCAGAAGCTAGGTGGCGCCAAAGTTTCCAAAAAGTGTTTTTTTTTTTCACTTTTTGTCCTAGAAATTTTTTTTTTTTTTTTTTTTTACAAAAGAGTGAATCAGAAATTTGTTCCCCTAAAAATTGTCTTCAACATTTATTTAAACGTTTGTTTCCTCCGACTTACCGTTCCAAAGTTATAGCGCAGCAAATGCAACGCTGCGTAGTCAAGGCGGAGAGAGCGGTGGGCATAGTTTAGACCGGGACCGGTGTCGGACAATTTTCACACTTCGGCAGACTATAACTTTGGAACGGTAAGTCGGAGGGAAAAATGTTTCAATAAATGTTGTAGACAATTTTGAGAGGAACAAATTTCTGATTCGCTCTTTTGTGAACAAAACATTTTTTCTAGGACGAAAAGTAAAAAGACACTTTTTTGGAAATTTTGGCGCCACTTAGCTTCTGCATTTCAAAACATATGACATGACCTCAATGAGACAAATTGTAAGTGACAATGTCCTCAACATTTTTTGTTTAAAAAACTTTTCTTTAAAATATGTCGATTCAGAGAAAAACGCTTTCCATTTTTTTTTCAGTTTTCCGACAAAATGATCGTGCAAATTATTCTGAAATTTAGAGTTAAGCTGTTCTTGTGCTTTTCTAACAAATTACTAAAAGCCAACCATAGCACGGTTTTTTGTAACAAAAGTGGTTTCTTCTGTGCAAGCTGTACTGTACTACTAGGAAAGAAATCGAGAGGAATACTGCGTCTCTCATATCGAAGAAACAAAATCACTCAGCTTGATTTTGCTTCCTACGTCATGATGAAGAGAACTGCTGAAGATCGTGGGCTGTGGCTGCAGCAACAAGGCTTACCCTTTAGATAATGATGATGACCTCCCTGACATCGGGAGAGCGTGGGTTTCAATCCTGTAAAGCTAGAATTAAATCTAACCTACAAATTTAGTTTCACACAATAATTGTCGTAAGTGGAAGGTTCATTTACATGACATGGGCCCACCGGCTTTACTTCCCCTCCGAAGGAAGGCATACTGAAGGATTTTTAACGCTCTTAAAAAATCCGACGACTTCGGCCGGGTTTGAACCCGCTATCTTGGGAACAGCAGTTCAGCATGCTACCAACTACGCTACCGAAGCCGCCTAGATTCAGGTTAGCGGTCTCCTGGCCGGTCGGTCTGTCACCATCCCCAGTTGTATGTTGTTGCTTATACAGTGCTACGTTGCTTTTCTTGTTGATGTCCTGTAGCCCCATGTGTGTGTGTGTGTAGAATGTTTCTGATAACCTGTGTCACTGTAATGTCTGTACAGGTGTGTGAATGTGTAATTGAGGTAGGATTTGGGTCGGAAGTGACCGTGGCCTTATCTTAGGGACCATCCCTGCATTTGCTCGTAGCAGAAGTGGGGGAACCACGTAAAACAACTTCCAGGATGGCTGAGATAGAAATCGAACCTGCCTCTTCTCAGTTTTGCCTCATGAGGCTGAGTGTACCCTGTTCAGGCACACAGACCAGAATTAAAGTTCTTGGCAGAGCCAGGAATCGAACCCGGAACCCTGTGGCGACAACCAGTAACACTAGCGCCTACACCACAGGGTGGTATTTGCTGACAAGTGTCCTCGTGACGGTAGAGGAATGATCCCTAGCAAAGTCCGTGGGTGAAGACTATCTGGGAGGACAATATTGAAAAGCACAGGACCGAATCGGATACGTCACTGGTTGGATAAAAATTGTGTCGAGTTTCCAAAAATGCTTGAAACAAATGTTGACTGCAGTGGCGTATCTATGATTTGCTTCTGGAGGGTGATAAGGGCAGTCAAATCTCAACTAATTGCGTTTTTGGTTTTGTGTTCATTGTTTTCTAGTTCTTTTATTTTTGCTTTGTGGTTTTTGTTTTGGGTTTGTTTTCTGCTTTTGTTTTTCCTTTTTGCTTTTTTATTGAGTTTTTTGTTTTGTGTTTGTTTTCTGTTTTTGTTTTTGTGTTTACTTTTTGCTTTTCGTGCTGTGCTTGCTTTCTGCATTTGATTTTAAATTTTGCTTTGTTTTTTTTTGTATTTTTTTTTTTTTTTTTTGCTTTTTGTTTTGTGTTTTGCGTTTGTTCTCTACTTATGTGTTTGCGATTTGCCTTTTGCTTTGTGTTTTTGTTATGTGTTTGTTTTCTGCTTGATTTTTGTTTTCGCTTATTGCTTTTTGCTTTGTGCTTTTTGTTTTGTGTTTTGTGCTTGTTTTCTGCTTTTGTGTTAGTGATTTGTTTTTCGCGTTTTGTTTTGTGTTTTTTTGTTTTGTTTTGTATTTGTCTTCTACTTATGATTTTGAGTTTTGCTTTGTGTTTCCTTTTTATGTTTGTTTTCTGTTTGTTTTTTTGAGTTTTGCTTTTTTGATTTGTGATTTTTGTTTTAGGATTTGTGTTTGTTTTCTGCTTTGGCTTTTGTTTTCAAATTTTCTTTTTGTTTTGGTGAAGACAGTGAAAGAAAACCTACACGTTTTCATATTTGATCCAGTTGCCCGTCATCAATCAGAAAATTGGCTGTATTCAAAATTATAATCATCAGATCCCCTTTCATTTAATTAGTTGGCTCTGGGAGGATCCTTCCCCTTAATCAATTCGCGTGATTACGCCACTGGAAAAGTAAAAGAAAATTATTAATCAATGAATTGATGTAATTGTCGGCTTTGGTGGCGTAGTTGGTAGCATGCTGAGCTCCTATGCCCAAGGTCGTGGGTTCAAACCCGGCCGACGTAGTCGGATTTTTAAGAGGTTAAGAATCCCTCAGTATGCCTTCCTTCGGAGGAGAAGTAAACCGGCGGTCCCATGTCATAGATTTATGGCATGATAAAGAGCCTTCCACTAACTACACTTGTGTGAAGCCAAAACCTGTAGGTTAGAATTGATAACGCTCTATTAGTTCCAATGTTCGCAGCGAGATGATGACTACGATGCCATCTAGTAACCAAGTCCGCAAGCTAGGTGTCGTGAACGGTAGCATTTGGTAGCAAAAGTAGGAACTCCTTGAAAATTATTGTCTGCATTCCTTACTTGAATTAAAACAGATAATAATAATAATAATATCAACATCGTATGGCCTCGGGTGCCGGGTGCAAGCTTTGTTATTTGATACCCAGAGGGTAGCTTGCATGTCGAATGTCGTTTTTCCTTGAAGCACTCTGAAAGTCAAGGAGGTTGGATATCTAAGCTCCTTGAACACTATAGCGCTTTCTATTAGGGAAATGAGGAACTTTGTGTTGGCGGAAACTCCCGAGATTAATTTTCCCATTATGAACACGGCCTACTGAATTCAAATGGGTTCTTTGAAATGCCATCATCGTATGACATGCGTGTCGTAATTTTTGCTGCCTTTCAAAAATCACTTACAACTGCCAGGAGCGAACCTGCAAGCTTGCGGTTAGTAGACCGACACGTTAACCACTCACCCAAAGTGGCAAGCTAATACGGCCATCACAATTAACACTGGTTATCAGACAGATTCTACACACACCCAAAGTACACGGGGCTACATGACCGCGTTGTCGCAGCCCCTAAACTAAGGAACCAACCAGCCAACCGAAATAATTTTGTCCAATTTTCTTTTAAACAAGAAGTTCTGTGACGAACTAAAGAGCCTACTTTTCATGCCAATGATTATTCTACAGTATATCTAGAATAATGACGAAATTAAGTTGATAATATCGAAATGTCCAACTAGTTCGAAATATTCCTGGTATAATGTAGCCTAATAGGGCACTACAGTTGGCGGCCCTGGTGACTGAATATATTCTTAGTTCCATCTCTTAAGGTACAGAATACAAAATTTGGTTGAAGTCCAATGGACGTTACATGCAGTTAGACATTGGATCTATCAGCACGCGTAAAAGCATGTTGGCAACAATTTCATGCGTGTGGTGGTCAGAAATAGTCTAATATGAAATATTATGATATCTTGTACAAATTTTGGACGAAATCCATTCGTTAATATAGACGTTACATGCATTTTAAAATGGGATTTATCAGCAAGCATAGAATCATGTTGTTAGCACTGACTTATATTAATTACTCCAAATTAATCTAGAGTGTCAGGTGCTATACGTGTGCTTGAATACTTTCTAATATATCGATATTAGGGTAAAAAATATAGACAGCATTTATTAACAGTTGGCAGCCCTGATTGCTCTTAAGAATACGCCCAGTCATATCAGTTTATGTACACATATTACAAACAAAATTTGGTTGAAATCCAACTGATAGTATAGAAGTTACATGTATTTAAAAATTGGCCCTATCAGCAGGCTTAGAATCATGTTGGTAGAACTGAAGTATATAAGTTACTCCAAAATTAATCTAAAATGTCAGGTATTATACTGTGCCCAACTCTAGGAATGGGTATTCCAAGATTCAGACACCTAGATATCAAGGGAAAGGCTACAGCCGCTTTTGAAAGTTGAGATATTTGAATATCGCGCTCCATTACTTCTAGAATGGAATGGAAACTTTGTGCAGCCAAGAGCATGTCAAGTGACGTAGCGAGTAGTAGCAGAGGTCGAGACTATTTGTTGATTAAATAGTTAGCCATGGAGTAGAGACTTGGATCAGATTACTGGCACGGCCAAATGAAAGAGAATGCACTTAGTCTCAAGTGAATCGGACCAGAGACACCGGATATATGAGGATTTCCAGATTTCAGCGTGATCCAGCGTGGACCCGACCGTTTTGAATAAAAGCCGACCGGCCCAAGCATCATCAGCTCACTTCGAACCAAGCTCTTGCATGACAAGGTGCTGCTGCTACGTTGAGCCAAGGCACATTGTTGCCGGATCTACGCAGAAGATATCTTTAAATTGTGATAGTCACAAAAGTGCTGCGATACATGTGGAACATAGTAAGTTTCCGGCAGAGAGAATCACTAAGGTGGTTGTTATTTTTCTACGGACACTGGTGAAATACACACATCAAAAAAAAATTTGCATCACCTCGGTTCCCAGATCTCCGGCATATAGACGTTGACTGTGTATATTGTATCCAAGATACAGTCCCTTTGACTGTTCATAGATGTCACTAAAACTGCTCAAAGATGTAAACAACCATGCATGAGCAGGGCCTATTAGACGGAGGGGGTACGACAGCCGATCAGTTCCAGTCATTCCACCAGGACGAAGGTACGCTGCTCATGTTGTCTGTAGTTCTACCATGCCTAGAAGGTCAATACCGCAGTTCGATCGCGTCCGCATTGTTACTTTGTGTCAAGAAGGGCTCTCAACAAGGGAAGTTTCCAGGCGTCTCAGAGTGAACCAAAGCGATGTTGTTCGGACATGGAGGAGGTACAGAGATACAGGAACTGTCGATGACAGGCCTCGCTCAGGCCGCCCAAGGGCTACTACTGTAGTGGATGACCGCTACTTACGGATTGCCGCTCGGAGGAACCCTGACAGCAATGCCACCATGTTGAATAATGCGTTTCGTTCAGCCACAGGACGTCGTGTTTCAACTCAAACTGTGCGCAATAGGCTGCATGATGCGCAACTTCACTCCCGACGTCCATGGCGAGGTCCAGCTTTGCAACCCCGACACCATGCAGCGCGGTACAGATGGGCCCAACAACATGCTGAATGGACCCCACGGAATTGGCATCACGTTCTCTTCACCGATGAGTGTCGCATATGCCTTCAACCAGACAATCGTCGGAGACGTGTTTGGAGGCACCCTGGTCAGGCTGAACGTCTTAGACACACTGTCCAGCGAGTGCAGCAAGGTGGTGGTTCCCTGATGATTTGGGGTGGCATTATGTGGGGCCGACGTACGCCACTGGTGGTCATGGAAGGCTCCGAAACGGCTTTACGATACCTGAATGACATCCTCCGACCCATAGTGCAACCATATCGGCAGAATATTGGAGAGGCATTTGTCTTCATGGACGACAATTCTCGACCTCATCGTGCACATCTTGTGAATGCGTTCCTTCAAGATAACGACATCGCTCGACTACAGTGGCCAGCATGTTCGCCAGACATGAACCCTATCGAACATGCCTGGGATATGTTGAAAAGGGCTGTTTATGGACGTCTTGACCCACCAACCACTCTGAGAGATTTACGCCGAATTGCCGTTGAGGAGTGGGACAATTTGGACCAACAGTGTCTTGATGAACTTGTGGATAGTATGCCACGACGAATACAGGCATGCATCAATGCAAGAGGACGTGCTACTGGGTATTAGAGGTAGTGGTGTGTACTGCAATCTGGACCACAAATGCTGAAAGTCTAGCTGTATGATGGTACAACATGCAATGTGTGGGTCTCATGAGCAATAAAACGAGCTGAAATGTTGTTTGTGTTGATCTCTATTCCCTTTGTATTTAAAGGTTCCGGAACTCTTGGAACCGAGGTGATGCAAAACTTTTTTTGATGTGTGTACTTTATTTCTATATGGACATATGCTAGACATTGTCTAGAAAGTACTTTGTCACAGTCCAGTAATAATAATTCAATACTTGGATATTTTAATCCAATTAGTCAGTTTCATAAATTGTAACTGGATAACCACTCCGATCTTTCAGTATATTGAAGGCCAGTCTATCACGGTGTTGTTCATTAGCCGACAAAGGGAAACTATAAGTTGCTTCGCGCATGATAGATGGTGATAATCCATGCCCAGGGAACGATCTTCAGAACAGCCGTTGATTGATTTAGACTGTCAGTGTTTTCTTGTACTGAAAAGAATACCGTGAGTTATGTTACAACTGACGTATTTGAGAATAGATCATTTGGATCTGACCCCATTTAAGCGAACTGCTATGGATTTAATTGAAGTCAATATTAAAATGGATCAGCAGTTACTTCAAACTTCAAGAAATATTTCCACTATGTCGTGTTAGACAGATGGTGGGTATATAATGGCGGCCGATACAAGGATTAGACGTGCGTGTCCAATAGGGCATGTATCTGGATAAATCTGGTACAGACCAGGTTCACTACGCTTCAAGACCAACGAGAAATGTAAGCCACATTTGATTTTTATATTATGCCTAGCTAATTGGAACAAACTCATTTTCTGCAGATGACCAACACATTTGTTTTTCTTCGTATTTAAATCTTGCAATGATTTACGCAAGACATATTAGAGTTATTCTGAGTATTTTCAGCACTCAGAACAGTTTAGGATCGATGACCGAGCATAACGAGCATTTATTTGAATGTTTCATATTTTTTTGATAATCACGGTAATCAGCCGAGGTAACTGTAAAAGTTAATGATTATTTTTGTTGAGAAATGGATATTTTATCCATATTCGAAGAATCGAACATGTGGATTCTCACATAATGAAATAATAATTAAACACATTTACAATAATATAACTAATAATAATAATAATCCACTAATAATAATAATAATGATTTTCATAACTTTTCTAAATAATTCTTGGATCATATATTTTCTAATAATCACATTCATTGAGAGAGAGCTTATGAAGTAGTTTAATCATTTCTAGTTTGGAACAGGTGATTTTCCGAAGGATAGTGGTTAGCGCAAGCCCGCATTCAACTAACATTACAGTTCTGGTTGAACAGTTAATATTTGCATTGAGCAAAGTATATTTTTCAGATAACACGGAGAGGCATGAAACGGGAAGCAAATGATATTTGTATCAATTAGGATATTTTTGTATTTATATAAAATCATGACGTAGATACACATTCGAAAGTGAAATAGAGAGTATCATAAGTGTGGTAAATTCACGTTTTGAACTGAATGGTAAAATAAAATAAACTTGTAAGTTTATAAATCTTCCAGTGTTGATAATAAGCAGAGGCTTAATTTATTGTATAAATTTTGGGAAGAAAATTTATGTGTGTGGAGTAGTTGAAATGCCATTCCCAGGTGCGCATGTTTAAGTCTCAGGAATGAGGAGGTTTTTATTTGAGCATCAATCAAATAGCAGGTTCGATGACTCAGTGTTAAAGAAGGAGTATTGGAACTACACATTGCGTCGTATGAATGACCCAAAGGTTATTTCTTTAAAACCATCAGTTCTTATTTCAACCTTGTTTACGGATTCCATTAAGACTTTGATTTTGATAGAACCCGGATTTGTCATGATAGTATTTTATTCTTCTTCAGAGGAAGACCTTTGCCGTTGTTGTTGGAATATTGTGTTCTTATAAAAATAATAGAATGGGCCACTGCCAATTAAAAATAATTCTATAACCACGAATAATTTGAAGGATGTTTTCAATCCTAGTGTCATGAACTAAATGAATTTATTATGAAGCTACAATTCTTATTTCCGCATTCTGTCGAAGAATTGCAAGTTGTGAAAATTACTAAAATGGCCATAATTATAAATATTTTTCATAATAATGATTCCAAGTGGAGAGTCAAATAGTTGAATGGTTCAACAATTTATTGATCAAGTTGATGATTCAGAAATCATATATTTTGTTAGGAACTTGAAGTTCATAATCGAGTCACTTCTCGAAACGTTTAATGTCAGAAGAACAATTAATTTTGTTGTGCTTCGCACAGTTCTTCGATGCTATGCTCGAAGGTCAGATACTTTTCAGATGTTGTTATTAATATGTGTACATAATTTGTGTTGATTCAGAGATAATAATATTTTTTGACAATATTTTTTGAAACTGGAAAAATAAGTGAAAGTTAAAAATTCCATGAACAATTATTCTACGAGTGTTAATATTATGTAAAAATTCAACCAGTGATTTACAGTATTTCCAGTAAAGACAATTAAATTTGAACTGGATTTAATCATAAATAATGGATATAATTTTGGAACACAGTCTACAGGACTGATAATCAGACTTGTGTCTCCAAAGAAAATTGTCCAATGTGTTGGAAAATTTCTGTACATTGTGTAAATAGTAATGTGGGTCGCCACACATGAATGATGCTGCTTTGAGCATTTTATTTTGCAGTCAATTTTAAATTCAGATTAAAATGAGATAATTTTACATGATGTGTTATGCCCAGTTGAATCTCCTTCTATCCTTATTGTTGCATTGAGCCAAAAATCAGTAAAGCATTTTTTCATTTGATGTCGTTTTTGCGATTAGCTTTAACCCATCTGGTGCCCCGGGATATTTTGACTCTCGTGCTGACTGATTCTTGGTAAAATGCATATGTGATCGTGCGGACTCCGGTCTAAATGGGCACAATACGTGTGCATAGTTTAAAGCTGTCAGCTTGCATACTTTCTGATATATTGGTATTTGGATTTAACAAAATAGAGAGAGCAATTATTAACAGTTGGCAGCCCTGGTGGCTCTTAAGAATACGCTCAGTGATATCTGTTTATGTACACATATCACATACAAAATTTGGTTGAAATCTAATTGATAGTGTAGATGTTATATGCATTTAACCATTAGACCTATCAGAAGGATTAAAATTATTTTGGCAACACTGTCATGTATGGCCTCCTGGAAATTAAACTGAAATAGTGTTAACTACATGTGTGCCAATCTTGGAATAGCTCCCATGCATAACTTCCAAGATATCCAACATTGAGCTCAAATTTCTAGTGCGTTATTTCAGCAGTTGGTAGCACTGACATCATTTTCAAATATGGACGTGAGATATTCCGGAATACATCTTTACTCATACTAAATTTGGTTTCAATTTCGGCAGCCGTTTAGGAGTTGATAGTGGGGGACACACATACAGCCAGACAGACACACACACACACACACACAAACACACATTTCCTCGGATCGATCTCATTAGTCTGTTTTTTCCTCATTTTTGCAAAATGGGAAAAGCAGGCTAAAAATTGGGTACTTTACACTATTTATTGGAAACCCTTGATATAATAAATGATTCGATACACTGTATATTCATTTCTTGCCACTGTTTCCTTTCCAGCCCTTTGCAATCAAGCCTTTCTCAATCAGCAACTTACATGGAAAGGCCGGATTTTTATTTCAACAGGTTCTGTTGCTTACCTTAGGAAATGGTGCCAACGAGAAGATTCCGGCCAGAGAGCTAGCTATTCATACCGTATTAATTAGTGAAGAAACGGGATAAAAGAACTCCCCACTTAATTGTACGCGCAAGCACTAGGTGGGCACGAGAGAAAGACAGAGCGAGAGAATTGGTAATATTCTTCATTTGCAGCAACGTCATTCCGAGAGGAAATTGCTTGAGGTAGACGAGTTTACAGTCAGCGGTGATATATAGTGGCAATTGATGCTTTAAGATGAAGATGTTGATAATTGTCATTTAAGGGGCCTAACAGCTAGGTTATCGGCCCATAATGTTTTGCGTGATAGTGAATACTAGAAGAAGAAATGGTAAACAAATAAAGGATAAGGCAAATAAAGGACAGGAAGAAAAGAAATGCCCTCAACCCTCGAAGAATGAGCCACGGTGGGTGAGTGGTTATAGTGTCGGACTACCAACCCCAAGATTGCAGGTTCGCCCCTGGCCATGGTAAGTGATTTTTGAAGGCGACAAAAATCACGATACTCATGTCATACGTTGTTGGCATGTTAAAGAACCCATTTGAATTCAGTAGGCCGTGTTCAATGGCAAAATTAATCTCGGGATTTTCCGCCACAAAGTTCCTCCATTCTCTACTTGAAAGCGCTGTAGTGTCAAGGAGTTTAGATACTGTATCTAACCTCCTTGACTTTCATAGCGTTCAAAGGAACGACGAAATTCGACATGCAAGCTACCCTCTGGGTGTCAATTAACAAAGCTTGCACCAGGCACCCGAGGCCATACGATATTATTATTATTATAGGAAAAAGGGGAGAAACTGAATCAGCTCAGAAATCCATCGTGGTCACCAACTCCCAAACTCACCAGCCGTGAGCCCTTGAGGGTGTAGCACTATCCAGGGTGCACCAGAAGTGGTGGGGCTACATACAACCTGCCTCCTTGAGAGCCTTGTGCAGAAAGCAGGAGATAACATGAAAAGGAAAAGAAGGCTGGCCCCTCGAAGAATGAGTGTATCAGGAATGATGAGACAAGGGCCAAATAAGGTGGGAAAGTGAAAGACTCCCTAGACTTCGGTTACCCTAATACCGTCGGGATCAGAAGAGAACAAGAGTTGACCAAGACAGGTCGACAGGAAAGTAGACGGAGAGGAGCTAGGCACAAGTAAGTGGAAGCAATGCCGGACTCAGCTGGGGTCTCGTGGTCGCCAACCCACGTCCCATTAGATGTGAGCCCCTGGGGGGGGAGGGTTGTTGCAAGAGGTGAAACGTCTAGGTCATCGGCCGCTAATAGTTTGTGTAACACTGAAAATTAATATGAATATGAATTGATATCCAATAAATGAAAAGAAAAAAATGTGATGCAGTGGAATGAAATCAGAAACCGCAACTGACAGTTGCAAATCTAAAGGAAGTTCTGTTACTTTGGAAGCAAAACAACCAGTGATGTACGAGGCAAAAAGGATATAAAAGTATTCATGTTATTGTTCAATCTTTTAAGGGCTCAGTGACAACGTGGTCATGTAGCCCCGTGAACTTGGGTGTGTGTAGAATTTGTCTGATAACTTGTGTCACTGTGATGTCTGTACTAATGTGTTTATATGTAATTGAGGTAGGATTTGGGTGTAGAAAGTGTCCGTGGCTTTACTTTGGGTACTGCGCCCGAAATTTGAATGCTTCATGAAGATAATTTCCGGGCCCATGATAAAATTTAACATTGCATTATAAATCTTGGAAGTTGGCTCAAAAGAGTTTTGTTAGCAAACGCAGACAGTGGGAGAAACCAGTCACGTGATCAGAGACGCCCTAGAATATTCTCGTTCATTGAAAAGTGCCTAGCAACATGGAAATACCGCGAAATATTACCAGTTATTTGTTATAAAATATATCATTGGATATATGCTTACAGCCAATGAGAGGAGGGTTTATGGAAGCAGATATGGATTTTTCTTAGTTAAGTGATTAACTATTCAATTTAAGCCCTATGTAACAATTTTATTCCTTTGAAATTATCAAGAAAATTACGAGAAGATATTAGTACAACTTTAAATGACGCAAAAGGGAAGAATTTCACTGCAATAATCATTATTACAAGTGCGCACCCATAATTACGCGCGACTAAAAATGGCGCCGAATTTCAGACGAGTTAAAGGGGGGGACGGCTTGTAGAAGCTTGTAGAAAAGAAGGTAAGTTTGTACTCTACCGTATAAAAGCTAGTTTGTTTTATCCATAACATGTTTCAAGCCTAATGTGTATAATCTTGGAGATATCGCTGGAGAGATTGTGATAGATCATTCAGCCGGGACTTTCACTATTTTATAATCCAGCTTTGCTTTGGATGTCCAGCGAGTACCTCCTTGATTGTTACGGGTGCAGTACCATCCCGGCAATTGTCTGCAGAAAAAGTGGGAAACCATGGAGAACTTACCCCAGGATTGCTGAGGTAGGAATCGAACCCACCTCTTCTCAGTTTTGCCTCACGATTGTCTGCATTCTTTACATGAATTACAGATAACACACTCTAATACAGCCAGCACAATTAATATTGGTTATCAGACAGACTCTATACACAACCAAAGTACACGGGGCTACATGACCGCATTGTCACAGCCCCTAAACTGAGGAACCAACCCACCATCCCTCTCTTTCATTCTCGTGCCTGCTATATGAATATGTTGTATTTTTCTCTCCCCCCTCCCTCCGTTAGTGTAATCAAGGCATGTGGAAACTCGAGGCCTGACCGTGTGCAAATTTAATGATATTAGGGATAATTTACAGAGGACTGGAGTCGAACTGAGAGTCTCCACTGGTATCTATTTCAGCCACACGTGATTAATACTCCAGTGCAGTATCATCTCTCCGGCCGTGCATAGGGCTGGTTATAAAAGCAACATTATACGTGTGGGGGGAATCGTTACTCTGGCGCCATTCTCATGGAAATGTTCATTTTAGTCCATACGCATTAATACTTCTCTGTATTGTATTATTCAGAGTGTAATGCGTTATCGAATTCCTAATTGTTGTTGTTGTTGTTGTTGTTGTTGTTTGAGTCTTCAGTCTTTTGATTGGTTTGATGCAGCTCTTCGAGCCTCCCTGCCCTGAGCGAATCGTTTTATATCTTCATTGCTACCACTCCTTATATATCTGAGGCAATCTATTTTAAATATTCTAACCTTGGTCTACCCCTACAGTTCTTGTCCTCAACCCTTCCTCCCATAACGAAAGGCCACCCCCTGTGAAGACAGCTACGAGACTTATCAATGAGAACTTCGACATAGTCCAGCAGTGACCTCATGATTGGAAGAATTTTGCTCCACAGGAGTGCCGAGACTTGCCATCTGTCACATCTAAAGTACCTGGCTTTGATCTTCCTCGTCGGATATGGTCGAATTTAAACCGTATCAGGACCAATTCTGGTGTTTGTGCGAACTCTTTGTTCAAGTGGAACAGGTTACCCTCTCCAAAATGTGACTGTGGAGCCGATAGACAAACGGTGGAGCACATCATTCAGGACTGTCCACTAAGAGCCTATGGAGGCAACATATTGGATTTTCTGTTAGTGACTCCTGCATCAGAGGACTATATTTTTAATTTAGATATGATACTATCTGTTCTCTTTTTGATGTGTAACATTTTTCCGCTCGGTTGCTGGATAGTTTTGTGGAAGTGTTTTTGAAAATTGGGGACGGAAGTGGATCGGAACGATCGAGCTGGCAGTGGTGGATCAAACGGAAGTATGCACTGCCCGCTCGATCGATCAAACGGAAGTGTAATATCTGAGAGTGGTGGACAACGGAAGTATGCACTGCCCGCTCGATCGATCAAACGGAAGTGTACTAGCTGGCAGTGGTGGACAACGGAAGTATGCACTGCCCGCTCGATCGATCGAATGGAAGTGTGCCCTAGCTGGCAGTGGTGGATCGAACGGAAGCTTAAGACGTACTGCCAACTCGATCGATCGATCCAGCTGGCACTGGTAAGAGAAACAATGAGCGCGCGGTGTCGAAAATTGATACCATGACGCACTCTCGGCCATGTGGAATGTACAGTATATGACATACTGCACGGAAAACGCTCATGCGAACTCTGGTGTTAAGTGATTTAAACAAATGACATGGTACATGTTCGAAGTCTTCGTATCAGTATTTAAATGGTAAAATTCCTTAATATCAAACATTGTAAGTAGTCGGCATTGCAATGGCATAAGGCATTTTAAACTCATTGTCACTCAGGAACATTATCGAAACAAGCAAAATATAAATGAAACTTAATTCCGTAATGCAGTATTATTGGAACGTGGAAATAAGTCACCATCTTGTGCACAATATTTGCGTAGTCGAAATAGCCGTGGGGTTATTGCGTATGACTGTGAATCTAGAGATCTTGGGTTCGAATCCTGGGCGGGCTAGATATTTTTGCTACCAGATTATCAATTTAAACGATATTTATCATATCAATATGACTCATTTTAACAGAATCCACATGAAATTACGTGCTGGTCTGTGAATCAAGAGGACCTGTTTATAAGGAATTTAAGGTTATGAGCGGTGTCGCGTCCATTAATCTAGTTGATCCATATCGTATTCTTTATTTAGGCTAGGGCTGGTGGAAGCTACAAATCATCTAATAAAATGAGTTCCGTATTATAAACTACAATATCTGTAAAACACTCCCTTTCACAATAGATTAATATTTGTGCCAATAATACTATAAAATACCGGTGTATCAACAATTTCACGTGAGGTTTCTTCTAGGTCAGATGTTACACATCATATGCGACTACTGTAAGGCTCGTATTTTTTTTTTCATCATGAAGATTATGATGTATTATTATGTATTATGATGTAAGTGTGTGTCATGATAAATAAATAAATCCCATAACGAAGTTTGCTATTCCTGGGTGAAGGGCTAGATGACCTCGTAGTTCCACCCCTTGAAACCTCAATAACTAACTAAGAGGGTGTCTTAGTTTGTATCCCACCAACCTATCTCTTCTCTTCATTAGCGGCTTCGGTGGCGTAGTTGGTAGCATGCTGAACTGCTCTTCCCAAGATAGTGGGTTCAAACCCGGCCGAAGTCACCGGATTTTTAAGAGCGTTAATATCCTTCAGGTTGCCTTCCTTCGTTGGGGAAGTGAAACCGGTGGTCTCATGTCATAGATTTATGGCATGTAAAAGATCCTTCCACTAACTAAACTTGTGTGATTTCTTTGAAACGTTCTAAGTTCCAATGTTCACCACTAGATGTCAGTGAAATCTCATAGCGAAATTTTGAACTACTTGAAATTGAACGGCACTTGTAGCTCACCCCATGGGCGTCCGACTTATGCAGCTACAGCCTCTGGCGAGCCGAACATGTCCTTGGACACTCCCGGCATAAAGGAAAAGACATACGCTAAATAATAATAATTAGCAGTCGCCAAAAGCATCTCTCCTCTCTCACTCGTCTAAATACCTAATAATTTGTTACTCTATCTGATATCCATCGTTCTCCTGTAACACCATATATCAATCACTTCAATTACCCTTTTTTCGGCTACTTCAAGGGTCCAAGTTTCACTTCCATCGAGTGCCACGATAAAGAAATAGTCTTTCAAAACCGACTTCTATATTTGATGTTAACTGATTTCTTTTCTGTCGAAATGCTTTTCTTGCCTGAGCCAACCTACTTTTTATATCCTCCTTGCTCCGTCCATCACTGGTTATTTTGCCTACTAAGTAGCAAACATCTCCTACTTCCTCCAGCTTTTCGCCTTCGAATTTGACGTAAATAGGGGTTTCTGATTTCTTTGGGCAGCATTCTATTGATTTATTTTACATTTATTGATTTTCGTCATGAATTCTTTCCTCATAACAGAGTCCATACCGTTTACAAACTCATTCAAATACTCTGGTGAATCGGCTCAAGGGACACTGTCATCAGCAAACCACAGAGTTGAAATTATTTCTCCTTGAATCTTACTCCTCTATTTTCTTTGCTAATATTAACACTAAACACCCATGTTGACCAACTGAAGAGTAATATTATACATAAAATCCGTCCAGTCTAACTGAATCACAACTGGGGACGAAAATCATCTCGTAAGCCAATAATCCGTATTGTGTTGTTGGAGTCTTCAGTCTTTTGACAGGTTTGATGCTACTCTCCACGCCTCCCTGTCCTGAGCTAATCGTTTCATCTCTACATACCTACCACACCCTACATTCGAGGCAATCTGTTTAACATATTCTAACCTTGGTCCACCCCTACAGTTCAAGTCCTCGACCCTTCCTTCCATAACAAAGCTTGCTATTCCTGACTGTCTTAGTCCTACCAACCTATCTCTTATCTTCATTAGCAGTCACCAGAAACATCTCTCCTCTCCCATTCGTCTTAATACCTCTTTGTTTGTAACCCTATCTACCCATCTTATGTTCATCATTCACTTGTAACACCACATTTCAAAAGCTTCAAGTCTCCTCTTTTCTGTTACACCAATTGTCCAAGTTTCACATCCATAGAGCGCCATACTCCAGACAAAGGCTTTCAAAAATGACTTCCTAAATCTATATTCGATGTCAACAGATTATTTTCCTGTAGATATGCTTTCCTTGCCTGGTGGCGTAGATGGTAGCATGCTGAGTTTCTATGCCCATGATCGCGGGTTCAAACCCGTCGGATTTTTTAAGAGCGTTAAAAATCCCTCAGTATGCCTTCCTTCGGAGGGGAAGTAAAGCCGGCGGTCCCATTTCATAGATTTATGGCATGTTAAAGTACCTTCCATTAATTACACCTGTGTGAAGCTAAATTATATAGGTTAAGAATGTAAACAACGCTCTTAGGTTCCTACGTTTGATGCCAAGAGCCGACTGCGGTGGCGTCTAGTAGCTGAGTTCTGAACTAGTAGTCGTTGACGGTGGCCGCGAAAGTAGGAACTATTTGAAAAATCCAAAGTCTGCAGTCTTTACTTGAATTAAAAAACAGATAACACACACTAATACAGTCATCTCAATTAACACCGGCAGACAGATTCTACACACACCCAAAGTACACGGGGCTACATGACTGCGTTGTCACGGCCCCTAAACTGAGGAACCAACTGAACTTTGTTGTATACAGTGTTGAGTACACCTTTAGAGGAGAGCCCTTAATGGTGTGCAAATGTTACGAATATCCGGTGTTAGTTTTGACACGCTGTTATGAGGGTGCCGAGTTTCACTAATCAGCGTGTGTAGTGTCGTCAACCTAATGCACCCATAACGAGCTTCATATATAACCCATCCCGAGCTAGCTGTGACCTGGATTTGAAGCCGTGCGTGTGAGCATGAGCAGTAGAACCAATTATTAAACGACCATTGGAACGGAAAAGTAGGGAGAGTGACAGGGGGGGGGGGGGGGGGGAAGAGAAGCTATACAGTATTAGCCGACAACAGCAACCTTTGTAATCCCATTCTGCATGCTGACCTCGTACAAGCTTAAAAAATAACCTGAATAAATCGAAGAAGGAGAAAACTAGTCTGAGTTATTATAGTACATAACAATACATATTTTAACCACATGTAATGGAAACTCAGCAATTTTAGCCTATTTTCATTTATGAGAAAAAATAGGCTTATGAGATCACCTTTTGTCCGTGTGTCTGACTATGAGTGCGTGTGTGATGGTGTGTGTGTCCCCCCTAATAACTTCTAAACGGCTGGAGCGATTTCAATGAAACTCGGTAAGTTTATAGCACTATTCCGGGTGACTCCGACCGTGCCTTCAAATTTTGGTACGTCTCACCAATCCAACATGGCGGTTGTGCGAAATATTTCACTAGCATTCAATATCTCCGAAAGTATTACCGATATCACCCTGAAATTTTGTACAGTGATAAAGGGAACTACTAGACGTTCACCTATGTGACTTTTGAAAACCTGGTAACTACAAACCAAACATGGCGCCCAAGCGAATTTGCGACTTTTAAATAGACGTTTCTCGCGATTTAACCAACCAAACGCAATGAAACATGGCACAGTATATGTTTATACACATTGTAATGCACCGACACCTAACTTCATTCAATTGTTTATATAACCTCATGATGGCGGCTGTGCGAAATATTTCACCGGCATTCTATATCTCTGAAACTTTTACCGGTATCACCATGAAATTTTGTAGTGAGATAAAGGGCACTACTAGAAGTTCATCTATGGGACTTTCAAAAACCGGTTAAATACAAAACGAACATGGCGGCCAAGCGAACTTAAAAATTTTAAATAGACTTTTCTCGCGATTTAATGAACCAAACGCAATGAAATTTGGTACAGCAAATGTATATACTTATTGTAATGTACTGGTATGTAACTTAGTTCAATTGTTTATATAACCTTAAGATGGCGGCTGTGCGAATTCCGAAAATTAAGTTTTTATTTCTTTTGTTCTAATCATGCGATCGAGATCATCATTTGCATAATGAACGTACACAATAATCATCATCAAATAGTACATAACTCTATGGCCTACATATATTAAAATCCAACATGGCGACCATCTGAAATATTTAGACGGTTCTCAATATCTACGAATCTATTACAGCAATCAAACTGACAATTTGTGTATTGATAGAGGCAATTAATATAAGTAGGGTATATGAAAATAGGCTATTTAGTTCTTCACGGAACTACTTGTTCTAGGTGTATTGCCGTGTCTTGTGCCGGGTTTCGCCAAGACAGGCTCATCAGCGGGATCGTGGTATCCCGTGTCCGGACACCCCATAGGAGTAGCGAACTGTGCATTGCCTCGCTTCTTATGAAGCGCACTTACTGTAGGTTGGGCATAATAACCCCCGGCACTGCAGCCCATGAAGGGCCTAGGTCTACCAAGCGACCGCTGCCCAGCCATTTGGCCTGTAAATATTGGGAAGCGCGTGGTCGGCACGTCGGATCCCCTCGGCCGTTAATCTTTGTTTTCGTGACCGGGGCGCTGCCTCACTGTCAGACAGCTACTCGATTTTTCTCACGAGGCTGAGTGCACCGCGTTCCAGCCCTCACGTCAGTTTCTAAAATCCCTGACGGAGCCGGGAATCGAAACCGGGGCCTCCGGGTGAGCGTCAGGCGCGCTACCCCAACACCACGGGGCCGGCGAGAACTCCCGCATAATGGGTTGTGTGCGCCCCATGTGTGCAGGCTACCCGCACGGCTCTAGTGTTAAGCGGGCTGTACGCGATACAGATCTCGCAGGGGCTATCGTCTTGTTTATTTGTTTAAAAGCACTTTATAAACAAATAATTAAATTTCCGTTGACTTTTCAAGAAATACAAGATCTTTCCTGTACTATTGAGACGATTTGGAAGATTTTGGTACAAACCACATCTTCTTACTCCCACTGGTTTAGGTGGTTGAGTTTTGCGAAACATCCACCTTAGCGTATTATATAATAAGACTAGCAACCCGCTCCGGTTTCGTCCGGGAACAGTTATGAATGCATTACGTGATGAATGAAAATCCACAGCCTGCTTCCAGTCTCCGACCGGGTCAGGAATGGAATGAATATATTTTCAATGTCAATGAACTACGACCTATATCCGTTTTTCGTCTCAGCTTGATGGGTTAAAATCACTGACTGGATTATTAATTATATTATCATTGAGATGCATGTGCAACGAATTCTTGTCAGACATAATTTAACAATGGCGAGGTGCATGAAACTCAAATCCCCCTTCCGTACAATCTGAAAACACTTTTAGTAGGCGATGAATTGAAGATAGAGATATGCCCTCCCGGCATTTTTTGTAGAACTTTTCATGCTGAACAATTCTTACACTCATAGTACGAGTATAATGATATTTTTAACGGTTTGCCCAGCGTAAGCTTAAAAAGCGCACAGAAGCCAGGTTTTTCTTTCGATTTTTTCACTGAAATCGTTACTGATTGGCTTGCTTTGATCATAAGTAAATTATTTTCTACAAAAACCTTTCTGGAGATATCATTTACAGAATGGTGAAAACCACATCAAAATCCATCCAGTGGTTCTCGAGATTACCTGTGACATCCAAGAACCGGGGACTTCGTTTTATACTAAGTAGAGATTATACGCCAATCAGTGTAATTTAATATAATATAATCCCCCTTCCGTCCCATCTTAAATTGACTGTGAATTTTGCGGAACGAAAAGTTCACAGGCGAAATGAGAGTTGCACTTCCAGGGAATGGCAATGTGAATGAAACTCAAATCCCCCTTCCGTCCAATCTTAACTTGACTGTGATTCACAGGCGAAATGAAGAAAACCCGAGTTGCACTTCCAGGGAAACTCCAAACACAACCCCGTTCTCAGAAGTCTTAACTTAACAGGACTCGACGGTTTGCTGCTGGCTGTATCTGGGGCAATATGTTCACCCGCTAGGTAGGCTGTAACAGGGATGATAGACTCGCTCTTAGCTAGCTCGTAAACTGTCGCCTCAGTAGTTGAATGGACATGGTTGGAAGAAATTAAAACGTAAAAACACTTACAGTGGGCGATGTATTGAAGATAGACATATGCTCTCGCGGACTTTTTTGTAGAACTTTTCATGCTGAACAATTCTTAAACTCATAGTATTTAGATATGTTTAAAGAGTTGCCCAGCGTAAGCTTACAAAGTGCTCGGACGCTTGTTTTTTTTTCGACTTTTCCACTGAAATCGTTTCTGCTCTTCTTCCTTTGATCAGAAATAAATTATTTTCTACAGAAATCATCCTCGATATATCCTTTACAGAATGGTGAAAACCACATCAAAATCCATCCAGTGGTTCTCGAGTTTACCCGTATCATCCAAGAATCGGGGAATTTGTTTTATACTAAGTAGTGATAATAATAATAATTTTATTAATTTATTTAGCGTTTGGCTTTAATGCCGGAAGTGTCCGAGGACATGTTCGGCTCGCCAGAGTTTTTAGTTGCTTTTATGCGTACACCCATAAGGTGAGCTACAAGTAACGTCGCGTGAGGATGAGATGAAATGTTGCAACTTTGACTACCATATGCCACTGAAACCTAGCATCGAACGTCGGGACTTGATAGAGTGATTCTAACGAAATAGAACCTACAAATTTGGCTACATACTACCAATTGTAGGGGTATGTTCCATTTTTTCATCTCATAAGACTATGTCATGGTCCCGCCGGCTTTTCTACCCCTTGTAAGGAAGGCATACTGAACGATTTTAACGATATTTTATAAAATCCGACGACTTCGGCCGGGTTTGAAACTGCAATCTTGGGCATATTAGTTCAGCATGCTACCGACTACGCCACCGAAGCCGCAAATTATAATACAGTATATATATATATTGTGCCCTTGGCCTATGTCTTAGGCCATGGACACATTATGTCACTGGAGTACTTATATGGGGCAATGTCATGATGTTAATGAGAATGAAATCATCATTATGTAATGATCATAAGAAATAACTAGGATCTTTCTGCCGTAGTGAGACCACATATACTGTATATGGCTTGGCAGTTCTGACAGGGAGAAATTTATGGTTTTCACACAATGGACAGAGCAGGTGCATCACAAGTCGCTTGCCTACAAGTTTCAGAGCAGGAGCACCCCAGCGAATTCTGAGAATCTTGCTAAAACGCAGTAACTATCTCAAGTTAGCACGCAGTAGATGCCTGACTCCGCCCTTAAAGAGTACGCTTCAGTTAGTTACAAGAGATCAAGGCATTACAGGAATGATCTGAAACGCCCATGATGAATCTAATTATTATCAAGAATTTTGGGAATGCGGTAACGGATTAAATATCTCTGTGTTCATCGAATGAAAGTAGTCCCTGCGCAAGGAAATCTGACAACGTCGAGTGTGTGAGAGAGAGAACATAGCGTCCTTCAACAAGAAATTAGTTCTACCCAAGCGCTGATGATATAAACTTAGCCTATGATCGAGTTCCGTCGTGAATCATATGATTAGCAAGGCCATATTTTTGTGTATAAATTAAGGTACCTGATTACTGTAGCCTATGATTGTGAAGGGAGCATTTGGTGTCGTATGTGCAAAACTGTGAATTGGCAATCATTTTGTCATATATGTGGGTGAAGTCTGTGACAGGGACATTGTTCATCATTCAGCCAACGTTAGAGGATGCGGGCGTAGGTAGCACCACGCCAGGCATTAATGTACGAGACGCATAGTCCATTGTTCGGCTGATGCGAAATAATATTAAAAATGAATACTAAGTTGTGAATGTGTATAACAGAAAGGAAAGATGTGAAATCATATATAATTCGAGTGAAAATGTATAACAGAAAAATATGTCCGCCATGAGTGTGTAGCCCACTAATGTGTAATCTTTTTTTTTTAGTGGTGCATAAATTTAATCAAATATGTGTGTGTGTGCATTTTAAAAGGGTGCTGGCTTATAGCGACCTAGTGATAATGGAGGGTTGCAGTGATATTATCGAGTGGTTCTACATCATCGTGATGGGATTCGAACCGGCCATGGAGGTCATGTGTTAAGTTATACTGTTGCGGGCCTCTGGTCCAACTCTTGCAAATGATGAAGGAAGTCTTCAATATGATAAGTACCTTTTGATTACATTTTACAGTGTCAAATAATTCATGGATTTCATCGCCAAAATGTTAGCATGTTATTTGTCTTCTTTTGATTTGTTTTATCTTGTGTGTGCAATGACTGTGTCAATGGCGACCATAGTTGTGCATCTGAAGGAGCTGGGTACGCTCATAAGGATTAAGGATCAGAATAATTATTTTAATGAATTAAAAGTGCCTAACTTAACGTAAGGATGTTGCTAGGTAATCGTATCCGTACATAAAACACATGGTAGAAATACCTATTTTATTTATAAATGTGTGTTAGAAATATCCCCTGTGTTTTCCCCCCGAATAGAACGAACGAAGCATGGTATTTCGGTAGATGCCCTTTCCAGGCAAAATCTCATTATTTCGTATAAATGACCAGAGATAGCAATTTAAGTATTTACATACCGGATGAATTAATATCCGAGGATTTTTTTTTGGGACGATATTTAAAGGACCATGGTGTATTGTGATGGATAATGACGGGATATTATGGTGTAAGCAATGAGTATAGTTTAGAGGACAGTTTACAATGGCGTGAGTTATTTGATAAGTGACGGCTGACCCAGCCTCACTAATTGTTATATCAGTTTTTATTGAACGCGTGTGATATTTAAGGCCATACAGGTAAGATGTTGTAAGGAGGAATCTACGATGAAATAAGATAAAATAGATGATGATGCCAGGTAATAAGACCTGAGGGAAGATGTCTGATGAGAGTTAGTATGATAAGTTTACAATGATATAAGTGAATTGTGTGTGTAAGTTAGTGGCCATCAAGCGCAGATAAAATAATGCTATAATTAATCTATATCCAAATGAGGGCGTCCCGTTCCACATTTAGAATACTAAGATCCAGTCCGATCAGCTGGTGAGAATACAGTCAAATATTAGCCCGGGGGAAGGGGTGAAGACTTGCATTTCTACCTTTCACGGTCAAGGCCAGCCAGCAGGCGCGGCTCGCCTATTGTCACTTTCCACAAAGAAAAGGAGCCCATTCAGGACTCGGGTGCTTTGTCGCAGCGATTTGTATAATTTTTGTTATGTTTGGTCCCAAGTTTAATATTCACGTAAGGATATGTTAGGTTACTACCCTGATGCCTCCAATCGATAGTGTTTCTTTTACTGATCATTTTGATATAAGGGACGGTTTTGTCTGTTGACCATACAGTCCCGGGTTCGATATCCTTTTATTCATACCTGGTCGATCAGTCTTTTTTAAATGGGTACTAGCTAGACAGTGACCTTAGAGTCCTGTGTTCATGAATAATTATTTTCGGTCCTGGAAAATAATTATTATTAGTTTTTTTTATAGTTAATATTGGTTCAAAATTATCTTGAGATTTCTTTTTCTCGATAATTGTTGAACGGACCATGCTTTGTTCTATTGTAACCTCGTTCTGCGAGATAAGGCATTCAAGGTAAGAAATGTGTAGGTAGCGAATACCCCTAAATACATATTGACCCTATTGAATAAGCCGCTAAGAACATGTTTGTGCCATGTCTATCTTTTTCAGGGGTCGCGGCTTCAAATACATTCACCGTTGTTTAACATAACACTGATACAAGGTATTTCTTCTGTGCCATGTCTATCTTTTTCAGGGGTCGCGGCTTCAAATACATTCACCGTTGCTTAACGTGACTCTGACACGATACGATTACTTTAATAATGTTTGGTTGGAATTATTCATTCTTTTTCATGTCTATCCAACCCAAATGTGGTAGGCAGATGATTAGTCATCATTTTTTTTATGATGTTATTTTTGTTTGTTCTTAAGGCACTTTTCTTAGTTTGTTTATTAAATATCCATGAATTATTTGACAAGGCATCGGGTGCTTGGTTCGAGAATGTATCACGTCGAACGCAAGGGCCGAAGCCAGGCTTATCATATCGCTAGTATGTTAATGTAATATGTGACAATTTGTAAGGGTGTTTCAAGGCTAAGTGAATTCAATGGCTTCATTGATTCAGCTAATTTGCTTTAAAGCTAAGACGTCCGAAGTAATGTCGGGATTGGACATTAAGATTCCGTACGGAAAGGCTTCCATAATTAATTTACAAGAGTATGTAAATAAGATGCATAAATCATATTCATGTTTGCAGATAGAAATACATAATTAAGGCCATGAAGGTTAAGATTTGATATGAGGATAAACTTTTATTTAACGGAGGGATTCTAGTAAATGTTAATTAAACGCCATTAATAATTAAGTAAGCCAATGGCTAGGCTATAATGTATACTTCGGAATGGCCATGGATGTCTCTGATATTGAACATGCCATGCATCCGAAATGTAATTGGATGATATTAGAATCAATGATCATTATGTTTACTCAGATTAATGATCGATTAATTTCGCATAATTGGATTTCTTTTTCTTAATCCATACTGTTGTTGCAATTAACCGGACCCTCTTGATTCCTCATCTCTTAATAACTTAACTTTCTGATGATATTTTATCATCGTAATTAATAAATTTGATTATGGCAATTAAGGCTAATTGGTGTTAACCAGATTTCATTTCGATTCATTTTCTTTATTTTGCCATATGATTGGTTTTTATTTGTTAATAAATTTGATTGTAATCATACGTCATAACTATTATGATAAGTATTAATTGATGCTGATTAGCATTTAATTGATGGTTATTGGACATTAATTAGTCCATTGTTTATATTTTTGATTTTGACTTAATTTTATTGATACCGCAATTGATTTGTTTTACCTTTGAGTTATTATTATTATTATTTTAAATTTCATTTCTACTATTTTGGTTTTATTTCATTTATTTGTTTTTGCTGTACTGGTGTTGGTGCATTAAATTTGTTTATTCTCATTCAGAATCTGTGTGTGATGAATTTTATTCAGCCCTAGTGATCTTCCTATAATATCCAGAACAGTTTCATATTCAAGCTAGTGTACCGTTCATGCCCCGACGACAGAGTCCTGTTCTGAAGGCCTTGTGCAAGGGTACATGGCAAAGGATAGATTATTCTCTATTCTTCTTCGATTTTTCTATTCTGGAAGATCCTAGTGGTTAACATACACAGATGCACCCGGGTTTTGTGCTTGTTTGATTAAGTTTGGCTTGCCTACTCGTTCGGCATGTTAATTATTTTTTTTGACTTTATGCTGAGCGGGTAAACGCTGGAAGATACCCATAAGTCACTTATCAATTCAGACCCGAATCCAAACCGTATTCCATTCATTTCATACCAGTTATTTTTCCGTGAGGATCAGCCTTGCCCTTTTTCCGCTTGCCACATTCATTTAATACCAAACCCTGCTCTCCCCACCACCAGTGCAAAGTGCAAAATGGCGCCCAACGTTGTGACGTAAGCTTGAGACAATAGCAGCCCAACATAAGGTCGAAATGGAGCTCAACTAATTGATCGAGAGTTACTGCAATTAAATTTTCATTTATATAAAATTTTATAGTATCATACAGTAATCTCAAGGAGTCCCTTGAAATTTTTATAGCGTTGAGCATCCATCAGATAGTTAATTAAGGCTCATTAGTGGCCTGATGAGAAACATTAATCACTTTAATTAATGTTTGATTAAATTAAATTAATTAATTAATTTTTCTTTTAGGGATAAGTCAAATATTTAATGACACCAATGGATTACAATCAAATTTTGAATCGTTTTACTGTTGCAATATCACTGTAGGTGATTGCAAATTCGAAGGATAGGGGAAGGAAGCCTTGAAAGCTTTGAAATACACTTACATTGCATGGTGTGTTGATGTGTATATTTGCATGAGTTGGGACAAGCCCGCATATTCTCTTATTGATAATTATGTCATCGACAGAGGACCTGATGGTCGTATTGCAAGAATTTAAGGACAGTAGTTATAAGCAGATGCAGGAAATAAAAGACAGTAATCAGGAACTTAGAGTTAGTACTGAACAGCAATTGTCACAGATGCAGGAAATAAAAGACAGTAATCAGGAACTTAGAGTTAGTACTGAACTGCAATTGTCACAGATGCAGAGAAATATAGAACATGTAGGCCGCATTTGCAATCAGAGTACTGAGAAAATAGAAATTCATATGGTCACGATCGAGAACGAGATCAGGAACGTGTCTCAGAGAATGGCTAGTATGGAAATTCGAGTCCAAGCGCAGGTAGCGAAATGTGAAGTGGGAATCGCAGCAACTCAGGCAGATGTCGACAAGCTGAGAGATGAGAATAAGTCAACGCAAGCCAAGATAGGAGTGATCGAGACCGACATTTCTACATTTAAGGACGAGATTAAGGATTCATTGCAGCTCATACGAGATGATATGAATGGCCAACATGACGAATGTAAGAAATCATGGGAAAAGGATAAGGAAGGATTGAAGAGAGATGTCGAATTAGCATACGATGACATGAGCCAGGAGGCTAAGGAAGAAAGGATAGCTGTACTCCGTAAATTAGAAGAGAGCAAATTAAAGATGAATAAGGTCGAGATGGAGCTTTTGTCAAGGATTGAACGACAAGAAAATAAACAAGTCAAAAGCGACCTCAAGATGCTGATCCAAGAAGAGGTCATCGCCGACTTACAAAAAGGATTGGCCAAGTCCATTACAGAAACCCGTATGGAAGGGAAAGTAGGATTTCAGGAGCATACGACCATAGATGAGGGGATGGAACCTCACAGTCAGGAATTCAGGGGTCGTACTTCGACACCCGTCGAGTCTAACGCAGCTGCTCAGGTCATTCACGTTATAAAAATGAGTGATGACCGGCCGAACAAATTTTCAGGGAACAATAACTTTACTCCTAAGAGTTTCCTCAGAGAATTGATGGAATACATCAAGGAAAGCAAGATATCAGAAGACCGACAGTTAAGGACAGTGGAGAAACTGTTGACTGGACACGCGTTACAATGGTTCCGTAGCTTCAGGTATACCTTTGACACTATGGGGGAATTCCGTGAAGCATTTCTGAAGAAGTATTGGAGCCTTGCCTCGCAACGGAACCTGAGGATGGAACTATACGCGCGCCGCTATAGTACCACATCACCCACAAAATATTCAGAATATTTCATCACACAGCTACACCGGATGAAAGAGTTGGATATGCCTCCATCAGAAGAAGAGATGATCACCGCCATTGAGAAGCAACTGCCAGTCGGGGTTCAACAGATCATGGCGGCAGCGAACGTACGGACAGCGGTACATGCCGAGGAGATATTAAGAAACCTCGATGAGACGACGATCCACAGTCCACAAAGATCAGGTCGAATGACTGAAAATGTAAACGTGGTCGGCCTAGAAGAAGCACCTAGACGACGCATGAAAGACCAAAGTAGAGACGCCATGGACATGAGGCAGAACTGGGAACGTCGGGAATACCAAGATCAAGAACTGAGGCCCCCGTGGTATGGTAACCGAGGTAATAATAACTGGAGGTCGTCTCAAAGACAAAATGAACCATGGAGAGGACATCGTGGATCATACAGGCCGTATAACAAGAGAGGTGGGCGTTTTCAACGCGGAAGGCCACCGTGGGACCAAAACAGAGAGCCAGAAGTGAGATGGGACTTGCCAGATGACCACAGAGAGGAAATGGAAAGGTGGCACAGCGATTCGGAGCGGTATTTGGCAGAATTACGTGCCAAAGAATCGGCCGAACAAAGTAAGAAAGACAGATGGAACAGGGGAATGAATGATCGAAGGGATCCAGATGTCATCGAACAGGGAGCTGAGAGCCTGGAACTCCAGAATGCCCGGAGGAACAACAATCAATCATCCGGAGGTACACCAGATAGGAATGGCAACAACGAGAAAAAAAACGCCAATTTTAGAAGATGGGAACGTCGCTAGTGCACAGAACAGTCACAATGCAAAGTATATGGTAGTAGCGCAGATCAGTGATTGGGTCATCAAAGAAGAGGATTTGACGGAGGACACAACAGGGCCAAAGATTAATACAATTAGAGAATTACCCATAATTTACGCCCGAGTGGGAGGTCTAACGGTACGATGTATGGTAGATACGGGTGCCAGCATCAGTATAGCTTCCCAAGCATTAGTTAAAGAGTTGGAGAGATTGGGGAAGGTTCCCGTGATGCCAATTTCTAACATCACAGTCAAGGGCATTATCCCAGACAAGTCCGCAGTCTGTAAGTTCCAAGCATTGTTGGACATTACACTGCAAGGACATAATATGCCGCATTCGTTCATCATAATGAACAAGATAAATTATAACATTATCTTGGGAGCGGACTTCATTCGAGAATATAAAGCAGTCATCAACCTATATGAAAACACCATTTGTTTTAAAGATATTGGAGAGGACAATCATTTGGACATGCAATTAAATACGGATATTCCAAGAGATGGCGAAGAGATATGGACATTGTGCACCACTGAAGAGATGGAAGCATATGAGAAAATCGACGAAAGGTTAAGGGATATTGAGGATGATTTAATGGAACCTGAATCCTGGGTCATGGCGCTAGAAGAATTGGAAGACAGAGTTACTGACGCTTTTGAGGAGAAGGCTCGTGAAGCAAAGATAAATGAGGAGAACAGGATCAAATTGATGGACATGTTAAAGCGACACGAACCGGTTTTTAATTCTAAACCCGGTAAGATAGAACATTTCAAGTACCAAATGCAGGTCAACGATTGGTCACCGTTTAGGAAAAAGCCTTATCCGATAGCCGAAAAACATATGAATGAGGTGAAAGAAACCATCAAGCAAATGGAGGATGCTGGAGTCATAGTTAAGATGGCTACCCCATTCGTGAGTCCGTTGGTAGTAGTCAAGAAACCCAATGGCTCTGTCCGAATATGTCTGGACGCCAGGACAATTAATGAACGATTGATTCCTGAATATGACCAAGCTCCAGCGATCAAAGAGGTCATAAACAAATTCCAGAACAAGATGTATTTTTCATCAATAGACTTGACTAGTAGCTATCACCATTTGGAACTGGATGACAAGTCAAGGTTATTGACTGGATTCCTATTTAATCAGCAAACTTATGCATTTCAAAGATTACCATTCGGTATCAAAACAGCAGGTTCGGCACTCATACGAGCGTTAGACCGGAACCTGACGTCGGAAGTCAAGGATGCCACTGTAAGATATGTCGATGACATACTCTTGGCGTCTGATAAATTGGATGATCATCTCACGAATTTAGAGAAATTACTAGACAATTTGGAGAAAGCCAATTTCAAAATTAACATCCAAAAATCTCATTTTTGCCAGAAGGAGGTACTCTATTTAGGCCACATCATCGATGGTGAAGGAGTACGCCCAAATCCTGCGAAACTAGAGGCTATTCGGAACTTTCCTAAACCAAACAGGGTAAAACACGTCCGCCAATTTCTGGGCATTTGCAATTTCTTTGCAAATCATTGTCCCGGGTATACTGAGGCTGTGGCGCCACTACAGGATATGCTTCGTAAGAACAGCAAATGGGCATGGAAGGAAGAATGCGACGCGGCCTTTCGGAAAACGAAGGAATTACTAACCAATAGTATTAAATTGGGTTACCCGGATTTCTCAAGAAAATTTATAATTCAAACAGACGCCTCACGGATTGGAATTGGTTGCATGCTGTACCAAGAAGATCCAAACAACCCTCGAGAACGATCTTACTTGGCATTTTCTAGCCGTAAGCTAAAGACACACGAGCGAAATTACACAGTAACGTAATTGGAACTTCTATCCATCATTTTTGCTTTACAACAATGGAGGAAGACTGTCTATGGTTTCGAGATTTTGATAAGAACCGACCACAAGAGCCTTATCTTCCTATTGAAAACTCCCATGGCTAGCGAGCGAGTGAACAGATGGTCGTTGTATATTCAACAGTTCAATATTGACATTGAAAACTGCCCAGGAAGATTCAATGTGATACCCGACGCATTAAGTCGAAACCCAGAACGAGGAGAAGGAGTAGTATCTGTACATCAAGTCGAGCTCACTCAGGCAGATCAGGAATTTTTGGTTAAACTGGGAGAAATTCAGGCTGAACAAGTTAAGGATCCGTGGATGAATATGATCATCGATTATTTAAGAGGAAGATTGCAACGAGGAACGCCCGCATATTTGGAAGCGGAGAAAATTTCGACAAGTTATATTTGGTATAATAACCTGCTGCACAAGTACGTGGATCCCGATCGCGTGAAATCAAGGATTGTGGTGCCACCTTCTTTACAGAGAGTCTAGTCTGGCACGCACATAGCATATCTGGACATGGAGGAATCGATAAGACAAGTGCTCTTATTCAAGAAGCATTTGTATGGCCCAAATTAAGGGAAACCATTCGCAGTGTTTTGAAGACCTGTGACAAATGTCAAAGGGTTAAGCCAAACTCATTCCTCATGAAGCAATATCCCAAACCTCTACTGCCACAGAAGCCGTGCGAACTGGTTGCCATGGACGGTTATGGTCCATTACCAAAAGGCAGAAGAGGATGCAAATACATTCTCGTCAGCATCGATGTATTTACAAAATACGTGGTGTTATGTCCAGTTCAGAAGTTAAACACTAAACAGGTACTGAACAGAATTAAGGCAAGGGTAATTCCAACGTTAGGGAAGATGGAATTCTGTCTTACGGACCACGGCAGTTATTTCACTAGTGCCGAGTTTAGGAGTGAGATGGTGAGGTTAGATGTCCGGCACGTGTTGAGTTCAGTGCGCCATCCTGAGGGAAATCCATCAGAAAGAATAATGCGGGAGATCGCAAAATATTGCCGAATTTACTGTTCTGATCAGCATTGGAAGTGGGTCGACGTATTACCCGTAATGGAATTCTGTATAAACAGTACGATCCATGAAAGCACAGGACAGATCCCCACAGTCCTTCACTTAAATCGATGTCCGGATCGACCGTGGAAGAACATCTTGCCATGTCCGTTGGACGCTCGACCAAGCCATGAATTAACCATACAGGCCACGGCAACTTATTTGAAGAAACAAGCTGATCGTCGATTACGTAGAGTGCGTAATAAAAGATTTCACCGTCCTTTGGAATTGGAAGAATTGGTCTTGGTGAAACGACCAGCAGTGTCCGATCCAGCGAAGCGAATATACTCAAAATTTTGCGAGATATTCTATGGACCGTACCGAGTCATAAAGGTGATTGGAAATAATGCCTATAAAGTAAAACACCTACGCACCGGAGTCGAGTCTGTCTATAACGCACAGAATCTAAAACTATACTACCCCGCCGAAGAAGATGAGGTCCAACATCGAGTCAACGTAGTGGAGAAGAAAGAAGAAGGGGATGATCCGGTCCAAGTAGAAGAACCATCGGAAGGAGAAGAAGAGATCCAGCGAACAAATAATCACGACTGTCAATGGATAACGCTGCGTGAAGAATTTGATAATGCTAAGGGAGAGTGAACTAAGGATAAATGCAGAATTTAAAGCTGAGAATAAGAGGCTGCTTGAAGAATTTCACGATCCGAATTAATTTAGAGTCCCTCAGAAAGCAAACTTCGAAAGAAGGTCGATGAGGAAGACATGACATTGTTAAAATGGATTATGTTGCCGAGTATTGTTGAATTGTAAAAACTCTTCGTAACCTCAGCAGTTTTTCCAAACTAAGAAGGAGGGAGATGTGCCCTTGGCCTATGTCTTAGGCCATGGACACATTATGTCACTGGAGTACTTATATGGGGCAATGTCATGATGTTAATGAGAATGAAATCATCATTATGTAATGATCATAAGAAATAACTAGGATCGTTCTGCCGTAGTGAGACCACATATACTGTATATGGCTTGGCAGTTCTGACAGGGAGAAATTTATGGTTTTCACACAATGGACAGAGCAGGTGCATCACAAGTCGCTTGCCTACAAGTTTCAGAGCAGGAGCACCCCAGCGAATTCTGAGAATCTTGCTAAAACGCAGTAACTATCTCAAGTTAGCACGCAGTAGATGCCTGACTCCGCCCTTAAAGAGTACGCTTCAGTTAGTTACAAGAGATCAAGGCATTACAGGAATGATCTGAAACGCCCATGATGAATCTAATTACACACATCAAAAAAAGTTTTGCATCACCTCGGTTCCAAGAGTTCCGGAACCGTTAAATACAAAGGGAATAGAGATCAACACAAACAACACTTCAGCTCGTTTTATTGCTCATGAGACCCACACATTGCATACAGCTAGACTTTCAGCATTTGTGGTCCAGATTGCAGTACACACCACTACCTCTAATACCCAGTAGCACGTCCTCTTGCATTGATGCATGCCTGTATTCGCCGTGGCATACTATCCACAAGTTCATCAAGACATTGTTGGTCCAAATTGTCCCACTCCTCAACGACAATTCGGCGTAAATCTCTCAGAGTGGTTGGTAGGTCAAGACGTCCATAAACAGCCCTTTTCAACATATCCCAGGCATGTTCGATAGGGTTCATGTCTGGCGAACATGCTGGCCACTGTAGTCGAGCGATGTCGTTATCTTGAAGGAACGCATTCACAAGATGTGCACGATGAGGTCGAGAATTGTCGTCCATGAAGACAAATGCCTCTCCAATATTCTGCCGATATGGTTGCACTCTGGGTCGGAGGATGTCATCCAGGTATCGTAAAGCCGTTTCGGAGCCTTCCATGACCACCAGTGGCGTACGTAGGCCCCACATAATGCCACCCCAAAACATCAGGGAACCACCACCTTGCTGCACTCGCTGGACAGTGTGTCTAAGACGTTCAGCCTGACCAGGGTGCCTCCAAACACGTCTCCGACGATTGTCTGGTTGAAGGCATATGCGACACTCATCGGTGAAGAGAACGTGATGCCAATTCCGTGGGGTCCATTCAGCATGTTGTTGGGCCCATCTGTACCGCGCTGCATGGTGTCGGGGTTGCAAAGCTGGACCTCGCCATGGACGTCGGGAGTGAAGTTGCGCATCATGCAGCCTATTGCGCACAGTTTGAGTTGAAACACGACGTCCTGTGGCTGAACGAAACGCTTTATTCAACATGGTGGCATTGCTGTCAGGGTTCCTCCGAGCGGCAATCCGTAAGTAGCGGTCATCCACTACAGTAGTAGCCCTTGGGCGGCCTGAGCGAGGCCTGTCATCGACAGTTCCTGTATCTCTGTACCTCCTCCATGTCCGAACAACATCGCTTTGGTTCACTCTGAGACGCCTGGAAACTTCCCTTGTTGAGAGCCCTTCTTGACACAAAGTAACAATGCGGACGCGATCGAACTGCGGTATTGACCTTCTAGGCATGGTAGAACTACAGACAACATGAGCAGCGTACCTTCGTCCTGGTGGAATGACTGGAACTGATCGGCTGTCGTATCCCCTCCGTCTAATAGGCCCTGCTCATGCATGGTTGTTTACATCTTTGAGCAGTTTTAGTGACATCTATGAACAGTCAAAGGGACTGTATCTTGGATACAATATACACAGTCAACGTCTATATGCCGGAGATCTGGGAACCGAGGTGATGCAAAACGTTTTTTGATGTGTGTATTATCAAGAATTTTGGGAATGCGGTAACGGATTAAATATCTCTGTGTTCATCGAATGAAAGTAGTCCCTGCGCAAGGAAATCTGACAACGTCGAGTGTGTGAGAGAGAGAACATAGCGTCCTTCAACAAGAAATTAGTTCTACCCAAGCGCTGATGATATAAACTTAGCCTATGATCGAGTTCCGTCGTGAATCATATGATTAGCAAGGCCATATTTTTGTGTATAAATTAAGGTACCTGATTACTGTAGCCTATGATTGTGAAGGGAGCATTTGGTGTCGTATGTGCAAAACTGTGAATTGGCAACCATTTTGTCATATATGTGGGTGAAGTCTGTGACAGGGACATTGTTCATCATTCAGCCAACGTTAGAGGATGCGGGCGTAGGTAGCACCACGCCAGGCATTAATGTACGAGACGCATAGTCCATTGTTCGGCTGATGCGAAATAATATTAAAAATGAATACTAAGTTGTGAATGTGTATAACAGAAAGGAAAGATGTGAAATCATATATAATTCGAGTGAAAATGTATAACAGAAAAATATGTCCGCCATGAGTGTGTAGCCCACTAATGTGTAATCTTTTTTTTTTAGTGGTGCATAAATTTAATCAAATATGTGTGTGTGTGCATTTTAAAAGGGTGCTGGCTTATAGCGACCTAGTGATAATGGAGGGTTGCAGTGATATTATCGAGTGGTTCTACATCATCGTGATGGGATTCGAACCGGCCATGGAGGTCATGTGTTAAGTTATACTGTTGCGGGCCTCTGGTCCAACTCTTGCAAATGATGAAGGAAGTCTTCAATATGATAAGTACCTTTTGATTACATTTTACAGTGTCAAATAATTAATGGATTTCATCGCCAAAATGTTAGCATGTTATTTGTCTTCTTTTGATTTGTTTTATCTTGTGTGTGCAATGACTGTGTCAATGGCGACCATAGTTGTGCATCTGAAGGAGCTGGGTACGCTCATAAGGATTAAGGATCAGAATAATTATTTTAATGAATTAAAAGTGCCTAACTTAACGTAAGGATGTTGCTAGGTAATCGTATCCGTACATAAAACACATGGTAGAAATACCTATTTTATTTATAAATGTGTGTTAGAAATATCCCCTGTGTTTTCCCCCCGAATAGAACGAACGAAGCATGGTATTTCGGTAGATGCCCTTTCCAGGCAAAATCTCATTATTTCGTATAAATGACCGGAGATAGCAATTTAAGTATTTACATACCGGATGAATTAATATCCGAGGATTTTTTTTGGGACGATATTTAAAGGACCATGGTGTATTGTGATGGATAATGACGGGATATTATGGTGTAAGCAATGAGTATAGTTTAGAGGACAGTTTACAATGGCGTGAGTTATTTGATAAGTGACGGCTGACCCAGCCTCACTAATTGTTATATCAGTTTTTATTGAACGCGTGTGATATTTAAGGCCATACAGGTAAGATGTTGTAAGGAGGAATCTACGATGAAATAAGATAAAATAGATGATGATGCCAGGTAATAAGACCTGAGGGAAGATGTCAGATGAGAGTTAGTATGATAAGTTTACAATGATATAAGTGAATTGTGTGTGTAAGTTAGTGGCCATCAAGCGCAGATAAAATAATGCTATAATTAATCTATATCCAAATGAGGGCGTCCCGTTCCACATTTAGAATACTAAGATCCAGTCCGATCAGCTGGTGAGAATACAGTCAAATATTAGCCCGGGGGAAGGGGTGAAGACTTGCATTTCTAACTTTCACGGTCAAGGCCAGCCAGCAGGCGCGGCTCGCTTATTGTCACTTTCCACAAAGAAAAGGAGCCCATTCAGGACTCGGGTGCTTTGTCGCAGCGATTTGTATAATTTTTGTTATGTTTGGTCCCAAGTTTAATATTCACGTAAGGATATGTTAGGTTACTACCCTGATGCCTCCAATCGATAGTGTTTCTTTTACTGATCATTTTGATATAAGGGACGGTTTTGTCTGTTGACCATACAGTCCCGGGTTCGATATCCTTTTATTCATACCTGGTCGATCAGTCTTTTTTAAATGGGTACTAGCTAGACAGTGACCTTAGAGTCCTGTGTTCATGAATAATTATTTTCGGTCCTGGAAAATAATTATTATTAGTTTTTTTTTATAGTTAATATTGGTTCAAAATTATCTTGAGATTTCTTTTTCTCGATAATTGTTGAACGGACCATGCTTTGTTCTATTGTAACCTCGTTCTGCGAGATAAGGCATTCAAGGTAAGAAATGTGTAGGTAGCGAATACCCCTAAATACATATTGACCCTATTGAATAAGCCGCTAAGAACATGTTTGTGCCATGTCTATCTTTTTCAGGGGTCGCGGCTTCAAATACATTCACCGTTGTTTAACATAACACTGATACAAGGTATTTCTTCTGTGCCATGTCTATCTTTTTCAGGGGTCGCGGCTTCAAATACATTCACCGTTGCTTAACGTGACTCTGACACGATACGATTACTTTAATAATGTTTGGTTGGAATTATTCATTCTTTTTCATGTCTATCCAACCCAAATGTGGTAGGCAGATGATTAGTCATCATTTTTTTTATGATGTTATTTTTGTTTGTTCTTAAGGCACTTTTCTTAGTTTGTTTATTAAATATCCATGAATTATTTGACAAGGCATCGGGTGCTTGGTTCGAGAATGTATCACGTCGAACGCAAGGGCCGAAGCCAGGCTTATCATATCGCTAGTATGTTAATGTAATATGTGACAATTTGTAAGGGTGTTTCAAGGCTAAGTGAATTCAATGGCTTCATTGATTCAGCTAATTTGCTTTAAAGCTAAGACGTCCGAAGTAATGTCGGGATTGGACATTAAGATTCCGTACGGAAAGGCTTCCATAATTAATTTACAAGAGTATGTAAATAAGATGCATAAATCATATTCATGTTTGCAGATAGAAATACATAATTAAGGCCATGAAGGTTAAGATTTGATATGAGGATAAACTTTTATTTAACGGAGGGATTCTAGTAAATGTTAATTAAACGCTATTAATAATTAAGTAAGCCAATGGCTAGGCTATAATGTATACTTCGGAATGGCCATGGATGTCTCTGATATTGAACATGCCATGCATCCGAAATGTAATTGGATGATATTAGAATCAATGATCATTATGTTTACTCAGATTAATGATCGATTAATTTCGCATAATTGGATTTCTTTTTCTTAATCCATACTGTTGTTGCAATTAACCGGACCCTCTTGATTCCTCATCTCTTAATAACTTAACTTTCTGATGATATTTTATCATCGTAATTAATAAATTTGATTATGGCAATTAAGGCTAATTGGTGTTAACCAGATTTCATTTCGATTCATTTTCTTTATTTTGCCATATGATTGGTTTTTATTTGTTAATAAATTTGATTGTAATCATACGTCATAACTATTATGATAAGTATTAATTGATGCTGATTAGCATTTAATTGATGGTTATTGGACATTAATTAGTCCATTGTTTATATTTTTGATTTTGACTTAATTTTATTGATACCGCAATTGATTTGTTTTACCTTTGAGTTATTATTATTATTATTATTTTAAATTTCATTTCTACTATTTTGGTTTTATTTCATTTATTTGTTTTTGCTGTACTGGTGTTGGTGCATTAAATTTGTTTATTCTCATTCAGAATCTGTGTGTGATGAATTTTATTCAGCCCTAGTGATCTTCCTATAATATCCAGAACAGTTTCATATTCAAGCTAGTGTACCGTTCATGCCCCGACGACAGAGTCCTGTTCTGAAGGCCTTGTGCAAGGGTACAATATATATATATACCGCGGACAGGCCAAGGATCACGCAAATATCACTTCTTTATAGGTCTAGTTTCCTTCTTTCTCTTCCAGAAGTCTTTCATCCTGGTCGACTGCGCAGCTCTTCTTTCAGCAGTCCATTCTCCTCTGTTGAGATTCTTCTTCTCCCCGACAAGAATTTTGAAGCCAAAAGTTTTTTTTCTGTACTCTATTCGATTTAACAATCTTCTTCAGTAATTTTGAATTTTTGAAGTGCTTCTTTCATTTATTTTTCATAGCCTCCTTGACCTTGATAGTTCCAGATTTTATCAATAATTTGTTTGTTTAACCTTGAGCAATCCATGCGGACCATATGCCCGTAGAACTGAAGTCGCCGTTTTCTGATCATCACTTCAACGTTGTCGATTTTACTATAAATTTCTGCATTGGATCTCAGTCTATAACCTTCCTGTGTTTTCCTAGGACCATAAATCCTTCTTAAAATTCTTCTTTCTATCTTGAACAAATTCTCCATTCCGGTTATATTTGTAGTTTCCATGCCGTACAAGATGACTGGTCCAACAACTGTATTAAAATGTCGTAATTTTGCATTGATAGACAGGTTCTTTTTATTGTAAATATTTTTAGCCTACTTTCGATTTTTGCAAAAAATGAAAGTAGACTTATGAGATCACTACAGGGCGAAAAAAGTGTGTGTGTCTGTGTGTGTGTATGTGTGTGTGTGTGTGAGTCTGTGTGTGTGTGTGTGTGTGCGTGCGTGTGTGTGTGTGTGTGTGTGTGTGTGTGTGAGAGAGTGTGTGTACTCTGAATGTCTGTCTCCCCTATCAATTCGAACACGGTGAAACCGAATTGAACGAAATTTGGTACAGAGGTAGCACTGGCAAAGGGCACCTCAGTGCCATGTTTTATATCGCCGCCATCTTTACCAGAACTTAATGGCGGCCACTCAAATGGTCAAAACGTAATCATGCATTACAACCAAACTAATAATCGGATCTTTACCAAATTTGGTAACAACGTTCCTTCATATGAGGCGCGTCTTGTGCCCAAACTACAAGGTCATCAACCGTACCATTTCATAATGGCGGCCGTGTGAATTATGCAAACTTTATAATCCTTAACATGGGACCCACCAATTCCGACTATCGAACAAAGAATCGTTTAATCTGTTTGAAACGACGTGGCCCGTTTGAAATTAAAAGTTTATATTTTAATATTATAGTCTAGAAGTGATTTTAAAAAGTTGAGTCGTCTTGGTTATTTGACAAGATGGCAGCTGATCTCTCGTTCTGACCTATATTTTATTAATTTCAGTATGTTGCATGCAATATAGGCTAGTGGTAACAAATATATGAACTTTCTATGAAATGAACTCGGTTTAAAATATACTCCAGTAAAGAAATCGTTTAGTCCAAGTCATGATTTGCTATAACGTGGTATATGTATTGGTTCCTAAAGATCTATTAGAGTGTGCACGATTGGCTGCGTGGTCAGCGCGTTAGTCTTTCACCAGGCTGGCCATGGTTCAAATCCTGTCAGAGTTGGACTTTTTTTCTTGATTTTTTTATATTTATTATATCTTGAGTACTGAGACGTAATAAAATAAAGCATTATATGGTGCATTTTGAAATGGAAAATATATATTTAATTAAAACAACATTCACCACCGGAGTGACATCTAAGAGTAATTACTTGAACTATGTTATTGGTAACCACAGCCGTCTAGATCCGAGCTATGCTCTCTACCGGCCAGTTAGTGAACCCATGTCTACAGTATAATTGCGAAGGTTATTATTTTTGCCGATAGAGGGTACACATCCCCAAGATAAGGCGCGATTATCACGGCCAACGAGAATGACTGGCTCTGGTGAGTTTTCGTGACGTCAGCAATGTAGTTCTGTTGCACCACTGCCTGGTCATCGTTTTACTGCCGGTGTGGTACCTAGTCATCTTGTCTACATCATTGAACCTGTATAAACGTTGGTATTCATTTAACACTTGTCTTCATAGAAGGTATTGATACAAGTCGTTAGTCGGTGGGTAGTGTATTCCGCAGATCTCTTCTATAAACGAATTAATTTATGTTCCGCCCCTTGAAACAACAATAAGTTAATGATATCTATACTGTGCTGCAAGATTCTTTGATCTAATTATACTAATGTGCACATAATTTAACTCACAACGAAGGTCACAGAATCTACAGCTTGACTTACTGTAGCCTGTTCGTTGCAGCTATTAAAGACACAACGAACCCTTGAATCCTAGTTCGCGTGGATTTATGTAAGGAGTAACTTCAATAGGCGTAGTTTTGAAAACCTATCCAGTATAATTTATCGTGTTTGAAAACACACGGAACATCTTAACTGCGTCCATTTTATGAAGATTGATATAAAATATTGCATTTCTGCTGCTTATGAATTGCTCTCGACTTAAACGTACAAGCATCATCAAGCAGTACCGGTACATTGCCGACGTCACAGAAGGGTTTGGTTTACGCGCCTTGGCCTGTCTTTCTCGTTAGCCGTGCGCGATTACAAATTAGCTGTGTAATAGTTATATTAAATATGTTTCTCCCAGTGATATGTTTAGAGCAACGAAGTTTAAATTATTGTAAGTAGTCTGTGTTAATAAACTGAATACCTACGTTGATTGGAGTGTTTACTGATGAAATTGCAAAATGCTGGGGTAAATTATTTGAACGCCACTCCTCAAATCCAGTGTGCCAATTTGTACTTCGAATGATAAAGACAAAGAGTTATAACTATACCCATACATTTAGGAGAAAGTAGGCTATATGTTCTTTCTTGAACATCTTGTTTGTACAACAATTTTATCTTTCCAATTTCCCTTTTTTGTTCTCAATTGCCAATTTATCCGTCCCATTGCTACTAATTATTTCTCCAAGATATGTAAATCGGTCAGTGACCCTGATGCTCCCATAATTTGTTTTTATAATTTTCTTAGTGTATTATAATAATAAATCAGTATTTCAATTTTTCTCTGGCTGAGGGATTTATTCCTTTCTCCTGTGATTTCAGAATTCTATGATGTGAGCTGTTATGATTCAGATCACTTACAGTAAATGTGTTTGTCAGTCACAGCTTGCAGTTGTTACTGAACACGTAAAGGTTAACAGCTGTCGCAAGTTTTTATTTTTGACGTGTGACATGACGTTGACAAGCCAAGCCACTCGCTCACTGGATTATTATAATTATTGTTTTTTCTCTTGTGCAAGCGATCGTGGATTCTATGGTAAAGGGTAGGTAAAATATAAATGAATCCGTTACGATCGAAAAGCACCATTGTATTAGGTATCAGTCATTGAAGTACGAAAGCCTCCGTGGCTTAGACGGCAGCACGCCGGTCTCTCACCGCTGGGTCCGTGGTTCAAATCCCGGTCACTCCATGTGAGATCTGTGCTAGACAAAACGGAGGCAGACAGGTTTATCTCCGGGTACTCCGGTTTTCCCTGTCAACATTTCGTTCCAGCAACACTCTCCACTATCATTTCATTTCATCAGTCAATCATTTAATCATTGCTCCAGAGGAGTGCGTCAGGCCTCGGCAGCCGGCACAGTTCATATCCTCGCCGCTAGATGGGGGCTTCATTCATTCCATTCCTGACCCGATCGGAGACTGGAAGTAGGCTGTGGATTTTCATTTTCATTGAAGTACGAGGTCTGTTCAATTGAAACCAGTTGTAACAAGTAGTTCCGTGAAGATGATGATAATTGCTGTTTTAAGGGGCCAAACATCATGGTTATCGGCCCCTAATGGTCTGGTTGATAGCAAAAATGGCAATGAAACGAAAACCATAACGATAATTAAGCTGGAATGAAAATACTTACAAAATGGAAATCAGAGTGAAATGACTCACAAAATGTAGAGTGAAAATAAATACATAAAAAGTACTGGTAATTTAGAAGGAAAATACTCAAAAGAGGATTAGTTTGAAAAATTCGCACGAAATGTAGTTTAGTTTCAAAATACTTATAAAATGCAATGCAGATTCGAAATACTCAACAAAATGCAATTGAAATTCACAATACTTACAAAATGGAATTGAAATTTAAAATACCTTCGAAATGTAATTTAGATTCAAAATACTCACAATATGTGGAAGCCCGTGATTCAAAATATTATACTTACAACATGCAATTGAGATTGAAAATACTTATAAAATGTTGTTGAAATTCAAAATACTCACAAAATGTAATTTAGAGACACGGGGAGACAATTCATAAAAACAGGGCGGGAATCTTAAAGAGAAAGGGAACTGTAATGAAAAGAAAAACAAGACTGATCCATAGAAGAATGAGGGACCAGGAAAGATGAGTGAAGGGCCAATTAAGGCTGGAAAGGAAGAGACTCCCTAGGTCTCGGATATCCTAATACCGTCGGGGTCGGAAGAGAAGAAGATTTGACCAAGAGAGGTCGACAGGAATATACTGGCATCTTATTCAATTCGATTTTCCTCATAACAACAAGAATTGAATCAGATGCCAGTATATTAAATCTTGTATAAATATGTATCCTAAAAAGTTCCACTGCTCTCGGTTCATTAAGTCTAGAAAAAATGCCTTTAAATAATTTAACTTCGCTTGGCTGCTATGTTGACTTTGTAGTTTCCATGTTTTTAATCATCACGTAGCAGAACGTAACTGAGAATTTTCTATCGCTGTACACAATTTCAGGGTGATATCAGTAATAGTTTCGGAGATACAGAAAGCCGGTGAAGTATTTCGCTCAGAAGCCATGTTAGATTAGTAAGACGTATTAAAATTTAAAATTTAAGGGGCACGGTCGGGTTAGACAAAATATTACATTTTCCTTATTGAGTTTCACCAAAGGCGCTCCAGCCGTTTAAATCTTATTACTGAGTTTTTTGCCCAAAAACGGCCAAAAAAATCGAAAATGAGTTTTTTTCAGAAGTTGGTAGTCCAGACAGCAGAGCACAAGTGGATACTAGATTTTTTTCTGCGGACATTTTTTAGCCTACTTTTCACATTTTGCAAAAATTAGGAAAAAGTAGACTTATGAGATCGGGCAAATGTGTGTCCGTCTGTCTGTCCTTCTGGCTGTCTGTCTGTCTGGCTGGCTGTGTGTGTGTCCCCCCCTATCTACTCCTAAACGGCTGCAGCAATCGAAACAAAATTTGGTAGGAGTTAAGATCTATACCTGAATATCTCACGGCCATATTTGAAAATGATGTCAGTGCTACCAACTACTGAAAAATCGCAATTGAAATTTGAGCTCCATGTTGGATATCTTGGAAGGTATGAATAGGAGCTATTTCAAAATTAGCACACGTATAGATAATAATATTCCAGTTTAATTTCCAGGAGGCCATACATGGCAGTGTTGCCAAAATGATTATAAGCCTCCTGATAGGTCCAAATTTTAAATGCATATAACTTCTACACTATCGATTGGATTTCAACCAAATTTTGTAGGTACTATGTGTCCATAAACAGATATGAATGAGCGTATTCTTAAGAGCCACCAGGGCTGCCAACTGTTAATAAATGCTACCAATTATTTTTATCCAAATACCCATATTTTAGAAAGTATGCAAGCCGACAGCTTTAAACTATGCACACGTATAGTACCTGACATTCTATATTAATTTGGAGTAACTTACATACGTCAGTGCTACCAACATGATTCTAAGCCTGCTGAGAGGTCCAACTTTAAATACATGTAACTTCTATACTATCATTTGGATTTCAACCAAATTTCGTGTGTGGGTTTTTGTGGGTATCTACTCACATAACGTAACGGCGGTACTTTTTGAGGATCCAACCAGCCTTCGGGCTGACTACCTAACAGAGACTTAATTGATTTGAGATGTTATGTGAATTCATTTTTTTTTTTTTAGCGTATGGCTTTTAGTGCCGGGAATGTCCGAGGACATGTTCGGCTCGCCAGTTTTGTAGCTGCTTCGAGACGGACACCCAATGGGTGAGCTACAAGTACCGTTGGGGATGGAAGGAGGGAAGTTGGAATGTAAGGACGAGGAGTTGGAAGGTAGCGGCTGTGGCCTATAGTTAGAGACCAACCCCGGCATTTGCCTGGAAGGAAGATGGGAAACCACAGAAGACCATCTTCAAGGGGGGGATTCGAACCTCCTCGCCTCCCGGATGTGAGCGACTGCCATCAGTCATGCCGTAACCACCACGGCTAACTCACCCGGTATGTGAATTCATATTTATTATTTAAAAGCCTCTAGTAACTTAAAAATATCGATTTCTTTGAATTGAGTTCAAATTAAATGGTTACGTAATTACGGGGTAGAGGAAGCACATGGTTTGTAAGGAGCTGTTATTGTTTTGAAGTTACTTCGTGATTTTATAACTTGATTTGCGGTTATTTTATTGGTTTTGTGGTGTGAAGTGTGTAAATTACACTCCATTCATAGTCGTTGGAAGACGCCTAGCAGCAGGAAATCAAAAAAGAGTGAATGGGCTAGTGTAAATATTTGGAAGCTGTTGCTGAAGTTGTTGATAGTGAATCAAAAGCTAAACATTCTTTTGCACAAAATCAAGAGTAGACATGGCAATACTGTAAGTGTATTTAATATGGGTGCACTTGCTATTCATAAACTTAAAATGTCCCATTTAGGCAGAGAAATAAGTGACAGTGTACGTAAGATAAGCGATGACAGGGTCGAGGTGCGAAAAAAGGAGAGCATAGCTAGGACCAAACATGACATAAAAACTGTTAGGAAAAATATGAAACTGGCAAAAACCAGGGAAGGAGAAAGAAATAAGTACAAAAAAGGGAATATGTAGGGTGCTGGCAAGTTCTGAGGCAGGTAATTTCATTTGAAACGTGTCTGCTTATTAAATGGCCTTTTCTTGAAAGCGTATTATTTCAGTGTTCAAACTGCTCCATACGCATCTGTTTTGATCAAAATGACTTGAAATTTATAATACACACAGAGTTTATAAGTATTCATAATTTGTAGTATTCATTTTGAAAATGGTTGGTAAATTTTTGAATGTGCCAGGCCATGGAATATTGGAGTTTTTTGTAAGTTTTATATGATGTACCATTAAATACCTTTATATCATAGAAGTACTAACCAGACCATAAAAATTATACTACAATATATTAATTAGTCCTTCTTCGATATATTGAAAAAGGTTTGAGATGGGAAATGTAAAATTGTTGCACCTGGGACATTTTTAAAATCAACAATTTTCACTTTTTAAATGATCATATTTACAAAACTATCTACTCAAATTTTGGGATATGCTTTATGTTCCAAACAACAACTCAATCCTAGAATTTCATGTAAATTGGATGGTAATTACAAAACATAGAAAACTCAGTAGGTTCCCCCCTTAAAGGGACACGCACACACACGGACAAAAGATGATCGCATAAGCCTTATTTGCTCATAAATTAAAATAGGCTAAAAGTAGTTCCAGAAGTGTGTGAAATATTTGGGTATCATTGGGATTGTGTATAAAGCTAATAAGTAAGAAGAAGAGGAGGAGAAGAGAAAGAAGAAGAAGAAGAAGCGGGCGGAAAGTTAATGTTGCTCCACTACATTGAGAAACATTAAATCATGGATATATTATTATTATTATTATTATTACTGAATTATTATTCTTCATTTCATTTCATTTAACACATAGTAATGACCCATTTTGACAGCTTTGTTACCTTGGTAACCGTTTAGGCCTAGATCATTAGCGCACATAAAATAGGTAATCAGTAACTTTGCATGGAGAAAATGTGGATAATCCTGAGAAACCACACTCAGGACAGCCATTATCAACGCTAGGATTCGAGCCTCCGATTTCATGACTTGCTCCAGTTGCCTTAGTGGCCATGGTGTACAATTTAACGAGGAGACCAATATTCTAAAGCACTGAAAAGTACTTTCATAAATACGTATTTCTTCAAAAATTGTCGAAGTTCGAGTTTGTACTGTTTTACTCATGCGACCAATTGTCTTAAAAGTTGCCCAATTCTCTCTGCTTATGAGCCAGACATCATCATTGCGACCACTTGTTGAAACTATAGCATTAAACCTCACGTTGACTATTGTTTTTACACTAGCCATGCATTATTTAATATTGCAGTGCATGCGGGCAATGTGGCTGTTGGAACTCGAAGTGAGAACCCCCGCATAGCCCTTATACACCGCACTAACTCTGCATTGTGTTAACACCATAGCACCTACGTTAAATATATCCGCGCAGTGGCAATCATATGCTTAAACCAAAATATAACACCACATTAACAGTCCAACCAGCGAGTTCATTTCTCCCAATTAAGGGATTTTATAAATTGTATGTACGTCTACCTGTTATTATTCCACGGTAGGTGAGTGGTTATCGTGTGGGACTACCAACCCCAGGCTTGCAGGTTTGCTCCTGGCCGGGGTACGTGATTTTTGAAAGGTGACAAAAAATCTCGGCACGCATGTGATACGTTGTTGGCATTTTAAAGAGCCCATTTGAATTCAGTAGGCCGTGTTCATAATGGAAAAATTAATCTCGGGATTTTCTGCCAACACAAAGTTCAATAATAATAATGTTATTGGTTTTACGACCCTTTTAAATACTCTGGCTTTAAAGACGCCGGGGTGCCAGAATTTTACCCCGAAGGGGATCTTTAACGTGCCAGTAAATTTACTGACACGGCTCCCTCGCATTTGCGCACCCTTAAATGCAAGCTGATGGCGCCAGGATACGTACCTGCAATCATGGGCCCAGCAAGCGAGAACGGTACCGCTGAGCCACGCAGCCAGCCTAACATAAAGTTCCCCCTTTCTCTACTAGAATGCGCTATAGCGTCATGGAGCTTAGATAACTAACCTCCTTGACTTTGGTGGCTTCGGTGGTGTAGTTGGTAGCATGCTGAGCTTCTATGCCCAAGATCGCGGGTTCAAACCCGGCCGAAGCAGTCGGATTTTTAAGAGTATTAAAAATCCCTCAGTATGCCTTCCTTCGGAGGAGAAGTGAAGCCGGCAGTCCCATGTCATAGATTTATGGCATGTTAAAGAACCTTCCACTAATTACACCTGTGTGAAGCTAAATTGGATAGGTTAAGAATGTAAACAACGCTCTTAGGTTTCTACGTTCGTTGCCAAGAGCCGACTGCGGTGGCGTCTAGTAGCTAAGTTCTGAACTAGGCCTAGTATTCGTTGATGGTGGCGTTTGGCGGCAAAAGTAGGAACTATTTGAAAAAATTCTAAGTTGCAGTCTGTACTTAAATTAAAAAAAAACAGATACACACACTAATACAGTCATCAGAATTAACACCGGTTATCAGACAGATTCTACACACACCCAAAGTACACGGGGCTACATGACCGCGTTGTCGCAGCCCCTAAACTTAAGAATCAACCAACCAATTCCTTGACTTTCATAGTGCTCCAAGGAACAACACAAAATTGACATGCAAATAACAAAGCCACCTGGCTCTCGAGGCCATACGATATTATTAATATTGTTCTTATTCCAGTTTTCTGCGGGATCAGGAAGGAGATGCGATGTGAGAATTTCGAAGTGAAATATCTTGTCGACGAATTCCACGTAAAAACGGAGGTCCCATGACTAATGATCGCGATATTAATGAACACGTTAAACTACAACATTTCTTACGCTTTCCATGTTGTCAATAACAACAAGTAGTTCCGTGAAGAACTATACAGCCTATTTTCATATATCCTACTTATATTAACTGCCACTATCAACATACAAAATTTCAGTTTCATTGCTGTAATAGATTCGTAGATATTGAGAACCGACTAAATATTTTGGATGGTCGCCATGTTGGATTTGATATATGTAGGTCCTATAGTTATGTACTGTTACATGAAGATTATTGTGTACGTGTAGCATTCAAACTTCAATCGCATGATTAGGGCACAATAAGTAACAAGGAGATTTTAAAATTTAGCACAGCTGCCATCTTGTGGTTATGGAAACAATTGAAAAATTAGATGCCAGTGGATTAACATTCGATTAAGGATTTACTGTACCAAGTGTCACTGCACTCGGATGGTTAAATTGCGAGAAACGTCCATGTGAATATGTTTCGCGTCGCCGCTTTTTGGATTTGTGATCACCAGGTTATTTTAAATCCTATAGGTGAACTTAAGTTCATAGCCCCTATGAACATAAAAACAATTCAGTTTGATTGATATAATATATTCGTATATATTCAGAGCCCACTAAATATATCGGATGGTCACCATGTTGGATTGTTAAATGTATAGGCCGTTGAGTCATATACCATTAAAGGAAAATTATTGCGTAGGTTCATTATGCAAACATTCACTTCGATCGCATGATTACGACACAAGAAATAAAAACTTAATTTTAAAATTCGCACAGCTGCCATCTTGAGGTTATGTGAACAATTGAACTAAATTAAATACCAGTGCATTACAATGTGTATAAACATATACTGTACCAAGTTTTATTGCGTTTGGTTGGTTAAATCGCGAGAAACGTCTATTTAAAAGTCGCAAATTCGCGTGGCCGCCATGTTGGTTTTGTATTTTCCAGTTTTTCAAAAGTCACATAGGTGAACTTCTAGTAGTGCCTTTTGTCTCCGTAAAAAATTCCAGGGTGATATCGGGAATAGTTTCGGAGATATTGAATGCTGGTGAAATATTTCTCACAGCCGCCATGTTGGATTAGTGAGACGTAACAAAATTGAATGGAACGGTCGGAGTCGTTCGGAATAGTGCTATGAACTTACCGAGTTTCATTGAAATCGCTCCGGCCGTTCAGATGTAATTAGAGGGACACACACACACACACTTCACACACACACGCACACACACACACGGACAAAAGGTGATCTCATAAGCCTATTTTTTCAAAATTGAAAGTAGCCTAAAAATCAAAAATGTCGTTGGCCTATTACAAAAGACTAGTAAAAGCCAATGCCTCAAGGGAGACTGCTGCTGCTATTTTGACAATCAGTCTTCACCCAGCTCTATTTTCCCTTCCATTGCAAGAGTATATTCATATTTTTATAGGAGCGAGAGTTCCTCGAATATATTGATAGCCTTACTTATGCAACCTCTCGCTTTTACGGAATATCGAACAGACATATCGACAAACTCACACAGTCGCATACAAATTGTTGCTGCAGAATGTCGTAACGGAATCCAATAAAATTACATTATATTCCTGCGAGGCCAACAAGTAGTGCTCTTATACATAACTTGAACCAGTCTATGGCAGCACGATATCTGTTCTAGCTTCATTCCACATAAGATTACAAACGTACTACCTTCAGGTTGACTGCGTGAACCAACGATGAAGTTCTCACCTGCAATGCTCAACGTTGTAGGATCGAATCCCGTAGCTGTCAGTTGGCATTTTAACCCGCGAGGACAGGCGCATGTGTATTTTTGACCCGAGGCTTAAATAATTCTCTACAGTTTCGTTTTGTTTTGTTTTCTGGGGCGTACTTTCATAAATACGTATTTCATTAAAAATTGTCGAAGTTTGAGTTTGTACTGTTTTACTCACATTACCAATTTTTTTAGAAATTGCATAATTCTCCTTTGCTTATTGCCAGATACCCCTAGTGGCGCTTTCGTTAGCTGGATTACGGTGGACAGAAGCACAACACAATTATTCCTTTAACGAAATGTTAGTTTTATTGCGGGTCTTAGCAAGTTACAGTTCTCCACACAATAAACAGATACAAGCAATTAGCATCTTACTATAGGTCCCCTCTTGCTTGGAACACTTCCCTTTCACTTGTCAATAAGCCACAGAAGTTAATCCCTCCTAATGGGACCGGTGGCCTCGGTAGAAGTACCTGCAACATTTCCTTGAATACACAAGCTACAGTTATTTACGATAGCCAGTCACTCACCACTACACATTGCTTCGCTGTCGGCTGGCTAGGGAAACACCCCGTTGTGTTTTCGCAATTCACCACAATATCTCTGACGCACTAGGTAAACACACACTCTTCAAATACAGTCTCTCCGTAGGCTTCACACTCCTTCGCTGTCAAGAGAATCAGCTTCACTAGGGTTTCGCAAGTCACGTCACCAACAACTGTCGCTCAGGTAAAAGCACGCACTAGCTCAAAAACACTGTCCACCTCGCTGGCCAGGTCGCTCTTATATAGCAGGCTGGTGACTCAATGAATGCTTCTAGACCCGTCCAGGATTCACGGCTTCTCGAGATTTCCATCACTGGCTGGGTCACGAATATTCTGGACCATCCCTTTGTCCTTGCAGCCCGTTGCGTAAGGCGCAGGTAATACACTGAGGCAGAGCACAGCCCGGGGCAGCTGTGACTCACGCGGCGAGGCGACGAAACAAACTCACAGCCGTAACAATAGCATGAACCCTCACGAGACTATTGTTTTTACACTAGCCATGCATTATTTAACATTGCAGAGCATGCGGGTATTGTGGCTGTTGGAATTCGAAGTGAGAATCTACAGAGCCCTTATCCACTGCACTAACTCTAACGCCTTGAACTTCACCCTGCAAACGAAACATTTCTATAGCTTTTTAAACACTCAAGTTATTTCTGTATTATTTCCGGTTGGGTCTGATTTACCCATGGCGCCTGTCCTCGCGCGACAATTTTCGGCTTAAGTTAGTCGGGACAATCTGTAAGAAATAAGGGGGAAAATCCACGTATTTTGGTGCAGAACAATCACATAGTTCACGTTCTTGTTGATGTATGGAGAAACCGTAACATATCCAGGAAGACGAAAATCAGACTTTTTAATACCAATGTGAAAGCTGTCCTATTGTATGCATGTGAAACATGGAAAGTTACCAATCCTATCAGCCACCAACTTCAAGTATTCATCAATCGTTGTCTGCGTCGAATTCTGGGTATACGATGGCCAGATATAATCCCAAACGAAGAGCTGTGGCAAAGGGCTAACCAACAACCTATAGAAGTCCAAATTAAACGGAGGAAATGGGGCTGGATTGGGCATACTCTGCGGAAACAGAATGATGCAGTAGAAAGGAGAGCCCTGGACTGGAATCCTCAAGGGGCTCGGAGACGGGGAAGACCAAGGAACACCTGGAAACGCACCATTGAAGAGGAGGCCAGAAAAGCGGGAAAGACTTGGATGGAAGTGAAGAACTTGGCAACACACAGAGCCCGATGGAAATCATTCTTGGATGCCCTATGCTCCGCACGGAGCGAAAGGAAATAAGTTCAAAGTTCACGTTCTTGTTGATCCATGTTTAGTGTGTAGGGACACCATGGTCATCAGCTCCTTTCTTCAAAGAAATTGAAATGACTGCTTTGCCGCTACTTTTGAGGCCAATTATACTGTTACGAAAATTATTCTAATTTTTCTGCATGTTAAATTTGAAAAATATAAATAAACTTCATTTTATATTGGGAATAGTTCACAGGAAGACACAGGGTGTAAAATTACTTAATTAAAATACGAAAGACTACGACAAATCGGGAGTGACGCACTATGCGTCAAAATGATCCAGCGCCAGTTCTCGTGTGATATTCGAAGTGAAATGCTATGTCCTGTGGTTCGGATTCCACGTAAAAAGGAGGTCCCGTGGCTCATAATCACAGGATTCACGGTCACGTAAAACTACAATCTTCCTTCCTTCTCGTGTGATATTTTCTCAAGCCACTTTTCAAGGGTTAAATACGAGGGATTCGTGTCAGTATATTGACCGGGACGATAAAGATAACACTGAATGAGACAATACTTGTACGATACATTTCCTTTGCTCGACCATGGTCAAATGTAAATGCAGGGACATTATATATGTGCGCTCCGATAAACTCGGCAAGCTAAGCCAGCTTTGACTGGCGCAAAACGCGGTGCGCGTACACGGTTCAGCTGGTGGTGGCGCGCTCCGCTAACCCATATCGTTAGTTTGCACTTGTTTTGTCGTTCATATGGACGTGTATCTGCAAAGCTTAGACGTTAGTGTTGCACGTTTAGTGAGTATTGTGATTGCTGTGATTGTTGGTCATGCCTTGACACCAATTCACATTGCGCGAACGTGTGTATATCCATAATCCGTATATGAAAAGCAGAAAGTCTTTTTTCTGAAAAAGGACGAAAATTTCGAATCAAGTTTCCGGGAAGACCTGTGCCTAATGCCAGTACACTTAGGAGTCTCGCTAAAAGATTCAAGGGAACAGGCTCCGTAAATAATAAAAGAGTTGACAGACATTCTTTCATCAAAAATGTCAGGTGTGTGCTACAAGAAAGGGAGGACATTTTCCGCATCGCCTATGAGCACTGTAAGTACACATTATTGAACAAGTTTGGTAAAAGTGTAAATGTACGCGCCACCACCGGCTGAACCGTGTACGCGTACCCAAGATCTGCGCCAGTCAAAGCCGGCTTAGCTTGCCGTGTTTATCGGAGCGAACATATATATTATATGCCAGAAAACTGCATCTTAATAAGGCTCATTTTAGTTCAAGTTTTCATTATTATACAGGTTCTCTACCAATCAGAGCTCAATATTTTAATTACGGTACAGCTGTTTGACCAATTAGGTAAGTATAGCTTCGCACCTGCACTCAACACACTTGTTTCCATAATTAAACATGTCGAACATGAATTACATGATTTGAAATATGACAATGTGAAGGATATCAGATCAATCATTGTAGTTGCGATCCCAAACGCAAAGGCAAAATCGGCACGAACATTAACGGTAACAGGAAAATCCTATGAAATATGCAAGAAATTTATGAATCTACGTCCAGAAGTTTGCAACACTCCATCCTATTATTTTATAAATCACCAATATGGAAAGTGCACCGTTCAAAATACAGTGTTGGCATAAATAAACTGCGGAATATTGTAAAACAATTAGCACTGTACCTTAATCTGTTCTCAGGGCATTGCTTTCGTAGGAGTACGGCGATAATTTTAGTGAATGCTGGTATTGATCTAACGACACTAACTATCCATGTTATTGTTTCAAAGCGTTAGAAACACATGACATTGTCAAGGGCATTGTTCCACTGAAATCAATAACCCAGCGCTCTGTTCAGTAAACGCATTACGGATTTCTTATGTGAAAGATGAGACAAGGGCCGATTCAAGCAGGAAAATTAAAGACACCATAGGCCTTGGATACCCTAATAACATCGGTGTCGGATGAGAACAAGAGTTGACCAAGGAAGGCATAAGTAAGTGAAAGCAATGCAGGACTCAGCTGGGGTCCCGTGGTCGCCAACCCACGTTCCATTAGTCTTGAGCCCCTGGGGGATGACTGCCACGAAGTGAGCAGGAAGTACAGTAAAAGGGCGAGAGCTTTATGGTAGGACAGATGTAGGGTTATGAAAGGTCTCTCGAGTTTTCAGAAACCTATAAACGTTACGGCGCGGTGGTGGTGAGACAACAAGAATTGACACTTTGCGAGAAAGTTCATATGGAAGACCCACAGAGATGGAGGGAGCACATAAAGGGATCGAAAGAGATAAGAGGGAAGTTTAGAATCCTATGAAGAGGGGAGAGAGTAGGCCTACGCGATCAAGAAAGGAAATCAGGGGTTGCCAGAGTAGGATTCTTAGTTGTGGTTGCTTTATTTAGTAGCTTAAGATACAGTATCTTGGTTGTTATTCCTCTACACATATACACTGCCGGTCAAAGACAGCATTGTTGTTGTTGTTTGAGACTACAGTCATTAAGTGGCTTGATGCAGTTATCCACACCTCCCTGTCCTGAGCTAATCGTTTTATTTCTTCATAGCTACCTCATCCTACTTCCAAAGCAATCTGTTTAACATATTCTAACGTTAAAGATCCCCTTCAGGGAAAAATTCAGATACCCCGGTGTCTCTAAAAGCCTCAGCAATTAAAGGGGACGTAAAACCATTATTATTATTATTATTATTATTATTATTATTATTATTATTATTATTCCTTCGTTACGGCCAACTAAGGACCACGTCATGTCAACTGTTTTTTCTGCATTTTAATGTTAGCCCAGTACTCCTTCATTCGCAATCGATGTTGCACCTTTCTCTCTGTCGTCCACGCCTTCCCGGTTTTTAGCTTCGGCTTAAGTTGAAAACTCCGATGTTTCTGAAGTTTATCCCTAAGTGGGCCACACTCATGGATATCTTAACGTGTAATCCCAGTCTCCAACATATCTTTCTCTGCTTCAATGAACCAGGCCCCCTTTGTCTTTTTCTCACGGAGAAAAGCAAAAATTCTGTTGGATAGCCGTATTGATTTCATTCGGGTTATATGTCCATAAAAAGAAATCCTCCTTTTCCTCATCACGTCCGTGAGTGTACAACTCGTGGTTGTGGCGTCTTCGGAACTCGCCGTGTTCTTTGACTGGACCCAGGATTTTCCTCAATATCTTCCTTTCCTTGGTCTCCAGATTTTCCATTATGCCTTTTCTATTCATGGAGAGACATTCCGCTGCATACAAAGCTTCTGGCCGGATCACCGTGCAGTAGTGCTTCAGTTTTGCATTCAGGGATATAGATCTTTTGTTGTACACATTCTTAGTTATTATTATTATTATTATTATTATTATTAACATATTCTAACCTTGTTCTAACCCTACAGTTCTTATCCTCGATCTTTCCTTCCATAACTAAGTTTGATATTACTGGGTGTCTTACAAGTCAAGTATCAAGTAAGACAGGTCGAAGAGGACAACGTGCGGAAAATCACCTGCCAGATTGAACTGCAAGGCTCCGACATCGTAGCTGACATCCTGGAACGCAGGCTTGACGGCTGGAGGAGCTGGACATCTCTGTGACACTCGGAGTAGTAGCGAGGCGGGGCGTATATGCTGACTGGAGCGTGCAGCTCTTTCCCACCGGCCTTGAGTGCCTGAGCGGTCAGGGCTGTCCATTCCAACATGTACGTTCCTCGCCACCTCCTATTGATTTATATGATACATGACTTCGGAGCCATGCAGTTCAATATGGCAGCTGATTTTCCGCACGTTGTCCTCTTCTAGTACAAGGATTGTGCCCACAAAGTGTCAAGATATGTTTCGACCGGTCTTACCTGATACTTCCCTTGTTAATATGTTGCCTATCATCCTTTCTCTTCATTAACAGTCGCCAGAAACATCTCTCCTCTCCCACTACTATAATAGGCTACCTCTTTATTTGTTACCCTATCCACCCATCAGATCTTCATCATTCTGCTGTAACAGCACATTTCAATCACTTCTTTTCTCCTCTTGTCTGCTGTGCCAACAGTCCAAGTTTCACTTTCATATGTCACTTCACTCAATATCGACGAATCTCTTACAGCAATCAAACTGAAATTTTATTAGTCTTGTGAGCACAATATCAACATGGGGGCTAAGCGAAGTTAAAACATTTAAATGGAATTGACACGTGATTTAATCATCTTAGTGAAGCTTGGTACGGTAAATAGATGCAAAATGTAATCTACTGGCATCTAATTAAATTAAATTGTTTTCACAACCCCAAGATGGCGGCTGTGCGAAATTTCAAAAATGAGTTTAATTTCTTGTGTCCTAATCATGCGAACTAAGTGAAAATTTGAATAACGAACCTACACAATAATCTTCACCTAGTGGTTCGTAAGTCTATCGTCTACACAACCTCATCTTATTCGTATTTCAAAGTGTAATGCCATGTCCTATGGTTCGGATTCCACGTAAAAAGGAGGTCGAGTGGCTCACGGTCACGAGATTGATGGTCACGTAAGACATCAAGCTTCTGACACTCTCCTTGTCTTTTCTATTTCCTCTTTCCTCATTCCTCATCGTCATTCTTATCCTCATTCTTACTCCTACCCTTACTCCTACCCTTACTCCTATTCTTACTCCTATTCTTACTCCTATTCTTACTCCTATTCTTACTCCTACCCTTACTCCTACCCTTACTCCTATTCTTACTCCTATTCTTACTCCTACCCTTACTCCTACCCTTACTCCTACCCTTACTCCTACCCTTACTCCTACCCTTACTCCTACCCTTACTCCTACCCTTACTCCTATTCTTACTCCTACCCTTACTCCTACCCTTACTCCTATTCTTACTCCTATTCTTACTCCTATTCTTACTCCTACCCTTACTCCTACCCTTACTCCTACCCTTACTCCTACCCTTACTCCTACCCTTACTCCTACCCTTACTCCTACCCTTACTCCTACCCTTACTCCTACCCTTACTCCTACCCTTACTCTTACTCCTACCCTTACCCTTACTCCTATTCTTACTCCTACCCTTACTCCTACCCTTACTCCTACCCTTACTCCTACCCTTACTCCTATTCTTACTCCTACCCTTACTCCTACCCTTACTCCTACCCTTACTCCTACCCTTACTCCTACCCTTACTCCTACTCTTACTCTTATTCTTACTCTTAATTTAATTCTAATGATATATAATTATGTAGAGCGATTGATAACTACAATGTTAATTGTTAATAAGGCAACGCTGAAAAATGGCTTCAGATATATCTTTAACATGATGATAGATTCGCATTCCCATTATCTACTGGTAGCAATATTGCTTTTTACACTATTCGTGCACCCTTTTCATCTTTCCTCTGTAGCCTTCACTTTTATATTACCTCAAATCCCTTGGAAGCACACAAATTATTTGGCCTGCACGTAATGGAGGAGAGCAATAGTTTCTAATTGTTATTAAATGAGCTACGAGCTGCTCTAAATCCCTCATCAGTGCAGCTGGTCGAATGGAGTCGTTATACTTTCATGGAACTCTATTCCCAGGTGGGTTCATTGGAAGGAGAAAAGGCACGCTACTAACGCCTTTTGTTTTCATGCAATGGAGGTCAGAATACAGGGGAGACAATTCACTGGTGTGCATGAGAATCTAACATTGGTTAAAGGAATTGTTCTTGTCGATATTGTCTTAACATGTTGGTCCAAACGAGATTATAACGGCCCCATGGTGCTGGGGTTCCATCCTTGCCTCTTACTTAGGAAGCTCAAGGTTCCATTCCTTGCTTTCTTTAACACTAGAACGGCTGAAGGGGTCGAATTGACCCCCACGATAAATATTTCTTTAATAATGTGCGCACTGTTATATCGCACCTGGGAAGTTTTACAGTCATCAAAACTCTAGGGTGAGTGGAAGGAAGTGTACTAGCTTTCCAATACATTTTCAGTCATGTATTTACGTAGTTTCTAATGAGATTCATTTTATTCTGTTTTCCACAGTTCTGAGAAACGTGAAATAGCAGTTTCTAGAAGAAGCTAATCATCAAGTATTTTAAAGACGAAGAATTTGAACACCGGATTTTAATAAATGAACTGTAATTTAAGAATGTTATATCTAACGCTAGTCATGACGAAAATCCGATATTTTATGTATATAAAACGATTTTGTTGTTTTTGTTTGAGACTTCAGTCTTTTGACTGGTTTGATGCAGATCTCCATCCACCCTGTTCTGAGCTAATCGTTTCATCTCCACATAGCTACCACATCCTACACCCGAGCCAATCTTTTTAACATATTCTAACCTTGGTCTATCCCTGCAGTTCTTGTCCTCGACTCTTCCTTCCATAACTAACCTTGCTATTCCTGGGTGTCTTAATATGTGTCCTGCCAACTTATCTCTTCTCTTCATTAGCAGTCGCCAGAAATATCACTCCTCTCCCACTCGTCTTAATACCTCTTCGTTTGTAACCCTATCAACCCATCTGATCTTCATCATTCTCCTGTAACACCACATTCCAAACGCTTCAATTCTCCTCTTTTCTGCTGCACCAATAGTCCATGTTTCACTTCCATATAAATCCATGCTCCAGACCAAGGCTTTCAAAAATTACTTCCTAATGCCTGTACCTATTTTCGATGTCAACGGATTCCTTTTTTGTAGAAATGCTTTCCTTGCCTGAGCCTTATATCCTCTTTGCTTCGTCCCTCACTGGTTAGTTAGTGTAATAAGACGTTGTAAAATGTGTATGTTATATTTTAGCAAACTATGAACGACTGATGAAGTTAAAGTGCCGAAACATGTATTGTGTGATTTAAAGTAAAAGAAAAAAGAGTTTGTATTGAAGAGTGGAAATAGTAATAGTAATTATAGATTTCAATACGGGCTAAAAATGGTAATTCCGACGAAAGTCATATGTATACAAATCGTTTCTCTTCATATATCTTGACTTTCCATAGTTTTGCTTTGTATTTACGGTGATGTAACGCATTCAGCAAAATATTGACATTTTCGTAGGTTCCCTGGACAGCGGAAGGAGTCATTTTGACATCTGTACAATTATTCCTTATTACAACGCAGCGGTTTGCATTTTCAGACAACAATGTGCACCTGGCCTGGATTATTAGTATTGTATTGTTGAGTTCTTACTGTCAGTGTTTCCAGTTAGCGGAATTATTTTATTCATCTCGTCTTTTTTAAAGTGTTCTTATTACAGACATGTGTCACGATCGTCTTTCTACTGACGGGGTGTCTCGTATTCTAGAAATTCGATGTTGAATCTGAAATTGAAGTATTCGATTTAGATGATGATTTTTTGCTTCAGACAAGCGAGACTAGCGAGGACGAAGATCATAATTAGACAGAGGATGAATTATCAACAGGACAAGTTGAAAGTGCTAATCTGCCTTCAAACTCGCCTCAAATATCTCAATCTCAGTTAGGTGTTTCATTAGTTACGTTATGAGTCATTGATTTCTGAAAATGGACAATTGTTGCAATGAGGACGACTAACGAAATGTGTTCAATTGGTTAAAATTTTCTGGAAACTCCTTCGAGAAATACAGGGTGTCTCAAAAAATGTACTAACAATTTCAATGACTATAAAATGATTATTTATGAAAATAGATACAAGTTTAAGGGCTTCATTTATAGAAGAGACATGTAATTAAAGACTCATGTTCGCAAATGCTCAAATTGATGACCGTCAGAGTCCAGAGAAAGCTGAAAACGCGAAGCAATGGATTCGCAAACGTTACGACAAAGTTCATTTGGAATTTCGTGACATTGTCTGTCAATTTCCAATTTCGTGTTGGAATGTAGGATTTCCAGCGCAGACGCTTCATGATGCGATGGACGCTATCTTTTGAGATGTGTCTCTCGAGCCGTTTGTCGTACTGATTTCGATGGGGATCAAGTGAGGGCTTCCTGCACCTGTTCTTCTTTTGTAGGACTGGTAGATGTCCGTGGTCGTCCTGAACGTTTCTTGTTGACGTTGTGAACGGTTCCATCTGCTTCAAATTTTTCTCTGATACGACCAATGGTCCGGTCCGGTGCGTTGGTGGCGGTTTGTCGAACTCCTGGGCACTGACGGTGATCAATTTGAACATTTGCGAAAAAGTCTTTAATTACATGTCTCTTCTATAATTAAAGCCCTTAAACTTGTCTCTATGTTCATAGATAATAATTTTATAGTCATTCAAAGTGTTAGTACATATTTTGAGACACTCTGTAAAAACAATAATAATAATAATGTTATTGGTTTTACGTCCCTTTTAACTACCCTGGCTTTTAGAGACGCCGGGGTGCCGGAATTTTGCCCCGAAGGGGATCTTTAACGTGCCAGTAAATCTACTGACACGGCTCCCTCGCATTTGCGCACCCCAAATGCCAGCTGACTGCGCCAGGTTTCGAACCAGCAACCTTGGGCTCAGCAAGCGAGAACGTTACCCCTGAGCCACGCAGCCAGACTCTGTAGAAACACATTGGCATAGTTTATCAGACAACTTTACACACAGTCAAGTACACGCGGATACATGACCACGAAGTCGCAAAGCCCCTAGGGAACCAACAACTACAGAAAGGTATGGAATACCACTTCTAGGATTCCTGAATAGGAATCAAACCCACCTCTTTTCAGTTTACCCTCACGAGGCTGAAGGGATGTACAACTTTCCTACCTTCAGAACCAAAACCAAATACCGCAGTGCTACAGCCAATGAAGCCTAGGATCCTAGGCCAACAAAGAAATCTCTGCCAAGCCATTTGTCCTGCAGATTATGGCGTGCCACGTGGTTAGCACATCGGGTCCCCTCAGCCGTTAATCTTGGTCTCCGTGACTGGGGCGCTGTCTCACTGTCAGAAAGCTAGTCAAAAGGAACGAAGGAAGCTTGTAGTTGAACGTGACAATTAATGCGATCACGTGCTACGGGACCTCCTATTTACGTTCAATCCGAAGGAGAAATTATTTCAACTGTGAGATTTGCTGATGACATCGTCATCATGGCCAACGCGCCTGACGATTTGAATGAGTTTTTGAATGGTATGGACTCCGTCTTGAGGAAAGAATTCATGATGAAAATTAATAAATGTAAAATTAAAATATTGGAATGCAGCCGAAATAAATCAGAATCCTCTATGGACGTCAAATTGGCAGGTGAAAAACTAAAGGAAGTAGGAGACTACTGTTACTTAGGAAGCAAAATAACCAGTGATGGACGAAGCAAGGAGGATATAAAATGTAGGTTAGCTCAGGCAAGGAAAGCATTTCTACAAAAAAAAAAAAAAGAATCTGTTGACATCCAATAGGCTATAGATTTAGGTGTTAGGAAGTCATTTTTGAAGGCCTTTGTCTGGAGCGTGGTGCTCTTCGGAAGTGAAACTTGGACTAATGGTGCAGCAGAAAGGAGGAGAATTGAAGCTTTTGAAATGTGGTGTTACAGGAGAATGATGATGATCAGATGGGTAGATAGGGTTACAAACGAAGAGGTATTAAGACTAGTGGGAGAGGAGAGATGTTTCTGGCGACTGCTAATGAAGAGAAGTGATAGGTTATTAGGACACATACTTAGACACCCAGGAATAGCAAGCTTAGTTATGGAAGGAAGGGTCGAAGACAAGAACTGTAGGGGTAGACCAAGGTGATAATATGTTAAACAGATTGCCTCGGACGTAGGGTGTGGTAGCTATGTAGAGATGAAACGATTAGCTCAGGACAGGGAGGCATGAAGAGCTGCATCAAACCAGTCAAAAGACTGAAGACTTAGACAACAAACCGAACCGCAGGACATGGCATTTCACTTCTAAAATCTCACATGCGTTGACCGGGAATCAAACCTGGTCTGCTTTGGTGAAAGGCAAACAGGTTGACCGCTGCGTCATCACGCCCTCTGACAGCAACTCAATTGTCCCTTTGGGCTGAGTGTACCCCCGTCAGTTTCTAAAATCCCTGACGGAGTCGGGAATCGAACCCGGGGCCTCACGAGGGGGGGGGGGGGCGTGCTAACCCAGCACCACAAGGCCAACTTCCAATCTCCACACTAGAAATAAATTTAATTGCAGAGTCGGACGCGTCGCTGAAATTACTTGAAAATCCTATCGCAATTAAAACTCTCCTAGGCTATCTGAATTCTCTCATCACTTTCCATCTCCCTTCCCCATCCACGGTTGTTCACGTCATGAAACTGTAATCGAATTAGAAAAGGCTGAAAATTCTGTTTAAAATATCGTGCAAGAGTGAGTTTCGTACACAATGTGTCAAGCCGTTAACAAGCTGCCCCAAGTAAGTGTAAATAGTGCAGTTGACAGTTGGACAGCTGAAGCGCCTGAAGGCAGGCAACCCACCAGGCAGCTGTGTTGGTTAAAGTAGAGAGATTAGCATCTCCACGGACAGTACACACAGGACCAAAGCAGCCAGCGTTTAATGGAAAGACGGGAATACTAAAACAGTGGCTATTAAACCTGCAGAGCCCGTGACGAAGAGTTGAGTATTTGGTCGATTTAGACAGTCAAATATTGATTTTCTACAATTCACTCCAGTTAGTTAATTAGTTAGTTATTGTTGTTTTAAGGGACGGAACTACGAGGTCATCTGCCCCTAAAACACACTCTAGTTAGAACAAGGAGTTCCGTGAAGAACTAAAGCCTATTTTCATATATCCTACTTATGTTAATTGCCTCTATCAACATTCAAAATTTCAGTTTGATTGCTGTAATAGATTCATAGATATTGAGAACAGTCTAATAATTCGGATGGTCGCTATGTTGAATTTTTATATATGTAGGTCTTAGAATTATGTACCATTAAAAGAAAATTAATGTGTAGGTTCATTATTCAAACTTTCACTTCCATCGCATGATTACGAGACATTAAATAAAAACATAATTTTGAAATTTCGCACAGCCACCATCTTGAGGTTATGTAAACAATTGAACTAAATTAGATGCCAGTGCATTACAATATGTACAAACATTTACTGTACCATATTTCACAGCGCTTATATGGTCAAATCGCGAGAAAAGTCCATTAAAATGTTCCAAATTCGCTTCGCCGCCATGTTCGTTTTGTACTTTACAGGTTTTTGTAACTTACATATACAGACTTGCAGTAGTGTCTTTTATCACCGTACGAAATGTCAGGGTGATATCAGTAATAGTTTCGGGGATATAGAATGCCGGTGAAATATTTCATACAGCCGCCATGTTGGATTGGTGAGACGTAATAACATATGAAGGACACGGTCGGGGTGGGCCGAAATAGTACTATGACCTTGCCGAGTTTGATTTAAATCGCTCCAGCCATTTAGAAGTTATTAGGCGGAAACCCAGACAGACAGACAAACTCACATACACACATCAAAAAAAGTTTTGCATCACCTCGGTTCCAAGAGTTCCGGAACCGTTAAATACAAAGGGAATAGAGATCAACACAAACAACATTTCAGCTCGTTTTATTGCTCATGAGACCCACACATTGCATGTTGTACCATCATACAGCTAGACTTTCAGCATTTGTGGTCCAGATTGCAGTACACACCACTACCTCTAATACCCAGTAGCACGTCCTCTTGCATTGATGCATGCCTGTATTCGCCGTGGCATACTATCCACAAGTTCATCAAGACACTGTTGGTCCAAATTGTCCCACTCCTCAACGACAATTCGGCGTAAATCTCTCAGAGTGGTTGGTGGGTCAAGACGTCCATAAACAGCCCTTTTCAACATATCCCAGGCATGTTCGATAGGGTTCATGTCTGGCGAACATGCTGGCCACTGTAGTCGAGCGATGTCGTTATCTTGAAGGAACGCATTCACAAGATGTGCACGATGAGGTCGAGAATTGTCGTCCATGAAGACAAATGCCTCTCCAATATTCTGCCGATATGGTTGCACTATGGGTCGGAGGATGTCATTCAGGTATCGTAAAGCCGTTTCGGAGCCTTCCATGACCACCAGTGGCGTACGTCGGCCCCACATAATGCCACCCCAAAACATCAGGGAACCACCACCTTGCTGCACTCGCTGGACAGTGTGTCTAAGACGTTCAGCCTGACCAGGGTGCCTCCAAACACGTCTCCGACGATTGTCTGGTTGAAGGCATATGCGACACTCATCGGTGAAGAGAACGTGATGCCAATTCCGTGGAGTCCATTCAGCATGTTGTTGGGCCCATCTGTACCGCGCTGCATGGTGTCGGGGTTGCAAAGCTGGACCTCGCCATGGACGTCGGGAGTGAAGTTGCGCATCATGCAGCCTATTGCGCACAGTTTGAGTTGAAACACGACGTCCTGTGGCTGAACGAAACGCATTATTCAACATGGTGGCATTGCTGTCAGGGTTCCTCCGAGCGGCAATCCGTAAGTAGCGGTCATCCACTACAGTAGTAGCCCTTGGGCGGCCTGAGCGAGGCCTGTCATCGACAGTTCCTGTATCTCTGTACCTCCTCCATGTCCGAACAACATCGCTTTGGTTCACTCTGAGACGCCCGGAAACTTCCCTTGTTGAGAGCCCTTCTTGACACAAAGTAACAATGCGGACGCGATCGAACTGCGGTATTGACCTTCTAGGCATGGTAGAACTACAGACAACATGAGCAGCGTACCTTCGTCCTGGTGGAATGACTGGAACTGATCGGCTGTCGTACCCCCTCCGTCTAATAGGCCCTGCTCATGCATGGTTGTTTACATCTTTGAGCAGTTTTAGTGACATCTATGAACAGTCAAAGGGACTGTATCTTGGATACAATATACACAGTCAACATCTATATGCCGGAGATCTGGGAACCGAGGTGATGCAAAACTTTTTTTTGATGTGTGTACATACGCGCACACACACACGGACAAAAGGTGATCTCATAAGCCTTTTTATTTTCAGAAAATGAAAATAGGCTAAAAATAATCAAAAGATAAAGTTAAATATTCATAAAATAGGGAAATACCTAAAATCTTTTGCTATCGTTTAATTTAGAGGTTTAGAAATCGTGGTCATTTCAAACCCGTGTACATTTAGTTTGTACAGAAGTCGTAGGATAACCTACGTTATAGCGTTGTCTGTGTTTGCCGCCAGGTGCTGACTGCGATGCCATCTAGTAGCCAAGTACGCAAGCTAGTTGTCGTTGACGGTAGAATTTGGTTGTAAAAGTAGGAACTCATTGAAAATTATTGTTTACAGTCCTTACTTGAATTAGAACAGGTAACACACACTAATACAGCCATCGCAATTAACACCGGTTATCAGACAGATTTTACACACACACAAAGTACACGGGGCTACATGACCGCGTTGTCACAGTCCCTAAACTGAGGAACCAACCAACCAACGTTGTCTGTAGTTATATTTGAAATTGGGTGCGGAATTGCGAAGGTGGTGACCATGACCTTAAATTAAGTACCTTCCCAGCATTCACCACGATAAAAATTGGGGGGGGGGGGGGAGAGAGAAGGGGGGAAGCCAACCAATTTTGGATGAATGAGGTGGAAACCGTACTAATAACTCCTCAGTTTTGCCACACAAGACTGAGTGAACCTCGCTTCAACTTTCACACCAGAATGGCATTTCTTTGCAGAGCAGGTATTCGAACCCAGGACTTTTGATTGTTTTTGACTCATTTAGAGGATTGGACATCTTGGTCACATTGAAATATTAGAAGCTATTTTCCAATTTTGCCAAAGTAATCTATTAGGAATGCTTTGCAGTCGGTCAATTCGAATGTGCCCAAATAGACGGGGAATTACAATTACAATTGTTCTTGTTGTTGATTCATTGAGGGGCTTTGCGACATCGTGGTCATGTATCCCCATGTACTTGGGTGCGTGTAGATGTTGTCTGATAACCGGTGATATTGTGATCACTGTATTAATGTCTCTCTCCCTTTCAGTAAATCAGTCCGCAGACAGGTTTCAACTGAACGTCCTCCATTTATCTCTGTCCTGAGCATCTTCTTTCATTTCCTTGTAACTTGTTCTCTTTTTCACATATGTGTTACATTCCAAACCTTCTTCTTCCTCTCCCTCTTTTTCCGTGTACTTTTCCTTCCATGATTCTGTGTAGTAAACAATTCCTACGCAGTATGTATCCCATCCCTCTTCTGTATCATCCTCATGAGACTCCTCTCATCTCCCGCCCTTCTTACCACCTCCTATTTTCTCATTTTATCGATCCATTTCACTTGCTCCATTCTTCTCCATAACCGCATTTCATAACTTTCTAAATATTTTTTTTTCTCTCTGTCTGACTGTCCATGTTACTGAACCATAAGACACCACACTCCACACTTTACATTTTGCAAACTTCTTCCTATTTTTTTTTAGCGTATGGCTTTTAGTGTCGGGAATGTCCGACGACATGTTCAGCTCGCCAGTTTTGTAGCTGCTTCGAGACGGACACCCAATGGGTGAGCTACAAGTACCGTCGGGGAGGAAAGTTGGAATGTAAGGACGAGGAGTTGGAAGGTAGCGGCTGTGGCCTATAGTTAGGGACCAACCCCGGCATTTGCCTGGAAGGAAGATGGGAAACTACATAAGACCATCTACAAGGTTGCCGTGGGGGGATTCGAACCTCCTCGCCTCCCGGATGTGAAGGACTGCCAGCAGTCATGCCGTATAATAATAATATCGTATGGCCTCGGGTGCCAGGTTCAAGTTTTGTAATTTGACACCCAGAGGGTAGCTTGCATGTCGAATTTTGTTGTTCGTTGAATCACTATGGAAGTCAAGGAGGTTAGGTATCTAACCTCCATGAACACTATAGCGGTTTCTAGTAGAGAAATGAGGAACTTTGTGTTGGCGGAAACTCCCGAGATTAATTTTGCCATTATGAACACGGCCTACTGAATTCAAATGGGTTCTTTGACATGCCAACATCGTATGACATGCGTGTCGTATTTTTGCCGCCTTTCAAAAATCACTTACCACGGCCAGGAGCGAACCTGTAATCTTGGGGTTAGTAGACCGACTCGCTATCCACTCACCCACCGTGGCAAGCTAGTCATGCCGTAACGACCACGGCTATCTCACCCGGTTCTCTTCCTAATATTTTAATCGGTATGCTTCTGGCTGTTAAGTCAGATGAGAACTGGGAAGGAGGCGTCCGTGGCCTTAATTTAAGAACCATCCCGGCATTCACCTGAAGGAGTAAAACTTGTAAACAACGGAAAACCACTCCCAGGGTTGCCTCTTCTAAGTTTTGCCTCACGAGGCAAATAATAAAATGAAATTACATTTCACTATATTATTAATAATTGATTTTAGAATGTATGTATAAGGTGCATTCAAAACGTAACGAGCCGGAGGCTGGAATGAGCAAACCGGTGACGACATCGGTTAATCGTGGCGTGTGTAACGAGGAGTGGTTCCGACCAGAGCGTGGAAGGTCACAGCCCATCGCTAGAGGGCAAGCGTGTACGTCACGTGACGATACAAAGCGAGCAGCAGCATGCATCATTCGTCCAACGCTGCCAGACGCATTGCAAACAGTGACATAGAAGCGTCAACCGCTGCCAGACGCATTGCAAACAGTGACATAGAAGCGTCAACCGAAGAGTAAAGAGGTGTTGTTCCGTTTCTGACAGCGGAAGGAGTAGGAGGAACGGACGTTCATCGCCGAATGTCACGAGTGTAAGGCTAACACTGCACATCCCTTGCAAGGGTCAGGGCGTGGCACAAGCGCTTCAGGGAAGGACGGGTGTCGTTAGCCGATAATGCCCGGTCTGGGGCACCACGATGACAACGTGCAGCTGGTTGATGCACTCATTACCCAGGACCACCGAGTGACAGTGAACGCCATAGCCGCCGTGGTCGCTCCACGACAATGCACGACCTCATACGGCCAACACAGTCGCGGCACTCCTGCAGAAATTCAAATGGGAGGTTCTCGGCCACCCTCCATACAGTCCAAACCTCTCTTCCTGTGATTACGCCATGTTTGGTCCCCTGAAAAGGGCTCTGCGGGGCCGATTCACCTCGAACGCCGACGCCCAGCTGTACGTGCGGAACTGGTTCACATCGCAGCCCAGGGAATTTTATGAGACAGCCATTCACCGCCTCGTGTCAAAGTGGGACACGTGCCTCAACAGCCAGGGTCAATACTTCTAACATACAGGTACTGGTTTCTGTAATTATGCCTCCAGCTCGTTACTTTTTGAACGCACCTTATAAATACGTATATTAGGTCATATTGTACCTTTATTGGTTCATATTTCAGTATTTTTAGGGCATATTTTCCTGCATATTTCTCGTTTCTTTAGGTCATAAACATCCGAACCTTCGTGATCACCATCGACATCTCAAAATTTGCAAGCCCCTAGATGTAGGAATATAGATCTTGTGTATTACGCAAAGGGCTACAGGCTACCCATTATTTAATACACAATTATTCGTCATCAGAGTTAATCCTGAAGTACTCCATAATTTATATTCAAATTACAAACATGAGTGTGGAGGTCACTGTTATGCGGACATACAATTATTGTGATATTAAATATGTATTTGCCTAGATTCCATTCAGTCTAGGATTGTCTGATACCATGCGGCTTTGTGGCATAGTTGGTAGCATGCTGAGAATATATACCCAAGATCGCGGGTTCAAACCCATCCGATGTCGTAGGAATTTTTAAGAGCGTTAAAAATCCATCCGTATGCCAACCTTCGGAGGGGAAGTAATGCCGGTGGGCCCATGTCATAGATTTATGGCATGTAAAAGACAAGAATTGTTTGAAGCTAAATTTGTAGGTTAGATTTGATTAGCGCTATATTAGTTCCAAAGTTCGTCGCCAGGTGCCAGTAGCGGTGGCATCTAAAGTCTGTTCGCCGAGTCGAGATAGTGGAAGTAAACACAGTTGTACACGTGATTGCAGGGCTGCCCCCAAGGGGTGCATAGAGTTGTACTTGTTGAACGTACGTACGCCAATTTCATTGCTGTGTATAGCCTACATTTGAAGCGGGCTGACTTATCGGTTACATGCTACAGCGTGGGTTATTTATCGTTCGTTTATGTATTTATTTAAGTAATTAATTAATTAATAATTAGTTCTTAACTGCTTATGACAGGCAACAGAATAAAGTGCAGCAAGTCTTGTATTTCTTGGGCTACGGCATGGCTAATGATCACGGATCTTCTTGGCTACCCTTGTCCGGCAGACGTGAACTAGGCTTGTTTCCCTGTCCAGTTGTGTGACCACGTGCAAGTATTTACGCGCACTATCTCGACTCGGCGAACAGACTTTAACAGCCAAGTTAGCGGCTAGGTATCGTTGACGGTGGCATTTGGTAACAAAAATAGGACCTACTTCAAATTGACCGTATGCAGTCCTTACCTGTTTTATACATAACACACACTAATACAGTCATCACAATTAACACCGGTTATTAGAGAGATTCTACACACACCCAAAGTACACGGGGATACATGACCCCGTTGTCGCAGCCCATAAACTGAAGAACTAACAAACCATCTTAGGAGCAAGAGACCTCTTATTCATCAGCCTCGTGTGCTATGGAAATGTGATTAGTTTGTCTGACTATTCCACTTATACACCATTCATTCAATTTGGACATTTATTTATTTATTTATTTGGCGTATGGCATTTAGTGCCAGGAGTGTCCGAGGCTGTTTCTGCTTCAATGCGGACATGATGATGATGATAATTGTTGTTTTAAGGGGCCTAATGGTTTGGGTGTTCGTGAAGATAAAAATGAAAGGCAAACTATAACTAAAAACAAACTACGAACTTATATACTAGAAGAAGAAATGGAAAACAAAAGGAGAATAAGGCAAATAAAGGACAGGAGGAATAGAAATGCCCTCAACCTTCGAAGAATGCGGATTGAGGGACTTGGAAGGAAGGAGAGCCATGAAAAGCAGGTAGGAAAGTGAAACAGGAGAGGGTTCTACCCCCAGGTAAGGGACAAAAGCGGAAACCGGACCCTGCTCAGGAATCCCTCGGGGTCGCCAACTCCCGAACTCACTAGCCGTGAGCCCCTGAGAGTGTAGCAATATCCAGGGTGCACCAGAAGTGGTGGGGCTACATACACCCTGCCTCCTTGAGGGCATTGAGCAGAAGGCAGGAGATAACAGGAAGAAAAAAAGAAGGCTGACCCCACGCAGAAGAAGGGTAACAGAAAAGATGAGACAAGGGCAATTAAGGAGGAAAGAAAAGATACTCCATAGGCCTCGGATACACTAATACCGTCGGGCTCGGAAGAGAACAAGAGTTGACCAAGTGAGGTGGACAGGAAAGAAGACGGAGAGGAGCCCGGCACAAGTAAGTGGAAGCAATGCCGGACTCAGCTGGGGCCCCGTGGTCGCCAACCTACGTCCCACTAGATGTGAGCCCCTGTGGGGTCAATGCGGACACCCATGGGGTAGGCTCCAAGTTCCTTTCAATTTCAAGTAGATCCAACTTTTGCTACCAGATGTCAGTGACACCTAGTGGTGAACATTAGAACTTTGATAGAGCGTTTCAACGAAATCTAACCTACAATTCATCTTCACACAAGTTTAATTAGAGGAAGGTTCTTTTATATGCAATAAATTTATGACATGGGACTGCCGGCTTTACATCCCCTCTGACGGAAGACATACTGATTTTTCTAAAACCAACCAATGACAGAGCTCTATTTTGATGATTATATTGTTGGTGTTGTTGATGATATTTTAGGAGTTTTGCAACATCACGTCAATGTAGCTCCGTGTACTTGCGTGAGTTTCTGTAATTCGGGTGATGAATAGGAATGAGACGGCCATGGCCTTATGATAAGTACCTTCCCGGCATTTGCCTGGAGTAGAAGAGGAAAACTACGAAATACCTCTTCCAGGGTGGCTGAGATGGGAATCGAACCTACCACTTCTTAGTTTTGCCTCACGAGGCTGAGTGGTCGCCGTTCCAACCCTTATACCTGAATTAAAATTTCTTGGCTGAGTCGGTAATCGAACCCGAAACACTGGGGCGACAGCCGAGAATGCAAATTCGACCGCTTGAATAAGACACTAGAAATTTAAAAAAATGTTTTTAATATTTTGAACTGCATAAATCTTATTATCTCTCTTTTTTATATATATATTTTTAGCCTACTTTCGATTTTTGCAAAAAATGAAAGTAGACTTATGAGATCAACACAGGGCGAAAAAAGTGTGTCTGTCTGTGTGTGTGTGTGAGTCTGTGTGTGTGTGTGTGTCTGTGTGTGTGTGTGTGTACTCTGAATGTCTGTCCCCCCCCCCCCCCCTATCAATTCGAACACGGTGACTGCGAATTGAACGAAATTTGGTACAAAAGTAGCACAAGCAAAGGACACCTCAGTGTCATGTTTTATATCGCCGCCATCTTGACGGAAACGTAATGGCGGCCACACAAATGTTCAAAGCTTAAATCAAATTACGACTAACCTAATCATCCGATCTCTACCAAATTTTGCAACAACATACCGTTATGGGGGGAGCATCCTTTGACCAAACCAATAGGTCATCAACGTAATAGTTTGCGGATGGCGGCCATCTTTGTGTGAAAATCGATTCCCCCTATTAATTCGAACACGGTGCAACCGAATGGAACGAAATTTGGTACAGAGGTAGTACTAACAAAAGGCACCTCAGTGTCATGTTTTATACCGGCGCCATATTGACAGAAACGTAATGGTGGCCACACAAATGTTCAAAGCTCAAGTTAAATTACGACTAATATAACCATCCGATCTCTACCAAACTTTGCAACAACATACCTTTATGGAGGGAGCATCCATTGACCAATTTAATAGGTCATTAGCCTAATAGTTTGCGGATGGCGGCCATTTTATGTCAAAATTGATTCCCCCTATTCATTCGAACACGGTGGAACCGAATGGAACGAAATTTGGTACAGAGGTAGCACTAGCAAAGGGCACCTTAGTGTCATGTTTTATATCGCCGCCATCGTGACTGAAACGTAATGGCGGCCACACGAATGTTCAAAGCTTAAATCAAATTACGATTAACCTAATCATCCGATCTCTACCAAATTTTTCAACTACATACCTTTATGGAGGGAGCATCCTTTGACAAATCTAATAGGTCATTCGCCTAATAGTTTGCGGATGGCGGCCATCTTTGTGACAGAATCGATTCCCCCTATTAATTCAATCACGGTACAACCGAATGGAACGAAATTTGGTACAGAGGTAGTACTAACAAAAGGCACCTCAGTGTCATGTTTTATATCGCCGCCATCTTGACGGAAACGTAATGGCGGCCACACAAATGTTCATAGCTTAAATCAAATTACGATTAACCTAATCATCCGATCTCTACCAAATTTTGCAACAACATACCCTTATAGAGGAAGCATCCTTTGACCAAATCAATAGGTCATTAGCCTGATAGTTTGCGGATGGCGGCCATCTTTGTGTGAAAATCAATTCCCCCCTATTAATTCAAACACGGTGAAACCGAATGGAACGAAATTTGGTACAGAGGTAGCACTAGCAAAGGGCACCTCAGTGTCATGTTTTATATCGCCGCCATCTTGACTGAAACGTAATGGCGGCCACACGAATGTTCAAAGCTTAAATCAAATTACGATTAACCTAATCATCCGATCTCTACCAAATTTTGCAACTACATACCTTTATGGAGGGAGCATCCTTTGACCAATCTAATAGGTCATTCGCCTAATAGTTTGCGGATGGCGGCCATCTTTGTGTCAGAATCGATTCCCCCTATTAATTCAAACACGGTGAAACCGAATGGAACGAAATTTGGTACAGAGGTAGCACTAGCAATGGGCATCTCAGTGTCATGATTAATATCGCCGCCATATTGACTGAAACGTAATGGCGGCCACACAAATGTTTAAAGCTTAAATCAAATTACGACTAACATAACCATCCGATCTCTACCAAATTTTGCAACTACATACCTTTATGGAGGGAGCATCCTTTGACCAATCTAATTGGTCATTCGCCTAATAGTTTGCGGATGGCGGCCATCTTTGTGTCAGAATCGATTTCCCCAAATTAATTCAAACACTGTGAAACCGAATGGAACGAAATTTGGTACAGAGGTAGCACTAGCAAAGGGCACCTCAATGTCATGTTTTATATCACCGCTATCATGACGGAAACGTAATCGCGGCCACCCAAATGTTAAAAGCTAAAATGTAATTACGACCAACCTAATAATCTAGTCTCTACCAAATTTTACAACACCATATCTTGATGTGGGAAACATATTCTGACCAAACTGCAAGAACATCAGCCCAATAGTTTGCGGATGGCGGCCATCTTTATGTCAAAATTGATTCCTCCTATTAATTCGAACACGGTGAAACCGAATTGAACGAAATTTGGTACAGAGGTAGCACTAGCAAAGGGCACCGCATATTCATGTTTAATATCCCTATAGCACGTTGTATTTCAACAAGCTACTACAACCAACATTCAATCATACTCCTTGAAAAGGACAAAGAGTTATAACAATACCCATGCATTAAGGAGAAAGTAGGCTATATGTTCTTTACTGAACATCTTGTTTTTTGAAAAGAACAAAATGTAGCTATCAATAAAGATTCAAGTTCACTGTGCTTCAATGATCAGTTCGGTGGCGTAGTCGGTAGCATGCTGAGCTTTTATGCCCAAGATCGCGGGTTCAAACCCGACCAAAGTTGTCGGATTTTTAAGAGCGTTAAAATCCCTCAGTATGCCTTCCTTCGGAGGGGAAGTAAAGCCGGCGCGGTCCCATGTCATAGATTTATGGCATGTTAAAGAACCTTCCACTTATTACACCTGAGTGAAGCTAAATTATATAGGTTAAGAATGTAAACAACGCTCTTAGGTTCCTATGTTCGTTGCCAAGAGACGACTGCGATGGCGTCTAGTAGCTAAGTTCTGAACTAGTAGTTGTTGACGGTGGCGTTTGGCGGTAAAAGTAGGAACTATTTGAAAAAACACAAAGTCTGCAGTCCTTACTTGAATTAAAAAACAGATAACACACACTAATACAGTCATCACAATTAACACCAGTTATCAGACAGATTCTACACACACACAAAGTACACGGGGCTACATGACCACGTTTTCGCAGCCCCTAAACTGAGGAAGCAACCAACCAATGATCAGTTCGCCAGAGAGGTAATTTTCTGCTCTGTTTTTCATATCAGATTTTTAAAGGAATATATACAAGGTTATTCACCTAAGGCGTTACGCCCGAATAACGTTCAGTCTATTGAAGATATCGATGTTTTGTTTACGGATTTTCAAATTATATTAAGTTGCTTCACCTTCAGCTACCGACAGCAGTGGCTACGCTCACTAAAGCACAGCGTTCAGCCATGGGGCCAAGCTCTCTGCTGACTCGGTAGACGCGTGGGTTCGAGCCCCACCATTGGCCGTCCTTGAAATGGTTTTCCGATTTTCAACAGCAGGCAAATGTTGGGATGGTACCTTCTGACATGCCACGGCAGCTTCCTTCCACATTCTTGCCCAGTTTCATTCATCTTCATCCATTCCATCTCTTATCCTGATGAGCAGGTCTCCCACGAGCGTCTACTAGAAAGACCTGCACTCGGCCTCTCAGGAGGCCACAGGAAAAAAACCTTCAGCTTTTATCTGGGATTTTTATATTATTTATTTTCATGGGGCAAAACCGAAGTGGAGTGTACCTTCGTTCCAGCCCACACACTAAAATTAAATTTCTTGGCGGAGACATGAATCGAACCCGAGCCTCTATGGTGACAGTCAAGAATGCAAGCCACTACGCAACGAAGCGAACGCAAACACTTTATGATATAGATATCAGATAGATTACTTATGCAAGGTGTCGTGCACCAGATTAATTCCAACCTATGTATGGTAAGACACTAATGACGCATCGTTAATACATGGGTATTATTATAATAGAGATATTCATAGCTTCCCTTTAATACGACTATAAATGGCCTCTCTGTGTTAATCACATGACTCATATCGATCCGCGGCTTCTTGTTCGTTCCTACATTCATTTTATTTTTACAGTGTAACTCAGCTCGAGCGATATCCATTGCAAATACTAATACCTAGTTTAATGGCTTTAAACTAGGTCATTATTGAAATTGTTCTACATTCATCCAATACTCGGATAACCACCAGTTAGACCCTCTAGCTTTCTACACTGGGAGATTTCAACTTCGGTTAATTTTTCGGTTATTGATACTGCACACTCCAATGAAAAATCCACAGCCTGCTTCCAGTCTCTGACCGGGTCAGGAATGGAATGAATGAAGCCCCCATCTAGCGGCGAGGATATGAACTGTGCCGGCTGCCGAGGCCTGACGCACTCCTCTGGGGCAATGATTAAATGAATGACAGATGAAATGATAGTGGAGAGTGTTGCTGGAATGAAATTTTGACAGGGAAAACCGGAGTACCCGGAGAACCTCCGTTCTGTCCAGCACAGATCTCACATGGAGTGACCGGGATTTGAACCACGGACCCAGCGGTGAGAGGCCGGCGTGCTGCCGCCTAAGCCACGGAGGCTTCTGCACACTCCAATATCAGAGTTCACTCTTTGTGATCAGTAGGACCAGTAATTTTAGGTTTTAATTTACTTTTCCCAGCTTCCTAATGAGAAAAGGTTACGTTATTTTCCGTTCCTTTCCCCTGTGTGTTTGATTTTTCAGTATTTTGACTGGTTTGATGCAGCTCTCAGTTCCTCCCTGCCTGAGGTAATCGTTTCATCTCCACATAGCTAGCACACATTACATCCAAGACAACCTGTTTAACATATTCTAACCTGGGTCTGTCCCTTCAGTTGTTGTCCTTGACCCTTCCTTCATTAGTAGTCGCCAGAAGCATCTCTCCTCTTCTACTGGTCTTAATACCTCTTCATTTGTTACTCCATCCGCCAATCATCATCATCATCATCATCATCTTCATTTCCCCTTTTCCAACTGACACTGGGTGGGGAAAGTAAGGTTCCTCTCCACTTTGTTCTGTCGTTCCGACACGGTGTTCCAATCCAGGTTCCGTTTACTAATGCTATTCTTCACCGAGTCCTTCCAACGCATTCTTGGTCTTCCTCACCCTCTCTTCCCTGTCATCCGTCGTTCCAGTGCTCGTCTTGGTAGCTTTACTTCATTCATCCGTTTGAAATGTCCAAACCATCTCAATCTGTTTTGCTCCAGTTTGTCATTTAGTTTCTGTACTCCCAGTTATATCCGTTTATCTTTATTTCTCACTCTGTCTCTCCTCGTTTTCTGGACCATACTTCTCAGGAATCTCATCTCAGCTGCCTGTACTCTGCTCTCAACCCTCTTAGTCATTGTCCAAGTTTCTGCTGCATATGTCATTATAGGAACATATTATGCTTTGTACATAACTTCTTTAGCACATCTGTTCTTTATTCTTCTCCTGTAACACCACATTCCCCAAACACTAAAGGAGCTCTTAGATTTGGCAGAAAAGAAGGATTACGGTGTGCTTAAAGTGAGGGACCTAACGTAAAGTTCACTACCCCATTTGTGGTCCAGGCAGGGTGTACCAAATGGCTGCTGTTGTATCTAGTAATGTGCACCTGTGTAAAATCCCAAAGCAGACACCTCAAAGCCTAGAATATTTGCTTGAGTGTCGTGTATTTTATACGCATTTCAAAAATACTACTTCTTTGGCTAGGAATCGAACCCGTGATCTTATGTTCTAAAGGCAGAAACGCTACCACTCATCCACTGGGGAAGCTAAGCTAGAAGTAACATCATGTTACGTACAGTCGAACTTGTATAAGTCGAAATTATTTTAATTTACTCGCGAAGTTCTACACAATTTATATATACTAGCGGACCCGTACGAGAACTCTCGCATAATGGGTTGTGTGCACCCCTTGTGTACAGACTAACCATCTGGCTCTATTGCTTTGCGGGCTGTACGCGATTCATTTCTGCTAGGGGCTATCGTCTTGTTTATTTGTTTAAAAGCAATTTATAAACAAATAAATATATTTCCGTTCACTTTTCAAGAAATGCAAGATTTTTCCAGTACTATTTAGACGATTTGGAAGATGTTGGTACAAACCACACCTTCTAACTCCCTCTGGTTTAGGAGCTTGAGTTTAGTGAAACATACACCTTAGCGTATTATATAATAAAATCATGCTATTTCTATAATTCGAAGTTGTATTACCCAAATATTTTAATAACTTAAATGATATTTTGTTCCCCAGACTTAAATTATGTTTCTTTAATTCGAAGCTGGGATGAAAATGAGTTAAGTCCTTTACTGTAGGAGTGACATGGGAATTAAAATATCGATTCAGTTCTGTAGAACACCTGGGCTGTGTACTTCTGTCATCAGCTTATTATGTTCGGAATTGCAGCTAATACGCTGTCTATCCTTATGAAATAAACGCAACCTAGCACTATGGGAGACACGTTCTTAAAAGGAACGGAAAATACATACAGTAGAATTAATCGAAATGTATCTACAATTAGCAATGCGCTTTTATTTCAATGTCAATGATCCACGACCTATATCCGTTTTACGTCTCGGCATGATGGCTTAAAATCACTGACAGGACTATTAATTATATTATCAAGGAGATGCATGTGCAACGAATTCTTGTCAAACGTAATTTAAGAATGGCGAGGTGCATGAAACACAAATCCCCCTTTCGTCCAATCTTAACTTGACAAAGTTCACAGGCGAAATGAAGAAAAGCCGAGTTGCACTTCCAGGGAAACTCAAAACACAACCACTTTTCTCTAAAATCTTAACTCAACACGTCTCGATAGATTGCTGCTCTGTACCTCTGGTAATAGGCTCGCCCGCTAGCTAGGCTGTAACTGGGGTGATAGGCTATTCCCTTGCTAGCTCGTAAATTGCCGCCTCAGTAATTGGATGGAGAATGTTGGAAGAAATGAAATGGTAAAAACAGTTATAGTGGGCGATGTATTAAAGATAGAGATATGCTCTCCGGGGCTTTTCTTGGAACTTTTCATGCTGAACAATTCTTACACTCATAGTATATTGATATTTTAGCGGTTTGCCCAGCGTAAGCTTAGAAAGCGCACGGACGCCAGGTTTTTTTTTTACGTATTCACTGAAAATGCTAATGCTTGGATTCCTTTGTTCATGAATAAATAATTTTTACAGAGACCTTCCTCGGCCACAATGTGAAGATTATAAACCATAAGTCAATATGGCCGAAACCTGTACAAGAGAAAGTACATATTAATGTTGACTTAAGGGAACCGGGACGTGTGATAGGCTCAAAAACGTCAATATTTTTTTAGTTTAAAATATCTCCCATTTTTCCTGAAGAATTTGGTGTATCAATTATTGTGCTGAGTGATATTTGATGCAATCAAATTAGGATTAAACATAATATTTTAAGGCTATACTGTAGCTACTATGCAAACTTTTTGTGTTTTCCGTAAGTCTTATTTTTTAAATTTCATATAACATTTTCTCAGAAACTATCTGATCAATGTATTTGGAACTTGGTAGTTTTTAAGACACTATATAGATCTACTACTGGAAGTAAATTTATTCAGGTATCTTGATTAGTTCTTGGAGCTCAGTTTGAAAAGCACTGACAATTTTACAGAAAATTTCAGTTTTCAAATACGATGTAAAAGAAAAAAAAACTCGACTCCTGTAAACAATAGGAAAATACGTTTAATTCAGTAGCTCAAAAATGGTTTAAAAATTATTAATGCAAAGTTTGTTGAGTCTGGTTTGAGTATTTGTTCAGAAAAAGAGGCATGAGTTAAGGGAATTCTTAATAATATATTTTTTAAAGATTTTTTTGGTAATGCTTCCTGACTCAAACTGTTCAATATAGAAGCCTCAAATTTTCCCCAAAGAATGATGAATGTACTCTGAATATACCTAAAGAACATTCAAGGAAATATCTATTTATAGCCTATTTTCATTTTATGAAAAAAAAAATAGGCTATGAGATCACCTTTTGTCCGTGTGTCTGTCTGTGTGTGCGTGTGTGTGTGATGATGTGTGTGTGTGTCCCTAATAAATTCTAACCGACAGGAGCGATTTCAATGAAACTTGGTAAGAGCATGGCACCACACTGGCCGACCCCGTCCATGCCCTTCAAATTGTATTGTGTCTCACCAATCTAACATGGCGGCTGTGCGAAATACTTCACCAGCATTCAGAACTATTACCGATATCACCCTGAAATTTTGTACGGTGATAAAGGGCACTATTAGAAGTTCACGTATGAGACTTTCAAAAACCTGGTAACTGCAAAACCAACATGGCGGCTAATCGAAGTTGAGACATTTAAATAGACTTTTCTCGCGATTTAACCACCCAAACGTAATGAAATACGGTATAGAAAATGTTTATACACATTGTAATGCACTGGCATCTAATTTAGTTCAATTGTTTACATAACCACAAGATGGAAGCTGTGCGAAATTTTAAAATCTCGTTTTTACTTTTTGTGTGCTAATCATGCGATTGAAGTCTGAATACAACACGTACACAATAATCTTCATGTAATAGTACATAAATAACAAGAAGTTCCGTGAAGAACTATACAGCCTACTTTTCATGCCAATGATTATTCTACAGTATATGAACCTATCTAGAATAATGACGAAATTAAGTTGGTAATATCGAAATATCTAATTAGTTCAAAATATACCAGGTATAATGTAGCCTAATAGAGCACTACAGTTGGCAGCCCTGGTGACTGAATATATTCTTAGTTCCACCTCTTAAGGTACAGATTAAAAAATTTGGTCGAAGTCCAATGGACGTTACATGCAGTTAGACATTGGATCTATCAGCACGGGTAAAAGCATGTTGCTAACAATACCATGCGTGTGCTGGTCAGAAATAATCTGAATTATTATATCTTGTTGTGCCAATTTTGGATGAAATCCATTTGTTAGTATAGAAGTTACATGTATTTTAAAATTGGACTTATCAGCAGGCATAGAATCATGTTGGCAGCACCGCCTTGTATTAATTACTCCAAATTAATCTAGAATGTCAGGTGCTATACGTGTGCAAAGTATAGAGCTGTTGGCTTGCATACTTTCTGATATATTGATATTAGGGTAAAAAGAATATAGACAGCATTTATTAACAGTTGGCATTCCTGATTGCTCTTAACAATACTTATAGTCATATCTGTTATGGTATACATTGCACATACGAAATTTGGTTGAAATCCAACTGATAGTATAGGAGTTACATGTATTTAAAAATTGGTACTATCAGCAGGCTTATAATCATGTTGGTAGAACTGACGTATATAAGTTACTCCAAATTAATCTAAAATGTCAGAATATACGTGTGCATAGTTTAAAGCTGTTGGCTTGCATACTTTCTGATATATTGGTATTTGGATAAAAAAAAATAGAGAGAGCAATTATTAACAGTTGGCAGCCCTGTTGGCTCTTAAGAATACGCTCAGTCATATCTGTTTATGTACAGATATTACATACAAATTTTGGTTGAAATCCAGTTGATAGTGTAGAAGTTATATGCATTTAAACATTGAACCTATCAGAAGGCTTAAAATTATTTTGGCAACACTGTCATGGTTAGCCTCCGGGAAATTAAACTGAAATAGTATTATCTACATGTGTGCCAATTTTGGAATAGCTCCCATGCATACCTTGCAAGATATCCAACATGGAGCTCAAATTTCTAGTGCGTTTTTCAGCAGTTGGTAGCACTGACATCATTTTCAAATATGGACGTGAGCTATTCCGGTGCACATCTTTACTCATACTAAATTTGGTTTTGATTGCTGCAGCCGTTTAGGAGTTGAAAGGGGGGGACAGCCAGACAGACAGAAGGACAGACAGACAGACAGACAGACACACATTTTTCCGGATCGATCTCATAAGACTATTTTTTCCTCATTTTTGCAAAATGTGAAAAGTAGGCTAAAAATCCAACCAGGCGACCATCTGAAATATTTAGACGGTTCTCAATATCTACGAATCTTTCACAACAATCGAACTGAAATTTAGTAGGTTGATAGAGGCAATTAACATGTCTCGTATAGGAAGATAGGCTGTATAGTTCTACACGGAACTACTTGTTGTTTCTGAGATATGTAACTAGACATCGGAAGCTACATGATTCACATATCCCGGTTCCCTTAAGGTTTTTAATCTTCAGGACTTATTATACTTCGTCAATAAGGAACATGGTCATTTTCATGTTACATTATAATCATGCTCATTCGAGATATTTGTTTATCTGCAATATTTGCACAACAACATTTAACCCTAGTTAGTACGCCTGCATGAGTAGACCTAGTGACAATAAAAGCATGACGTAGCAACATTTGAATATTTATGTACAAGGGCTGATTAGAAACAAGGGTTAGAATGCCGATATTCCTGGAGTTTCGTCTGTTATGGAAAAATTATTAGTGTGGGGTAATTCGAATACATAAGGTTGATAACTGTGCAGAGTTTCAGCCACTTGCCACCTACAGCGCTAGTTGTAGGTAAACAATTAGTGGAGAGTTATTTGGAAAACTGGTCTCGCGAAGAGATCCACTCAGTTATTCGATTTCTGTGGGTGAAACATTTAACCGCGTCCAACACTTTTCACTGAGGTCGACATCTTCCTTCATGACAACACGCGACCTCATACAGCGCACCATGCTGTTAATAATAATACTAGTATCGTAGGGCTTCGGGTGCCTTGTCTGTTATTTGTTTTGTTACGCCCAGAGGGCAGCTTGCATGTCCTTGTAACGCTATGACACTCAAGGAGGTTAGATATCTAAGTTCCTTGACAGTATAGCACATTCTAGTAGAGAAAGAAGGAACTTTCTTGTGTTGGCGGATAATCCCGAGATTAATTTTGCCTTTATGAACACGGCCTACTGAACACAAATGGATTCTTGAACATGCCAACAATGTATGACATGCATGCCGTGATTTTTGTCACCTTTCATAAATCACTTACCACGGCCAGGAGCGAACCTGTAAGCTTGGTGTTGGAAGTCCGACACGATAACCACTCACCCACCGTGGCAAGTACCATGCTGTTCAAGAGGTTTCGCTGGGATATCATTGACAACCCCCCCCCCCCCCTACATTCACTTATTGATGTGTAACATCTTTCCACTCGGTTGCTGGATATTTTTGTGGGAGTGATTTTGAAAAATGGGACGGAAGTGGATCGGAACGATCGAGCTGGCAGTGGTGGATCTAACGGAAGTGTAAGACGCACTGCCAACTCGATCGATCGATCCAGCTGGCAGTGGTAAGAGAAACAAGGCGCGCGCGGTCGGAAATTGATACCATGACGTACTCTCGGCCATGTGGAATGTATATGACATACTGAACGGTAAACGCTCATGCGAACTCTGGTGTCAAGTGATTGAAACAAAGCACATGTTACATGTTCGAAGTCTTCGTAACAGTATTTAAATGGTAAAATACCTTAATATCAAACATTGTAAGTAGTTGGCATTGCCGGTATTATGTTTCTGCACAATGGCTATTCAAATATTAACCCACATAACGGTAATGCAGTCATCAATCTATACTAATATAATAAAGTTGAAGAGTTTGTGTGTTTGTGTGTTTAAACGCACTAATCTCTGGAACAACCAGTCAGATTCAAAAAAATATTTTTGTATATGATAGCCAGATTCAAGAGGAATAGTTTAGGCTATGTTAAATTTCGGACAGACCACTCCATTCCCTGCATTTAGGCTCGTTGGAAAAAATCTACACCGTTTCACCGATCTGAACCAAAATTTGTATACTTACCCTTTGGAAACCTGCGAGTAACACTGCCTGCATGAAAATTTGGACAGACCACTCCATTCCCTGCATTTAGGCCTTTTGGCTCAAAACTACACTGTTTCACCGATCAGAACCAAAATGTGTATACTTACCCTTTGGAACCCTGTGAGTAACTCTGTCTGCATGAAATTTCGGACAGACCACTCCATTCCCTGCATTTAGGCCCTTTGGCACAAATCTACACAGTTTCACTGATCTCAACCAAAATTCGTATACTTACTCTTTGGAACCCTGCGAGTAACACTGTCTGCTTGAAATTTCGGACAGACCACTCCATTCCCTGCATTTAGGTCCTTTGGCACAAATCTACACCGTTTCACCGATCTGAACCACATTGAGTACACCTACCCTTTGGAACCCTGCGGATGACACTGTCCACTTTAAATTTCGGACAGACCACTCCATTCCCTGCATTTAGGCCCTTTAGCACAAATCTACACCGTTCCTCCTAATTGCACCAAATTTTACATACACTTTGAAACCAGAAACTGAACTTGAAAACCACGTATTAAGGCCCTAGAACCATTCATGTCCGTAGTAGTGTAACTGTAAGAGTATGTTAATAAGTACCTTGTTGACTGGCAATTCGGGCTGCATCACGTCGCCCCTAACAGTGTTCTGGTGCAGAATTGCAAAGATAGTTAAATCTTGCGCTGCTTATAAATTGTAGTCACGGGGAGTAATTAGTGCAAAAAGATTTCTTATGCCCCTTAAAACAGTTATCATCATGAACATATTATGCCTCTGTATAAGTGCAATGGTGTTGGTGCAGTACATTGAGGTTATCAGCTGCAATAAGCGTTGGTGCTTTCAAATTTACCTTAATTTATTCCGAAAGTTATCGTTGAGCGCTATGTGGCTATAAATGATACTATTGCTACCTCAGGACCTCGGGACAGCCGAAGATTTCCAAAGTGTTCTGATTAATTTTCTACGGCGCTATGCGACAAAAGACAACTCTATTGGTCTCTACATTTCTAACAGACAATGAGATATAGGCCTTAGGCAGTGTCTTTTATTTCACTTACTCGTTTTTCTACTCATTTTTAGACATTTGTTGGAAAATTACATGTGTCAGTACAGTAGTTAGTAAATATCCGTTTCCCTATTCATTATTATCATTACGATAAAATGACCTAAATGTTACGTCCATTATACTGTACTGCTTACCACCCTCACTACAATCACCACCACCACCACAAAACGTTATATTAAAAAATATTTATTTTCTGGAAGTTTAAGTATCATATGCCAGTTCTGTAATAGTATTCATTATCATCCATTAAACAAATAAATCCACCGGGCGAAGCCGGGTACTACTGCTAGTATAATATAATCGGTGTGGTTATACGAGAATTGAGCAAGCCCTCATGAACTATTGCTGAAGACATTCTCTTTACTCACAAGAGGGCCTATTCATAAGGCATTTTAAACTCAATTTCACGCAGGAACATTATCGAAACAACCAAAATACCAATGAAACTGAATTCCGTAATGCAGTATTATTGGAACGTGGAAATAAGTCACCATCTTGTGCACAATATTTGCGTAGTCGAAATAGCCGTGTGGTTAGCGCCTATGACTGACAATCTAGATATCTCGGATTCGAATCCCGAACGGGATAGATATTTTTGCTACCAGATTATCATTTTAAACGATATTTATCATACGAATATGACTCATTTTAACAGAATCCATATGCAATTACGTGTTGGTCTGTGAATCAAGAGGACCTGTTTATAAGGAATTTAAGGTCATGAGTGGTGTCGCGTCTATTAATCTAGTTGATCCATATCGTATTCTTTATTTAGGCTAGTGCTGGTGGAAGCTACAAATCATCTAATAAAATGAGTTCCGTATTATAAACTACAATATCTGTAAAACACTCCCTTTTACAATAGATTAATATTTGTGCCAATAATAGTATAAAATGCCGGTGTATCAACAATTTCACGTGAGGTTTCTTCTATGTCAGATGTTACACATCATATGCGGCAACTGTAAGGCTCGTAATTTTTTTAATGTATCTTTGAGGTAAGCATCTTCCTCCTTTCCATTATGGTGCACCATAATAGGGTTATCGATTGCAATGTTTTTAGTGTTAAGCTTTCCAACGACCTGTTTTCCTTGATATTTAAATCTATATCCGCTGATGAAGGGGCCAAAACATTTAGGTCTCAAAGCATGTACCCAATGACCACCAAGTGATCATTTATCAAAATTAAGGTATTGATTAGGAGGAACTTTTGCCACAACTTTCATTAATAAGAATATGTTTATAAATCTAGCGAAGCGAGTATTATAATTTCCATACAAGTGTCTTAATTACCATTATAGGCGAGTTGCATACGAAAGTTTATGTTCGACGATAATAATTATAACGTTATTTTATGTTCGAACATAAATATCCATAACATCTGTCGAGATTTCGCCAGTTTTATGTACTGAACAGAGCGCATGGAAAGCAGAGAAAATCTTGTATTTGACCATGGCCTCCTCGATTACCCAACATGACACTAGGCCACGCAGTGAAATTTAAATTAGAAGGCCTTGGAACTCAGGGCAGGTGCGATGCTATCCTTACCTAATTGGTCAAACAACTGTATCTTGAGCTTTGATTGGTGGGAGAAACCGTCCCATAATGAAAACTTGTCCTATAATGAGCCTCATTGTAGTGCAGTTTTCTGACTTATAATAATTACATTTCGACATGGTCGAACATAAAATAATCTAATGTATGTACTATCATTTGGTTGTATTGGTTGCATGAAATAAAATGGAAACGTAAAAGTGCAGGGTTTGAAACCTTAATCTCTGATCACCCCTTGTATTTATGATAACAGAACCCCTTTTTTTTCATATCTCAAATTGTTGATAACTCGAAGTAATTTTTATTTGCAAAAGCACTTGGGAGATATCAAAGTTGGACTCTAATTCCATGGCGATATAATTTGAACTGAATGAAACATGAACTGCACTGTGCCCAGCCGAGTGTGGACTAACAGGATGTTCAAATCATTTATACAGCACATTTCAACGAGCCTATTGTACTTGTCCAGACCGGAAACACTCCCGGCCAGGATCTGGGTTCGAGCACGTGTTTCGAGCGACAACTTGACTCTTTGATCTGTGTATTAGCCCATGTGAATCCTCATCGATTTCCTGTACATGCTCCTGTATACATGATGAATCGCTGGTGCAGTATTAACAGATTATTGGGTAATTCAACAAGTCTGTCAAATGCGTTACGGGGATAAGGCATTGATATAGTCTGCAGAGTAAGACAACTACAACACAGCGAAGCCATACGTGTTAAGTCTTGCATATGGAAGCTCAAAGTCCTGATATACAAGATTCGAATCCTAGCGCAAACAGTGTCCATCCCGAGTGTAGTTTTCTCCAGGATTATTAACATTCACTCCAGGTGAATTCCTGGTTGCTGTTTCTGATTGTTTTTGTTGTTGTTATTGTTTGAGTCTTCAATTTTTGGGCTGTTTTGATGCAGCACTCCATTTGGTATTTGGGTATGCGTGTGTGAGGGATGTATGAAAACCTGTGTTATAATGTTTTAGTTGGTTCCTTAGTTTAGGGGCTGCGACAACGCGGTCATGTAGCCCCGTGTACTTTGGGTGTGTGTAGAATCTATCTGATAACCGGTGTTAATTCTGATGGGTGTATTAGTATGTGATATCTGATTCAAGTAAGGACCACAGACGATAATTTCAAGTAGTTCCTACTTTTGCTACCAAAAGCTACCGTCCACAACACATAGCTTGCGAACTTGCCTACTAGATGCCATTACAGTCACCACCTGGCGGCGAACTTTGGAACTAATATAGCGTTATCAATTCTAACCTACAAATTTTGGCTTCACACAAGTGTAGTTAGCGGAAGGCTCTTTTTCATGGCATAAATGTATGACATGGGACCGCCGACTTTACTTCTCCTCCGAAGGAAGGCATACTGAGGGATTTCTAACGCTCTTAAATAATCCGATGACTTCGGCCGGGTTTGAACCCGCGACCTTGGGCATAAAAGCTCAGCATGCTACCGACTACGCCACCGAAGCCGCCCTGTGTTATAATGCAATACGTTCCTTTGAACAACTGCAGCTTTTAGAAACGCCAGAGTCCTGAAATTTTGTCCCGAAGGGGATCTTTAACGTGCCAGTAAATCTACTGACACAGCTCCCTCGCATTTGAGCACCCTCAAACACCAGCTGACCGCACCAGGATTCGATCCTGCAACTATGAGCACAACAGGCGAGAACGTTATCGCTGAGCCACGCAGCCAGCCGATAACCTGTGTTATGGTGATGACTGTACCAGTGAGTGTACTTGAAAATTGGAGATAGGATTGGGAAGGAGGGGACCGTGACGTTAAGTTAGGAACCATCCCAGCATTTGAAGAGCTTATTTTCAACGTGACGTAAATCCATGAAACCGAAAACTTCAGAAATCGCGTTTTTGTTTCTTCGTACAATTAAATTCAGATATAATTATGAATATAATGTAATTTCATTCATTACTTTCATGCACAACTTGACACTGTGTTTCAAAAATCTCCTATCAATGGAAATTGTGGTAATCGTCTCACGTAAGTTGGGGTTAGGACGTTATGGAATTAAAACATTGATATACGCTTTGAGTGACATTGATGAACATTTAAATGGTTTAAACGCAACAAACACAAACTGATGCTATACGTATTCTTCAAAATTAGCCATTGCCTTGATTTATCACGATGAAGCACAAAAAGTCGCAATCACTATTTCTCTACCACCTGTAAGCGGCCATGTTTCCACGTCATAAAACGTGATGTCCAGAGAGCCATTGGATTGGTCAACATGGATATAAGACACATTGGAAATAAATACACGATGGAGTTACGTTACTTTACAAATACACTTAGTTTTTAGATCTCTGTTAATATGAGATATAGGACGTGTTGCGACTTAAAACCTTTGCTATAAGTTGGGAGAACCTACAAACTTGCTTATGGAAAGAACTGAAAAAAAAACGTGAATTTTGGATGTATGTCACTTTGGAAATAAGCTCTTCATTTGCCTGGAGTAGATGTGAGCGAAAACACAGAAAACCCCTTCAAGGATGGCTGACGGGGTCGAAAAAATTCTCATCATCTCATTGTCAGTTCTAGCCCTCACACCAGATATAAATTCAATTGGCAGAGCCGGAAATGGTTGGTTGGTTCCTTAGTTTAGGGGCTCCGACAACGCGATCATGTAGCCCGGTGTACTTTGTGTGCGTGAAGAATCTGTCTGATAACCGGTGCTAATTGTGATGGCTGTATTAGTGTGTGTTATCTGTTTTAATTCAAGTGAAGACTGCAGACAGTAATTTTAAATAGTTCCTACTTTTGCTACCAAATGCTTTGCTATCAGATGGCATCGCAGTCAGCATATGGCGGCGAACGTTGGAACGAATAGAGCGTTATCAATTCCAACCTACAAATGTTGGCTTCTCACAAGTGTAGTTAGTAGAAGGTTCTTTTTCATGCCATAAATCTATGACAAGGGACCGCCGGCTTTACTTCCCCTCCGAAAGAAGGCTTACTGAGTGAGTTTTAACGCTCTTAAAAAATCCGACGACTTCGGCCAAGTTGGAACCCGCGATATTGGGCATGAAAGCACAGCATGCTACCACCTACGCCATCGAATCATACCCAGACCAACCGGAGCAACAGCCAAGACTGCTAGTCACTACACCACTAAGGGTCAGTCAGAAAGTAACCCTGGCTCAATACTCGCAAGATAGATCTCACGTATAATCCATTGTTCATTTCGAATCAATTAGCCTAATGTATTTGAAACTCCAGGAAACTTTGAAAGTTTAAGCCGTTTCAGTTACGAGGTTTCGCCTAAGTGTACAAAGTTATTCTCATCATCAGGCATTTGTTACACCCTGCCTTGAGTCTTCTGGGATAGTGAACCTTGCGCTACGTTCCATATATTCAGCACATCCAACTTCTGGAGTGAACCCTCAGGTTGTACGTTCAACTTCTTAGGAACGTTGCTTCGCAGCAGGAGAGTACAGATCATCAGTGTGGGGAGCATCGGCCCATACCAAGCAAGTGGGCATAGCTCTTGACGAGTCCACCCGTATTGTCACTGGATGTCTGAGACCTACTCCAGAGCAGAAGATCTATCTTCTCGCGGCATTGCGCCTCCAGCTATTCGACGCGAGGTGGCAGCAGAGAAAGAGAGACAAAAGCTTGAGACAGATCCCCGACACTATGTTCAAACACAAGGTGACCACTCCTCGCCTAAGATCCAGGAAGAATTTTATTAAGAGAACAGAACCCCTCCATACCAAACCAGACGTCCAGCGTGTGTCACTCTGGAAACAAATAGTACCAGAGGGGGTTTACCCCTAAAGAAGAACTGAGAGGTGGTAGTCATTTGCCTGTGAAGTGGGGTCATACAGAAAATCCAAGATGTGTCGTGGAGAAATCCAGACTCCATGACACCTGCTCACGTGCCAAGATCTGAATGAAACCTAAAGACAGGAAGACCTTATGTAGGGCACAGACCGATGGATAAGAGCTGCAGAGTTCTGGAAAGGAAAATGTTAGTGTGTCGCCTGGACACGAAAATATAATACTCGTATATACACTATATCAAACTTCTTTGCTGGGGTTACTAAGAGCTGCCTCAACATTATCTCTACCCCATAGAGGCATCAAATGATAGAATATTAACTTCAGTAAATCTTGTAGGATTCCGGCCCCGTGGTGTTGGGGTAGCACGCCTGCCTCTCACCCTGAGGCCACGGGTTCAACTCTCGACTTCGTTAGGGATTGTAAAAACTGACGTGAGGGATGGAACGGGGTGCATTCAGTCTCACTGAGAATAATTGAGTAGCTGTCTGACAGTGAGACAGCGTCCCAGTCACTAAAACCATGATTAACGGCTGAGGGGACACGACGCACTGACCACGCTTCACCCCTCAATCTGCAGGTCAAATGGTTGAACAGTGGTCTCTGGTAGACTAAGGCCGTTCATGGGATATGGTGCCACGAGATTTTTTTTTTTATCTTTTAGGAATTTGTCGAATATTAATTAATTGTAAAAAGCAAAAACATCTATCATGCAAAGAAAATCCGTATTGTTGTATAGATAACTCTAGATAACCTTCGACATCTGCCAAATAAGGCCTTGGATATAGCAGATGTTGAAAGTAGAAATCTCCATTCCCTCTCTCAATGTTTACAATTTCACCACCATCCATCGCAACTCCAATGAATTACGCCGTTTAGAAACAATTCCCGCTACGTGCTTTTGAAAAAAGTTATATTTTTAGCCTACTTTTCACATTTTGCAAAAATGAGGAAAAAGTAGACTTATGAGATCGGGCAAATGTGTGTCTGTCTGTCTGTGTGTGTGTCCCCCCCTATCTACTCCTAAACGGCTGCAGCAATCGAAACAAAATTTGGTAGGGGTAATGATCTATTCCTGAATATCTCACGGCCATATTTGAAAATTATGTCAGTGCTACCAACTGCTGAAAAACCGCAATTGAAATTTGAGCTCCATGTTGGATATCTTGGTAGGTATGAGTGGAAGCTATTTCAAAATTGGCACACGTATAGATAATACTATTGCAGTTTAATTTCCAGGAGGACATACATGTCAGTGTTACCAAAATGATTACAAGCCTGCTGATAGGTACAATTTTTAAATGCATATAACTTCTACACTATCAATTGGAATTCAACCTAATTTCGTATGTGCTTTGTGTACATAAACAGCTATGTCTGAGCGTATTCATAAGAGCCACCAGGGCTGCCAACTGTTAATAAATGCTCTCAATATGTTTTATCCAAATACCCATATATCAGGAAGTATGCAAGCCGACAGCTTTAAATTATGCACACGTATAGTACCTGACATTCTATATTAATTTGGAGTAACTTATATATGTCAGTGCTACCAACATGATTCTAAGCCTGCTGAGAATTCCAAATTTAAATACATGTAACTTCTAAACTATCATTTGGATTTCAACCAAATTTCGTGTGTGCTATGTGTACCATAACAGATATAACTATGCCGATTGTTAAGAGTAACCAGGGCTGCTAACTGTTAATAAATACTGTCTCTATTTTTGTTATCCTAATATCAATATATCAGAAAGTATGCAAGCCAATAGCTCTAAACTTTGCACACGTATAGTACCTGGCATTCTAGATTAATTTTGAGTAACTAATATGGGACTACGCCAGTGCTGCCAACATGATTCTAAGCCTGCTGATAGGTCCAATTTTAAAATGCATGTAACTTCTATACTAACTAATGGATTTCATTCAAAATTGATACAACAATAGATCATATTATTTCAGATTATTTCTGACCAATACACGTATGTCATTGTCGCCAACATGATTTTACGAGCGCTGTTAGATCCAATGTTTAACTGCATGTAACGTCCATGCTATCCATTGGACTTCAACCAAATTTTGTATTCTGTACCTTAAGAGATGGAACTAAGAATATACTCAGTCACCAGGGCTGCCAACTGTAGTTCTCTATTAGGCTACATTATGCCATCTATACAGTATTTCGAACTGATTAGAAATTTCGATTTTACCAACTTAATTTAGTCATTATTCTAGATAGATCCATATACAGTAGATTAATCATTGGCATGAATCTTAAATTTTAAGAAAAGTAGGCTATTTAGTTCGTCACGGAACTTCTTGTTAAATAATTGAAACTTTTATTTATGAAAATTATTGTAAGGATATCCATTTTATTTTATTACCTAGCAACCCACCCTGGCTTCGCCCGGTATCATTAACTGTTTACTCAGCGAAAGCTTAAAAGGCGGACGAATGGCAGGTCTCGGTCGCAATTCCGAAAAGTCCAGGGGGACAGCGAAACTCCAAACACATACAGGCCAGACTCTTCTCTGAAGTCTTAACTCGACACGACTCGACAGTTTGATGCTGGCCGAAGCTGGGCAGGTAGGCAGGCTCGCTCGCTAGCTCTTAAACTCACTCCGAAGCTAGTAATTTAAAATTTCCACAGATTGGAGATTGTTGGAAGAAATGAAAACGTAAAAACTCCTATAGAAGGGGATTTATTAAAGATAGAGATATGCTGTAGTGGACTTTTTTGCAGAACAATTCTTACACTCATAGTATATAGATATGTTAACGGTTTACGCAGCGTATGCTTGAAAGGCGCACAGACGGCAGGTTTTCCTTCTGCTCGATTCACTGAAATCTTTACTGTTTGTCTTTCTTTGGTCATAAACTAATGTTTTTCCACAGAAACCTTCCTCGAGATATCCTTTACAAAATGACGTTGAGTACCGTTTTGTTTCTGTTTCCTTATATCCATCCATCCCTTCCCTCCTCCCCCCCCCCCTCCCCCTCCCTGCCCTTTCCCCTTATTTGTACATCCTCATTCTTCGAGGAGTCTCAGTTTTTATTTTCGCCCCCTTTCCCTTCCCCCTTATTTGTAAATCCTCATTCCTCGAGGAGTCTCAGTTTTTATTTTCGCCCCCTTTCCCTTCCCCTCCGCCTTTTCCCCTTATTTGGGCATCCTCATTCCTCGAGGAGTCTCAGTTTTTATTTTCGCCCCCTTTCCCTTCCCCTCCGCCTTTTCCCCTTATTTGGGCATCCTCATTCCTCGAGGAGTCTCAGTTTTTATTTTCACTCCCTTTCCCTTCCCCCTTATTTGGGCATCCTCATTCCTCGAGGAGTCTCAGTTTTTATTTTCGCCCCCTTTCCCTTCCCCTCTGCCCGTTCCCCTTATTTGGGCATCCTCATTCCTCGAGGAGTCTCAGTTTTTATTTTCGCCCCCTTTGCCTTCTCCTTCCTTACTACTATTTCCGCAGTTCTAATTAATATGGTGCGTTTTTCTACCAAGGTCCATACAGTAGTTTCTGGTTGCTCTCTGGTAACGAACAGAGGAATTTATCTAGTTTTTATAAGCTCATTGACACACATTCTTAGGCCATATTTTCATTAATTCTATTGAAAAACGAGGCAAGGTTCCTCTCGAAACATCTAAAATTTAAGTTTTATTTTCACACGGCAATAGCCCAAAAGTATGAATAATTTTATTTATTTATTTATTGTACTAGCAGTAGTACCCGTTCTTCGAACGGTGTTCGGTGTTAACACCAGACATTATCAATTGAGCTACTGTTGCAATGGTTAGCGGTTTGTCATTCCTTCATAAGTTTATCAGAACGAAGTTAGTTTTCTGGGAATATCCACACACTGTTAATTTAAGGGCCTTAAAATGTGGTTTTTGGACACCCTATATAGACTCCCGAATTTTGTGTCTCACATTGAGAAGCGCAACATATGCTCTAGTCGTCCTTCTGGGCTAATTTTTATATTTCGCCTATTTAAGCATGTATATTGAGAAGTTTTCCCTATATCCACCTTTCTACTGTATGCAAAGTACGGTGAAGAATTTTATAAATGATTGGTGTATTGACTCTCATGGATGACATACCTAATTTTACGATGCACCAAGCATCCGAACACGAGTTATAGGCGTACATAAAGATACACAGAAAGACAGACAGACAATTCTTTTGTCTACAACATATCACCCAGATATCCAAATATGGGTATATCTACCACACAGTATCAAACAAAATCATCCTTACGATGAAACCCGTATGTCGACAAAAAATAAATAAAAAATAAATGATGAGTTAAAATGTGTCTCAAACTAAATTCAGCTAACGAGTACTTCATGACGTGAAATAGAATTGAAAGCCTTGTAGACGGAACGCAATACACGTCACATAAAAACTGACCCTCTATGTTGTGTTAGGTCCCCATACACAGGAAGGCCCCCTTTCATAAATTATAAAGGCTTGTGGTGCATGAAAATTCATGTTATTTAGCCTTAATTGGCCCAAATTCCTAAAAGCCGCAAAATATGCTGATTCAATTCAGGAATTTTTGAAAATGATGTTGCTGTTTGGAGATATAATAGACCTTCTGTATTATATGTCGCACGTGAAAATTGCGTGAAAAAATTCTAGGTTACCCCTTGATCCCCTTAATTGCATTGATGAATTATACAGTCTAAGTTGGTTCCGTGATAACCTAATAGCCATTTGCAAATTTTCACAGAAATGTAATAAATGGAGTGACATTGCTTCTTACAGAAATAGATGGAAAGTTGGATGCCACCCCTTGAGATTATGTTGTCATGGTTACCGATTTGCATTCCTTCATTAGTTCGTTAAATTAAGTTTAAATTAGTTTTATGGGAATACTTCAGAAACTGTTGGTTTTAGAGCCTTATAATGTAGTTTTCGAGGACCCTTTAGGGCCCCAAAGTTTTGTTTCTGGCACCGAGGGGCTTTGTCTCATCGTTGTACGCCATAATATAATACTAATATAAGAATATAATATAGGTATAGGAATATAATATACCTGCCAGACCACACCCGCAGGTGTAGAACGCACGAAAAAAATCTAGAGAACCCCTTGACCCCCTTAAGCGCATTATACGTATTGATGAATTTTACAGCTTAATATTGTTCCGTGATAACCTTCTAGCCGTTTGCAAACTTTCACACTAAAGTAATTAATGGAATTGCAATAGATGGACCTCTGAGAATCTGTTGCCATGGTTACCGGCTTGCATTCGTTCATTAGTTTATTAAATGAAATTAGTTTTCTGTGAATATCTCAAAAACTGTTGGTTTTAGGGCTTTAAAATATGGTTTTCGTGGATCCTTTAGGGCCCCCGAGTTTTGTCTTTCACATTGAGGGGCTGAAAATGAGCTTTGTCACGTCCATCTACGCCTATTTTAGCAAGCAATTTAAAGGAGTAGGCCTCCCTTTTATGAGAGGTACGGAGAAGAGTTACATCAATGATTAGTGTCGTGTCTCTGATGGATATCTTTACCAACTTTTACGTTGATACACCCAGCCGTTCTCGAGTTATAAGGGAACAAAGTTGTTCACAGACAAACAGACAGACAAAGAAAATATTTCGCACGCATCCATCATAAAACAGTCTGAAACGCGTAAATAACTCAAATTTCCGTAGAAATTCAGAAAAAAAAACTGGCAAACTTTCATTTTTATATATAGAGAGATAGATTGCACCGCTCGGTGTTGACCGTGTTTTATTGCACAAATTTAGGTTTTACTCGCTAACCGTTGGACATACACGAAAAGTGATAAGGACCTTCGGATAGAAAATTAAATTTTAAGGATCACATATACCATCAAAATTTTATTATTTCTTAGCGTTATTTTTTTATTTGAATTGGAAATATGAAGTTTTGAAACCTAACGGTGTAGTGACGTCACAAATGTGGGTTTTACTCGATAACCGTTGGAGATCCACGAAAAGAAGTTTGCTATTTCCTAGCGTCTTCTTTTTACTTGAAATGGAAATTTGAAAATAGTCGCCATTTTTAAATAGTGCAAAATATCGAAATCAAAAGTTTCGGATAGTAAATTAAATTTTTAAGCTCGTATGTGCCATCAATAGTTTGCTATTTCTTAGCGTTCTCTTTTTATTTGAAGTGGAAATATGAAAATAGTCGCCATTTTTAAATAGTGCAAAATATCGAAATCAAAAGTAGCCTATGTGTAAACCTGGTAAAGCTCACATATACCATCAAAATTTTGCTATTTCTTAGCGTTCTTTTTTTTATTTGAAATGGAAATATGAAATTTTGTAACCAAACGGTGTAGTGACGTCACAAATGTGGGTTTTACTCGCTAACCGTGGGAGATACACGGAATGTGATAAGGACCTTTCGGATAGAAAATTAAATTTTAAAGCTCGTATGTGCCATCAAAAGTTTGCTAATTCTTAGCGTTCTCTTTTTATTTGAATTGGAAATTTGAAAATAGTCGCCATTTTTAAATAGTGCAAACTATCGAAATCAAAAGTAGCCTATGTGTAAACCTGGTGAAGCTCACATATACCAAGAAAAGTTTGCTATTTCTGAGCGTTCTCTTTTTATTTGAAATGGATATATGAAAATAGTCGCCATTTTTAAATAGTGCAAACTATCGAAATCAAAAGTAGCTTATGTGTAAACCTGGTAAATCAGCTACACCCATGCAAAATTTCATTTCAATCGGACCAGTGGTTCTTGCGTGATTGAGTAACAGACAGACAGGACGACAAACACCATCTCATTTTTATATATTAGTATCATTAATTTATATTTATTTATTTATTTATTTATTTCACACGTTGCAGGCCTATTAGACCACGCGAAGCAATCATGAATTTTTGTTCTTCCTGTCTTTCCAGAACTCTTTCATTTGTGCACTAAAGGCCCTCTTCCCTTCTTCGGTCCACTTGGGTCTTTGGGCTGTAGGTGCTGCTTTCTCTGACATCATTTCCCTCTTGTATACTTTGTGTTGAAGGACGATTTTGTCTATGACGTCTTCTGGGTCGACCTGTGCTTTTACTAGATCAATTTTTTACTTGCATCATCCAGTGTGTAGTAATCTTGAGCCGCTGTATGTATCTAAGAATATTGTTGGTGAGTCCGCTTTGTGGGAGTCTGCTGATTGGACCGTAAAACTTAAGTCACCTCTTTCTGATGTCTGCTGTGAGGTTGGAAAATTTCTCATTGGATAATTAATAAGGGCTTTATTTTTTGGGGAAATAAAACTGTTAAAACTGACACTATTTCGATGGGTATTTCGCGAAATAAAATGTCACAATGATCGCCGTTTCTTCTGAAATCTTCCTCATAGTATGGGGTAAATCTAAACAATCGTGTGATAAGGGGTTTCAAGGAGCACTCTCTTAATTTATCCTTGTAATTAAATCACAGAACAACTAAATATACAAAATGTTATCAGTCGCGAACTCTCACTGCTCTATCTACGACCATAACGCCATTTGATGTAATCCATAGCAGATATTGATTATCGTTAGGGCCCGGATGTTGATGACATGTCATCTTTTTATTGAGCTGTCTAAAACAATGTTGAAGTACATAGACACTCCGGACAGGCCACCCCGTCTTCAAATATGTTATTTTTATTTTGCATGTTTTTGAATGTTTTGCTATTTTTCCATTTTAAGAGCATTTTTAGCCTACTTTCGATTTTTCCAAAAAATGAAAGTAGACTTATGAGATCAACACAGGGCGAAAAAAGTGTGTCTGTCTGTGTGTGTGTATGTGTGTGTGTGAGTCTGTGTGTGTGTGTGTATGTGTGTGTGTGAGTCTGTGTGTGTGTGTGAGTCTCTGTGTGTGTGTGTATGTGTGTGTGTGAGTCTGTGTGTGTGTGTGTGTGTGTGTGTCTGTGTGTGTGTGTGTGTGTGAGTGTGTGTACTCTGAATGTCTGTCCCCCCTATCAATTCGAACACGGTGAATGCAAATTGAACGAAATTTGGTACAAAGGTAGCACTAGTAAATGACACCTCAGTGCCATGTTTTATATCGCCGCCATCTTTACTAAAACTGAATGGCGGCCACTCAAACGTTCAAAACGTAAAATCAAATAACGACTACCCAAATCATCCGATCTCTACCAAATTTGGTAACAACATACCTTCGTATAGGATGCGTCTTGTGACCAAATTACAAGGTCGTCCGCCATACCATTTCAGGATGGCGGCCGTGCGAATTATGCAAACTTTATAATCCATATCATGGGACCCACCAGTTCCGATTATCGAGCCGAGAATCGTTTTAACTGTTCTAAAGGAAGAGGCACGTTCGAAATTAAAAGTTTATTTTGTAATACTATAGTGCAGACGTGATTTTAAAAAGCTGAACTGATTCAGTAATAAGACAAGATGGCAGCGGATATCTTTTGCCGGACTTATATTTCACTAATTTGAGTATTGCATGCAATATAGCGTACTGATAAAAAATAAATAAACTTTGTATGAAATGCTTTATATATAAACAATATACTCCAGTGATGAAATCGTTTAGTATAAATCATTATTTGCTAACAAGTTCTATGTAAGTCATTTTAAATAGAACGAAATTCGTTGACACAATTAGCTCAGTGGTAGAGCGTTAGACTATCGCTCAAATGCCGATGGTTCAAACCCGATCAGAGCTAGGTTTTTTGCTTGAAATGTTATATGTTTATTGTTTTGTAATGACTCAGATGTTTTAAAATTAAGCGTTATATTGTGCACATTATGGTGTAAAATATATATTTAATTAAAACATAATTCGCCAGCAGATTTACTCGGGACATCTAGCTGCCAAAAAGGTAACTTCCAGATTTTATTGAAAAGTTTCTTCTTCTGGCCGCTAGAATGCACTCGCTCTGTTAGGATTATATTGTTCGATATTTCACCAATAGATGTCACGACTAGTCTACGTGGGGATCCATTGATTACTATACCATTATCATTCTATGCGCATCGAATTTGAAGAATGACAAGATGATACTACGATACATTTTAACTTTTTATTTTAAAGGGTTTGTAACAGCCTATTTTGCGTTACTTGAAAATGTTATTAAGCGTTATATTGTGCACATTATGGTGTAAAATATATATTTAATTAAAACATAATTCGCCAGCAGATTTACTCGAGACATCTAGCTGCCAAAAAGGTAACTTCCAGATTTTATTGAAAAGTTTCTTCTTCTGGCCGCTAGAATGCACTCGCTCTGTTAGGATTATATTATCGAAAATATCCACATAGTTTGTATACTGTAACGTAATCTTGATTACGGTACAAATTATTATTATTATTATTTTTAAAGTCATTGTGTAATTATTATTATTATTATTATTATTATTATTATTATTATTGAAATATCAAAGTTATATCGTTTTATTCACCCATTAATATCAAGGGAGGGGCCATACCATATTCACGTCATTACCATAGTCATATATAATATTGTCAAGTGCTTAGATTAAGAAACAGGGTTTTTATAGAGGTCTAGGGCTGTTTTATTAGTTAAATTGTAAAGACAGGACGGGCATGGTTGGAAGAAGTTACGGACGATGAAGCAACATATTGCAAGAAAATGTATTTCTGGAACGAAGCCACGCTGACTGGAGACAAGGGCTTGGAGAAAGATTTCGGCGGAATATATAGATGCGCAACGAGAGGAATAGCGGGTTCTGAGTGGAATATTTGAAGTACGCGGGCCTGTATTCCCGCTCGGAGAAGTTTTAGCGTCGCTTGAGGACTGAGAAATGCTTTGCTATAATTGGTCTGATGGGTCGCGGGCAAATTTATGCCGCGAAACATCGGGACCATTCAGAGTGTATAAAAGCCCAGCGCGACTTCAGCACTGGCTATTCTATAGATTCTATTCTGTCATTCACATATTCGATCACGCACTCACTCATTGACTTTGTGAGTCGTAGACTCCGTCAGTCGCTCAGTAAGATGGGACTTAGTGAATTCAATTAGCCTGGTTTGTTCAAATTTGCTTACCATGGTGATCAAACTCAGAAACAAGCAGCAACAACAACAACAAGAAGAAGAAAACATATGTTTTCAAAGGTCAATAAACGTGTGTTGGCGTAAGATCTCAAATTAGACTGCAAGCAGACCAACGAGATGGACTTTGAACCACAAGGCACCAGGTATGTGGACCGAGTTATTATCAACACAGAAGATCAGCGCTAGCGAGAAGACAGTCAATATTGCCCCGCAATTAGGGAATATTAATGCACATATTGTACACAGCTCGAAACCTCAGATCAAATGTTAATAATTTTGTTGTAAATAAACCAGTATTAGTTAAAATGTCTTGTTCATTGGGAGTTGAATATATAGGATAGTTGGAATGCAAAGAGTATCTCATAAAGCAAGTTTATTGCCCTACGCTCCGATGATAGATCTTGGCTCAAGGAAGGGAGCGGCCGTGGCTAAATAAAATTTTAATGTGTTATCTTTACGATAACTGGCGCCCAGTAAATCTAAATTAATGAAGTGTATGTCGTCTGTCTAGACAGGCCAATGCTAAATAAGAACGATGAGGTGGTTTTAAGGAGTCTTGAGTGTAATATCTGTAGAAACGTTATAAATGATCGCCCAACTTGTAGAGCGATATCCAACGACGAAGGTAGCCGTTACAATACACACGTCTCTGTAGGGTCATGGAAAGATTTGTTAATTCAATTAGGGTTGTGAAAGCCATGCACAACCAGACGTGTAAAGACATGCCTCAACTCAAAGTTGGATGTTGCCCACGGCAGGTCGTAATAATAATAATAATGTTATTGTTTTTACATCCCTTTTAACTACTGCTGATTTTAGAGACACCGGGGTGCCGGAATTTTGGCCCGAAGGGGATCTTTAACGTGCCAGTAAATGTACTGACACGGCTCCCTCGCATTTGTGCACCCTCAAATGCCAGCTGACTGCGCCAGGATACGAACCTGCAACCTAGGGCCCAGCAAGCGAGAACGTTACCGCCGAGCCACGCAGCCAGTCCGGTCGATTATGTCTCCAGATCCATAACATTCTTGAGATACTTCTTATCTTTCTTTCTTCAATGATGGTAGCAGTTTTTATCTAGATTGTGGCGTTTGGTAGAGGAAAATCGTTTCTATGGCCTTCAACAAAGAATAGTTCTATTATACTCTTTGATAATAACAACGAGTTATAACTATACTCATACATTTAGGAGAAAGTAGGCTATATGTTCTTTACTGAACATCTTGTTTTAAGTTTGGTAGAATTTTTTGGTCATATTTCAGAGAAATCGGCGTTTTAAGGTCATTTTCTTCCAATTTAGTCATGTCTCAGCTTTATATGAGGGAGTTACGTCTCTCAGAGTCAAGAAGAAGCTAGTAGCTGACACAAGATAATTTAAAATATTGAAATAAGTATTTCAGTATTGGTATTAGTAGAAAATATATATCTTGGACGCAGAAGAAGGGTACCGTTTTCGTCGCAACCAGTTATTAGCGGAATGGAATGTTACCTGCTCTGTTGACCAAGGTCAGCTGTGGTTCGCTGCATTTTTCACCGATAAGCTTTGAAATGTAAACAAGTGTTTACAAATTGTTTGACTGTGCAATGATGAGCATTTGTTAAAGTGATGTTTGTCAAACACTGCACGGACACAAAGGATAGGCTAGGAACGAGTGATATTGGTTGCACACGCTTTGGTTAGACAAGCACTTTTCACAACATTTACGGCTCTCATCAAATAAATTACATTAACTCGCTTCCTAAATGTGAGTGATTCAATCTTGTTTCATATTGATGTAAAATTTCCTTGAAAGATATATCTATAATGAACCGGAAGTGAAATAGGCACCAGCAGGGCTATATCTAACAACTGGAGAACAATTCCACTGGTGAATGTAATTCATTCCTTTCAGCAAGTCTTACAATGAAGGAACGAGGAATTGAATTACTCTTTAAATGGTATTGACTCAGTTTTTAGGAAAAAATCATGATGAAAACCAATAAAAGTAAAACAATATAATTGATATATTAAAAGTTTAAAGACTAAGAGATAACAGGTACAATAAACGCACAATGTCTTGCAAAGTCAAAATTAAAGACTACAACGTGGTGGTAAAACCAGAGGGACTGAGCGGCTCAGAACGCCTTATCCTAAACAAAAAAAGGGGATCTGCAAGAAATCGAAATGAAGGAAGGGAAAATGTTTATGAAAATTCTTGGACCGCAGAAGACCACAGACGGGACACGAAAAGAAAGGAGAATTGAGGATCTCTACAAGATTCGAAAAGGTCACTGATACAATGCGAAAACGAAGACTGAAATTCTACCGACATCTAGTAAGAATGGATGCCAATCGATTGACAGAATCTTTAAATATATAATTGGATTAAGGAAGACTACGAAATGGGTGAACGAGGTTAAGAAGGTCACAGAAGAGCAAAAGTTTGGTGCTTTTCAGTCGGTCAACACGATTGCACCCAAATGAGATGGGTTATTCCCTAAAACTGAAAGAAAATTACATGAGATTAATAAATACACTTGGATGACCAGTTTCGATCGACAAGCGATCATCATCAGATCCATTACACTTAGGCTATGAAATCTATGTCTGAAAATATGGGTGAAAATATTTACAATAAAACGATAATCTGGTAGCAAAAATATCTAACCCGTTCGGGATTCGAACCCGAGATCTCTAGATTAACAGTCAATAACGCTAACCCCACGGCTATTTCGACCACACGAATCTAAGGTACAAGATGGTAACTTATTTTCACGTACCAATAATACTGCTTCACGGAATTAAGTTTCATTTATATTTTGCTTGTTTCGATCATGTTCCTGTGTGAAATTGAGTTTATGATGCTTTATGAATAGGCCCTCTTGTGAGTAAAGAGAATGTATTCAGCAATAGTTCATGAAGGCTTGCTCGGATCTCGTATAAACAACGATTATATTATATTGATGACTGCATTATCGTTATGTGGGTTAATATTTGAATAGCCATTGTGCAGAAACATAATACCGGCAATGCCGTCTACTTACAATGTTTGATATTAAAGCATTTTACCATTTAAATACTGATACGAAGACTTCGAAAATGTGCCATGTGCTTTGTTTCAATCACTTGACACCAGACTTCGCATGAGCGTTTGCCGTCAGAATGAAAGTATTCAGCAGTGCGATTCAGCTGGCAGTGCGTCTTACACACTTACGTTTGATCCACCACTCCCAGCTGGATCATCCGATCTACTTCAGTCCCATTTTTCAAAATCACTCCCTCAAATATCCAGCAACCGAGTGGAAAGATGTTACACATTAAAAATATCTTGTCATTCAAATCAATACCCACAAAAATATGACGCATGTCATAGATAACAAATGAAGAATTGTATTATTATGACGAGTTGGAGAGATTATTCTATCGACTGTTAATGAAAAGTAGGGATAGGTTGACAGGGCACATACTAGGGATAGGTTGTTAGGGCACATACTAAAACACACAGGAAAGGTCGAGAAAACAAACTGTAGGGGTAGACCAAGGTTAGAATATGTTAAACAGGTTGCCTCAGATGTAGGATGTGGTAATATGTAGAGATTAAACGATTAGCTCAGGACAGGGAGACATGAAGAGCTTCATCAAAGCAGTCAAGAGACTGAAGAGTCGAGCAAAAACATAAATTTGAGAGAAGTGGAAACGAATTCAGTAAAATCACCATGCTAAAATGGATAAGAATATTGTGTAACCACACATCAATCAACAAATATCAGAGAAAGACTGCGCATGGCAGAAATGATGACAACTGCTATAAAATATTGTCATAAAAACATGACTACCATAAATAATTCAATTGTATTACCTTAATAACTTACTGAGCCTACACAATACAACATATGTACATTTTTATTGATAAATCAAGGTCCATAGCAGACACATAATAATTTGTTATTTCATTGTCAGCTATATTTTACATTAGACAGCTATGGAATTAAAAACCTTTAACAGATAGGGCACAATGTATTCTCCACTATTTGCACGGTTGCAATATTGTAGCATTATTGTCAAGGGTATAATATATAACGCACAATATTTTGGTCAGGCTCAACGATACATTACCAGTGTTTAAATGTATATCCTGAAATTGAATCAAATTGACGAATTCAAAAAATGAAAGCTAAGTGAAAACCATTATTATTATTCTTGCTATCGTTTCGACCATCTACCGTCCACGCTATCTCAACTGTCCTTTCCCATATCTTTGCACCTGAGCTTTAACGTTCACCCAGTATTCCCGGATTCGTTACCTATGCTGTTTCCTCCTCGCTTCAGTCCATGTTTTGCCAGATTTTAGTTGTGGCTTTTCTTGAAAACCATGCCCCAAGCTTGCAGGTTCGCTCCTGGCCATAGTAAGTGATTTTTTTGAAAAGTGACAAAAATCACGACACGCATGTCATACGTTGTTGGCATGTTAAAGAACCCATTTGAATTCAGTAGGCCGTGTTCATAATGGCAAAATTAATCTCGGGATTTTCCGCCAGCACAAAAAAGTTCCTCCTTTCTCTACTAGAAAGCGCTATAGTGTCAGGGAGCTTAGATATCTAACCTCCTTGACTTTTATAGCGCACCAAGGAACAACGAAATTCGACATGTAAGCTGTCCTCTGGGTGTCAAATAACAAAGCTTGCACCCGGCAGGCAGAGGCCATACGATATTATTATTATTGGAAACCACGGTGATCCTGGAGTTTTGACTTTAGTGGAACATGTTTCTGGATATCCTCCAACTCAAACCCGGCCGAAGTCGGAGGATTTTTAAAAGCGTTAAAATCCTTCAGTATGCCTTCCTTCGGAAGGAAAGTAAAGCCTGAATGTTGGGCTCATATCATAGATTTATGGTATGTAAAAGAACCTACCAATACAATTGGTAATATGTAGCCAAATTTGTAGGTTATTTGGTTAAAAACGCTCTATTTATTAATTTAGCGTATGGATTTTAGTGCCAGGAGTGTCCGAGGACATGTTCGGCTCGCCAGAGGCTGTAGCTGCTTCGAGCGGACACCCATAGGGTGAGCTACAAGTTCCGTTCAATTTGAAGGAGTTCCAACTTTCGCTACCAGATGTCACTGACGCCTAGTGGTGAACGTTGAACTTTGAGCGTTTCAACGAAATCTAAACTAGAAATTCAGCTTCATACAAGTGTAGTTAGTGGAAGGATCTTTTACATGCCATAAATCTATGACATAGGACCGCAAGCTTTACTTCCCCTCCGAAGGAAGGCATGCTGACGTATTTAAATCTCTTAAAAAATCCGTCGACTGGCCGGGTTTGAACCCGCGATCTTGGGCACAGCAGTTCAGCATCCTACCAACTATGCCACCAAAGCCGCTAAGAAACGCTCTATGAAGTTCCAACGTTCGCTGTTTGATGTCAGGGACAGTGTCATCTGGTAGCCAAAGTTAGAACTACTTGAGATTGAACTTGCTGGGAGCCTATGAGCATTCAATTAAAATACCCTGCTATGGCCATTGGCTGCAATTCATATATAATTTAATATAGCCTTCATACGCTAGTACAGCCTTGACAATCACACAGGTTATCATACAGATTCCACACACACTTAAGTACATGGGAATACATTTCCACGAAGTAGCAAAGCCCCTAAATGAATCAACAACAGCAACAACAATAGTACATGTTTGAAATACAAATAGCGGCTACGGTGGCGTAGTCGGTAGCATGCTAGGCTTCTATGCCCAAGATAGTGGGTTCAAACCCGGCCGGAGCCGTCGGATTTTTTAAGAGCGTTAAAAATCCCTCAGTATGCCTTCCATCGGAAGGGAAGTAATGCCGGCGGTGCAATGTCATAGATTTATGGCATGTTAAAGAACTTTCCACTAAAAACACCTGTGTGAAGCTAAATTCTATAGATTAGGAAGGTAAACAACGCTCTTAGGTTTCTACTTTCGTTGCCAAGAGCCGACTGCGGTGGCGTCTAGTAGCTAAGTTCTGAACAAGGCCTAGGAGTCGTTGACGGTGGCGTTTGGCGGCAAAAGTAGAAACTATTTGAAAAATTCAAAGTTGCAGTTCTTACTTGAATTAAAAAACAGATAAACACATTAATACAGCCATCACAATTAACACCGGTTATCAGACAGATTCTACACACACCCAAAGTACACGGGGCTACATGACCGCGTTGTCGCAGCCCCTAAACTGAGGAACCAACCAACTGAAATACACATACCATTCTACTAATTCCATTAATACGGATTGCATGAACCAAGAGTTCCACTACCTTTGAAAAATGTGAAAAGTGAGTTTGAGTCTGTTGTTCGTGCAAGGACAGGAAGGCTTCAGTAATTTGAGGCACTCTACTAAATTGCTGTGACATTTGTGTATGAATCGGACATTCACAGTCACCTGTGCTGTACTATGGATCGCCACGCTTTGAGAATAACAGCTCTAGGATGAGTCGGTAACAAAGGATTTGGTAATCAGCTGATGACAGCAAAGTGTAGTAACACTTCAAGCTAACCCATTTTACGAACATTACTCGTACTCTCATTACAGACCAAAATGCATGTGTTCGATACATTCTGGATGTTAGACGGGATGAGCATATCACACCTTACTACGTGCATCTGAAATGGTTGAAACTTCACAAGCGCAGGCAGCTATCAGTTGCATAAAATGTTGTACACCAAGACCCCGTTATATCTCTATAATGCCTTTAAACCAATGCAGTATGGTCTTTATCGAGAAAATAGGTACACAAAATTAATTATAAAAATGTATTTCAGTCAAACGAACATATATCAATTAAATATTATATGAAGTGTTGTACTTTGGTTGGTTAGTTGGTTGGTTGGTTGGTTCCTTAGTTTAGCAGCTGTTACAACGAGGTCATCGAACCCACCTCTTCTCAGTTTTGCCTCACGAGGCTGAAAGTATCCCTTTCCAGCCCTCAGATCAGAATTAAATTTCTCGGCAGAGCCGACAATCGAACCCGGGCCTCCGTGGTGACAGCCAAGAATGCTAGCCACTACGTAACGAGGCGGACGATTCAGTGTGGCGATAGTAAGCAGGAAGGCTATCTTCGTGTTGAAACAATTGCCACCATGTAGCTACTAGGTCCATTAAAAGGGTGAGAATGAGTGTAAGCGTTGTGGTGGAGGTAGTGGATAGAGATGACCAGCAGTGATAGCCGGGGCTAGTAACAAGCAGAACTGCTTATCGCTGGAAACCACACTCAATGTACAACAAAAGAGACTTCCGTTCCCATACAGTCTCAAGCACGTACATGATACTATCATTCTCCGGATAGTGAGTATGATTGATATTGAGTAATAATATCAATAATAATAACAGCTTGATATAATTATTCAAAAAGTTCAAAATCAGTTGGTTAGAAGAAATCAAACAGGACTTAAACATCACAGAACATATATTCAGGAATTGCAAGGCTTTTGGAACTCTAGTTACAAATTACTCTTTCATTGAAAAAGCTAAAAAGACCACTGGAAAGAAATGGATGGAGCGTAAGAGCAATTTCATGAAGAGCCTCCGTGGCTTAGGCGGCAGCACGCCGACCTCTCACCACTGGGTCCGTGGTTCAAATCCCGGTCACTCCATGTGAGATCTGTGCTGGACAAAACGGAGGCAGACAGGTTTTTCTCCAGGTACTCCGGTTTTCCCTGTCAACATTTCATTCCAGCCACACTATCCACTATCAATTCATTTCATTTGTCATTCATTTAATCATTGCCCCAGAGGAGTACGTCAGGCCTCGGCAGCCGGCACAGTTCATATCCTCGTGCTAAATGGGGGCTTCATTCATTCCATTCCTGACCCGGTCGGAGACTGGAAGCAGGCTGTGGATATTCATTTTTTTTTCAAGAGCAATTTCATGAGAAGGTTTTGGGAGAAGAAGAAGAGGAAAACACCATCAACCCAAATCAACAAGTTCAAATGCGCTCTCTAAGTGGGCAAAACGAAGAAAGAAAGAAAGAAAGAAAGAAAGACAACAGCTGTAATTCTTCAAGAAAATAAATTCAAGTACTTAGGAGAAGAAGTAAATCAGCCATCAATCGTGAGCCAAACAAAGAGAGAATTTCTGAACTACAGAAGTAATTCCTGGAACAGATACAACAAAAATCAATATCGGAGAATGCAATATTAAGACAATACACCACAATAATCAAACCTGAAGCACTGTGCCTCGGAAACCATTGGAGGCAGATTTCTCATTAAAGTTGTAGAGAAACACGAAAGGAAAATGTTGAGGAAAATCCTTGGTCCAGTCTGCTCAGAAAGAATCTGGATGAAACAGAAGTCTCAGGAGTTTTCAGCATGCTGAAAAGATCACTGACATCTTCAGGAAAAGACTATTGACATTATATTGTCACATTTTCAGAATGAACAATGACTGGATCACCAAAAGTTTTCTCAGCCTTGCTCTCCCAATGAATGTCAAGAACAACTGCCTTAGTGAATTAGTAAAAAAAAAACTTCAAGAAATTGGCATTATGGAGAGAATTTGAGGAGCTTGTTTTCAAAACTGAAAATCTCCCAAAATTATTCAAAAATTATGGTTGATTCAGCAACATTTGCCTCAGCTGCATTGGATGGTAAAATATTTTTTTGATCAAATGTTAATATTTCCCATTGATAAGGCCGTGAGAAACAATGCTTTTCGTTCAAAACTTTATAAATCCATCACTTATAATATATTGCACTAAATAATATTTTCTTAAATTAAGGCATTTAATTTCTAATTATAACTATCAATAACTAATTTTCAAAATAAATATCACAAATTAGGATAAATATTGGAGATTATGTGAAATATCCTGCTTTTCATAGCTAAAGACAACAACCATAGTTATCAAAGTATTCTACATCAGGTTCTTTTTCTCCAAGTAGTTAAGTTGAACGAATTCTTGTCTCCTTTGATTTGTAACTGCACATCTTAACAATAAGCGAGTTGCATAATGTAGAATAATGGAGAAAATGACTTGAAACAGAAAGTTACGTTGGTGATATTACACTCTTCTATTTAATCTACCTTACGTTAGCAGTCGCGTGGGTATGCGACGACATTTCAAGCGTGAAGAAATTTCGCTGCCAGCTATAAAATTGATGCTATTTATACGAAATCGCTTGCATTACTATCTGAAGGTTCCTACGGAAGGTACTCAAGGTCACAACAAGCTAGCTAACCTGGATCGTTAGACACAACCGAATATAAACATGTGGGGTGATAAAGACCACAACAAGCTATCTAACCTGGATCGTTAGATACAACCGAATAAAAACATGTGGGGTGATAAAAAACCCCGCGCGACACCGTAAGAGTTAACATAGCGGCTTTACCACGACCAAACATGGCCACCCATGCAGTAGAGCCCTCTACCGGGCTACTAATGAAACATACTTCCACATCCCCTCCAACCCAGTCCAGAACGGTAAATTTCCTTATAAGTAGAATCTATGGACTATATCCTATCCCACGTCTCCCTACACTACTTCTTTCATTCTCCACTTCACTACCCTTTTTTTATCTCTTTCTGCCACCTCCATTCTCTCTCAATTTTTTTAAACAAATAAATAAACGAGAGATGATTTAAAAACATATTTAAAAACCCACACGGCCATGTGGTTTCCTGTGTTTGCAGGGTTTACACAAACCACAATTTATTGAAACAGCCCGGAGGGCCTACTGGACGTGTACAACAATGTTAATCATTTCCGTGGTAAAGTGGGGGTGGAGTGTCTTCTGAATTATCCTCTTTTATCCTCTTAGCGTATTTAATTCTTCCTCCTCTCACTGTTTTGTTTTTAAGAGAAAACGTGCGACAAAGCCTGTTAAACCAGCTGGATTACACAGAGATATTAATGACAAGAGCAATGTGTGGAATTGTTGATGGTGTATAAGGGGACGAGAATATTTACTAATAAGATTTTAGCAGACCGTGGTCTTACGAACTGTGCCTAGTACTAGAGTTGGCACAGTATACAAGGTGTTAACAAACAATGAAATTATGCAGAAACAAAACATAGTATCGTGGATGTTTTATATTTGTCTATTTGTATTGTAAGTATCACGCTTGCACTTGTTGCCATGGTAACCAGGTATCGAAGTCAGCAATTTTTCAAGTTTTGTGCCCTGTCTTGTGTGGAGTTTCGCCTAGGACACTAAGCTGCCTCATCAGCAGGCTCTTAGTGTCCCCGCCCGGACCCCCACAGGAGTAGCGAAGTGCGCTCTATCTCCCTTCTTATGAAGCACACCCGCGTCTCTTTACTGCGAGAACAAAAACTCAAGCAGCCATAACCTCTCCATGAAGGCTTCCAAAAATATGGTATATTGGCCTTCATGGCCTGTGAATTAAATCAACAAGAGCCCGCTGATGAGCCAACTTGGTGTCCTAGGCCAAACTCCACACAAGACACGGCACAAACCTAGAAAAATTGGCGAGTTTTAATTCACTGGTCATGAAAGCCAATATACAATCCTTTTGGAAGCCTTCATAGGGAGGTTAAGGCTGCTTGAGCTTTTAGTTCTCGCAATAAAGAGGCACAGGTTCGCCCATAAAAAGGAGGTAGCGCGCAGTTCCCTACTCCTATGGGGTTCCGGGCGGGGACACTAAGAGCCCGGCGATGAGCCAGCTTGGTTTCCAAGGCAAAACCCCACATAAAACGCGGCACAAACCTAGAAATATTGCTGAGTTTTAGTTCACTGGCCGTGAAAGCCAATATACCATCTTTTTAAGGTGTCGAAGATTTCTTCAGGCTATACTATCCACCTGATCCAACCCAAATTGATGATACTGATTTACCTAGGGGCTGTGTGATATCGCGGCTGAGTGTACCCGATTCCAGCCCTCAGACCAGAATTAGGCTATATTTCTTGGGCAAACCATAACACCACGAGGTGGTCTCATATCACAGGAATAGTATCTGCACATTTACGGTTCGGTGGCGTAGTCAGTAGCATGCTGAGCTTCTATACCCAAGGTCACGGGTTCGAACCCAGCCGAAGTCGTCGGATTTTTAAGAGCCTTAAAAATCCATCAGTACGTCTGCCTTCGTAGAGGAAGTAAAGCAGGTGGGCCCATGTCATAGATTTATGGCATGCAGAAGAACCTTCCACTAACTAAACTTGTATGAAGCAAAATTTGTCGGTTAAATTTGATTAATGCTCTTAAGTTCCAACGTTCGTCACCAGGCGCTGGTTTCGATGGCATCTAGTAGTAGCCAAGTTCACAGCTAGGTGTCGTGGAGGTAGTATTTTGTAGTAAAAGTAGGAACTACTTGAAATTATTGTCTGCAGTCCTTACTTGTATTAAAACAGATAACACACACTAATACAGTCATCACAATTAACACCGGTTATCAGACAGATTATTTTACTTGATTCTAATAATTTGCACACCTCTGTAGAAGCTACGGTGATTTTCCTGCCATCATAACAGTATTGCCAACCTTTGAGCCTGCTTCGCCTTAAAGTCGAATTAACCAACTGCTCTTTTGCATCATTGGAATGAACTCAAACAAGGTTCATACTGAACGAAATGTATAAGGTGCGTTCAAAAAGTAACGAGCTGGAGGCATAATTACAGAAACCAGTACCTGTATGTTAGAAGTATTGGCCCTGGCTGTTGAAGCACTTGTCTCACTGTGACACGAGACGGCGAGTGGCTGTCTCATAAAATTCCCTGGGCTGCGATGTGAACCAGTTCCGCACGTACAGCTGGACGTCGGCATCTTAGGTGAATCGATGGCCCCACAGAGCCCTTTTCAGGGACCAAACATGGCGTAATCACAGGGAGAGAGGTCTGGATGGTATGGAGGGTGGCCGAGAACCTCCCATTTGAATTTTTGCAGGAGTGCCGCGGCTGTGTTTATCGTATGAGGTCGTGCATTGTCGTGGAGCGACCACGGCGGCTATGGCGTTCACTGTCACTCGGCGGTCGGGGTAATGAGTGCATCAACCAGCTGGACGTTGTCATCGGTAACGCAGGGGGTTGCTCCAGTCCGGGCATCATCGGCTAACGACACCCATCCTTCCCTGAAGCGCTTGTGCCACACTTTGACCCTTGCAAGGGGCATGCAGTGTTCGCCGTACACTTGTGACATTCGGCGATGAATGTCCGTTCCCCCTACTCCTTCCGCTGTCAGAAACCGAACTACACCTCTTAGCTCTTCGGTTGACGCCTCCATGTCACTGTTTGCAATGCGACTGGCAGCGTTGGGCGATTGATGCATGCTGCAGCTTGCTTTGTATCGTCACGTGACGGGCTGTGACCTTCCACGCTCTGGTGGGAACCACACCTCGTTACACACGCCACGATTAACAGATGTAGTCAACGGATTGCGCATTTCAGTCTCCGGCTCGTTACTTTTTGAACGCACCTTATAATATAATATCAAATTCGCACTGAATTACTCTGACTGTTGTTTCAGATATCATTAAAATCTGTATTTACGCAGACAAATCATTACGTGGGAAGCAATGTTGGTGATGCTCCCAGTAACATAGAAATTAAACATGAATTCATAGACCGTTACAAAGGAGAGTATGAAAAATGATCATGCCATCTTATAGAGACGAGGAGAAGAATTACTTTAAACCAACCAATCCTAGGCAGCAGCTTACATCAGGGCCTTCCAGACAGCGCTCCCGTCGCGCTCTAAGCCAGTGCTCCGAGCGCTTTGGTGGAAGGTAGTTTCAGAAGTGGTGGTGGGAGCTTGGCAGGCTGAGTGCGCTGAAGTGTGCAGCCGATCCATCAGTCGCTAGTCTAGTGCAATGCTCTTTGTTGACAGCGTGTAAGTAAGTCAGTTTCGCAGTGGTCATGACTGAACAGCATTCAAATAAAGGAGTGCTGAAGCAGCAGTCTTTAATGCAGAATGAGAAATTTTATTTTTCTGCACAGCTTATAAAGGGCATGCCAAATGTTTAGTGTGCAACATAGATGTAATGTGTTAACAAAACAGTCTGGCTGCGTGGCTCAGGGGTAACGTTCTCGCTTGCTCAGCCCAAGGTTGCAGGTTCGAAACCTGGCGCAGTCCGCTGGCATTTGAGGGTGCGCAAATGCGAGGGAGCCGTGTCAGTACATTAAAGATCCCCTTCGGGGCAAAATTCCGCCACCCCGGCGTCTCTAAAAGCCAGGGTAGTTAAAAGGGACGTAAAACCAATAACATTATTATTATTATTATTATTATTATTATGTTAACAAAACACAATTTGTTGTTGAAATTTCCTCTCTAATATGTTCATATTTCAGTTAGGAATAAATCACAATATATTTTACTTAACACTTGTGATCGTTTCCTGCACATTCCATACATCGGAGTACCATTCGATTTCTATATGCGGTATATTTGTTATGGCAAAGCAGCCCTATTAATATGTCAACAATCCCACAAGAACCGTCGGCCGCACGACTGTAGGTACGTATCTAGTCAGCGTGGTCCGAACATCGTCCGTCTCCTCGCTGCCACAGTGGTAGGGGAAGGCACGCCAGTCTGACTGCCCAGTGCACCCGGAGCGCAATGACTGGATGGCCCTGGCTTACATCGATAAGGCGATCGGGCGAGGAGTTGTTGTCGCCAGTCTTTGCTTATAATTCCCACGTGGTAGAGTTAACCCGCTCAGGTCTGTTGTGCTATATTGTCATTCGTTTGCTTCGTTCTTTCGAATATCTCGTAGTTAGTTGCATACTTCATCTTTAGTAGTATAGTAAGACCATTGTCGGTAGGTAATAATAATAATAATAATAATAATAATATCGTATGGCCTCAGGCGCCGGGTGCAAGCTTTGTTATTTGACACCCAGAGGGTAGCTTGCATGTCGAATTCCGTTGTTCCATGAAGCACTATGAAAGTCAATGAGGTTATAATCTACGCTCCTTGAACACTAGCGCTTTCTAGTCGAGAAATGAGGATCATTGTGTTGGCAGAAATTCCCGAAATTAATTTTGCCACAATGAACACTGAATTCAAATGGGTTCTTTGACATGCCAACATCATATGACATGCGTGTCGTAATCTTTGCCGCCTTTCAAAAATCACTTTCCACGGCCAGGAGCGAACTTGCAAGCTTGGGGTTAGCAGACCAACACGTTAACCACTCACCCACCGTGGCAAGCGGCGCACAGTGGGTCAAAATCGAAATCTACGGGGACAAAATTATTTTTATGTTTTAATCATGAATTTAGAGTTAAAGCAAAGTATATAATTTGTTTACTTCATAATAAACATCAGTTAAGACCTTTTTCAAGATACGTCTACACATGCAAGAAATTGTCTAAGACTAGGAGCTGAATAGAGCATTAAGTTATCTCTTCAGAACAATTTCCTACCACTAATTTACTTTTAACAAAGTCACAAAGTTCCACTTTTGACACAATCATCGAACCCGGTGCTTCAAACAGTTGTATACGTGTGAGAACTGGTTGCGCAGCATCGTCTAAAACGTAAAGTAACTAAGTAAGATGCAAGAAAATCTTATAACAGGCGTAAACTACAAGACTTTATCTAGATTTTAACATTAAGTAGAAAGTGACGCAGAGTGACGTGACATACTAAAAATCTAAGTGAAAATATAATTTTAAATAATAGTTAAATATTATATAATGCAAATATAGATAAAATTACGTAACAATTGCGCCCATTAATAACTGAAACACGTTACAAAGATCATACATTCAGCTGCATGTTCCATCTTAAAGCATCACACTATCCACAAAGACAACAAAACCACAGCCACTTACATTCACCCTCCAATTCAGACTGCTCGAACAGCGGTGACTGATTTACACTAAGATGCGTTTATATCCCAGAATAGTGAGCGGCAATTATATGAGAATGCTGTAGAAGTAATAAATTTTGATTTTTTAATTATGAAAATAAATTATTTTGTCCTCCTAGATTTCGATTTTGACCCACTGTGCGCCGGTAGGTACAATAATATATTATAGGCTCAATAGTTTAGTGTAGTCGTAGGATAATTTTAGTCCGTGCGAGTATTCGTGAACTTACTGTGTGTGTATCAATGAGTGATTTTCACAATGTCAGAGGACAGTTCTACTCCACGGCAGGCAAATGCCAAGGAAAAGAAAGGAATTAAACAAGACACTCTACTGAGGAATCAGGCTCGTGAAATGTTGTGCAATGTGCGCGAGTATTTCGAACGAGAGAAGGACAACGGTAGCACTCGATTACCTGTGTCGAAAGCAGTGCAGAGACTGGCTGATGCTACAAAAACCATTCGTTCCTCAGTTATTGCAATCGGGAAGGTGAAGTACCGTGCTGAGGAGCAAGGAGCTGGAAAGATTGCAACGAGCGGGTAGGAACAGGAAAATATCCAAACGAGTTACATATATTGGCAACTCCAGCTATCTAATATGACATCTAGCGGTAAAAATGAGAAACTTACCAAATAGGGTACATTTTTCACGTGATGACAGTTGGCATGTGGTTTCTTGTATTGGTAAGCAGATTGTGGTAAATTCTTTGTGTATTTATACATAAGTAATAAGTTTTACTTGTTGATAGAGTGCAAAATGAGTAAAAGCAAAGTATATTGCTCAGTTTACGGCTGTAAATCGATGTATAAGAGGTCTTCGGATATAAGTTTTTATCACTTTCCAAAAGATGCAAATAGCAATAGCCGAAAGGTGACGATACCTTCGGGCAACAGGAGCGGGCTGGACCACTCACCACTACACTCACTGACATCAGGACGGGTTGTTCACTGTTACGCCGAGCCAAGCCGCACCTAGACAGCCAAGGACAGTCTCGCCGAGCCAAGCCGTACCATGACAGCCAAGCCCACACCAGCCGAAGACAGCCAAGCTTCATCAGTCAGGTATCCTTCCCCACTCCCTAGTTCATTTCCAATAACCCTACCAACCACCATCACCTCGCTCTGCGATATCCGAGCCATTCCATTTCGAGTCATATAGGCCTAGTTTGACTTCGCAGGGTAAATATCTACTGTGTGAGAACCTGCTACCTGTCCGATATTCAACACCAAACCCACCTGCTAACCATCCAAATCAAGCAATTCCTGTCTCCCCCGAGTTTTAATACAAGTTAAACTCATCCCTTCGCCCTACCAAGCAGCAAATAATTTCTAGAGTCTATGGTACAGTGAGCAGAGCTTATAAACGTAACAGCGCCATGACTCGAACTGCTCAAAAACAAATACCAGCAGACAACCGATGCTTGATAATATGCAATTGACACATAAAATCAAGTGGAACACACAAATGAGATCACGTGTATCGCACAGTTATACACATATACAATTAAAAACAACACTGTCTTTATTTTAGGGACCACATTTACGGATTATAACCGAAAAATAAAAAGTGATCCATATCAAACGCGTGTTATTGAGTATTTTTACCCTCCTTATCCAGATCGACCGCAGCGCCCCTAGTGTTAGTTTGAGTTGCCAATAGAGAGTTTTCAGTAAGATACTATATGTCGGCATATCTATGCGAATTTTCGCAGAAAGGAACATCCGACTCTTGCGAAGCTGCTCGTTTCTTTGCGTTAGTGTAGTCTTTTCTATGGTAGTAAGTCTTCGGTAACCGTAGTTGAGAAATATCTGGGGTTCAGGTACAAGAAAGTGAAAGGCGTTCGAATCAGCTCCGCCAGCGCTCTGGCAACACTGCCCAGCTGATTGGAGAACTGTCAAGTTGGAAGGTATAACCGGCAGAGTATAATAACATACGCTGGAATATATTGTACTCAAACAACAAACAGGAAAAGTGTGAACTTTTCCCTGGCGTGTAACCCTCACCACAGACCAGAACATTAAAGGGACTGCTTAGGTCTTGAGGTATAGACTCATAACAAATTGTGCATTTTGTTAATTGTATATTAAAAATACCAAATTTCTCGTTCTCAGAGCAATATACTATGATGCTAAATACGCTCATATGATCGTTTGTGTGAAAGCAAACCTATTAAAAAGAATTCACCAACTTTTGCTAATACGATACTAAAGACTTAAATTATTAATGCGTAAATCTCGTATATTCTCTTTGTCCTGCTACGCATGAAACTTTTTATTTCGCTGCAAAACCATAATTCAACTTCATTACCACACACGCCTGCGTTTTAATAAATACTTCACAAATGGGTTTATAATTACAGACCACTAGGAGTTCTTTTGCTAAATCTTATGAAGATCATCCGTTTCTCAACATGTTTTGGGGATTAAACTTCATACTGCACACTAATTGTATCTTTTATACAAACGTGCTGTACGGTATATAATAACATTTCATTCTTCTTCTTCTTCAAGTACCGTGTTCGGTGCCCCGAACGTTGGCGATCATCATGGAAAAGGTGCCTCTGTCCACCGCTTGCCGGAACAATTCTTCAACAGATCGAATCCGTGACCACTCCTTGAAATTCTGAAGCCAGGATATCTATCTTCTGCCACGTCCTCGTCTGCCATCTATTTAGCCTTGTAGTAATAGTGGAAGAAGCCTCCGTGGCTTAGGCGGCAGCACGCCGGCCTCTCACCGCTGGGTCCGAGGTTCAAATCCCGGTCACTCCATGTGAGATCTGTGCTGGACAAAACGGAGGCAGACAGGTTTTTCTCCGGGTACTCCGGTTTTCCCTGTCAAAATTTCATTCCAGCAACACTCTGCACTATCATTTCATTTCACCTGTCATTCATTTAATCATTGCCCCAGAGGAGTGCGTCAGGCCTCGGCAGCCGGCACAGTTCATATCCTCGCCGCTAGATTGGGGCTTCATTCATTCCATTCCTGACCCGGTCGGAGACTGGAAGCAGGCTGTGGATTTTCATTTTCAGTATTAGTGGAAGCAACTGATATTTTTGGTCTCTAAGTACATGACCCAAATAGGCAGTTTTTCGACACTTAATGGTAGACAAAACCTGAAGATCACATTTTGCTCTTCTGAGGACATCTCTGTTAGTAACTCTATCAGTTCAAGGTATTTTAAGCATTCGTCTTATGAATCCACATTTCGCAGGCCTCTAATCGTTTCGTGGTGCTGACGTTCAATGTCAAAACCTCCATACTATACAAGAATGCCGACCAGAACGGGATGGTCGAACTCCACTAATTAGGTTTATTTATTTATTTATTTGTTGATGGTACACAACAGGGCTCAGTGTGCGCCCCAATAATAGTGCACCTACACAGTAAGATACATTTCCTGATATGTCTGCATTAAGTATTAATATCTTAATGTAATTCTTAATACTAAGAAGTTCACACAGATCAAAATGCATAGTAGTAAAAAGATAATCAATCAACAACCCCTGGCACTATCCAGCCCATGACGGGCTAAGGCCGACCAAGCGACCGCTGCCCAGCCATTTGGCCTGCAGATATTGGGGTGACGCGTGATCAGCGCGTCGGGTCCCCTCGGCCGTTAATCTTGGTATTCGTGATCGGGGCGCTGTCTCACTGTCAGACAGCTACTCAATTGTCCTCACGAGGCTGAGTGCACCCCGTTCCAACCCTCACGTCAGTTTTAAAATCCCTGACGGAGCCGGGGATCGAACCCGGGGCCTCCGGGTGAGAGGCAGGCGCGCTACCCCAACACCACGGGGCCGGCTAGTAAAAAGATAATATAAAAACTAAATCAAAATATGATCTAATGCCAAATATAAAAACAGGTTTTGAAATTATTACATAATAAACTAAAAGGTAACATCAATAACTAGGGAACAGGCCTATCCACATATATACATTGTTGATTCTGTTAAGTGTGATAATTTTATTTCAAGTATGAATTAGAGTGACTGGTTTATAATTTCCAAGAACGGTCTGATTGAGAGACAGAAATCTAGTTTCCAGTTTACACGAACCGCATCGTTGTAAATACTGCAAAGCCTCCATACAGGTGAATTGTTATGTGAAGTGGTATTGGTTATATCAGTTTTGAATGTTATGGTTGATCTTGTAGTTAAGCGAGGGATGTTGAAATTTAGGAGCGATAGGAAAAATGAGTTATCAATTTGACCGTTAATGACTTAATAAAGGAATTTCATATCATTCACCTGCCTTTGAGACTCCAAACTAGTCATGCCGAAATTCAACAAAAGTTCACCGTAGGGTAACCATGTGTGGGTAATTGCCCGTTATTTTGAGGTGTAAATATCTGAGGAATTTCTTTTGAACTTGCTCACCCAAACAGTCCTGTCAGCTCACGCTAATGGGTTTGGGAAGAGAGTGGGGGTAGACAACCTCCCCTGTAATGTTGGTTAAGCCATGAGTTGACTGATAGCTGCGTACAGCTGGACCTCCTGGAGTTTCCTTAGATACATAGAAGCAGACCTCGGACACTCCCGGTGCTAAAAGCGATACGCTAAAAAAGATACAGTCAGTCTGAGAGACTGGACTTTATATCATTTCAAATGACGCATGCTAAAAATGCTACACATGTTAGAAAGGCTCACGAGGGCTTCTCGCTCCGTTCGAAGCCCCAGGACTCTTTCAACAGACTCCATTACGAACTTAGAACAAAATATTTCAACAATTAGTTCCATCCAATATGGGGTTAAAGGTTTCAATCTGACATCTTGACCATTTCTTTAAGGGCCACCCTGTATTTGAGTCTGGCATCTTTCACAACTCTTTAAGGGTCACCCATTATTTGAATCTGATATCTAGCAAACCTCTTTAAGGGTCACCCTGTATTTGAATTGAATATCATCTACTGTACACCTCCGTTAAGTGTCACCCTGTATTTTGCTCTGACTTCCTGCACACCTCTTTAGGAGGCACCCTGTATTCTTATCTGGCATCTTGTATATCTCTTTAGAAGTCACCCTGTATTCTTGTGTGACATCTTGTACACCACTTTAGGAGTCACCCAGTATTCTTGTCTGACATCTTGTACACCTCTTAAGGAGTCACCCTGTATTGTAGTCTGACATCTTGTGCACCTCTTTAGGAGTCACCCTGTATTCTTCTCTGCTATATTGTACACCTGTTTAAGAGTCACCTTGTTTTCTTATCTGGCATCTTGTATGTCTCTTTAGGAGTCACCCTGTATTCTTATCTGACGTCTTGTATATCTATTTATAAAGGAAGATTGTAGTTTTACGTGACCGTGAATCTTGTGATTATGAGCCACGGGACCTCCTTTATACGTGGAATCCGAACCACAGGACATGGCATTTCACTTCGAAAATCTCACATGCATTGACCGGGAATCGAACCCGGACCGCCTTGGTGAGAGGCATACAGCTAGACGTATATCTCTTTATGAGTCACCCTGTATTCTTGTGCGACATCTTGTACACCTCTTTAGGAGTTACCCTGTATTCCTGTCTGATATCATGTACATCTCTTTAGGAATCAACCTGTATTCTTCTCTGACGTATATCTCTTTAGGAGTCACCCTGTATTCTTGTATGACATCTTGTACACCTCATTAAGGGTCACCCTGTATTCTTATCAGACATCCTGTACATCTCTTTAGGGGTCACCCTGTATTCCTGTCTGACATCTTGCACATTTCTTTAGGAGTCACCCTGTATTCCTGTCTGACGTCACGCACTCGCCGTCTCCGTATCCCATAATGCCAGATCTCAGGAGTAAACTCAGACTCTGTGCATATGCACTGAACGCCGTAACCGTAACGCATAACGTTAGACCTAAGCATAACGATGAAGTCGACGACATCATTTGAAATGATAAAACAAAAGACACCTGTTAGTACTATTATGTTATTAGCCTACTTTCGATTTTTGCAAGAAATGAAAGTAGACTTTGAGATCACTACAGGGCCAAAAATTGTGTGTCTGTCTGTGTGTGTGTGTGTGTGTGTGTGTGAGTGAGTGTGTGTACTCTGAATGTCTGTCCTCCCCCCCCTATCAATTCGAACACGGTGAATCCGAATTGAACGACATTTGGTACAGAGGTAGCACTGGCAAAGGGCACCTCAGTGCCATGTTTTATATCGCCGCACTCTTGACGGAAATGTAATGGCGGCCACCCAAATGTTCAAAGCTTAAATCAAATTACGACCACAACCTTTTTATCTGATCTCTACCAAATTTTGTAACTTTATACCTTTAAGTATGATGAATCTTTTGACCAAACTACGAGGTCATCTGCACAATAATTTGCTGATGGCGGCCATGTTTGTGTGCAAATTGATTCCCCCTATCTTTTAAAACACGGTGAATCCGAACTGAAAGAAATATGGTACAGAGGTAACACTAGTAAAGGGCATCTCAGTGCCATGTTAGCCTACTTTCGATTTTTGCAAAAAAATGAAAGTAGACTTATGAGATCACTACAGGGCGAAAAAAAAGTGTGTCTGTCTGTGTGTGTGTATGTGTGTGAGTGTGTGTGTGTGTGTGTGTGTGTGTGTGTGTGTGGACTCTGAATGTCTGTCCCCCCCCTATCAATTCGAACACGGTGAGCGCAAATTGAACAAAATTTGGTACAAAGGTAGCACTAGCAAAGGACACCTCAGTGTCATGTTTTATATCGCCGCCATCTTGACGGAAACGTAATGGCGGCCACACAAATGTTCAAAGCTTAAATCAAATTACGACTAACCTAATCATCCGATCTCTACCAAATTTTGCAACAACATACCTTTATAGAGGGAGCATCCTTTGACAAATCTATTAGGTCATTAGCCTAATAGTTTGCGGATGGCGGCCATCTTTGTGTGAAAATCGATTACCCCTATTAATTCGAACACGGTGAAACCGAATGGAACGAAATTTGGTACAGAGGTAGTACTAGCAAAGGGCACCCCAGTGTCATGTTTTATATCGCCGCCATCTTGACGGAAACGTAATGGCGGCCACACAAATGTTCAAAGCTTAAATCAAATTACGACTAACCTAATCATCCGATCTCTACCAAATTTTGCAACAACATACCTTTATGGAGGGAGCATCCTTTGACAAATCTATTAGGTCATTAGCCTAATAGTTTGCGGATGGCGGCCATCTTTGTGTCAAAATCGATTACCCCTATAAATTCGAACACGGTGAAACCGAATGGAATGAAGTTTGGTACAGAGGTAGCACTAGCAAAGGGCACCTCAGTGTCATGTTTTATATCACCGCCATCTTGACGGAAACGTAATGGCGGCCACACAAATGTTCAAAGCTTAAATCAAATTACGACTAACCTAATCATCTGATCTCTACCAAATGTTGCAACAACATACCTTTATGGAAGCATCCTTTGACAAATCTAATAGGTCATTAGCCTAATAGTTTGCGGATGGCGGCAATCTTTGTGTCAAAATCGATTACCCCTATTAATTCGAACACGGTGAAACCGAATGGAATGAAATTTGGTACAGAGGTAGAACTAGCAAAGGGCACCTCAGTTTCATGTTTTATATCGCCGCCATCTTGACGGAAACGTAATGGCGGCCACACAAATATTCAAAGCTTAAATCAAATTACGATTTACCTAATCATCCGATCTCTACCAAATTTTGCATCAACATACCATTATGGAGGGAGCATCCTTTGACCAAACTAATAGGTCATTAGCCTAATATTTTGCGGATGGCGGCCATCTTTGTGTGAAAATCGATTCCCCCTATTAATTCGAACACGGTGAAACCGAATGGAACGAAATTTGGTACAGAGGTAGCACTAGAAAAGGCCACCTCAGTGTCATGTTTTATATCACCGCCATCTTGACGGAAACGTAATCGCGGCCACCCAAATGTTAAAGGCTAAAATGTAATTACGACCAACCTAATAATCTAATCTCTACTAAATTTTGCAACAACAAATCTTTATGTGGGAAGCATTTTGTGACCAAACTGCTAGATCATCAGCCCAATAGTTTGCAGATGGTGGCCAAGTATGTGTGCAAATCGATTCCCCCTATCAATTCAAACACGGTGAAACCGAATTGAACGAAATTTGGTACAGAGGTAGCACTAGCAAAAGGCACCTCAGTGTCATGTTTTATATCGCCGCCATCTTGACGGAAACGGAATGAAGGCCACCCAAATGTTAAAAGCTTAAATCAAATTTCGACCATCCTAATAATTTGATCTCTACCGGATTTTGCAACAACATGCCTTTTTGTGGAAAGCATCTTATGACTGACTACAAGGTCATCAGCCCAATAGTTTGCAAATAGCGGCCATGTATGTGTGCAAATCCATTCCCCAGATCAATTCAAACACGGTGAAACCGAATTGAATGAATTTTTTTACAGAGGTAGCACTAGCAAAGGGCACCTCATATTCATGTTTAATATCCCTACAAACAACATTTAATTATACTCCTTGAAAAGGACAAAGAGTTATAACAATCCCCATCCATTTAGGAGAAAGTAGGCTATATGTTCTTTCCTGAACATCTTGTTTTATATTGCCGCCATATTGACGAAAACGTAATGGCGGTCACCCAAATGTTAAAAGCTTAAATAATATTACGACCAACCTAATCATCTGATCTCTACCAAATTTTGCAACGTTATACCTTTATGTATGAAGAACCTTTTGATTAAACTACGAGGTCATCTGCCCAATAATTTGCGGATGGCGGCCACGTATGTGTGCCAATTAATTCCCCCTATCTATTCAAACACGGTTAAACCGAATTGAACAAAATTTGGTACAGAGGTAGCACAAGCAAAGAGCACCTCAGTGTCATGTTTTATATAGCCGCAATCTTGACGGAAATGTAATGGCGGCCACCCAAATGTTCAAAGCTTAAATCAAATTACGACCAACCTTTTGTATCTGATCTCTACCAAATTTTGTAACATTATACCTTTATGTATGAAGAAACTTTTGACCAAACTACTAGGTCATCTGCCCAATAATTTGTGGCTGACGGCCATGTATGTGTGCCAATCGATTTCCCCTATCTATTCAAACGCGGTGAAACCGAATTGAACGAAATTTGCTACAGAGGTAGCACTAGCAAAGGGCACCTTATATTCATGTTTAATATCCGTATGACACTTATTTCAACAAGCTACTACAACCATCATTCAATTATACTCCTTGGAAAAGACAAAGAGTTATAACAATACCCATGCATTTAGGAGAAAGTAGGCTATATGTTCTTTACTGAACACCTTGTTTTTAATTTTTAACATGTTTTCGACCCTCATTGGGGTCATCTTCAGCATGAATTGTTTCCTCCAATATGACGTACATAGGGTATAACACGAAAAACATTACTAAATGAAACAAGGAAGCTTGTAGTTCTACGTGACAGTAAATTTTGTTATCATGAACAACGGACCTGCTTTTTACGTGTAATCCGAACCTCAGGGCATGGCATTTCATTTACCGGGAATGAAACCCGGTCCACCTTGGTGAGAGGTGAATAACTTGGCCGCTGCATCAATACCCCTCCTTAAATAAAAGATAAGCTCTAACACTAACAACATGAAATTACAATACTATTAAAATGGACATCCTTACAATATTAATTTAAGGAAGATGTAGATCATGTATTAAACCAGGCAACTGCAAATATACAGTGTGTTTCTAAATTCCCATTACAAATTTTGAGGGCTTATAGTGCGGACCAAGACGGTCGAGTATAATTAATACGGTTCCAGTATCAGATTTTAATTGGGTTTTACTGCAATTATACCGACGTATCGCGGAAGATTACAAAGAAAATGAAAATCTTTTATCAAATTGATTGTAAATACATAGGTTGTTTTTTTAGTTTTGGCACCTTAGTTATAAGTGGATTAATAACTCACTTAGATGGTTCCAAGTTCCACTGGCCCTCGATGTAGTCCCCACCGTTGCGTACAACATGTTCCCAGCAATGCGGAAGTCGTTGGATCCCGTTGGCACTGCCCAATCTATTGATGGTACGAAGAGAGCGCTCGGCAGCCTGCTTAACGTCTTTGTCATCTTCATCTTCGGGATGAGATCATAGTCGCAGGGACTGATGTCGGGAGAATATGGGGGGTGATAGAGGACTTCCCAGCCCCAGCGATCCAACAATGCCGACACAACGCCTGCTGTGTGTGCCCTAGCATTGTCATGCAGTACGATGGGCGGTGTAACCATGTGGTGGCGCCGTTTCCTTCTCAGAGCTCCTCGGAGATGGTCTTGCAGAAACGAACAATAGTACGCCGCGTTAACGGTTTGCCCTCGGGGAACAGTATGGCAGCGCTTCCGTACCACTGAAGACGTTAAGCAGGCTGCCGAGCGCTCTCTTCGTACCATCAATAGATTGGGCAGTGCCAACGGGATCCAACGACTTCCGCAACGCTGGGAACACATTGTACTCAACGGTGGGGACTACATCGAGAGCCTGTGAAACTTGGAACCATCTAAGTGAGTTATTAATCCAGTTATAACTAAGGTGCCAAAACTAAAAAAAACAACCCCTGTATAATATCGACAAAGGTTGTTGTTGTTTGAAGGGGGTGGAACTACGAGGTGTCGACAAACGGTGTCGCCCAGAATCAAGATTATCTTTAAGAATGTTATTTCTGTTTTTATGGCGTTGGCGCCAGTTGACATGTACATTCTGTTTAAAAGAAAACAAGTGTTAGCATATTTTAAGATCAAATATGACGGCATGTATGTGTGCTGCTAATTGACTGATGAAGGCTAATAATAGCCGAAACATGTATCATTTATTGGGGTAAAAGTGGAGTGATAGTAAAAAGAAATTGTATTGTAAAGTGGGCATTATCTTTATAGATCTCGAAATCGATACAGGAAAAAAACACTGATTGTCAGTCTGAAAGACTAGACTTTATATCATTTTAAATGCTACAAATGCTGCGTGAACTCAAAGTCCGTTAGCAAAAATAAATAAAAAAATACGAGTCTTACCGTAGTCGCATATGATGTGTAACATCTGACATAGAAGAAACCTCACGTGAAATTGTTGTTACACCGGTATTTTATAGTATTATTGGCGCAAATATTAATCTATTGTAAAAGGGAGTGTTTTACCGATATTGTAGTTTATAATACGGAACTCATTTTATTAGATGATTTGTAGCTTCCACCAGCACTAGCCTAAATAAAGAATACGATATGGATCAACTAGATTAATAGACGCGACACCGCTCATAACTTTAAATTCCTTATAAACAGGTCCTCTTCATTCACAGACCAACACGTAATTTCATAGGGATTCTGTTAAAATGAGTCATATTGATATGATAAATATCGTTTAAAATTATAATCTGGTAGCAAAAATATCTACCCCGCCCAGGATTCGAACCCAAGATCTCTAGATTCACAGTCATACGCATTAACCCCACGGCTACTTCGACTCCTCAAATATTGTGCACAAGATGGTGACTTATTTCCACGTTCCAATAATACTGCATTACGGAATTAAGTTTCATTTATAGTTTGCTTGTTTCGATAATGTTCCTGAGAGACATTGAGTTTAAAATGCCTTATGCCAATGCAATGCCGACTACTTACAATGTTTGATATTAAGGCATTTACCATTTAAATTCTGATACGAAGACTTCAAACATGTATCATGTCATTTGTTTAAATCACTTGACACCAGAGTTCGCATGAGCGTTTTCCGTTCAGTATGTCATATACATTCCACATGGCCGAGAGTGCGTCATGGTATCAATTTTCGACTTCGCGCGCTGATTGTTTGTCTTACCAGTGCCAGCTGGATCGATGGATCGAGTTGGCAGTGCGTCTTATACTTCCGTTCGATCCACCACTGCCAGCTAGGGCACACTTCCATTCGATCGATCGAGCGGGCAGTGCATACTTCCGTTGTCCACCACTGCCAGCTAGTACACTTCCGTTTGATCGATCGAGTGGGCAGTGCATACTTCCGTTGTCCACCACTGCCAGCTAGTACACTTCCGTTTGATCGATCGAGCGGGCAGTGCATACTTCCGTTTGATCCACCACTGCCAGCTCGATCGTTCCGAGCCACTTCCGTCCCCAATTTTCAAATTCACTCCCACAAAACTGTCCAGCAACCGAGCGGAAAGATGTTACACATCCAAAAAGAAAAAAAAGCAAGTGCAAACCAAGGTACTATGACGTCACACACCTCAGTGCATTCTCGGTACATTTCGTCCGTCACCGTAACATAACGCCAGACCCCAGCGAAGTCAACATAATCATTTAAAATGTTAAATAATTAGATCTTGGCCAATGTCATGGACATACAGGGTTAAGTTTAGCAGTCGAATTTGAGTCTTCCCGCTACCCGCAAGAAACCACCTCAGCACACGTTGAGAGCTCCCGCATTTTCGCCACTCTGTCGGACTCCTGCTGCTTGTCGTCTGGGTTAAATTACAGGTGAGGCTAAATATGACGACCACCAACGTCAACACAGACACTGTACCACCGTACCATGTTCTGGTACACATGACCACCATTCCCTGGTCCTCCAACATCCACCGCAGCCATAAATATGATCAAATATGACGGAGTGTATGTGTTCTGCTAATTGACTGATGAAGGCTAATAATAGCCTAAACATGTATCATTTATTGGGTCAAGAGTGGAGTGATAGTAAAAGGAAATTGTATTGTAAAGTAGGTCTTGTAAGTCAAGGTTTTCATGTGACCCCACAGGTAGTAATAAGTCTAGCGGTGTCAAGTCGGGTGAACGTGCCGGCCAAACAATCGGGCCACCCCGATCTATCCACTGTTGCCCAAATATGTGGTGCAGGTGATCTCGGACCGCAAGTGAATAATGAGGAGGTGCACCATCGTGCTGAAACCACATATTTTGAACACATCGTCTAAGAACTCATGCAGTATGTCTTCAAGGAATACAAGTACGCGGCACCCATGAGATTTCGTGGAAGAAGGTATGGAATGTCAACGAACCTGTATGGGATATGGGACATCAGATGATCGTTCAATGACGTAATTAATCTAATCGGTGGCACTGAAAATGCGGGAGATTTGAACTTGCGTTGAAATGGGTTCTTCTTTTTCGGGTAGCGGGAAGACGGAACTTTCTGGGACACAAGTTCCTATGCTAACCTTAACCGACTTTGTCCCCACTACACGCCCTCAAAGTCTGTAAAGCGAATTTAGAAACACCCCGTATACACTTATTTAGTTGCAGAAGTTATTAAACTAGTGTAACTAGTTAATATTGCTAGTTATAAGTGATTTTGTTTTGATAATATAAGGTGCGTTCAAAAAGTAACGAGCCGGAGGCATAATACAGAAACCAGTATCTGTATGTTCGAAGTATTGGCCCTGGCTGTTGAGCCACTTGTCCCACTGTGACACGAGGCGGTGAATGGCTGTCTCAAAATTCCCTGGGCTGCGATGTGAACCTGTTCCGGACGTACAGCTGGACGTCGGCGACCGAGGTGAATCGTTGGCCCCGCAGAGCCCTTTTCAGGGGACCAAACATGGCGTAATCAAGGGGAGAGAGGTCTGGACTGTATGGAGGGTGGCCGAGAATCTCCCATTTGAATTTCTGCAGGAGTGCCGCGACTGTGTTGGCCGTATGAGGTCGTGCATTGTCGTGGAGCGACCACGGCGGCTACGGCGCCCACTGTCACTCGGCGGTCCTGGGTAATGAGTGCATCAACCAGCTGGACGTTGTCATCGGTAATGCAGGGAGGTGCCCCAGACCGGGCATCATCGGCCTACGTCACCCGTCCTTCCCTGAAGCGCTTGTGCCTCGCCTTGACCCTTGCAAGGGATATGCAGTATTCGCCTTACACTTGTGACATTCGACTATGAATGTCCGTTCCCCCTACTCCTTCCGCTGTCAGAAACCAAACAACACCTCTTTGCTCTTCGGTTGACGCCTCCATGTCACTGTTTGCAATGCAACTGGCAGCGTTGGACGATTGATGCATGCTGCTTCTCGCTTTGTATCGTCACGTGACGTGCACGCGTGCCCTCTAGCGACGGGCTGTGACCTTCCACGCTCTGGTCGGAACCACACCTCGTTACAAACGCCACGATTAGCCGATGTCGTCACCGGTTTACGCATTCCAGCCTCCGGCTCGTTACTTTTTGAATGCACCTTATAAAATTACTGTATTTGATTTCATGTGATGTCAATTGGATTAGGTGTGAAGTGATCTTCGTTAAAAATTACATTCTTGAGTTTCCATGTGATGTCTATAAAAATACGTAGTGAAATGATCTGACGGGTTTTCTCCATTGACCCCTGAAAATATCCAAGTAACAAGAGAATTATAATGTACGCCCATGAGGAATTCGACTTCCTCAACTCCTGTTTTTTACGCCGATACTGTGATCACTGAACTAATGGGGAAGACTCGATTCATCACTTGTATTGATCATCTATGACACTAATGCTGGGGCAGCCTATTTTCAGACGAGGATTCTCTAATACGTAGGGCGTATTATATTGTTTTACACTTTATTTTCTTTTACCCAAATGAAGTGCATTACACATCAGTTGTTACGTCCACCTTCTCAACATAATCTCCTTGTAACTTCATGCACTTTTGTCGTCGATGTGTCAGTATCTCCAGACCTTCCTGAAACCATTCTTTCGGAGTGCTGTGCACTCAATCCTTGACAGCTGTGTCCAGAGCTTTCCTCATGTTCCCGAACAGGTGATGATCACTTGGTGCCAAGTCTGGATAGTCTGGTGGATGTAGTAGCACCGTGAATCCCATTTCATCAATGGCAGCGGTGGTCTCTCGGCTAGTGTTGGGGGCGGGCATTGTCATGTTGCAGAAGCACACCTTTAGTCCATTTTCCTGGTCGCTTAGTTTGAATGGCACTACGTAAGCGCTTAAGGATTTCCACATTTACTGCACTGTTAATCGTGGCCCCCAATTCCAGCCAGTCAATGAGGATTATGCCCTTTGTGTCTCAGAACACTCTCGCCATTCACTTGCCAACTGATGGCACTCTTCATCATTTCTTTGGCGGTGGACTGCCCCTTTTCTTCCATTGCACGGTCGCCATTTTGAGGATTTTGCAAAACTGGACACAGCTGTCAAGACATGGGTACACAGCACTCCGAAAGAATAGTTTCAGAAATGTCTGGAAAGACTGACACATCGATGGCAAAAGTGCATAAAGTTACAAGCAGATTATGTTGAGAAGGTGGACGTAACACCTTATGAGTAATGTACTTCATTTGGGTAGAAAACAAGTATGTTCGTTCCGTGAAGAACTATACAGCCTATTTTCAAATAACCTACTTATGTTAATTGCCTCGATCAACATACAAAATTTCCGTTTGATTGCTGTAATACATTCGTAGATATTGAGAACCATCTAAATATTTCGGATGGTCGCCATGTTGGATGTTATATATGTAGGTCCTAGAGTTATGTACTGTTACATGCAGATTATTGTGAACGTGTAGTATTCAAACTTCAATCGCATAATTAGGACACAAGAAAAAACAAGGAGATTTTAAAATTTTTCACAGCTGCCATCTTGAGGTTATGGAAACAATTGAAATAAATTAGATGCCAGTGGATTAACATTCGGATAAAGATTTACTGTACCAAGTTTCACTGCACGCGGATGGTTAAATTGCGAGAAACGTCCATGTGAATATTTATAATTCGCGTCACCGCCATGTTGGATTTGTGATCACCAGGTTATTTAAAGTCCTAGTTCATAGCCCCTATGAACATTAAAAAATGCAGTTTGATTGCTAAAATAGATTCGTAGATATTCAGTATCGTCTAAATATTTCGGATGGTCGCCATGTTGGATTGTTAAATGTATAGGCCATAGAGTCATGTACCATTAAAGGAAAATTATTGCGTAGGTTCATTATTCAAACTTTCACTTCGATCGCATGACTACATCACAAGAAATAAAAACTTAATTTTAAAATTCGCACTGCCGCCATCTTGAGTTTATGTAAACAATGGAACTAAATTAGATACCAGTGGATTACAATGTGTATAAATACTTCCTGTACCAGGTTTCAGTGCGCTTGGAACATTAAATCGCGAGAAAGGTCTATTTAAAATGTTCAAATTCGCTTGGCCGCCATGTTCGTTTTGTAGTTAACCGGTTTTCGAAAATCTTATAGATGGACTTCCAGTAGTGCCCTTTATCACAGTACAAAATTTTAGGGAGATACCGCTAATAGTTTCAGAGATATAGAATGCCGGTGAAATATTTCGCACATCCGCCATCTTGTGATTATGTAAACAATTGAACGAAGTTAGATGTCGGTGCATTACAATGTATATAAACATATACTGTACCAAGTTTCATTGCGTTTGGCTGGTCAAATCGCGAGAAACGTCTATTTAAAAGTCGCAAATTCGCTTGGCCGCCATGTTCGTTTTGTAGTTACCAGGTTTTCAAAAGTCACATAAGTGAACTTATAGTAGTTCCCTCTATCACCACAGAAAATGTCAGGGTAATATCGGTAATAGTTTCGGAGATATTGAATGCTGGTGAAATATTTCGCACAGCCGCCATGTTGGATCGGTGAGTCGTAACAAAATTTGAAGGGCACGGTCGAGGTCGCCGGGAATAGTGCTATGAACTTTCCGAGTTTCATTGAAATCGCTCCTGCCGTTTAGATTTTATTAGGGGGGGACACACACACGAATCACACACACACACACACACGCACACACACACGGACAAAAGGTGATCTCATAAGCCTATTTTTTCAAAATTGAAAATAGGCTAAAAATGATAATCAGATTTTAAAATTTCGCAGAGCTGCCATCTTGTGGTTAGGAAAACAATTGAAATGCATTAGATGCCAGTGGATTGAAAGTTTTATAAGCATTTACCATACCAAGTTTTACTGCACCCGGATGATTAAATCGCGAGAAACGTCGATTTAAATATTTATATTTCGCGTCGCCGCCATGTTGGATTTTTGATCACCAGGTTATTGAAGTTCATAGTCTCTATCAACATACAACATTTCAGTTTGATTGCTATCATAGAAAATTAGATATTGAGAACCTTCTAAATATTTCGGTTGGTCGCCATTTTGGATTTTTATTATATAGACCATAGAGTTATGTACTATTAGAAGACAATTTTTGCGTAGGTTCATTATTCAAACGTTCACTTCGATCGCATTATTAATACACGAGAAATAAAAAGAAAAATGCGCACAGCCGCCATCTTGAGGTAATGTAAACAATTGGACAAAATTATTTTATACAATGTGTATAAACATTTACTGTACCATATTTCACTGCGCTCAGATGGATAAATCGCGAGAAAAGTCTATTAAAATGTCTCACCATCGCTTGCCCGCCATGTTCGTTTTGTATTTTACAGGTTTTCGAAAATCTCATAGCTGAACTTTTAGTAGTACCCTTTATCACCGTAAAAAAATGTCAGGGTGATATCAGTAATAGTTTCGGAGATATAAAATGCCGGTGAAATATTTCGCACAGTCGTCATTTTGAGGTTATTGAACTAAATGAGATTACAGTGCATTACAATGTGTTCAAACATTTACTGTACTGAACCAAGTTTCATTGCGTTTGGATGGTTAAATCGTGAGAAGTCTATTTAAAAGTTTCAACTTCGCTTGGCCGCCATGTTGGTTTTGTAGTTACCAGGTTTTCGAAAGTCACATAGGCGAACTTGTAGTAGTGCCCTCTATCACCCAACACAAGTTCAGGATCTGTAATGGTTTCGGAGATATGGAATGCCGTTGAAATATTTCGCACAGCCGCTAAGTTGGATTGGGGAGACGTAATAACATTTGAAGGGCACGGTCGGGGTGGGCCAAAATAGTACTACAGGGAGCGGCAAAAAGATCTGACGGTTTTTAAATCACAACAACACAAACATTTTAAATGATATAGACTCTTTTATTACTTATAACAGCAAGGTGTACATGTCAATTAATGGAAAACATGAAAGAACAATAGATTTGAACTGTTAAGATTTGAAGATAACGTCTTTCAAATGATGGCTATCTTTTGCCATGCATTCTTTCAGTCTTGCACTGAAGCTTTGCATAGTCATTAGGCTTCAACTGCTGGACAATAACCATTTTATACGGATGAAAATACAAATCGAAACGCAATATTCGTCTCACTGTTCGATCAGACATTTGCAAAGCAGCAGCTTGTTTACGAGCAGGCCGCCGTGGACTGGTTTCCACAGCTTGTCTCACTCGCTCAGCATTTTCTGGTGTCCTGGCTGACCTTGGACGGCCTGTCGACGTACGTTTTAAGGCTGAACCTGTAGCTCTAAAATTACTCACTCATAACAAAATTGTGTTACGAGATGGAACGCGTCCTCTTCGACTCGCTCAGTCGTACAACGACATAAATCGTCAGATCTTTTTGTCGCATGGCAAAAGATGGGCATCATTTGAAAAACGTTATCTTCAAATCTTAAAAGTTAAAATCTATTGTTCTTTCATGTTTTGCATTAATTGACATGTACACCTTGCTGTTATAAGTAATAAAAGAGTTTGTATCATTTAAAATGTTTGTGTTGTTGTGATTTAAAAACCGTCAGATCTTTTTGCCGCTCCCTGTATAACCCTACCGAGTTTTATTGAAATCACTCCAGCCGTTTAGGAGTTATTAGGGACACACACACACAGACAGACACACACACACACACACACTGACGAAAGGTGATCTCATAAGCTTATTTTTTCATAAAATGAAAATAGGCTAAAAATAAAGTGTAAAACAATATAGTACGGCCCTCGTATTTTGGAGTTTGGAGCAGATTTCGCCTTAACCAGGCAGCCAGAATGATGTCTTCATGGAACTGGTGAAGGCAACTGGATTGGATTGGAGCTAACCACATTTCCGTATTATTGCAAATACCAACCGTAAAGTTTTAATTGAATAGCTTCGGAGAACTATAAAGTTTATTGGGGTCATGAAATAAGAAAAGAGATGAACTTGAGGTATAAAGCTGTCCAATCACAGATATTGCTGACCCGTAGTGACCGTAAGATTTAGTTATATTGTTATCTATATCGGCTCCCGTCAGCCTCATAGCGTAGTGGATAGCATTCTTGGTTGCCACCGCGGAGGCCTGGATTCGATTCCCGGCTCTGCCAAGAATTTTAATTCTGTTAAAATTATTCATGCTTTTTGGTTATTGCCGTGTGAAAATGAAGATGAAAATCCACAGACTGCTTCCTGTCGACCGACCGCCATCTAGTGGCGAGGATATGAACTGTGCCGGCTGCCGAAGCCTGTCGCACTCCCCTGGGGCAATGATTAAATGGATGACAGGTGAAATGAAATGACAATGGAGAGTGTTGCTGGAATGAAATTTCGGACAGGGGAAAAAGGAATACCCGGAGAAAAACCAGTCTGCCTCCACTTCGTTCAGCACAAATCTCACATGGAGTGGCCGGGATTTGAACCACGGACTCAGCGGTGAGAGGCCGGCGTGCTGCCGCCTACGCCACGGAGGCTCCCCGTGTGAAAAAAATAATAAAATTTTAAAACGTTTCGAAACGAACCTTGACTCCTTTTTCAATAGAATTAAAACAATGTGGCCAAAGAATGTGTGTCAATGAGCTTACAAAATCTAGAGAAATTCCCTTGTTCGTTACAGAGAGCAGCCAGAAACTACCGTATGGACCTTGGTGGAAAAACGCGCCATATTAATTCGAACGGCGGAAAGAGTAGTAAGGAAGGAGAGGGTAAAGGGGGCGGGGGGGAAATTGAGATTCCTCAAGGAATGAGGATGTCCAAATAAAGAGATGACGATGATGATAATTGTTGTTGTTGTTTTAAGGGGCCTAACATCTAGCTTATCGGCCCCTAATGTAATGAAATGGCGTGAAATGAAAAGATGAAGATAAAAACAGCTCACTGCCATGAATGAAACGAAAATGGTTTAGATAAAACAAGACAGTGAACCCCAACAATTATGCCTTTTTTGAATAAAAAATAATAAAAGGTGGATGGTAAAAAACAATAAAACAAATAAGGCATAGTGAACAATAAAATATATGAACGTAATAAAAACGTAAAACAGACTTAACCTGAATTAAAAGTCTTAACTTACATTAAAACTTAAAAAAGTAACCATCGGATGACGAGGTCTACTGACGGCCCGTCATCACGGAATATAAGGGAGAGGGTGTTAGGCAGTTTAAGAGTCCTTCGCCCAAATAATGAGAATGAATAGGGAGAGGAATGGATCTCAGGAAACAGAAACAAAGGGCAATGTATCTGTAGGATACCCAACGTCATACAGGCCTCGGCGAAGAAACAGATGGAAACTCCTCCAGTGACGAACAAAGGAGATCAAATCATGGCCCTGGTCTGTTGGTTGGAACAGTGTACACTCAGCATCGTGAAATAAAACTGAGCCATCCTTGGAGTAGGTTTCCGTGGTTTCCCACTTGTAATCCAGGCAAATGCCGGGATGGTACCTAACTTCAGGCAATGGTCGCTTCCTACCCAAATCCTACCACAATTAAAAATAAACACATCACAGAGACACAGCTAAATTATAGGTTATCTTTGAGTAACGCTCTTAGGTTCCAACGTTCGTCGCCAGGATCAGACTGGAGTGGCATCTAGTAACAAATTGCAGAACTAGTTGGTCGTTGACGATGGCGTTTGTTAGCAAATGTTGGAACTACTTGAAAATCCAATGCATGCAGTCCTTACTTGAATTAAAAGCAGACACACACTAATACAACTATCACAATTAACACCGGTTATCAGACAGATTCTACACACACACACACACACACACACACACAAAGTACACGGGGCTACATGGCCGCGTTGTCGCAGCCCCTAAACTGAGGAACCAACCAACTTCATTCAGATTTTAATGATTTGAAGTTGATGGGCATAGAAGCGAAGGAAACAAAGAAGACCTCTTTGATCGAGCGTCCGTCCTACTTACGTGTCTTCAACACAAATACTTTAAGAAATGTTTGAAATGATGTTGAATCTGTGAATAGGAATTGTTATCTCACCGATCAATATGCTGAATGCTTCCGTCTTCCACGTGGGTCCAACCATTTGGTTGCTGTTGTTGATTAATTGAGGAGTTTACGACATCGTGGACATGTAACTTTGCCCCGTGTACGTGGGTGTGTATAATATCTGCCTGATAACCTCTGGTATTGTAATAAACAGTCAGCTGGCATTTGAGGGTGCGAAAATATGGGGTAGCCGTGTCAGTAGATTTACTGACACAATAAAGATCCCCTTCGGAGCATAATTACGGCACCCCAGTGTCTCTAAAAGCCGGAGTAGATAAAAGGGACGTAAAACCAATAACATTATTATTATTATTGTGGTATTGTAATAATAATAACAACAATGAACGGCAGCAATCAAGGGAAATAAAAAAAGATCAAGGAACTAGAAAAACAGGGAATATGGATAATGAGACCGACAATAGAGCTATACAAACAGACAGAGACGATTAAAAACAACAACAGGAAAAGAAGGGCCAATATATTATGGACCCATACATAAACGAAGACTGACTGACCAAGAAGATTTTGAATACAGTTATCAAAAGTACACTAAAAACCAATTGGGTAAAAGAAACCGTGGAAAACCTCAAGAAACTGAACATCTCTACAGGAGACAAGGCAGACAGAATTATGTACTATCACACGAAGCTTATTCCGTAGGTGTATTATTCAAACTTCAATCCCATGATTAGGACACAAGAAATAAAAGTGTGATTTTAAAACTTCGCTCAGCTGCCATCTTGTGTTTATAACAACAATTGAAATAAATTGGATGTCAGTGGATTAAAATGTGTATAAGAATTTACAGTACCAGTTTCATACGCTCGGATGGTTAAATCGCGAGAAACGTCCATTTAAATATTTGAATCAGTCATTTCTAAAAGGCCCCATATGATGAAGACTAGTTTTGAGAAAAACACAAAACTATGTTTTACATTTAAACTATTGATCTGAGACCAACAATATTTTGTGCATTACATGTCACTGCCATAATAGCAGATTTGACACAAAATATGTTTGGTTTGGTTCATTAGAAAGGACAGAATAAGCTTCCAAATTCTGCAAAATAAGGGCCTTTTAGAAATGACTCTCAAGAGTCAATATTTATATGTACTAAATGTTTAATATTCTTGTGATTATTTGTTTTTTAATGATCACTTGTATTAAACTTGGTAAAAACTTTATTTTGTAATGTTATAATTCTCTAACGTACACATATTTTACACATATAATGGTATTTCATAACACGGAGTAGCATCATGTATTCCTCTTGTGTATGGCTCTAGGTGTCCTCTGCTGGGCATTTCACTAAATCGTCATAATACTCCACATATTAATGTGGGATGTACGTCATAACTTTCTTGATGTCTTCTATCTTCTTCGGGCACTAAATTCGCCAATAATGTTGTATTCACACAAAAGTTCCACACGTATAGCCAACATGAAGCCCCATCTTCTTATAATTCAGAACACATTTTGCTCATCCTTTGGCATCAGGGTGGGTCATATCAAAAATTCTTTCAGACAGAAGATTTTAGAGGACTATCGACCATTTTAATCTGTTTTGATATTATGCCTTTTAAGGGAGGTTTGATTGTTTTCTCTCAAAAACTCCATTATTCTCACCCCTTTGGTCAATGGTTGGTGCTATCAAAAAGCTTCTCTGAGATATTTTTGGCCCTTATTCGAAGAATAGAACGATTGCATCTGTTTCTAGCTTGCTCTGGTTCCTTGCTAAACTCCCCCTTCAACCGCAAAAAGGGCCCTTTAGAAATGAATGTAAATAGCACTGCCATCCTGTGACTACACTAAAAGGCAGAAAGAGGCCTTTTCAGCATGGAATGCTGTGTTTACCTCTGAAAAACCCCAATCCATGTTAAACTCATTTTCACCAAAAATGTCATAAAGGGCCTTTTAGAAATTACCGATTCATTTATATTTCGTGTTGCCACCATGTTGGATTTGTGCTCACCAGGTTACTGAAAGTCCCATTGTTTGTAGCCTTAATCAACATGCAAAATTTCACATTGTTTGCTGTCATAGAAGAGTAGATATTGAGAACCATATAAATATTTCGGATGGTCGCCATGTTGGATTTTATATATATAGGCCATAGAGTTATGTACTATTATAGATGGCGGTTATTGCGTAGGTTCATTACTCAAACATTAACTCTGATCTCATGAATAGGACACAAGAAATACAAACATAATATTAAAATTTTGCACAGCCGCCATCTTTAGGTTATGCAAACAATTTAACTAAATTAGATATCAGTGCATTACCATGTGTATAAACATTTTCTGCACCTAGTGTCACTGCGTTTGAATGGTTAAATCGCAAGAAAGGTGTATTTAAATGTTTCAACTTTTCTTGGCCGCCTAGTTCATTTTGTAATTAACAGGTTTTTAAAAATCAGATACATGACATTTTAGTAGTGCCCTTTACCACCGAGCAACATTTTAGGGTGATAATTGTGATAGTTTCGGTGATATAGAATGCCGGTGAAATATTTCGCACAGCCGCCAAGTTGGATTGGTGGGACGGGCACAGTCGGGGTAGGACAAAATGTTGCTATGACCTTACCAAGTTTCATTGAAATTTAATTTTATTGGACACACACACACACACACACACACACACACACACACACACAGGCACACAGGCACACACACGTACGCACGCCCACACACACACACACACGGACAAAAGGTGATCGCATAAGCCTATTTTTTCATAAACGAAAATAGGCTAGATATTAGTATAAACCCCTCATTTGTGCGAGAATAGATTTATTAAGACATGTATAATCAGGTTGGTTGGTTCCTCAGTTTAGGGGCTGCGTCAACGCGGTCATGTAGCCCCGTGTACTTCGGATGTGTGTAGAATCTGTCTGATACCCGATGTTAAATGTGATGGCTGTATTAGTGTGTGTTATCAGTAATTCAGGTAAGGCCTGCAGACGATAAATTTCAAGTAGTTCCTACTTTTGCTACCAAATGCTACCGTCAACGACACCCAGCTGTGAACTTAGCTACTAGATGTCAACGCAGCCGGCTCCTGCCGGTGAACGTTGGAACTAATAGAGCCGTTTATCAAACCTACAAATTTAGCTTCACATAATTGTAGTTAGTGGATGGTCGTTTTACATGCCACAAATCTATGACAGGCCTTCCAGTTTTACTTCCACTCCGAAGGAAGGCATACTGAGGGACTTTTAACGCTCTTAAAAAATCCGACGACTTCGACCGGGTTTGAAGACGTGATCTTCGGCATAGAAAGTGTATAAACAATTAATGTCTTTATTTCAGGTATTAAGTGATTAACAACCACTTCCAATATGGCTTAATCTCAGTAGAGTCTCACGAGGCTGAGTGTACCCAGATCGAGCCTTCAAGAGAATAATTAATTTGCTGATAGAGCCGGGCATCGAACCCAGATCACAAAGATAACAGCAATGTTTACTATCCACTACACCATGAAGTGGTCTTATGGTACCTGTGAAATGTCAACTTTTGTTCTAGGGTAGCCTGTATGAACAGTCACGTACAACTAACACTGAATCCAGCCACCAACAGGCTGCACATTGAAAGGTTAACTGTTTAGCCACCGTTGCCGGTTTTATCACATTTTCTATTATCGGTTTTATCAATGCGTGTGTGTGTCTGTATACAATACCTGCATATGCTTTTGTCGTCTGTCACGCTACGTGTTAAACTGGCAGGGCTTTACTTTGAAACCTAAATCAGATTTTCAGCCATTATTGCGAGAAATGTACATGGAGTAAAAATCAATAAACATTACCTGTTAAGTTGGTATCTTTGTTATTTTATTTTACATTGTGCAATAACCTTTTGTATTTGTGGATCAGAAGGATACAATACATTGTTGTAGCGGCTTCGATGGGGCAGTTGGTAGCATGCTGAAATCCTGGGCCCAAGATAGCGGGTTCAAACCCGGCCGAAGTCGTCAGATTTTTAAGAGCGATAAAATACTTCAGTATGCCTTCCTTCGGAGGGGAAGTATAGCCGGCGGTCCCAAGTCATAGATTTATGACATGTAAAAGAACCTTCCAATAACTACACATGTTTGCAGCTTAATTTCTATGTTAGATATCGTTGGAACGCTCTATGTTCCAACGTTCACCACTGGGTATCAGTGACATCTGGTATCGAAAGTTGGAACTACTTGAAATTGAACGAAACTTGTAGCTCACCCCACGAGTGTCCACATTGAAGCAGCTACAGCCTCTGACGAGGCGAACATGTCCTCGGGCACTCCCGGCAGTGAAAGCCATACGCTAAATAAATAAGAGTGTTGATTAAGTTACTTTCTAAAAGTAACTTATCATGAATAGTAGCTTGCCACGGTGGGTGAGTGATAATCGTGTCGGACATCCAACCCCAGGCTTGCAAGTTCGCTCCTGGTCGTGGTAAGTGATTTTTTTTAAAAGGCGACAAATATCACGGTACGCATGTCATACGTTGTTGGAATGTTAATGAACCCATTTGAATTCAGTAGGCCGTGTTCATAATGGCAAAATTAATCTCGGGATTTTACGCCAACACAAAGTTCCTCCTTTCTCTACTAGAAAGCGCTCTAGTGTCAATGAGCTTAGATATCTAACCTCCTTGACTTTCATAGTGCTTCAAGGAACAACGAAATTCGACGTGCAAGCTACCCTCTGGGTGCCAAATAACAAAGCTTTCACCAGTTACCCGAGGCCATACGATATTATTATTATTACCAAAATAAGAGTCACCGTAACTTACCTAAATAGTAACGAAATAACATTCACCGTTACTTACCAAAATAGTAACGAAATAACGGTCACCGTTACATGCCAAATTAGTAATGAAATAACGGTCACCGTTATTTACCTAAATAGTAACGCAATAAGTCACCGTTACTTACCAAAATTGTAACGCAATAAGTCACAGTTACTTACCAAAATAATAACGCAATAAGTCACCGTTCCTTACCAAAATAGTAACGCAATAACAGTCACCGTTACTTACCAAAATAGTAACGCAATAAGTCACCGTTACTTGCCAAAATAGTAACGCAATAAGTCACCGTTACTTACCGAAATAGTAACGCAATAAGTCACCGTTACTTACCAAAATAATAACCAACAAACAGGCACCGTTACTTACAAAGATAGTAACCAAATAACAGTCAGCGTTACTCACCAAGATAGTAACGCAATAAATCACCGTTACTTAACAAAATAGTAACAAAATTGCAGTCACCGTTACGTAACGCTATATTCCTCATAATAGCTTTGATTACCAGACATTGACATTAATAGCCTTGGGGAACAGACAAAATAGAATTCGATTAACGTACAAAATGAAAAGTTTAAAAACAAATTGGGTGGACTTGCGGTAAATTAGACAGAAATAAATTGCTACCTACTAAAGTAGATTGTGGATCCAGCAAGAACATTCAATGACAACATGTGTAGTTTTGAAACCAGTGTTGCCTGAACAAACTATCAATTTATACTTTTCAGTCGGTCAACACGTTTTTGCCACAATGCGATTAGGAGGGGTAACTATTTCGGATGGTCGCCATGTGCGATTGTTATACTGTATAAATGTAGATTATTATATAGGATCGTTATCAAAGTTTCACTTCACTGCATTATTAGGACACAAGAAATAAGAACTTCATTTTAGAATTTCGCACAGCCGCCAACTTGAGGTTATGTAAACAATTGAACTAAATTAGATGGCAGTGCATTACAAAAAGTATAAACATTTTCTCTAACACGTTTCACTGCTTTCGGATGGTTAAATCACGAGAAAAGTTTATTTAAATGTTTCAATTTCGCTTGGCCGCCATGTTCGTTTTGTAGTTGACAGGTTTATGAAAGTCACATAGGTGATCTTCTAGTAGTACCCTCTATCACCATACAAATCTTCAGGGTGATATAGAATAGATATAGAGTAATAATAATAATAATAATAATAATAATAATAATAATAATAATAACATCGTATGGCCTCAAGTGCCGGGTGCAAGCTTTGTAATTTGACACCCAGAGGGTAGCTTGCATGTCAAATTTCGTTGTTCCTTGAATCACTATGAAAGTCAAGGAGGTTAGATATCTAAGCTCCTTGAACACTATAGCGCTTTCTAGTAGAGAAATGAGGAACTTTGTGTTGGCGGAACCTCCCGAGATTAATTTTGCCATTATGAAGACGGCTTACTGGATTCAAATGGGTTCTTTGACATGCCAACATCGTATGACATGCGTGTCGTATTTTTGCCGCCTTTCAAAAATCACTTACCACGGCCAAGAGCGAACCTGAAATCTTGGGGTTAGTAGACCGACACGCTATCCACTCACCCACCGAGGCAAGATAGAATAGATAGATAGATAGATAGATAAGATATAGAAAGATATAGAATGCCAGTGAAATCTTTTGCACGGCAGCCATTTTGAATTGCTGAAACGTATTAAAATTTAATAGAAATGGAAAAGGCTAAAAATACCATAATTCTATCCTGAAAAAAAAAAAAAAAAAAAAAAAAAAGATCATTTTTATCAAACACTTGTAGTTTAATTAAACTTGGCTTGGCAATTTTTGCATAACCACTCATTAATTGCGTGGCATCCGACGGGTTAATTAGCACTCGTCTCTTTCTTTCTTACAGTAAATAGGAGATAGCATCTAAACTCAGCAAATTTTCTAGGTGTGTGCCGTGTTTTGTGTGGGGTTTCACCTAGGACACCAAGCTGGCTCATCAGCGGGCCCTTGGTGTCCCCGCCTGGACCTCTACAGGAGTAGCAAACTGAGCGCTACCTCCCTTTTTATAAAGCGCACTTGCGCCTCTTTACTGCGAGAACTATAAGCTCAATCAGCCATAACCTCCCTATGAAGGCTTCCAAAAAGATGGTATATTGGCTTTCACGGCCAGTGAATTAAAACTCATTAATTCTTCTAGGTTTGTGCCGTGTCTTGTGTGGGGTTTCACCTAGGACACCAAGCTGGCTCATCAGCGAGCTCATGGTGTCCCCGCTCGGACCTCCACAGGAGTAGCGAACTGCGCGCTACCTCCCTTTTTATGGCTGCTTGAGCTTCTAGTTTTCGCAGTAAAGAGGGTCAGGTGCGCTTCAAAAAAAAGGGAGGTAGCACGCAGCTAGCTACTCCTGTGGGGGTCCAGGCAGGGACACCAAGAGCCCGCTGATGTGCGAGCTTGGTTCCTAGGCGAAACCCCACACAAGAAATGGCACAAACCTAGAAAACTTGCAGAGTTTTAATTCACTGGCCGTGAAAGCCAATATGACATCAAGAGATGTTAACCTTCGAAGAATAAGGGATGTTCCTCTCTTTTAGTAGACAACACCTCAAGTCACCCTCATGAGGCTTTTAACACCCTGCTTTAGATAACACACACTAATACAGTCATCACAATTAACAACGGTTATCAGACAGATTCTACACACACACTCAAAGTACACGGACTACATGACCGCGTTGTCGCAGCCCCTAAACTTAAGAACCAACCAACACCCTGCATCATCCTAAATGTTAGTACTAAAGTTCCCGACGGAGGTGCGAATTGAACTCCCGACTATCTAGACTACGCTAAGCCGTGCACCAAGAAGCCGGCAGTCAAAATATATTACAAAATAAAATTCTCAACAAGAAATTGAGATCCCTTCGGAGTGGTACGTGACTAGCGTCTTGTTTTAACTCAACTATCAGTATTCACGACGAGTTCTGTAGCAGGCATTCGTGCGCTAGTTTCTCAACAGCGTGAAAACACTTCAAGTACGAGTAAGCGATTGTATAATTAAACATTATTTCATTACACCATCTAATATCGCATTAATGTCAAACCCTCACAAACCCTCACTCAATTCAATCATTTTCAATCTACAAAATGAGTTCAACATCGACAAATTTTATCATTTCAAATGATCTTGTCGACTTCATCGTTATGCTTGAGTCAAACGTTATGCGTTACGGAGACGGAGACGGTGACGTCTTGCAGCCGCACGGGAAGCCTAAGTTATTGGGTAATGGACGGCGAGTGCGTGGCGTCATGCAGCCACGCGGGAAGCCTAAGTTAATGGTTAAGGGAGTCTGTTGAAAGAGTCCTGGTGCGTCGAGCGACCTGGGGCTTCGGGCGAAGCGAAAAGAATACAGGGTGAGTCCCAAAGTGGTGTACAAGATGCCAGATAAGGATACAGGGTGACTCCTAAAGAGATATACACGATGCCAGATAAGAATACAAGGTGACTCTTAAAGAGGTGTAATAATAGGCTATCACTCGTTCTCGAGTAAGATTGTTTTCTTAGATGACTATATAGCCCAATCCTGGAAACACAAACTCTCCCACAGTAGCGACACACGTTGTTCGGAGCAGCCACTAGCTCTTGTGGGTTGATCCTCCTATAAACCTCACGCTCTTTCCTCGCATTGTACTTCTCAGTCTCACGGCTTCGTCGATGTTGTTCGAAACATAGTGGACCTTGGTGGACGATGTGACGCCATACCTGACGATTTGATGCTGTAGTCTCCCATTTATCCGTGTTGATTTGACATTTGTTTAAATTGTATTTTAGGACGTCTTTGAAGCGTTTCCGTTGCCCTCCTTGCTTTCTCTGCCCAATCCGCAACTGGCAGTACATGATTTGTTTTGGAAGACGTCGTTCAGGCATGCGAACAACATGTTCTGCCCATCGAAGCTGATGCTTTAATATCATAGCCTCAATGCTGGTAGTATTCGCTTCCTCCAGGACACTGATGTTGGTGCGTCGGTCCTGCCACTTAACTCCAAGAATTCTCCTGATGCAACGCTGATGGTACTTTTCCAAACACTTTAAGTGCCTTCTGTAGGTAGTCCAGGTTTCGCAACCATAGAGCAGAGAAGGTATTACAACAGCTTGGTACACATGCAATTTGGTTGGAGTACTGATGTCATGGTTGTCAAACACCCTTTTTCGTAGACGCCCAAACGCTGCACTGGCACATTTAAGGCGATATTGGATTTCAGCATCAATGTTAGCATTTGCTGAGAGATGACTGCCCAGGTAAGGGAAGTGTTCAATATATTTTAAGTTGTCCCCGTTGATCATAATGGGAAAACCAGCAGCATTACAGTTGGACGTAGCAGGTTGATGGATAATTTGCGTTTTACTGGTGTTTATTTCCAGACCTATGCACTTATACGCGTCATTAAAAGCATTCTGAGCAGCCTCAAGATCGTCTAGCGAGTTTGCCAATATAACATTGTCGTCAGCATATTGGAGTTCGAGAACGGAACCTGTCGATACCTTTGTCTTTGCTCGCAGTCTGCTAAGATTGAATAATCCTCCGTCAGTCCTGTAGTCAATATCTACACCATGCGGAACTTTTTCTTTGATCAGGTGAAGCATAGCGCCAACAAAAATTGAGAATAATGTTGGGGCGATCACACAACCTTGCTTGACACCTGTTGTGATCTTAAAGGGTTCTCCAGGCCCATTGCTGTTAAGAACTGAGCCCTTCATATTATCATGGAGTATTCTAATGATCTGAATGAATTTTGGAGGACATCCAATTCGAGCTAGGATTTTCCAAAGAGCTTCTCTATTGACTGAATCGAAAGCCTTGACGATATCAATGAAGACCATATATAGAGGGCGATATTGTTCCCTACATTTTTCTTGCATCTGTCTAGCACAGAAGATCATATCAGTTGTTCCTCGATTGGGTCTAAATCCACATTGGGTTTCAGGTAGTGATTCTTCAGCCAAAGGTTTAAGACGATTGGACAGGATTCTGGCAAGAATTTTTCCAGCTACAGAAAGCAGGGATATTCCACGAGAGTTGCCACATTGAGCTCTGTCACCCTTTTTAAAGATTACTACTATCAAGGCATCCCTGAGATCATCTGGGATCGTTTCTGTTTTCCATATCTTGTCAATGAGCTTGTGAGTGTGGTGAACTAGTACAGTGCCCCCCATATTTAAATAGTTCAGCTGGAATCTCATCTATGCCTGCTGCCTTATTATTCTTGAGTTGATTAATAGCAATTTCAACTTCTAGTAGGGAGGGACCTTCATCAAGCTGAGTTTGTACTGGTCTCTGAGGGATTTTGCTTAAAATGTTATCATTGACGTGTGTATCCCTGTTCAGTAGTTCGTCAAAATGTTCCCTCCAGCGGGAGTTGACTGAACAAGTGTCTCGGAGAAGTTCAGTATCATCTTTTGATTTTAGAGGATTTACGGTGTGACGGGATGGTCCATAGACTACTTTTGTTGCACTGAAGAAAGCATGTGTATTGTTGGTAGCTAGATACTCCATTTCATGTGATTTAGATACCCACCAAAGATTTTTCATGGCTCGAGTTCTCTTTGGGACTTCAGCCTTGGCATCTTGAAAAAGTTGTTTTTTGGATGCAGATTTAGGGTTATTTTTCCATGCATTGAGCGCTTTCCTCTTCTCATCTATAAGAAATTGAATTTCTTGGTCATTCTCATCAAACCAGTCTTGATGCTTTTTCTAAGCAAAACCAGCTGACTCTTCGCAGGCTGAGAGTACTGCTGACTTGAACATTTGCCAGTGTTCTTCTATATTTTCTGGATAATCATGAGGCAGCCTTTCACCAAGTAGTTTATGTAACTTTGATTTAACATTATCATTTTAAGAAGTTCGATATTGACCTTACGTCTTACGAGCTTTCCCTGCTTTCTACATTTCTGGGGAATTCGCAGAGCCATAACAGATCGGATCAGTCTGTGATCAGTCCAACAGTCATCAGCACTTGTCAGAGCTCTTGTGATGAGTACATCACGCTGATCTCGGACACGCACTATCACATAATCAATTAGGTGCCAGTGTTTTGATCTTGGATGTTGCCATGATGCCTTAAATTTGTCCTTCTGTCGGAAGAGTGTATTTGTAAAGACAAGGTTATATTCAGAACATTTAGTTAGGAGAAGAGTCCCATTATGATTGCTGTTACCAACACCTTCCTTCCCAATTACACCTGTCCACAGTGTTGAGTCACTACCAACACGGGCATTGAAATCCCCGAGGAGAATGATCTTATCAGACTGTGGTATATTTTTCAGAAGTTCATTGAGTTGGGAGTAGAATTCTTCCTTTTGGTCCTCTTCAGAGGTGAGAGTTGGAGGATATGCGCTTATTATAATTGCTCTTTGATAATTTCTGAGCTTGAGGCGTAGGGTCATAAGCCTTTCATTTACACCAAATGGGAGCCCATCAAGATGATCAATGAGTTCATTCTTAATGGCAAAACCAACTCCATGAATACGTAGTTCATTAGCCTCTTTCCCCTTCCAAAAGAAGGTGTAGCCTCCTCCATGTTCCTTCAATTGTCCTTCATTTGCGAGTCTCGTTTCACTGAGTGCAGCAATATCAATGCTAAACCTCCTCAGTTCACGAGCAACAATTGCTGTTAGTCTTTGTGGTCGGTTTTCTGTGTTAGTGTCCATTAGAGTGCGGATGTTCCAGGTGGCAAAATTCATATTTATTTTGTTTCGACCGCATATGGTGTACCCTCTGGACGCGGCTATCCAGTCAGGTAGTATTTAGGCTGGCTAAATAGCTCCCTCCCCATTCGGAGTAAGCAGTGCGGATCCTAAATAAGCCTGCTTAGTCACGAATGCAGCATACGAATTGCTCTACAGCCCATCCTCGAGCAAAGCGAAGATCACACATCCGCCGCCTACGTGCCGGTTTGTCACTAGAAGCTCCCAGATAACACAATCCTGCTCCCGTCACAACTTCCCGATCGCCGCAGGGCTTGCAGTCGTGCACGAAGAGATGTTATTTCCTTCAGAAGACGCCTGTGCGTGATATCTTTTTATGTGGGAATGCTGCTGCACATCAACAATCACACGATCCTTGACAGATACAGAGCCTTTAAGTAGTGGCATAGTAACTACGACGACTAGAGTTTCCGAACCTGCTGCAGCCTTCATCCGCCTTCCCAGCCGTTGCGGCTGTACTAGTCGCCCGTACGCCTGGTCCGCCGTTGAGGGCTTATTCTATGCCGTTGATCATTTTGGTTCATCCGCCTTTAGAGGCAGTTTCCCACCTCAAGGGCATGAGAGTACAAGATGGCAGAGAAGAATACAGGGTGACTCCTAAAGAGGTGCACAAGATGTCAGACAGGAATACAGGGTGACTCCTAAAGAGGTGCACAAGATGTCAGACAAGAATACAGGGTGACTTCTAAAGAGATATACAAGATGCCAGATAAGAATACAGGGTGCCTCCTAAAGAGGTGTGCAGGATGTCAGAGCAAAATACAGGGTGACACTTAACGAGGTGTACAGTATGTTAGATTCAATCAAATACAGGGTGGCCCTTAAAGAGGTTTGCAAGATATCAGATTCAAATAATGGGTGACCCTTAAAGAGTTATAAAATATGTTAGACTCAAATACAGGGAGACCTTTAAAGAGGTGCCCGCGCGGGAAGCCTTAGTTAATGGGTAATGGTGTCTGTTGAAAGAGTCCTGGGGCTTCGAGCGAAGCGAGAAGCTTCGCTCGAAGCCCTCCCAAGCCTTTCTAACATGTGTAGCATTAGTAGCATGCGTCATTTGAAATGATATAACGTCTAGTCTTTCAGACTGACTGTAATTTTTTTCCATTCATCATCATTATTTACTTGGGGCAAAGCATTGTCGCTGCAGCCACATCCGCTAGTCTCTTCATGCCGCCATAAGAACCCCAAGCCAGTTCTCCAATGGAGTTATTGATGTACGGCATTCTTGGACGTCCCCTAGTTTCCCTTCCCAATACATGGCCCTCGATAATGATTTGGAGAAGAGAGTCGTACCTGAATACATGTCCAAGGAACTTTGCTGTGCTCTTTATTTATCAACTGAAAAGCGCACGAATGTGCATAACATAGATTTACACAAGTTTAGTCCTTGACATAATCGCACAGTGACTTTTGGTTATTTTAGCCTATTTTCATTTATGAAAAAATAGGCTTATAAGATCACCTTTTGTCCGAGTGTCTGTGTGTGTGTGTGTGATTCGTGTGTGTGTCCCCCTAATAACTTCTAACGGTTGGAGAGATTTCAATGAAACTCGGTAAGTTCATAGCACTATTCCGGGCGACCCCGACCGTGCCCTTCAAATTTTGTTACGTTTTACCAATCCAACATGGCGGCTGTGCGAAATATTTCACCTGCATTCAATATCTCCGAAACTATTACCGATCTACCCTGGAATTTTGTAAGATGATAAAGGAAACTACTTGAAGTTCACCTATGTGACGTTTGAAAAACTGGTAACTACAAAACCAACATGGCGGCCAAGTGAATTTGCGACTTTTAAATGGACGTTTTTCGCGATTTAACCAACCAAACGCAATGAAACTTGGTACAGTATATGTTTATACACATTGTAATGCACCGACATCTAACTTCGTTTAATTGTTTACATAACCTCAAGATGGTGGCTGTGCGAAATATTTCACCGGCATTCTACCTAGTATATCTCTGAAACTATTACCGGTATCACCCTGAAATTTTGTACGGAGATAAAGGGTACGGCTGGAAGTTCATCTATGAGACTTTCAAAATCCGGTTAACTACAAAACGAACACGGCGGCCAAAGTTTTAATTGGACTTTTCTCGCAATTTAATAATCCAATCGCAATGAAACTTGGTACAGCAAATGTTTATATACATTGTAATGCACTGGTATCTAATTTACTTCAATTGTTTACATAACTACACGTACACAATAATCTTCATGTAACAGTACACAACTCTAAGACCTACTGTACTTATATAAAATTCAACATGGCATCCATCCGCAATATTTAGTCGGTTCTCAATATCTACGAATCTATTACAGCAATCAAACTGATTTTTTTTATGTTGATAGAGGCAATTAACATAAGTAGGGTGGATGAAAATAGGCTTTAGTTCTTCACGGAAGTACTTGTTACATCGTGTGATGCGATATATGTAACAGAACTGGTCACATGACGAGTCCACTCGGAGTTCATTTGGGGTGTGGTAGGACATGTTTTTACATACTTTTTGGTGGTACCAATGCACTGCTAACTTTATCACCAAATGTCTTAATTTCTGACTGGCATTGGTCCAATTCCGGCTGAACATGACATCCGTGCTGTAAGTTTCTAGCGGGATGTCTTCTCTCTTCTCCCTTATTTCTGCTAGGTGCGCTTCACCCCTTTTTGAGGATGGAAGCTGTAATTTTAGCCTATTTTCATTTTATGAAAAACTATGCTTATGAGATCACCTTTTGTCCGTGTGTGTGTGTGTCTAATAACATCTAAACGGCTGGAGCGATTTCAATGAACCTCGGTAAGATCATAGCACCATTCCGGACGACCCCGACCGTGGACTTCACATTTTATTGTGTCTCACCAATCCAACATGGCGGCTGTGCGAAATATTTCACCAGCATTCAGTATCTCCGAAACTATTACCGATATCACCCTGAAATTTTGTACGGTGATAAAGGGTACTGCTGCAAGTATATCTGTGTAATTTTCAAAAACCTTTAAAGTACAAAACGAACATGGCGGCCAATCGAATTTGAAATATTTTAATAGATGTTTCTCGTGATTTAATCATCTGAGCGCAGTGAAATGAGGTACAGTAAATGATTATACGTATTTTAATTCACTGGCATCTAATTTACTTCAATTGTTTACATAACCTCAAGATGGCGGCTGTGCGAAATTTTTAAATAATTTTCTTATTTCTTGTATCGTAATCATGCGATCGAAGTGAAAGTTTGAATAATGAAGCTACGCAATAATTTTCCTTTAATGGTATATGACTCTACGGCCTATACATTTAACAATCCTACATGGCGACCATCCGAAAAATTTAGACAGCTCTGAATATATACGAATCTATTATAGCAATCAAACTGAATTTCTTTATGTTCATAGGTGCTATGAACTTAAGTTCACCTATAGTACTTTAAAAAAGTCCTCTCGGCACGCCGGAAGGCGGAGGTAGATTTCACCGGACAAACTTGGAGATAGGCGAAAATAGGCAGAAAATGCAGGTTTTCGTAGAAGGATCAGACCTCATTTATCGCGTGAAAGTATTTTATAATTGGAGATTAATTAACTTTGTTTTTCTTCATTTTAAACATATTTTAAACATTTTATTGTCTTACGGGGACGGTAACCTTCTTGTCATTTGGAGTCCATTTTTAGCCTATTTTCAATTTTGAAAAAAAAAATAGGCTTATGAGATCACCTTTTGTCCGTGTGTGTGTGTGCGTGTGTGTGTGTGTGTGTGTGTGTGTGAGGTGTGTATGTGTGCCCCCCCCCCCTAATAAAATCAAAACGGCTGGAGCGACTTCAGTGAAACTCGGTAAGTTCATAGCACTATTCCCGGCGACGTCGACCGTGCCCATCGAATTTTGTTACGTCTCACCAATCCAACATGGCGGCTGTGCGAAATATTTCACTAGCATTCAGTATCTCCGAAACTATAACGGATATCGCCCTGAAATTGTGTACGGTGATAAAGGGTATTACTAGAAGTTCACCTATGAAACTTTCAAAAACCTGGTTACTACATAACCAACATGGCGGCCAAGTGAAGTGGAGACTTTTAAATAGACTTTTCTCGCGATTTAACTATCCAAACGTAATGAAACTTGGTACAGCAAATATTTATACACATTGCAATGCACTGGAGTCTAATTTAGTTCAATTGTTTACATAACCTCAAAATGGCGGCTGTGCGAAATATTTCACTGACATTCTATATCCCCGAAACTATTAAAGATATCACCCTGCAATTTTGTACGGTGATAAAGGGTACTGATACAAGTTTACCTATGTATAATTCATAAACCTGTAAAGTACAAAACGAACATGGCGACCAAGCGAATTTGAAATATTTTTATAGACTTTTCTCGTGAGTTAACTCTCTGAGCGCTGTGAAATGTGGTACAGTAAATGATTTTGCAGATTGTAATGTACTGCCATCTAATTTAATTCAATTGTTTACATAACCTTAAGATGGCGGCTGTGCGAAATTTTAAAATTAAGTTTTTATTTCTTGTGTCGTAATCATGCGATCGAAGTGAATGTTTGAATAATGAACCTAGGCAATAAGTGACCTTGAATGGTACATAACTCTATGGCCTATACATATAACAATCCTAAATGTCAAGCTTCCGTAATATTTAGACGGTTCTCAATATATATGAATCTTTTACAGCAACCAAACTGAAATTTTTATGTTCATAGAGACTATGAACATATGTTCACCTATAGGACTTTCAGTAACCTCGTGAGCACGAATCCAACATGGCGGCGACGCGAAGTATAAATATTTAAATGGACGTTTCTCGCGAATTAACTATCCGAGTGCCGTGAAACGCTGCACGTTTTAAATGCTTACACAAATGTTGATCCACTGGCATCTAATTTATTTCAATTGTTTGCATAATCACAAGATGGCTGCTGTGCGTAATTTTAAAATCTCGTTTTTACTTCTTGTGTTCTTATCATGCGATTGAAGTTTGAATACCACACTTACACAATAATCTTAATATAAAAGTACAAAAAAAAAATCCAACCTGGCGACCGTCTGAAATATTTAGACGGTTCTCAATATCTACGAATCTGTTACAGCAATTGAACTGAAATTTTGTATGTTGATAGAGGCAATTAACATGAGCAGGATATATGAAAATAGGCTGTACAGTTCTTCACGGAACTACTTGTTATACTTGTGGTCACACTGTCCTTATGCAAGGTTTCGACACTGATGTGTAACTATGTAACGGTCTGTTACTTCTTCACGCAAAATTATATCTCCCGCAGAGATGTTGGTTGGTTCCTCAGTTTAGGGGCTGCGACAACGCGGTCATATAACCCCGTGTACTTTGGGTGAGTGTAGAATCTGTCTGATAAACGGTGTGAATTGTGATGGCTGTATTAGTCTGTAATTCAGGTAAGGAATGCAGACGCTAAATTTCAAGCAGTAGTTCCTAATGTTGCTACCAGATACTAACGTCAACGCCACCGAGCTGTGAACTTGGCTACTAGATGCCACCTCAATCAGCAACTCGCAACGAACGTTGGAACTTCCCCTCCAAAGGAAAGCTTACTGAGGGATTTTTAGCGCTCTTAGAAAATCCGACGACTTTGGCCGGCTTTGAACCCGCGACCTTGGGCATAGAAGTTCAGCATGCTACCAGTTACGTCACCGAAGCCGCTTCACACTTAGTCAGACGGAAATCTGAATCTGATCTCGCGCAAGTGCGTTGTCATGGCAACGTCTGATGGCTCATCCCTCATCAATTTAGTAGTGTTGCCATGTCAACCACTGATAGCTCTGGCATTTTCTTATAATTCCGAAATCATTTTTCTCATCCCTTGGCGCAATGGTGGCTCATATCAAAAATTCTTTCAGACAAACGTTTTAGGTAATTATTAGGGGAATATTGTCCATTTTGTACGGTTTTGATATTGTGCCTATTAACAGAGATATGATTAATGTTTCCCGAAAAAACCACTTTTTCCCACCCCTTTGGTCAATGGTTGGTGCTATCAAAAACAGTTTCAAACAAATTTCTGAGCTTTATCCGACACATAGTATGAACTTTGAACGGATTCGATATTTCACATATTAAGAGAGTTATAGCAATATTTCATTTTTTCGAAAAAAAAAGTCCCCCATTTTCATCCCCTTCGACCGATTTAGCCCAGTAACGAACTCGTCCGAGATTTTATGGGTATACATATTCGGTAAAAAATTCAAAGTGATTGGTGCAAAATTACGGCAGTTATCGTGTCCACAAGAAACTGATATACATATATACATATATTACATAAATTATATATAAACTTTTGAACTGACGGTGGTTTTGGGGTCTGGGGGATGTGAAACGCGAAGATATGTCGAAATTTTCCGGAAATCGAAACATGGTACCCATTGCAATAGTTAGCTTTCTAATGAAATCTACCTAAAATACTGCCGGCAACGACACCTAGCTGTGAACTTGGCTACTAGATGCCACCTCAATCAGCAACTCGCAACGAACGTTGGAACTTCCCCTCCGAAGGAAAGCAAACTCAGGTTTTTTAGCGCTCTTAGTAAATCCGACGACTTCAGCCGGGTTTGAACCCGCGACCTTGGGCATAGAAGTTCAGCATGCTACCAGTTCCGATACCGAAGTCGCTTCCCACTGACATATGAAAACTGAATGTGATCTCGTGCAGTGGCGTTGTCATAGCAACTGCTGATGGTCATCCCTTATCAATTAAAAGTAAAGTTGTCATGGCAACCTCTCTTGGCACTTGGCATTTTCTTATAATTTAAATCATTTTGTTCACCCTGTGGCGTAATGGTGGGTCATATCAAAAATTCTTTCAGACAAAAGTTTTAGGTAATTATTGGAGGAATATTGTCCATTTTGAGCGGTTTTGATATTGTGCCTATTAACAGAGATATGATTAATGTTTCCCGAAAAACCCACTTTTTCCCACCCCTTTGGTCAATGGTTGGTGCTATCAAAAAACTTATTTGACATAAATTTTTGGCACTTATCCGACACATATTATGAACTTTGACGGGATTCGATATTTCATGTATTAAGAGAGTTATAGCGATATTTCACTTTTTCGAAAAAAGCCCCCCATTTTTACCCCCTTTGACCGATTTTTCCCATTAACGAACTCGATCGAGATTTTATAGGGATACATATTATGTAAAAAATTCAAAGTGATTGGTGCAAAATTACGGCAGTTATCGTGTCCACAAGAAACTGATATATTATATATAAACTTTTGAACTGACGGTGGTTTTGGGGTCTGGGGGATGTGAAACGCGAAGATATGTCGAAATTTTCCGGAAGTCGAAACATGGGACCCATTGCAATAGTTAGCTTTCTAAAGAAATCTACCTAATAACCTGGTGATCACAAATCCAACATGGCGGCGACGCGAAGAATAAATATTCACATGGACGTTTCACGCAATTTAACCATCCTAGTGCAGTGAAACTTGGTACAGTAAATCCTTATACGAATGTTAATCCACTGGCATCTAATTTATTTCAATTGTTTCCATAACCACAAGATGGCAGCTGTGCGAAATTTTAAAATCTCCTTGTTACTTCTTGTGTCCTAATCATGCGATTGAAATTTGAATGCTACACGTACACAATAATCTTCATGTAACAGTACATAACTCTAGGACCTGCATATATAAAATCCAACATGGCGACCATCCGAAATATTTAGTCGGTTCTCAATATCTACGTATCTATTACAACAATCAAACTGAAATTTTGTATGTTCATAGTGGCAGTTAACATAAGTAGGATATATGAAAATAAGCTGTATAGTTCTTCACGGAACTACTTGTTAATATCCGTATAGCACGTAGTATTTCAACAAGCTACTACAACCAACATTCAATTATACTCCTTGAAAAGGACAAAGAGTTATAACAATACCCATGCATTTACGAGAAAGTAGGCTATATGTATTTTACTGAACATCTTGTTTGAGGATGGAAGCTATAATTTTGTCTTCATTTCATAGACGAGGAAGGGTTCCCGTACTAATTTGTACGTTAGACGGGGGTGCGTGTATTTTGAGATGCTCACTAATGTTTTCAGGAATTTGTCAACTGTCCTCTTTATTGTCTTTAATAAACATATACTAGTTGAAACCCGTCAAAACATGACGGTCAATAGAAAAATATTTACTGAAGAATTTTCTTATATAGGCCTACTGTACATTTTTTGTACGATTATTTTTTGACTCTATTGAAACTATAAGGGCGTCAAATGATTGCACTCTCAACACTGCAAAATACTGCTGGCCATGACTGAAAAATTGTTGGGGCAAATTGAGGCCTATACGTTCCAGCGTTTCCCCTTGAGCTTTATTGATAGTGATAAAGTATGCCAAATGAATTGGAAAATATTGCCTCTTAAAAGAAAATGATAGTGTTTTATCGGACGGTGTTAAATCAAGTCGAAGGATTAGACCTCTCTGCCTAATTTTAACTGCACCTATTATTTCCATATCCAAGCAATATGGTTGCATTTAGGAGTCCTTGGGAAACGTTCAGATTTCTAAGCAGAATAACGGGTCAAGCGTTTGGAGTATGTGGCGGCCAGTCATTTAGTTCCAAGAAATTCAAGAACTCTGAGGAGTCTAATACAACTGGCCGCAAACCGTCGCTTATAATTTTGGAATATAACGAAGAAATGCGATGATGTGCAATTCCATACATTTTAAAACAATGTGGACCGTGTGCGTGTGGCACAGTAACATTGGCACCAAATGAAACGAAGGACATAGCATTGTACTGCCGATTAGTCTCTCTGAAATTCCTTGAGATATCATCTCCAGTGAAAAATAATTGTTGCAGCCTGTCAAATATTTTATATTTATTCAGATTAATTTTACCATTACAGCAGCAAAGGTCAAAGTAACCAAGTGTAGATTTCTCGCAAGAGATATACAGTGCAGAACAATGTTTACATTTGTTCGTCAAGGACCCTAAACTGTAACGGCATAGTATCTGGAATTGTTTCTGAAATGCCATATTTATGTTAGATTTTAAAAGGGGCTTCGTATTTTTCTCCGATTTACCACTTTTTTTTTGCGGCTAGTGTTCCATTTCGTCAAATGGGTTTATTTATAGCAGCATTTCTCCCCAAATTAACGTCATTTTAAATAACACTATAGTGGCCTGCATCAACGCAGCCGCCAAATATTAAATGGCAAATAATAACTTACTTCCATTACCAAAATCAACTGCGTGGTTAGACCCATTGTTATGTACTCTAAACAAATAATCAATAAACAATAATATTCACATATACAATGAAGTTCAGAGACTTCCATTCTCAAGTTGGTTGCTGATGAGAATGCGATGAGACTGATCGCCAATAATACAATCCTTGCAATTTTTGCAATTTGCTTGCAAACGCCACTCAGGATGACGATCTTCATTTTGAAATAAACAGAATGAAATTGCTGTAAATAATCAATTTCCATCACCTGATGAAAGTACAATACTTTGCATTCCCATGACAGTAAATTATGCAAGGGAGCATAGAATCACTTCGCTACTACTGGAATGAGCATAGACTCACTTCGCCAGCCACCGTAATGGAGGGAGTTTTAGAATTATATGTTCAGTGCTTGTCAAAGATCGTATTAACACAGGGAAGCCCACTCTTAAGACTACATTCTGAGCTATTGCCCCGGATTCCAGGTTCGATCCCCGCTCTGCACGAAATTTTATTCTGGTCTGAGGACTGGAACGGGGCGCACTCGTGAGGCAAAACTAAGAAGAGCAAAGTTTGATTCCCATCTCAACAATCTTGGATTTGGTTTCCGTGGTTTCCCACTTCCACTCCAGGCAAATACCTAACTTAAAGCCTCGGTCGTTAACTCCCCATTCCCCACATTAATTACAAATGCACACATCAACACAGCCATCACATTAACACAGGTTATCAGAGAAAAGTTTACACTCGCACACCAAAATAGACGGGGCTGAGTGACCACGATGTCTGAGTCCATCAAATGAATTATGTTCGCCAATTTGTTAACGCTGATGTATGTTTTTGAACTACTGGATATAAGTTCAATGACTTTTAAATTAATATCATTACATTGTTGCAGCTTGGCAAATATTTTATATTCCAGTAGATCAATTTTACAATCACAACAGTAAAGGCCGAAGTAACCGCGCGTAGATTTTACGCAAGAGAAATACAATGTAGAACGACGTTTACATTTGATCGTCAAAGACCTTACACTGTACTGCATAACATCTGGAATTGTTTCTGAAATGGCCTAATTATATTGGATTTTAAATGTGGCTTCGTATTATTCGATAACACTATAGTGTCTTGCAATATCGGAGGCGCTAAATATTAAATGGCAAAAAATACTTCCATTGCCGAAATCAACTGCGTAGTTAGATTCAGTACTCTAAACAAATAATCATTAAACAATTGCCTTATACAATGAAGTTCAACATGACCGTCCAGAGACTTTCATACTCAAGTTGGTTGGTGAGGAGAATGCGATGAGACTGAACGCTTAAAATAAATTCCTTATAATTGTTCCTGCCAGCGAAATTTTTTGCAATAGCTTGAAAACGCAGCTCAGAATCACGTTCTTCATTTTGATATAAACAGTACAAAACTGTTCTAAATAAGCTATTTCCATCACCTGTTATAGTTTATGGCAGTACATTTTGCAGGGGAACATAGAATCACTTCGCCAACTACTGGAATGAGCATAGGTCTAAACTCAATACTCACTTCGGCAGTCACCCTAATGGAGGCAGTTTTAGAATTCTATGTCCCGTGCATGTCAAAAATCGTATTAACACATGGAAGCCCACCCATTCTTGGCTATCGCCTCGGAGACCCGTGTTACATTTCCTGCTCTGCCAAGAAATTTAATTCTGGTCTGAGGGCAAAAACGGGGCACATTCAGTCTCTTGAGGTTTAACTAAGAAGAGGAAGGTTTGATTCCCACCTCGACAAACTTGGATGTGGTTTTCTGTGGTTTCCCACTTCCACTCAAGACAAATACCGGGATGGTTCCAAACTTAAGGCCTCGGCCGTCACCTTGCCATTTCCCACCTTAATTACAAATACACACAGTAATGCAGCCATCACAATAACACGGGTTATCAGAGGAAATTTTACACGTACACACCAAAGTACACGGGGCTAAGTGACCACGATATCGGAGCCCTTCAAACGAATTATGTTTGCCAAGTGTCTCTCGTGGCGAAAGCAATTGTGGACACGCGCCAGGGCCTGGAAAACTACCTTTTCTCTAATAATTTAAGAGTACCGTATATCGACGATGCATAATTATAACTTTTAGTCTAGGATGCTACCAACTTGACCACCGAAGCATTGGGAAGAAATTGCAATATTAAGGTACATAAACAACATAGCCTACACACTCAACTGTCAGTAAATGTTCTTCAACGTTTCCCTTCTTAAAAATTCCCCTCCTTTATAATTCTCCCTCACGTGAAAACGCGCGATGTCTTGTGTTTTAAATATATCGATGCAATGGTGCTGCCATCTGTTAGTTACTGGAACTATATGGGCGAGGTACTGCCATCTGTTGTCAGTTACTGGAACTGATGGCAGATATTAGCTCTTTTGACCACATGCTGTAATGCAAAGGCAAAACGGAAATAAAACGTATTGAGAGGGAATGTAGAAATATGTATCTTTAACTGACATAAAACCTTACTAATACTCCTTGATAAAACAATATTTCAGTAGTAAAAAAATAAAAATACTGGCGGGAGCTGGGATCGAACCAGTGATTCTTGGATCCACAGTCAATCGCCTTAACCAAATAGCTATTCACGCACTCTCGTCCAGACGCAGACGCAACCATTTAGTATCTTCAAAAGCCGGTATCTGAAGAAAATAATCCAATTCATTATCAATAAAATCAATATTGCAAATTCGTATATGTTCATACTGTTATTATATTTTATTGTCAGAACTTGGTTAATGTATGTTTTCAATTACATGGAAGCTTATTAAATAACTTACATTTGAATGGACTTCTCACCGCCATTTTGTCATGAGCCCAGGCAGATTGTGCGCATGCGTGAGGGGGAAGAATTCTGCTATTTTCTATATTTATTTAAAAATATACCGTAATATATTAGTTTATTTTATAGACACTCTGCAAATCTACAGGCCAAGAGCTTACGTTAGAGTGCTCTACGAAGTAAATCGGTTCTGTCGTTCTCTCAATCTCGTGGTAACAAAAATCGCCTTAGTGTTTTAAATATATAGATTCTCCTTCACGTCATGCAATACAAGATCATTTGTTTTCCTGTACATCCAACTTGCTCTTGTCATTCTTCTCCAAAACGACATTTCTGCAGCCTTAAGTTTTGTTTTCTCGGGTTTCCCTAATATCCAGTTTCCACATCCATACAGTAACACACTCCAAAGAAAGGTCTTGAGAAATGACTTTCTAGTCCACAAACTGAGTGATTATTCAGCAATAATTTCCTTTTATTTCGGAAGGCTTGATTTGCTCCCACTTGATTTCTGACAGGCACTTGTTATTAGAGGTTATCACACTGCCCAAATATGGCAATTCTGTGGTTTGTTCAATTGCAGTGATATTAGCTTTTATGTTTGTTCTAGTTGTAGGCTCCTTTTTGTCAACTATCATTAATTTTTCCATTACATCGCAAAGTTCCATGCAGAAGAATTTCAGGCATCCCTAGCTTAAAATTAAATAAAAGCCTTAATGACATTAAAATGGCATAGTTGTTCGTTGTTGTAAATCGTTTTAAGGACTTGAGATATATCGGTCATCAGTCCCATGTACTTGGGTGTCAGATAACCTATGTTACTGTGGTGACATATTTTTGTAATGTTTCGTAAATCATGAACCGACGATGAGGCATACAATGTGGGCTGGGTTTGGTTCATTTGTTTTGTCGTTAATTCAATTAGGGGCTTTTGCAACGTCATGGTCTTGTAGCCTCGTGTACTTGGGTGTGTGTGGATCATGACTTATAACCTGTCTTATTTTAATGCCTATAGTGTGTGTATTTGAAAATCAAGTGAGGATTGGAAAGGAGAAGGCCGCGGCCTTAAGTTAGGGATCATCCCAGCATTTTCTTTCAGTAGAAGTGGTGGGGGAAGGGCAAACCACGGAAAACCACTTCCAAGATTGCTTAGGTAGGAATCAGCCCCACCTCTGGTCAGTTTCTCCTCTTGAGGCAGACCAGAATTAAATTTCTTTGCCGTGCAAAGAATTGAACCCGGACCTCCGGGGCGACCGCAAAGTATGTCGTTAGAGCTTTATTTAAAGAGCTGTGTGTGTGCATGTGATGGTTGGTTCCTCAGTTTAGGGGCTGCGACAACGCGGTTTTGTAGCCCCGTGTATTTTGCGTGTGTGTAGAATTTGTCTGATAACCGGTGTTAATCGTGATGGCTATATTAGTGAGTGTTATCTGTGATTCAGGTAGAAGGACTGCAGACAATTAATTTTTTCAAGTAGTTCCTACTTTTGCTACCAAATGCTACCGTGCACGACACCTAGCTGCGAACGTGGCTACTAACTGTCATCGCAGTCAGCACCTGGCGGCGAACGTTACAACTAATATAGCGTTATCAAACTAACCTACAAATTTTAGCTTCCACAGGTGTTGTTATTGGAAGGTTCTTTTTCATGTCTTAAATCTATGACATGGGCCCGCCGGCTTGACATCTCCTCCGAAGGAAGGCATACTGAGGGATTTTAACGCTCTTAAAGAATCTGACCACTTCGCCGGGTTTGAACCCGCGATCTTGGGCATAGAACCTCAGCTTGCTACCAACTACGCCACCGAAGCCGCTATGAATGTATGTGAGAGAGATTTTTATGATAACCTGTATTACTACACTGCCTGTAGCAGTTTATATATATGGAAGAATGAGACCTTGGCCATAATTTAGGAACCGTTATGACATTTCCCAGGAACAGAATTGGGAGACCTCTGTCTGTCTGTCTGTCTGTCAGTTAGGTCATCAGCCCAAAGGCAGGTTGGATCCTCAAAAAGTACCGCCGTAAGATTATGTGGGTCGATACCAACAAAAAACCAAGGCAGCGCTATATTGAGGCGTACTAGGCAAGAAGAGGAGTGAGGTAGTTTGTCATTGCTTTCCTCACTGAGTCAGAACAGCAGTACTAACCCTATGAGTAGAACCTTTCACAGCATCCACAGGCACTGACTGCCATGAATGTCATTACTAAGCACCACCCATACCTCAGTAACCCCTTGCACTACAGCCCATGAAAGGCCTAGACCTACCAAGCGACCGCTGTCCAGCCATTTGGACTGCTGATATTGGCGTGACACGTGATCAGCGCATCGGGTCCCCTCGTCCGTTAATCTTGGTTTTCGTGATCGGGGCGCTGCCTCACTGTCAGACAGCTACTCAATTGTCCTCACGAGACTGAGTGCACTCCGCTCCAGCCCTCACGTCAGTTTCTAAAGTCTCTGACGGAGCCAGGAATCGAACCTGGGGCCTCCGGGTGAGAGGCAGGCGAGCTACCCCAACACCACATTTTACTCTAGCCTGTGCCAACAGACAAATGCAAATGTACTGCATTCAACAAGATATTGCAAACAGGCCAATTGGGAAACCACGGAAAACAAATTCTAGAATGACTGTGGTGGGAATTGAACTCACCTCTTTTCACTCTTGCTCATCACTTTTACCTCACGGGGCTTATTGCACCACTTTCAGCCTTCAAACGATAATAAAATACTTGACACAGCAGCGAATCAAACCCGGCCCTCAGAGATGACAGGCAATTATGCCACCATTACACTATTTATTATTAATTACAAATGCGCACAAATTGTGGTGCAAATTACAAAAGATGTGTAGGCCTATTCATCAGTTTGTGCAGAAGTCTATGATGGATTTACCACGAGGAAGAACTGCAGACATTCAATTTTCAAGTAGTTCCTATTTTTGCTACCAAACGCCACCCTCAACGACAACCAGTTCTGAACTTGGTTACTAGATGCCACTGCAGTCTGCCCCTGGCGACGAACGTTGGAACCTAAGAGCGTTAGTCAAATCCAACCTAAAAATTTAGCTTCACACAGGTGTAATTAGTGGAAGGTTCTCTAGCATGCCATAAATCTATGACATGGGACCGCCGGATTTACTTCCCCTCGGAAGGAAGGCATACTGAGAGATGTTTAATTCTCTCAAATATTCGACGACTTCGGCCGGGTTTGAACTCGTGACTTTGGACAGGCAATGATGCCACCATTACACTATTTAATATTAATTGCAAATGCGCTCAAATTGTGCAAATTGCAAAGGATGTGTCCTATTCATTAGTTTGTGTAGAAGTCTATGATGGATTTTCCAGGTTTGGTGCAGTTAATCAGAAGGTAGCGTTCATATTTCTGGTCACAGAATTCACAGATGCACATCGGGTTGGGTTCGTGGATGCATTTTGTCTTACATATGAAGTGGTGGTAGCCATGCACTGCTAGTGAGTTTTTTTTTTTTTTTTCGTAAATCAAACAGGCCAAAAGCGTAAGTCTTATGAATTGTTCACTGTTCCTGTTTCTATGGGATCAAGAAAATAGTCTGGTTGGTTGGTTCCTCAGTTTAGGGGCTGCAACAACGGGCTCATGTAGCCCCGTGTACTTTGGGTGTGAGTAGAATCTGTCTGATAACCGGTGTTAATTCTGATGACTGTATTAGTGTGTGTATCTGTATTTAAATAAAGTGATGATGATGATGATCGTTTGACCTCTGGAGAGGCCGAGTGCAGGTCTTTCTATAGGAAGTTGAGGCCCGAGGGAGATCTTCGCGTCGTAATGAGGATGAAGTGATGATGAAGACGTCACCTACACCCAGTCCCCGAGCCATGGGAATTAACCCCAGGAGATTAAAATCCCTAATGGCTCGGCCGGGAATCGAACTCGGGGCACTTCGGACTAAAGTCTAGTGCGCTAACCGTTTGGCCACGGAGCCGGACTTTCATTCAAGTAAAGACTACAGACATTCAATTTTCAAGTAGTTCCTACTTTTGCTACCAAACGCCACCGTCAACGACAACTAGTTCTGAACTTGGTTGCTAGATGCCACCGCAGTCAGCTCCTGGCAACGAACGTTGAAATCTAAGAGCGTTAGTCAAATCTCACCTATAATTTAGCTTCACACAAGTGTAATTAGTGGAAGGTTCTCTTACATGCCATAAATCTACATGGGACCACCGCCTTTACTTCCCCTCCGAAGGAAGGCATACTGAGGGTGTTTTGACGCTCTTAATAAATCCGACGACTTCGGCCAGATTTTAACCCAAGAATATAGTATGTAGAATCTCTAGATTGTGATAGTTTTTATACTAGAATACCCTTCCTGATTTCAACACAGTCATAGTATTTAATGAGCAATTAAGTATGCGAGTTAAAATGGGCAGGACATAGAACATAGCAGTCGTAGGCTATTCATTAAATCTAAATATCGATCTGAACTAACTGATGAGCATTTAAGTGAACTAGTGCGAACTGCGTTTACAAATTAGCAGCCAGATTTCAATGAACGAACAGCAAACATGACTCGTCGCTTCTCAGTTTTGCCTCACGAGGCTGAATGTACCCTGTTCCTCGCCTCAGACGAGAATTGTGACAGCAAACAATGCCAGCCACTACGTAATGAGGCGGACGGAGTTATAATTGGATTGATTTCAATGAATTAATATGTAGAGTAGTTTAATAATTCTATGACCTCACTGTTCCACCCCATAAAACTACAATAAATAAATAACAATTCATTAACCATGCAAGTTTATAAAATAAATCCTTTTGTATCAAAGTTAAATGAATTAATCTATACGACCAAAAGTGTTTTCTGTGAAATTATGTCCGGCTCCGTGGCGAATTGGTTATCGCGCTAGGCTTTGGCCCGAAGGGTCTCGAGAGCGATTCCCGGCTGGGCCAACGGGAATTTTAAACTTCTGGGGTTATATTCCCCTAGGCCGGGTACTGGATGTATGTACCGTCTTCATCGTCACTTTATTGTCATTAGGAGGCTCCAACAGTGGCGACTCGTGAATTTTACCGAGGGGGGGGACTCAACCGTTTAAGATGTAAACCGCGTTTTGTGATGCTTTTCCAGTAATTGACAGAGATGATTTCATGCATGAATTGTGTTTTTTCTTCTCACATACTTTTGAAGCTTGATTTCCTTATTTCGTTTGGACTAGGCATTATTGATTTTTAAGAAGTAACAAAGGTATTAAAAATATTTGCTCCCAGTCACTGGAAAAAGAAGAATACCGGACCCTGCTCAGGAATCTATCAGGGTCGCAAATTCCCAACCTCACTAGTCACGATCCCTTGAGGGTGTATCCCCACCACAAGGGTTCACAACTAGTCCTAGTGAGACTAGGAGGGTTGGAGACAATTGGACCCCAGCAGAGGCGCTTATTATTTCCACTTGTGCTGGGCTCTTCTATGTCATCTACCTGTCGACCTCCATTAGCCGACTCTTGTTCTCTTCCAACCCGGATAGCATTAGAGCATCCAAAGTCTAGGGAGCCATTCTTTTTCCTGCCGTAACTTAGCCTCATATCATCTATCCTGATACCCTCATTCTTCGAGGGGTCAGCCCTCTTCTTTTAGTTTCATAACATCTAATGCCTTCTACACAAGGCCTTAAAGGAGGCAGGGTGTGTGAAGCTCCACCACACGAGGTGCACCCTGGATAGGGCTACACCTTCAAGAGCTCAGCTTTTGAGCTCGGGAGTTGTCGACCGTGATGCGTTCCAGAGCGAGATCCATTTTCCCCTTTTGGCATTGACTTTGGGGTGGACCCTCTCCTCTCTCCCTTTTCTACCTGCCTTTAATGGCTCCAGTAGTTTCCAAGTACCTCAATACTCATTCTTCAAAAATTGATTCTTGTTATAAGGGGATTAACAGCAAGGTTATCTGACCTTCGAAGATGGAGGGCATTTCTTTTCCGTCATTGATTTCCCTTATTCGTTTCTTTCTTTTATTATTGTCGTTTTCTTCTTCTAGTACATGAGTTAGTTGTAAGTCAGTAATTAGTTAAGCCTAGCTGTAGATTTCATTTCATCATAATTTCTCACCATCACCTACTGTCGACCAAAGTATTATGTGCACTCGAGTTTGAAGGTTGTTTGTGAAGTAACCAATAGACCTACATAAAATCCAATAACATCATCATTTTCGTCGTTCTATTTTACGTTAGTTCATGTAGGTTTGGAATTTTAAATTTATATTTTAATATTTTTTATTGGTCGAGAGTAAACCACTAAGGGTAGATGACCTTGATATTTCACCCCTTTAAACAACAATTATCTCCATCATTGAGGGTGTATCGATATCTAAGGTGCACCATACCTGATGGGACAACACACACCCTACCTCCTTTTGGGCCTCTTAGAGAAGGCAGAAAAAGGGCAAAATGAGGCCTGATCCTACAAAAATTAGGGCATCAGGAAATAAAAAGACAAGAGCCAATTAAGGCAGGGAAATGAAAAACATCCCAGGCCTCCGATACCCTAATAACTTTGGGGTAAGAGTTGACATCAAAGATATAAGAGAGGAGTTCAGCTCAAGGAAACTCAGCTGGGATCCCATAGTCGCCAACCCACATCCCACTAGTTGTAACCAATTTGATAATAATTTATGTAATCTGAAGCTCTCAGGAAGAAAATGAAGACTACAAGCAACTGAGCGATCAGAAGGTAACTATTTGCTTCCTCTCTTGTCACCTTCTCTGGAAATGCCACGTAACCACTTCTCACGCAATGAATTGTCCGATTGTATCTCATGGAATTCCCCGGTATTCTAACTTGCCCAGTTGTGATTTACAAAAGGGCACGCAGCAGTTCTACATTATAAAATCATTCAGAATACATTCCAACTTCGCCATTAGCATCAATACAAAACTTATGTCTGCTACAGTGACTTGGTGCTGCTTCCTAGCGCCAATATTTGGAAACGAGGTTGTACGCAGACGGCCGTGGTACGCATAAACCAATGCCGTAATCGTTGATTGGGCAGGCAGTGGCTGCATCAGACTCAAGATGACTGAGTCCACACACTTCGTGACGTAGCGCGTGAGAGGATGGTCAGGGGATAACTGAAGGTATTCGTTGCCATGACAACGTAAATAACAAAGCGGGCGATTTTTGATGAGTCCTCACGAGCATCCGGTGCGCTCTACCGACAAGGAGAGGAACTACACACATTTTGTCACGATGGCATAACATTAGTTGCGAGGAGAGAGAACATCATGGCTGATGAGGAGGGAGGAGGGAGGAGGGAGGAGGGTGGGAGGGCGGCGTCCTTGAGTCCAATTTCACCGGCCGCCCCTGGGCTCCAATCATCTACTTCAGAAGCATATCCCCTCTATGGATACCATCGTGCCACACGGAGGCTGAAATCTAGAAAGTGCATTCTCCGCACATCAGTTACGTTTCAAGGGAAAGCAGAGAATCCTAGGATCAAGATGAGGAAAGGAAAAACTAACCACCTTTCTAACTGGATGGAGCTGAAGGAAAGTCTTTCATGTGGACACCAGGAGAAGTGGACAACCTGGAAAGCACTTAACAGACTCAGTACAGGAGTCGGTAGAACAAAAGTAAACCTGCGGAAGTGAGGTTTCTCAAACGACTCATCATCTGTGACTGTGGAGAGCAGCAGACAATCCAACATTTATGTCAGTGTGACTTATGTGCTTCCAAGTGCACTATGAATGATTTGATTGCAGCCTCCTCCAGCGCTATTGACGTCGCCAGATACTGGGCAAAAATCATCTAGCTCAAATTTGTTGCTTCAATATTTGATTATTGTTTGTATAATAGACCTGGATTTATGTATGGTAGAAATGTAGATATCCTGTATTCAATATTCATTTCTTTTTTAAATATTTGTATGTAAAGTGGATACTCTTGACACGAATAAAGGAATCAGAAACATTCTCATTAGAACGCTCAGGTCATCCACAAGCGACAATTACGAGGGGTGTCCAAATGAAAAGTTACGAAACGATACTGTGGGTACAATTTATTCATTATTTTAAAGTAATCACCACAGGCCTGTTCACAGGTGTCCCATTGTTTCACTATCCGCAGGATTCCCTGTTCCCAGAAGTCTTGTGGTTGTGACCGAAGCCAATCATGTACCGTGTCCTTTAGTTCGACCTCCGATTGGAAACGTTTTCCCTTGAGACGAACCATTAACAGTGACGTGTATTGTGTGACACTCCGTAGCCTACGCAAGTCCATCAATAACAAAAGGCCTGGACTGCTCACCAAGGGAGTGATTCTGTTCCATGATAACGCTTGCCCACACGTCTCTAACGTCACGAAAGGTGTATTGGCCACGTTCGAGTGGGAGCAACTTGAGTATCCATCCTATAACCCGAACTTGTCACTCTGTGACTTCCATCTGTTTGGTCCATTAAACAAAACATCTCAAGGGAAAACGTTTTCATTCGGACGACGAACTAAGGGACACCGTACAGGATTGGCTCCTGTCACAATCACAAGATTTCTGGGAACAGGGAATCCTGCGGCTAGTGAAGCACCTGTGCTCAGGCCTGTGGTGATTACTTTTGAATAACGAATAAATTGTACCCACAGCATCGCTTCCCACCTTTTCATTTGAACATCTATCGTGGAAAGACCTGCACTCGGCCTCTAGGCAGGCCACACGACATTATTTATTATATAAATTAAAAGGTTTAATTCCAGCTCACCTCTACTATGTTGCACACTATAATATTAAAGTGGCGCTATTTTAAGTTTCAGTTGAAAAATGCAATATTCTCTTTTCTGATGTTTTGGATTCTCAGCATACTGAAATATCATTGAAAGTTAGTTTGTAGCAAAGATGTTAATCGGCTTCAGAAATAAGGGGTTTTGAAGTTTGTTAACATTGGCAAACATCTACTAAGTGCCGACCCCATGGTGTTGGGGTAGCGCGCCTGCCTCTCACCCGGAGGCCCCGGGTTTGATTCCTGGCTCCTTCAGGGATTTTACAAACTGACGTGAGGGCTGGAATGGGGTGCACTCAGCCTCGTGATGGCAATTGAGTAGCCGCCTGAGAGTGAGGCAGCGCCCCGATCACGAAAACCAAGATTAACGTCCGAGAGGACCCGCTGATCACGTGTCACCCCAATATCTGCAGGCCAATTGGCTGGGCAGCGGTCGCTCGGAAGGCCTAGGCCCTTCATGGGCTGTAGTGCCAGGGTTTACATTATTTTAAACATCTACTAAATCTTTATTCATCTACATTTGCATACATTGAAAGCACTCCTCTGAGGCAATGATCAAATGAATGACAGATGAAATAAAATGATAGTGGAGAGTGTTGCTGGAATGAAATTTTGACAGGGAAAACCGGAGTACCTGGAGAAAAAACCTGTCTGCCTCCGTTTTGTCCAGCACAGATCTCACATGGAGTGACCGGGATTTAAACCACGGACCCAGCGGTGAGAGGCCAGCATGCTACCGATTAAGCCACGGAGGCTTTTACCCAAGTTATTACTATTACTATGTTATTTACCGTCGGGTCAGATTTACCCATGGCGCCAGTCCTCGCATGACAATTCTCGGCATACATTAGTCGGGACGGTACGTAAAATTAAGGGGGAAAATCCACCTATTTTTCGCAGCACCAGAACAAACTACAAGACACGTTCTTCTTGATCCATTTTTAGGGGCTAGGGATACCTTGGTCACCAGATGACTAAAATTGAAAATAATTGCTATGCCGCCAATTTTCAGGCCAATTGTAGTGTTGCAAAAATTGTCATTTTTCTGCATGTTAATTTCAAACAATGCCCATTTTATATTTAGGATTGGTTTATGGAAAGACACCCGGTGTAAATTACTTAATTAAAATCCGTACGACTACGGCATTTAAAATGCCACTCGACCTAGTAGCCCCAAAGCTATATGAAAATGAAAATCCACAGCCTGCTTCCAGTCTCCGACCGGGTCAGGAATGGAATGAATGAAGCCCCCATCTAGCGGCGAGGATATGAACTGTGCCGGCTGCCGAGGCCTGACGCACTCCTCTGGGGCAATGATTAAATGAATGACAGATGAAATAAAATCATAGTGGAGAGTGTTGCTGGAATGAAATTTTGACAGGGAAAACCGGAGTACCCGGAGAAAAACCTGTCTGCCTCCGTTTTGTCCAGCACAGATCTCACATGGAGTGACCGGGATTTTGAACCACAGACCCAGCGGTGAGAGCCGCCTAAGCCACGGAGGCTTCTAGCCCCAAAGCTATATAATGTCATTACTAAGCACCACACATTCCTCAGTAGCTTCCATATAATCACAGCCATGAGTGAGACTGAAATATCGGTAAAAAAAAAACACATTTTACTCTAGCCTGTGCCAACAGACAAATGCAAATGTAATGCATTCGTCAAGAGCGTTTGCCCCGGATGATTAGATTGAAGTTCAAATGCAAATGACATAGAAGACAAAAATAAAATAACTAGTAGCTTAAATACTATTAGAAGAAGAGGGAAAGCATGTATGTTCAATACAACCCTCGAACAATAAGGAACGACAGACTTGAAAAAGAAGTGGATAGGAAATGGAAATGGGAATTCTGTCAACACCAAAGTCAATGAAAAATGGAGCAAAACAAACGGACCTAGCTCAGGGATCACTGCCGGCCACCAACTCCCGAGCCCATTAGCCTTGAGTCTTTAAGGGTGTAGTGCTATCCAAGATACACCATGTAAGGTGAGGTTCAACATCTTAGGATCTCTAACAGAAGGCAGGAGATACCATGAGAATTAAAGAATAGGTCTGACCCATTCTAAAATTGAGGCTATCAGATATCACACAAGGGCCAAATAAGATAAGAAAAAGAAATACGCCTCGACATCCTAATATTGCCATAGTCTGAAGTAATAATAATAATGTTATTGATTTACGTTCTTTTTAAGTACTGTGGCTTTAGAAATTCTGGCGTGACAGAATTTTGCCCCAAAGAGGATCTTTAATGTAACAGTAAATCTCCCAGTTTCTTCACATTTGCGCACCGTCAAATGCCAGCTGACTGCGCCAGGAATTGATCCTAAAATCTTGGGAACAACAGGCGAGAACGTTACCACTGAGCTACGCAGCCAATATGCAGTCTGAAGAAAACTACTGTTGACCAAGGGATGTCGATAGGGTGGAGCAGAGAACAAGTTAGTGGAAGCAATCCGGTCTGAGTTATGGTCCCGTGGTCACTAAACCCCCGTCCCCCTAATTTTTAGCCGGTTAAATACGTCATAATCTAGGCTAGCCTAGATACGTTGCAACGATAAGACAGCTCCGTTGCCTCATACACATACTAAAATAATTTCCAATGTTTTTGATTTCTTTCCTTTTTCCTAAAGGGCCCATTATGACTTCAAGATGTTTAGCTCTGATGGATTCAATCCACCTGTCAACAGCTTAGTTGGAAAATATTCTTTTGATTACCTTTCAAGTTGAGTAGTCTCGTATACGGCAAGGCATCCAGAAGACTTCTTGTAGTAGTCTTAGAATACCAACTGCACAGCAATACGATCACACTACACTATCGTTTCCAATGAACACACTCCAAGAAGATAGGCAATTAATCCAAAATATTTTTTTCATTAACTATTAATTAACGCAAAACTTTTTTTAAAAGTTTGTCTCCATTGTAAATTAAAAAAAAAGGAAAATTCACTCTTGAACACTCACATTTTTATTGTGTAGATAAGCGTAAAAACATTTCACTTTTAAGTAAAAAAAACAAAGATGTTATGAACGCACAGATGAAACACACCGGAACGAGACGATATGAAGGGCGTGTGGTGGGGGGTTCAAGTGGCCAGACGGACATGCAGAACGCGTCCCGTACGACGACCGACGGGCAACTGAGGAGCGCAAGGAAGTATCACACAGGCGCATATTGCCAGCAAGCGCGCTGCTTTGCTCCGCTCCGCGCCGATTTCCCTCTTCCCGTCTCTTTCGCTCTAACATGCAAGCTACTAACCCTATCTCGGTCACTCTCATAGGCTCCACTACGAAACCTCACTGACGAATTAAACCGAACTCAACCGAAGTTCACTCCTGAAAATACTGTGCAGTATGAAATCCCTAAGGTCTATTTAAGTAGGCTCTGTGTTTGGCAGTATCATAGTCGTGGTACCGACAGTAGTGGCTACGCTGGCTAAAGCGCAGCGTTACGTCATGGGGCCAAGCTCTCTGCTGACTCGGTAGACGCGCGGTTTCGAGCCCCACCGTCAGCTGTCCTTGAAATGGTTTTCCGTGGTTTCCCATTTTCAACACCAGGTAAATGCTGGGTCAGTACCTTCTGACAGGCCACGGACGCTCCCTTTCACATCCTTGCCCAGTTTCATTCACCTTCTTCCATTCCATCTCTCATCCCGACGCGCAGGTCGCCCATGGGTGTCGACTAGACAGACCTGCACTCGGCCTCTCCGGAGGCTGCACGAAAAAACAATAATCTTGGTACCGGATGAGTTAGCCATGGTCGTTACGACGTGGCTGCAGGCAGTCACTCACATCTGGGAGGCGAGGAGGTTCGAATCCGCCCGCCGGCTATCTTGAAGATGGTCTTCTGTGGTTTCCCATCTTCCTTCCAGGCAAATGCCGGAGTTAGTCCCTAACTATAGGCCACAGCCGCTACCTTCCAATTCCTCGTCCATAAATACACACTTTCCTCCCCAGACAACACTCCACACGCGACGGTACTTGTAGCCTTCGCAATGGGTGTCCGCGTAGAAGAAGCTACATAATGTCGTCGGACACTCCAGGCACTTAAAAGCCATACGCTAAAAAAAAAAAAAAAAAAAATATCGTGGTAGAAGCCTCCGTGGCTTAGGCGGCAGCACGCCGGCTTCTCACCGCTGTGTCCGTGGTTCAAATCCCGGTCACTCCATGTAAGATTTGTGTTGGACAAGACGGAGGCCGACAGGTTTTTCTCCGGCTACTCCAGTTTTCCCTGTCAAAATTGTCATTCCAGCAAAACTCTCCACATCATTTCATTTCACCTGTTAATTTTTTAATCATTGCCTCAGAGGAGTGCGACAGGCCTCGGCTGACGGCACAGTTCATATCTTCGCCGCTAGATGGGGGGCATCATTCATTCCATTCCTGATCCGGTTGGTCGACTGGAAGCAGGCTGTGGATTTTCATTTCATAGTCATGGTAGAATGGGAGGTAGACAGACAGGAGATACTACGGTGATTTCTTTCACATCGTTATGCGCTACTCAGGAGCACGGTTGAACCTGCTTAGCTGATGTGTTGGCCTTCTTTTCCTCCCAAAATCTCTTCATCCTCTCACTGAACTTCTTCCTTCGTTCCTCTGTCCAAGTTATAGTGGCTCTGGTGTTGGGTTTATCTCCAAATTGGTGATTGACAAGTTTGGTTCTGAATTTACATCTGTTCCGCACAATGTAGGGCCTATTCTGAGATGTTGGTTTCCTGGATATCTGTTTTTAACATTTCGTCGTTATGCTTGGGTCTAACGTTACGCGTTACGGTTACGGCGTGTATGACGTCATCATGTTGTTCAGTGCATATGCACCGAGTCTGAGTTTACTCCTGGGGTCTGGCGTTATGCGATACGGGGACGGTGAGTGCGTGACGTCAGACAGGAATACAGGGTGACCCTTATCGAGGTTACAAGATGTCAGACAAGAATACAGGGTGACTCCTAAAGAGATATACAAGACGTCAGATAAGAATACAGGGTGACTCCTAAAGAGATATACAAGACGTCAGATAAGAATACAGGGTGACTCCTAAAGAGATATACAAGACGTCAGATAAGAATACAGGGTAACTCCTAAAGAGGTGTACACGATGTCAGACAGGAATACAGGGTGACTCGTAAAGAGAGGTACAAGATGCCACACAAGAATACAGGGTGACTTCTAAAGAGATAAACAAGATGCCAGATAAGAATACAGGGTGCCTCTTAAAGAGGTGTGCAGGATGTCAGAGCAAAATACAGGGTGACACTTAACTAGGTGTACAGTATGTTAGATTCAATTCAAATACAGGGTGACCCTTAAAGAGGTATGCAAGATATCAGATTCAAATAATGGGTGACCCTTAATGAGGTGTCCGCGCTGGAAGCCTAAGTTAATGGGTAATGGAGCCTGTTGAAAGAGCCCTCCTTGGTCTCTCTAACATGTGTAGCATTTGTAGCATGCGTCATTTGAAATGATATAAAGTCTAGTCTCTCAGACTGACTGTATAATTTTTAATGAAAGGGCCATGTTGAGAGTTTCTTTGTTTAGTTAGTCTGTTTTTGTTCATTCAGATAATGTCATAATGCCAGTATAAATTCTGGCATCTACAGAATCAAATGTAATGATTGTGACGCGGATTACGTGGGACAAACAGGAAGACGGTTCAACACCAGATTTTTGGAACATGTTAATGCCTCTATACATAATACATTTTCGGCGATAGGCAACCATATGGTAGAAACCGGGCACAAATTCACTACCCTAGAGAACGATTTAGTTATTTTACATCAAGAAAACAAAGGCACACTCATGAATATTCTGGAACAAATAGAGATCGACAAAGCACTGAGATTTAACCCTTCCCACAATCTTAATGAAATAGTTTTTGAAACCAGTATTTTATACACAACACTAATAGACGCATTATATAGTAATAGATAAATTGATCAGCTGTATTCCACCATTCATACCATTTATTATCCAAATTCAATAATGATTATATCTCTCATTTTTTCGCATTCATCCACCCCAAAACAACAGCCAACGGCACTTCATAAACATCCTCATTTACTTTTCCTTAATTTTTATTCCCATCCTCTATTTCCTTTCCCCCTCTCCCCTAGTATGTCTTTGGACAATCAAAGGAGTGATATTTATTTGAGACACGTTTTTTGATCTGCTGTTGTTCACGCCCATACACACTACATACGGCGGGGCATGGCACTACTACAGGGATTCTGTTGATTTCTTTGCCATGATGTTCTCCAAGGGCAGCATAGAGACTAGTTCAAAAAACGATGACGAAACCAAATAGCGACTCACAACACCGGCCTGACTCAGCGGCTTTTTAATGTACCCAGGCCTGGATATCCAATTAGAAGATCTTCCAAGGAGAAACGGAAACAATTGAACTTCTTATTATTTATTTCACAAATCTTTAATCATGTAACGTATGTTCTTATAAAGGTAATTCGTCTTTGTTATGTTTATGTACAGGCTGAGGAAGAAGGAGTTTTACCTTCGAAACATGTACCTGTGAGTAAGTTCAATATAAGTATTGAATCCCTTTATTTTCTTTCTAATATTCAGATAATGTGTCCATTTCCTGAGATGATTGTTTCCTCCATATTCTCTCAATACAAACTGGGCCAAAATATTTTCTTAAAACATTCCTTTCTTGTTTCTCATGTCTTGGGTTAAAGATCCGCCACCAATGAGTAATGTTTCTGGTGCATACAACGCTTCAGGTTTGATTACTGTATTATTGTGTCTAAGTTTCGCTTTCCGAGATATTGTTTTTTATTATACCTGTTCCAAATGATCCTGTAATACTCCGGTAAATATCGTATGGCCTCGGGTGCCAGGTGCAAGCTTTGTTATTTGTCACCCAGAGGGTATCTTGCATGTCGAATTTCGTTGTTCCTTGAAGCACTATGAAAGTCAAGGAGGTTAGATATCTATGCTCCTTGAACACTTTAGCGCTTTCTAGTAGAGAAATGAGGAACTTTGTGTTGGCGGAAACTTCCAAGATTAATTTTGCAATTATGAACACGGCCTACTGAATTCAAATGGGTTCTTTGACATGCCAACATCGTATAACATGCGTGTCGTAATTTTTGCAGCCTTTCAAAAATCACTTACCACGGCCAGGAGTGAACTTGCAAGCTTGGGGTTAGTAGACCGACACGTTAACCACTCACCCACCGTGGCAATCAATACTACGGCGATTATAATAAGATAGAATGTCCAACAGGTCATAGGACAATATTAGTGAATAATGAAGGTTAGTGTAAATAAAACTATGTAGAGCAATAATACTATAAGCCTCCGTGGCTTAGGCGGCAGCACGCCGGCCTCTCACCGCTGGGTCCGTGGTTCAAATCCCGGTCACTCCATGTGAGATCTGTGCTGGACAAAACGGAGGCAGACAGGTTTTTCTGCGGGTACTCCGGTTTTCCCTGTCAATATTTCATTCCAGCAACACTCTCCACTATCATTTCATTTCATCTGTCATTCATTTAATCATTGCCCCAGAGGAGTGCGTCCTGACCCAGTCCGAGGCTGTGGATTTTTCATTGTAAAAAAAGAAACTAGCCTATAAACAGCAATAATACTATGTTACGTCCCATTTAACTACTGTGGCTTTTGGAGACGGTCGAGTGCCGGAATTTGGCCCGGAAGGGAATTTTCAACCTGCCGGTAAATCTACTGGGCTCAAATGCCAACTGGCTGCGCCAGGATTCGATCCGGCAACATAGGGAACAGCAGGTCAGCACGTTACGCCCCCAGTAAACAATATGGAGATACAGAGCGTACGAACTGGAGATCACAGTGAGTCGTTTTTAGCCTATTTTCATTTATGAAGAAATAGGCTTTTGTGATCACCTTTTGTCCGCGTGTGTGTGTGTGTTCCTAATAAAATCTAAACGGCTCAAGCGATTTTAATGAAACTAAGTACGCACATAGTACTATTTTGTCCAACCCCGACCGTGCCATACAAATTGTATTTCGTCACACCAATCCAACATGGCGGCTGTGCGAAATATTTCACCGGCATTCCATATCTCCAAAACTATTACTGATGTCACTCTTAAATTTTGTACGGTGATAAGAGGCACTAGTATAAGTTTATCTAACTGTTAGGTACGAAACGAACATGGCGGCCATGCGAAGTTGAAATATTTAAATAGACTTTACTCGCTATTTTACCATCCGAGCGCAGTGAAACTTGGTACGGTAAATGCTTATACAAATTTTAATCTTCTGACATCTTATTTATTTCAATTGTTTTTATAACCGCAAGATGGCAGCTGTGCGAAATTTTAAAATCTCGTTTAATTTCTTGTGTCATAATCTTACGATTTAAGTTTGAATATTTAACCTACGCAATAATTTGCATCTAATAATACATAACTCTATGGCCTACATAATTATATAAAAATCCAACATGGCGACCATACGAAATATTTAGACTGTTCTCAATATCAACGAATCTATTACAGCAATCAAACTGAAATTTTGTATGAGATAGAGGCAATTAACCTAAGTAGGATATATGAAAATCTTTAGCCTACTTTCGATTTTTGCAAAAAATGAAAGTAGACTTATGAGATCACTACAGGGCCAAAAAATGTGTGTCTGTCTGTGTGTGTGCGAGTCTGTGAGTGTGTGTACTCTGTATGTCTGCCCACCCCCTATCAATTCGAACACGGTGAAACCGAATTGAACGAAATTTGGTACAGAGGTAGAACAAGCAAAGAGCACCTCAGTGTCATGTTATATCGCCGCCATCTTGACGGAAACGTAATGGCGGCCACCCGAATGTTCAAAGCTTAAATCAAATTACGACTAACCTTATCATCCGATATCTACCAAAATTTGTAACTACATATAGTCGTATAGCGAGCGTCTTTCGACCAAAGTAAAAGGTCATCAGTCCGATAGTTTACAGATGGCGGCCATGTATGTGTGCAAATCGATTATCCTTATCAATTCAAACACGGTGAAACCGAATTCAACGAAATTTGGTACAGAGGTAGCACTTGCAATGGGCACTCCAGTGCCATGTTTTACATCGCCACTAACTTGACAGAAACGCAATGGCAGCCACCCAAATGTTAAAGTCTTGAATCAAATTACGACCAATCTAATCATCTGATCTCTACCAAATTTTGCAACATTATACCTTTATGTATAAAAAAATGTTTTGACCAAACTACAAGGTCATCCGCCCAATCATGTTCGGATGGCGACCATGTATGTGTGCAAATCGATTTACCCTATCTTTTCAAACAAGTTGAAACCGAATTGAACGAAATTTGGTACATAGGTAGCACTTGTAAAGGGCACCTCAGTGTCATGTTTTATATAGCCGCCATCTTGACGGAAACGTAATGGTGGCCACTCAAATGTAAAAAGCTAAAATCCAATTACGACCAACCTAATCATCTGACCTCTACCACATTTTGCAACATCATACCTTTAAATGAGAAGCGTTCTTTGACCAAGCTACAAGGTCATCAGTCCAATAGTTTGCATATGGCGGCCATGTATGTTTACAAATAGATTCCCTCTATCAATTCAAACACGGTAAAACTGAATTGAACGAAATTTGGTACAGAGGGAGCACTAGCAAAGGGCACCTCAGTGTCATGTTTTATATCGCCGCCATGTTGACGGAAACGTAATGGTGGCCACCCAAATATTAAAAGCTTATATCAAATTACGACCAACCTAATCATTTGATCTATACTAAATTTTGCAACAACATACCTTTTTGTGCGAAGCATCTTTTGACTGAACTACAAGTTCTTCAGCCCAATAGTTTGCGGATAACTGCCATGTATGTGTGAAAATCGATTCCCCATATCAATTCAAACACGGTGAAACCGAATTGAATGAATTTTTTTACAGAGGTAGCACTAGCAAAGGGCACCTCATATTCATGTTTAATATCCGTATAGCACGTTGTATTTCAACAAGCTACTACAACCAACATTCAACTATACTCCTTGAAAAGGACAAAGAGTTATAGCAATACCCATGCTTTTAGGAGAAAGTATTCTATATGTTCTTTACTGAACATCTTGTTCGCCCTGTGTTGATCTCATATCTACTTCCATTTTTGGCAAAAATTAGAAGGTTAACAAAATACTCAACTATGAATTGTATCTCAAACGTATAAATCTCTTACTATAAAACGAATTCCCCGATTCTTGGATGTACCGGGTAATCTGGAGTACAACTGGATGGATGTTGATGCGATTTTCTCCATTTTGTAAAGGATTCCTTGAGGAAGGTTTCAGTAGAAAGACATTCATCTATGACCAAAGGAAATCGAGTAGTAATGATTTCAGTGAATCGAGTCGAAGATAAACCTGCCGTTTGTGCGCCTTTTAAGCTTACGCTGGGAAAACCGTTAAATGTATCTATATGCGCTGTGTGTAAGAATTGTTCAGCACAAAAAGTTCTACAAAATGTCCGCGATAGCATATCTCTATCTTGAATACATCGCCCAAAATCGGTGTTTTTACTTTTTCATCTCTCCATTCAGTGGAAATTTAAATTACTAGCTACGGAGCTAGATCATGAGCTAGCAAGCGAGCCTATCACCCCAGCTTTAGCCAGCATCAAACTGTCGAGTAATGTCGATTTAAGACTTCAGAGAAGAGTATATGTGTTTGCAGTTTCGCTGTTCACCTGGACTTTTCTGAATTTCGTCAGGGATCCACCGTCCGTGCGCCTTTTAAGCTTACCCTGGGTAATCCGTTAAATATACCGGGTGAAGCCGGGACGAGTTGCTAGTAAGAAATAAACTGAAGAGTGGACAAACCGCGACTAAAAATACAAAATAAAATAGTTGTTCAGCCTTTAAAATGCACATAATTCATGAATATAAGACACTAGCTGAAGTACCCGTGCTTCGCTACGCGTCATAAATAAATTAAAATGTGAAAGTGACATTTAAAACAGGGGATAGGCGAGGTGCTGCGCAGAGGGAGATTAAGGATGGAACATTTTGTCCAACTACACCGCTCGGCGTTGACCGTGTTTTATAGCACAAATTTAGGTTTTACTCGCTAACGGTTGGAGATACCTTTCGGATAGAAAATGTAATTTTAAACCTCGTATATACCATCAAAAGTTTGCTATTTCTTAGCGTTCTCCTTTTATTTGAAATGGAAATATGAAAGTTCGAAACCAAAGGGTGTAGTGACGTCACTAAAATGGTTGCCATCTTTAAATAGTGCAAAGTATTGAAATCAAAAGTAAGCTATATGTTAACCAGGTAAATCAGCTACTTCCATGTAAAATTCATGTAAATCGGACCAGTGGTACTTGCGTGATTGAGTAATACACAGACACACACCATCTCATTTTTAGCCTCGCTTCGCCCGCGTCATAGTCGTGTCATATTGTTATTCAATGAAATGCAGGTTTAACCCCGTTAACACCCCTTTAGAACCTGAATACCCAAAAATCCCTCCTTAGTAGACGTTTTCGACACACAACAAACATATCCCCAAAATATCATTCTTTTAACTTTAATAGTTTTGGTTGGTCGATGAGAGTGAACATCCAAAAATCCTTCCTTAGTGGACGTTTTTCTTCCAGAATGTCACCCCTCCCCATAGGCCCCTTAAATTGCATTTATGAAAAAACGGTCGAACACCTATTTATTTTATTTATTTATTTATTTTTAAGCTGATTGATTTCCTCCGAGATTCAAACTCCTCGCCTATGTCGTTTAAGAGATACACGCTCCGTTAGGAATCTTTCAACCCCCATTTTTCATCCCTTTCACCTCATAATATACAGTACATCGATAAACTATTAGACATTTGTCAGCTTATTTTTAATGATTAGTATATGTGCCAAGTATCACATCCCCAAATGAAACCACTCGTGAGATATTGTTATTCAATGAAATGCACGTTTACCCCCTTAACACCTCTTTAGAACCTGAATATCCAAATCTCTTTCCTTAGTGGTCGTTTTCGACATACAACGAACATATCCCCAAAATTTCATGTTTCTAACTTCAATAATTTTGGCTGGGCGATGATGAGTGAGTGAGTCAGTCAGGACATTTTCTTTCATTTATTTTTGATAATTTCACCCCTCCCCATGAACCCCTTATATTGGATTTATGAAACAAACGGTTGAACGCCTATTTACTTATTTGAAGCTGTTTTCCCCCTGAGTTTGATGAGTGAGTAAGTGAGTCAATCAGTTAGGACAATTTCTTTCCTGTTTTTTCCCCCCAGAATTTCACCCCTCTCCAAGGGCCCCTTAAATTGAATTTATGAAAAAACGGTCGAACACCTATTTACTTGTATTTTAAGCTGTTTTTTCCCGCCGAATTTCAAACTTCTCGCCTATGTCGTTTCAGAGATACACGCTCCGTTAAGAATCCCTCAACCCCCAATTTTCACCCCTTTCACCTCGTAATATACACCACATCGATAAACCCTTAGATATATGTCTGATTATTTTTATTGATAAGTTTATATACCGAATATTACATCCCCAAAGAAACAACTCATGATATATCGTTATTCAATGAAATGCACGTTTACCCCCTTAACACCTCTTTAAAACCCGAATAAACAAAAATCATTCCTTAGTTGACGTTTTCGACATACAGCGAACATATTCCCAAAATTTCATGTTTCCAACTTTAATAATTTTCGCTGGGCGAGATGAGTGAATGAGTCACACAGGACATTTTCTTTCAATTATTTTTACCAGAATTTCACCCCTCCCCATGGGCCCCTTGAATTGGATTGATGAAAAAACGCATGAACACCTATTAACTCATTTTTAAGCTGTTTTTTCCCCTGAGTTTGATGAGTGAGTGAGTTAGTCAGTCAGTTAGGACACTTTCTCTCCTTTTCCCCCCAGAATTTCACCCCACCCCATTGGCCCCTTAAATTAATTTATAATAAACGGTCGAACACCGATTTACTTACTTTTTAAGCTGATTTTTTCCCGCTGAGTTTCAAATTTCTCGCCTATGTCGTTTAAGAGATAGGCCTGCATGCTCCGTTAGGAATCCTTCAACCCCCACTTTTCACCCCTTTCACCACATCGAAAAACCCTTAGACACATGTCTGCTTATTTTTAATGATTAGTTTATATGCCGAGTATCACATCCACAAATGAAACCACTCGTGAGAAATTGTTATTCAATGAAATGCAGGTTTAACCCCCTTAAGACCTCTTTAGAACCTGAATATCCAAAAATCCTCCTTTAGTGTACGGTTTTGACATACAATGAACATAACCCCGAAATGCCAAGTTTCCAACTTCAATATTTTTGGCTGGGCGATGATGAGAGAGTGAATGAGTCAGGACACTTTCTTTCATTTTCTTTTCTTCAGAATTTCACCCCTCCCGATGAACCCCTTCAATTTGATTGAAAAAAAAAACTGTCGAAAAGCTATTTACTTACTTTAAAGCAGTTTTCCCCCTGAGTTTGATGAGTGAGTCAGTCAAGCAATCAGTTAGGACACATTCTTTCCAGTTTCCCCCTACCCCCCAGAATTTCCCTCTCGCCATGGGCCCCTTAAATTGGAATTATGAAAAAACTGTGAAATACATATTTACTTAGTTTTTATGCTGATTTTTTTCCGCTGACTCTCAAACTCCTCGCCCATGTCGTTTAAGAGATACACGCTCCGTTAGGAATCTTTCAATCCCCGCTTTTCACCCCTTTCACCTCATAATATACACCACATCGAAAAACCCTTACTTCTTACTTTTTAATGATGAGTTTATATGCCGTGTATCACATCCCCCAATGAAACCAATCGGGAGATATTGTTATCAATGAAATGCAGGTTTAACCCCCTTAAGACCCCTTTAGAACCTGAATATCCGAAAATTCTCCCTTAGTAGACGGTTTTGACATTCAATGAACATATCTCCAAACTGTCATGTTTCTAACTTCAATAATTTTGGCTGGGCGATGATGAGTGAGTGAGTGAGTCAGGACTTTTTCTTTCAATTTTCTTTTTTCAGAATTGCATCCCTCCCCATGAACCCCTTAAATTTGATTTATGAAAAAAAAACTGTCGAACTACTATTTACTTACTTTAAAGCAGTTTTTCCCCCTTGAGTTTGATGAGTGAGTCAGTCAGTCAATCAGTTAGGACACTTTCTTTCCTGTCCCCCCCCCCCGAATTTCACCCCTCCCCATGGGCCCCTTAAATTGGATTTATGAATAAACGGTCAAACACATATTTACTTCTTTTTATGTTGATTTTTTTTCGCTGAGTTTCAAACTCCGCGCCTATGTCGTTTAAGAGATACACGCTCCGTTAAGAATCTTTCAATCCCCACTTTTCACCCCTTTCACCTCATAATATACACCACATCGAAAAACCCTCAGACACGTGTCTTCTTATTTTTAATGATGAGTTTATATGCCGAGTATCACATCCCCCAATGAAACCAATCGGAGATATTGATATTCAATGACATGCAGGTCTACCCTCTTAACACCCCTTTAGAACCTGAATATCCAAAACTCCTTTCTTAGAGGGCGTTTGCGGCCCTTGCGGAAGCTGCATACCAAATTACATTCCAATCCTTTTGGTGGTTTCTGAGGTTTCGTGATGAATGTATCAGTGAGTGAGTGGTATTTGAGCTTTATATAGTAGAGAGATAGTGTCAAGTCTTTGTTATGCTGAACTCGGTTGACAGTGCTGTGTGAGCAGTTGAGTAACTAACGGGATTTCAAGTAAATATCCTCATTTTCTATACCGGTAGTGCAGAGCGCAACTGGCATCCAGTCGGCCGTGTCTCGACTTGAGCTATGTTGCCATGGAAACGATCTGCCTTGCCATTCCTTCATGAGTATATTGTATGATTTGATTAGCCTGTGCTTGAGTGCAAAAGGGCCGAAATCAGAAGAATGATAAAGACTATCGAAAATTCATGCAGCCAGCGGTTCCTTCTGGGTCCTACACTATGTGTGTGCAAAATTTCGTTGAGATTGGTGGAACGGTGTAGATTTGTATATGGAACAGACCCACCCTCCCACCCACCCACCCTCCCACCCACCCACCCACCCACCCACCCACCCACCCACCCACATACATACATACATACAGACTTTCACTTTTATATATAAGATTTCTCTAAATACTAATATATTCTTTAAGGACAGATGGTTCTGAGCTCTCCGTCATATAATGCTAAAACTACCATACCACTCATTTTTCGCCGTGTCTGCCATAATATTACAGGTAGAATGCAAAACATAATTTGACATATTGAGTTAAAGCCCCGCTAGTTACAATGAATTGCAATTTAATGAAATTAGGCGTTTAGTATTCTCTAAGCACATTATTTCTTAAATTGTGAAAGTTTTCAGGTCTTATTGAAATACTGTATGTTATTATGTGGGTACACATTCTTGCTGAAGTACTCATACCACTGCATGAAATTTTTCTCAATACTTTAAATACATCATAACTATGAGCAAGTTTAGATTTTTGCATTTGAAAAATATTTAATCATTCGCTGATAAATTGAAACGTTGATTAAAATATTTATAAATTTTAGCAATATAAATAATATTTTATAAATAGCACTACATTTATATTCTAGACTTTCATATAGCTATGAATGTTTTTAAAGTGCGGAAAAAATTTGGATGCAGTGGTATGAATACTTCTGTAGGAATGTATACCAACATAATGACATGGTTCCATAAGACCTTGAAATATTACACAAACTTAAAGAAATTTTTTGAGAAAACGAGAAGCCTAATTCCAAAAAATTTTAATTCATTGGATTCAGCAGGTCTTGTAATCAGCAAGGTAAATGTTTTTTTTATTTATATCTGTTTATTTATTTATTTATTATTTTATTTATTTAGCGTATGGCTTATAAGACAATATCGGTAATATATATGTACATATTTACAGACGAGAAACAAAGTCATTTGTGCTTCACAATTGAATGTCTAAGTTTTCAATCCAGCGTACAGCATCTGGACTTGCCAGCAGGAAGTCCACTTCACCACCGTGATAGGCTCGAATCTTACATTCTTTGACAATGTGGTGAATAGACTGGTGTGGAGCTCCGCAGTCGCAGTCTGGATTAGGTACCTTTTTCCACTTGTGGAGGGCGTCTCTGCACCGGCCATGGCCTGTTCTGATTCTGTTCAGGGCGGTCCAGGTCTTGCGTGGTAGATGGAATCCACTTGGAAGTCTGGGACCTGAGAAGATAGTATGCAGGCGCACATCTGTTGCTGCTTCCCACCGACCTTTCCACTGTTCAAGAGAATTAAAAACTTTAGCATCCATGTCAGCAGCATCACGCAGAGTTGGATGGCGTGATTTTAGTCTTTTAAGATTCAAAAGTGGCAGGTCACTATGCACGGGTAGACTAGGATTCCTGGAGATCTTGTGAAATTCCCTCATAAGGGCATTAGATCGACGTAAATCAGATGGCATTATACCGGTTAGCAGTGGAAGCCAATGAACTGGAGTAGATATGATTGCGCCAGATATGATGCGCATTGTGGTATTAAGCTGGGTATCGACAAGCCTTGTATGATGACCGTTCAACCAAACAGGTGCACAATACTCAGCACTTGAGTACACCAAACCCAAGGCTGAAGATCGCAAGGTGATTGCTGAAGATCCCCAGGTAGTTCCACACAGCTTATGGAGGATGTTGTTTCGAGTCCTCAGCTTTTTCTGCCAAGTTCAGTAGGTGTTGCTTGAAGGATAGTGTACGATCCAAGATGACTCCAAGGTATTTTGGGTTCCAATTATGACGAAGAATTCCGCCTCTGAAACTTACATTCATTTCACGTTCGCCAAACGACTATTTAAATGGAAGCAATACACTTCTGTTTTACTCACACTGGGTTGAAGTCTCCAGATTTTAAAGTAATTTTCCAGTATAGACAAGTCTTTGGTCAGAATCTCTTCAGTCGTCTCCATTACCTGATGTTGTACGGCTAGAGCCAAGTCGTCGGCATAGCAGAATTTTCTGGATGAAGTGTCGGGAAGGTCAGAGAGATATAAGTTGAACAATAATGGTGAGAGAACTGATCCTTGGGGCAATCCGTTATCCTCTCCTTGCTTATCTTGCTTCCAGTGATTACTTGGAACTTCCGATCACTTAACATAGTGTTAACCAGTTGAGCCATTGTTCTGCAGGGTATGATTCGAAGAAATTTGTAGATAAGGCCTTCCCTCCACACAGTGTCAAAGGCAGCAGTAAGATCAACAAGATGTTCAGTAAAGAACATATAGCCTACTTTCTCCTAAATGCATGGGTATTGTTATAACTCTTTGTCCTTTTCAAGGAGTATAATTGAATGTTGGTTGTAGTAGCTTGTTGAAATACAACGTGCTATAGGGATATTAAACATGAATATGAGGTGCCCTTTGCTAGTGCTACCTCTGTAAAAAAAATCATTCAATTCGGTTTTCACCGTGTTTGAATTGATCTGGGGAATGGATTTGCACACATACATGGCCGCTATTTGCAAACTATTGGGCTGATGACCTTGTAGTCAGTCATAAGATGCTTTCCACAAAAAGGCATGTTGTTGCAAAATCCGGTGGAGATCAAATTATTAGGATGGTCGAAATTTGATTTAAGCTTTTAACATTTGGGTGGCCGTCATTCCGTTTCCGTCAAGATGGCGGCGATATAAAACATGACACTGAGGTGCCTTTTGCTAGTGCTACCTCTGTACCAAATTTCGTTCCATTCGGTTTCACCGTGTTTGAATTGATAGGGGGAATTGATTTGCACACAAACTTGGCCACCATCTGCAAACTATTGGGCTGATGATCTAGCAGTTTGGTCAGAATATGCTTCCCACATAAAGATTTGTTGTTGCAAAATTTGGTAGAGACTAGATTATTAGTTTGGTCGTAATTACATTTTAGCCTTTTACATTTGGGTGGCCGCGATTACGTTTCCGTCAAGATGGCGGTGATATCAAACATGACACTGAGGTGGCCTTTTCTAGTGCTACCTATGTACCAAATTTCGTTCCATTCGGTTTCACCGTGTTCGGATTAATAGGGGGAATCGATTGTCACACAAAGATGGCCGCCATCCGCAAAATGTTAGGCTAATAACCTATTAGTTTGGTCGAAGGATGCTCCCTCGATAATGGTATGTTGATGCAAAATTTGGTAGAGATCGGATGATTAGGTTAATCGTAATTTTATTTAAGCTTTGAATATTTGTGTGGCCGCCATTACGTTTCCGTCAAGATGGCGGTGATATAAAACATGACACTGAGGTGCCCTTTGCTAGTGCTACCTCTGTACCAAATTTCATTCCATTCGGTTTCACCGTGTTCGAATTAATAGGGGTAATCGATTTTGACACAAAGATGGTCGCCATCCGCAAACTATTAAGCTAATGACCTATTAGATTTGTCAAAGGATGCTTCCTCCATAAAGGTATGTTGTTGCAAAATTTGGTAGAGATCGGATGATTAGGATAGTCGTAATTTGATTTAAGCTTTGAACATTTGTGTGGCCGCCATTACGTTTCCGTCAAGATGGCGGTGATATAAAACATGACACTGAGATGCCCTTTGCTAGTGCTACCTCTGTACCAAATTTCATTCCATTCGGTTTCACCGTGTTCGAATTAATAGGGGTAATCGATTTTGACACAAAGATGGCCGCCATCCGCAAACTATTAGGCTAATGACCTATTAGATTTGTCAAAGAATGCTCCCTTCATAACGGTATGTTGTTGCAAAATTTGGTAGAGATCGGATGATTAGGTTAGTCGTAATTTGATTTAAGCTTTGAACATTTGGGTGGCCGCCATTACGTTTCCGTCAAGATGGCGTCGATATAAAACATGACACTGGGGTGCCCTTTGCTAGTGCTACCTCTGTACCAAATTTCATTCCATTCGGTTTCAACGTGTTCGAATTAATAGGGGTAATCGATTTTGACACAAAGATGGCCGCCATCCGCAAACTATTAGGCTAATGACCTATTAGATTTGTCAAAGGATGCTTCCTCCATAAAGGTATGTTGTTGCAAAATTTGGTAGAGATCGGATGATTAGGTTAGTCGTAATTTGATTTAAGCTTTGAACATTTGTGTGGCCGCCATTACGTTTCTGTCAAGATGGCGGCGATATAAAACATGACACTGAGGTGTCCTTTGCCAGTGCTACCTTTGTTCCAAATTTCGTTCAATTTGCGCTCACCGTGTTCGAATTGATAGGGGGGGGGGGACATTCAGAGTACACACACTCACACACACACACACACACAGACTCACACACATACACACACACAGACAGACACACTTTTTTTTCGCCCTGTAGTGATCTCATAAGTCTACTTTCATTTTTTGCAAAAATCGAAAGCAGGCTAACAAATGCTAAAGATGTTTTCAGCTTCATTTGGTATCCTGCCTCTATGAAGGATGTAAGAGACAATACTTGATCGCAGCAGCTACGCCCTGGTCTGAATCCTGCCTGTTCAATTGGAATATGCTCTAGGATTACACTACTTATTCTATTATATATCAACCTTTCAAGAAGCTTGTAGCAGCAGCTAAGAAGGGCGATGGGCCGATAGCTTTCTACCTTGTTGCTGGGTTTGCCAGGTTTTAGAATAGAAATTATCTTCGCCTTCTTGAACTCCAATGGAAGTTGGCCAGTCAACAGGATGTCAGTGAAGAATTCGGCCAGCCATTTCTGAGCGTATCCTCCCATATGAATTTTATATCTGTAATATTATGGCAGACACAGCGAGAAATGTTATAGTAGTTATAACATTATTTCATAATGCACTCAGTTTCGTCTGTCCTTAAGGGTTGTTACTGCTATGGTGTTCATGGTGGTATTGGAGATCGAAATATTCTACACGTTGTAGCAAAAATAGAAGGAATTGTATCCCAAGCCCCCACTAGTTACTCTTTAAGTGGCCAATGATTTGCACTACAAAAGAAAGACATTTTAACGCATATCGTGACCAGTGGTTAAAATTCGATGTTATCTTACAGTCTTACTTAGAATTCTAACCCAAGAAGAAGTGTTTTATAACTTAACCTGTGATTTCTACCCACGACTTGACGCACGCATACACACGGGTCCACGAGAAAGTCATGTCCAGCTATCGGTAAAACAGAGGGCAGTGCAAGCTTTATTTCACTCAGTCACGCAAAACCTAAACTTCGTTCACTGTTTGGGGTGGGGGGGCATGGTGGTACAGTGGTCATGCTGCTTGCGTTAGACCAGGGCACAGTGGGTCAAAATCGATATCTAGGAGGACAATATTATTTATTTTCATAATTAAAAAATCAAAATTTATTGTACTTCTACTGTACAGCATTCTCATATAATTGCCGCTCATTATTGTGGGATATAAACTCATCTTAGTGTAAATCTGTCACCACTGTTCGAGCAGTCTGAATTGGAGGGTGAATGTAAGTGGATGTGGTTTGGTTGTCTTTGTGGTTAGTGTGATGCTTTAAGATGGAACATGCAGCTGAAGGTATGATCTTTGTAACGTGTTTCAGTTATTAATTGGCATATTGTTACGTAATGTTAGCTATATTTGCATTATATAATATTTAACTATTATTTTTAAAATTATATTTTCACATAGAATGTTAGTGTGTCGCGTCTCTCTGAGTCACTTTCTACTTAATGTTAAAATGTAGATAAAGTCTTGTAGTTTACGCTTGTTATTAGATTTTTTCATCTTTTTGCAACTTACTTAGTTATTTTACGTTTAAGAAGATGCCACGTAACCAGTTCTCACACGTTTACAACTGTTTGAAGCACTGGGTTCGACAATTATGTCAAAAATGGAACTTTGTGACTTTTTTAAAAGTAAATTAGGGGTAGAAAATTGTTCTGAAGAGATAACTGAATGCTGTATCCAACTCCTAGTCATAGACAATTTCTTGCATGTGTAGACGTAGCTTAAAAAGGTCTTAACTGATGTTTATTATGAAGTAAACAAATTATATACGTTCACTCTAAATTCAAGATTAAAACTTAAAAATAATTTTGTCCCCCTAGATTTCGATTTTGACCCACTGTGCAGGGGTCTCCAACTGACTCATCCACCAAGCCCCAAGGGCCAATACCTAGCTAGCTCATCACAACAACATACCGTGAAAATCCACAGCCTGCTTTCAGTTGACCGACCGGGTCAGGGAATGGAATGAATGAAGCTTCTATCTAGCGAAAGGATATGAACTGTGCCGGCTGCCGAAGCCTGTCACACTCCCCTGGGGCAATGATTAAATGAATGTCAGATGAAATGAAATGATAGTGGAGAGTGTTGCTGGAATGAAAGTTTAGTCAGGGAAAACCGGAGTACCTGGAGAAAAAAACCTGTCTGCCTCAGCTTTGTTTAACTCTAAGGCATAATTTTTGGGGCTCACTGTCTGTTTTATATAAACAGTAGGATATATGAAAATAGGCTTTAGTAGTCTACTACAATTGTAGTTAGTGGGAGGTTCTTTTACATGACATAAATCTGACACCACAATAAATCTATGGCATGGGCCCGTCTGATTTACCTCCCCTGGGGCAATGATTAAATGAATGACAGATGAAATGAAATTATATTGGGGAATGTTGCTGGAATTAATGTTTTGACAGGGAAAACCGGAGTACTCGGAGAAAAACCTGTCTGCCTCCGCTTTGTCCAGCCCAAATCTCACATGAAGTGACCAGAATTTGAACCACGGACCCAGCGGTGAGAGGCCGGCGTGCTGCCGCCTAAGCCTCGGAGGCTACCAACATACTGTAGTTTTTAGTATTATTTATTAGGTTGCCACGGTGGGTGAGTGGTTATCGTGTCAGACTGCCAACCCCAAGCTTGCAGGTTCGCTACTGGCCAGGGTAAGTGATTTTCGTAAGGCGACAAAAATCACGGTACACATGTCATACGATGTTGGCATGTTATAGAACCCATTTGAATTCAGTAGGCCGTGTTCATTGTGGCAAAATTAATCTCGGGATCTTCCGCCAAAACAAAGTTCCTCATTTCTCTACTAGAAAGCGCTATAGTGTCAAGGAGCTTAGATATGTAACCTTCTTGATTTTTATAGCGCTTCGAGAAGCGATAAAATTCGACTTGCAAGTTGCCCTCTGGGCGTTAATTAACAAAGCTTGCACCCGGCACCCGAGGCCATACGATATTATTATTACCGGTATTATTATTATTATTATTATTATTATTATTATTATAGTATTATTTATTGCCACGCACTCCCACTTGCTCAAGAGAGATGACCCCCCTGTGTGTACTTGCGGCGTCCACCTTACCGTGGCACACATTCTCTTGGAGTGTGTGGACCTGGCCGATCTGTGAAGGACTAAACTGCCTAACACCCTCTTCCTTGTTATTCTCCGTGATAACGGGCCGTCAGCAGACCTCATCATCTGGTTCATGAGAGAGAGTGGTTACTTTTTTAAGTTTTAATGTAGTTTAATTCCGTTTTAGTTTGTTTTATGTTTGTTATTGCGTTCATTTATTTTATTTAGTCCCGTCAACGAATGCTCAAAAAGAGGTATAGTGGGAAATGTTTGGAACACAATTTCTGACTTCGTAACTTTGTTTGGACTAGTTAGGAGGTGAACATATCAAAAGTCCCCGCCCTTAGTTTTTGAGCCGGGGGGTAAAGGGGGGTTTGAATGTCCCTTATTTCGGTTTTTCCCTTATATCTCAGAAACTATGTGTCCTAGCAAAATGACTATTCTGTACAAAATAAAAGCTGATTAGATTTTCTACAAGTTGTAGGCCTATTCAGTCAGGTTTTTCGATATCTTGAATAGTTTACGCGTTATCCGCTCTTGAAAGTCTGTAATTTTGGAGAAAAAAATTGTTTGCCTCAAATTGTTTGCTCTTTTTGACCGGAAACTCTTCAACTATGCACCCAAAAATAAATGCCGACTAGAGGGTTGTTGAACATTAAATTTTCCTTCAATAATATATGTAAATTTACTATTTTATCTATTTTCCTTTAAATGTTAAAACCCATTCGCACAGACTTACACGATGGCTACGTGTCGGCGGCCCGGGACAAGCCCGCAAAAACAAGGATACAGCTGACATTGCCTAGCTCACCGATTGGTTTGAGAAATTTCCACCCCTCCCAGAGACCAGTGGCATCATATCTATCGCGACAGGAGTTGTTGGGGATACAACGATCATCTACTGCAATGCTGTTGCAGTTGGTAAGCAAGCAATGGCTAAAATGGTCAATTCGGCATTTTCTAACATCAAATTGTCTCGAAAATATTGAGCTCTTCCCCTGACGACAATTAGCTCATCGATCAAAATCAACGACGAAAAGATTCCTGTGGACTCATTCTTGCTATTCCGACATATATCCATCAGCAAAGAAACAGAAAAAGATTTAAAGCTGTACATGGATACGAATTATCCCCGTTCTCATTAGCCCTATTCAGTGAGAGTGGGATTAGGAAATCGACCTAAGTCAGTGCTGTACAAATTATTCAACACTACGAACAAAGATGTACGTGTCGCACAGTTATACATCGTATTTGACTTGGGGCTTCTCCTCCATAAAGTAATTTGGCAAAGAGGTGCCAAGGTATCGACAATCTGCGAGAGCTACATCCACTTTATCACGAAGAACTACCACGGAAGGAGATGTACTGTAGTCTTGGATGGCTATTCATCATCAACTTCAAGCACGAAAGTAGCAGAGCAGCAAAGGCGTTATCGACTCAGCAAGTCTGCTGATATCCATTTCTCCGAAGACACCGAGACACCGAAGACACGTCAAACAAGAAGATTTTCTGTCGAACAAGTTCAACAAAAGCAGGCTCATAAACATGCTAAAGGTGAAGTTTGTGGACAATGGGATCAGGACCCTTCACGCAGAAAGTAATGAGGACATTCTGATCGTGGATACGGCTGTGGACATGTACGAAAACACAGCTCTCGGCATTGTGGGTGAAGATGTCGACCTCATAGTCCTCTTGATGGCTGAAGCTGATGTGCATAAGGACATTATTTTCATCAAACCTGGACGTGGAGAGATAAGGGATTCCTTCTTCTCGTCCCAAGGGCTTCAGCAACAAGGTTTCAAGGACGTGCTGTTTTTGCACGCCTTTACAGTATGCGACTCAACATCTTCCGCATTTCGAAAAAGGAAGGTCGCATTTGCGAAGTTGTATCTGAAGTCGCCAGAGGTCCAGAAAGCAGCAGCCGTCTTTTGAGACCCTTCCTCCACCACCGCCCAAGTACAAAAGGCAGGTGAAACCTGCATCTTGAGGTGGTATGGGGCTCCAACGAAAGAGGTCTCCCTCAGTTCCTACAGGTACAGGTAATTCTTGAAATCGGTGGCCACCATCAAGTCTGATATCTCTTGTCTTCCTCCCACTGAGGGAGCTGTAAAATAGCATTCCCTCCGAACATTCCACCAAGTTCAGCTGTGGCTGGGAAATGACCTGCCTCCTCAGATATATGGCTGGAGGATTGAGAACAACTGCCTGGTCCCAGTGCACAGTGAGTTAGCAGCTGCACCGGAGGATATCCTCAAAATGATTTTCTGCCGATGCACGAAAGACTGTGCTAGCGCGAAGTTTGGCTGCAAAAAAGGAAACCTCAAATGTTTATCAGCATGCCAAAATTGCCAGGGGAACTGCCTGAATGTGGTTCCTCAAGTTGACTCTGAAGATGAAGAAGTACAGGAGGATCCTCTGACCTTTTCGCTAAAGGGGTCCGATGGAGAAGATATTGGGGAAAAAGAAGATGAAAACGAAGACTAGGATGAAGGTCCTTCTCACCCCAAGAGAGCAAGATATGATTCAATGGTACCTACTGTTGTAATGTTTTATGTTAATTTCTCTTTTCTATGTCAATAAACTTTGTTTTAATTTAATGGTTGTGATTTCTTTTCTTCCTGTCCTTTATTTGCCTCATTCCTTATTTGATTGCCATTTCTTCTTCTAGTATGTAAGTTTGTAGTTAGTATTAGTTATAGTTTTCATTCTCATCTCAACTCATCTTTCACTATCACCCAAATCATAGATTGCCACGTTGGATGAGTGGTTAACGTGTCGGTCTAGTAACCCCAAGCTTGCAGGTTCGCCCCTGGCCATGGTAAGTGATTTTTGAAAGGAGGCAAAAATTTACGACACGCATGTCATACGATGTTGGCATGTCAATGAACCCATTTGAATTCAGTAGGCCGTGTTCATAATGGCAAAATTAATCTCGGGAGTTTCCTCCTTCACAAAGTTCCTCATTTCTCTACTAGAAAGCGCTATAGTATTCAAGGAGCTTAGATACCTAACCTCCTTGACATTCATAGTGCTTCAAGAAACAACGAAATTCGACATGCAAGCTACCTTCTGGGTGTCAATATCAAAGCTTGCATCAGGCACCCGAGGCCATACGATATTATTATTATTTTTATTATTATTACCCAAATCGTTAGGGGCCGATAACCTAGATGTTAGGCCTCTTAAAACAACAATTATCATCATCATCATCAATTCACTTTAGAACCTCTAGATCAGTGGTTCTTAACCGGTGGTCCGCGAGTACCTCGGGAGTGGTCTGCGGGAGAAAAGGGTCCACCAGCACGTATAAAAAAGTGGCCAATAAATGGGGATTTCTGAAAGAATGTGCGCTGAACGAGAATCGTCCGAATGTATTCGCGGCGGTGACTATCAGGGCTTGAATTGAAATATCTTTGAAATAAGGGTTACAAGTGATAAGGTATATTGGGGGGAGGGGGTGGTCCCTACATGATTCAATTTTAGGCTGAGTGGTCCGCAGACTTCTACGGGTTCAGAACCACTGCTCTAGATCAATAGCTGAGTGCTGTTTGATGAGGGTACGTGTAGCCCTTAACGTAGCTAGTTTACGAACCTACTTAAAAAGTAATTTTAAATTGGTCGGGTTCTTGTTGCATAATAGAAGTGGCCAGAGCTAACAGCACAGTGGTCCGGGTACTTTAGTATTACAGAAGTTGTAATGACACAACTTTGTACATACCATCCCCTCTAACGGCACTCGCCCGGCTCATCAATTCCATTTTAAGTGGGGCATATACATGCTGATAATTGTCATTTTAAGGGACCAAATATTTATAATCGGAGTGATCGTACTTTAATACCGAGTTCTTTATTACTTGGAGATAGATATTTACGTTCGTAACGAAAGTATAAGTTGCGTTCAAAAAAGTAACGAGCCGGAAGCTGGAATGCGCAAACCGGTGACGACATCGGATAATCGTGGTGTGTGTAACGAGGCGTGGTTCTGATCAGAGCGTTGAAGGTCACATCCCGTCGCTATAGGGCACCCGAGCACGTCACGTGACGACGACACAAAGCCAGCAGCAGCATGCATCAATCGTCCAACGCTGCCAGTCGCATTGCCAACAGTGACATGGAGGCATCAACCGAAGAGCAAAGAGGTGTTGTTAGGTTTCTGACAGCGGAAGGAATAGGGGGAACTGACATTAATCGCCGAATGTTACAAGTGTACGGCGAACACTGCAAGTCCCTTGCAAAGGTGCAAAATGGGTGCAAAAGTCAGTGTAAAAGTCAGTGTAAAAGGGAGTGCAAAAGTAGGTGCAAAAGTGGGTGCAAAAGTGGGTGCAAAAGTGGGCACAAAAGTGAATGTAAAAGCGGGGTGCAAAAGTGGGTGCAGTTTATAGTAGGCACGATTTTACTAGAATGTGATTTGATTAAATGTAATTTCTAAACCCAAGGAGTGAGTAGTCAGTTCGTTTTGATCTATGCAAGCGTAAACATTTCTCATACACTGATGATGGATACTCAAGGCTTTAAGGTCAACGAAAACAAGTACAGTATATATTTAAAGAGGAGGCTATTATTGATTGCACAACACTGAATCTATTTTTGAAATTTTGACAAAGGGCCTAAGTGCACTTTTGTTAATATCTCGCGAACCAATAAGACTAGGGCATTGTATGAGGTATTGTTGGACTTTTCGCTGAAGACTGCTGGTAATCACCTATGTTCCCACGGCCTTTTTAAAGATGGCGGCTGACCCACGAGGGGTGATTAAAAAGTATTCCAAGCGGCGCTTGTCGATAGGCAAACCAATAATCAATGAGGGGTATGACAGACCTTGAGGCGATAACCTCTTTTGATTGATCCCTGTTGATTTGCCCCTTTGGACTGGTCCCTGTTGACTAGCCCCTTTTGGACGGGTCCTTTTCGAAGGGAGTCATTTTTGACGGGCCCCTGCTGAGGGGTCACTGTGGACTGTTCCCTGTGGACGGGTCCCTGTTGACAGGTCCTTTTGACTAATCCCTTTGGACCGGTCCCTTTGACATCATTTGGTTAAATGCATGGCCAACCCATAGGGCACAAGCGCTTCAGGGAAGGACGGGTGTCGATATCCGATGATGCCCGGTCTGGGGCACCCTCCTGCATTACCGATGACAACGTCCAGCTGGTTGATGCACTCATTACCCAGGACCGCTGAGTGACAGCGAACACCATAGCCGCCGTGGTCGCTCCACGACAATGCACAACCTCATACGGCCAACACAGTCGCGGAGGTTCTCGGCCACCCTCCTTACAGTCCAGACTTCTCTCCCTGTGATTAAGCCATGTTTAGTCCCCTGAAAAGGGCTCTGCGGGGCCAACGATTCACCTCGGACGTCGACGTCCAGCTGTACGTGCGAAACTGGTTCACATCGCAGCCCAGGGAATTTTATGAGACAGCTATTCACCGCCTCGTGTCACAGTGGGACAAGTGCCTCAACAGCCAGGGCCATTACTTATACCATACAGGTACTGGTTTCTGTAATTATGCCTCCGGCTCGTTAATTTTTGAACGCACCTTATAAATTAACGCTTCATCGTCATGATCAATTTTGGCCATTTAAGGACCACGCCAGTATTCTTCCATTATCTTGCTCACTGCTTCTTTCTTTTCAGCCGTCCGATGTTGTTTCTCCTTGGTCACTGTTTCGGGCTCTAGGAACCCCTCAAATGTGTGTATCTTATTTCTGAAAGTGGCTCTGTTGCGGATGTCTCGATCAGTATTGGTTAATGATGTGTAACATCTTTTCGCTCGGTTGCTGGATTTTTTTAATGTGTAACATCATTCCACTCGATTGCAGTATATTTTTGTGTGGGGGTGATTTTGTAAAAAAAAAAGGGAAGGAAGTGGGACGGAAATGCAACAGAAACAATGAGCGCGCGCGGTGTCGGAGATTGGTACAACGACATACTTTCGGCCATGTGACTATGTGGAATGTACATCACATACGGTTTACTTCAAGGTATGGAAGTCCCATTACATATATTCCTACGATAAATCCTCTTCAAACTGTCGTTCTTTGGTGTGAAAATATCATATTTGCTGAAAACAATTATGATTTATTCAATCTTACTACCTTTGCTGTGCTCTTATTTAATGTAAGCACTCGAGGTACTGTCGGCAAAAATACAGCACTATGTGTAATGTATATAGCATACGGTTTAATTCATGTTGAGGAGGCACCATTAAAGAAATCCCTACAATAAATCATCTTCAAGTTGTCGTTCTTTGGTGTGAAAATATTCATTATGTCATATTTGCTGAAAGAATTTGGCACAGGAGTTTTACAAGTAGCGCGCAGTGGCAGAGATTGGTACAACGACGTACTGTTGGCCATGTGGCTATGTGGGATGTAAATCGCATACGGTTTACCTCAAGGTTTGGAGGCCCCATTACAGATATTCCTACAATAAATCATCTTCAACCTGTCGTTTTTGGGTGTGAAAATATTAATTATATCATATTTGCTGAAAACAATTATGATTTATTAAATCTTACTTCTTTTGCTGTATTAGACTATTATTTAATATAAGCACTCGATGTACTGTCGGCCAAAATACAGCACTATGATATCATATTTGCTGAAAGGATTTATCACTGGAGTTTTACAAGTAGTTATTGCAGAAATAATAGTAATGAGAACTTACCGAAGGTAATAACACGAAGGAATCCTTCATGATTGCTGGCACAAGGTAGCACTAAGAGTTCATTCTTAAAAAATGCGAGTAATTAATATGGAATTATTCGAATAACATGTCTGATGTAACACATCATATGCGACCACTGTTAGGCTCGTAATTTTTTTTCTTGTAGATCCTTTTCTATTGGTCTTGTTGAAGTGGTTAAAAATTTTCTTAGTGAGTCTGTCGTCAGGCATTCTTGAAACATGTTTAAAGAAAGAGAATTCAAACATAGTCGGAGGTTACCCAGTTCATAGCAGAACCAACCGCAATGGTGAGAGACATGTGAAGCTCTGTAGAGCATTCAACCTTGTTATGAAATCAACTGCTTTCAAACATCTGCCAAAAAAGCAGAAAACAAAGGCTTCCCCAAATTCCAACCTTGGGGAGTTCCAGATCGGTCATGCCGCTATTTCACGTAAATGTCACCGAAAGATGCAGAATGCGAGGGTTCTTATAAGTGTCAATCTCGATTCCGATCATTATCTCTCTAAAATCAAAGTTAAACTCATTCCAAGAAATACTAGAAAGGACCAACGTAGAAAGATGAATAGGTTTGACACGGAGAGGTTACAAAACAGTCACGAGTTAATTGCGAGGCTTGAAACATTGAATGCACAGAACTGGGAACAACTACGAGATGTGATGGTAACAACAGCTAAGAAGACGGTCCTGCTAACGAAACCCTGGAAACATGCATGGTGGACCAGGGAATTTGATGCGGCAATGAGGCTACTGTCGACCAAAATATTATGTGCACTCGAGTTTGAAGGTGGTTTGTGAAATAACCAATAGACCTACATAACATCCAATATCATCATCATTTTCGTCGTAATATTTTACGTTATGTCGTATAGGTTTAGAATTTTAATTTATACTTTTAATATTTTTTATCGCAGTACTTTTACAGTGAGTTAGCTACCTAGTTAAATTGGAGGCTTTTGGTAAGTAATGAAGAGAGTTTACACCAAGAATGGTGTAAATTTCTATATCATTGCCCAATATGTTTTAGCCTATTTTCAATTTTGAAAAAAAAATACAGGCTTATGAGATCACCTTTTGTCCGTGTGTGTGTGCGCGCGCGCGCGTGTGTGTGTGTGTGTGTGTGTGTGTCCCCTAATAATTTCTAAACGGCTGAAGCGATTTCATTGAAACTTGGTAAGTTCATAGCACAATTCCGGGCGACCCCGACCGTGCCCTTCAAATTTTGTTACGTCACACCAATCCAACATGGCGGCTGTGCGAAATATTTCACCAGCATTCAATATCTCCGATACTATTCCCGATATCACCCTGGAATTTTTTACGGTGATAAAGGAAACTACTAGAAGTTCACCTATGTGACTTTTGAAAAACTGGTAACTACAAAACAAACATGGCGGCCACGCGAATTTGCGACTTTTAAATAGACGTTTCTCGCGATTTAACCAACCAAATGCAATAAAACTTGGTACAGTATATGTTTATACACATTTTAATGCCCCGACATCTAACTTGGTTCAATTGTTTACATAACCACAAGATGGCGGATGTGCGAAATATTTCACCGGCATTCTATATCTCTGAAACTATTAGCGGTATCACCCTGAAATTTTGAACGGAGATAAAGAGCACTACTGGAAGTTCATCTATAAGACTTTCAAAAACCGATTAACTACATGGCGGCCAAGCGAATTTGAAAATTTTAAATAGACCTTTCTCGCGATTTAATGTTCCAACCGCAATGAAATATCGTTCAGGAAATCTCTATACACATTGTAATACACTGGTATCTAATTGAGTTCAATTGTTTACAAAACCTCAAGATGGTGGCTTTGCGAATTTTAAAATTAAGTTTTTATTTCTTGTGTCGTGATCATGCGATCGATGTGAAAGTTTGAATAATGAACCTACGCAATAATTTTCCTTTAATGGTACATGACTCTATGGCCTATACATTTAACAATCCAACATGGCGACCATCCGAAATATTTAGACGTCTCTGAATATCTACGAATCTATTATAGCAATCAAACTGAATTTCTTTATGTTCATAGGGTCTATGAACTTAAGTTCACCTATAGGACTTTAAATAACCTGGTGATCACAAATCCAACATGGCGGCGATGCGAATTATAAATATTCACATGGACGTTTCTCGCAATTTAACCATCCGAGTGCAGTGAAACTTGGTACATTAAATCCTTATACGAATGTTAATCCACTGCCATCTAATTTATTTCAATTGTTTCCATAACCACAAGATGGCAGCTGTGCGAAATTTTAAAATCTCCTTGTTCCTTCTTGTGTCGCAATCATGCGATTGAAGTTTGAATGCTACACGTACACAATAATCTTCATGTAACAGTACATAACTCTAGGACCTACATATATAAAATCCAACATGGCGACCATCCGAAATATTTAGTCGTTTATCAATATCTACGAATCTATTACAGCAATCAAACTGAAATTTTGTAGGTTGATAGTGGCAATTAACATATAAGTAGGATATATGAAAATAGGCTGTATAGTTCTTCACGGAATTACTTGTTATTTCCTTATTCCATGGGCTAATAACCTAATTATATTTTACCCACTCTTCAGTACCATAAGAACCATCACCCTCATTCCCATTGTTTGGATTGGAACATAGCTATGCAGACTAATTTCCAGCCTTGGAGATTATTCTTTGTGGAATAGTGAAATAATATTGTCCCTCCTCTCCTCTAAATGGCCAATCACTATTCAAACTGTTCTAACTTCAGTGTACCATACATGTATGCATCAATTACTTTATGTGATGCATTTTACTAATGTATAATAAGGTGTTGGAGAGGGTAAAATCTAAAGCCATAATACAGCCATTTTCTGTTGAAAGAGGTAGGTTTATGCTGCAAACTGAGAATAATATGTGGTCTGTGAAAAGGCTTGAAGTTGCTACTAGAAAGTCCTATTCAATTTGGTAACTGGAAACTGTGTGAGCCATCAAGTACCATAGCACATGGATTATTGTTATGGTACCGGGACTCTCAGCATTTCCCTACATGAACTCTTTGGACCACTTCATACCAAGTAGGGTACTTGTGCCACTTTGACTGTCCAACACATATTGTGTGAATGTTTGCTAGGATTGCTCGTGAAGATGCAGGGTGGCTATTTTTAGCCTATTTCCAATTTTGTAAAAATAAGCTTATGAGATCACCTTTTGTTCGTGTGTGTGTGTGTCCCCTAATCTCTATATATATAAAACTGAAAGTTTGTCTGCTTTTTCTGAATTTCCACGGAAGTTTGAGTTATTAACGCGTTTCAGTCTGGTTTATGACGGTTGCGCGCAAAAACAAAATTTTTGTCTGTCTGTCTGTTTGTCTGTGTACAACTTTGCACGCGCATCACTTGAGAACGGCTGAGTGGATCAACGTAAAATTTGGTACAGAAGTCCAACAGAGGCACGAAAGTAATCATTGATGAAACTCTTCTCAATACCTATCATAAAAGAGGATAATAATAATAATAATGCTATTGGTTTACGTCCCTTTTAACTACACTGGCTTTTAGAGACGCCGGGGTGCCGGAATTTTGCCCCGAAGGGGATCTTTAACGTTCCAGTAAATCTACTGACACGGCTCCCTCGCATTTGCGCACCCTCAAATGCCAGCTGACGGCGCCAGGTTTCGAACCTGCAACCTTGGGCTCAGCAAGCGAGAATCATAAAAGAGGTAATAATAATGTTATTGGTTTTACGTCCCTTTTAACTATACTGGCTTTTAGAGACGCCGGGGTGCTGGAATTTTGCCCCGAAGGGGATCTTTAACGTGCTAGTAAATCTACGGACACGGCTCCCTCGCATTTGCGCACCCTCAAATGCCAGCTGACTGCGCCAGGATACGAACCTGCAACCTTGTACCCAGCAAGCGAGAACGTTACCCCTGAGCCACGCAGCCAGCCTCATAAAAGAGGGCCCACCCCCTTAAAATGGGCGTAGAAAAACGAGACAAAGCTCATTTTCAGCGTCTTAATGTGAGAAACAAAACTCGGGAGCCCTACGGGCCCCGAAAACCACATTTTAAGGTCCTAAAACCAACAGTTTTTGAGATATACCCAAAAAACTAATTTCATTTAATATAGGCCTATATGATTTTATTAAACACAATGTGTACAATCACGTTTTCAACACTCTGACATTTCTGCGATTAGAAATTGAGACCTGCTTACACATTCCACTAAGTGGTATTTGGGGCATGGATTATTGCAATTCTTGCAGACGCAGTCCTCCATGGGCTCATGAAATGTCTCATTCTGACAGATCCTTCCATGGAACCCATGGACAGCGAATCGCGTATACAGATGTCGAAGTTTGAATACTGAAGGAATGCAAGCCGGTTACTATGGCAACACAATCTCAGAGGTCCATCTATTTCTGTAAGACGCAATGCAATTCAATTGATTGCATTACTGTGAACGTTCGCAAACGGCTTTAAGGTTATCACGGAACCTACTTAAGCTGTAAAATCAATACGTATATAATGCGCTTAAGGGGGTCAAGAGGTACTCTTGAATTTTTTCACGTGATTTACACGGACGGGTGAGGAACTAAAGGTCTATTATATCCCTATCCCTATATTATTAAATTATTATTATGATTATTATTATAATATTATGGCGTACAAGGACGAGAAAAACTCATTTTCAGCCCCTCAGTGGCTCGGAGGCTACTACGTTTTAAGCTCTAAAACCACGTTTCTGAGATATTCCCAGAAAACTAATTTCATTTAATTAACTAATAAAGACCACCTCGTGGCGCAGTGTCTAGCATTGTTGGCTGTCACCTCCGAGGTACCGGGTTCGATCCCCGGCTCTGCCAAGAATTTAAAAGTCTTGGTATGGTCTGGTACGAGGTTTCCAAGCCTCGTGATGCAAAATGGGAACCTGCCGGATGCTATGGTAGGAGGAGGAGTGGAAAGGAACTGGCCACCCTACCACACGCTAACTCCGGCTCGGGATGCCTGGTTAGTGATCCCTTGACTTAGTTAAGGGCTCTTATTCAGGTCGCCTACGTCCCTGGAGGGGATATGGCACTCTCTTATTTTATAAACTAATAAATATATGACGAGTACAGAAGAAGACCAGATCAGGAGCTATATAGATATACTGAGAAAATCACAGATGTGGCCAGGAAGAGACGTCTGGCTTTCTATGGGCATGTCTCATGGATGAACCCAACAAGACTAACCAACCGGCTTCTCAACTACTGGGGAAGAGAAAGAGCGTGACACCGTCGCTAACAGTAGTTAACAAGGATATCCAAGAACTGAAGATAATGAAAAGTGATATTAGAAGCCGATCGCATCTCAGAAATATACTTAAACAGAAGAGTTTTCAGGACAGACCACCCTGTAAGAAAACCGGCATCATCTGGACAAAAGAGAGGAAGGAGAAACATAGCCAGAAAATGCGCGAATATTGGGCAAACATCAAGTCCCTCGCCAAGCTGAAAGGTTGAACTTCGTGGTCCTTAGCTGGCCCATCCGAAAGAAGAAGAAGAAGAACATGAAGAATATAATGATGTAATGCAAGCCGGTAACCTTGACAACAGTGTCACAAGAGGTGACATCCAACTTTCCATCTATTTCTGTAAGAAGCAATGCCACTCAATTTATTACATTTCTGTTAGTTTGCAAATGGCTATAAGGTTATCGTGGAATCAAACATAGACTGTAAAATTCAACAATGCGATTAAGGGGGTCAAGGGGTACCCTAGAATTTTTACACGTGACTTACACGTGCGATATGCGATATGTTGTACAGAAGTTCTATTATATCTCAAAACAGCAACATTATTTTCAAGAAATTCCCGATTTGGAATAGTGTCTTTTGCAGTTTTTGGGAATTTGGGCCATTGGAGACTAAAAATCCCGAATTTTCATGCACCACAAGCCTTTATAATTTATTAAGGGGGTCTTCCTGGGGATGGGGACTTTTCATAACGGTGAGGGTCGGTTTTAATTTGACATATATTGCGTTTTGTCTACGAGGTTTCAATAATATTTTCACGTCAGGAAGTACACGTTAGGTGAATTTAGTTTGAGAGCACGTTTTAATTAATCATATTTTTGTCGACAAACGGGTTCATCGTAAAGATGATTTTGTTTGATACTGTGTGGTTGATATATCTTTATGTTTATGTACGCCTATAATTCATGTTTGGGTGCTTGGAGCATCGTAAAATTAGGCATTGTAACCATGAGTCAATACACCAATCATTTAGAAAATGCTTCAACGAACTTCTCATAGAATTTGAATTTTTTTTTTTTTATTGTTTCTCGTATGCAGGCCACTGAGGCTACAAAGCCTCTTTATGCAGCTCTCTTCATTCAGAGGGCGGTTAAATACAATAGAATAAATGAAGAAAGAAAAAACTTAACCTATACATACAGTTGACAATAGAAGTTCTTGTTAATACATCCGTTCACGTTGAACATGATAATTGTATAGCTGATAGATTACAATGAAGGGAGTGTTTTATCGCTCTGATAGGAAGTCCTGAATACTGGTGCAATTTATATTTATTCCAGAGAATACTAGCTGAAATACGGAATGAACCTTTGCATTTTTCGGTTCTGTGATTAGGTATCTGGAGCATCTGTGCAGTGTGTCTATTCGCACGGTTATGCACTGATTGCATGGGAGTTAGTGTGCAGTAAATATAAGACGGAATTTTGAATTTTAGAATTTTTATCACAGTCAGAGCCATGGCATACTGTCTTCGTTCCTTTAACTTAAGCCATCCAATCTGGACGTAAAATGGAGTTATATGAGACTCTCTTGGTACATTGAGAACAAACCGCAAGCAAGCATTTTGCATTCTTTGCAATTTTGTATTGAGGACCTCTCCCATATCATGGTAAATTATAGATCCATAGTCAAATATTGGTAATATCAAACTCTGTATCAGTATCTTTCGTACATTTTGAGGCAAATAGAAGCAAGTTCGCCTAATTTGATATAATGACGATGCAACCCTTTTCAGAATCATGTTTGTGTGATCCTGCCACGATAATCGAGAGTCAAAAATAACTCCCAGATTTCTTACTGCTGACTGATACGGAACTGTTTGGGATGCAAGCTGTAAAGGTGGTACTGGGTCAGGTAGGGAACTGAGTAATTTGGTATAGCCGATGATGATCGGTTGCGTTTTTTCGAAGTTAAGTATTAGATTATGATCGAGTGCGTACTGAGATAGGCTTTGAATGTCACTGTTAATTAGTGCTACGTTCAAATGAATGGATTTCAGATCCGCGTGTAGATATAGCTGAAGGTCATCTGCGTACATATGATGTTGACAGAATTTAAGGACAGATGGAAGGTCATTTATATACACGGAGAACAGGAGTGGACCAAGGACCGAACCCTGCGGCACACCTGTTGTTACTTCACACCATTCTGAAACATTGTCATCTGCTAGGACTACTCTCTGACATCTGCTTGTTAGGTAAGACCTAAACCAGTTCGTTACTGACTTTGAAAGGCCTAGATTTCTTAATTTAACTAGTAGGATCTCATGGTGAACTCTGTCAAAAGCTTTGCTGAAATCGAATAGAGATAATATAGTTATTTCCTTCCGGTCCATTGCTAGACGAATGTCGTCTGTGACTTTGATAAGGGCTGTCAGAGTACTATGTTTTGATTTATATCCAGATTGGTTCGGGTTTAGGATATTGTTGGAATTTATATATTCATAAAACTGATCAAAAACAATCCGTTCTAACGCTTTCCCAATTGCACACAATATACTTATTGGTCTAAAGTCACTACAGTTTAAGGCGTTCGTGAATTTTGGTATTGCTTTGATGTTGGCTTTTTTCCATTGTGTCGGATAAATACCCATTTGCAGGCTATAGTTAAATATATGCAATAAAACTGGCATGAGGAGGTCCATATTCCTTTTCAATAGCGTAATAGATATACGATCTGGTCCTATGGCTTTTGAAGTTATCCTAAATATGGCTAAATGAATGTCCTCAGGATATATATAGCCAAAATGAAATTCTTCCCGTCGGTCAGTAAATTTTTCCCTGTAGTTAGCAACAGTTGACAAAACTCTATTGCTGTCTACAACGGTTGATACGTTTAAATAATGCTTATTAAGCTCATCAGCGCTCATTGTTGGGTTATTGCTTTTGTGTCTGGATTTTCCAACACCGAGAGTTTTTGTAGCTCTCCACAAAGCCGAAGAGTTTTTAGCTGAATTAATTAGCGAATAAGTGTAACGTATCTTTGTATTACGAATAACTTGCTGGGTTCTGTTGCGTAAGCTTTTGTATTCTACAATGTCCTCGGGTTTCTGTGTTCTGTTGCACTTCTTTCTGGCTCTATTTCGAGATCTTATTAGATCTTTTATTTCTGTGTTGATCCAGGCAGCTGGTGCGTGCCTCACGTTAGCTGAGCGCACTGGGGCATGGCGATCATATAAATCAATTAAAAATGTGTTCAATGTTTCTACCTTCTCATCTATAGTTTGCTTCTCGAAAACAGTGTGCCATGGAACTGAGATGGCATCGGCCTTAAACCTTTCATAATTAAACCTGCTGAAGTCTCGAAAAGTTCGAATACTGGGCTTATATTTTGTAGTTGACAGGGTATATACTGCGTATAAGAGATCATGTGCTGAGAAGCCAGAAGCAGCAGTTTGGCCAAACTCAATCACGTGCTCATTGCAGTTAGATGCTATTAGATCCAGAGTAGAAGAGGAGGTTGCAGTGTGATGTGTATCTTGATACGGGAGCCACGACAGATTGCAAGTATTTAGAGTTTCTACTATGTTTTTCGTTTCAAATGTAGCCGACCCAAAATGGGCATTCAAATCACCGGCTAATATTACATATTTATAACTAAAAATGTGTGAAAGCATGTCATTTAATAGTAGTTCCATAAAACCGACTTTGGGTGCTCTATAAACACAAATAAATAATACTTTAGTATCTTTCAGGCAAATCTCTACGAATAGGTACTCAGGTCTGAAATTCTCATTATTTGGGGATTTGCAGATAACCCGGCACTTAATGTGCTGTCGAACATACACTGCTACTCCACCCCCTTCTCTACGTTGTCTGTCATTGCGGTAGATATTATATCCGGGCAAGGTTACAGATGAATCAGTAATGGACTTATTGAACCATGTTTCACTAACAGCGATTACATCAATACCGGAGTTAACAAATGTGTATTCAAATTCTGCGAAATGTTCTAGCATTTTAAGTGACTGCGTGTTCAGGTGAGTTACTTTAAAATCATTGGGTAATCTATCAGCTATATCACAAAGATAGGCATGCATATCATACTCATTGGTACTAATATCCATGCAAAAGATAATTGAAAGTTATTGTAAAATTCTTAAACAAGAAATATCAAAAATTACAAAATCTAAAACTTAAGCTATTTTCTAAATATTAATCAATAATATCGGCTTGTATTTTGGCTAGACACTGTAGTTAAAGTTCCACCAGTAACCATATTACATGTCTGTGCTTACACTTGTAATTTTGATCAGTTGAGCCCCCTCACACTGGCCCGTATGAGGGTCCTTTACGTACGAGGAGCGGGAAACATTTTCTTCAAAAAGTCCAATTCTCGGAGTGTTTTCACACGATGCCTCGTGTCATCAATGCGGATCAGAACAACGCCATCTGCAGTCCAGACACCGTGTAACCCAAAGTGGCTTACTGCTTGTTTTACAATATCAGTCCGGGTTTTCGTCAGATCTTCCCTTACAGTTATGCCGGTATTCCTTAAGTATTTCTTCGACCTGAAGAGTGCTGCTCGATCTGCATAGGACACGAACCGCACTATTATTGGCCGCTTCTTTCCAGCATCCCGGAGTCCTACACGATGAGATCGGTCTATTCTTTGGGGATCGATTGTCACATTCAACTTGGCAGCAACATCCATTACACACCTGTTGGTGTCCTCACCTGGTGTTTCTGGAATACCAAAAATTCTCAAGTTATTTCGACGCTGGTACTGCTCAAGTTCATCAGTGCGGTCATTCAGTTGCAGCTCAAGTTGATTTATAGTGTCGTCTCGCCTGGCAAGTTCCTGTCTGAGCTCATAGATGACCTGGGTGTTAAAATCTATTGTTTCTTTTAGTTTATCAATCACCTTATTAGCAACTCGATCCACGAGCTCCTCGATTAGGTTCGTATTACTCAGCAGGCTTAAAATGTCAGCTGAGTCTCGGCGCACATCCTGCGTAGCTTGGTTGTGGTCCGCTGAAGAAAAAGTAGTGCCACTGTCCTTCCAGTTTCTTTTTGAGCCGTCAGCGTCGCTAGCATTGCGACAACCCCCACCCTGACTGCGATCCACGGTCTTCAATTGTTCTCCCGAGCTGCTACCTGCTCCGTTCCTCTCTAGGGCGCTAGGGTCGTCTGCTTTCACTTGCTTGCGCTGTCCACCCTTCGTTTGTTCACGAACTCCGCGCTCCCCACAGCGGTCAACTGCCTTCTTTTGTTTGTCTTTGCCCGTCATTTTGTGGTTTTCAACTCTAACCTCTCACACACTTTAATACTTGTTTATCAAAATAACAGCAATATTTCAACTTACTGCGTTTATCACCGAACGTTCTGCTGTTGATTTACTTCTCACTGATCACTCTTGCAATGCACTGCTTCTACTTTGTCACCTTCTAAAAGCAATTCTGGCTAGGAACTATCACTCACGTTTATGCCGCCATATGGTTGCGCGGGTAGGTGGGTATAAGGAACAACTTTTCAAAATACATGCTGAAATAGGCGAAAAATAAAAATTATCCCAGATGGACGACCAAAGCATATGTTGCGCTTCTCAATGTGTGACACAAAACTAGGGAGTCTATAAAGGGTCTCCGAAAACCACATTTTACGGCCCTTAAATTAACAGTGTCTGCGATATACCCAGAAAACTAACTTCGTTCTGATAAACTTATGAAGGAATGACAAGCCCCTAACCATTGGAACAGTATCTCAATTGGTAACGTCTGGTTATTAATACCGAAGACCGTTCGAAGAGCGGGTACTTCTGCTAGTAACTTCTAAACGTCAGGAGCGACTTCAATGAAACTCGGTAAGTTCATAGCACTATTCCGGACGACCCCGAGCGTGTCCTTCAAATTTTTTTATGTCTCACCAATCCAACATGGCGGCTGTGTGAATTATTTCACCAGCATTCAATATCTCCAAAACTATTCCAGATATCACCCTGGTATTTTTTACGGTGATAAAGGGAACTACTAGAACTTCACCTATGCGACTTTTGAAAAACTGGTAACTACAAAACCAACATGGTGGTCACGCGAATTTGCGACTTTTAAATAGACGTTTCTCGCGATTTAACCAACCAAACGCAATAAAACTTGGTACAGTTTATGTTTTTACATATTGTAATGCTCCGACATCTAACTTGGTTCAATTGTTTACATAACCACAAGATGGCGGATGTGCGAAACATTTCACCGGCATTCTATATCTCTGAAACTATTAGCGGTATCACCCTGAAATTGTGCACAGAGATAAAGGGCACTACTGTAAGTTCATCTATAAGACTTTCAAAAACCGGTTAACTACAAAACGAGCTTGGCGGCCAAGCGAATTTGAAAAATTTAAATAGACCTTTCTCGTGATTTAATGTTCCAAACGCAATTAAATCAGGTACAGGAAATGTTTATACAGATTGTAATGCACTGGTATCTAATTGAGTTCAATTGTTTACATAATCTCAAGATGGCGGCTTTGCGAATTTTAAAATTAAGTTTTAATTCTTGTGTCGTAATCATGCGATCGAAGTGAAAGTTTGAATAATGAACCTACGCAATAATTTTCCTTTAATGGTACAATACTCCATGGCCTATACATTTAACAATCCAACCTGGCGACCATCCGAAATATTTAGACGGCTATGAATATCTGCGAATCTATTATAACAATCAAACTGAATTTTTTAATGTTCATAGTGGCTATGAGCTTAAGTTCACCTATAGGACTTTAAATAACCTGGTGATCACAAATCCAACATGGCGGCGACGCGATATATAAATATTCACATGGACGTTTCTCGCAATTTAACCATCCGAGTGCAGTGAAACTTGGTACAGTAAATCCTAATACGAATGTTAATCCACTGCCATCTAATTTATTTCAATTGTTGCCATAACCACAAGTTGGCAGCTGTGCGAAATTTTTTAATCTCCTTGTTACTTCTTGTGTCCTAATCATGCGATTGAAGTATGAATGCTACGCGTACACAATAATCTTCATGTAACAGTACATAGCTCTAGGACTTACATATATAAAATCCAACATGCCGAGCACCCGAAATATTTAGTCGGTTCTCAATATCTACGAATCTATTACAGCAATCAAACTGAAATTTTGTATGTAGATATAGGCAATTAACATAAGTAGGATATATGAAAATAGGCTGTATAGTTCTTCACGGAACTACTTGTTTTTGTTCGATATCTCTATATACCAGCTAATTCTATCTAGCTCTTTTGTGGCACACCAGTTAATGTGTAACAATAATCAGTGTGACAATCTGCTTGATTCTTAGGCCTTAATTGTAGACTTCCCTAACCTGTTACTGAGCACACAGGTTAGGCGTAGTTAATTTGATTCGTTTTCAATCAAACACACATTGTGGTAAACACACATTATATTGAAATGCTCTCTTTGTTTCTTCTAAAGCCGTTGATGAGATTTGGCCTAAACTCTCATGCAAAATATTTTAAACTGTTCCCTTATGCATTGATAGATCTTAAGTTCATTTTATTGGTTACTTACTGGTGGGGTCTACGGTACTTTATTTTCCGTAGTATTGATCATTCATACGGGACGTGATTCACAATATTCAGAAATGTTATATTTTCATGTTTTCACTTAATTTAAGTTTAATATCGTAGGCCACATCCCTACGACTTATGCTCTCAGGCGTAATGTGCATCTCTTACACAATATTTTACAACTTTATTGGACAACTATGTTAAATTACTGTGGAAAATAAACTTTTCTATGCTTTCTTGCCTCTGGGCATCCATACATGTACAGATTTATACGATACAAATAGGAAATAATGACGGCTCAAAGACGAAGCAAGCCACATGGGAGCCATGTTGTATTGCTCCAGTTGCTAAGCAACGGAGCGGAAGTGACGTCGACTTCGGCAGCATATTGTCATGTGTTGTCATCAGCATTGTCAATGTTACGTTTGAACATAAACGTTAAGAAGACCAAGGTATTAGAAGTAGTGAGTTAACATCCAGAAAGTATTCACACAAACATTAAGCTTACTGACAATATAGTGAAACAAGTCGCCAGATTCTCTTATTTGGGGAGTCTAATCACCAATGACAACAGTTATAGTAAAGAGATTAGAAGGCGAATAGCGCTCGCAAAACAGGGGTTCAATATTTTCTGTAGTCGGTTTACCCTCCAGGGTTGGCTTTTCCCTCGGACTCGACGGGGAATCCCACCATTACAGCTACCAGGGCAGTGTCCTGGAGCTTGAAACATCGTGATGGGGGATACAACTGGGGAGGTGGGACGAGCACCTCGTCCAGGAGCCCCAACTGCGAACCGACAGGGGCCTTATAAGGGATGGGAAGATTGGGAGGGATAGGCAAGGAAGAGGGAAAGAGGTGGCCGTGGCCTTACGGTAGGTACTGACACCGAATTTTAAAAGCGCATTGAATAAAATGTCATTATTCTAAATCTCATACTAAGTATTAACACAGGAAGATTGATCGTAGGAATCGTGCTAGTTAGCATGTATGTAGAGACAAGGGAGATGACTCACACATAGCCACACAAAAGAGAAAGTTGATTTCCCGTGGGAACCATAAAGCGAAGGGAAGTATTAGCTAAATCTGGCCTTGGCTTGAGTTGCCATTGTTCAGAGGATATATCCGTAGCAACAGAGCGATATTCTTTGATTGGTTCATCATTTTGGAGCTGGAGACGAAAGTGGTAGTAAAATTACGACCACAATAGCTTCTAATTAGAATGTGATTTAGAGAAATAATTACTAATAATGTTGTTATCCGACATTATTAAACATGGAAATACGTAGAATGCAATGATGAATATTTCCATAGTTTTTAAAATGAAAGTTGAATACGTGGTACAAAGATTGGAGTCATTTTAAAATGTACCGCCAATGTACACCACTTAAATGTGATGGCGCGGAATTCAGGAAACTAAGAAGAAAAGATGCGAGCGAGAATCGTGATTCAGATATTGACGAACGGCAAGGAGGGTTGACGTGAAAGTTGTTCAAGCCCGGAGCGAGGCTATCACGAGTGTGAGACTTTGAAATTTAACGGAGATCACGGCAGTAGTGCGGACCATTTTATAGAAGGCCGGGCATAAAGTAAAGTGAGTTGGAAGGCACTACAAGTTGTAAAGAACAGTATTTAAATCTAGTGAAAGTTAGGAATTGTCTACGATGTTTCAATATACAGCAGCAATTATACTGCGAGATTACAATAACGAAATCTACGAATTGTGAAGCAGCATTTAATTATTATAAGACAGAATTCTACAAGATAATATTTCAGCGGTATTTAATGAACATTGTGTACAGCTTAAAAGTATTCTACGTAGCTGGAACAAGTAAATTACAGTACAGTATAGCAGCGATATCACGCATCTAATATTAACGTGATCCTACAACCATTGACTGCAAGCATTTATAGTGAAATTATTTATCATTATTATAATTTCCACTATGTCAGACATTCTGAAGTTGAGACGAATGTTATACTTCAACGATAGCGAGGTCGTTATGGCAGCTTAAACAAAATGCGTAAGGAACGTAATGTGCGTTGAAGAATTGGAATATTTGGAGTAACTATCTACACAATTCTAAATTATCGACAAACTTAAGAATAAAGCTACATCTATCAACCTTATAGTGAAGAATAAGAAGAAGAATCATCTAAGATTGACTCTAAGAAGAGACGGAAAAGATGGGAACAGGGCCATTACACGATCTAATGCTTGAGAACTGGTCGGAGTCGAATCCAGAGTCCAGGATGGTGCAGTTCGAGTCTCGACGACGCACAGTGGGTCAAAATCGAAATCTAGGGAGACAAAATTATTTTTACGTTTTAATCATGAATTTAGAGTGAAAGCAACGTATATAATCTGTATACTTCATAATAAACATCAGTTAAGACCTTTTTTAACCTCGTCTACACATGCAAGAAATGGTCTATGACTAGGAGTTGGATAGAGAATTCTGTTATCTCTTCAGAACAATTTTCTACCCCTAATTTTTAGCCTACTTTCGATTTTTGCAAAAAATGAAAGTAGACTTATGAGATCAACACAGGGCGAAAAAAAGTGTGTCTGTCTGTGTGTGTGTGTATGTGTGTGTGTGAGTCTGTGTGTGTGTGTGTCTGTGTGTCTGTGTGTGTGTGTGTGTGAGTGTGTGTACTCTGAATGTCAGTCCCCCCCTATCAATTCGAACATGGTGAATGCGAATTGAACGAAATTTGGAACAAAGGTAGCACTAGCAAAGGACACCTCAGTGTCATGTTTTATATCGCCGCCATCTTTACTAAAACTGAATGGCGGCCACTCAAACGTTCAAAACGTAAAATCAAATAACGACTAACCAAATCATCCGATCTCTACCAAATTTGGTAACAACATACCTTCGTATAGGATGCGTCTTGTGACCAAACTACAAGGTCGTCCGCCATACCATTTCAGGATGGCGGCCGTGCGAATTATGCAAACTTTATAATCCATATCATGGGACCCACCAGTTCCGATTATCGAGCCGAGAATCGTTTTAACTGTTCTAAAGGAAGAGGCACGTTCGAAATTAAAAGTTTATTTTGTAATACTATAGTGCAGACGTGATTTTAAAAAGCTGAGCTGATTTAGTGAACCCATGTGCCATAGGGTCCAAGGAGGTCGAATCCATGTATTTGGGGAAGAAATGAAAGAAACGTACAGTTTCTAATGTAACTTAGAGAAAGATCAAGCCAGGATTCTAGCCTAACATTGTGCAAGCAGCGCGAGCCAGGTGTTCGAGAGATGAGATCACCCGTCTTGACATTCAGAAGGAGCTGGTCAAGAGTATTAATAACCGAGTGGAAAATTTCGACTGTTAGACAAGGAAGCCTGACTCGGAAATCGAGCTGAGCTTGCTTGAAAACGACAACACCGCTTATGCGCCAGAAGAGGAATAATTAAATTTAACCCGTTTACGAGTATAAAAATAAGCAAACAATTACAGTACGGTGAATCATTTCGAATTAGAGATTTTTGTGTAAAGAAAAACCCTTTAATAATTGCACAGGAGAAAACTGCAAACGCAAGTAGACATCATAGGGGATTTACCAAGGCCTGTGGAGAGGGGAGAATGCAAATGAACAGCAACACCCACACAGTTGAGGACGAGAAATTAATTAATATCTCCGAATTGCACGATCGATTCTTATGCGCAATGATATTATTTAACTTTGAGAAGACGAGCTTTTTGAAGGTATAATTTTTATAATGGTGCAACCATTATTTTAAAAGTTGGGCACGGAAAGGGCTAGAGTCTTATCTTTTTGTAGCGAAAGAGTATAAAGCTCCTGGCATCACCAAGCCAAACATGCAGTTTCAAACAGTCCAGGGGACGTGACGCTGGAGCATCAGTACAAGCAGTTCCAAACAGCCCGAGGGGGGCGTTGCTACGCATCAGTATTCAGACAGCCGTGTGGGGCGTTACTCTGCTTCACACCGAAGACAGTTTACCAGTACTCCTTGAGGGGAGAAACGCTGTATTACACCGCAGAATTAATATCTGATAGCCACAGGCGTCGCAGTATTAACAACTTGCGTGCCTCCATAAGGAGTTGTAAAGAAGAAATATTAAAGTATCGCCGTGTTGAAAAATTAGGAAAATCCTAGTTACAGGATTTAGGTCCGACAGTACACAAGTTTACAGTGAAAAGTTCGTAAGATATAGTCAGAGCAGGCTGCGAACGTTGGACTTAAGGCGATAGGTCTTTTAAATAGACGACCGAAAAGATCATAACGTACGGAAGTACCGTAATAGAAAGATAAACAGTTATCTAATTTAAAGAAACCAAATAGGGAAAAACAGAGTAAGGTTCGCAACGTATTTAAAAAAAGTAGGAGTGCGAGAACCGAATAAATAAAGAAGAACGGAGACTATAGACATTATCTCCAGAAAGCAGACGAACTATTCTAAAGCACTAGACTCGAGAAGTACTAGCTGCTATAAAATAAATCCATCGATCATCGATAGGTTATCGAGGGGACCTCGATCCGAACAGACTTTCACTAGGATCGATAAACTAGATCTAAAAAAGGAAGCCGTTCAAGCTAGAGAAATAGCCGGTCATCCAGAATAGGATTCGAAGAATTAGGATTCCAGGGAAAAGTAGATGTTTCGAGACTTTCGTATTCTGCAGGATAGGAAGCCGACATTGAATAAATTTCACCCTTGGAAACGGGAGATTAAGAGGTCACGTGTGATAGGCTAGGAAAATACGGCCTAGTGATCAAAAGTTGTGAAGTGTAAATCTATCAAGATTGTGTGTTAAAATAATATTTTTTAGTGTTTATTGTGTGTTCTAAAGGGATACACCAGTGTATTAAAATGTTGTCAATGTTGAGTGTATTGAATATGTGTCAAGAAGTGTTTGTACATGAGATGAATTTCTACAACATGGAGTAAGTTAACAAGTGGGCCAAAATGAAACACCGCACAGGGATAAAGGTTATGAGACGACCTTAAAAACATGTGAGTAATGAATTTCATTATATTTTGGTGTCGGGAAATGATTGTGTACAAATCCACCGGAGTTTTTGAGTAAAAGGGATGTGTTTAAATAAATAAATACTGAATAAGGAAAACGCGGTCTGAACAATAATAGAAATTTGAGAAACTATAAAAAATTATGTAAAAGAAAAAATCCAGTAGAGGAAATAGATGAATAAAATGTCAGTGTATTTGACGAATGTCATAAGAGCAAGCGAAATATTAATAATTATCATGAAAAATATTTAAATAAAAGTAAATTTGAGTTATATGAAAGAAATAGCTTTTGAGCTTGTGTAAAGAATGAAGATATGAAATAATAATAATAATAATAACCAAGTAAGGAAATATTAAATAAAGATCAAATTAATTGATGTGAACATGAAAGCGTTAGAGCCTTAATAAAAAGTATAGACATGATGTTCAAATGCATGTTCTTAAAAAGAGAGAAAGTTATTGTCAAAGGAAAAGAATAATATAAAAATTGAGATATGTATCAATTGTTAATATGGTATTATCAGTTCTTTGGATGACGCTAGGCTTAAAAATAAAGTATAGCGCAAAAAGAGCGCAATTAAAATAAAATGTCACGCTAGGAATGCGTAAAAGTTAATATACTTGGTAAATTACTTATGAGAGGTAGTTGATTGAAATGAATTGAGAATTGGTGTAAGTCCTCTATTTGTGACGTAGTATCACGAGGCCATTGTGTATGTTGTATTGAAAGGGAGCAAATGTATGGTATTGAGCGTAGGTCTTATAAGCTATATGCTGACCCTAAATCGCATTTTGTATAGTCCTCTATATGGGAATGGTTCCCGAGGCATGTGAAGAGATTCGAACTCAGAATCTTCTTATTGTGAAAGCCCCTTTATTATTCGTCGTAGAATGTGTATTACTCTTCCCCAATCAATGAGGACCTTTCATAATTAATAAATGCCAAGATTACGAATGTGGTTTATGAGCCCAATAATATTGTTGAATTTAAACGAGGAGTAGAATGCCAGGTCTCCCCCAAAGAATTGAGAATGAACGAAAAGCTGTTTGTAAAAGCATTAAAGAGAGCTCTAGCTTAGACTAGACGGGAGGGTTCCCGCATAGTCATAAATAACTCTCAAGTATCACGGTCAGACCCTTGGAGCAGGAGGGGTGTCTGAAGGCCGTCTTGTAAGGAGTAATGAATACACCGTGAGTGTTTAAAGTTGTTAATGACCCGGGCGTTGAACCGAGGTCCTTGTAGATTGATATTTCCGCTTGCCTGTTCAGATCGTAGTTTTTTTTATGTGATAATGGTCTTATAAGACATATGAGATAAATAACAATCCCTATTGTAATGTGTATGGAAGTAGGATTCCATGAGTTAATTGAAGGCAACTAGGTTCCGGGAGTGACCATAGTTTTTTTGACTGTGTCAAGTATCTTCATACTCTGGAGTACACAAGTAATTTCCTGATTACCTTAATGTATATGTAAAACTAGAGAGAGATGATAAAAGCTGAAAACCAATGAAATGCCCAAATATTGAGTTAGATAATTAACATGTAATTTTAAAGGTAATTATACATTTGTTTTGATGATTAAGTAAATATAAAAAGGTAGTATTTGAGGTGTACAAAGAATGACACCATATTTACAGAAAGCATTGAGCCAAAGAGAGCTCGGAGTTATATGAAACTTACAGTTGATGCTTTATGGAAGTAAAAATAATTAGGAATTGTTGGTTTATATGGAAACCATATGTTTTAATACAATATTTGTTTTATTCTTATGTTATTCCTTGTTCATTTGGAACAAGTAGATGATTATGGGTCAGTAATTTAATTGTTTAATTGTTTGTAGCACCATAATTTTGATTAATTAAATGTGTTAAAATAGGAGTTGATTTTGTTGTTATTTTTGCAAGTGTATCCTCTAATTAATCCAAAATATGTGAGTCACAGAGTGGGTGAACTTACCGCTACCCCGAAAATCCCGAATTGAGCTACGCTGGTATACTGTGATCTGCATATTTCTTGCTAAAAGGGCACATGGGGGGCATAGAAGTAATGTGCAGGATTAATAACTAGAGGAACACTTAAGACGGTCATATCATGTAAAGTAAAGTAATGATAGGAATAGCTACAACGTAAAATATTAACTGACCGCATGGGTCCCTGGAAACTCATACCGAGCAGCCCTGAATTATATCATTAACCCCCCTAGCAAATCCTAGATTTTGGCGCCCAGTACGCAGGACTGAGTTTTCCTAGGGAAAACCCGAGTTTTCTCGAAAAATCAAAATTTTCATTTTTTGAAAAAATGGTTTTTCGAAATTTTGAATTTTAAATACTTCCATAAAGGTTTATGAAATTGAATAAAAGTATCAAAAGGGTACGTTGTAGTAAATACCCGTGCCAAAGTAAATTTTTAAAGAAATTGGGACACAATGATTCAGAGTATCATCTCTCAAGCATGTACTAGTGTGGTGGCATGAGTAGCCCACAATATTCTCATAAGATGGCATTGAGTGAAGAGATGCAACGGCTTTTGGAGGCTATAAAAGCCGATAGCAATGAGAAGTTGGAGGCCATAAACAATAAATTGGGAACAATAGACAATACATTGGGCCTCCAAAAGGATGAAAATAACAAAGTGTTTGAATCCATAAATGAGAGTTTGAATAAGTTGGACAGCCAACAGGAGGAAAATAACCAAAAGTTAGGATCCATGAATCAAAGTTTAGAGTCACTAAAAACTGATAGTGCTAACATGGGAACTAAATTAGAAGCTATCGAAACAAATAGTGATAACATGGGAACTAAATTAGAAGCTATCGAGGTTAACTGTATAAAAATGAACGATGAAGTGAAGGCTGAAATTGAGGGAATAAAAAGGGGGTCAAATGGACTCAGAGAGGTTTTAGAAGAAACAATGAACACCAAATTTCAAGATTTTGACACTAAGTTTGGGGACAAGTTAAATGAGTTAAAAGGGGAAATCGCAAGTGAGATTAAAGAGGAAAATAAAGAATTTCATTCAGGATTGCAAGCCCAAATACAGGCTTTGAACGAAAGTATGGGAGAGTCCCAAACTAGGTGTCAAGAAAATTTTGAAAATTTGGAAACTAAATTAAGTAACATGGAAGGAATGTGCAAAAAGAATGTAGACGATTGTAAAAATGAACTTGTAACCCAGATTCAAGGTGTGCAGAAAAAGTTAGAAGATCAGATAAAATCTAACAGCGATATATGTAAAACATTCCGGGATGAAATAAAACAAAGTGTGAATGAGCTAGGAACCCGATTTGGAAAGGTTGAGGAGAAAGTAGGAACCCTCGAGAACAAAATCGGTGTAGTTCAAACCGAAGTAACTGAGATGAAAAATCAAAATCAAAAGGATGCGCGGGAGATGAAAAGTCAATTTGAGCTGTTTACCGGGCAGGTAGATGATAACTTAAAGAAGTATGAGGGTGAAATAAATCGAAGATTAGGGATATACGAGGGGCATCTCCAGAGTGAAAGAAAACAACGAGAGGACGAAAATAAGGAAAGTACCCATAAGATAGATGAAATAAGTCAGGGTATTAATGATGTTCAGGGAACCATCGGAACATTAAAGGTCGAAATAGGAAAAACTCATAGGGAAGTAGGCCAGATCCAAAATGACTTGATGATACTATATAAGAGTCAAGGGAAAACTGAGGAAAAACTTGAAGGAATTAAAGTAAATATGGTCAAAGGACAAAGAGAGATGGAGAAGAAAATAAAGGAGATACGAGAAGACCTAGATACCAGAGGTGACGTTAAACCAGAAAATATAACAGAACAGGTCATGGTCGTCAAGAAAGAGGTAGAAGACCAACTAAATGAATTCAGGGATAGCTTCAGGAACGACAAAAACCAAATCAAACAAGAACTGGAAACCAGTAAGAAAAATCAGGAAAGAATTCAAAATGAATTAGGATCCCGATTGGAGAGGACTGAACATAAGAATAGTCAAATGGAAATCCAACTCATGGCTAATGAAGAAAGTGCCCGAAGGGAAAGGAAGTTAGAATTTGAGAATCAGGAGGAGTTTCCAAAGACAGGATGGGTAGATTCCCGTGAACAAGGCACAGATACGGAGAGGGACTTAGGAGGGGAGAGCCCTTATAAGAACCCAGGATATCCGATGGCGATGTCAACCCCGTACATGAATCAGACAAATGGCCAGATAATAAACATTATTAAATCGAATGAGGACAGACCAGCAAAGTTTACGGGTAATAACATGTCTATTACTCCAAAATACTGGCTAAAGGAAGTTGCAGAGTATTTAAACGAAATGAAAGTTCCTCAGGATCGGAGACTGAGAGCTATTGAAAAGCTGTTGGCAGGTGATTGTCTCACCTGGTTCAGAAGCTTCAGGTACACCTTTGATACGGTGGAAGGCTTTAGGGAAGCATTTTTAAAACGATATTGGGCAGCAGACGTCCAAGAGAATTTAAGGCTAGATCTGTACTCTAGGAAGTACAGTACGAATGCACCTACTAAATACTCGGAATTTTTCACCGCTCAGTTATGTAAATTCCGCGAACTTGACATTGCTCCGGCAGAGAACGACCTGTGTGCCGCCATTGCAAGACAACTTCCGTATGAGATTCAGAGGCTGCTAATCTCATCCAAAGCAAGAAGTGCTGTGGAAGTGGAGAGTGTATTACGTCAATTAGATATGACGACTTCGCACGTAACTCCTCGGCATCAAAGACAGACTGAGCAAGTACACATGGCCAGCAGTCAGGAAACCAGAGAAAAACCATCGACCAGAAATCAGTCCACTAGCACTGATACTCAGGGACTAGGTCGAGAGTATGGGCACCAGGAGCCTAGAGGAATACAGCCATATTACAGAGGAGGATATCGAGGAAGAAATCCTAGGAATACAGGTTATAGGCAACAAGAGAGCCGACCCTATAACAATAACCATCAAAGGCAAGAAAACAGAAAGAAATGGGAGAATTATCCCAGAAGGAATGTAAGGCCAGAGGATAGGGATGATGAATATCGGGCCGAAATAGAAGAAAGATATCAGGAAAGTCTTCGTTATATGAACGAACGACCACATGAACCTGATAGGCAAAAAGTCCGTTGGAGTGAGGCAATCAAGAACCGGAAATCACCCGACCGACTAGACGGAGCTCAAAGCTTGGAACTACAAGCTCAATTAAAGAATGAGGGGAAAGGAAGCCCTCAGGATTTAAAAAAAACTCCAAATTTAAATTGTCAAAAGTGGAAACATACCAGGAGCTGGGAGGAGGTAGAAATTGTGAATTGGATAACAAGACCTGATGAGCTAATTAACGAGGATGTGGAAGGAATCCCACCTGTTAAAAGAGAACTACCTATAATTATGCTAAGGATAGAAGGATTACTGGTCAGAGCATTAATTGATACCGGATCCACAATAAGTCTAATTACACAAACCCTTCTAAATGAACTGGAAATAAGGGGCCGAGTATTAAAGATTCCCACATCAAGTGTAAAGATTAAGGGGATTATCCCTGAAAAATCTTTAACATGTAAATTTCAGGTATATATCGATCTGATCATGGGTAACGCTGAAATTTCGCAGTGCTTTTTGCTGGTAAATCAATTACCGTATAATGTCATATTAGGTATTGATTTTATCCGTGAGAACAAGGTCATTATAGATCTAGCGCAAAACTGCATTAGAATTCAAAGAGAGGATGTGGATGAACAAAACATTAACCTACAGGAACAGGATGCGAAAATAGGAGAACAGGTATGGCATATGGAAGAAGTAACGGAGGAAGGTTATAAGGACATAGAAAGGATATTTGAAGTCCTCAACATAGAACTCGAAGATAATTTGGAAACTGAGTTCGAGACCAACCTGTCAGGAAAAGTAGAGGAAGCCAAAGTTAACCTCGAAAATAAGGAACAATTAAAGAAATTATTATTGAATTTTAGGGACGTATTTGATTCCAAGCCAGGGAAGATTGAAAATTTTAAATACGCGTTCCAAGTCAATGATTGGGCACCGTTCAGACAAAAACCATACCCGGTTGCGGAAAAACATTACCCACAAACTAAGAAAACACTGCAGGAGATGATGAATGCAGGTGTTATAGAAAAGATGGCGACACCATATGTTAGTCCATTAGTGATTGTGAGTAAACCGTATGGCTCAGTAAGGGTGTGTTTAGATGCCAGAAATTTAAATGCGAAAATCATACCTGAAAATGATTCGGCACCACCCATAAAAGAAATACTGAGGAAGTTCAAGGGCAAGAAGATTTTCACAAATATTGACATGACTTCTTCGTATCATCATCTCGAACTGGAAGAGAAAACCAGCTTGTTGACTGGATTTCAGTTCGACCAACAAACATATTGTTTTAGAAGATGTCCGTTTGGATTGAAGACCGCAGGATCTGCATTAATAAGAGCGCTTGATCGAAACCTGTCAGAGGAAGTGAAAGAGTGCACTATCCGTTACGTGGATGATATTTTGCTTACCTCGGAGAATATTGAGGAACATTTAGAAAAGTTGAAGAAACTCTTGGAAGATTTAAGGAAGGCTAATTTTAAAATAAATTTAAAGTAGTCAAATTTTTGTCAAAGACAAGTAACATTTTTAGGGCATGTGATTGACAAGGATGGTGTTAAACCAAATCCGTGCAAATTGGAATCGATAAGGGATTTTCCAAGGCCTTTGAAGGTGAAGAACGTTCGCCAGTTTTCGGGATTGATTGGTTTCTTCTCAGGACATTGTCTATCATACACCAAACTGTTGCACCACTACAGGACCTTCTGAAGGAGGGGGGCAAGTGGAAATGGACGGAGGAAACAGAAAAAGCATTCGTGGAGGCCAAGGAAATGCTCTTAAATTACGTGAAGCTAGGATATCCTGATTTTAATCAGAGATTTATCATTCAAACAGACGCATCCCAGATTGGAATAGGGGCAATGCTATATCAGGAAAACCCGGAAAACCCTGATAAGAAAAATTATCTAGCTTTCACAAGTCGGAGACTGAAACCACACGAGAAAAATTATACGATCAGCGAAATCGAGCTGTTAGCGATATTGCACGCGTTGCAATATTGACGGAAGATCGTATATGGGTTTCAGGTCATTCTAAGAACGGATCATAAAGCCTTAACCTTTTTGATGAAGACCGATTTATCCAGTCAAAGGTTGATGCGTTGGGCTTTATACATTCAACAATTTGATGTCAAGATAGAATACTGCCCAGGAAAGGAAAATATAGTTCCAGACTACTTAAGTAGACAGCCAGAGTCCACAGAAGAGGAAGTAATGGCTATAGATTTGGAAGACAGGGATCAGCGTACTCTTAATGAGTTAAGAAGCATTAGTCAACGGCAACGTGAGGATCCATGGATGAACATGCTCATATCTTTCCTTGAGGGAAGCTTGATAAGGGGAACACCAGCGTACACGGAAGCTAATAAGATAGCTCAAGACTACACGTTTTATAATGGATTATTATATAAGTTTGTGGACTCTGACCATACCAATTTAAGGATTGTGGTACCTGCAATTTTGCAGAGGAAAATAGTATGGTTAGCCCATAGATCGTTCGGACATATGGGAGTCGACAAAACAGTCTCGATGCTGAAAGAAGCATTTGTATGGCCGAGACTGAGAGAAACTGTAAGGGACACGTTAAAGACATGTGATTTATGTCAAAGGATCAAACCTAATGCATTTCTGATGAGGCAAAATCCTATACCATTGTTGCCCGAAAGGCCAGGTCAAACCATATCTATTGATAACTTCGGACCTTTGCCAAAGGCAAGAAGAGGAAATCGACACATAATGGTGGCTATGGATGTCTTCCCTAAAATGGTTGTCCTTGCTCCCATACAGAAGACTAGTACCAAACAGGTGTTAAAACGACTAAAAGAAAAAGTGATACCGATTCTGGGAAAACCTGAGAATTTGTTGTCGGATCACGGTAGTTGTTTCACCAGTGTAGAGTTCAGACGAGAATTAGAAAGACTTGGAATACGTCAGATTTTGTCAAGTATTCGCCATCCTGAGGCAAATCCTGTAGAAAGAGTGATGAGGGAAACGGCCAAGTACTGTAGAATATACTGTGCCGAAGAAAATTGGAAGTGGATAGATATCTTGGATATTATCGAATTTTGTATAAATAATACAATCCATGAATCCACGGGAGAGATACCCATAACGTTACATCGGAATGAGCAACCAGAGAGACCTTGGAGTCTGGTAATTCCTAGGCCAGCAGACGCTCAGCCTGGAAGAAATGTACGTATTAGAAGAGCCTTTGAGCATCTAAAAGCTCAAGCCGACAGGAGGCAAAGAAGAAATAGGCATAAGAGGTATCATCGACCATTATTATCAGGAGAAATGGTGTTAGTGAAAAGACCAGCCATTTCGGATCCACGGAACCGTGTGTACAAGAAGTTCCAGAAAATGTACCACGGACCGTATCAAATAATCAGAGATTTGAGGAATAACGCATATAGAATTCGGCACTGTGAAACGGATCACCAAGTGACCATGAATTCAGCAAATTTGAAATTATATTACCCTCCCGAAGATTTTGATGAAGCAAATGAACAAGCCCTGGTTATGGAAACATTTAGAGATGAATCCGCTTTTGACATAAACAAGAATAAGGAAGAAATAGAGAATAGAGCTCAAGCCTTCGAGTGCGAATGCGAATTGGAAAAGTTGTATTGGGAAATCAAGGAAATAATTGAGTTTATTGAAGAAGAAAATTTCAATTTAAGAAAGGAGAATGATGAAATAAGGAAACGGGTAGGGATAGACCAAACCCGTAAGGAAGAATGAGGTGCTGGGGACTTAAAGCCCAGACGAATAAAGGAAAAAGAAAGAAAGGGTAGGGACAGAGCATACCCGACCTACACAATTACCGGATACGACTTTAAAGAAATAAAAAGAGACGGAAGGTACTGTACCCGATATCCGGATAGTAGGCTGTCAGATATCCGCCCCCTCAATCGGATTGCCAATAATCAAACGCACCGGCACAGCTACATCAATGAAAATGGCACTGACAGATACTATCGAGATTAGAGCACAATAGTTAACAAGAAATTATTGTGGAACACACCAAAATATACGGGGGTTCATACTTACCTTTACTTACCTCTTAAATTTATCTCGGGGACTGGGTTGTCAACTGGATCACTTAAAGTATGCCCACACAATAACCTCCACCATGATATTTAAAATGAACCAGAACGAAGACGAGAAACTTTAAACTGCACAATAATTTATTTCACATAAAGAATGATTTTAACAAAATTAAACAACAAAATCAACGTGGCAATCAGAAGCCATCGACCACATAACCATGTCCTCCTGTAGGACCTGTATTCTCTACATATAATGTTTCAGCTTTCTCAAGCTCATAGCAACGTAAAAATAATAATGCACATGGAATGGAAACGGGATTTGGGATGAGACACATATATCAATTGTTTTGCGTGTTTATATACTTCACATTTTATTTATAGCCACAAGGCTATTATGGAACGTCCTTGGCCTCTGTAACACAGTTGTCCGGGCCAGCTGCAATGCACCTGTATTGTCAAAGCGGACTCCCGTTCGTTCAACCCTAGCATAAGCGTGTTACCTCAGAGCTTGGCTCTCCTTTTCAAATACGCAAATGTTCACATCTCAACTGAAATATTATCACGCAAATGTCTTACATGCTTCATTCAAACACCAGTGGATTACTCCAACAATCCGAAATCATGATTAATTGTTCAAACCACTTGTTTAACTAGCGTTGTTTAGAGTATAAAAACAAAACCCTAAATGTTAATAACAAAAGTTCATTAATTATTTATAACAATAATAAATTGTTTATAACAATGTCAAATGACAATTGAAAATTTTATACACGCTTCTATTAATCACTATCATTTTAAATTATTTAACAAAGATATTTACAAAATTATTTTACAATGTTATATTGTTTATATTATTTATACAAGAAATACATTAAACCACACGTTTATCCGGTTGATAATTACTCAAATCGTGGTGATATAATCGACCAATGAAGGTTAGTTATATTTAACTGTCAAATTCAGGTTTAATAAGGTTTAATAATAATTATTAATATTTGTGACGGTAACCTCCATTCAAAATCTTTATCTCAAATTATTTAACACTCTTGTTAATTTTAACAGTATCTTCATATGAATAATCTTTCAAAGAACAAGATGCTACATTCAGCGGGAAAATACTTCGCTTATAACGCACAAAATTGCACAAAAATTGGCCCAAAATTCATCATATATCTTCATATATATGGCATAAAAATCCTTCAAACTACACACAAAAACCTCCACTTATTAATTCATCAACTTCATTAATTATTGTGGGAACCTCCTTCATTATTCAAGGGCATTACTCAACAGCGACTTTTACACGTCCACTGAACTAACGATTATACATCCATTGTTCCTCTTTAAAAATTCTTATATTCATCAATTGTAATAATGACTGTTATTATTTAACCTTCGTGGGTTTCATTCATGAATCGATATGAAGTAAAAATTTGCCAATCACAAATAAATTTAATAGCAAATACGATTAGACACTCCTGCCTGGTCTATCAAAATTGAGATTAACATCTTCAAAGTAACGCAGTATAAAAATACTATCTTCAAACAAAGTTCATCTAAACTGCAAAATAGTCGAATAGAATACAATTAGATTGTGGAATGCAAACATTATTGTTCCAATCTATAATTGAGAAAAACTCCTATCAAATGTTCATTACTATAGTGTATTCAATAAATTGTAATCAAATTTCATATTTCATAAAATTGTCTATAATGCAATGATAAATGTCTATGTTGCAATCATGTTCATAAGACGACTAGTATTTCATAGATCGTCGATATCGTAATAGATTTTAACGCTCTAAAATCATTTAATTATTCTTCTTTCTTGAGGATGACAGAAAATTGGTCAAAGTAATTTACTGAATAGAATTACTTTACTAAAATGACACGCTGTCTGAATTCAAATCTGCCATAGCAAATCGTTAACTTTACAGTCAAATCGTGACTACAAAAATATGCAAATTACTGAAAGAATCTAAATCATCAGTCTCAACTGATCCAAAATTATTTAAGTATGCCAATGACATAGCAATGTCTCAACAAATCAAAGAAAAAGGCATAAATCATCGAAGTGTACTGAGTACAGAAATATCAATCAAAAAAAAAATGGGGCAAAAGATAGGACAGAAAATATGGGAAGAATGGTTGCTCAGATATCGCTACAAGACTCAAATAATACAAGAAACGTTCACGACTACCTTATCTGTTGATTGAAGATCTAGAGGAAAGTTTTCAAAGAAAACTGCTGTTGGTTCCATTTCACCAGCGTAAAGATGTGCTCCGTCCTCGAATCTGGAATCAGCGTCCTCGGAGAATCGAACTGCTTCCTCCTCCGAAATTGCACTGCTCCGTGGATACGAAAAACATCCTTCTGGCAAAACTCTTCATTGTGCGCCGGGACAACCCTGGCCTCTCTTGAAAGTTCCCTGAAGTTCTTGCAGGAATTCGCCATGAAGTTTATTGTAGTTATTTCCGCAGAAATATTCATAGTTGTGGAGTATGAAAATATTTCCACTGCCATCTGGTATAATTCAGCGATGGATTCACGATGCATGAGTGTAGTTGGATGTTCACTACATGCTCGCTTATGTAGAAAGACGATTAACGAAGTTCCATGCTGTTACTTTACTCCAACGACATATGTCCCAATTGCATTAAAGCCTTAGCCTTCCATCTCAACTACTGTTATAATCATCGAAAGCACTGCAAGATTATAATGTTCCATAGTCGAATGTATCGTTGTAATAGCAAACGTATTCTCCAATATCACTGTTGCACTCCACGTGTCAGCCGTAGTGTATAATGTGGAATTTTAAACGTGTTTCTCATGTGGCGAGAAAATCACTTTTGTTGGCAGCCTTAAAGTTCCAATATCTTTCGAAGTATAACTGTGAAATTGTTCAAATCTTCTACACACCTCAATGTTATACTGCCCAATAGAATTATAATACAGGCTGAAGTTAGCGCTTGATATCTTGACTGGTGGAAACGTTAATGTGAGCGTTTCAACTTCACCTAGTTTCGAGCAGCGTAAAATGGAACTGCTCCGAGTTCGTTCGATGCGCCGGGCTTTAACCACGCTAAAGACAACTTACTTCACTGAATCACTTGAAAATAACTATATATCACCAGAAATATATATGCGATCTGACATATGAGATCTGAGTTCTGCGTTCTGAGTGCTCCTCTCTTCTGTGCACGACCTTTTATCAACTTCTTAAGGGGCGTATCCATCCCTTCCATAGCCTGTTGCTGCGTCATTGCTGGAAGTTTTAACTTTGGCTATACTTGACGTATTTTCAAATTTCAAAAACTCAAAATTAATTTCTTCAAAATTCCAAATCAATGCCATAACTGAAAATAGATTTCCACAAATCTGCATGCCAAAAGTAATCAAATATCGTAGTTTCAGCAATCTCCGTCTTCCTTCCAAACTATCGTTCATTGGTTCGAGTCTCTCCTCCAATAGCGTAGCTTCTTCCTTAGCACAATACCTTGTTTCCTGCGACTGCGTCGTAAATCTCGGATCTTTCTCGAACAAAATCATGACGTCACCAAGAATCTCAGCTCAATCAGCCTACTGGCATGAAATCTGCGTCATCCGTGCCTACGTCATGAATATCCACGTCATAACTATGACATTCATAACTTTACTCATATTTGCCAATACAGCCTTCGTGGTCTCAATATAATTCAAATTACGGGGGCAGTACGGACAACGTTATGATGGCTTCGACGAATAAAGAAAGATAAGATTAATTGAAATAAATTTCCTCAAAATTTTTCGAAAATTTACTTACCTAAGGAGGGGAGAGATGAAACCATGTGCCATAGGGTCCAAGGAGGTCGAATCCATGTATTTGGGGAAGAAATGAAAGAAACGTACAGTTTCTAATGTAACTTAGAGAAAGATCAAGCCAGGATTCTAGCCTAACATTGTGCAAGCAGCGCGAGCCAGGTGTTCGAGAGATGAGATCACCCCTCTTGACATTCAGAAGGAGCTGGTCATGAGTATTAATAACCGATTGGAAAATTTCGACTGTTAGACAAGGAAGCCTGACTCGGAAATCGAGCTGAGCTTGCTTGAAAACGACAACACCGCTTATGCGCCAGAAGAGGAATAATTAAATTTAACCCGTTTACGAGTATAAAAATAAGCAAACATTTACAGTACGGTGAATCATTTCGAATTAGAGATTTTTGTGTAAAGAAAAACCCTTTAATAATTGCACAGGAGAAAACTGCAAACGCAAGTAGACATCATAGGGGATTTACCAAGGCCTGTGGAGAGGGGAGAATGCAAATGAACAGCAACACCCACACAGTTGAGGACGAGAAATTAATTAATATCTCCGAATTGCACGATCGATTCTTATGCGCAATGATATTATTTAACTTTGAGAAGACGAGCTTTTTGAAGGTATAATTTTTATAATGGTGCAACCATTATTTTAAAAGTTGGGCACGGAAAGGGCTAGAGTCTTATCTTTTTGTAGCGAAAGAGTATAAAGCTCCTGGCATCACCAAGCCAAACATGCAGTTTCAAACAGTCCAGGGGACGTGACGCTGGAGCATCAGTACAAGCAGTTCCAAACAGCCCGAGGGGGGCGTTGCTACGCATCAGTATTCAGACAGCCGTGTGGGGCGTTACTCTGCTTCACACCGAAGACAGTTTACCAGTACTCCTTGAGGGGAGAAACGCTGTATTACACCGCAGAATTAATATCTGATAGCCACAGGCGTCGCAGTATTAACAACTTGCGTGCCTCCATAAGGAGTTGTAAAGAAGAAATATTAAAGTATCGCCGTGTTGAAAAATTAGGAAAATCCTAGTTACAGGATTTAGGTCCGACAGTACACAAGTTTACAGTGAAAAGTTCGTAAGATATAGTCAGAGCAGGCTGCGAACGTTGGACTTAAGGCGATAGGTCTTTTAAATAGACGACCGAAAAGATCATAACGTACGGAAGTACCGTAATAGAAAGATAAACAGTTATCTAATTTAAAGAAACCAAATAGGGAAAAACAGAGTAAGGTTCGCAACGTATTTAAAAAAAGTAGGAGTGCGAGAACCGAATAAATAAAGAAGAACGGAGACTATAGACATTATCTCCAGAAAGCAGACGAACTATTCTAAAGCACTAGACTCGAGAAGTACTAGCTGCTATAAAATAAATCCATCGATCATCGATAGGTTATCGAGGGGACCTCGATCCGAACAGACTTTCACTAGGATCGATAAACTAGATCTAAAAAAGGAAGCCGTTCAAGCTAGAGAAATAGCCGGTCATCCAGAATAGGATTCGAAGAATTAGGATTCCAGGGAAAAGTAGATGTTTCGAGACTTTCGTATTCTGCAGGATAGGAAGCCGACATTGAATAAATTTCACCCTTGGAAACGGGAGATTAAGAGGTCACGTGTGATAGGCTAGGAAAATACGGCCTAGTGATCAAAAGTTGTGAAGTGTAAATCTATCAAGATTGTGTGTTAAAATAATATTTTTAGTGTTTATTGTGTGTTCTAAAGGGATACACCAGTGTATTAAAATGTTGTCAATGTTGAGTGTATTGAATATGTGTCAAGAAGTGTTTGTACATGAGATGAATTTCTACAACATGGAGTAAGTTAACACGTGGGCCAAAATGAAACACCGCACAAGGATAAAGGTCATGAGACGACCTTAAAAACATGTGAGTAATGAATTTCATTATATTTTGGTGTCGGGAAATGATTGTGTACAAATCCACCGGAGTTTTTGAGTAAAAGGGATGTGTTTAAATAAATAAATACTGAATAAGGAAAACGCGGTCTGAACAATAATAGAAATTTGAGAAACTATAAAAAATTATGTAAAAGAAAAAAATCCAGTAGAGGAAATAGATGAATAAAATGTCAGTGTATTTGACGAATGTCATAAGAGCAAGCGAAATATTAATAATTATCATGAAAGATATTTAAATAAAAGTAAATTTGAGTTATATGAAAGAAATAGCTTTTGAGCTTGTGTAAAGAATGAAGATATGAAATAATAATAATAATAACCAAGTAAGGAAATATTAAATAAAGATCAAATTAATTGATGTGAACATGAAAGCGTTAGAGCCTTAATAAAAAGTATAGACATGATGTTCAAATGCATGTTCTTAAAAAGAGAGAAAGTTATTGTCAAAGGAAAAGAATAATATAAAAATTGAGATATGTATCAATTGTTAATATGGTATTATCAGTTCTTTGGATGACGCTAGGCTTAAAAATAAAGTATAGCGCAAAAAGAGCGCAATTAAAATAAAATGTCACGCTAGGAATGCGTAAAAGTTAATATACTTGGTAAATTACTTATGAGAGGTAGTTGATTGAAATGAATTGAGAATTGGTGTAAGTCCTCTATTTGTGACGTAGTATCACGAGGCCATTGTGTATGTTGTATTGAAAGGGAGCAAATGTATGGTATTGAGCGTAGGTCTTATAAGCTATATGCTGACCCTAAATCGCATTTTGTATAGTCCTCTATATGGGAATGGTTCCCGAGGCATGTGAAGAGATTCGAACTCAGAATCTTCTTATTGTGAAAGCCCCTTTATTATTCGTCGTAGAATGTGTATTACTCTTCCCCAATCAATGAGGACCTTTCATAATTAATAAATGCCAAGATTATGAATGTGGTTTATGAGCCCAATAATATTGTTGAATTTAAACGAGGAGTAGAATGCCAGGTATCCCCCAAAGAATTGAGAATGAACGAAAAGCTGTTTGTAAAAGCATTAAAGAGAGCTCTAGCTTAGACTAGACGGGAGGGTTCCCGCATAGTCATAAATAACTCTCAAGTATCACGGTCAGACCCTTGGAGCAGGAGGGGTGTCTGAAGGCCGTCTTGTAAGGAGTAATGAATACACCGTGAGTGTTTAAAGTTGTTAATGACCCGGGCGTTGAACCGAGGTCCTTGTAGATTGATATTTCCGCTTGCCTGTTCAGATCGTAGTTTTTTTATGTGATAATGGTCTTATAAGACATATGAGATAAATAACAATCCCTATTGTAATGTGTATGGAAGTAGGATTCCATGAGTTAATTGAAGGCAACTAGGTTCCGGGAGTGACCATAGTTTTTTTGACTGTGTCAAGTATCTTCATACACTGGAGTACACAAGTAATTTCCTGATTACCTTAATGTATTTGTAAAACTAGAGAGAGATGATAAAAGCGGAAAACCGGTGAAATGCCCAAATATTGAGTTAGATAATTAACATGTAATTTTAAAGGTAATTATACATTTGTTTTGATGATTAAGTAAATATAAAAAGGTAGTATTTGAGGTGTACAAAGAATGACACCATATTTACAGAAAGCATTGAGCCAAAGAGAGCTCGGAGTTATATGAAACTTACAGTTGATGCTTTATGGAAGTAAAAATAATTAGGAATTGTTGGTTTATATGGAAACCATATGTTTTAATACAATATTTGTTTTATTCTTATGTTATTCCTTGTTCATTTGGAACAAGTAGATGATTATGGGTCAGTAATTTAATTGTTTAATTGTTTGTAGCGCCATAATTTTGATTAATTAAATGTGTTAAAATAGGAGTTGATTTTGTTGTTATTTTTGCAAGTGTATCCTCTAATTAATCCAAAATATGTGAGTCACAGAGTGGGTGAACTTACCGCTACCCCGAAAATCCCGAATTGAGCTACGCTGGTATACTGTGATCTGCATATTTCTTGCTAAAAGGGTACATTAGTAATAAGACAAGATGGCAGCGGATATCTTGTGCCTGACTTATATTTCACTAATTTGAGTATTGCATGCAATATAGTGTACTGATATAAAATAAATAAACTTTGTATGAAATGCTTTATATATAAATAATATACTCCAGTGATGAAATCGTTTAGTATAAATCACTATTTGCTAACAAGTTCTATGTAAGTCATTTTATATAGAACGGTTTTCGTTGACACAATTAGCTCAGTGGTAGAGCGTTAGCCTATCGCTCAAATGCCTATGGTTCAAACCCGATCAGAGCTAGTTTTTTTGCTTGAAATTTTATATGTTTATTGTTTTGTAATGACTCAGATGTTTTAAAATTAAGCGTTATATTGTGCATATTATGGTGTAAAATATATATTTAATTAAAACATAATTCGCCAGCAGATTTACTCGAGACATCTAGCTGCCAAAAAGGTAACTGCACGCCGACCAGATTTTATTGAAAAGTTTCTTCTTCTGGCCGCTAGAATGCACTCGCTCTGTTAGGATTATATTGTTAGATATTTCACCACTAGATATCACGACTAGTCTACGTGGGGCTCCATTGATTACTATACCATTTGCATTCTATGCGCATCGAATTTGAAGAATGACAAGATGATACTACGATACATTTTTACTTTCTATTTTAAAGGGTTTGTAACAGCCTATTGTGCGTTATTTGAAAATGTTAATTGAAGTAAAGAACTCTACCGTTGGTGCTAGTTCAGGATATTAATTAAGGGACACTGGGACTGAAATTTTCAAATTCTATATAAACTGAGGTACAGCTTTGAAATTTTATATGGTTATGAATAGTCATATTGTAAACCACTGTGGGGAACGTGAGCATTGTAAGTTGATTAGTTCTCCAGATATTAATTATTTTGTACATTTATTGTGCTAATTATTCAAGTTTTATAAAGGTCAGCCGCGTTAAAAAAAACAAGATAGTGTAACTTTTAGGTAATATTCTATTGCACTATAACAATTGAAAGAAACCTACGGATCCGATTTTGAATTGCATTAATGAGTGTCAAGAAATTAATTTTTTTTCATATCCAAGTTTTTTTCTACAAAAAATCGTATTTTTTCCAGTTTGAAAATTTTTTGCAGCCATACCAAAAGTGCAATCTAAAAAACGATCCGCAGGTTTATAGTCATTGCAATGAAGATAATAAATTCCCATTTTGAAAGCAATATCATAAGATTTATGACGCGAGTAACATTTTGAATGCCTGAAAAAGTGAATCCGAGAAAACAGCAATTTTCTAAAATGATGCACAATTTACAAGGTTTCAGCATACCAATGACATTTGGATTGTCCTACAGCATAGGTGACACCCTCCTTCTTCTGTTTTGCAGCTTCCTCCTTCAGTTCTGTCAGTTTCACCTTCCGTCGACATGCCTTTGCTTCTCCAATTATGACCGCGGACTTACATACTTCCTGCGACTGTCACATCTTTCAAGTGTTTGTGCTGTGACATGAGATACTGAAGTTAGTCTTATTCCTGATTTCAACTCTGTTGTTGCACTACACCCCGTGTTGAATTCTGCTACAGAATTATTAACAGCAATTTCAAGTATCTTCCGTGAAATAAAAATCTCTTTTGGGCACTTCCTTCAGATAACAGAATGTAGAGACTCATTCTGATTTTCAGTAGCACCACGGATGCATCTGGATAGTAGCTCATCTGATGCCAGCCTTTGATAAACAGGCGCAATCTTGACATCTAAGGGTCCTTAAAGTTCTACAGCCATTTTGTCATGACTCTGTGGTGTTTTACCAGCTGCGATACTTCGATTGTAGAAGCACCAAGACTCAGAACCTTCAGGACACTTACTGTGCTGGGGCGTTTAAAGGACACACCGTGCATTTTAAAGCTACGCCAGGGCTTTAAAAATGGCGGAATTCGGATAAAAACACTGCTATATGATCCGCAGGGGATAGGGGTGTATTAATATGGAAAAAACTGAAAATCGATATTTTCCACAAATTTCACTAAAATTTCAGTCCCAGTGTCCCTTAATACTTCTATTTCAGCCAAATAGCAATCGAAAATATCCACATAGTTGGTATACACACGTCTCTGTAGGGTCATGGAAAGATTTGTTAATTCAATTAGGGTTGTGAAAGTCATACGCAGCCAGACGTGTAAAGACATGCCTCAACTCAAAGTTGGATGTTGCCCGCGTCAGGCCGATTATGTAATAATAATAATAATAATAATAATAATAATAATGTTATTGGTTTTACGTCCCTTTTAACTACTGTTGCTTTTAGAGACGCCGGGGTGCCAGAATTTTGTCCCGAAGGGGATCTTTAACGTGCCAGTAAATGTACTGACACGGCTCCCTCGCATTTGTGCACCCTCAAATGCCAGCTGACTGCGCCAGGATACGAACCTGCAACCTAGGGCCCAGCAAGCGAGAACGTTACCGCTGAGCCACGCAGCCAGTCCGGTCGATTATGTCTCCAGATCCATAACATTCTTGATATACTTCTTATCTTTCTTTCTTCAATGATGGTAGCAGTTTTTATCTAGGTTGTGGCGTTTGGTAGAGTAAATCGTTTCTAAGGTCTTCAACAAAGAATAGTTCTATTATACTCTTTGATAATAACAACGAGTTATAACTATACTCATACATTTAGGAGAAAGTAGGCTATATGTTCTTTACTGAACATCTTGTTATTTTTAACAAAGTCACAAAGTTCCACTTTTGACATAATCGTCGAACCCAGAGCTTCAAACAGTTGTAAACGTGTGAGAACTTGTTGCGCGGCATCTTCTAAAACGTAAAATAACTAAGTAAGTTGCAAAATGATGTAAAAAATCTGATTAACAGGCGTAAACTACAAGACTTCATACTAAAAATTTAAGGGAAAATATAATTTTAAAAATAATAGTTAAATATTATATAATGCAAATATAGCTAAAATTACGTAACAATTACGCCCATTAATATCTGAAAAACGTTACAAATATCATACACTCAGCTGCATGTTCCATCTTAAAGCATCACACTAACCACCAAGACAACCAAACCACAGCCACTTACATTCACCCTCCAATTCAGACTGCTCGAACAGTGGTTACAGATTTACACTAAGATGCGTTTATATCCCAGAAGAGTGAGCGGCAATTGTATGAGAATGCTGTAGAAGTAATTAATTTTGATTTTTTAATTATGAAAATATCTAATTTTGTCCTCCTAGATTTCGATTTTGACCCACTGTGGAACGGCGTACGTGTGCCGACAATGCAGTTCATTTGGAGGAAGGAGATTGGAGGCAGGATAATAGCAAAATTGGGAATACTGTCCAGTATGGTATTTTCTATTTCCAAAGATGGTCTAGATTCGGCAAAGGTAGAAGAAGATTCGTTATGTATTTTGTTTGGTAGATTGAATTGATTTTGGGGCAAACCAGTTCACCATGTTTTGGTAATTCAATATTTCATTGAATTTAAAGGAGAAGTTTGAGATATTCTATGATCCGTAATTAATTTAATAGTTTAAATATTCGATAATTGTATCTACGATTTGGATTGATTTTTTAAGTTGAATTTAAATATTTGCGATTTTGAATTTAAGAAAGTTTTCTTAAAGAATGTTTTCTTAAATTCATTAATATTTTCGCTTGAGATAATAACGTTGGGAATTTTAGCGTAAGAAGAACATTAGTTAGGATGAAGATACTACGAAGATAAAACTTTGACTTCATGTTTTATTTTATTACGACGATGTAGGCAAGAATAATTGCGATGATTGAACTTTATGTTATATTTGATGTAACAATATATTAGGAATGGAAATACACTTGAATGAGTAATAATTTGGATCTATAGACGTCATTTAAAGAATTCGTTCTTTACTAAGACTATTCAAGCCTTTACGATAGTTCCATTTTTATGAGTAGACACTTTGAATATATATTAGATTTAGGTGAATTTGCGTCCCTATAAATCATGATATGTTGAACAACGAGAATTAATTCTAGTAAGCCTTTTGCAACACAAATGTTATTGTTGTTGACAATTAAATATTGCATTGAAGCAATAAGATATGACCAGTGAAGTGTTAATTAATTGTATCTCATTAAATATTAACAGATATTGTTTTAAACATAGTAACTACGAAATAAACCAAGGAAATCTCATGTACACTGTTATAATAGGTCAAGATAAATAAAAGTGTTAGGGCAACGAAGTAATTAAAGTATATTTTGAAGATCGTTGTGAATTCGTTGCAACAAGGTTTCAAAAGTATGTCAGCTCAAGCAAGTAAAAGAAACCTCGTCTTCTGAAAAGAGCTCCCTTGACATCAAATATAGAATTAGGTATTTGAAAGATACTTATGAAATTCCCATGTACAAGTAACCGTGTTTGTACACAGCGTTAACCGCCGTCCGGCAAAGCCTAAGCTGTTACTTTTGCAAGCCCTTATATGGAGGCACTAAGAAATAACAAACTTGGTTATAACTCAGCAATTCTTCTAGGTTTGTGCCGTGTCTTGTGTGGAGTTTCGCCTAGGACACCAAGCTGGCTCATGGTGTCCCCGCCCGGACCCCCACAGGAGTAACGAACTGCGCGCTACCTCCCTTTTTATAGAGTGTAACTGCACTACTTGACTGCGAGAACTAAAAGCTCAAGCAGCCTTAACCTCCCTTTGGATCACCATTCGATCATGACGTGTGACGTCACAACGGGAATATTAGTCCACTATCTAGTTCACTATGGTTGAAAATGTAACTTTGGGACACAGCCTTACTAGTTGGTGGAAGATCAGTGAGGATAGACGGCCAAAAGCGTGGTGTGTGAAAGCGGAGAGCAGATAGGGGGAAGAAACTGTAATGGCCGCATGTCACAATGTAATGTACCAGGTAAGTGATCTAGGCTGTGTCCCAATACTCAAGTTGTCTGCTATTGACTAGCTGCTAGCTACTATGTGCTATGCACTACGGAGATTTGGGACATGTCTGCTTGATCACAGCCTCCATCATAGACTTGTGTTCTGAAACGCACTGGACTTACATAGTGGTACCAAATCAACACCCAAGATGGTGGTGATCTGCTGCTCCTTGTAAGCTCTTTGCGCTTCCATCAGCTGTTTTAAATAAACAATACCTGAACGATACGATCATGGATGCGCCAAGAAGATCACTTTTTAGCCGAGCCCTAATTATGGTTTGTGTTCGGCTGATTAAGAGAATACAGTTCAGGAGGAAGAGTAGAAGGGCAATCATGATAATAAGGCAGCGGCAAATTGACAATTTGAGACGAGGCCCTTTATTGTGCGCTGGAGACCATGAACCGAGTTGTCGTTGCAACATATTCGCGTGAAAATAATTATCACAACAAAACAAGTTATTATGCTTCCCTCGTGGGTTGTGGGTTGAAGCGTTGAATTTGGCAAAGAATATAGGCCGAGCATAGACTGGATTAAAGTCAAAGACAACCTACAATTTACATAACCTACAATTCCGATAAGCTACAATTTCTATAACTTCCTTGACGTAGTCGGCCAATCTAGCATTTACTTTCGTTCACTAGCTACTACAGACTTGTTTGCTATGTGCTAAGCAGTATTGGATCACGACTTCTGACGTCACATCCGGTCAAGTAGTCGACTATCTAGTTCACTACGGCTGAAATTGTACTATTGGGACAGAGCCGTACGCGAAGTGGGCAGTGGTGACGTAAGGAGTCAGTCAGAAGACTTGAGTGGTAGGGGTAACAATGATAGCAGAGATTCATTGTAAGGATGTGAACTAATTTAAGAGGGCTCATACACCGTCGGATGGCATTTTCTAGCCTATTTTCAATTTGAAAAAAAAAAAAAAAAAAAGGCTTATGAGATCACCTTTTGTCCGTGTGTGTGTGCGGGTGCGTGTGTGTGTGTGTGTGCGTGAGGAGTGTGTATGTGTCCCCCTAATAAAATCTAAACGGCTGGAGCGATTTCAATGAAACTCGGTAATTTCATAGCACTATTCCGGACGACCCGGACCGTTCCCTTCAAATTTTGTTACGGTTCACCAATCCAACATGGCGGCTGTGCGAAATATTTCACCAGCATTCAATATCTCCGAATCTATTACCGATATCACCCTGGAATTTATTACGTTGATAAAGGGATCTACTAAAAGTTCACCTATGTGACTTTTGAAAAACTGGTTACTACAAAACCAACATAGCGGCCACGCGAATTTGCGACATTTAAATAGACGTTTCTCGCGATTTAACCAACCAAACGCAACAAAACTTGGTACAGTATATGTTTATATGCATCATAATGCACCGACATCTAACTTCGTTGAATTGTTTACATAAACACAAGATGGCGGATGTGCGAAATATTTCACCAGCATTCTATATCTCTGAAACTATTAGCGATATCATCCTGAAATTTTGTGCGGAGATACAGGGCACTACTAGAAGTTCACCTACAGGACTTTCAAAAACCGGTTAACTACAAAACGAACATGGCGGCCAAGCGAATTTGAAAATTTTAAATAGACCTTTCTCGCGATTTAATGTTCCAAACGCAATGAAATCTGGTACAGGAAATGTTTACATACATTGTAATGCACTGGTATCTAATTTAGTTCAATTGTTTACATAACCTCAAGATGGCGGCTGTGCGAATTTTAAAATTAAATTTTTATTTCTTGTGTCGTAATCATTCGATCAAAGTGAAAGTTTGAATAATGAACCTACGCAATAATTTTCCTTTAATGGTACATGACTCTATGGCCTATACATTTAGCAATCCAACATGGCGACCATCCGAAATATTTAGACGGCTCTGAAAATCTGCGATTCTATTATAGCAATCAAACTGAATTATTTAATGTTCATAGGGGCTATGAACCTAAGTTCACCTATAGGACTTTAAATAACCTGGTGATCACAAATCCAACATGACGGCGACGCGAATTATAAATATTCACAATGACGTTTCTCGCAATTTAACCATCCGAGTGCAGTGAAACTTGGTACAGTAAATACTTATACGAATGTTAATCCACTGGCATCTAATTTATTTCAATTGTTTCCATAACCACAAGATGGCAGCTGTGCGAAATTTTAAAATCTCCTTGTTACTTCTTGTGTCCTAATCATGCGATGGAAGTTTGAATGCTACACGTACACAATAATCTTCATGTAACAGTACATAACTTTAGGACCTACATATATAAAATCCAACATGGCGACCATCCGAAATATTTAGTCGTTTCTCAATATCTACGAATCTATTACAGCAATCAAACTGAAATTTTGTATGTTGATAGTGGCAGTTAACATAAATAGGATATATGAAAATAGGCTGTATAGTTCTTCACGGAACTACTTGTTTTACATTTAAATGAAAGACAATAACTTTCTCAATATATCTGTTAAGTTTTTTAACTAAATTCATCTTTTTGGCAGAGGTATAGCGAATTACTTGAGACCATCTATCAATGGAGTGTTTAATATTCAAAGCTGTTTTCCCGAAAGTTTGATTTTCTGGTCGGAAAAACACAATATCTCGTGAATTATGTGATCAAACTAGATGAAACTCAGCAGATACTTTCCAAACTACGATTCCTAGATGATGAACCTCATTCGTGATATTATCTTAAAAATAATGGAGATATACTTGGAAAATGAAACAAAAAACTGTTAATTTTTTGAGAGAAATATGTAATATTTTTTAAAATAATATACTATTTACAATATAACATTCATGGTCATCCTCGGTATGTATGCGTTTACTTTACACACGCAAAATTCATTCTATTATAATACCCCTCGTGGTGTAAGTGGAAGTTTTTGAGATATGTTGTGATTCCCATACCCCCGTGATATCAGAAGATAAGAGAGAAACGTCAATACTTAAATATGGTGACTCCAATTACTACCTTAAAACGTAAACAGAAACTATCAACAGGTCTCATTTAAAACATTAAATACCTTTTAATAACAACATAATATTAACACGAAAATCACACTTGAAATACAAATGCAAACCTTATATAAAGGATCCTAGTGGTATCTTAGTGGTTCCGATTTTCATCTTCAAGCACACTCATCATTCAACTCATTAAATACCATAAGGTAACATCTGTCATGAATTGCCCAAACTTGGTGTGAACTATAAAATTGTCAGAAGGCAAGGGACGAATTCAACGGCGATCAAAACTAATAAATCAGATATTTTTTTTTGGACCAAATTCCGTAATCCATCTCTTCCGCCATCTTAGTTCCAATCTCATTATTAACACCGTCATGGCAAAAGAAGCTCGAAGGAGCAACCCCAAGGAACAAACCCCAAAGAGAAACCAAAAACATGAAAAAGAAAAACGAAGTCCATAAGGGACAAAACGAAAAGAAAGAATAACTAAATTAGTAAGGAGGAGAACCGTACTTGGTGCAGGCAGACCAATAGGTCGAGAACAAACAGAACAAAAACTCAGCACCAAGTTAGGGCAAAACAAATCCCCCAAAACACCCAGAACACTCGATAGACAGCGAAAAGAAAAATTGCTCTTCCGGAGTTTACAATAAAAAAACAAATTTAAATCTCCCAGAATAAGGCAGATTCGCACTTCACTCAGTCTTTTCTTCTTAGTAAAGGACCAATTTTCAAAGACACAGTTTCATTAATAAGCACAAGACAAACAATAAATACACAAATGTTTTATACATTACCGTCGCTCGCGACCAATTCATAATTTCTTCCGGGCGTAAGGAACATCCGGATAAGTTCCCGGCACACTATTCAGACTGGCATTTCTTGTTAAATCTTGTTTTTTTGTGATTCATGGGATTTAAAAAATTACGAATATGATCCTTTCAATAAATCACCAAATACTTTATACACTGTTCCTCGCTCAAAATTAGATGAAATCTCTATGTACATAGGTTGCTTTTTTAGTTTTGGCAAATATGTTATAAATTAATAAAGAACACAATTATATTGTTCCAGGTTTCATAGGCCCCCGATGTAGTCTCCAGCACTGCGTACAACTTGTTCCCAGCGACGCGGAAGCCGTTGGATTCCGTTGGCACTGCCCAATCTATCGATGGTGCGAAGAGAGCGCTCGGCAGCCTGCACAACATCTCCAATGCTACGGTTCCCGCGCAGTGGCTCCTTCATCTTCGGGATGAGATCAAAGTCGCAGGGACTTAAGTCGGGAAAGTAGGGGGGATGATAGAGCACCTCCCAGTTCCAGTGATTCAACAATGCAGACACAACCCCTGCTGTGTGTGCCCTAGCATTGTCATGCAGAACGATGGGCGGAGTATCTATGTGGTGTCGCCGTTTCCTTCTCAGAGCTGCTAGGAGATGGTCTTGCAGAGACGAACAATAGTGCGCCGCATTAACGGTTTGCCCTGGGGGAACGGTATGTTTCATGATCACACAATCCCAATCATAGGCAAGAATCAACATTACCTTCACATTGATGGGGTTTGTCGAACTGTTTGTTTTCGTGGTGATCCGGGGTGCCGCCATTCGTTCGATTGGCGTTTTAACTGTGGCTCATAAGATTTGTCCCATGTCTCGTCAATGGTTATGATACGCCGTAAGAAGTGCTCTCCTTCGCACTCATACGCTGCAAGTGCGTACGAGAAGCGTCATATCGCAGCCATTTCTGCATGTCAGTTAAGTCATGCGGAACCCATTTTGACGCAATTTTCCTCATTTTCAGGCAGTCCTTCAGGATGTGGAGGACAGTCAAATTCGCCAGTCCTGTATTTTGCGCTAATTCACGAAGCGTTACATTCCGATCCGCCTCCACTAACGCGGACACCATCTGTACATTTTCATCACTTACCAGATTGAGGCATGTCCTCCACACGTTCGCGCCCATCTCGAAAGGCTGAAACCCATCTTGCTACCGTTCTGAAAGGTAACGCAGCTGCACCGCACGCCTCATGCAGTCCTGGCACTCTCGAGCCGTGCGACCCCTAGCACACTGAATTTTTTATCCCCGTTCTCTACCCCTGCTTCGAAAACATTGCGACCATCTTGCGCGAGCGTTTGCCCACAACTACTCATCTAACAGGCGCCACTGCATACGAATGGGGGAGTGGACGGACGAGGTCATGTGCTCAAAGGGAGGGGGTACAGGTTAGCAAATGTTGGTAACAATGGCAGAGTCAAACACCGTTGCAACATAATGCAGCAGCATCGTTGCCAAAACTAAAAAAGCAACCCTTGTATTATATTTACTATACAAATGTCAGTTTTCATAACTCTATATTACATATTAGTGAAGCTATGATTCGTAACTGTATGCGAAAATTCCCACAGACGGTGTATGAGGCCCCTTAATGAATATTTAGTTTGGGTGATGGTGTTGGTGCGTGTGTGTAGGAATAGGAAGCTTTGCCGTACTTACCCTTCTGCTTCTGAAGCTCGCATCGCGTTCTGTCGGGTAGCGTCTCCTCCGTGGAACTGGCTCTCGATACCTGTCCGTTGAGTGTCTTGTAGTCTTGTTAGGTGATTCGTTGTCAGAAATATTTCTAGTGTTTCCAATTTACGAGGGCTGTTTTTTAAGTAAGGGCCGTTTTTATGCCCGTAGTTACTGTGCACGCCACAACAAGCGTGCGCGCTACCTCCCGGCATCATTTGCGAACAAGCAGGCGTCAGTTGCAGCTGTGTGGCTAACCTGTACGCTGAACTGTGCATCTTTACAATGTTCAAGATTATTGATTCGCCCGCCACGTGTGAGGTACGATCTGTGATACGTTTTTTGAGTGCAAGAGACATGTCGGCTGCAGACATTCATCGTCAGCTTTGTGAGTTGTATGGTGATAATGCAATGACGGAAGGTAAAGTGCGAAAATGGGTACGCGAGTTCAAAAGTGGCCATGAAAATGTTCATGACGATGAACGCTCAGGTCTGTGATCACAAATGACTTGGTGACTGCAATTGACATGAAAATTCACGAGGATCGAAGATTCATGATAACCACTCTATCAATGGACTTTCCTCAAGTGTGAATTCTTGGTTGTCAGAGCACAGGGATCTCAGAACTTAGTTTTAAGGTATGACAAGTGCCTATATAAACAAGGCAACTTTGTAGAAAAATAGAGGAAGTTATGTAAAACCTAAAAATAAATGTGGTTTCAAAATAAAATGTTCGGTTAATTTAAAAAAAAAACGCCCTTACTTATAAAACAGCCCTCGTAGTTGTGCTGTAGTCATGGTTAATTGCTAATTATTTGATTGTGCAGGTATCGAGTGTTTAGATGATTTCCTTACGTATGCCCAATGTGCGCCCTCGATGGTTTCAACTCGTTGGGTTCTCTATCATTCTGTGGTTTCTCTGTTCATGTAATTCAATGTATTGAGGTTGCATTAGGTAATAGGGACATAACAATAAATACGAATATTTTTTAATATAACCCCGAAATTAAATATGCTCGTGCAACTTAATTCTCTAGATCAGGATTTCCCAACCTGGGGGGCGTGGGGCTTTATCAAGGGGGGGGGGGGGGCGTGAAATGATTTCCAAATTAAGTTTCTTTTAACTCTAATATTACAATTTTGTATAATAAACATATTTCGAATGCCCCCAAGTGATTGTCGCGCCAAGTCAATCGTTCAAAAACACTGGTAATTGCCAAATGTCGGCAGGAACCTTTGCGGAGTCGCGAGGTTGGAAGTAAAATAAGTAATTTGGTGTGTTGAAAGGAGCAAAATCAATGCCAATTCTATTGTCTCATTGGCATATCTTTGTAATTTCTTTGAAGCTTTGAACAGTTTGAACTTAAAGCTCCAAGGCAAAAACTCCATTGCTTATGATGCCATCAGAGCTTTCCTGAAAAAAAAAAATACTGTTATGGAAACGCCGGCTTCAGTTGAACAAATTCTCATCCATTCACCGCCTTAATGAAATCTTGCCGGTATATGAACGTGATCGTAATAAAATTAAGATACAAATTCAGTCACATTTGGATTCACTGGCCCAAGAATTCAATTTCTACTTTCCTGATATCTCCTCGGATGAATGGTTCTGGATGTTAACAAGTAATCCGTTTGCCATTGACATTGAAGCACTGCCAAACAGGATTTCCAACGCTGAGTGTCATAAAAAAAAGCAGCGCTGTCGATTTGATGTTGCAAATGATCTCCGCTGTTCTTTGTCAAATATCAAACCAAATATACCGAATCTTACCAAGAGAAAACGGTGTCAACCCTCAAACTGACATTTGTTGACTAATTTCAGGATTTATTGTAAAAGTGCGTTCTATGTGTTGTGCTAAAATGAAGTTAGTATGTTATAAATATAAAGCGCTTACTTCATATTATTTTTTCAGAAAGAATCATTCCATTATGTAGTGTTATTAGGTTAGGTCCATATCCTCCGTGTCAGTTTATCGAAGAGGTTATAGAAGCGACAAGTGGAGGGGGGAGGGGGGAGGGGGGGGCGTGAAGACCACCCGTATCTGAAAAGGGGGGCACCAGCTGGCAAAGGTTGGGAACCACTGCTCTAGATTAAAACATATCTTGAAGAATCTTTTACAAAATAATGTACAGTATAACCGTTCCGCATATTTTAATTTAGAAATAAAATTCTACCCAGAATGAAACCTTGGGCAACTATTATTTATCATACGTGGATTCAAGGGATTGTCACTGAATCATAAAGACTGCTGCACGTGGAACATTTTTTAATAAGGCAATTACAAGACGAATAAAGAGTGAGAGATCAGCAATTTGTATTATTTGACTGTTATTTTTTCTAAGATGGTACAAAAAATGAAGAAATTGGAAAGAGCATCCAACAAGCTAATGGGTTTTACCAGTCTGTGAGAGTTTTAGTATGGAGCCAGGAAGTCGCAGAGAATTGCAAGAAAGTTCTATTCTCAAAGCATTACACACCAATTTTGACAAATGCAGCAGGTACTTGGACCACAACAAAACGCGATGAAAGCCGAATCCAAGCAGCCGAGATGAAGTTCCTTAGAGGAATAATTGGGAAGACACGGAGGGATAAAATCAGAAATGTGGACATTAGGGAGAGAACTGGGTTCCCAAAACTGCAAGACAAGATAGAGACCGGTAAGCTGAAGTGGTACGGACATATGATGAGAATGGAAGAATATAGAGTACCAAAAAGAATATTTATGGAGAAAATTCCAGGAAGAAGACCACGAGGAAGGCGCAGAAAGAGGTGGATAGATACGGTGAAGGAAAGGATAGAGAAAAGAGGAGTAAAAGAAAATGAAGTATTGAAAGAAGGAAATGAATGGTGGAGGGATAGCCAACTGTGGAGGTCCTTGATTCGCAACGCGACCCAGGGAACTGGAAACAGGAAATGAAGGTGAAGAAGAAAAAAAGAAGAAGAGAAGAAGATTTTTTCTAACTGTAGCGGCTATCATTGATAGCTGTCGCTCTGGAGGTCCAGGTTCGGTTCCTGGCTTTGCCAATATATTTAATTCTGCTCTGAGTGCTAGGACGGGGTCAAACGAGGCAAAACTGAGAAGAGGAGGTTTAGATTTCCATCCAGCCACATACATCTCTCTTACAAAATCGTTACTGGTGTCGTCAGATACTTCCTTGTTAAGTATGGAGATAATCCACTCTTAATTTTGAAATGTCAAGACACTATATTAATACAGGATGCCAGGGAATGTTCTTCGCAATGCTTACTTGCAGCAGCAGTTACGTTGGCAGCACGTCTGCCACTTGTATCAAAACAAACACCACATTCATTCATAATAGATGCTGGAAGTGTTGGAAGACAGACTTCAACACGTTTACACATATTGTCGAAGAATTTCTTGAGCTAACTTGCGTGTTGATTTTCTTGGACTACGCAGCATTATATTGGAGATTTCATCAAGTTTTTCGCCTGTTAAAAGCTTAGGCCGGCTTGTTCCCGGTACATCGTGAACTGAGCCGGTCACACGAAATTTACTTATCAAATCCTGAGCAGTATCCCGGTTTGGACACTTTGTATTAGGAAACCGCACCTGAAATTTTACTTTTTCATTTTCTATAAACCGGTCGCCTTCGTGAAAAACGTATTCCACCAAAAAAGCTCTCTCTTCAGTAGTAAACATTACCACCTGTATACTGTATACTGTTGCACTCTTCCAATAATCTATCTGAACGCTCGCTTATTGCAATACACACTGGCGATTTCGACACCCCACAACCCACACAATAGCGTATTTCCAAAAGATAAACAAGTAGTTCCGTGAAGAACTATACAGCCTATTTTCATATATCCTGCTCATGTTAATTGTCTCTATCAACAGACAAAATTTCAGTTTAATTGCTGTAACAGATTCGTAGATATTGAGAACCGTCTAAATATTTCATATGGTCGCCAGGATGGATTTTTATTTATGTACTATTACATTAAGATTATTGTGTACGTGTGGTATTCAAACTTCAATCGCATGATTAGACAACAAGAAGTAAAAACGTGATTTTAAAATTACGCACAGCAGCCATCTTGTGATAATGCAAACAATTGAAATAAATTACATGCCAGTGGATCAACATTTGTATAAGCATTTAACGTGCAACGTTTCACGGCACTCGGATAGTTAATTCGCGAGAAACGTCCATTTAAATATTTATACTTCGCGTCGCCGCCATGTTGGATTTGTGCTCACCAGGTTACTGAAAGTCCTATAGGTAAAGATATGTTCATAGTCTCTATGAACATAAAAAAAAACAGTTTGGTTGCTGTAAAAGATTCATAGATATTGAGAACCGTCTAAATATTTCGGGAGCTCACCATTTAGGAGTGTTATGTGTATAGGCCATACAGTTATGTACCATTCAAGGACAATTATTGCCTAGGTTCATTATTCAAAATTTCACTTCGATCGCATGATTACGACACAAGAAATTAAAACTTAATTTTAAAATTTCGCACAGCCGCCATCTTGAGGTTATGTAAGCAATTGAATTAAATTAGATGGCATTGCATTACAATCTGCAAAATCAATTACTGTGCCACATTTCACTGCGCTCAGAGAGTTAAATCACGAGAAAAGTCTATTAAAATATTTTAAATTCGCTTGGTCGCCATGTTCGTTTCGTACTTTACAGGTTTATGAAATATACATAGGTATACCTGTATCAGTACCCTTTATCACCGTACAAAATTGCATGGTGATATCTGTAATAGTTTCGGAGATATAGAATGTCAGTGATATATTTCGCACAGCCGCCATTTTGAGGTTATGTAAACAATTGAACTAAATTAGACTCCAGTGCATTACAATGTGTATAAACATTTGCTGTACCAAGTTTCATTACATTTAGATAGTTAAATCGCGAGAAAAGTCTATTTAAATGTCTCAACTTCGCTTGGCCGCCATGTTGGTTTTGTAGTCACCAGGTTTTTGAAAGTCTCATAGGTGAACTTCTAGTAGTGCCCTTTATCACTGTACACAATTTCAGGGCGATATCGGTAATAGTTTCGGAGATATTGTATGCTAGTGAAGTATTTCGCACAGCCGCCATGTTGGATTGGAGAGACGTAACAAAATTTGAAGGGCACGGTCGAGGTCGCCGGGAATAGTGCTATGAACTTCCCGAGATTCATTGAAATCGCTCCAGCCGTTTCGATTTTATTAGGGGGGGACACACACACGAATCACACACACACACACACACACACACACACACACACGGACAAAAGGTGATCTCATAAGCCTATTTTTTTCAAAATTGAAAATAGGCTAAAAATCCAAAAAAATCGAAATTGAGATTATGATGGAAAACGCACGATGATAGGAAGCTCCATCATATGAAAGAGAAAGAAATTGCCAAAAGCGACCTAAATCTATATCATACAGGGCATTAAAATTCTCGTTTGATGCCAATAAGTACCAAATCCTGTGGCCTGAATGTGCCAATACGTACCGTATCCATGCAGCCAATGAGAGGCCATTTCTGGGTCACGAGAACAGCAGCGAAATGGCCGCGCTCTGTTTACATGACTTGATGTGACAGTTTTCTTACTATATTCATGTTCTTTAGACACAAACTACAATCATAATTCCATAAGTTCAGCACTGGTAATTTACATAATTTTCATGGTTTTGTTCAATTTTATTTAATATTATTTAAATAATCTATGCCTTCACTGTACATACCTTAAATCTAATTATTGCATAAATAAATACCGTCAGCTTTCTCGAAGATTCTGATGACTGCGGTGAAATTCATGTCTTTCCGTTGAAAGTTTCAGTTCCAAAAAGTACCAAATTCATCATTTTCTTTGAATATTTCCTAAACCGCAAAAGCTTAAACAGAAATACTTGGTATAACAATGCATTTATTCTATCTGAACATAATAAAAGTGCCCATATGAATTTTCAGTTGAAATTTTACACTCTGAGAATTTTTCCTTTCTCCTGTAAAATATTACTATTTGGATTTGGTACCTTTTGGAAATAAGCTTCTCATTTTTCTCTCTGTTCAGTGTTAATACAGGGTGCCTGGGAATGTTCTCCGCAGCGACTACGTCCTGCTGCCAAGGGTAACATCAACAGTTATGTTGGCAGCATGGTGTCCTTGACAGGACAGCGGTACGTTACCCCTGGCAGCAGGACGTAGTCGCTGCGGAGAACATTCCCTGGCACCCTGTATTAACACTGAACAGAGAGAAAATTATAAGATACGAAAAGAGTCACGCAGTGTCTCAGTGAGCCAGGGGCCAATGTTCTCAACAATTCCAAAGCGGTGAATACAGAGTCTGTCCTGAAAGTAGTCGGACCGGATTTTTCCCGCGCAGATGGACAGACTGCCCGTGGTTTCTCTGCATGGGGTTGGTGGAAGGGGGGTGTAAGGAAGGCTGGGAACCAGTCACACAGTTAGTTCCCAGCTGTTGTGGAGTGCAAATCGCTAGTCTCCATAACCTCTGCAAGTACACTCGTCACGCTCCGTCAGGGTTCGTCTGTTGAAACAGTGCACTACGCCATCAAATTTTGTGTTAGGCTCGGCAAAACCGGGAAAGAGACTCATGATATGATCAAGACGGCTTACGGTGATAACGCCATGGGCAGATTGAGTGTTTTTGACTGACACAAGCTGTTTTGGGAGGGGAGAGAGGAAGTTGAAGACGACGCACGTTCAGGACAACCTTCAAGCACCAAAACGGATGGAAATGTGGCAAGAGTGAAGAATTTTTTTTGACAATCACCGCAGAGTAAGGTTTTTACGTGGAGGATCTTAAACGGATGAGAAAACGCATCATCCGTGTCCGCCCAGCGGTCACCAACTCCTGGCGACAATGCGTTGCGCCACACAGCCTTTCACGTGCTGGCGTACCAGGCCCAATGCAATATCGCAACCCTGTCTCAGCCACCCTACAGTCCCCACATTGCCCCAGCAGACTTTTTCCTCTTCCCCCGCCCCTGAACCACCCTAAAAGGACATCGTCACGGCTCCGTGGAAGCGTTAAAACAGACCGTGAAGAGGGAGCTCGACAGCTTTCCAGTTGCCGCCCTCCAGAAAGCGTAATTTGAAGAATATTGAGCGTATGTATCATTTCTGTCATTACATGCTTAGCCTAATTTTCACATTTTCAAAAAAAATAGGGAAAAGTAGACTTATGAGATTGATCCGGGCAAATGTGTGTCTGTTTGTCTGTCTGTCTGTCCTTCTGTCTGTCTGGCTGTGTGTGGGTCCCCCCAAATCAACTCCTAAACGGCTGCAGCAATCGAAACAAAATTTGGTAGGAGTTTAGATCTACACCTGAATATCTCAATGCCGTATTTGAAAATGATGGCAGTGCTACCAATTGCTGAAAAATCGAAATTGAAATTTGAGCTCCGTGTTGGATATCTTGGAAGGTATGAATGGGAGCTATTTCAAAATTGGCACACGTATAGATAATAATATTTCAGTTTAATTTCCAGTAGGACATACATGGCAGTGTTGCCAAAATGATTATAAGCCTGCTGATAATTTCTATTTTTAAATGCATACAACTTCTACACTATCAATTGGAATTCAACCAAATTTCGTATGTGCAATGTGTACATAAACATTTATCACTGAGCGTATTCGTAAGAGCCACTAGGGATGCTAACTGTTAATAAAAGCTCTTAATTTCTTTAATCCAAATACCAATATATCAGAAAGTATGCAAGCCGGCAGCTTTAAACTATGCACAGGTATAGTACCTGGCATTCCATATTATTTTGGAGTAACTTATATACGTCAGTGCTACCAACATGATTATAAGCCTGCTGAGAGGTCCAAATTTAAATACATGTAACTTCTATACTATCATTTGGATTTCAACCAAATTTTGTATGTGCTATGTGTACCATAACAGATATGACGATGCGTATTCTTAAGAGCAACCAGGGCTGCCAACTGTTAATAAATACTGTCTCTATTTGTGTTACCCTAATATCAATATATCAGAAAGTATGCAAGCCAATAGCTCTAAACTTTGCACACGTATAGTACCTGCCAATCTAGATTAATTTGGAGTAAATAATATACGTAAGTGCTGCCAACATGATTCTAAGCCTGCTGATACGTCCAATTTTAAAATGCATGTAACTTCTATAAGTTACTAACTAATGGATTTCATTCAAAATTCGCACAACAATAGATCATATTATTTCAGATTATTTCTGACCAGTACATGCATGACATTGTTGCCAACATGATTTTACTCGTGCTGTTAAATCCATTGTTTAACTGCATGTAACGCCCATGCTATCCATTGGACTTCAACCAAATTTTGTATTCTGTACCTTAAGAGATGGAACTAAGAATATATTCAGTCATCAGGGCTGCCAACTGTGGTGCTCTATTAGGCTACATTATGCCAGGTATACAGTATTTCGAAATAATTACAAATGTCGATATTACCAACTTAATTTTGTCATTATTCTAGGTTAATCCATATAGATTAATCATTGGAATGAATCTTAATTTGAAGAAATGTAGGCTCTTTAGTTCGTCACGGAACTTCTTATTTAAATTGACTCAGTCTCACTACTTTCAGGACAAACCCTGTACTTCGATTTTAGAGGACGGGGGAGAGTAAGAAAGCTACAGGAAGAGAAGACCACCTGATTTATTTGTTACGGCAGTATGGTCGGAATATAAGACATGCAGGGGAATCATGGCACCGCGCGACCCTTCCCGGGTTAAAATATTAGGAAATAATCATTTTATTTTCATATCTCCTTTTTGTTTCAGGAGATAACTTTCCGCATATTCCTACGACTAAAATACATGACAAATCCGCTGGGCACTCCGAGGTAGTCTTGCAGGAGGTAGGAACTGCAACATGAAAAGCATGTTACATTACTTCTTGACATGACAAGGTAGTTCGAAAATACAAAATGTTTCACTGAGGAAGAGAGAGAGAAAAGAATGTGTTGTAGAGACTTCTGTTACCTTAGCCCATTTGTTCCCAAATTAATTTTATTTTTTATTTTAAGTAGTTTTTCTTTTTAATAGGTTCAAGCTAGCTTCAGTATTGAAATATGAATGTAAGATTTTATCAACGTATTCGCTAAGAGTCATTTGATGACTGTTCCATTAATGGAACAGCGGGCACGAACGGGTCGGTGAATCTTTAAATAATGAATTGGCAAACAATACTCTGCTACACTCCTATATTACTGAAATTTTAAGTTGTAAAACCATGGAAACAATACAAAAGAATATTCGGAAATAACCTGATCAACATTACTCTTAAAGATCAACATGGCAGTGGATCTGATACAAGAAAAAACCTTTTATCACACAAGTAATTTTATGTCCCGTTTCACTCTCCTCGGCAGCCAAATATATTTGAATAGTTCAGAAACACTTGTATAACCTCTTTGTAATTTTTTTTTTTTTGTCGTGTAGCCTCCTGAGAGACCGAGTGCAGGTCTTTCTAGTCGACGCCCGTGGGCGACCTGCGCGTCGGGATGAGAGATGGATGAAGATGAATGGAACTGGGCAAGGATGTGGAAGGAAGTGGCCGTGGCCTGTCAGAAGGTACTGTCCCAGCATTTTCCTGGTGTTGAAAATGGGAAACCACGGAAAACCATTTCAAGGACAGCCGACGGTGGGGCTCGAACCCACGCGTCTACCGAGTCAGCAGAGAGCTTGGCCCCTTGACCTAACGCAGCGCTTTAGCCCGCGTAGCCACTACTGTCGGTACCTCTTTGTCATGATATAAATCAAATAAGTCTATGGTAGAGTAATATCCAGAAAGAAATTCACTTAGGAACCTCTTATAGATCAACTTTGTAGCGGACATGATGTGGCCTTACAATGCATGGAACACCTGAAAGCAGTTCACTGCAGTGCTACGCCACACTTCAGACACCTTTTGTTTGTGTCCTTCCTGCATTGAGCATACCTAGTTTGCCTTTCATTCGCTACAATAACATGATCCCTCCTATCGAAAGGAACTTCGTCAGAAACTCGTTTCTCTACAGCACGGACACATCGTGGAGGTCTGCCTAGAGGGGTTCTTTTACTATATTTCTGCAAATATGGTAGTGCAATTCTCCTGGTGAATGCTAAAAAAATCAAGAGGATCTTCATTATGTCTTTTAGTTAGGCGATAAAATAACCAAGCATTGTTGACCGAGGCATTCAAAGGAAATATAAACAACTGCCAATAACATTTCTTCATTCTGATGTTAACTCGAAGTCCCGCAACATTTTCATCGAGACGGTCGACACCACCCATATATACATTGTACTTGACAGTGGAATTTGGTTGGTGTCCCCGCCCGGACCCCTACAGGAGTAGCGAATTGCGCACTACCTCCCTTTTTACGAAGCGCACCTGTGCCTCATTACTACGGAACTAAAAGCCCAAGCTAGTGGGGAGGTTAGGTAAAACCGCCGTTCATTTTTTGATAGAAGCATGAGACTTGGCAAACTTATAGTTTGGATCCTAAACTTTTGATCTGAGATGGTAGCCACTTCCGGAAGTCGCGCCGAGTACCTGTTTTGCATGTTTGCATACCCACCCGGAGTGAACTACGAAATCAACGCTTAAGTTGATTACAAATGCCTGTTTTACTTCGCGATGAATACTTTTTGCACACAGAATCACCTGGAAAACTTTGGTAAGACGATTTGGAGTGGAAGGATTTAAATTTGTGGTGTGGTTGCCTACCTACTAGGCGCATCTTTCCAAAAGCTGCAAAAGCAAGCCACCACATTCTCCAAGCTTTAATTTATTTAATAACAAGTGGTTCCGTGAAGAACTATGCAGCCTATTTTCATATATCCTACTTATGTTAACTGCCACCATCAACATACAAAATTTCTGTTTGATTGCTGTAACAGATTCGTAGATATTGAGAACCGACTAAATATTTCGGATGGTCGCCATGTTGGATTTTATATATGTAGGTCCTAATATTATGTACTGTTACATGAAGATTAGTGTGTACGTGTAGCATTCAAACTTCAATCGCATGATTAGGACACAAGAAGTAAAAAAGAGATTTTAAAATTTCGCACAGCTGCCATCTTGTGGTTATGGAAACAATTGAAATAAATTAGATGTCAGTGGATTAACATTCGTATAAGGATTTACTGTACCAAGTTTCACTGCACTCGGATGGTTAAATTGCGAGAAACGTTCATGTAAATATTTATATTTCGCGTCGCCGCCATGTTGGATTTGTGTTCACCAGGTTATTTAAAGTCCTATAAGCGAACTTAAGTTCATAGCCCCTATGAACATTAAAATATTCAGTTTGATTGCTATAATAGATTCGTAGATATTCAGAGCCGTTTAAATATTTCGGAAGGTCGTCATATTGGATTGTTGAATGTATAGGACATAGAGTCATGTACCATTAAAGGAAAATTATTGCGTAGGTTTATTATTCAAACTTTCACTTCGATCGCATGATTACGACACAAGAAATAAAATCTTAATTTTAAAATTTGCACAGCCGCCATCTTCAGGTTATGTAAACAATTAGGTTAAATTAGATACCAGTGCATTACAATGCGTATAAACATTTCCTGTACCAGATTTCATTGGGTTTGGAACATTAAATCACGAGGAAGGTCTATTTAAAATTTTCAAATTCGCTTGGACGCCATGTTCGTTTTGCAGTTAACCGGTTTTTGAAAGTCTTACAGATGAACTTCCCGTAGTGCCCTTTATCTCCGTACAAACTTTCAGGGTGATACCGCTAATAGTTTCAGAGATATAGATAGAATACCGGTGAAATATTTCGCACATCCGCCATCTTGTAGTTATGTAAACAATTGAACCAAGTTAGACGTCGGTGCATTACAATGTGTATAAACATATACTGTACCAAGTTTTATTGCGTTTGGTTGGTTAAATCGCGAGAAACGTCTATTTAAAAGTCGCAAATTCGCGTGGCCGCCATGTTGGTTTTGTCGTTACCACTTTGTCGAAAGTTACACAGATGAACTTCTAGTAGTTCTCTTTATCACCGTAATAAATTCCAGGGTGATTTCGGGAATAGTTTCGGAGATATTGAATGCTGGTGAAATATTTTGACCAGCCGCCATGTTGGATTGGTGAGACGTATCAAAATTTGAAGGGCACGGTCGGGGTCGCCCGAAATAGTCCTATGAACTTGCCTATTTTTTAAAATCGCTCCAGCCGTTTAGATTTTATTAGGGGGGTGGGGGGACATACACACACACACACACACACACGCACACACACACACGGACAAAAGGTGATCTCATAAGCCTATTTTTTCAAAATTGAAAATAGGCTAAAAATGACAAATAATTTTGATAACTTACAAAAAAGCAAACACGGAAGTATTACAAAGCATGAGAAAACAAAGAATAAGAAGGCAGAAGTCAATGTTTTGTAATGCGTGTGGCCCTATGCATCAGGCTCACCAAAACTTATCTTGGAGGCTCAACAAACTTCCTAAAAAAGGGATAAAAGGTATTAAAATAATCTCTTAGCTATTAAGTGGACAGCCATCACCAGAAAATAAAGACGGAAGTAGAAAATAAGCAGAAAATATTACTTAGCACTTTGCGTCACAAGAGCAGAGATCCGTGCACTTCAAGTCTCTCCTCCTGCATACACATTGCTGAGGCCTAGTTGCACAAATTTTGCACCCGCAACGGATTAGTTCTAAACAAGCCTTAATTGCAATGGGGATAGTCGTACACCGCGGTGTCCATCCTGATGGGATTTCTTCCCAGCCCCGACCTGACGGTGAGGGTAGTTCCTGGATGAGACTCAGAGATTGTCCCCACACATATACCCCTGGTACATGGCACGCCGGATGTGTTGCTCCAGTGCATTCTGCGTTGGAGGAATACTCACCAGAGATCGGTTTTTCTTGGTAAAAAGTTCCTTTCGGCAGGCATTTACGTTGACAAATGAACTCGATCTACAATGCAATAAAACACAAGTGTTAACAACGAAGTTCAACAAAAACGATTATGATCAATTTTTCCTACCTGTCATACATAGTGATTACCAACTTTTCCATATAAGGTAAAGCTTTGTCCAAATCATGCTCCTGAGCTGCCAAAAATCCTTTGGTGGTGTCAGGATAAGCCGTCCATGCTTCAAAGGCACTCTTTTTAACTTTGTTGGAAAACGAGGAAACGGTATCACATCCAGAAAATGCGTCATATAGGGGTAAACTTAAAGCCTTGTTACGACCTGCAACAAAAGCCTCTTTAGTCACCATTGCCTTTCCATGATAACATATGTTTTGTCACCGACATTGGTCCCTACCTAAATCTTGGGCAATTTTATATGCAGCTACAATCTGGTGGTTCGTTCCCGTGCCAATGTGGAACCAGAGCTCTTCAATATCCGTCAATTTAGGCACAATACTCACGGCCAATACAAGGACATCGGTGTCCACAGTTCGCACACGAATTTTCCGGTATCCCTGACTAATACAATCCGCGATGTGAATCATGACTCTTGTGTCTGCCTGTTCGTGATTGCATGGAGACAACATATCCATATCTTCTCGATTAGGCGATGCTAACACAGACGAATCCTGTGTACTGTACATTTCTTTGCCCTCCTGTGTGGTCTTGTGTATTTGCGTATTTAGGAATTGGAACAACTCGCATTTGTTTTCGGAGTTGCGCAGAAATTTGGGCCATCCTTTAGGAATGCGTATTCCAGCTGTGACTCTCTTGCGTATTACTTCGGCCCATTCTGCCCTTGTGTGGGGTTTCAGACTGTCCTGTATATACTGGTCCCTAATGACATCAACGCGATGAACAGTATTAAGTTATTTCCTGAGGAATGGCATAAAAGTGCTGTCGGCATATTCCTGAAACGTTCTTGACTGTCCGGGATGTAGCATATGGACTAGGGCAGGTCCATCGATAATTTTTGCTTGTACGGCGGGTACGTCACTGGTGTGGAAGCCATCTGGACTTGCAGCCATCAAATATTTCAAAAGATCTGATTTTTGCCCGGTCTTAGTTCGCCGTTTGTGGAGAGAGACGGTGGTGTTGGTAGGTTTTCATGTGTGAAAGAACTGTCTAGGTATCCCAATCGGTGCTCACTTGTAGCTAGGCTATGTATAATTTAATGAAAAGACTGCAGAGTTTTTTATGCCGACGATTTTTTCTTTTTTCTTGTTCGGCGATGCTTTGGAAGCTGACGTAAAAAGAGGGTATTTATTTTGCTTCACGGTGTCTTAACTGTTTCTCCCCCGTTGATAAGGCGTTCCTCGACAAATTCTTTGTATTGTTTTTCGCCCAGTGCTTCAATAGTCATTATTGTAGTAACGACTTCAGAGGATGCGATCCGCTTGCTATCAATATTGAACAAATCCGAGCTTTCTTCCATAAAAGGGTTTCCTAGTTCAACAAAGACACTATCAAGATTTGTAACGTCCTTTATAAACCTCGATTTTTCGAAGTTGCTGTCGCTGTGATGTAGGGTGCTATCAGATTCGCTTCTCAGATTCCACTCAAAAAGTGCAAACAACAAAATTAGAAAAAGTCATGTTATTACTTTCAGAATGAAAAATTGCCGTAACTCACCTTTTTTTTCCGAAAGATTCCAAGCCACCACATCCTAAACAAACAACACGAAACACATAAAATGTAAATAAATGTAAACCTTACCGTTGTTAGAAGTACCTAAAACTGTAAGTATACATAACCTATAACACAGGGATGTAACGAATAGTCGAAATAAACGAGGGACAACAGCTTTAAAAGCAAAGAAAATATTTACCGTGTATGTACTTATCAGTATATTCGCATGCACAGGATGAATGACGCACAATTATCTCCAAGAAATCAGTTCCCCAAACACAGCAAAACAACACAGCACCAGCACCAAGCTTCTGTTACTGACCGCAACAATACACGGCGGTAGCGTCGCGTCAATTACCCGCGTCAAGCTATATAGAGACTAGGAGCGTGTGACGTCACGCGCACTTCTGCATCTCACTTCATCAGCCACTTCGTCTGATTCTTGGTCCCCAACAGAGGCGAGGGCCCATAATAAATACATTGGCGAGTTTTTGAAAATGAGAAACGGCATTTGTAATCGACTTAAGCGTAGATTTCGTAGTTCACTCCGGGTGGCAACCTTGCAAAACAGGCACTCGGCGCGACTTCCGGAAGTGGCTACCATCTCATATCGAAAGTTTAGGGTCCAAACTATAAGTGTGCCAAGTCTCATGTTTCTATCAAAAAATGAACGGTACCCCACTGATTTTCGTCTTAACCTCCCCGCTAAGCAGGCATAACCTCCCTATGAAGGCCTCCAAAAAGATGGTATATTGGCTTTCACGGCCAATGAATTAATACTCAGCAATTCTTCTAGGTTTGTGCCGTGTCTTGTGAGGGTGTTTGCCGAGGACACCGAGCTGGCTCATCAGTGGGCTCTTGGTGTCCCCGCCCTTGGTGTCCTAGGCGAAACCCCACACAAGACACGGCACAAACCTACAAGAATTACTGAGTTTTAATTCACTGGCCGTAAAAACCAATATACAATATGAATTTTATCTTAGAAGCAATAGTCAAAACATAATTAATTTAGAAGCGACTCAAAAATAGTATACTAAATCAATTGTCCTTTAAGCTAGAATATTACATTTCGAACAACAAGTGTCCATCAGTTTGGCAGTTTTACCACAATATCTTCCGCTGCAACATCAAATGTTTCTTCAGATTCTTTCCGAAATTTAATTTGGTTGAACTTCAATAGATAGTAAGGACGTTACATGAGGGTAACTATTGCACCTATCAGCAAGCTTTGAACAATGATGCTAATAAGATTATCCCACATTGATCTGAAATACGCAGTTCAAAAGAATTGGGGGAACATGTTTTATAACGTCCGGTGTGTGAACGTTAATTTTGTAGATGGGGTTCCAATGGTCGTACAGCATGCCTTGAGACCTTAGCTACTCAGGGTATGCCAAATCGAAGTTATACTCCATCTGTAGGCGTAGCCATGCATTAAACTGTCAGGTAACCCCTCAAAACGAAAGTGAATAGTGGTGCGTCCGTGTGTTGTTGTGAGGTACAGAGACTACTGTGGTCATTTGAGCACGTTGTACGTAAGCCAGCACATGGCATGAGACATCTTAACGTGGTTCAAGTCGCAAGAGCTGTCACTTTCATCCAGGAAGGATGGACTATTCGTCGTGTTGCTGTGGATCTCAATGTCTCTCCGTCAGTTATTCACCGCTTGTGGAATCGCTACAATGAGACAAGCCAGTTCCCAAGGAGCGTTGGACAAGGTCGTGGATGCATGACAGCCCCATATGATGACCGATATCTGACCATCTGTGCATTGCGGCGTCGTTCAGCAACTGCCAGGGAACTGCAACGAGACATCAGGAGGGTCACTGGAATCACGGTGTCCGACCAGACAGTAAGGAACAGGTGAAGAGAAGTGTCCTTACGACCCAGACGTCCTGTTCGAGTCCCCCGTTTAACGCAGCATCATGACGCAGCTCACCTTCTGTTTGCCGCGTACCCACGTCAACTGCCAACTTCGCCAATGGAGACCTGTGTTGTTCACTGACGAGTCCAGATTTCCCCTGACACAGCGTGATGGACGTCAACGTGTATGGAGACGCCGTGGTGAGCAGTTCATGCCAAATGTTGTCCAGGAAGTCGACCGATTCGGACAAGGTTCTGTGATGGTGTGGGGTGGCATCAGTATTGATGGGCGTACGGATCTTGTCGTTGTCCATGGTAATCTTACTGCTGCGGGGTACATCGAGCAGATACTGCTACAGCATGTGTTGGCTGCTGCATATGGTGTTGGCCCTGAATTCGTACTCATGCACGACAACGCCAGGATCCATGTAGCGCGCATCACCAGAGCTGTCTTGCGAGAACTTAACATTCAAGGGATGGAATGGCCAGCAGTGAGTCCCGACCTTAATCCCATCGAGTATCTGTGGGATAGGCTTGACAGAAGTGATCGTGGGCGTCCTGTTCCACCACAGACGTTCCAAGACCTCGAACTGGCTCTCATTGAAGAATGGGACCTGATCCCGCAACGTGACCTCCGTCGACTTATACGGAGCATGCCACGTAGGTGCCAAGCTGTGATAAATGCTCGTGGAGGATATACACCATACTGAAGCTCTCCAACTGTGATTAAATTCACCCTGGAGTATTGTTTTCACTTTGTTTTCGCCACTATTTGGACATTTCCGTTTGTGTTCAGAAAATGAAAGAGAATCCATCGATATTCTCTTGCATACGTCAACTGTAAAGGATAAAGGCTTAGTTAGTAAAGTAGTAGAGTTCGCTTCACTTTGAATATTGCATCATCATGACCAGAAATTGCGTAATCCTGATGACGTCATGGGTCCTTAGAGCGAGCACGTGGTCCAGGTGGGATCAGGTGAATGGCTAATGGTTAGGATGACCACCATGCCTTGTGTTCGCATGGAGAGGACAGCAGAGGTCAGTTGTGTATCATGGCTATTAATTATTGATTGATTATTGAATTATATTTTGGTAATTGTTCAAGGAAGTGGAGAGAGTCTTGGGTGTCATAACTTTTGAATGAGAGTGTGCGACGAGGCGGTCGACATAGCCGGCTCGCTACCAGACATGTGGCAAGCATATGTTCCGTTTTTTATTGCTCGCGCCGTGTGGGCGAGCCGTGAGACCAGCCAGCTCACTCTGCACATGTGACGCATGGTAGTTAAAGTTTTTTGCTCGCGCTCGCTAAATAAGTGAAGTGTTGTTGTTAAGCTAGACTCTGTTTAAGTACAGTATATATATCACCAGAGTGTGGGAGTGGACATGTGTTACTCGTTGTCGCTATGTTATGTCTGTTTAATTTAAATGATGTTAACATTTCTTGTGTTCTGGCTTGCTTCATGATCTCAATCTGGTTAAAGTGTTTTATATGGCATGTATATCTTCGAGTGTGTGAAATGAATCTTGATCTGTTTGTTTTTAGATTCCTAGACGTCATTAGTCAAGTGTGTAATTTTTAATGCGAGAACGAGATTGGATGTCGGTTCCCAGAGCTTCATGTGAAATGTTTAAAAGAGCTTTTTTGGCGCTCTAACTTCTTAATATATATAAGAGGAGATTGCTATGGAGCAGTAGTTAGGTATCATTATCTGCAACATCATGAGTCTGTGCGAGGGGTTGATTGAAAAGTTAATGAAATTGCGACACATTATGTTGTTTGCGGAAAGTGCCCTGAAACAAGGGTTGCATTTTATCGTCAGTGCGACGAAAATAGAGGAGGAGGTGTGGTACAACACTTTAACAGCCGGCGAAAAGGAGCTTTTTAGCGGCGAAATATTCGAGCTGATGAGAGATCAGCGCCACTGCCGTGAGATGATTTTCAACGGGGTGACATTACACAATGTCAATATTATTATTGACAAGCTGAGAACCATCGGCTTGATGAATTTCAACGCGTTTGATCCTACATTGGCGGAAGAGGTAATGGCCGTGTTTGATCGGTCATTAGAGGAAGAGCATATGGAAGAAGCGGAAGAAGAAGAAGAACATCGAATGGAAGAAGAAGAACATCGAGTGGAAGAAGAAGAAGAAGAAGAACAAGAAGAAGAAGAAGAAGAAGAAGAAGAAGATGATGATGATATTCAAATTTTAAATTAAATTAAATGGACGGTGGACAGTGGATTGAAATGTGCAGTGTAAATTTTTTTTTTAAATATATTTATTTGATCATTTGTGGTTTACATTAATTATATAATATGAAATAGTGAAAATGATATGATCTTCGTTCTTAAAGTGGTAAGTAGTTCTTTTTCCAACAAGCTGCGGAGAATTGAAGATGCTGTGTTGTTTTGCAGAGTTGAAATATGCTGGTCTTGTGCACGGGTAAGTACAATCATTCTTTTCTTTCTTGCGTGTGTTGGTTTTAGTGAGCTGAAAAAAATATATATAGAGACACATTAATAATAATAATAATAATAATAATAATAATAATATTTTTTGCGTGGAATTAAAAAAATAAACTTACACTGTTGTAATTAGAAGATATTTTTGTTGGGGATCCATGAGTTGTGAGTTGAATCGAATCCAAGCCAAGATACGAAGGCTCGGGTTCCTTTTCTACGTAGTACTTTGTCGACTAAGTAAATATTAGGATATTTTGTTCGTTGTAACTCTGCTTCATAAAACGCTCCAAATATCTGCATATTTTTATTATCTTTTAAAAGATATGTTCGTGGATTAGTATTTTGAACTTTATAAATTGTAAATAACTCCGTTGTCCAATTAGCTTCATACCCCTTAGTGAAGTGTTTCTTGATTTTTGATATTCTTACAATGTCACCGATTTTATATTTTGGTTTTCTTAAAGTTTCATTATATTGTGTTGGCAAGCTGGGTGGATTGTTTCTTTTTACATCAATTGGTTTCATGCCGATGCTGCGATGTATTTTGTGATTATACTTTACTAATAACTCAGGCAAAATATGTACCCATCGGTATGAACCTCGTGTTGTGAATTCTTTCCACATCGATTCCTTAAGAGTTCGATTAAATCTTTCTACCACGCTCGCTTTAATGGAGCTCCCAGTGGAATAATGCTTTAGATTTTGTTTCTGAGACCATGTTTTGAATTCACTGTTATAAAATACCGTTCCTCGATCGGTGTGAAAATAATTGGGCAATCTTTTACTTTGAGAATAAACAAATTTTAAGCTTTTTACAATCTCACTTCCTTTTTTGGTTTTAAGAGGAATTGCCCATGCATATTTCGAGTAAACGTCAATAATGGTTAATAAATATTTAAATCCATTATTCCATTTTGCAAGTTTGGACATGTCCACAAGGTCAGCTTCATGGAGGTCATCGATTCCTTTGCTAATAACACGTCGTCTTTTAAACTTTTTTCTAAGCGGTGCGTGAAGTTCTTTTGCAATTTCTCGTCTGATTTCGTTCATAGTTATTTTCCAAACAATGTTTTATAACATACTGTGCATTGTTTTACAAACGTTGGAATTTTTATTCAATATATCCTGCATTTCTTAGTTCTTCTTCAATTGCAAAGATTTCGCTGTCGAGTCCTGTGTGACCTGCAGCTTTCGATGCAATTAATTTTTTAAGTCTTGATACCAATTTGTTTGGTTCATTCCAGTGAACGAATTCAATATTGTTTCCGCCTTCAAATTTCCAAATGGCTTGTGGTGTGATGTGTTTTTTTTTGACCATATCCAGTATGCATCGTAGTATTTGCTTCTTCTTCATTTTCATCTGCTGTTTTTATAATTCTATCTATGTCTTCAGTGAGAAGGGGTTCAATTATATGTCTATACTTATAAGATTGCGTCCCTCTTGGAGCTGCATTGCTTGTATAATTTCTTTTGTGCACGTTTGAAACATTTAATAATTTCAAATATGAACTTAAATCACTCCTATCTATTAGAGTGGGGTCTGGTACTTTCCTTTGAATCAATTCAAGTAGACCTTCTGTTATAGGAAATTTTTCACCACCAACTTTTATCCACTTTTTATCAAAGAAAACTCGTTCGCGTCCCAAGTATTGCTTATCATTTCTTATCGTTATACCATATGTTCTATCCACGTTTTGTTTAATGAACGGATCAAAGTAGCGGTTAAGTAGTGAAATTATTTTGATGCTATCTCCATCTTCTTCATCTGAAGTAGCAGTGGATTCAGAATCATCATATTTTCCTTTTCTTTTTCGATTTTCTTTATTTTGAGTTGACGTATTAGCAATAGCTACAAGTTGATTTAATGAACTTGTTACTGGTTTAAAGTTACTCTCTATATCTAATTCTTTACGTCTAACATCATTTTGAAGTGAAAGATACTTGTCTTTAACATCTTTTTTTAAGCGAGAAAGTTTATCCTTTACTCGACTTTCAGCTTTAATCTTCGAGCTCTTCTCCATGACTAAACGGAAATTGTGGTTGTTTTACTTATTTATAGTATATTCAAAATCGATTTGAAGAGGAAGATCATCAGTTTTATGTTTTTTAGGGTCTCTAAGTCGAAACTGAATTTCATCTTGATCTTCAACAACAATATCACTGCCATCCAGTTCAATCTCTTGACGTATATTTAAAATTGCATACACAATTGGAGATCTTGGTGAAACAAAAATTGGTTTTAATACGCCTTTGTAGGGAAGTTGATACTGTATGTTATGATTATGAAGCGTGTATACTGGTGAATGGATTGATGGTGTGTTGGAGAATTTCAGAATAAATTTCGATAAGTTCTTTTTCTTTACTTCATCTTTTAATATACCATATTCTTCTTTGGATGCAGTAAAACTTTCGAGTGGTTCTTTGTTAACCATTTGCTCAATTTTTTCCAGTTCAGTTTTTAACTTGTTATATTCTTCTTTGGATTCAGCAGCATAACTTTCAAGATCTTCGTTTTTAACAATATTGAGATTGTTAGCAACACCCTCAATACGAGTTTGTAAATTGCTTAAAATTTCTTTTAGTTGATTAACTTCAGTTCGTGAAGCAGCATAGTGTTCTACAAACCGTTTATTTGTCACATCTTGGTCGTTAACAGGAAACTCAACATTTGTTTGTTTTTGATGTTGTAGATTGTTTACAGTTTGTTTCAATTGATCAAATTCACGTTGGGAAGCGGCATATTGTTCAACAAACGTCTTATTTGCAACATCGTTATCGTATATGGGATTGTTTACGTGTGTAATTCGTTTACTCATCATATTTAAAGTTCCACCATCGTCTACGTTTAAAAAGTTTTGTTTATTAAATTTAGTGATTAAGTCTTCTAGATTTTTTCGAGAGGCAGCAAAGTTTTCTAAGTAATATTTGTTTATTGCATCTAACGAATCGATTGGTTGAGATATGTTTGTTATTCTTCTATTTAACATATCTACAGTTTCATCATCTCTGTTTATATTCAAAAGAGATTTTTTAATTTCATCGAGTTCATTTGTTACATGAGTTTTAAGAAAAGAATACGTTACCGCATCTTGATTTTGAATTGGATCTTTAACATTTCTTATTCTTTTGTTACCCAAGTCGAGAGTATCTTGATCATACGGAAAGTGATCTTCTGAAAATTCTCGCACTAAACCATGAATGAATTCTACTCGTTGTAACACTTCGGTTATTCGGGTCTCAAGATATTTTTTTATATTCGATGTATGTTGCTGCATTGCAATAAGGTTTACTGCATCATTTGCAGATGATGGTAAAGCTAAGCCCGCGTGACGTTTGTTTTGAAAGTCAAGTTCTTTTTTCTCTATTTTACAAATTGAAAAAATTAAACCTTTAAGCTCGTTAAAGTTTCGTTGTATGTCTTCTTTAGACTCGATTTTATTTAGCTCATTTAATAACTTCACTACATAACCTTTGTTGCATGCATCTTCAACATGTATTGGCGTTCCAACATTTTTTAACCGTTTGCCGTTAATACTTAGATGTCCGTCGCTTGTTGTTGTTAGTTGATTTCCATATTGCACTAGCTTATCATCAACATATGATTTAGTTGCAATATCATGTCGTGAAGTCGGTCGTCCGATAGACACATTATTGGTTTTGTTAAACGATGTCATAGTTAAGTTGTTAACCACGCAAAAGCTATAACACGAAAGGGCATTTACCTCTTTTTGAAGTCATATTTATAACTGAAAATAAACATCAAATCCATTGCGATATCGACCATTTTGTAAATCGCTATCTTTATCGATAACCAAAAAACCAAACTTAGAGTTTTGCCAACAATACGAACAAATATCAAAGAACTGATCATAGCTCATATCTGTATTTACATGATCGTTATATACGTGACGCAAGTTTGTTCCGTCTTGTTTAAAAAGAATTAAAAAATTAGCGTTATCTCTAATTAGATGTTTAGGTATACAAGAATATGTTTGACAAAGATAAAATACGTCAACGTTGTGATGACGACCTCTACTGAAATAATCTTTCATGTGTTGTTGTTTATTGCTGGCTACATCATCAAAAACAAATATAGAGTTTTTTCTAGCCATTTCTGGAGGCATAACTTCATCATTATCGGAAAAAAATCACTTTTTATTTCTTTTATGGAGTCCAAAAACTTTTTTAATTCAACATATTTACTTTGAGCAAGTGATTTAGAATAAATATAAACGTTTTCAAAACGAACTCCATTTTTATGACACAATAAATTTAGCATTACGTTTGTTTTGCCACAGTTCGATGGACCGCAAATGATACATCGAATTGTGTTCGGTAGTAAAACACCATGCTTTCTTTTTCACTTTTACTCTGGTTTTCAGCATTAGTAAATGAAATTACTGGTAGAGTGTTTGACTGCTTAACAAACTTCAACATGTCTACGTTTACGTCTGAGAATGCACACTGCACAAAAAATCACATCACATCAATTATATTGCTTCCACACGTATCATAACTTGTATTATATGGAATAATAGTAGGATTTTCAGGATTTAAATCAACGTTGCCGACGTAAAACCCTCTTATATATGGACAATATGGCGCCCATTTTTCATGATCATTTAAAGGATTATCGTTTTCCCTCCAATTTTCAATTTCAATCTTACAGAATATACATTTCACCTTATCACCATGACCAGTATAATAAAATCCTGCTGATGCTAAACAAAATTCGTTTGGACAGGGAAGAGGCCAATTTTGAAAAGTTTTAAGTCTTTCATATTCGCATTTCAATTCTATGCTAGGAGAAATATTGTTTACGTAGGGGCAAGAAAAAGCCCATTTCTTATGCTCTTCAAACGGATCATCATCTTCTTCCCAATAACTAAGTTGCAGATTACAGAAAGCACACCTAACCATATCCTTATATCCAAAATAGTAAAATCCTGCCGCTGCTAACATGCAGTGTTCGTAAAACTGTCTGAAGACCAGGTCTTAAATGTTTTTTGCCGATCTCTTTCAGATTTTAAATTCATTTCTCTTTGACTCAATATCATTTGCATTAACTGTTTTTTGGAATACTTTACACAATTAAAATACTTCATGATGCTGGTTTACTTCACAAAGAAAAGATGTTCACCACACAAAGCTAAATGCGAACTGAGATGAATCAACAAAACACGTTGGCTAATATGCATGATTTGCATGTGTGTTGGGTTGGCCGAGCGGTCTAAGGCGTTAGACTTAAGATCTAATTTTCAGAAATTGAAAGCGAGGGTTCGAATCCCTCACCTGACAATATTATTATTATTTTATTTACATGGAGAGTGAGGAGGTAATTGATCATTAATAAGAACTTTAATATGAAATGGTACAAAAGACCTTTTCTTCTTTATTCATTTAGAATTACAATTAATACAATTTTATTTCTCTTGAAGTAATCTCATTCTTTTTTTTAGTTGTCCAGATGAGTGTGGGTGTGTTGAGATGATCTTCTTCTTTTAGTTGTCCAGATGATTATTTTCTGTAGACAAAAAAAATATACACTGTGTTATAAAGCAAACTAAAAACAAAATATGTATATCTGTCAACAACACTAGTAGATTTAAATTAATCACCTTTTATAGATAGCGATTACAGTTGTCACATTTGCAGCGAAGATGAAACAGTTGAAATTTCCTCTTTAGATGATCTGGTAGATGTTCCCACTCTAGACGAATTCGTTGTGGTTCATATATAGTCAGTACGTTTATAGGAAAGTAGTTCCAATCAAACTTATTAAAACCTCGAAGTCCATTGTTTCGAAACTTGTTTATTATCGAACACACGATTTTCATGATGCCATCAGAAGAATTTAACCAATGTTGAACAGCATTGACATTGAATTTAGCACAACTATTGCTTCCCATTGCTAGAGATGGTAAATGTTTTGGACAATCTGTAGGTAAACGATGGCTATGCCTCAACATTAGGTCTGACATTCCATCAATCGTATTAAGATCGAATAATGAGTCTGGGGAAAGTGCTTTTAGTGCAAACAAAGAACATTCCTGTGGCAAATTATATACAACTAAATAATCATATTTATTCTTAATAGACTCAAAAAAAGAAGAAAGAGTTTTTTCACAATATGCTGCAACCCATGTGATCACGGGGCTGAATGAAGGTATATTGCCGTTATTTAACATACAGTAAGCAAGTTCCAAACTTCCGTTTGGTAGCTTGCGAATGTCTGCAACTATTGGTTGCTTCTTATTCCACGTGCCAGCATCAGTAGAAGGAGAGTTTGTTGTTGTCAATTCCATGATTGCAACTAAAGTGAGAATACTTGTTTACTTGCTTGCTTATAACTTAGCAAATATTGGTTTAGATAATTACTTCATTCGTTAATGGTCTGTAAGATATTTGACGATCATGAATAAGAACACAATAAAGAGTTGTATCTTCAGGTATATTCTCACTCGTCTCGATTTCAATTCGCACATCGACTGAAGATGTCTTCACTGCTTCCACTTGTTCGAGACAATTAATTACAATAATCGGACAATGAGACTTAAATTCATCTCGTGAAACCAGAGTCTCTGAACGAACATCATCGATCTGATAATATATATTACGAAATTTAACAAACATGTCATATAACTCGCTGTAGTCATTTATGGCAATTTCAGAAGTTGGCATTTCATAGGGATAAAAAATTGAATTTAAAAAAACTCTTATAGATTTAATGTTACAATGGTCAAAATAGGAAGAGCATGTGTTTAGTAAATTTCTTCTAGTTTGAAAACCTAATAAAAATTGACGCGGTTTTTGAGTTTCAGAAGTTGTCATTACAGTCCAACTATATTTAGTTGTTCTAGGAAGAGAAGGCAAGACATGAACATCCCATGATCGAAAACCAACCTGAATGGGAATATTTTTCTGCATTAGTTTTAATCTTTTAATTTGTTCTTCGTCCGATAATAATAAAACGGGAATTTTTAGATAAACTTTAAATAACTTGACCTTAGAAAGATCGTTTTCGGTTGTCGATTGCAACGCACGTGCGTCACTTGACGATCGGAGAAGTATTACCTCATGCTTGCAGTTTAAAATCGGCTTTCTGTAATCCTCCGCTATTCCTAACAGGTTGCTTAAAGGAAGTATTATATGAAAACGTTTTGTGTTACTATCAACAATATTTGCTTCACTTGCTGGTGTTGTTAAAGAGGGAAAATAACCAGCATTTTGTAAAGCTGTATATTCGTTTTTTGAATATGATGCAAAGGTTTTTATAGAACTTGTTATACCTAGATGGCGTGTACGATCAATTTCTTTACCATTTAACGTGATGCGAATTTCGCTAAAAAGATTAGCCCCAAAATTTTGGTCAGGATGTGCTGTAGTAGAAGCAGCCGGATTTATGTTAGAAGTAATAATTTGACCTTCTAAGTGAAGAACACCTTCTGATAATAAAACTATGTTTTCTTCATTTTGAATCGGTATTCGAATTTCATCATTATTTTCGAATTTATTAGCTGAATAAGGTTGATAAACTCTTTCTTCTCGTCGCACAACTCTGTTGTCAACCTCTCTTTTATCTGTTATGTTAAACATGCTAAACATGTTAACAGCTTCAACTATAGATAGAAACTAAATAAGATTAACAAATGCATATATATTTATATTGAAATTAAAGTACGCGATAGCCTAAAGACTGTAAGAAATGTTTGTTGTTACTCGATAACTGTTTCTTAGATTTCAAGGTGTGATGTCGTTGTTTGTTTTTTTTTACAAATTTTAGCTGATTGATTTATATTATTTTTTCGAATCAGAGTCGACTTCTTTTTTTTCAAACTTGAGTATTATATAGTATAACCATATTTGTGATTGTTTTCTAGTAAGCTTACTCAAGTAGAATGAAAACATAACAGTATTTCATTACTTTATATAGCAAGATATCGTGCTGGACGAATAATTAATTCTACAGTTAAATCTTCATCTTGCAAATCAATGAGCTGTTGAAGATGATCTTCAAGTTGCACAGATACATGTTGAATAACCTTGGTGTTCATAGGCAAAAAATTAATTGTTGTTGGTTGTACAACAATCGGGTAACCAGCAGGAACATGAGCTTTAAAATTATATAAAGAGTGTGTTGGTTTATGGTTCAAATAAGAACTCGTACCAAGCACAAGGTTGCAACATACTCGAATACTATTAACAGTGTTAATTTTAATCATATATTCAGAATGATGAGTTGTGTTTGCCTTGAACTTTCTATGAGAAAATCCCAACAAATCTGCAATAGAATCTGCAACACCAAAATCTATAGCAAACACTTTCGAATGTAGTTTACAATGATAAAAGACTTTATCATAATTAATATAAAATGATGGGAATTTGTCTTTGTCACCTAATAAATGTTCAACTAATAATTCATTAATCTTTTCACTTAATTGTTTTAACGTATAGCTAGCATTGGGTATTATTAAATTCGCTCTATCCGCTTCGTTCAACTTTATAGCCAAAACGTTATTATTCTCGCTAATTGTTACTTCATTATCGATTCTATTTCGATCAATTTCAATTTCTCTTTTATTCTCTTTAGGGTAAACTTTCTTTTCAATACCTAAAGGCCCTGCTACACTGTTGGCTACAGTGAAATCAATATTAAACGGAGAAGACAAAACGAGGCGGTTGTCTCTTTTTCCATCTATATCCTCTTCCAAATACATTTTTGTTTTTTCTAAATGTTTTGGTATAAGTTTCGACAATGAGTGATAACTAAGTAAATCATCAAAAGTTGAGGCTAGATCTTCAAATTCATAAATACCCGGTGGTACCACTAAATCAATTGATAAAAAATTAGTAAAATGAATGCGAAATTGATTATTTCGGTTGGTAACATTTCGAATAGAATTAGATGTATACAATCCTGCAAGTCCTATTTCAAAAAACTCTGCTCCTACAAGATGAATCGGGTTCTCCAATGTAACATCAATCTTCGAGCCTTTACCTTCAAGAGTTATCCGTCTTTCGAAAGCCATCTTTGAAATGTTTAAAGACGGTCTGCGTTTCCCTTATTTATACAATACAAGAAGACTAAACATAAATGTCCACAAATCGAAGAAGTAATCGATTGATATGAATGAAAATTATATTGTAGATAGCAATTTTTAAGATATGTTAAAATTTCTAATGGTGGTCTTAAATTACCAATACTATCAAAATAATGCACATATTTACCACGTTTACTGAAAGCTACCCAATGTGAACCGGATTTATCCATCGGTTCAAGGTTAACAATACAGTTTTCATTTTTTCGAGGATATCTTGGTAACGTATCTCGCATAAAGACTCCTCTAAAATTTGGAATCTTTAATTGATGTGCGTATTTAGCTAAATCGAAATTACTTAATGCTTTATTTGGTATTTGGTTAATTATCTTTTGTATGCAGGAGGATTTAAATAAATGCCTTGACCTCCTTTTCCTCGCATTGCTTCTATCATTCGATTGTGTCTTTTCATTTCTTTTAGTTCTTCTTGAGCAGCTTTCGCCTTGTTTATAGCCGACGCCACCCCTGCTGCTCCGCCTGCTAGACCCCCCAAGCCCGACAAGGCTGCAAATATCGGAAGTAGGGGTAAAATACCACCTTGCTTTGTCGATGTTCTTCTTTTTATTAATCTTTTCTTGTTTTTTTATTATTTAAGTTTCGCTTACCTCCTCCAATCTTAGACTTAGCTTTCATGATGCCACCCACTGTTAGTGCAGCCGCTCTCTCTGCAAATGATGCGTCACGGGATTTTACACGAGACCAAGCTTTTGAAGCTAAAATTTCATCAGCCTCTCTTCTTTTGTTTGAATCTTTATGCTTTGCGTAAGCAATGTCGTGCTCTTTGCACGCTTTATCTAATATATTTATTCCTGGATCACCACGGCTCAATCGCTTTTCTAATTTTGTTCCTGGTCCACAATATTCATATCCCGGGATGTGTAATTCCACGGGTAAATTATCAATAGTTTTATTAAGTACACGACTAATTAATGATCCACTTCCTGTTCGTTTATATTGAGTGGTCGAGTTGCTCCTCTTACAACGCACCATTACTAAATGATATGTAATATAAAGTAATTATACATATATATATATTTCTGGAAAATGGGAATGGTGGGGGGAGGTGTGTGTTTTTTTTTTAAATAATACACACAAAATTTGGGTTATTATTTATTATTTTTTCATAAGCAAAGGAACACACAAAAAATAGTATTATTAACAGCATAAAAGTGTGTGTGTGTGTGAAAGAAATAAAGTAAGTGAGATGAACTGCTTTAATCTCAATTTGTTTCTAATCATTTTTTTTCAGAGAAAAATGACCAAACGGTAAAGTATCAATTCCGTTTTCAGTTATGTGTCTTTTATCTTCGTTTGATGAAATTGCCAACTTATTTTGCCGAACAGTAAATACAGAATGAGATTTTGAAATTACACAAACTTGAACTTTGTTGACTTTATCTCTGTTATAAAGACACTTTCGATACTCATCAATATTCATACTTTTACTCACACTCTTCTTTATGCCTTTAGCCTTACACAAGCTATTCATTTCATCACACAATTTTATTGCATACATTTTGGGTCGTAACCCCACAAATTCTTCAACAATCCTTCCAGCATTTTCATCTTTCATTAAACCAATTTCACCTTTATTTTGTCTCACAATGCCAAAAGGATTGTTTGTTTCATAGTTTCCAGTATCAAACAAATTTGAATGCTGTTTCATGAACTCATAAATATCATAATAGAATATATACATAAAACTATCGGTGTCTGTGTATAACAACTTCACATTTGATTCAGGATTTGCTAAAATAACATTGTAATGAAAGTCATTCATTTTACATTTAGACAAATCTAATATAGATGCACCAACATATACTGGTTGATTGTGAAAAATCTTTAGTCTACTCATCTCGATGACCATACATTGTTCATCGAATATAATTCTATGTTTAAAATTAGTCTTAGCTATTAAAGACCTAGCACCACGAGCTCCATGCCATTTGGTGACCCATTTGATGTCCCTTAACTTCCTCACATTCATCAGTGAACGACCAAAAATTGCATTATTCATCAATTTATAAAAATTCTTTTCAAAATCATTTTTGGCATGTTTTCGTTTCTCTGTGTTCACATCAATATATGGTTTTAGCCATTGGCTCTGATTGAATTCAATTATTCTGTGAATACGATCTAATTTCATTCCTAGTTGAATACATTGCTTTAACAATCTATAATGCAAAACATACCGTTCTTTATTATCTAGGGTAGCCATTAGCTTTGTCAACTTTTCGGGACATAGAGGGTAATCTGAATGTTTGTCATGTAACTCTTGGGGATAAGTCAAATCTACTTCAAAAATATATCCAATTTCTGAAGTATCATCAATAGTTAAAACATCAAAGCCTTCAACATTTGCAACCCATTTAAAGCCACCCGTTGGAAGATATTCCATCATCGCATATCCATATAAATTATTAACGTCAAAGTACATTATGTAGGACTCTTGCTTTTTCTCATCATAAGTTTTCATATACTTATTATTAGCAATCGCATGTCGTGTTATACACTGAACATTTCCTCCTCGAATAGATCGTTCAAAAAAGTGTAACATATCAATATCTTGAAGCAATTCAAGTTGAACGTTGGTTATCTTTTTCATAGCACACCAAGACATAGATGGAGCAGTGTAAAAATGAGCTGCATCAACACCATAAGTTTCCATGCCATTCGATCTAAAATTTTCAAAGACATCCGCCAAAAGAAGTGTGTCAACTTTTAAATACAAATCGGCGTATTCTCCTAATGTTTGACAGGAAAACGTTTCCCACACCGATTGAGCAAACTCATACTCTTCATTCGATATTGTTTGATCATTAAGACTGCTATAAAACTTGGATATTTCAGGTAATTTAGTTTCGTTAAGTACATCCATACTCGTGACGTATTCATAGGGAAACACGCCTTTTCTCGCAGTAAGTCGAAACTGTGCATCATCATTAAAATAACGTCGTGTTATTTGCTTTGAATCTTCACTTAACGAAGATGAACATTGATCTAGTGAACAGGACTAGAAATTATATGTATCGAAAAATCTTAACTGAATGAATCCATTCTTAGCCCGTACATACTTTGTAATCCCTTTATAACGTTCCATATTCACCGCTAACAAACTTATATTACCAGGATTATGTAACACCTCTCCATCACGTTTCTCGCAAATTTCTTTAATTATAAAATGTCCATCATAGGCCGTTAGATTATGAAATGCTATAGGCAAAACCTTTGTTACTTTGTAATTTAAATTACAACTATTGTGTGCGCTTCCTCTATATTTTCCAGTTAAGTGACAATGATCGCGTACTTTGAGTTCATTAACTGCAATCGGTTTCTCGCAAATGTGGCACATTTTACTTGACAAAAATAATCTTTCTTCATTTTCGGTCATCTTTAACATTGGCTTAACCGATAAGTAATATGTTTGAAGTTTATCCACAATACTATAAAGTTCCTTTACAAACAATTCAATGCAATTATTTCCCCTAAAGAGTTTGAAACTGCACAATTCACTATCGAAATTACAATGAAGGTATAAAGAAATGCTGTAAGGAATATGTTTATGTGTTAAAGTAGAGTTATGATTGTCACTATTTGGAAAACAGGAGGAAATTGGAGACAAGACGCATTCAGTGTCTGCATATATTATAAATGGAACTGTATCTTTAACTCGATATTCTGTAAAATTAACAAATCTTTGTTCATCAGTGGGCATTATGCTTTTTGCAACAGGAAACTGTTTACAGTCTGCAAAGTGAACATTTAACTCATCCTCAAGAAAATAATATGACAAACATCGTCTACATATATAAATCCTTCTGCGAGTGCTAGTGACGCTTGAACGCACAAGGCGAGCAAGATTTCTAATTAAACAAAAGTGATAACTTTCACTGTTACCAATCTGCAACATCAATAAGTCTACACTCCTTTCATATAGTTTATCTGATACATACAAAGGTACAATAGTAAAAGTTTTTTTTCCTTTTACTTCGTTTGTTCCCATACATACCCAATTGTTTTCATCATATTGTGCTCCACACACATTTACAGAAATATTGTTTTGGTTTTCAAACTTGTTTAAATATTTCATTTCCATCGGAATTGGAATACCATCTAAATTTAAAACATCTCTGTAATTAGGATAGGAAGAAAGATGATTCACGTTTCGAGTTTTTGGATACAAACCAGCAACCACACTCCACGCAAAACAAGCTTCCTTTGTATCATACAAATTTAGCACTGCATGTTTATTGACTATTACATCAGGCAATCTACTAGTATTGGACATTCCTACTCGAAATCCAACATATTTATTTATATTAATTCTCAAACTATGAATTTTTTCTAAAGCCCACCCGGAACCATTTGCTTCAAATTCGCTCATTTTTGTCAATGTACCTTCAATGATATTCTTATTATAAAATTCATTTAAATCAGTATACTCGAAAACTACCTCATTTTTGATAGCGAAATATTTTGTTTCTGATATGTCGCGAAGCACATATTGTGCACACAAAACTGAATTCACCTTTTAAGCTTGTGCAGTTAACGCTTTCTTAACATACTTTGTAAACCAAATATTAGCATTCGCTAAAAATTCGCGAGGATCCAAAAACTCATTCTTAAAATTTGATACTGCAAGTGTGTACACTCTAGAATTGAATGCCGTTTCAATTAACTCACAGCTCAAGAAAGATTCATCCTTTATTTGAATTGTAATTTCTTCGAAATTCACAGCTTGTTGCAATATGTGCTCACTAATAACTCTCCAACATTCAATCAACTCATCACTGTTCTCAATCAACTCGGTTTGATTGTTTTCCCCGATTTGGTATGATACTGAAATAGCACCGTTTAGTTCACTTCGAAAATTAGAAACACTTTCAAATGCATCGTCCAATTGGTTTCTTATATTTTCACTGTTATTATGTATTACAATATCAACCTTTCTACGTTTGCTAGGAGGCGAGGTCATTGTTGCTGTTGTCTAAGCAATTGTCCAATTTGCACTAAAGTTAATACACCACCAACAGTTGGTGTACCATCACTGATGTCTAAGCATACGTCCAATTTGCACTATTGTTAATACACCACCAGCAGTTGCTGTAACATCGGTTTACCATAAACCTATAATCTTTTAAAGTATATTCAAGCCATTGTGATAAATTACTGCCTGTAATCTCCAATGAACAATGAACAGCCTCAAAAGGAAATTCATCCTGAAGTTTACCAAGCAAATTGTTTCTATACTCATTCAATTTTGTTACATCGTAACAAGTCATGGAAAATTCGATTTTGAAAACTTCATCAAATGTATTGTATCCGAAGAAACAAATAAAATGTTCATCTTCACATAATTCTTTCAATAGATATCTTAGAACTGTTTCTGTCACCCCTCGCTGACTATCCTCTGATTTGCTAACATTGGTAACGTAGACTGAAAATGTTGAAATTCCACTCGAAGATGTCCATTTGTTAAAACAAGCTTCTTTCTCATTACGACTCACCTCGTTATCATCTTCTTCCTCTTCTTTCGGTTGTTGAAAGCATACACGATGATACTCTATTAGCGGGTGCGATCGATGTTCAGTTCCACTCAGGAAATTAACAGTTTTCCACTTCATTATGCTGTTCGTTTTATTCGTTTTTTTTAGATGATCTGAAAAATTAAACAAATTAAGAAATAATGAGCAACTAAATATATCAATCGTTATATCAATCAATACATAAAATATATATATATAATCCAATACTCACCAAAACATGTTGATGTGAGCGGTTCTTCAACCCAAAATACACCGTCATCAGTTTGCCATCGAGTACTGTTTCAAAATGACTTGATGTGAGCGGTTCTTCAACCCCAAATACACCAGCATCAGTGTGCCTCCCATTGAGTTTAGTTCATCGATCTCTGATGCGCTTAATTTTGAAAATATTGCTGGTAGAAATACACTTGTTACTTCATCTTCAATGTTAATGTCCACCACTATTTTTCTTCCAAACCTCGTCTGTACGGGGCGAATAATTTGGACCACATATGGTAAACCAATGACTAGTTCTGCTAGTTTCTTATTAGAATACTCATTACAAGATGATAAGTTATTGAACTTTGTTAGAGCTTCCATCACACAATTTGTTCCTCGTCGTTGACTTTCTTTATTTCTTTCACACACACACACACTCTTCGCGCAAAAGTAAAAGTTAAACTCTTCCATGCACTCATCCATTTATATATCCTTCACCCCCACCCACACTCCAGAAACCATATGCTGCAAACTAGCTTCTAACGCAAACATTTCTTTTTTTTTCCACTATTGCTTAAAGAAGTCAAAGATTACATTCTTAGCCAATGACGTTAAAGGTCAACTCTGTCTCACGCGAACACAGCAGACGAGATCAATCACACTGCTGCACATGGTCAAACTTGCACGGGTGTCAAATGACGGTTAGCATCCTAAGCAAAAAACAATAACAGCTGCACACCACATGAGTGGATAGGAACCGCCTCTCCGCTCAGCCCACCCGGCGCGGACAAAAAAAAAACATAACAGCTGCACACCACATGTGCGGATCGCTGGCAGTGGCATACATGCTCACACTCGCATGGGTGTCAGATGACAGTTAGCATCCTAATAAACAACCCCCATGACGTCAACACCCATTAACTTTTTATCATCATCGCACAAACAAGCCAAAAGGTCAACCCCTTCCCACGCTAACACGTGCAGTGCACATGCTCGCTCCTGGACCACATGCTCGCTCTAAGGACCCATGACGTCATCCCATGACGTCATCAGGATTACGCAATTTCTGGTCATGATGATGCAATATTCAAAGTGAAGCGAACTCTACTACTTAGTAATATACCTGGATGTGATGTATTGTCTTGTGGAGCACGGCATACGTTCAAAAACATGTTCCCCAAATTTTTTGAACTGTGTATTATCATCGATATATGTGCCCATTTTGGAAGAAAGCCATGTGATATCATGGTAGGTACTGTGATTACATTTTCCACAACCCCATACCTGATGCCCGTACTGTTGACTTCTGAGCACTCTCCTTTCTCCTTGCTTGAAGGCCGTAAAATTCCGTACTGACGTTATTATATTCCACTTACCCATACTTGCTCGCCGTAGAAAGCCCGTACTGACTATCCTAGAATTATGTTCCATTTACCACTACTTGATGGCCATAATAAACACGTACTGACGATACTAGAATTATGTTCCAATAACCCATACTTGCTGGTCATAGAAAGCTCGTACATACGATACAAAAATTGCATTCCACTTACTGCCTGCACGACCGTAGTAAGTTGATCCTGGCGATGCCGTCACGAAGACTAGAGCAAGCGAGAGGAGAAGACTGATGCAGATCACTTGACCACCAACGACCATCACTCGACTCTGGAACATCTGGATATTGTACAGTGAGATTCTTTTGCTCTAGAGGGACCGGTGGCCGACTGCCGGGCGCGCGCGCCTTCCGCCAGCCAACCAAGCTCGGCTCGCGGGATTGCGCGAGGCGGAGGCGAGCTAACCAGGGTCATTAAGGTCCATTAAGTCACTAAACTTTCATCAACGAGGGTGTGTAGTGTCATCACACATTTAAGAAGGTAGCATATACAACAGTTGCAAGATTTCTTGGGAATCTGGATGAACTCACGTCGCCAGTTAAGGGTTAGAACTTATCTTTTCACAGACGATACTAAAAATGTTCTCCTTCAGCTGAAAGACAGACATCGTTACATTATGTCGCAACTCCTGCACCCCCCCACCCCCCGCGTGTTTACTGTATTAATCGAAGCACGGACCTAAGGCCGTTTGTTGTTCAATTGTGAGTTAATTTAACATTCAAAGTGTACAGATCAATTACCCGTACTCTAGTGGAGCTGGAGAAAAATATACGGCAGCAGATATCCCTCACAACAGAAGGGAATTGCAACCTGTAAACGCTAATTTATTTACACGGCACAACGCCTGTCTGTCAGTTGAAGGAGAACATTTTCAGCATCTTCTGTGAAAAGGTAAGTTCTTTAGTCATGATTTGCTGGTGAATTTACCATTAATTAATGTACTTTTTTACTGTTTCCACCTGTGCACAATCCGTGGTACGAGCTCGGTTGGCTGGCGGAAGGCGCGCGCGCCTAGCAGCCGGTTGCCCGTCCCGCTTCAGCAAAAGAATTACCCTATATAACGGTTTTTGTGATCAATACGGGGGTTAGTTTTCCTCTTTTACACATTTTATGCATGGTTACATTAGTTCTGAAAAATGAAGCTATTTCATCGGGGACTAACTCCTGACATTCTTCACCAGCTCGCATGTGATGACCTTTCGCGAACCTAAACCAAGCATTCATTATCAATTCGTGACACTAGGGGAAATAATGAACCATGTATTTCTTGAGTAATACAAATAAATAATACAACGTATTAACTTAATTTTGCAATTGTCAGGAACACTCAGAGCACATAAACAAGTGCAAGGTGCAAGAGACGACTGCACTAGGTTGATCACTGTGGACCCCCCCCCCCCCACTTCTCTCTCTCTCTCTCTCTCTCTAACTCTCTCTCTCTCACCCCGCGCCTACGATTATCTCTCTTGCCCCGCCTGTCCCCCTGTCCACTCCTTCTCTCCACCTCCGCTGTTTCTTCCTCAATGTACTGGAGCGATCCTTATCATTTGGGTACACTGAATACAATATCATTCCTATTTAGAAAGTTTGGCATTTGCTAGAATCTCTGAATATTAGCCTACTTTCGATTTTTGCAAAAAATGAAGGTAGACTTATGTGATCAACACAGGGCGCAAAATTGTGTGTCTGTCAGTGTGTGTGTGTGTGTGTGTGTGTCTGAGTGTCTGTGAGTGTGTGTACTCTGAATGTCTGTCCCCTCCCCATATCAATTCAAACACGGTGGAACCGAATTGAACGAAATTTGGTACAGATGTAGCAAAAGCAAAGTACACCTCAGTGTCATGTTTTATATCGCCGCCATCTTTACGAAAACGTGATGGCAGCCACTAAAATGTTAAGAGCTTAAATCAAATTACGACCAACCTAATGATTTGATCTCTACCGAATTTCGCAACATCATACCCTTATGTTGGAAGCATATTTTGACCAAACTACAAGATCATCAGCCCAGTAGTTTGCAGATGGTGGTCATGTATGTGTGCAAATCGATTACCCCTATCAATTCAAACATGGTGAAATCGAATTGAACAAAATTTTGTACAGAGGTAGCACTAGCAAAGAGCACCTCAGTGTCATGTTTTATATCGCCGCCATCTTGACGGAAACGTAATGGTGGCCACCCAAATGTTCAAAGCTGAAATCAAATTACGACTAACCTAATCATCCGATCTCTACCAAATTTTGCAACAACATGTAGCCTATTCATAATGTGAGCGTCTTTGGACTAAACTACAAGGTCATCTGCGCAAACGTTTGCAGATAGCGGCCATGTATGTGTGCAAATCGATTCCCCATATCAATTCAAACACGTTGAAAACGAATTGAATGAAATTTTGTACAGAGGTAGCACTAGCAAAGGGCACCTCATATTCATGTTTAATACCCGTTTAGCACGTTGTATTTCAACAAACTACTACAACCAACATTCAATTATACTCCTTGAATAGGACAAGGAGTTATAACAATACCCATGCATTTAGGAGAAAGTAGACTATATGTTCTTGACTGAACATCTTGTTTTTGTTAATACATTTATCTTGCAAGCAGTATTAAATTCAGTGGTAAATGGCAATCTCGTGCATTGAAATGGAGAAGATCATGGTAAATTCAGGAATGGTTATCTTCAGGGGCGGCTCCTGATTAAAGTTTTAGGATGAGCCTGATGATACTGTTGTTGTTGTTGTTGGGAATTGACTTTCAATTTGGCCACCGATGGTGCCATCTCCCAAGCTCCATAGCCTTTGCCATTATGTTGGACTGCAGTGTGTATGTGTTTTATCTGTCGCTCCCTGACTTTGTATTGTTACTTCTTTTATTCTGTGATATGTAACAAAAGGGTTGAAGAGTTTAGGATAGTGACTAGTGTGTTTTCAGTTTTATGCCTCACTGTCCCTCAACATTTGGGGCCGAAACACTCGGGAGGACAACGGATTAATTTCTATAACGAGGTATATCTACGGGCGAGCTTTCTACACTACAGGAAGCTCCACGAGACGAGCTTTCTACACTACTGGAAGTTCCACGACGAGGGAAAAAAGGATACTCCACAACACCACACCACGTCAGATGCTGAGGTGCCTCCATTAACCTACACTGCACTCTCAGATAAGTCAACTTCATACGAAAGTAAATCGCATATCGAAACTGTATGCACGGATGTTGTATTATGAATTGTCTGCATGAATTGTGCATGAATTATTAAGGAATCCAGTGTACCTTTAATCTAAGAGTAGATTATCTTCCACTGCTGGACTTTGGATCCTGCCACGCATGTGTAGTTCCTTT